>OX941089.1:73348750-74696875 GCA_954870635.1 Arctium minus | reverse complement strand
AGACAAGAGTACTGTTTGAATCTGCAAAGTTTTCCATGATGAATGAATGAATGTTTCTGAGAGAACAGGCTCTGATACCACTTGTTAGGATCGAATTCTTAACAAGAATTATAAATACTCAGAAACAATATCAAAGAAGTTTGCGGAATAACACTTTGATATTCAATAACACAGTAAACAAACAGTAAATATGATGAACAACTTGTAAACTTTTATTGAATGGTTGAAGTTACAAGATTACACACACAACCTCAATCTTGAAGAACAAGCTCTTTCAAGACGAATTCTACTTCTCTAGAATTAGGAACTATGCCTTGAGGTTGATTCTCTCTAAAATAAAAACTCAGAATTAATAATTATGAAACTATTCTATCAATTCTATATATATACTGAACAAAAGATAATTACAATTAATAAAATATCTTCAGAATATCTTCCATGAATATCTTCAGTCTATCCAGCTGTCATTCTTGTAATTCGGATCTCCATCTCATAAGCAGCACTAGTCAAGATCAGCAGTATTAATCTCTTAGCAGTAGTAACTCCAGCAGTACTAATCTTGAAGAGCAACATTAATCATGTTCTAGCAGCATTAACTTCAACTAGTAGCATTAACTCAGAAGTACTAATTGTTGAGCTAGCAGCATTAACCATACTTAGCATTTCTTCAGTTCCCAACAGAAATTATCTTCAGAATCAGCTCGGATTGATTTAGCAAATAATCTTCAAAGAAAAATTTCCTCAAATCTTCAGAAATTCTTTGATCATCTTCAAATCTTCAAATCTTTACTTTGAACATTTCTGAAAATCATCTCTCAAAACTTTATCATTTCTTGATACCATCTCCCCCTTTTTGATGATTTGAGCATCTATATCATCAAAACTTTTCTTCCAAGAAATGTCTTTGACCATTCTGATTTGTCAAACTGAGCCTCTGATTCTGTGATCCATAACCAAGTATTCATCTAGATCTTTGCAAATCCAGATAAAATAAGAACATGTAACCCCTGAATCAACAAATGAATCAGTTAAAATGCCTGTCAGTAACACAAAGTCACTGTGTGTAACGAATACACAATATAAAGGAGCTTTTTGATGTTCACTCCCCCAGGGCTTCCATCCAATCATCGAAATACCACAAAGGCAATTTCTATGAATGTTATGACAAAGAAACAAATTCTTTGTGTGTTCGTGCAAGTGTAGAAAGAATTAAGCACTTGATGATTGGTTTTTAAGGCTCAACATTGTGTAAATCACTGAGACAACAGTAGATAAACACAGACTCAATGTGCATGATTGAAATGCGAAGGTGGGGCAGACTACCTTCTTTTTCAATATCCAGATTTTTCAAATGAAAACCAGATAGATTATATGTTGCATCCCCTTGAAAATGTGAAACATTTTCTTTTTGAGAAGAAAATGAGTGGTTGGTGGGGTTTAAGCAAGAGTTGGCATGGACTATTTGCCTGTTTCAATAACGTTCACCAAAGAATTGTGAAACACTAGTAATGTGGCTGACCGACTCAAAAAGTAGTTGGTGCAGAGTTTGATATTCTTTTACTCTGTTCTCACACCCTCTTTCTTTTGATCAATAAGCTCACTACTAACCAAACTCTCCTTTACATTTTACCTCATCACACCCACACTCATTTCTTTTAGACTCCTCACACTCAATCTCTATGGATTAACTTCTTGGGTAGAAATCACTGGTTAACGTGATTTCATAGAAGTTCAGTTAATTCCTAGCACAAAAAACCCATGTATGATCCTAGAATAACGTTTTGCTCAGATGATTTAACTTTAGCAGTTAAAGCTCATATACAAATGTCAGGTGTAAATATGCTCAGAAAATAATCATGAAGATTTGAGCATTTTTAGACATTGAAGTATTTTCAAACAAGTATACTGAATGAATGAACATGAATGCAAAAGACTTGTTTGAAAATCTGACATTGTATGAAAATGATCAGAAATGAAATGATATAGCAATTAAGGCTTATGATAAAAAATAACGGATATTGTCTATACGAAACAAAAATATAGACATTCTTGAAATGACGTTTCGAAATGAAATATCGCTCAAAATTCTTTAAAGTACAAGAGGGGTGTCTTACCATCGAAAAATTGTTTTAATTTAGAGACATGGTAAGAACAATTTGATCAAAAATTAAACCGATGTGTGTGAATACTTGAAAGTATGTAGAAAAGACAATACGCAAGTATTTATCTTTGGAAACACACGGTTTATTTAACAATTAAGCACAAAAAATAAAATGAAAACATTTAAAATCACACTTCCAAATTATAAAATATGTTTAAGAATCGGGAAGTGGTTTGAACATTTCAGAACATATTTTCTATATCAGAAAGTTGTCATTCTTTCAGATATATTTGAGATTAAGATAAGAAATTTACCTTTTCGCGCAAACTTAAATCTCATGAAGTCAAGCTGAAGTCATTAAGATATGATCTTGTCAGCTTCTCTCATCCTGCAAAAATCTCAAAGTCTAGTCAAAGCAACTTTATTCACAAAATTATTCGAATGTAAAAGACATAAAGCAGTAAAACGATTAAAGTACGAGTTCTGATCTGAAATAATCAGAAATCATAGTTCTTTACTCCTTTTGTTATATGCTCCCCCTAAAATCATGCATCACAAAAATTTGTCAGTTAAGTAAAATGCAGAAATTAGTTATGCTCCCCCTCAAAAAAAAAATAATGATTCATCTTTAATCTTCTCTTACTCCCCCTGATAACATGAGCAAACAATTAAAGTGCAGATATCGTTCAGACATAAAGATAAAGAAAATGATGAAAAATAACAATACATAACTTTATTAGGTAACAACCGATTATGTCTTAAGATTTAACATACCAATCTTAGAGACAAGAAAATTAAATCTCTTTTCATCTAAGGGTTTGGTAAATAAATCTGCAAGCTGATAATCTGTTTTTACAAAATAAAGTTCAATTGTTCCTTTTTCAACATTATCTTTAATAAAATGATACCTGACGTCAATGTGTTTGGTTTTCGTATGCTGGACAGGATTAGCAGATATTGCGATTGCACTCTTCGAGTCACAATATATTGGAATTTTATCAAACTTGAATCCATAGTCTCGCAGCTGTGTTCGGATCTACAAGACTTGAGAGCAGCAACTGGCAGCAGCTACATACTCTGCTTCAGTAGTTGATGTGGAAACGCATAATTGTTTCTTTGATGCCCAGCTAACGAGCTTGTCTCCAAGGAATTGAATGTGACCTGAAGTACTCTTTCTGTCCAACATGCAACCTGCATGATCTGCATCTGAATAGGCAGTTAGTTGAAAACCAGTATCCTTAGGATACTATAGACCAAGATCTGCATTCCCCTTAAGATACCTAAAAATCCTTTTGATAGAAGCCAAACAGGATTCTTTAGGAGCAACTTGATATCTAGAACATAAGCATGTTGAAAACATAATATCTGACCTACTTGATGTAAGATACATTAACGATCCTATCATACCTCTATAAGTCCTAACATCAACACTTTTACCCGAAGGATCAGTGCTAATTTTAGTACCTGGTGCAATCGGGGTTCCAATTGGTTTACAATTTTCCATATTGAACTTCCGAAGAATATCCAAAATGTACTTAGATTGGTTAATGAATATCCCCGTTGAAAACTGTTTAACTTGTAATCCGAGAAAGAAATTCATCTCTCCCATCATACTCATGTGAAAACGTGACACCATGAGGTTAGAAAAGTTTTTGCAATATTTAGGATTTGTAGAGCCAAATATTATATCATCAACATATATTTGAATAAGGATGATATCGGCTTTTTCCTTTTTGATGAACAAAGTGGTATCAAATTTACCTTTGGAAAAACCGGAGTTGACCAAGAATTTAGATAGAACATCATACCATGCTCGAGGAGCTTGTTTTAAACCGTAGAGGGCTTTGTCCAAGATGTAGACGTGATATGGCTTCTCTGGATTAACAAACCCTTCTGGTTGAGACACATATACTTCCTCCTTAAGAATGCCATTCAGAAAGGCTGTTTTCACATCCATCTGAAAGACTGTGAAATTCTTATGAGCTGCGTAGGCTAGAAACATGCGGATTGCCTCTATACGCGCTGCTGGAGCATACGTCTCATCGTAGTCTATGCCTTCCTCTTGCTGGTAACCTTTGGCAACAAGTCTAGCTTTGTTCCTAATGACAATACCATCTTCATCCTTTTAATTCTTGAATACCCATTTAGTGCCAATCACGGATTTACCTTCCGGTTTTGGAACTAATCTCCAGACCTTCAGGGCTTCAAACTGATTTAATTCTTCTTGCATAGCAGATACCCAGTCCGAATCAGCAAGAGCCTCTGATACTCGCGTGGGCTCAATCTTACTGAGGAATGAGTCATGCATACATTGATTAAGAGTCGTTGACCTAGTTTGTACAGGCTTGTTGAGATCTCCAATTACTTGATGTAAAGGATGCTCTTTGGTCCAGCGATGCTCATGAGGGAGTGGAGTAGATGAAGTTTGAACATGATCATCATCTATAAATCCACTATCAGACTCTTCAGTTTGAATAATAGAAAGGGAGTTTGCAATTGAAGTTTCAGGTGCAGAAGTATCAGTTGGAACAACATAATCTGGTTGTTGAGTAGACAATGTATAACACCCAACTGAAACAGTTACTTCTGGCTCAACAGTTTCTTGTATATTTTCAACTGTAGGAGTAATTGTAGGAATGTGAGTTTCTGACTGAACGGAGGATTCTTGTTCAGTTATGACTTCTGAAGTGACTGGATGATTGCAACTTGTGTCTTCAGACCTGTCAGTCACAGCAGATTTAGATACATTAGAACCTAGAAACTCATCATAAAAGAATTCAAATAACAAATCTAAATCAGATAAATGTGAAATAGATGTAGAAGCGTTATTCGAATTATTTGCTGTAGAAGCAGGTTCTGGACTAATCTGCCCAGAAGCTAATACTCCAGTGATAACGGGTTCTGAACTGAGTTGTTCAGAAGCCATTTCTTCATCAAATGTAACATTAACGCTCTCGACAACTGTCTTTGACTTTTTCAGATAAACACGATATGCTGCCGATGTTGAAGAATAACCAATGAAGATACCCTCGTCCGCCTTAGCACTGAATTTATTCAGACTCTCTCTGTCATTAAGCACGAAACACTTACACCCAAATATGTGAAAATACTTGATTGTTGGTGTTCTATTGTTGATCAGCTCATATGGAGTCTTTTGAAAATGGCGGTGTATCATGGATCGATTTTGAGTATGACATGCAGTTGACACAGCTTCTACCCACAGAAATAGAGGTAAGTCCGATTAGCTAAGCATAGTGCGAGCGGCCTCGACTAGCGTTCGATTTCGCCTTTCGACTACTCCATTCTGTTCAGGTGTACGTGCAACAGAGTATTGATGTGATATCCCGACCGATTCGAGATATTCTTCAACAATCTTGTTTTTGAACTCTGTGTCGTTGTCCGTTCGAAGAAACTTGACTTGTCGCTGCATTTTCATCTAGGTCGTCTTTAAGAAAGTAATGAGTACTTCGGGCGTCTCATCTTTTGATCGAAGAAATTTGACCCACGTGTATCTTGAATAATCGTCCACAATAACCAACACGTATTTCTTTCCTCCTAAGCTTTGAGTTCTCATTGGACCACACAAATCCATATGTAACAATTCTAACAGAGAACTAGTGCTTGGTTCAGGCTTCGGTTTATGCGGAGCTCTCTTCATCTTACCCTTCTCACATGCAGCACATAAGTGTTCTTTCTCGTATTTCAGCTCAGGAAGTCCTTTGACCAACTTATCTTTGATCAACTTGTTGTTATAACGAAAATTCAGGTGCGATAATCGTCTGTGCCAAAGCCAACTTTGCTGCATCGAAGCTTTTGTCAATAAGCAAACGTGACTATCATTCTGAACCTTTGAAAGATTGATGGTGTAGAGATTTGTCTTTCGATTGCCAACTAAGAGTTCATTGCCGTCTTCAGTACGAACCGAACATCTGTTAGCTTTGAAGTTAACCTCTAACCCTTTGTCGCAGAATTGACCGATGCTAAACAAGTTGTGCCCTAAGCCTTCAACATAACTCACCTTCCTAATCGTTATGTTGTCTTGAATGATATCACCATATCCTAAGATTGGTGAAACTTGGTCGTTCCCAAATCGAACATTGCCGCTGAATTTTTCTGTATAATTAGACAATAAAGCTTTCTGCCTGGTCATATGCTTGGAACAGCCGCTATCCAAGTACCACATATGCCGGGTCTGCAAGAGAAATCAGGAAACAACAATTTTAGGTACCCATTTAAAAACGGGTCCTAACAGATTAGCACAAGATTTTGGTATCCATTTGAATATGGATCCTCTTTTCTTTTGAAAACCTCTAAAAACATTTGATCTTGAAGAATAAACATGATAAGATCCAAACAAATCATTAGAATTATGATGATAAGCAAAATTATTTCTCCGATAATGATAAGATTTAGTAGTAGTAGGAGATAATTGAATCAATTGCTTTATTGAATAACTCTTGTAAGAAGTTACAAGGTTTTGTTTATGAGAAGCAAGTTGACCAACTACAGCACTATCACTACTATCAGATTTATTACATGAATTATCAGAAATTGATTCAGTATACTCATCATTCTTCCTTTTTGGTCGCCATTCGGTTCTTGCTTCCGACCTTTTCTTTCTTAAATCTGAAACAAAAGATTTAGATTTATTAGGAAAGTCAGATTTCTGAGATTGATTTTTCTTGCGTTTACCAGTGTTATTCTTGTTCTGTGAATGTTGTTTCTTATGTTTCTTACCATTAGCATAGTAATCAACATTCCCAGAAACTGATTCACCAACCTTAGTTGATGATTCACCAACCTTAGTTGATGATTCACCTTTCTCATGTACACTTGGTAAAACTTTTCCATTTATGATAAAAGTAGAATGATTTGGAAGTTGAGCAGTAAAGTCAAACATATCAATTTCCTCGATACACCCTTCATCAGAATTTAGAAAATCATTTGCAGACTCAAATAGATCATCAAAATCAGTCTTAGAAGTTTGAGGTACTTTTGAAGATGTAGAACACACTTTAGATTTGCAAATAAAATCTGTGTTCTTTAATACTGTAGAAAATACGTTTTGTGTTAGATCACTCAAAATTCTTTCATCAGATAAAATATTTTCTAACTCAATTATTTTGCTCTCTAAGACAAGTGGAGGTACATAAATTTTGGCTTGAACAGGTTTTGCCTCCATCTCAGTCGAAGAATAACTAGCAAAATAATCAGTTGAAAGAAATTTTGGTGTTTTAGAAAGATAACTATCATTCAGTCTTTCATAACAGAATGGTAGTTGCATTTTCTTCAAATTCATTCTTTTCTCATCTTCTTTTTCCTCAACTTCTTTTGATGCTTTGGTGATAAATTTGGGTTTCAAATGAGGATATTCATCAGCTGCATACATATAATTTGCATTATATAGACCTGGCTGTTTTCTGATAGTTTTTTCTAAGTAATGAGGATTATCAAACCCTAATCCCCATTTTTCTTTAAAATCAGCATCTTCATCAGGTGTATTCAAAAAAATAGTTTGATCTGTTTGGCCTCTAAGATACAATTTTGCTTCCAAACCATTTACCTTTTTCTCTAAAGTCTTGTTCTCAACCTGCAGTTTAAACGATTTTAGAACACATTCTTGTTTTTCAGAATCAGACTTAAACAATTGTTTTTGCAATTCAGAAATCTTACTTTCAAAACAATCTTTTTCATTTTGAAAAACAGAAGTAGATTTGCGTAGAGAATCAATTAAATCTTTGTTCTCAATAACTGACGTGTTGAGCTCAAAGACCTTTTCATTTCTCCTAGCAACTCTGTATTTTTCCTTTTTCAATTTATTTTGAAGATCTAGAAGTTCGACCCTCATGGCTTACATTTTGGTCATGAAATCATTTTCAGTTAAGTTCATTACCTCATCATCAGTCTCATCATCTGAATCATCATCTTTCACTTCTTTTCCCATCAAGCATAGATGAGCAGTCTCTTCTTGTTCTTCCTCATCAGAATGATCCAACCAGTATTCATCTTCAACCATTAATGCCCTGCCAGCTTCTTGTTGTTTGGCCAAGAGCAATTTGTTTTGATAATATTCTGAGTTGCGAACCTTTGGCTTCCGACATTCTTTTGCATAATGTCCGAACTTGCAACAGTTGTAGCATTTGATCAGATCATTAGTCGTCTTCTTTTCAGTACTTGTGTAATCATTTACATACTTCTTCTTTTCTTCTGGCTTTTTCTCAATCATTCTATTTCCTTCCACTCTTTCTCTATGCTCATGGTTCTTTGAGCTTGATGAAGAATATCTCTGAGAATTGGATCCCGGCTTCTTGTAGAACTTGTTTTGGAAAGCACGGGTTAACAGTAGCATAGCCTGCTTGAGACTTTCTCCATCATCTCCATCAGATTCAGACTCTGATTCAGAACTAAATACCACTGTCTTCTTCTTATTCTTCTTCTCTTTCTTTTCTTTCTCTTTCTCTCCAGCCACTAATGCTATAGGATCAACAACTTTCTCAACTTTCTTTTTCTCAGCTCTTTTCTCTTCTACCTCTTCTTCATTCTGTCGCAGAGTCTCGTAGACTTCATGTAGAGGTATTTCGCTCAAATCCTTCATTTGTTTCATCCTTCGCGTGTGCTCTTTCCATTCAGGTTGCAATATGCTGAGAAACTTTACATTCTTCTCAATCTGTTGCTTGTTGACCTTGTTCTTGGAAAGCTCATTCAGAAGCAACACAAACCTATCATAGGTTTCCTCCAAGCTTTCATTTTCTTTTGCTCTAAATTCTTCGTAGCTGTTTATGCAGTTAGCTACCTTCATTTGGTTTCCAACTCTAGAACCCAACATCATTTTTCTTAATTGATCCCACATTGATTTGGCAGTTTCATTGTAGCTATCCATTTTCACATATATCTCATTTGTCATGCTTTGTAAAAGAAAAGATCTGGCTTGTTTATCAGCATCAAACCTTTTCTTCTGTTCATCAGAAAAACTAGCATACTTTTTATCCACTCTCCTTGTTCTCGGAGCTCCATCTGAATCATTACCACCAGCGGGAATCTCCTCAGTAGGTTTCTTCATTGGGCCTTCTATGATAGATTTCAGAATGTTCTCTCCATTTGATTGTCTATCAACAAAGTCCAAAAATCTATCTCTCCATTGTTCATATTCTCCTTTGAACAACACCGGAGGCTTGACATCAGTTCCAATTAAGAGAGCGTCTCTGGAAGTCATCCTGTGTGTACCTGTTTGAACAAATATGCAATAAGAATCTAGAACTGATCGTTAGTCCAAATATGAAATCAAGAAAATACAGAAAAACTTGAAATATAAAATCAGATATTTTGATCACAAAAAGAAATATGTCCCCCTCCGCAGACTTAGCACGGGGGTCCCGCTACCCGGTTACTGTTTTGAAAATTTCTCAGAAAATATTCTAAGTATAGAAACTCGCAAGTCACTATGAAAATATGAAACTCGCAGATGCTGAAACTCGCAAACAACTGTTTACTGAGAAACTCGCAGGCTTAAGCTTGCGTGTTTGTGAAACTCGCACGCAAAGGCTTGCGTGTTTTTGTAAAACTCGCTAGTCGCTAAAACTCGCTAGATGCTTAAACTCGCAAGAGACTATTCACTGATGAACTTGCAGATCAACCAAACTCGCAGATCGAACAAACTCGCAGATCACTATTCCGGCTCAAACTCGCACCCTTCGATTAACGCGTTTGTAGAACTCGCAAGTGTCTACTTGCGCGTTTCAACACTTAGAAACTTTTTCCCAAATTTCAAACTCGCAGGCTTAGATCTGCGCGTTTCTAGAACTCGCAGATAACACCTTGCGCGTTTGAGACCAAATTCTTCAACTTGCGCGTTCTTGCGGATGAACTTGCGCGTTTTGTAGATCTTGCGCGTTCTTCAGATTCCTTGCGTGTTCTTCATCTGTTTCACCAAAAATCAATCTAAACTTCGAATTTCAGCATGAAACTTTGAGAGATCGATGAAACTTTGAGAGATCGATCACATAATCATCTAGAACACAAAACGAGTACTAAATTTCTATTACAAACACTCAAAATACAAATTGATCGATGATACAGTGCGTATGAACTTGTGAACAAAAACTTCAACAAAATCCAAAATTACAAATCTATTACAGTGCAATACTGAAATTAAACCATACAGACTCGATCGAAATCACTAATCACACAAATTCTAATCGTTTACAACTCAAAAATTGCACAAAAACATAGAAATCGATCTGGATATTCAAGAACACAGTGTCGAACATTTTCTTGAATTGATTTCACTTTTGGATCTGCTCTGATACCAATTGTGTTCCCAGATTCTAGTTTCTAAACACTTAATCAAACAAACACAAACAAGAATTCAATCAATTACCTGTTTGATTAACTTTCAATTCCAAGAATACAACTTTCTCTTTCTAGAACTCTCTCTCTCTCTCTGGAAAAACATACAACTGAATATTATCCTCCACTTCTGTTAACTACTAATTACAAAGAAAAGAAAACTATTTATACCTACAACTAAAACAACAAGGAAACAAAACTAATACAAATGTTGACTTTGACTTTTATTAACAAAAGACTTTGACTTTAACTTGAGAGTTGACTTTCTTCAGCTTTGACTTCTTAAACCTTGACTTTTATCTTCTTGGTCTTGTATCCAACAGATTTATGCTCTAACAGAAGTTCATCTCTCCCATCATACTCATCTGAAAACGTGACACCATGAGGTTTGCAAAATTCTTGCAGTACTTAGGATTTGTAGAGCCAAAAATAATATCATCCACATATATTTGAATAAGAACGATATCGCCTTTGTCCTTTTTAATAAATAAAGTGGTATCGACTGTACCTTTTGTAAAATCTGACTTGACCAAGAACTGAGATAAGATATCATACCAGACGCGAGGAACTTGTTTCAGTCCATAAAGAGCTTTATCCAAGATATAAACGTGATTAGGATTATCTGGATTCACAAACCCTTCTGGCTGCGAGACGTAGACTTCCTCCTTGAGTACACCATTCAGAAAAGCTGTCTTCACGTCCATTTGATAGACGGTGAAGTTCTTGTGGGCTGCGTAAGCTAAGAACATTCGAATTGCCTCTATACGCGCCACTGGAGCATAAGTCTCGTCATAGTCTATCCCTTCCTCTTGCCTATATCCCTTGGCAACAAGTCGTGCTTTATTTCTGATAATGGTACCATCTTCATCTTTCTTATTTTTGAACACCCATTTCGTACTAATGATGGTTTTACCTTCAGGTTTGGGTACGAGTCTCCAGACTTTAAGTGCTTCAAACTGATTCAGCTCATCCTGCATCGCAGTAACCCAATCTAAATCGGCAAGGGCCTCAGATACGCGAGTAGGCTCGATCTTGCTCAGAAAGGAGTCATGCATACATAGATTTAAAGTAGCAGACCTAGTTTGCACCAGTTTGGACGGATCTCCAATAACTTGGCTTATTGGGTGCTCTTTGGTTCACTTGTGTTCATGAGGGAGTGGATAAGATGTAGATTGATCATGTTCAGCATCTAGGAATCCACTGTTATCGCCTTCAGATGGTTCAGAATGAATGGGGGTTTCAGTTGAAGTAGTAGTTGCAGAAGTTGCATTAGGTACAACTTGGTCAGTCTGTTGATCAGTCCTTACAGTACATCCTACTGAGTCAGCTACTTCTGTCTCTTCTGTGTTGGTCACAACTTCAACTATCGGAGTAGGCATTTGAACTGGAACTTCTTGCCGAATCGGAGAGTTAGATTCAGTAGAGATATCGGAAGTAGTTGGATGAGTAGTCATCGAGTCTTCCATCCTGTCAACCACAACAGATTTAGGCACATTAGATCCAAGAAATTCATCATAAACCAGTTCAAATAATAAATCCAAATAAGATAATTTAGAAGTACACGATGAAGCGCCATCTAATTTGTTCTCTTGAGGTGCAGGTCCTGGAGTGGTTGGCCCAGAAGCTAGTACTCCGGTTATTACGGATTTTGAACTCATTTCCTCATCTAATGTAACGTTGACGCTCTCGATCACAGTCTTCGACTTCTTCAAGTAAACATGGTATGCAGTAGATGACGAGGAATAGCCAACAAAGATGCCCTCATCCGCCTTAGCACTGAACTTGTTCAGATTCTCTCTGTCGTTTAGAACATAACACTTACACCCAAATATATGAAAATATTTGATTGTCGGTGTCCGGTTGTTGATTAATTCATACAAAGTCTTCTGAAATCTGCGGTGTATCATGGAGCGATTCTGAGTGTGACATGCAGTCGATACAGCTTTAGCCCACAGAAATAGAGGTATGTCAGATTGGCTGAGCATAGTTCGAGCGGCCTCGACAAGCGTATGGTTTCGCCTTTCGACAACTCCATTCTGTTGAGGCGTACGTGCAGCAGAGTATTGATGTGATATCCCGACCGATTCGAGATATTCTTCAACTATTTTATTCTTGAACTCTGTGCCGTTGTCAGTTCTTAGAATCTTGACTTGTTTCTGCAAATTGACTTGGGTCGTCTTCAGAAATGTAATGAGAACTTCGGGCGCCTCATCTTTAGACCGTAGAAACTTGACCCAAGTGTATCGCGTATAGTCGTCCACGATAACTAACACGTACTTCTTTCCGCCTAAGCTTTGCGTTCGCATAGGACCGCATAAATCCATATGCAACAAATCTAATGGAGAGCTGGTACTTGGTTCAGGCTTTGGTTTGTGTGGAGATCTCTTCATCTTTCCCTTTTCACACGCTGCACACAAGTGTTCTTTTTCATACTTCAGCTCAGGAAGTCCTTTCACTAGCTTTCCACTAACTAGTTTGTTGATGTACCGAAAGTTGAGGTGAGAGAGCCGTCGATGCCATAACCAGCTTTGTTGCAACAAGGCTTTTGAATGTAGACATACCTGATTGTCAGCCTGGACCTTTGACAAATTGATGGTGTAGAGGTTTGACTTGCGAGTACCGACCAAGAGTTCTTTCCCGTCTTCAATGCGTACCGAACATGTCTTGGCCTTGAAATTCACCTCTAAGTCTTTGTCGCAGAACTGTCCAATACTGAATAGGTTGTGTCCTAAGCCTTCAACGTAGCTCACCTTCTTTATCGTAACATTTTCGTGTACAACATCACCATATCCCAGAATTGGTGAAAACTGATCATTTCCAAAACGAACTGTGCCGCAATATTTGTCTGTATAATTAGATAACTTACTCTTCTGCCCGGTCATATGCTTAGAACACCCGCTATCCAAGTACCACATATGACAGGTCTGCACAAAACAAATAAGGAAATAAGAGGTTTAGGTACCCATTTATAAATGGGACCTACAGTGTTAGTACATGATTTTGGCACCCATTTAAATTTGGGCCCGCTTTGTCTTTGAAGACCATATGCATGATAAGAAGAATGATAACGATAAGATGAAACATTATATGAGCCATACCAAACATCAGAATATTTACGAGAAGCATAATCATATCCACAAAAATTTGAAAACTTTTTAATTAGATGGAGCTAACTGGAATAATTGCTTTATGGAATATTTCTTGCGAGAATCAACAAGATTAGATTTAGAAGTAGCAACATTCACAATCAATTCATCTTTACTAGAAGTCTTTTTATTCAACTTAAAACTAGAACTAGATTTAGCAGTCTCGTCAATCTCCTGTTTTGGTCGCCACACCAACTTAACTTCATGCCTTTGCTTTCTCACATTTGAAACATTTGAAACTGTTGGATTAGAATTGTGAGACTCAAAAGAATGCTTCTTCTTTGGCTTACCAGTGGGAATCGGTTTCTGTGAAAGCTGAGATTTTCTTTTCTTACCTTTTGCATTCTTCGATTTCACAGAAACTGATTTATCAACTTTCGTTGATGTTTCACCCTTTTCAAACACACTGGGTAAACCCGGTAGCTGGCCGTCAAGCTCGTGAGTAAGGTGCTATTTGGCTTATGAATAGAACCTTATTTTGGTGATCTTAGCGACACCCGACTATAATCTAGAATTTGTTTGTCTAGATTAATAGGTTGTTGTTTAAGCATCCGATGTGTTGTTTGTAACTCTTGACCGATACCTTTCCCCATAATTGGGTGATTATTTGTGACTATTATAGGGTATTTTGTATTATCCAGGTTTCTCCTATTTTTAGGCGTTATATTACAAAAATTTCGAATTTTCTGGTTGCTCTAAAATTTAGGATGTTACATACAAACTAGATTAAATTAGTGTTTAAAGGTTACAAAAGATCAATTCCATACCAAAAATCCGGATTAGCCTTTATCTCTTTCACCTTTTCCTTCCAAAACCACCAGTTCAGTGTTGTGTCAATATTACAGCATGCCCTGTTTTCAAATAGGATTTCAAAAGACAACCAAATTAGCCTACAATCTTTATAGAACAAGCAAACCACACAAAGTCAGCTCCAAAACCAAATAAATGGAAAAACAAGGTAGAAAATGACTCAAAGTGGGATTTGGAAGTGAAAAAACCTATCTAAAGACTAAAAGAAATGTGATTAACTACTCAAAATTGAGTACTTGTCACCACCCCAAACTAAAAACTTTGCTTGTCCCCAAGCAATAAAAGAAGCCAAAAGAAAAAGACTCAATTTTGAAATTTTTGCAATGGAAGACATTAAGTGTACATCATGAGTTTGAGCATGTCAAGGATACATCATATAGCCTTTTATAAATCCAAAGTAACCAACAATCTCATTCAACATGAACCATATGCTAGCCTTTAATTCCTTTTGTTATGGTTTCATATCCTACACATTTCTTATGGATTTTGGGTGAATGGGTTTCTCTCTTTTGGCTTTTCTTTTCCTCACCATGCCTTTTCTCACACCATGTACCAACACTTAAATTTTTGTAAGTTTTGTGCATTTTTCTGTTGGGTACATACACCAACCCCTATGGGACTTTTTGGTGTGCTTATGCCACTTTTCATGGCTTTTCTTATGCCATTTTAGACACCCCCACCCTAAACTAAAAATTATGCAATGTCCTCATTGTAGGAAGGAAAGAGTGTTTTTGTCACTGATTTTGGGTGGCTAAGGTGCAAGAAAAGAACATAGGTCAAACATACATGTGTGATCAATGCAGAATATGGACCAAACTGTGTCCCAAGCAACTATTAGGCTAGTTCTAGCATGTGTTACTCCTAAAAATGAGATTTAGACTCATCAAATTATTTAGGATATACAACTTAATCTAACAACAACAAAACATGATCCCAATGCAAAGAAAATAAACCTTAATCCCAGACTAAAAATTTAAAAACAAACAGAAAATGGAGCAGAAAGGGTGTGATTTAAACCTGCCCTACTCAGGTTGAGTAGGTTGTGTATGGAAAACTAGGCCTGTGTTGGTTGATGTTGCAGCACCAGTGTGGACATTCCCTTCTGCACTCAGCTTTGCTTTAAGACCTTTTATCTCAAACTTTTGCTTTTTCACCAATTCCTTCAGCTTGTTCACCTCAGACCCATCCTCTGCTTGATCTCTCCTTTCTCTGCCATCAACCATGGACTGCATCTCCACCCTCAAATCTTCCAATTTATCCATAAATTCACCCATTTGCTGCAAAATGGTATCCATGAGGTTGCTATTTTGTGTCAACACCTCTTGCATCATCCCCACGATATTAGTAGCAGCGATGCCCTTTTCTTTTCTATTCCTCAGCCTCTGCACTGCTTTCATGTCAATCTGCCATTTCTCCCTCTGTTCTCTCACAATCAGATCATCTACAAACTGAGGAACTCCCATCTCAGTGTTATCCCAGATTTAATCTAGTTGGTAAACAATCAATCAAGTAATCAAGCAACACAATAATAATCAAGAGATAATAAGATTAACAAAACGTACCAATCCCTTGAATAAACAATGAAACCCTTGAGTGTTCTTGATACCCTTTGAATACAGAAAAAATACGGCTAACTATTTAGAAAATTATCAGAGTTCTGACCTAAAACTAAACTAATCATAACTTTAAATACCTAAGCCTTATGGGCTTTAATCATAATGGGCTTTCAAATGGGCTTGGGCCCAATAGCTAACAACTATTAGATTATTACATAATAAACCCTCTAATTAACTTTAGCACAATTGAAGTTTAAACCCTTAACTTTAACTTTAATCTTGAATACAATTTATGATCCAACAATCTCCCCCTTTGGATTAAAGATTAAAAAATTTGCAATTGTCTTCGGGTCTTCTCTTGTCTTCACTTATCTTCAGATATGTCGTTGATCGCTTCAAAACTTGATATCTTTAAATAATCTTCAAATCTTTAAAATTTTGAAAATCTTCAGATCTTCAGATTGTATTCTCCCTTTTTGTATCTTCTCCCCCTTTTTATATCTTCTCCCCCTTTTTGATGAGTGGTGAGAATCAACATCATCAAAACTTGGCAAAACAATCTCCCCCTTTTTAAGACAATCTCCCCCTTTGTGTATGATCATCATGTAAGCATAGTCTTCATCATGTAACGAGCCCTATATGAAATAAGAGCAGTCTTCCCAGATGGAAAGAGTGATTATTTCAATCTTTTCAGATTAAAATAGAAAGTAGTAACCATTCGAATCTTTTCAAATTCAAACAGGTTAATAGGTGTAACCCTGAATCAACAAATGACTCAGTTAGAATGCCTGTCAGTAACACAAAGTTACTGAGTAACACAAAGTTACTATATAAGGAGCTGGTTTGATGTAGACTCCCCAGGTCTTCCATTCAATCATCGAATAACACATGGTTATCTATGAACGTTCTGACAGAAAACAAATTTCTGTGTGTTCGTGCATGTGTATGAAAGAAATTAAGCATAGATGATTGCTTTTCAATTTAGGCTCAAAGTATGTAAACTTGTTGAGACAGCAACAAATTATACAAAGACTCAATGTGCATGAGAAAGGGTTCGAAGGTGGGGCAACTTTCCTTCTTTTTCAATATTAGTATCTTCCAAATGAAGAACCAATAGCGTATGTGTTGCGTCCCCAGAAAATGTGAAACATTCTCTTTTTGAGAAAAGAATGAGTAGCTGGTGGGGTTGTATGCAAGAGATGGCATGGGCTAGTTGCCTATTTCAATGATGGTCACCAAAGAATGTGAACCAATCAGATTATGTGGCTACCCGACTCAGAAAGAAGTTTGGTGCAGAGTTTAATATTCTTTTACTCTGTTCTCTCACCCTCTTTCTTTTAATGCTCACGTCTAACCAATCTCTCTTTTTCATTTTACCTCTTCACACACCATCACTCAAATCTTTTGACCCTTCTCCCCTCAATCACTCAGGGAATACTTCCTGGGTAGGAAACACTGGTTATCGTGAATCCATGGAAGTTCTGTTAAGCTCACACACTGAATCCCATGTATTTTCCTAAAAGAACATGTTGTTCAACAGGAGTTTTGTACATGTAAGCACAAATACCACTTGTTACATGAAGAATATAATATTCGGAGATGTCAAAACAGAAGATGTTTGACGATGCAATTCTCCCCCTCAAACTAAAAGAGTTTGACGATTTAAGCTCTTAAGGAGTTTTCAATTAAGCTTATAGACGATTTGTCATGAAGAATACTATGCTGGAGAATCAAAAACGAATGTTGTTTATATGAACAATATATAAACATATGTTCAATGAAAGCACATGAAATGACGTTTGATTCAATCAACAGTGAATACAACTAACGTGAGTATTACCATAGAAAGATTTAACTTTTGATACATGGTAATAACAAAGTCAAAATAGAATGTTCTGAACCGTTATGTGTATGAATACTTGACAAAGTATATTGACAAGATAAAACGCAAGTATTTATCTTTAAGAACACACGGTCAGATAAGCATTTAAGTATCCAAAAATCTGTTAATATCACAGATATTCTCCCCCTTAAATCACTATTGGTTTTTTTTTTTATTATAAATAAATAAGGAAATAAAGCATATAAAAAATAGATAGAGCACTGAAGTGCGGGTTCTAATCCGATGTGATTAGAAGCCATTGTCACTTGACCAAACCTGCATAAATGAAAGAAACAATGGTAATCATTTATGAAAATGATTCCTTTCTCGTTAACAACAGTTGGAAAATAACACACTATCAAGATTTGGAATACTCCCCCTTGAATCATGAGTAAGGTTTAAGACATGTTCAACATACCAAGTTTGCTGATTAGAAATTGAAATCGCTTTTCATCCAATGGCTTGGTGAAAAGATCAGCTAACTGGAAGTCAGTTTGAACAAAGTGCATTTCAATATTACCTTTTTCTACATGATCCTTGATGAAATGATAGCGTACATCTATATGCTTGGTCTTCGAGTGCTGTACCGGATTAGCAGTTATAGATATTGCACTCTTGGAATCACAATAAATCGGAACGCACTTGTAGTTGTATCCAAAGTCCCTTAACTGTGTCGTCATCCAGAGGACTTGAGAACAGCAGCTAGCAGCAGCTACATACTTAGCCTCGGCAGTGGATGTTGAAACACAGTTTTGTTTCTTTGAATTCCAACTCACAAGTTTGTCACCTATGAATTGACATGATCCAGAGGTGCTTTTCCGGTCTAGCTTACAACCTGCATGATCAGCATCTGTAAAGGCAGTTAGTTCAAAATGAGAATCCTTTGGATACCAAAGGCCTAGATTAGGAGAACCTTTGAGATATCTAAGGATTCGCTTAACAGCAGTTAAGTGCGACTCTTTAGGATTAGACTGATATCTCACACAAAAACATGTGGCAAACATTATATCCGGGCGACTGGCAGTCAGATAAAGTAAAGATCCAATCATGCTACGATACACCTTTTGATCAACAGGTTTCCCGGAGGGATCCGCGTCTAAGAGTGTACCAGTAGCCATTGGTGTTTTCATGACGGAACTATCTGACATATTGAACTTTTTCAAAATATCTTTTATATATTTAGCTTGATTAATAAATATGCCTTCGGGTAATTGTTTTACTTGTAGACCAAGAAAGAAATTTAATTCACCCATCATCGACATCTCAAACTTTGTTTCCATTATCTTTGAAAAGTTCTTGCAAAATTTCGGATTTGTCGACCCAAATATTATGTCGTCAACATAAATCTGAATAAGAATCAAGTCATCACCTTGCCTTTTAAGAAATAAGGTTGTATCTACTGTACCTTTCTTGAAACCAGAAGCAAGTAGAAATTTAGTGAGAGTTTCATACCAGGCTCGCGGTGCTTGTTTAAGACCATATAGTGCTTTGTCTAAGACATAGACATGATCAGGGTGATGAGGATCAACGAAACCTTCAGGTTGAGCCACGTAGACCTCCTCATGCAGAACGCCGTTCAGGAAAGCCGACTTTACATCCATTTGATAGACAGTAAAGTTTTTGTGCGCTGCATAGGCTAGGAAGATTCTGATGGCTTCGATCCTTGCAACCGGGGCGAATGTTTCGTCATAGTCGATGCCCTCTTGTTGACAGTACCCTTTTGCGACCAAACGAGCTTTGTTTCTCACAACTACTCCGGCTTCGTCTTTCTTATTTCTGAACACCCACTTTGTTCTAATAACGGATTTACCTTTAGGTAGTGGGATCAAGCGCCATACCTTGTTCCTTTCGAATTGTATAAGCTCGTCTTGCATAGCAGAAATCCAGAAAGGATCACGTAGAGCTTCAGCCGCTTTCTTTGGCTCTAAGGAACTGAGGAAGCTTGAAAACATGCAGAAGTTAGCTGTTGCAGATCTTGTTGTGACACCAGATTGTACGTCACCTATCACGTTTTCCAGGGGATGATCCTTAGTCCAACGATGTGTGCTTGGTAATGCATCAACTGCTTGTTGCGTATTTGATGCATCGTTGTCATCTTGTACGGCAGGTTGCTCCACAGATGTACTCGGGACATCTTGTACTTGTGTTTCTGACACTGAAGCTTCTGGACTAGCGGTTGAAGTGCTCGGGACTTCGTTTCCAGATGAACTATCTGTAGAGACAGATTCAGTATTAGTAGAGTCAGAAACTAACGGTGTAGTTGTACCTGATGGAGTTGAAGTGTCAGTGACTTCGTCGGAAGGTCCAGGCATGTCTTCAGATATAGTAGGGACCTCCGAGTTTGTACCACTTGTTATTGATGTTGATATGCCTTTTTCAAAATCTGCACATATATCATCAAAGGCATCAATAAACAATAAATCTAACTCAGATGAAGTAGAGTTAGAGTTTGAAGAATTGGATCTTTTAGCAGCTGATTCTATTCTGGATTGAATAGAAGCTTTGTCCTTAATTACGAGTTCTGAACTGTTGTGTCCAGAAGTCCTTGTAGAATTCTCATCAAAGGAGACATTCATGCTCTCAACAACCGTCTTGGTTCGAATAATGTAAATTCGATAAGCTTTGGATGTCAGAGAGTATCCAACGAGATATCCTTCATCCGCTTTCTTATCAAACTTTGGATGGTTCAGATTTGGACTTGAATGAGCTACGCTTCATTTTGCCCAACTCACATGCGGAACAGAGTGAGTCTTTTTCGAACCTCATTTCTGGTAGACCTTTGACCAGACCTTGTCTTTGTAGCTTCGTTATAGATCGGAAATTCTGATGAGACAAGCGTCGATGCCACGTCCACGATTGTGCTTTAGAAGCTTTGGCTAGTAGGCATACTGGACGTGTGGCAGACAGTGTAGGAAAATCTACATAGTATAGATTTCCATGGCGCTCAGCTTTGAAGACTTCGTAACCATCGGGATCCTCTAGATAGCAATGAGTGGTTGTGAAGCGAACTTGATATTGCATGTCACAGAAGTGACTGGTACTGAACAGATTGTGATCAAGTCCTTCAACATATAGCACTTTTTGAATCTTCACAACACCGTTATCGAGCATTCCATATCCTCTGACGTGGCCTTCGGCTTCAGAATTTGCAAATCTAACTGCTCCGGCAGGCTCCTCCACATAGTTATGCAAGAGGTGCTTGAATCCTGTCATGTGGCGTGAACATCCGGAATCTATTACCCACAATCGACAGGCCTGCAAAAGAGACAATTAGTTTTGCTTAGGCACCCATATCAGGATGGGTCCTTCGCGGTTAGCATCAAGCAACTCAGGAATATCATCTGGTTTGACTTTCACTCTCCATTCATAACGCGGTTTTGGAACCCATTTCCAAACCATCTTAACATTCAATTCCTGAAAGTGCTTTTTAGAAGTAGGATTGGCAACCTTAGCACGATACACTTTTGGTTGTGTAGAAGAATCAGAATTAGAATTAGACTTAGAGTTCAGCTTAGCTTTGGTTTTATTCTTTTTGGACTTAGGATGGGAGTAATATTTGAATGAATTATCCCAACAGTGTTTGCAATAAAGATTCTTTCGAGCAAAATTCATAAACTTAGATTTATCGGAACAAATATTACATTCATGTTTATCAAAAGAAGTACTATTCAAAATAACACTGTCTGTAGGACAACTACTAGAATTCAAACTATTCTTTTTATTCAAACTAAGATCTTTATTCTTCTTACTCTTCCCAAGTCCATTTCCTCTTATATCTGAAACAGAAACAGGAACCTTGTTAGTCTCTAACTTAGAAGGTGGTTCTTTTCTAGTGCTCTTTGAAGTCTCACCCTTTTCAAAAATACTCGGAGGATATTCAGGACAATCAGAGTAAGCAACTGTAGGTTTTGCAGGAGCATCAAATTCTGGATTGGTTCTTACCTTTCGCTCTTCTCGCTTCTCCTCTCTCTTTCCTTCTCTTCTATCTTCCTTCCGATCTTCTCGTCCTTCCTCTCTCTTTCCATGCCTCGGCTTGTATCGCATCTCAGACTTCTCTTTCTTGTATCCATCATACTTTGGCTTTGAGTAAAATCTTTTCTTGCCAAAGCTCTTCTTGAATCGTCGTGTAATAAGAGCCAAGTCTTCAGAGAACTTTTGAATACCAGGATCTGAATCAACTTCCAGTTCTTCATCGCTTGAATCAGAGTCAGAGTCAGTAACTTCAGTAACTAGAGCTTTAGACGCCTTTTTCTTCGACCTTGCAGAGGATACAGAACCTTTGCCGGCTATGAGAGCCACAGAATCCTTCAGATGATTAGACTCATTATTCATAGATCTCACCTCATCCTCATGTTGAGCAAGAGTAGAGAAGATATCGGTGACATTTTCTCGAGCCATATTCTTCGACATCTGGAGGTTGATAGCAAAGTTCTTCCATTCTGGATTCAGATTCTTGATGAACTTGTAGTTTATCTCAGAAGCAGATTTGGCGATTTTGTTCCTCCGCAAGTCATTTAGAATAATGTTGTACCTATTATAGGTATCTAAAAGCAGCTCTCCTTCTTTGGCATGAAATCCCTCGTAAGCATTTATGCACAGATTCTGCTTAGCTTGAATAGAAGCTTCACTTCCTTCAAACTGCCTTGCTAGTTCATCCCAGATTCCTTTAGCAGTACTCTGACTGTCGACACGATTGTAGATGTCGTTTGGAATTGCCATCGTCAGATAGATTAGAGCTTCTTCTTCTAACTTGAGCTGGTCTTTCTGCTTTTCAGTGAAGAACTGAACAGGTTTAGGAATATCTCTGTCAGGGATTTCAGGAGAGGAATCTGTAGCAGGTTGACCCTTTACTGTGATCATTGGAGTTTTGGGACCTTCAATGATTATTGTCATGAACTCTCTGTTCTTGTGATTTAGAAACTGAATCATTCTTGTCTTCCACTGCTGATACTCATTTGCCACGAGGACAGGAGGTTTGACTTGAGAACCCATCGAGAGAAGCTGATTCGACATCTTAGTTGTACGGTTAGTAAATAGACTTTTCTGTACCAAGACAACCAACTAGATGAGATCGTTAGAATCAAAAGTAAAGACTACACTCAAAAATTTTCAGAAAAAATAAATTTCCAAAAATAATCAAATGCAGTCCTCGCACACGGTATAAAGCACTAATATCTATGAATAAAATACTGAAAAATTAAGAAGATTTTGATCAAGATTTTAAAACTTGGTCATCATCCCAAGAAATTAAAACTTGACTCTGATCCTTGTTGAACATTCCCTTATACTCTTCAGAATAATCCTTCCAATGTTGATGGTCCTACATGTAATAAGACAATAAAGTAAAAGCATCATCTCCAATGTAATGGAGGTATCATGAGTGGTTGGTGAGATGGAGTGTCTCACAAAATTGATCCACACATTGGAATCAGCTGTGAGGTTTGAGGATTTGAAGGTTCTCAACATCAGATTGGCATGGTGTTCCCAAGTGGATCTTGGATTTTCCACAACAACAACAGCTTCTGTCAAGTCATTCAGGGTGGCATGGTGGACTAGCTCATAGTATTCTGTCTTCTTAGGGGGATTGAGTTCTAAGAATTTGTTGATTCTTTTGGCAGTGAGGTGGACAGTGGTTCCCCTAACATGGATTTTTGACATAGAAGTGACAGACATATCACAATAGAACACTCTGATAAGGGTACACTTGACACAGTTTATCTAAGCCTTGGGTATCAACCACTTGCCTAATGAAGTGAAACTCTCTCATACTCTGCTCATCTATTCCCTTATCAGGAAGGCCAATTTTGGTCTGGAACTTAGGCCACATCTTTGCAACAGCCTTAGAGCTAAAGGCATTATGAGGTGTGATGGGCCTTGGCATGAGTTCCATAGTAGTCTCTTCTGTCCTTTTCTTTCTACCCACAGACTGTTCATGCTGCAAGGATGCTGCAGCATGACAGTTGGTTTCACAAGGTTTGGTTTCCAGAGGCTTCTCCTTCAACTTCCACTCCCTTGGTTCTCTTTTTCTTTCTTGGCTCCCCACTCTCCAATGTGGTTTTCTTAGCATGAAACTTTCTCAACCTCTTCCTTTTCTTAAAGGGCTTAACTACCACAGGTTCATCTTCCTCAATCCACATCACATCAGTGTGAGGAAACTCTACAAATGACTCCCCATTCCTCTCACTCATTTCCCTCTCTTCTACATGTATCTCCACATTCTCCACATGGACCTCCTCATTCCTTACAAGGTTTTCTATATCTCCAACAAGTGTCTCTCTTCTCACATGTAGTTCCTCATTCTCAATAGAGATTTCAACTTCTTCAACAGGGGTTACCACCTCTTCATTTTGACGATGCTCTCAGGTAATGGTGGTCATTCTTTCAGTGGAGTTTAATGGCCTAAATGAGCCATCGAACTCAAACTTCTTGAAATGCCCTAAATGTATCTTTGTAGAGGCAATGGGCCTGTCAGAATCATCCTCAGCAAGAGGTGATCTGACCATATACCATATGTTTTTTAGCAGAGGAGGGTTTAGAGGATACCTGAGAACCTTCAATGATGATGAAGCTTGGATGAACAATGACTGCAATAGGGTTCTTTGGTGTAATATCCCCTGTGGATGTTTGTTTACTTGAAGTTTCTTCTTTTTTGGTCACTGGAGTGTGCTCGATTTCATAAGCTCTTGAGAACAGAGTTGTAGGAGAGACCCTAACTTGTGGAATGATGGAGTAGTCTTCGAGGATCGCTAGTGGTTGAGGAGTGTTGGTGCTCCGTGATTGATCAACAGCCTTGGTTCGTGGGCTCCTTCGCCGGCATTCTATATTTTATGGGTTTCGAACCATGGGTCGTTTTACTCTTGCCATAGCAGAGACGGATCAAGAAGAAAGGGGAAGAAGATGGTGGTTTCTTTGGGAATTTTTTGGTTTGAGTGATGAAAACGGGGAGTGTGAGAGAGAGTGTGGGAGATGGAAACGGTTATCAATAAAAGAGGGTTTTGGAGAGGGAGATGAAAAGACAACAATTTGAAATGATGTTGTACTAATCTGATAAAGGTAGAGGGTGCAAGCTGTTGTATGGGTTAATGACCTTTGGGTTTTTGAGAATAGTACACAAAAGGCATCTTTTGGAACATTCTCATCATTTTAGCTATAAAGTAGACATAGCCTAAAAATATGACTTAATCTGATGTCATTCTCTTGTACCTATCCTTAAACAAACCCAAATATGATACTGATTTATTTCCCCCAAATTTCAGCCTACCACTCCATTTTCCTTTTTAAAAACTCAGACCTCTGATGTTGTAGCATTGAAAAGGCATCTTTTGTTTCCTCTTTTGCCTAGATTAAGGCTGCACACTAACAAATACATTACGCAAGACTAATATATAAAACTACTAAATAAGCTTAAAAATATTATTTACACAGGTTGTGGAACTTTGAGATAGTTCCCATCTTTGTTTTGAAGCTTTTTAGCATAGAGTGATCATCTCCACAGAGAAATGCTGTGGAGATGCTACAACATCATGGAATAACTTTACTCTCTGGCCATTGACCTTGAACACACTATTGTTCTCCGGATTGACCAAGTCTACCGCCCCATATGGATATACTTTGTGGATAAAAAATGAGCCTGACCATCTAGACTTAAGTTTACCTGGAAACAATTTCAACCTAGAATTGAGCAAAAGACATTTTTGGCCAGCTTTCAACTCTCTGTGTATGATCCTATTATCATGCCACTTCTTTGTTTTTTCCTTATAAAGCTTGGGATTCTCATAGGACATGTTCCTATGCTCTTCTAATTCACAGAGTTGCAATTTTCTTTTGTTGTCAGTTTCATCTAAGTTCATGTTCAATTTCTTTATAACCCAATATACTTTATGTTCAAGTTCCAAAGGGAGGTAACAAGCCTTTCCAAAGACTAGCTTATATGGTGATATACCTAAAGGTGTTTTAAAAAGAGTCATGTATGCCCATAAAGCATCATCTAATTTGAAGGCCCAGTCTTTTCTGTTTGGTTTGACAACCTTTTCCAGAATCCCTTTCATTTCCCTGTTTGAGAGTTCAGCCAATCCATTGGTTTGTGGCTGGTATGCAGTGGCAACCCTGTGTTTCACATTATATTTTTCAAGAACTTTACTCAACCAATTGTTTATAAAGTGGGTACCCTCATCACTAATTAGTGCCTGGGGGGTACCAAACCTTGTAAAAATTTGCTTTTGTAAAAACTTAACAACACTTTTAGCATCATTTGAAACACATGCCATTGCCTCCACCCATATGGATACATAATCAATAGCAACTAAAATATATTGACAATTGTTTGAAGGGGGAAATGGTCCCATAAAATCTATTCCCCAAACATCAAATAACTCAACTTCTAAGATCCCATTCAAAGGCATTTCATTTTTCTGAGAAATGGAACCACTTCTCTGACATTCATTACATCTTTGAGCAAAATTGTAGGAATCTTTAAAAAGAGTTGGCCAATAAAATCCCGATTGAAGCACTTTAGTTGATGTTCTCTGGCCTCCAAAATGTCCTCCATAAGTTGATTGATGGCAATGCTGTAGAATTGTTGCAGCTTCAGTTTCTGGGATACACCTTCTCAAAAATTGATCTGTACCAAATTTAAACAGAAAAGGGTCATCCCACAAGTAAAATTTACAATCATGGAGAAATTTCTTAAGTATATGATGAGTATAATCAGAAGGTATGATGCCACAAGCCAAATAATTTGCTATATCAACAAACCATGGAAATTGTGCTTATACTACAAGAATCTTTTCATCAGGGAAGGTCTCAACAATGTCTCCTCTTTCCCTACTCTCTACAAGTTTCTCTAACCTGGACAAATGATCAGCCACTTGGTTTTCTACTCCCTTCCTATCAACAATCTCTAGGTCAAACTCTTGCAAAAACAAAACCCATCTTATCAACCTAGGTTTTGCATATTTCTTTGATATCAAATATTTAGTGGCAGCATGGTCGGTATGTACAATGAATTTTGCTCCTATGAAATATGATCTAAATCTCTCAAAGGCAAACACCACAGCTAACAATTATTTCTCAGTTGTTGTGTAATTAATTTGAGTTTCATTTAGGGTTTGTTTGCATAGTAGATGGAATGAAAAATCTTTTCTTTGACCTAATACAGCACCAACAGCCCAGTCACTTGCGTCACACATGATCTCAAAAGGTTTGTCCCATTCAGGAGCAACAACCACTGGTTCAATTACAAGAGCTTTCTTCAAAGTGAGGAATGCATTTCTACATTCTTCATTGAAATTAAATTTTTGGTCATGCTGCAATAATAGACATAAAGGTTTTGAAAATTTTGAAAAGTCTTTTATAAACCGTCTATAAAATCCAGCATGGCCCAGAAAGCTCCTGATACCTTTAATAGTCGTTGGTTCAGGTAGTTTTTCAATTACTTCGAGTTTTGCTTTATCTACCACAACTCCTCTTTTAGAAATTAATTGACCAAGGACAATTCCTTTTGTTACCATGAAATGACATTTTCCCAATTAAGTATCAGGTCAGTCTCTTCACACCTTTTAAGACTTTGTTTTAAGTTTTCCAAACACTGATCAAAAGATGAACCATATACAGAAAAATCATCCATAAATATTTCAATGGATTTTTCAAGCATATCAGAAAATATGGACATCATGCATCTTTGAAAAGTGGCTGGTGCATTGCAAAGTCCAAAGGGCATCCTTCTGAAGGCAAAAGTGCCATATGGACAAGTGAAAGTAGTCTTCTCCTAGTCTTTTGGTGCTATGTCTATCTGGTTGTATCCTGAGTACCCATCCAAGAAGCAGTAGTATTCTTTTCCAACCAACATGTCTAACATTTGATCAACAAAAGGTAAAGGAAAATGGTCCTTTTGAGTAGCCTTGTTCAGCCTACGGTAGTCTATGCAAATTCTCCATCCGAAGACTATTCTGGTAGGGATGAGTTCATTCTTTTCATTGGAAATGACAGTGATCCCTCCCTTCTTGGGTACACATTGCACTGGACTAACCCAAGAACTATTGCCTATTGGGAAAATAATTCATGCATCTAACCATTTCAAAATTTCCTTTTTCACTACCTCTTTCATGACAGGGTTCAATCTTCTTTGAGACTTTATGGAAGTGAGTTCTTGTCTTCTAAGATGATCTTATGCTGACAGCTAGAGGGACTAATCCCTTTAAGGTCAACAAGGGTCCACCTTATGGATTTTGTGTGCAACTTCAACATGTCTACTAACTTCTTTTCTTGATGCAATTCTAGGGTGGAAAAAATGATGACAGGTAATTTGTCCTCTTCTCCTAGAAAGGCATACTTCAGATGAGATGGGAGTTGTTTCAACTTCAGGTCAGGTGGTGAGATGATGGAAGGAGTAAATGACTTTTGTTCATTATTTTCCAGCAGCTCAAATGCTGCAGCATCCAAAGGGACAGTCTTTTTCTCTATGGTCTTATCATCATTATCATCGTATTCCTCATCTACCTCTTATAAGGCCAGGTCTTCCTCATCCCCCTTCTCTATCCTACAGGATTTTTTGACTCCCTCCTCATAACACAAAGCTTCAATGACACCTAGGCTTGAACAGTCCTCTAAATCACTAGGATATTTCAAGGAATTTAAGACATTTAATGTGACTTTTTGGTCTTAAAGTCTCATGGTCAATTCACCCTTCTGGACATCTATCAAAGTTCTACTGGTGGCTAAGAAAGGTCTTCCTAAAAGTATAGGGATATCTTTTTCAGCCTCAAAGTTTAAAATGATAAAATCGGCTTGAAAAATGAATTTGTCAACCTGGACTAAAACATCTTCAATCTTAACCTTGGGATAAGCAATGGCCTTATCTTCTAGAATGAGTGTGACTGTGGTAGGTCTGGCCTCTCCTATGCCTAGGCTTTTGAAAATGGACAATGGTATAAGATTGACACTGGCACCTAAATCACACAATGCTTTCAGAACTTCCTTCCCACCTATGGAACAAGGAATAGTAAAACTCCATGGGTCTTTTTGCTTAGGGGGAATTTTGTTGGTCAGGAGAACTGTTAGAACATAAATGTTCTATTTAGAAGTTTAGTAAAGTAATCCTTTTGTATTTGTATTGGGCCTTGTACTTGGGTTTGGGCTTAAATGTGTAACAAGGGTGTAAGGGGTATATATAGGGATCTGTTAGTTTAGTTTATTTGTAACTTTCCAATTTCAGTAACAATGTAGATCATACGAGTTCTCTGTGCTCTCTGTAGTGTGTTTAGAATTTGTGAATAAAACTACAGATTTCCTCCCTAATCTATTGTTAATCTTTTATCAGTCAATCTTGATCTATGTGACCTAACAAGTGGTATCAGAGCCTAACAAAGACATCATTCTACGTACGATCGAGATCAAGATGATTTGATGAACAGTCGCTGTGAAAATTTTTGAATTCTCCAATTTGTGTTAATTTGGATGTTCTTTGTTGCCAAATTGATTCTGTGGATAAATTCGAACCTTATTGAATCAATTACAAGATGTAATTTCAATTAGTCTATTTGATTGGATCGATTTTTGAGAATTTATGTTCGAAACTTATTCTTTACTGTGTTGAGATCGATTGGGCTTTAGAGTGGATTTTAGACAAGATCATCAACAACAAATGTGTTCCATTGTTAGTTTCGAACCTGCTCTCAAAGTCTCATCTCAAAATTCGAAGTATTGAAGCTGAATTCGAAGAAATTTGGAAAAACAATCGCAGATTCAAAGAATTCGCATGAATATCGAAGAACTCGCATAGAAGAACTCGCATGCTGGAGAGCTTTGTAGATGATATTTTTTTAAGTACAAAATTCGCATGACAGAGATATGCGAAATGTGAATTCACATTAGAGAGACATGCGAAATGTTCAGAATTCGCATCCATACGAATTCTATGTGGTTAAAGAAAATTCTAAGTACAGAATTCGCATGGAGTCATATGCGAGAAGTCAAGAATTCACATGGAAAGAGATTGTGCTATCGCTAATATACCAGAGATTCTAGCCCTTGAAGCTGAAAAGAAGAATCTAAAAATTCAGAATTCATCTCTTCAGACTCAGATCATTAAATTGAAAGATAATTCTAAAGTTTTAGAAAAATATTTTATTTGCTCAGATTGTGTTGCTAACTCCAAAATTAATTTTGCAGGGATCATTGAATCTAAAGAAAAAGAGATTTCAAATCTTCAAACCAAGCTAAAGAAGTTTGAAGGACTAAATGAAAATTCTACATGGTCAAAGAAAGAGTTGATGCAAAAACAACTTGATGATCGGGTGAAACATGTGATGGGCTGAAAATGATAAATTCACAAATCTTTTCTGAAAGAGACAAGTTGAGAGATAAAGTCTTTAGTCTTGAGGTTGAGATAAACATGATGAAAGAGAAAGCAACCCAAGAGAAAGACATCACAAGAACTCAAGAAGAGATAAAGAAGATTGATAGAAAAAGAAAGGATTTAGAAAGAGATAATGCTGAGCTTCAAAAAAAGATTACTGAACTGAAAGAACAGATATCTGAAGATGGAAAGAAGTTTAAGAAAGAAAGAGAAGAGTTTGAAGATGGTAAGAAGTTTAAGATGAAATGTTTTCTGACTTCTCAAGAAAGTCCTTTGAAGAGAAGAAATCCATTGAACTCAAATGTACAAAACTTTCTCAACAAGTGTCAGATTTTGAGAAAGTTATCATCTTGGAGAGAGATAAATTTGAGAAAGAGAAGAAGAAAGCTGAACAGAAAAATGTTGGTGTGTTCAAAGAAATATCTAAACAAAGAATATCTATAGAGAAAGACTTTGAGGAAGAAAGAAAAGTATTTGAGGATGAGATAAAGAAGCTGACAGGAAAATTATCTGAGCTATCATCAACTGTTATGAAGGAGAAGAAGACGAAGTCTAAATTACACAAGAAGTTTGATCTACTTTCAAAGGAAAGAAACAGTTTGTCAATTAAGATCAAAGAACTTGAAGAGATCATATTCAAGGTGAAGCTGACTGAGCAAAAGACGCCAGAATCAATTGTTCAATCACCGAGAGATGATCCAACTGCATCATAATGTTCATTCAAATCAGCTGCAAGTTCAATTTTTACAAATGTTTCTAATAATCCTTTGTTTGATGCAAATGATAATCATACTTCTAAACATAAAGAACAGATTCTTCCTTCCAACCTTTTCTATGACAAATCTATTGATGGTTCAGGTAACATCAAAACGAACAAGTCTCAGCAGAAAATGGTTTGGAGAAGGAAAGATGAGAAAGAAAAAGAAAAGTGGATTTGGAGAGTAAAAGGATCCACAGATGAGAACAAGGATCATAAATCATTTGTGCATACACCGATTGCAAAGAAGAACAATGTTCATAAAGGTAAAACTTTTGGCAAACCTGATCTTGTTTACACTGTCAATCAATTGATCAGGTTAGCACAAAAGAAAATTAATTGTTCTTACTGTGGTACAAATGATTTTGTTTGAAAAAATTATGTGGATAACTGGTATGGTTCTTACTACATTTCTCCTAATAGAACTGCAACTAACAAATCAGGACCCAAATACTAGTGGGTACCAAAAGCTAAACCTGTGTTGCAGGAACCTAAAGAATAAGGGGAGAAAGAACAATGGTTTCTGATTACAACAGATCAGGACCCGATCTTCAATGTCAAGATGTATGACTTCTGAATAAAGCAGCTCAGGACTTAGACTTCAATGACAAATGATTGTACTCCGAAACATAAAAGATGATCAATCTTCAAGGGGGAGTACATAGTATTTCTTCTGATAAATTTGTGAATGCAAATTTTCAAGGAAAGTTTGACTTCTGAATTTACTTCAACCTAGTAATTCAGAACTCGGCTTCATGATTAAGGATTATGCATATGTTAAGGGGGAGCTTATATGTTTTATATTTTTACTAATACATTTTCTGATTTTTCAGGAGGAGATTAAATAAAAAATTCATTACTACTTTTAGGGTGAGTTACTATTCTCACCGGAGAATATGTACAAATGGCTTCTGGATAACTAAGTTCAAAACCCGTACTCAAAAGTTTTCTTCTAAAGGATGCTTAACAAATAACATCTTTAAAGGAGTTTTTGTTTTGAGAGGCAGTTTATGAAATTTTCACTGTCATATCTTTTAGGGGGAGAAGATAAAAGAAAATTATACTTTAACTGTCATATTTTTCAGATGACTTGACTTTTTACAGATATCCAAAGAGAGAATGTATGATGTTTTGTCAAAGATGCTTCAAAGATATTATTCATTTTAGGGGGAGTTTAGATTTCTGAATTGAAGGTATATATTTCTGAATCTTAAACTCTATCACTTGTGGAAAGAAGAACAACTTTTGCTTGTGAAAATCGTTTTCTTAAATGTTCAAACCACTTCCTATTCTTAAAATGTTTTCATGAATTCAGAAGTGTGATTTTAAATGTTTTTTCATTTGGATACTTTGATGATTATCTGACCGTGTGTTTCTAAAAGATTAATACTTGTGTATTATCTTGTCTATATACTGTCAAGTATTCTTACATACATCGGTTCAGTACATTATTTTTTACTTTGTTATTACCATGTCTCAAAAGAAAATTCTTTCGATGGTAATACTCCTGTTTGTATTCAATGTTGATTGAAATTAGAAGTCATTTCTATTTTAAATGTGCTTTCATTGATAATATGTTTATATATCGTTCATATAAACAACTTCCGTTCTTTGATATCCCAAATTCTTTTAATTCATGATATTTGATCTGATTTTATCATTGTCAGATTCTCAAAACCATTGAATTGAATGATCATAAATGTTCAAAGTTTTGAGAAGATCTTAAATGTGCAATTTCTCAAATTTCATTCTTATCTGTTATGAGCATACGTACATTGACTATGATATATTGTGCTTAATTGTCAAGATAATCATTGAGTAACACATTTCTTTTAGGACAATATACATGGGATTCGATGTGAGTGCTTAAATGACTTCCATGGATTCACGTTAACCAATGTTTCCTACCACAGAAGTAATCCTTGAGAGATTAAGGGGAGAGGGGTAAAAAGATTGAGAGTAGGTGTGTGCTGAGGTAAAATGGAAATGAGAGTTTGGTTAATCATCAAGTGCTTAATTCTTTCAACACAAGCACGAACACACAAGGAATTAGTTTCTTTGTTATAACGTTTATAGAAATTACCTTTGTGGTGTTTCGATGATTGAATGGAAGCCCTGGGGGAGTCAACATCACAAACGCTCCTTTATAATGTGTATTCGTTACACACAGTGACTTAGTGTTACTGACAGGCATGTTAACTGATTCATTAGTTGATTCAGGTGTTACACGATTATTTTGTCTGGATTTGCAAAGATCTGGATGAATATCTTTTGAATTGACGGATCAGAGGCTCCATATGACATACATTTCTTCCTACATGTTTTGATGAAAGCGTTGCTCTTTTCCTCAAAAAGGGGGAGAATCTAAAGCTTGAAGAAATGTCCAGTCCATTACATTACAAGACCAAGAAATGCGAGATCAAAGTATTCTGAAGACATGCTGATTTCAGATAAATTTTCTTTAAAGATACTTTCTAAAGCATTCTGAGCTAGAGAAAGAGATTGCCTCTTCTGAGCTGAAAAAGAAGACTGAATTGCTAAAATCTTTTTAGTAATGATCTTGATCCAAAGGGGGAGAATGTTAGAGCACAGTCTCATTGGATTCAAGATCATCCAATATGAAGATCCAATCTGAAGCTAATGCCGGAAAGTCGACTCTCGATATTAAGTCTAATGTCGTTTGTAATAAATGTCGAAGTTAATTATTGTTTATTATATTTTAGTTTAAGTAATTTAAATATCTAAGTTATTAGATATTAATTAGTTAGATATTAGATATTAGTTTGTTAATATCTAAATTAGATATTAGTTGTTTTAGATAATATCTAAGTTAGATATTAGTAGTGTAACTGTGTTTGAGAAGCTAAGGTCGAATACCAGAAAACATACACAACACACACTCACGGTGTAAATCTAGAGAGAAAAAACATCAAGAGCTAAAACCGAACACAAAACCTTGTAATCGTTTGTTATTAATCAAACAGGTTGGTAATCTTGTTATTGTTGTTGTTTTGTAAGAACTTGATAGTATTGTGGACCGACACACCATCGTCATATTAACACATATAATCGTATATTAACTAAAATATGTTTAAAAAAACTTTTTTTAATTTTAACAAGTTACACCATTATTATCGTCTTTTCGATACCTTCGAAATGAGCCCAATATTGAATATTTTTTAATTTAATTATTTAATTATATATTAAAATATATCAAAAAATACATTTTATAATACGTTATTGTATTTAATGTATTGGTCAGGGTATTTAAGTCCCTTGTAGCTTTGTGTTGTGTAAGGTTCATTCACGCATTACTCAATACATTGTTACTTTGCGCTTTCAATCTCTCTGTCTCTACTTTCTCTCTCTAAAGATTTTGGGATTTTGGGATTATCAATTGGTATCAGAGTTATTCTAAATCTGAGAGAATTGAGAGAAATGTTTTCCGAATTCTGAAATTGTGTTGAATCAGAAAATTTGATTGATTTTCTTGATTTTTTTCAAGAAAATCTCATTTTTTGATTTTTCATCAAATTCGGTCTGTTTAGTGAACAAATTTTCTTGATTTTTGGTTCGTTTGATCCAGTTTTACTAGGAGAATACTTTTGATTCACATCAAATTGCAAGAAAAACAGTTTTTGATCATCAATTTTAAGATTTTTCGAGTTTTTGAAATTTCGTTGAAACGTACTGTTCAATTCTCGATCCATCGATTTTGTTGTTTTTAATCGATTGTTTGCTTGAAAGTGGTTAAAAATCGGTTTTTGAACTTATCTGTGTGAAAGAATTTCTTTAAAATCAGTTTTGTAGTCGAATTTAGAATAATTCTTGATTTTTTTCATCGTTTTGCGCCAGATCCAAATTTTGCGCTAGTTCGTCAAAGTTTGCGCCAGATTCATCCAGATTCATCAGGTTTGCGCGAGTTCATCTGGAACTTTGCGCCAGTTCATCCGGTTTCTTCAAAGATTTGTGTGAGTTCATCTTCAAATTTTGCGCCAAGTACAAGAACCAAGTGCTTCGGGAAAAGTTCAGATTTTCGCCATAAGTGCTTCGCGCAAAATTACTTTTGCACCACTTATTGTTCAAGTAAAGAGAGGTTCTCGCTACCATCAACTCACGCAAAGTAAAGTTTGCGTCAGCAACGTATCGCGCAAGTCAAATTTTGCGCCATCTCTTTCTTGCGCAAGTTATTTTTGCGCCACCTACATTTCAAGCAAAGAAAGTTCTCGTCAACATCATCAAAGTCTATTTTGCGTCATCAGTTCATCACGCAAAGTTCGAGTTTGCGCCATCATCATATAGCGCAAAATCAGTTTTGCGCCACTCATTAATCACGCAAATTTCTTTTGCGTCATCCTCTGCTTGCGCAAAACCTAGTTTGCGTCATCCACTGTTAGCGCGAATCATAGTTTGCGCCTATTTCTCTGTGTTCAAGACTTAGCATTTTTTCCTGAAGTTTTTCTATGGATTCTGCAAAATTTGCGTTTCAAGCTCAGTTCTACAAGAGTGATCTCATGATGTCATTAGGCATAGAAACTCGTCCTCCGGTTCTGGTTGATGAAATTTTTTTTCTAAATTTCATCGAGCGTCAAAAGAATGGAGAAGACATGATGAAGATTCCATCTGAAGGATCTTTTGTACAACCTACTCTGGCTTCTGGATTATCAAAGCCTATCAAAGAATATACACCCGATGAGTTGGTACAATATCAAGCCGATCGTGATATAAAGGCTAATCTGATGCTAGCCTTGCCAAATTCTATCTACAACAGGATTGATTGTTTCAAAAATAATCCTAAACTAATGTGGGCACAACTAGAAAAGATTATGCTTGGATCTTCAGTTGCAACTCAACTTCGGCATACACGTTACATGAACAACTTTGAAGAATTCAAAGCCAAGGATGGGGAGTCACTGAAAATTGTTTATGACATATTATGTGCGGTAATAAATGATCTGAGGAAAATTAAAGTGGAAAAGACTGAGCTGGAGACAAATCTGATGTTCCTCAATGCTTTGCAACCAGAATGGAATAAATCTTGTCACAGATTGAGGAATGATGTCAGAATATCTACCATGCAAATCCAAGAGATGTACGAGATTCTGCTGACAGACGAGTGCATAGTCACAGAGAAGAAAGCCAAAATGGACAAGAAGAATAAGAAAACAGTGGACCCGGTTGTGTCAGGATCTTAATTCTAAACAAGAATAAACCCTTAGAAACAATATTAAAGGAGTTTGCGGAATAACACTTTAATATTCAATAATAAATGAAACAGGGAATCAGAAGAACAACTTGTAAACTTTATTGAATGATTGTAAAGCTACAAGATTCAACACTCAACCTCAATATTGATGAACAGGCTCACCAATACGAATTCTACTTCTCTAGAATTAGGATTACAAACCTTGAGGTTGATTCTCTCTCAAAACAAAAATTCAGAATTCTATCTTTTTCAAATCTAAACTATTCTCTATATAATGAAGATAAAAGATAATTACAAATAATAAAAGATCTTCAAAATAATCTTCCATCTTTATCTCCAAGCTTTCCATAATCTTCAAACTTGATCTACACGAATCTTGATTATCTCTTAAGCAGCACTAAGTCTTCAGCAGCATTAATACTTTGAGCAGTATTAATGTTCAGCAGTACTAACTACTAGCAGTACTAAAATTGCTTAGTAGTAGTAATCTCCTCTAGCAGTATTAATGTTGACTTAGCAGTACTAATCTTGATCAGCAGTATTAACTTCACTCAGCAGCATTAATCTCAGAAGTATTAATCAAGTTCTTCTAGCAGTATTAACTGTACTTGTGCATTTTTGAATTTCCCAACAATCTCCCCCTAACTTGACTTTTAGAAAGAGAAGTCAAGTTCTTCAGATGGTCTTCTTAGATGCTCCCAAAACTTCATGGCTCATACACCTTGTTAGGACTGAAAGTCCTATGTGTTGAAAGTGGAATAAAGTATTTATAAGGGTGCATAATGTAATTCATTAATAGTTGATTAATTAGATGGGACCAAGCCCATTAGCCCATTAGGCCTGTAAGCCTTAGTATATAAAGGCATTATTAGTTCATAATTCAGGTTAGACGTTTTCATAAGAAAGTTTAGTCTCATTATTTTCAAACAACTAGTTTATAGGTTTACTCTCTCTGATCAGAAATTCTTTCTGTAAACCTGTAACCCTTTGATTCAATATCAATCATATGACTAGTTGTTGTGATTCATATTCTGTTCATCTTTGATATTATTTGCTGCTGATTGCACTGTACTGGGATCTACAATTGGTATCAGAGCAAAGAGACTAAAGGTTTGATCCAAAAAAAGGGTTGTCTAAAACCCTATATTCAATAATCTGTGTTAATTGCTTTTATCTGTTTTAAGTGATTATCTGCTTCTGTCGATCGATTAGATTTCTGTCAATCTGGGTTGATTTGTTTTATAGGTCCTATTGAAATTCGTTCTGTGTTGGGTTTAAGGTTACTGTGAAAAAGGTTATCGATCGATTTTTTTTTGCAACTCAGATCCGGTCTTATGTGTTTACTGCATATCTGTGGATTTAAGTTTTATCGGTCGATTGGATCTTTTGAATCTGATTATTTGCTCATCGAAGTAAATTTCTGGGCTCGATTGAATATCTGGGTTATCAATATCGGTATGTGTTCATCGTGTTCTTCGGGTGTTCTTCAATTTTATCGGGCTTATCTGTTTATCGGTGTGTTGATTTTATCGGTCTATCTCTTATTTTGTTAAAAATCAGTTATCGACCGATAGTTTGGTTCGACCTGTGCTTTGTCGAAAACCTCTGTTCGACTGGAATATTGTCATTATCGGTCTTTCATTCGACCGGTGCTTTGTCATTATCGGTCTTTCATTCGACCGGTGCTTTGTCATTATCGGTCGTTTGTTCGACCGGTACAGTCCTTTGTTCGACCGACACCTAGCTTCGACCGGTACTCTGCATTACCGGTCAATCCGTTTGACCGATATTAGTTCGACCGGAATATTGGTTTGAACGATACCTCCCTTTGACCGATACGTTGGTTTATCGGTCCTCTTGTTCGACCGGTACGTTGTCTATACCGGTCCTTTTGGTTCGACCGGTACTTTGTCTATACCGGTCCTTTGCTTGACCGGTACCCTGCTCGACCGGGTTTATTTAAAAAAAAGAGTACAAAAGGGTCAAATTTTTTTGTCTCACGATCATTTTGCAGTGCATTTCTTTTAGCCCCCGTACTTCAAGGTTTAAGTAGTGTGTCATTTGTGGCCCGAAACTTTCAAGTTTCACAATTTGTCACTTTTGGTCCCTGCACTTTCAAGTTTCATCTCTTGTCAAGTTCAGTCTCTGTATATCAAAAGGAATGCCTTCAAGCGAAGCTCTTTCAATCAGTACGAATGAGAATCCACCAGTACTTTTCAGAGGAGAGTACGAGCAATGGAAGGACAGATTCTTGGACTTCATCGACAGAAATGACTTGGCTGACTATATCAGATTATCTCTGAGGGAAGGAAGAATGAAAACTCCGACAGATATTTGTTATTATATGGGAGAAAATGGAAGAACGGAACACGAAGTGCACACAATACCATTTAAGGATTACACAGATGAGCAAAGAAAGAGATTTGAAGCTGATAAATTATCTAAAGCTTTTATCGTGCAAGGAATTTTCGAGGAGATATCAAAAGAGATTTCTGTAAGTTTAGACAGTAAAAAGGCTACAGGAAAATAGCTGTGGGAACATCTTGAGAAGATAATGACAGGACCAAAGATGTCTTCAAGAGTAAAGTTTTTGGAAACTGAGAACTCTGAACTAAAAAGACAGATTTCTGATCTGGAAGTTCAAATTGTCCAAATCCAACAAGCAGCATCTGTTGGAAGTTCTGAGGAGCAGATTGAGCATCTGAAAGATACAAATGCTGAGCTTCAAAAGCAAATATCTGATTTGGAGCAAAAGCATGCTCAATATAAATCCGAGTTTGAGAAATCGTTTGCAAAGAAGTTCTCAGATTTTTCGAGAAAATGTGCTGATGAGAAGAAAGAAGTTGAGCTGAAATGCATAAAACTTTCTCAGCAAGTTTCTGATTTTCAGAAAGTAATCATTCTTGAAAGAGAGAAGTTTGCCAAAGAGAAGAAGACCATTGAACAAAAGAATGTTGGTGTCTTCAAAGAAATATCTGGCCAAAGAAACAATGCTGAGAAGGGATTTGAAGAAGAAAGAAGCTTGTTTGAGACTGAGATCAAAAAGCTTACTGCCAAGTTATCTGAACTATCTGAGAAAGCACTAGAAGAGAAAAAAACGAAGTCTGAGTTCACGAAGAAGATTGACCTACTTGTTCAAGAAAGAGACAACTTCGCTTCAACGATTAAAGTGCTTGAAAAGTGTGTATCAAGCTCAAATCAGAAACTTGTCTCTTCACAAAGGTCAGTTAAATCTTTTGATCATATTCGTAAGACTAACCTTTTCTATGATAGAAATATAGATGGTTCAGGTACACGTCATAGAACGAGGAGATACAAAGATGAGGAACTGGTCTGGAAGAAGAAACCAGTGAAAGATGAGCTAAAAGAAAGAGAATCATGTGTACATGCGTTTAATGCCAATAAGAACAATGCCAGTAAAGGTAAACCTGATCACATCTAGTCAAGAGATCAATTACTTAGGTTGTCAGGTAAGAAATACCATTGTTCTTATTGTCGTACACATGATCACATTCACAAAACCAGAGATCACTTCTGGTATGGTTCTTATTCTATAACCCCCACAAGAACTGCAACTAACATTCGAGGACCCAAATACCAGTGGGTACCAAAGCCGAAAACTGATTCTTTGTTGCAGGCACCTACTGTCAAGGGGGAGTAGAAGAAAATTGGCTTCTAAGTAAACCAGCTTGGAACCCGGACTTCAACGAAGTTTGGCTTCTGATCACATGACAGATCAGGACCCGTTCTTCAACGTTCAGACCTGGATATTTTGCAACTATCCATGGGGAGCTTAAAAGACCTAAATCATTATATCATGATTTGAGGGGGAGCTTAAAAGTAAGTATCTTCTAACTCTAGATCTCTGATTGTTTGAAAGAAGAACAACTTTCAAGCATGAAAAACAGTTTCTGAAATGTTCAAACCACTTCTGATTGTCAAAAGATTTCATGAATATAGAAGTGTGATTTTAAATGTTTTTCAGTTTTGAGCTTTAATGTTTAACTAACTGTGTGTTTCTAAAGATCAATACTTGCGTATTATCTTGTCTCTATACTGTAACATATTCACACACACAGGTTCAGTACTTTGTTTGAATTTGTTATTACCATGTCTCATAATGAACCAATTTTTCGATGGTAATACCCCCGTTTGAAATTCAATGTTGTTGAGCATCAATCATAATTTCTAATGTTGTGCTTTCATTGCTAAATTGTTTATAGTTGTTCATATAAACAAAATATCCAATTCTTTGATACCCTAACCAGTTTAGTTGATCTGATTGATACATTGTCAGTTTGTCAAAGATCAATTGCTCAAATCTCCTGAGCATACTTTTTGACAGTGTTATCTTATTTGAGCTTAAATGTTCAAGTTAAACTGTTGAGCTACTATTCTTTTTAGGACTTACATGGGTTTTGTGTGAGAACTTAAACAGAACTTCCATGGATTCACGTTAACCAGTGTTTCCTACCCCGGAAGTTATCCTTGAGTGATTGAGGGGTGAGGGGTCTTAACTCAAAGAGTGGGGGAGATAACTCATCCGGTTGAGTTTTTCTCATTGTGTGTGACAAAAAAAAAGAGAGTTTGGTTAGAAGTGAGCTTTAATGTTAAAAAGAAAGAGGGTGTGAGAACAGAGTTAAAAGAATATCAGAACTCTGCACCAACCACTTTCTGAGCCGGGAAGCCACATATTCTGATTGGTTCACATTCTTTGGTGACCATCACTGAAACAGGCAGTGAGACCATGCCAACTCTTGCTATAACCCCACCAGCCACTCGTTTCTTTCTTAACAAAGAAATGTTTCATTTTCTTTGGGGACGTAGCATATCTGCTATCTAGTCTTCAATCGGAAGATTTAGATATTGAAAAAGAAGGAAAGTTTCCCCACCTTCGCACTTCTTTCATGCACATTAAGTCCGTGTAATATCTGTTGCTGTCTCAACAGTTTACACAATTTGAGCCTGATCAATCTAAGTAGCTTCAATCATTCATACACTTGTACGAGCACACAAGGAATGAGTTTTCTTGTCATAACATTCATAGAAAATTCCTTTGTGGCTTTTCGATGATTGAATGGAAGCCCTGGGGGAGTGAACATCACAAAAGCTCCTTTACAATGTACATCTGTTGTACAAAGTGGCTCTGTGCTACTTACAGGCATACTAACTGTTTCATCTGTTGAATTAGGGTTACCTTGCTCATTATGTCTGAATTTGAAAAGATTCGGATATATACCTTTCATGAATTGACGGATACTCAAATCACAAGTGGGAGAATGTCATATTATCATAAAGGGGAGATCAAAGAAAGTGCTGAAATTGAAGAAGTTTTGATGATCATGATGCTCACAATCATCAAAAAGGGGGAGAAAAAGTTATTTCTGAAAACAGTCTAGAGATGAAGATGATGTTTCAAAAGAGATTTCAAAGATTGTATTGATTCTTTCCGTATCATGTGGTGTTTGCTACAAGTTTGTTTATCATTCCTCCTATGCGCTGATTGAAACAAGTTCTTGAGAAGAAAACAAATCTATTCAACTCTTTAAAGACAGATTCTTTCTTTAAAGACAGATTTTTTGTTTTAAATTGAAGAAGCACCGTGGAATGTCAAGTAACTCTCACATTATCTTTCTTGTGTGCTGATCCGATGTGATTGAGTTTTTACAGTTGAAAGCTGCTTGATAATGCGTTCAGTCGAGGCTACTGTACATTGAATCTGGTTACAAAGTTGAAACTATGAAAACCAACAGCTTTATTCAAGGGGGAGCGTGGAAAGACATGAAGTCAACCAACACCAAAGTTCTTCAAAGATTCAAGAGGGAAAGAAGATCAAGGCCTGAAGTTTTTCATGTTGATAAATGCTTTATTCAACTTTAGGGGGAGATTGTTAGGACTGAAAGTCCTATGTGTTGAAAGTGGAATAAAGTATTTATAAGGGTGCATAATGTAATTCATTAATAGTTGATTAATTAGATGGGCCCAAGCCCATTAGCCCATTAGGCCTATAAGCCTTAGTATATAAAGGCATTATTAGTTCATAATTCAGGTTAGACGTTTTCATAAGAAAGTTTAGTCTCATTATTTTCAAACAACTAGTTTATAGGTTTACTCTCTCTGATCAGAAATTCTTTCTGTAAACCTGTAACCCTTTGATTCAATATCAATCATATGACTAGTTGCTGTGACACATATTCTGTTCATCTTTGATATAACTTACTGCTGATTGCACTGTACTGGGATCTAAACACCTGTATTTGCATCCAACCCCAAACTCTGATTGATTGTTCTTTGAATCAAATACTTAGCCATCTCTGAATCTGGAACACATCCTAGCTTCTTCTTCAACATTGCATGAAGCTTCAGTCTGCTGTGATTGTACACTCTATCCACTAGGAAGTACTCTATGTGATTTATGTCCATAGTTAGTGCATATACTCCACTAGTTTCATATAGAGTCCAATTGTTAACAGTTTTGAACACATTTCTGATCACATGCTCCACTTCTTCAGGTTTGAACATCATACACAGATACTCTATCACTAATTTTGTAATTGAAATCTCTGGAGCTTTCAGTTGATCTGCATACAACTTCATTCCTATGTCAAACATCTCTTCTAAATCTGACCTGGAACATGTTCTTACAATCTTTGCCCAAGTGTTATACACTTCAAACTTTTCATCCTTTCTTTTGAGCCTTATGTATTCCTTGCCATCAACCTTCATTGTGTCCCATAGAATAACCTCAGGTGGCTTCACTCCAACAGGTTCGGCTGAAATTGGTTCAGGCACTTTGTCCATCACTACCATGTACATATTTACATCATCAGTTCTTGCTGGTTCTTTCTGTTCAGATGGCTTAGGTGCCCTTTCTTCTTCAGCAACCTTCTCAGCTTCTTCTGTAGCTATTCTAGGCTTCTTGGTTGACTTTCTCCTTGCCATCATCTTGGTTCTTTTTAAAGTCCTTAGACTTTCACCAAGAGTGGCTTCTTTCTTTGGTGGTGTTTCTTGCTCATCAGGGAAAGGCTTTTCTATCATGAAGTCATTTCTTTCTTTCATTCTCTTCTCCATTTCCACCCTGGCAGTTTCATTCCCTTGAAGCTTTAGTATCTCTGAATCATACAGCTCTTTAATCCTCTCAAAAGACATCTTTGAGAACATCTCTTTTCTGACTCCTACAGCACCTTTGAGAAATGTAATAATCTTGTTTCTCTCTTGGGTACCTAGGAAGGTCTTTGAGGGTTGTCTCTTCTTTGCAGCTGTTTTTACCACCACTGATTTCTTTAGAGTTGCAGCTTTCTTCTGTGCAATTTCATTTGCCAGGCTTTGTTGATAAGCTTCATTCAGTTCAGCAGTTAGAGCCTTAGCCATCTCTCTGTCCTTTTCAACCTGAACCCTTTCTTCTTGCTCAATATCAGCTTGTATCTTCTTGGCCAGAGCTTCATCTGATTCAACCAACCTTTGCTTTTTGATTGGTTGATCAGATTCCACCATTTTAGCTTTGCCTTTATCTTTGCTTGCCACATTTTCAACACTTGCTTTCTTTACAGCTTCACCTCTTTCTTTCATGACAACTCCTTTGGCCTTTGAGGTGACCTTGGGAGTATCATGTTTGGCTTTGATTAAGGTCTCTGCTATCTCCAGATCTGTTAAAACCTCTTGTACTGTTTCTGCTGCTTCATTCAGTTCAACAGTATTTACAGTTTCTGCTGCTTTGCTTGATTCAGCAGTATTAACTGTTACTGCTTCTTGTTCTGTTAATGTTGCTTTCTCGTTTTCTGCTTCTTGTACAAACTCAGTTTCCACTGCTTGTTGCTCCCCCTCAAAATCAGCTTTCTCTTGCTCCCCCTTATTTGTGGCATCTTCCATGTTGGCATCAGTTTCTGACTCCCCCTTTTTGGGAGCATCAGTCACTGGTTCCCTTCTTTTAAGCACATACTGTTTCTTCTTCTTTTTCTGAAACAATTTCTTCACCATATTCTTCATATTGACAATCTGTTCTTGTTGAGACAGAATGATCAGTTTCAGCTCTTCTATGTCTTTTCCCTGCTTGATCACATCCATGTTGATGTTGCCCATTGTTTCCATCAATTCATAGTAGTTATATCTGTCCTCACCTTCTCCAGGAGTGTGACCCCCTTTTGAAGGATCATGGGATCTTTTTGTAGTAGAGGTCTTCTGCCTAGCAGAAGCACCTGCTACCCCCATGGTTTCTTGGCACCTGGGACCTTTGGATGATTGCTCACCCAAAGTTGCCATGGTGAAGGTCTTATTTATGTTACCACTGACCTCCTTTGTGCTAGCAGGAGTAGTGGCAGCCTTAGCACCCATATGCTCAAACATCTCCTCAGTGAGCACCTCCTTGGGGTTGGGAGACACCCCTGTGGTTTCCCTGTAGATCTTCTCTAATGGAGAATTCTCCATTAGAGGGCTTAAAGGCTCAGTGGGTGAAGGTGCAAGAAGGGAAGGAGCCTTCTTTACCTTTTTCCTTATGTAAGTTTGGGTTATTGGAGAAGTTGGCTTTTGAACAAGAGACTGAGGGATTGATATGGAGGGTGAAGGTTAGGATTGGCTAGCAGTGGGATGGTCTAATGAGGGCCTTGACCCTGCTGCCATACCTTCTTCATTGTGGGACACCACCATCATTGTAGAGAACAATGGGGTGTCAACACTTGGTAATCTTGTGCTTGAGTAATCTTGACTGCAACACTTGGTGCTTGAGACAAAAGGGTTAGAGAGCAGATGAATAGAAAGCAAAGAGTCGTTATGAACTTTTGGGCGGGAAAAAGGGTATTTATACGATTCGGGACATAAGCAGTATTAACTCCTAGCAGTATTAACTAACTAGAAATATTAACTGAGAGCAGTATTAACTAACTAGCAGTATTAACTGAGAGCAGTAGTAACTCCTAGCAGTATTAACTAACTAGCAGTATTAACTGAGAGCAATATTAACCACTAGCAGTATTAACTAACTAGCAGTATTAACTGAGAGCAGTAGTAACCACTAACAATATTAAATAACTAGCAGTATTAACTGAGAGCAGTATTAACTGTGCACTGGCAGTATTAAAACTGCACTGGCAGCATTAACTATACTTACACTTTTTGAAGCTTGAGGTACTCTGAGCAAGGTAATAACTTCCTGAGAAAGATGTTAGTAGCACCAAAGAATAAACCAATAACAGGTATGTAAACACTTTTTAAAACATGAGCTCATTCAGAGTTGATCATGCCCACACTTGTGACCAAGAAAGTGAATCTACCCACATCAAAAGCTTTAGTGAATAGATCAGCAAACTGGTTGTCAGTATGAACTTTAGCAACTTGAATTAGCTTCTTTTCATTACAATCTCTGATAAAGTGTACCTGATCTCAATGTGCTTTGTTTTGAAGTGCTTGACTGGATTGTTAACAATGCTTATTGCACTGCTATTGTCAATGAAGATTGGAGTGTGAAGAAAGGTTACCCCATAGTCCAGCATCTGATTTTGAATCCATAGAACCTGAGAGCAGCAACTTGCAGCAGCAATATACTCAGCTTCTGTTGTTGATAAGGACACTGTGGTTTGTTTCTTACACTGCCAAGATACTAGTCTTGCACCCAAAAGTTGACATCCTCCTGAAGTAGACTTTTTGTCCATGTTAGCACCTCCCAAGTCACTATCTGAATAAGCAATCAAGTCAAAGTTAGATTCATAAGGATACCAAAGACCTAATCTAGGTTGCCCTCTTAAGTATCTGAAAATCCTTTTAACAGCTTGCAGATGTGATTGCTTTGGCTTGACTTGGAATCTGGCACACAAACACATTGGAAACATGATGTCTGGTCTTGAGGCTGTGAGATACATGAGAGATCCAATCATTGATCTATATAGATGGACATCAACATCCTCCCCCTCAAGATCAGCAGTGATCTGTTTATGAGTCTCCATATGTGTGCTTGCTGGCTTTGAGTCTGTTAATCCATATTTTTCCAGGATGTCTTTCACATATTTTGATTGGCTTATGAAGATTCCATCTTTCTTCTGTTTCACTTGAAGCCCAAGGAAGAAGGTAAGTTCACCCATTGAACTCATTTTAAAGCTTTTGTGCATCAACTTTTCAAAGTCTCTACACATCTGATCTTTTGTAGATCCAAAGATGATATCATCCACATAAATCTGAACCAATAGGATATCCTTCTTACTTCTTTTAATGAAGAGGGTCTTGTCAATTATTCCTCTTTCAAACCCATTCTCCAAGAGGTAGGTAGACAGAGTATCATACCATGCTTTTGGGGCTTGATGCAGACCATAAAGTGCTTTCTTCAGTTTGTATACTCTGTCTGGATATGATGAATTTTCAAATCCAGGGGGCTGACAGACATATACTTCTTCATCAATTATGCCATACAGAAAGACACTCTTCACATCCATTTGGTATACCTTGAACTTCATGTATGAGTCATAGGCTAGAAATAGCCTAATTGCTTCTACCCTTGCCACTGGAGAAAACACTTCTTCATAGTCAATGCCTTCTTCTTGAGTGTACCCTTGTGCCACCAGCCTTGCTTTGTTCCTTATCCCAATACCTCTCTCATCCTTTTTATTCCTGAAAATCCACTTAGTGCCAATAGCTCTATGACCTTTTGGAAGGTCCACCAAGTCCCAAACTTCTTGCAATTTGAATTGTAGTAACTCTTCTTGCATAGCTTCTATCCAACTGGAATCTTTCATTGCCTCAAAAACCTTCTTAGGCTCAATCTGAGATAGAAAGCATGAGAGTACTGTGTATTGCTGATCCTGCAGCTCTTGAAGTCTGCTTTGATTCCTTGTTATCATAGGAGAAGAGATGTCTCCTATGACCAGCTCTGGAGGATGATTCTTTTGAGTTCTAGTCTGATGACTAGGTTCTTCATTGATTCCCACATCCAGATTGGAATCATTTAAATCAGCTGAGGGGATCTCATCAGCTGCTTCTGGCTCTTCATGCACTTGATTTTCCTCATCTCTTCCTTCTTCTTCACTCTGAATTGGTTCAGTCATTGTCTCTTTTGCACACACATCAACAGGCTCTTTTGTAGGTATGGGAAAGATCACAGACTGAGGAATAATGTCTTGTACTTGTACTTGTTCATCCCCTGATCCTCCACTTCCTGAACCTGCATGATAATCACTACTGAAACCCAAAGAGTTAGTTAGTGAATCAATGTCAAATAACCACTGAGGACCAGATCCAATAGGATTTGGTGTGTTCTCATTGCACTTGACATTGTCACTTTCCTCAATTATTCTAGAAGAAGTATTAAAGACTCTGTAAGCCTTACTCTGAGATGAGTAACCAACAAGAAAACCATCATCAACCTTGCTATCAAACTTTCCTAAGTGAGTTTTGGTATTGAGAATGGTACAAGGACACCCAAAAGGTTTGAAAAATCCTATAAAAGGTTTTCTGTTATTTAAAAGCTCATATGGTGTCTTGTTTTTAGGCTTGACTACTAGAACTCTGTTTTGAACATAGCAAGCAGTATTAACTGCTTCAGCCCAGAAAGTAATTGGTAGTTTTGAATCTGCCAACAGAGATCTAGCAGCTTCAATCAGTGTCCTATTCCTTCTCTCAGCAACACCATTTTGTTGTGGAGTCCTAGGAGCACTGTATTGCCTCTCAATTCCTTTTTCCTCACAAAAGGTGTTTAGGTCATGATTTTTAAATTCAGTACCATTATCTGACCTAATGACTTTTACCTTTTGATTAGTTTGGTTTTCAATTCTTAGAATAAATGATTTGATCAGTCTACTTGTCTCATCCTTAGTCCTTAGAAAATATACCCAAGTAAATCTAGAGTAATCATCAACAATAACTAGGCAGAATGATTTCTTACCAATACTCATAACATTTGTAGGACCAAACAGATCCATATGCAACAACTGAAGAGAATTAGAGATTGTGTTCAACTCTTTGGACTTATGAGAAGTTTTGTGTTGTTTTCCTTTGAGACAGGCCACACAATGATCATCACATGAAAAGACTTTGGAAGGTAAACCTCTTACAAGGTTGTTTTTAACAAGTTTATTCATTGTTTTAAAGTTCATGTGACACATCCTTCTGTGCCAAAGTGATGATTCATCCAAAGAAGCTTTTGAAATAAGACAATTAAGGGATGAATCAGTTGAAACACTTTCCATATCTACGCAATATACATTATCCTTTCTGGGAGTTCTTAGTAGTATCATCTTTTCATCAACTACCTTGAATCCAGGAGCAAGGATAATGCATTCAGAATCTGTAAATAATATACTATGTTGTTTGTCACAAACCTGTGATACACTTAACAGGTTGTACCATAACTGCTCAACATAGAATACATCTTCAAAGGTCATTTTACCTTTGGTTACATCTCCCTTACCACTTATCTTACCTCCATCTGGAGTATTACCAAAGGAAACACCCACCATCAATTTTCTTGAAATTCTTGAGGCATGACATGTTCCCTGTAATGTGTCTTGAGCAACCACTATCAACATGCCAGATACTCTTCCCCTTGAGTTTTTGGTTGCCCTGCACATAAGATTAAACAATTAGTATTGATTGGGGACCCAAGCCAAAGTGGTCTTGGGTCTCCCTTTCTCATCAAAGTATTTACATTCCTTTTTGATGAGGTTTTTAAACTCAGAGCACTCTTTATTAGAGTACTTTGTCAATATGATTGGCTTAGCAGCACAAACACTAGAAGCAGTACTAACCTTAGAAGCACTAACAGAGTTAGCAGTACTAACAGATTTAGCAGTACTAACCTTGTTAGCAGCACTAACAGAGTTAGCAGCACTAACAGAGTTAGTAGTATTAACATTTGCAGAAATACTAACTATGTCAGCAGCACTAACATTGATAGCAGTAGTATTGCTTCTAGCAGCACTATCATTGTCAGCAGTACTATTTGGGGTAGCAGTACTAACAGTTTTAGTGCATTTAGGAACCCACATATTGACACTTTCTTTAATAATCTTTTTCTTCATGTGGCTTTTAGGTTTAACAGTTTTCTTAGTCACATGATTCCTTTCAACCTTCTTCCTATAACCAAAGGGTTTTTGCATAGATCTTTGACAGTTCATCCTTCGGTTCATAGGGTTGAAATAACAGTTTTTGGCAAGATGATTCAATTTGCCACAGATAAAACAAGATTTTGGTCTATTGATTTTACTCAAATCAACCCCTTGTTTTTGTGCCCACTGATTATTCCAGTTTCTTTGATTTCCCCTCTTTTTATCATGTTTTAGGGGCTCAGTCTTCTTACATGCACACTGTTTGCAAGGGACTGAATTCACAACTGTAGTCTGTTTGTAATGGACCTTACCAGACTTTCCCTCTGTCTTCTCTATGTTCTTGGATTTGATCCAAGCCCTTCCACAGTCCTCATTGGTGATAATGTTATTCTCTAGAGGAATCTCACCACTCACTTTGTTCTCCTTACTCTTACCAACCTCTTTCTCAGTGTTATCCTCAACAACTACTTCATCTAGGGGATCTATTTCAGTGGCTCCCTCAGGCAAGTCCTTCCTATCTTTGGTTTCTAGCAAGTCTGAGGTAGGGGGGATGTAATTGTTGTTATAAGGTGGTGTTGTGGCATTATACCCAATTCCTCTTCTCAGCTTATCATGAATCTGAGTTTGTAGTAAAGAGCCCATTGCTTTAGAAGCATTGGAAAACTTTTCTACATCAAGCTTAACCTTGGTTAGCTCCTCTCTCAGCTTTTCACTCTCCTCTTTAGATTTGGTCAGTTTAAGTTCTAGATCCTTTTTCTCCCACTTCCAGTAATTGGTGTCATATGAGTGTTGGAGTTCATTGGCTTGAAAACCTTTAATCTGTTCCTCAAACCTCTCAACAATTCTCACATAGTCCTTTATATCCTTTTCTAATCTCTTAAGGTCATCACTCATCTTCTGGTTGTGATCCCTGTACCTTTTAACAGTGTCTATGAAAGTTTTAGAACATAGATTAGAACTTACCTCAGATGGGAGATCAGATACTTCAGCCATAAGTGCTTGATTTTGGATAGCCTCTTCTGCCTGATCACTCCAGTCAAACCCCATTCCTTGTTGAGAAACAAGGGCTTGAGCAGAGTTTTTGTTATGGTTGAGGTTTCCAGACTGTGCTTGTTAGTGGTTGTTGTTGTGAGACACTCCACTTTTGCATTCCCTGGCAAAGTGTCCCTTCAGATGGCATTTGTAGCACTCCACCTTTGATTTATCAAACCCTGCTCCATCTTCTCTTCTTTGGGAGAAGTTGTTCCTCCCAGTCCTCTTTATGAACTTCTTCACCCTCATGGAAAGCATGGCCGTCTGCCATTTAATATCCATCTCTTCCAGATCATCAGGATGAAGTTGTTCCAAATCATCATTAATTAAGGAGGAATTTCCATGGCTGGCAAGAAAGGCTTCAAACACAGAATCAGTGCCCTTTTCTTGATTTGCCCCATTAGCAGCATTAACTGATTCAGGATTAGCAGTAGAATCAATTGATGCTGATAGGAGTGCAGCATTATGAAGATATCCTGAAGGCTTCTTCTTTGCCTCCACCTCAGCTTCAAATACTCTTAAGATCATTGTACAGATCATCAAGTTCTTTCTCTTCCAACTAATCATTCTGTCTGAATGAAACAGTGTACATGGTCCATTCATCTCCAAGAGACCTTAAGAACTTTCTGTTTACATCATCTTGATCAATCTGTACTCCCATAGTAGCTAGTTCTCCAATCAGTTTGTTAAACCTGTCAAAAGTTTGAGTCATGGACTCATTCTTAGTTGACATAAAGTTTTCATACTGTTGCTTCAAGATTGCCTTTTGATTTCTCTTGGTACTTTTGGTACCAGAGAATCTCTTTTCTAGATCATTCCAGAGCATCTGTGCATCAGTGCAATTACAGAATTGGTGTTGATATTCATTGGGAATGGCCAAGAGCAGTGTGCTCAAGGCTTTCATCTCTGTCTGCCTTGACTTTCTTTCTGCATCAGTCTTTGGTAGAGTTCTTTTTCCATCTTCACCAATCTTTCCTGCATCAGATGGGCCATTCTCAATGATGTCCCACACAGAGTAATCTGTGAGGAGAATGTATTGCTTGATTCTAATCTTCCACATGTCAAATTCATTGGGTCTGAGCATTGGAACCTTTGAGACCAGAGTACTATTTGATTCAGCTGTGTTTTCCATGATGAATAAGATTTCTGAGAATACTCGCTCTGATACCACTTGTCAGGATCTTAATTCTAAACAAGAATAAACACTCAGAAACAATATTAAAGAAGTTTGCGGAATAACACTTTAATATTCAATAATCAATGAAACAGTGAATCAGAAGAACAACTTGTAAACTTTTTTGAATGATTGTAAAGCTACAAGATTCAACACTCAACCTCAATATTGATGAACAGGCTCACCAATACGAATTCTACTTCTCTAGAATTAGGATTACAAACCTTGAGGTTGATTCTCTCTCAAAACAAAAATTCAGAATTCTATCTTTCTCAAATCTAAACTATTCTCTATATAATGAAGATAAAAGATAATTACAAATAATAAAAGATCTTCAAAATAATCTTCCATCTTTATCTCCAAGCTTTCCATAATCTTCATACTTGATCTACACGAATCTTGATTATCTCTTAAGCAGCACTAAGTCTTCAGCAGCATTAATACTTTGAGCAGTATTAATGTTCAACAGTACTAACTACTAGCAGTACTAAAATTGCTTAGCAGTAGTAATCTCCTCTAGCAGTATTAATGTTGACTTAGCAGTACTAAACTTGATCAGCAATATTAACTTCACTCAGCAGCATTAATCTCAGAAGTATTAATCAAGTTCTTCTAGCAGTATTAACTGTACTTGTGCATTTCTGAATTTCCCAACAGGTTGCACTTCTAACGAGCCATCTAGTTGATCAAGCATTGTCTGATAATGCTTATGATGGTGCGACGGATGATGATGGCGAGGCTCTTCAGGAAGCAATGATTCTTCTCTCTCAACACTATCAGAAAAAGTTCCAACCTCGTTCGGGTTCCACCAATCTTCGCTTCACTTCTGGGTCTCAGAATGTCAAAGTGCTTGAGGTTAAGAAAGCAGCTGCATGTTTCAACTGTAGAAAGTCGGGTCACATTGCTAAAGAGTGTCGAGTGAAGAAGGTTCGGATAAATTGATATGTCAAATTTAGTGCATTTGTGTAGGGGGAGTCAAAGAGCTTAACAGGTGAAACTTTTCAGATTCCAAGTCATATTTGCACCAACAGTTGCTAGAGCAAAACTTAGATTTGCGCCAACAGTTTCTAGCGCAAAACAAGCTTTGCGCATCCTTCAGCTAGCGCAAAACTAACTTTGTGCTTTCTTCTGCTAGCGCAAAACTAAGTTTGCGCCACAAACAATTAGCTCAAATCTTCCCTCTTTCTCCTTAAATCTGATTTTGCAGATCTTAAGCTATCTCGTCTCCAACATTTGCATGACCAAGTTGATCCAGATCATCAAGGTCATGAGGGGGAGAAGTTAAAGAGACAAATAGTTCAAACGTTTATCTGCTGATCAAGATTCGCTCAAGATTCTATTTCTACAACTATATTTATCTTTTTGTTGTTCCAGCTCCGACCACCACAGTTCATTCAAGTATATTTGAAAGAGGTGCGTCGTCTAGAGCACAAGTTGATGAACCAATTGTTCCTTCAAGTTTATTGCATACTGGTCCAGTCTTGTCAAAACAACAAAGGTAACATAGATTGAAAGATGCTGAGAAGAATTTTTTTTTAGTCAAGAAAGAAGCTTATTCGCTAAGTCGCTTAGATGGACTGTGCTGATTTAGAAGATGAATTTTGAAGACCACAGCGCCAATGATTACTAAGGGGGAGATTGTTAAGTCAGATTTTATAGTAATCATTGTATTTATAGGCTTAGTCTAATACTGTGTTTAGAGTGCTTTTCTCTGTTGTATTGGCCAGGGTATTTAAGTCCCTTGTGGCTTTGTGTTTTGTAAGGAACCTAACGCATATTCAATAGATCTTACTTCTGCGCTTTCAATCTCTCTCTCTACTTTCTCTCTCTAAAGATTTAGTGATTTTGGGATTATCAGTAATGGTATGGAGTACATTTTAAAATACATTTTATAATACGTTATCTACAGGGTTCCAAGTCATTTTGCAAAACATGTGTTTGTCGACAATGGTAATCAATTACTTCAAGTTGTGAAGCAGAATGGTGTGAAGTCATCTTTTACAAATGTGAAATAAGTTGAAACATCAGCTTATATTGAACACGAAAAAAAAGTTGGAACATGAAAGAATATCGAAAACAATATTACATTGAGGAACAATGGTTGTAGCAATTTGGGTATAAAAAACGAACAAACATATTCATACATTTCAACAGTGGCAAATGAAAAATATTGTTATTAGTAAAATGGTAAAAAGAAGATTAACATAAATTATGAATAACTTCACAAATAAAAACAACAAAAAGACAAAAAAAAAAGGGTCAACAAACAGTTAAGTCCATTGACCAATGAGGTTTCGACACGTGACAAAATAAAATAAAATAAAAAGGTCCTTAAACTTGTTCATTGCCAATTTTATGTAGTATATATGACATATAATAATATAATTAAATCAAAAAATATTCAATATTGGGCTCATTTCGAAGGTATCGATGAGACGATTATAATGGTGTAACTTGTTAAAATTAAAAAATATTTTTTAACGTGTTTTAGTTAATATACAATTATATATGTTAATATGATTAAAGTGTAAAATAAAAAGGGTAAAACTAAAAGGTATAAAGTAAATTATAAAAAATGTATAAGGACCAAAAATGTAATTGTAAATCAAAATAAAATAAAAAATGGGATGTGATGGGGAGGGGGTATACAAATTGGCAGGGGGGTAGTGATAGAATTTCCCTATTTTAAAAGCAATCATTGTGCTAATTCTTTCATACACAAGCACGTACACACAAAAAATTTGTTTTTCTGTCAGAACGTTCATAGATTAACCTTGTGTTTTTCAATGATTGAATGGAAGTCCTGGGGAGTGAACATTACTCAAGCTCCTTATACAGTACACCCGTTGTACTAAGTAACTCCGTGTTACTTACAGGCACTATAATTGTTTCATTCGTTGATTCAGGGTTATCATTCCTAATTTGTCTTAATTTGAAAAGATTCGGATAAATACATTCATGAATTGGCGGCAGAATCATTCTATCTGATCAGATTTGGGGGAGATTGTCTATTTCCTACATGGGAGAGTTTGTTCATGAAGATTGTGCTTACATTGATTATTTGGGGGAGATAGTTCAAAGAAAAGAGAGAGCTGACATTGAAATGTTTTGATGATTCTGATTCTCATAACTCATCAAAAAGGGGGAGAATTTCAAGATTTCAAAGTCAGATTAAAGTTGATCTTATCAGAAAGGGGGAGATAATTAGAGATTTCAAAGTCAAAACCATTTTAAAGCGAAAGTCAAGCAAGATGTTACAAAGGAGGAGAATATAAGAATGAGAAAATTTTGTCAAAGCAATGATTAAAGAAAGTCAAGTTGATGATGTTTCTGAATAGCTTATTGCATTGTTGTAATCAAAGGTAAAGAATGTCAAGAGTAATCAGGGAATCCAAAGAGGGAGATTAATCTGAAAGCGCTATCAATGTTTGATCAAAATGTCAAAGATTTGAAGACATCAAAGTTGTGAAAGATTAATTGATGAAGATTTTTCTGAAGAAAAGAAGACTTGAATATTCGTGTCAAATTTTTTTTAATCTTGAATCCAAAGGGGGAGATTGTTAGAGTTAAATTGTATTCAAGATTAAAAGGAGGGTCTGAATTATAATTGTTGTACAAGTCAACCTTTGTTGACTTAGTATAAATAGTTTTGCCTTTGTAATCTTTAGGCACACGCACAAGTCAGATACACATTCATTTAGAAAAACACACACACACACACACACACATATTTCGCATAGAGACAGAGACAGTTCATCAAGTGAGATCTGTGGCACTATATACTTGTGGCTAATAGGATCGATATAATCTCTGATTAAATGAATACAAATTGATTCTTACATGATTGTGTGTGTATGTTGAGCTAGAAATTGGGATTACAAAAGCACTGCAACCTTCTGTGAGGGCAACAGTCTCATATTCATTCAATTTCTTTTTCTTGCTCAATGTGTCTTTAAGGAACTTGGCATAACTGGGCATCTGCTCAATTGCCTCAACAAGAGGTATGTTGATATGCAATGCTTTGAAAACATCCAAAAACTTTTTAAATTGCAATTCCTCCTTCTCATTCCTTAACCTCTTGGGTAAGGAACATAAGGGGGAACTGATTTGATGACAACTTTGTTTGATTGTTTTGAGCAAGATGGGTCCATTATGCCTTTGGTCTTTGTCTCATTGGGTGGAATCACAATTGTTGTCTTTGGGTCATTCTATGTTGGACTTGAACTTCTGATCTTAGGATCTTGGTTTTCTACTTGACTTGGTGGAGTCAGAATAACAGGAATCTCTGGAACATGAATGGGTTTGGACATTTTTTCAAAGTTTGTTTTGGTTATTGGTCCAAATTCCTTTTCTACATATTCAGGTAATTCCTTACCACTCCTAAGTGTGACAGCTTACACATGTTCTTTTCCTGGGGCCTTAGGTATTTCTGTGTTACTAGGCAAAGTGCCTAAGGCTCTGTTATTCCGATTAAGTACAATTTGACTGACTTGTGTTTCCAAACTCCGGAGAGCTGCTTGTGTCTGACTCATGAATCCTCTGATCATTGCTTCAAGAGAGAGATTTGAGTCATCTTGTGGAGGTGCATGATGCTGATTTTGAAAAGATGGTTGAGTGTGATGATTGTGCTGAAAACATAGATTACGATTATTTTGGTGATAATTGTTTTGAAAATTTCCCTTGTATTGGTTTTGAGAACTGTTGATCCAAACTTTCTCAGTGATTTGATAAAGACCCACTTCTATACTTAGTGAAAATTACGTTTAAACAATATGTATTAGTGTTTCATCATCAGCGATCAGACTGAGTCTGTTCAATTATCATTGATGATCTTTCTTGTAAACATTCATATGTATTAGTGTTTCACTATCAGCGATTCAATACTGAGTATGTTCAGTATCGCTGATAATTTCTGATGTAAACAGTTAGACAAAATCCCTGAAGACAAGTTTCGCGTCAACAGATGTTCATAGCTGAATCAAAGACGAAACTGCTGAACAAAGACAAGTCTACTAATGATCTGATGCGGATATCAGTAAAGAAAGACAAATCTACACACGCGAAGAAACCTGAGGAAAAGCTTCCGCGATAGCTGAACTCCTTTGTATCTCTGAAGGAAGAGATATTCAGCGATCGATGATCAGTTAGCTTATGCCTCAAGTCTCTTTTGTCTTTCCCTTGCACACCCAGTATGATGTGTCAGAACGGACATCCCTCTGCCACAAATCGTACAACAACTCTGTCAACTACACTGTTCATGATACGGCCGAAAGCATGTCTCCCAAAGTCAGACCCTCTCTGCCAATCAATGAAGGACACGTGTAAAGTGCCCTGCCATGCTTTTAATGCATACGATATAAATAGAAAGATTTCCTCTCCATCTAAAGTTTGTCTCTCTTGAAGCCTTCATCTTTCTAAAATATAGAAACCGTTGTTTTCTATATCTCTCATCTCCCTTTCTCTATATTCTTGTGCAACCTTCTTAGTGTTTTCTTAAGTTTGTTTAGATTGAGTTATACTTAATCTTATTCCGCAACAGACTTGTAAATTGTAGTTGATTTATCAATAAACAATTTATTAAACCTTAAATTATGTGTTTGTATTCATCCCCCCCCCCTTCTACAAACTTGTTAAGCACCTTCGGGACCAACAAGTGGTATCAGAGCAGACTGTTTAATCTAATAAACAAGATCTTGCTTTATTCTCTTCCTTGCTATTCTAAATGGCACTTAACACAAACACAAACTACTATGATAATGGTTCACTCTCTAAACCTCCTCGATTTAGCAGAGATAACTTTGCTCTCTGGAAGAATCGAATGAGCTATTTCTAGAAGGTGTAGACCCTACTATACCTGATTATGTAGCAAATGGACCCTATGAACCTTTCATAATCATAGCTGTCATTCCCGCTACTATCACCACTCCTGCTGTCCTTGAGCGTTATGCTCCTAAGCAAATAAGACAATGGAGTGATGAAGACAAAAAGAAAGTAGGTCTAGATGCAAAGGCAAAAACCATTATCTCCATGGCTCTGTCTGATGAAGCTTTCCATTCCATCATGCATCTTAAAACTTCCAAGGAAATATGGGACACAATATGTGTTCAATATGAAGGCACCACTGAAGTCCAAGAAACTCGAAAGATTAACTTGGTACGTCAGTATGAAAGTTTCATCTCTGGTAAGAACGAATATCTTTCCGATGTTCACCAGAGGTTTAACTGCTTAATCATTGATCTCAGAACTACTGGCAGGACCTATTCTAATTCTGAGGTCTCGACTAAATTCTTAGAATGTCTACCTTAAAGCTAGGACAGTTATTCAATGTGTCTCAAGCTGACAAAAGACATAAATTCTCTCTCCCTTAGCACCTTGTATGGAATATTGCTCAACTATGAGCAATCAAATCTACTGAAGAAGAATCTTGTAAAAGATTCTAAAGATTCCAAAATCAGTCATGTTGCTTTAGTCTCTTCAGGGATAATTCCATCTCAGCGATCTACTCTCACTATCACTGAGTTAGATTCTGAATCTGAGGAACTATCAGACACTGATCTTTCAGAGTTTGATGAGTCCTTAGCACTCTTGACAAACCCTTTTAAGAGATTTGCAAGAAAGAGCAATCTCAGAAGAAATAAGCCTCTCTCTCTCACTGACAAGCCAAAATCAACCCCTGTTGATAAGGCTACTGCTACTTGCTTTAACTGCGAAAATATTGGACACTTTGCAAGTGAATGCAGGTCAAAGAAACTCTTCAAAACTTCTACCTCTAGAAGAACCAGCGATGACAAATACTTGAAGCTCAAGGAAAAATATCAAAAGTTGAAAAACTATAAGTGAAAAGGTAAAGGTCTCATCGCTGAAGAACATGATTGGGCTGAATCAGAAGAATCAAGTTCTGATAAAGAAGAAGTTGTTAATCTCTGTCTCATGGTCGAGATTAAAGAAGAAGTGGAAGAATCTCCAGAAACTTCCATGAGCTACATATCATCTCAGATATCTATATCTACTAATCCCTCTCTATCTGAAGTAGAGAGAAGTCGCGTTGTTGATGTGCTGACGATTGATCTATGCAATGCTTTAAAGGGAAAAACTCTAGTTGAGAACAAAAACATTGATTTAACTGAACAGCTAGAGAAATGTCATGAAAAGATCAGAGAACTGACTCTCTTAGAGGAAAGTTTGAAAGATCAAGTTATTGTTAATGAAATCATCAGCATAGAACGCGAACAAGTCATCGCTGCTCTAAAAGCAGAGAAGGCTACTGTTGAATGATGGTGTAAATCCTCAACAAAGATCACTGAGATTATAAGTGCTCAGATCCCTGCCAGTGATAGAACTGGTCTTGGTTTTTGGAAACCACAGGATGAGCCTAAAGAAGATAGTTCCATGCTTAAGTTTGGAACGTTCGTCTCTTCTATACCTGACACTTCTTATGCTCATTACTCTTCTTCATCCTCTGCTAATCCCATCCCTGAGGAAATATCTAAAGGCTCTAAGCCTGCAGATAAAGGAAAATGCATTTTCCATCCTTAGAAGGCCACCAAGAAAGCAAAGCTGAAAGTTCCTTCAAAACCTTCAGTAAAATCGATCCTCTAGCTCTGAGATAGAAATCTTTGATCTCTATCCTCCAAAGCTGAAGATTGATCTTAAGCCTAAGAGATCTGAAGAAATAAAAATTCCTCCCATATCTCATGCTAAAGGAATTCTTGGAGTTGGCCCTGCTCATCTAAAATTCTCAAAACCTGCTACTAATGGTCCTAAAACCACCTTCAAATATAGAAAATGCTATCACTGTGGATTTACTGACCATATTGCTAGCAAATGTCCAACTGCCACTAAAGCTGATAAAACAGCTAAAATGAAGATGAATGTCTCCAAGGATGAGAAGGTCACCAAAGCTGAGAAATCGAGCAAGGTGAAGAATACCACTAAGGTTAAGAAATTAACCAAAGTGAAGGTTACCACTGAAGTTGAATCTTCATCTGCTGTGAAGATTTTTGAACCTTCCATATCCACTAACCCTAAAGGACCCATTGAAAAGTGGGTACCAAACAAAGCTTAATCTACCTTATGTTTGCAGGTATCAAAGGGGATTTGGTATCTTGATAGTGGATGCTCCTGACATCTGACAGGACAAAAAGACCTGCTCACTGAATACAAGGAAGAGAAAGGTCCATCAGTGACCTTTGGTGGAAATGGAAAAGGATATACCCGAGGGTTTGGTGTCCTCAGCAATGGGACAACCACCTTCAGAAGAGTCGTGTACGTAGATGGACTGAAGCACAATATTATAAGCATCAGTCAGCTATGTGACAAAGACTATGAAGTACGCTTTTCCAAGAAAGCATGTTCAGTGGTCAATGAGAATGGGAAACTTACTCTCAGTGGCCATCGTAAGGAAAATGTCTATGTAATAGATATGGACTCTTCTACTACTGAGAACGTATGTTTTCTTTCTAAAGCCTCCTCTGATGTCAACTGGCTATGGCACAAAAGGCTCTCTCATCTAAACTTCAAAACCTTGAATTCTCTATCAACTAAGGAACTGGTTTCTGGTCTTCCTCAGCACTCATATGCTAAGGAATCTCTATGTTCAGCATGTGAAAAATGAAAACAGACAAAAGCTAGTTTCAAATCTAAACAAGTCTCCTCAGTGACAAGTCCTCTTCAACTCTTGCATATGGATTTATTTGGCCCTGTCAACATACAATCTATAACTAGAAAGAAATATACATTTGTCATTGTAGATGAATACTCTCGCTACACCTGGGTTATCTTTCTTCGCTGCAAGAGTGATACTCCAGAAGAACTAATATCTTTAGTTAAGAAGATGGAAGTGCTGAATAATCTTACTGTTCGTTCAATAAGAAGTGATCATGGAACTGAATTCAAAAAAAGTTCTCTGAACAATTTCGTTGAGAACAAAGGAATTTCTCACTATTTCTCCTCAGTAAGAACACCTCAGCAAAACGGAGTCGTTGAAAGAAGAAACAGAACGATCATTGAAGCTGCTAGATCAATGCTCAGCGATTCTCACCTCCCTACTCAATTTTGGGCTGAAGCTGTGAATAATGCATGCTTTACTCAAAACAGGTCGCTGATAGTAAAGCGATTTGGAAAGACAGCTTATGAACTATTTCATGGAAGAAAACCCTCTATCAGTTTTCTTCATACCTTTGGTTGTCAATGCTTCATTCTAAATAACAAAGATCTACTTGGAAAGTTTGATCCAAAAGCTGATGATGGAATATTTCTTGGATATTCCTCTATCTCCCAAACCTACAGAGTTTTCAATAAACGAAGACAAACTGTAGAAGAAACAATTCATGTCACACTTGATGAAACTCGCTCAGCGAACTCTAAGCCAATTGCTGACATTGAAGAGCTAAATGCTTGGATGTTTTCTCATTACAGAGAAACAGAACCTTTCTTTTCAAACCATAAGCACTCAGGTCCTCCAGCTGCTGATGATGATCCAAACATCATACCTCCCAATGCTGAATCCACCTCCTGGGTTTCAGCTAAGCCTCTAAACACACTCCCTCCATTAGATCTTCATTTGTCTGAAAATCTCTCAAAAAACAATGGACTGTCTAACACTCAACAGTTAATAGCTGATGAACCTCAAGCTTCTTCATCAGTGAACAATCCTATTGTTGATCCAACTCCTGAAGTGAGCGATCATACTCCTGCTCAGCTATGGACAAAATATCACCCCATAGATCAAATTCCTGGTGATCCCGATGCAGGTATTCAGACTCAATGAAGTTCAGGTAGTATCTGTCTCTTTGTCAACTTTATTTCTCTAATAGAGACAAAGAAGACTGATGATGCCCTCAGAGATCCAAACTGGGTCAGCGCTATGCAAGAAGAGCTGACTGAGTTTACTCGTAACAAAGTTTGGAATCTCGTTCCTAGACCATCTGATAAAACTGTTATAGGCACCAAATGGATGTTTAGAAACAAGTTAGATAAACATGGAACTGTAACCCGTAACAAGGCTAGACTTGTTGCTTAGGGATACAGACAAGAGGAAGGCATAGACTATGATGAAACCTTTGCCCCTGTGGCTAGGCTCGAAGCAATTCGACTCTTCTTAGCTTATGCAGTTTACAAAGACTTTATTGTATATCAAATGGATGTAAAATCAGCATTCCTAAATGGAAACATGAATGAAGAAGTCTATGTAGAACAACCTCCAGGGTTCTATGATCCTAAGCATCCAAATTATGTTTATAAATTGGATAAGGCTCTCTATGGTCTAAAACAAGCCCCTTGTGCTTGGTATGACACTCTCTCATCTTTTCTTATCTCTGAAAATTTTGAACGTGGTAAGATCGATAATACCTTGTTTTTCAGAAAAATAAAAGTTCATATTATTCGTGTACAAATAAATGTCGATGACATAATATTTGGTTCTACTAACCCATCTCTATGTACTCGTTTCGCTGAAAAAATGAAGAAAGAATACAAGATGAGTATCATGGGTGAGCTAACGTACTTTCTTGGTCTTCAGATTAAACAAACTGAAAAAGGTACTTTTATCAGCCAAGGTAAGTATGTTAAAGATATACTGAAGAGGTTTGAGCTAACTCAAACTTCAGCGATGAAAACTCCTATGGCACCTCCTCTGACATTAAATAAGGATCCATCTGGAAAACCTGTAAATGTCACTGCCTATAGAGGAATGATATGCTCCCTGCTGTATCTTACAGTGAGCCGACCTGACATCATGTACTCTACCTGTTTATGTGCACGCTATCAATCCGAACCCCAGGAATACTATCTGATCGTTGTCAAGCGAATCTTCAGATAGCTGAAAGGAACTCCTAACCTCGGTCTTTGGTATCCCAAAGACTCAGGGTTCGATCTAATTGGATATTCAGTAGTGATTTTGCAGGTTGTAAACTCGATAGAAAGAGCAGCACTGGGGGATGTCAACTTCTAGGAGGAAAGCTGGTTAGCTGGACAAGCAAAAAGAAAAATTCAGTGTCCACTTCCACAACTGAAGCTGAATACGTAGTTGCTGGAAGCTGTTGTGCTCAGGTCTTATGGATGAGAAATCAACTCTTAGACTATGATCTTCAGCTATCAAAAATTCCAATCTATTGCGACAGCACTAGTGCCATCGCTATAGCAAATAATCCTGTGCTACATTCAAAGACAAAACACATAGAGATCAGATATCATTTTATCAGAGATCATGTGATGAATTGTGATATTGAACTTCACTTTATCCCCACTGCCTATCAGCTAGCTGATTTATTCACCAAACCTCTTGATGAGACAAGGTTCAACTTTCTCATCAGTGAGCTTGGAATGTTGAATCTTGAAGAGTGATTCTTCATCTTTTACGCATTATGTCAGTGATTCTAAGTCCCCTTTATCACTTAATCTCTGAACAAATCTCTGACTCTCAGGTATGTTCTCTTACTCTCAATCACTGAATGCTCATTCAGTAAGACGTTTGTCAAAATCAAGACTTTAATCACTGATTTTTCTTCAAATGATTAAAAGCTTCTTGATAAACAAAATCTATCACTGACATTTCTCATCAGTGATTCTTTCAAAAAGAAAACATATCTCTGATTTTCTTCAGAGATAATTTCAAAAAAAGGACAAATGAAACATTTTTTTTTCTCTCCTCGGACGTCATTTGATCCTATTGGTCCCGGAGATGCTTAACAAGTTTTTATAAGGGGGGTTGAATACAAACACATAAATTAAAGTTTAATAAATTGTTTATTGATAAATCAAACACAATTTACAAGTTTGTTGCGGAATAAGATTAAGACAGACTCAATCTAAACAAACTTAAGAAACACTAAGATGGTTGCACAAGAATATAGAGAGAAAGGGTTTTAGAAGTATAGAAAACAAAGGTTTCTATATTGGTTCCAGAATTGAGCACACCCTCAAATGGAGAGGTGAACTTTCTATTTATACCCTATGCATTAAATGCATGGCAGGGTACTTTACACGTGTCATTCAGTTATTGGCTTTGGTAGTCTGACTTTTGGGAGACATGCTTTCGGCCGTATCATGAACAGTGTAGTTGACAGAGTTGTTGTACGATTTGTGGCAGAGATATGTCCGTTCTGACACATCGTACTGGTTGTGCAAGGTAAGACAAAAGGAAACTTGAGGCATAAGCTTTGTGATCGATTGATCGCTGAATATCTTTTTCTTCAGAGATATAAAGAGGTTCAGCTATCGTTGAAGCTTTTCCTCATGTTCTTTCGCGTATAAGTAGAGATGTCTTTTCTTCACTGATTTCCGCATCAGGTCACTAGTAGACTTCTCTTTGTTCAGTAGCTTCGTCTTCGATTCAGCTATGAACATATGTTGACGCGAGACTTGTCTTCAGGGATTACATTTCTGTTTACATCAGAAACTATCAGCGATAACTGAACAGACTCAGTCTGATCACTGATAGTGAAACACTAATACATATGAGTGTTTGTAAGAAGAACTATCAGCGATAACTGAACAGACTCAGTCTGATCGTTGATGGTGAAACACTAATACATATTAAATGTAATTTTCACTAAGTATAAAAGAGGGTCGTTATCAAATCACTGAGAGAGCTTGGATCAACAATCTCCCCCTATTTGATAATGACAAAGTAACTGAAGAAAATTACTTTTACAATTCAAAATAAGGAATAATCAGGACTCATAACATACACGTCCTAATTTCTATTTTGAGGGATCTTTTACAGTACTAATGGAGTTAAGTACATCACTGAAATTTTCATTAATCCAAGAAAAGAATTACAAGGTATGAAAATTACAAGTACAAGTGGTGTACTAACTACTGTAAGATTTACTAATAGATTACAAGAAAGAAAACTAATCAATCAGCTATCTAAAGAGGGTTTAGGAGGATTGATCAAATACTCAGGTATTTCTTCTCCTTTTTGCCTTCACTCTAAAGATTCTTGGCTAATGATTGCTTTGATTTGCTCAGCAGCAGGAGAGAGATCACACCATAAGCACATGACATCCTTGAGAAGACCGAGGGGACAGATAGGTATTTTAGAGACTCTTTAAAATCTAAGTTGTTCCTCGTCATCTCTGAAGAAGATTCCAAAAGGTTCTTCAAGTACTTGTCCCGCAACATACGGTCCACCAGGAGGCAGAGATAGATCTAGAACTGAAAGATCAGGAGGAGGACCGAACAGGGGTTCTCTTGAAAATTTGATGGAGGTTTCATTCCTTATCACTGCGACATTTTCAGAGGAGGAGGAGACAGGCTTCCTTTTTAATTGCTTTGACTTAGAAGGAAGAGCAGACGGCACCTTTAATATTGCAACGACTCTGTTGATGAGAGCATCATTTATCCCTTCAACATAGCCTCTGTAGATTAACTTTGATTTTCTCAGTGCATCTTTGAACTCAAGCCATTCCATATAGCCGAAGTTTTCCAGCTTTGAAACAAACATAGCCTTGCAGCTTCCATCCTCTCTGGTAATCTCCATTTTGACAGAAACATTATCCTTCTTCTTTCTTCCAGAGATAGCGACTGAAACAATCTTCATTGGGTCAGAGCGATAGTCGAGTTTATGTTTGCACCAATCGACTGAGCTATCGCTGGACGCTTTTTCTTTTGAGAACTCCTCTTCAATCTCTTACAAAAGAGCGGCCTAGACTTCCACTGGTTTCCTTTTCAGCTTTAAGTCTTTGACTTGAGAAGACTGAATTTTGAGAGCCAGAGAGGCATCTCTTTGACAATCAACAATCAGCTTCTCAGCCCTGACGGATTCTTCAATTTCAGCTTCATTCAGGTACTCTAGATCTGTTGATTGAGAGGGGATCTTCAGTCGTTGACTCTCCAGATGAGAGATCATCTCTGTTCTTTTCTTCATCTCTTCCTCTGACCAATGAAGTGGTCAAGAGGGCCTTCGTGGATGTTGCAGGGACTCTTCTTCTTCATCCTCTTCATCAATCTCTTTAGAGATTGGGATTATTTGGTCATCAGCTTCAGAGGCTGGGATTATTTGTAGCTTTTTTCCCTTAAGCAGGGGAGAGAACTGTCTGGTCAGAAAATGAAAAAGAAGATTAGTTTATTTTCAGGGAAGTAGAGAGATAAAGGCTTAGAAAGAAACAGGGGTGGGATTTTTATAGAAGGATAAGGGAACGAGGGTAAGGCATACCTGAGAAGGATTTTCCTCAGATAGTAAGGTCATCTTCAGGCTTCCCTCAGCAATTGCACCTTTGCTTTGGGAAGGGGTTCCTGAAGATGTCTCATGACTCCCCCCTGCTTTCGCTGATGACGTGACGGCTGAAGAACACCATAGAGATTGATCTTCTTCATCGTCATCATCATCATCTTGATGAGGATCTTCCTCTTGATCTTCAAGATCAAGGGCTTCATCTTCATCGTCCTCCTCTTCCTCTTCATCTTCATCTATTAACTCATCGATGGTAGGAGGGGCTTTCTCAGCAGCTATCTCCCCCTCAACATGAGAGGGAGTTTCCTTCTGTTGTTCATCAGCAGCAGCTTCAGTCTCCTTATTTTGTTCAGCTTCTTTCTCCCTCTCTTTGTCATTATCACGGAGGGAGAGATCTTCGGAAGGAGCAGAAGTGTTTGCAGTGACCAACTTCTGGACTTCAGCCTCCAGTCCTGTGAGACGGTCTTCAAGTACATGGATATCTGACGTAACTTGATGAATAAACTCCACAGCTATGTTCAGAGAGGTACGATCGCTCTCTGTAAATGAAGGAGCAGGAATTGGAGCTGGTGCCGTCAGGTGAGTCACGATTTGCTGAAGAAGAATTTCACAGGAATCAACCTTTGTAGACAGGGCATCAAGCTGTTGCTTGGAGTCCTCCCTGACTTTGACAATCGCTTCTTGGAGAGTAGCGATTTCAGAGGCGTCAGCTTTGGAGGCGCATTGAGCTATCAGTGTCTTCATTGCCTCACCAGCGGTGTGAACATTGCTGGTGGTGTTGTTGAGAGAGGCAGTTAGAGATTCCACCTTTGCACTCAAACTGTTGACATTGGCGTCAACAGTGGCCATATTAGGACCTGAAATAAAAGTTAGTTTTTGAGAAACAGGCTTATATGGTGAGTTGGGAGTAGTGTTTAGGGTTATAGGTTTACCTGAGTTTTCAAACATTTTGTAGAATTGTAGAGAATCCTCAAACGTTTGATTGTCAGGTCCTAGGGTTTCAAAACGATGGTTGTGTAGTAATAGATGGAAGGTTAGAGACCAAAGAAATAGAAGGATGAGAGATGGGGATAGAAGAAGGGATAGGAGTAGTTACCTCAGTGGTTACCTCAGGATGTTGAGGAGCTGAGATGATGGGTGGTGTCACTGTTGATGTGACAGCGACCGTAGTCACTGGCACGGTTGATGTAGGTATCGCTGAGGATGTGGAGGAGAGACCCACGAAGTCATCCAAGGAGGTTTTTTGAGAAACATCCTTAGGTCTTGAGCTAGAGGTACCTTTCTCCTTGGTCACCTTGGCCTTTTTTGAAGGACCAAAGGAGCCAGTTGATGGTCGTTTGGAAGGGGTAGCGGCAGGGATAGCAGAAGAAGGAACCCCCTGCGTGGCCGCTGAAGACGAAGAAGTGTGGAGAGAGAGACGGGAGCAGAGTTCAGAAATAATTACCTCGTTGGGGAGTGCCTTGACCTCCAAGGAGCGCTGGCCCACTTTGGGAAAAGTTGCATCAGAATTAGTGGGGTAAGTAGCAGGGTAGAGGAACTTCAGGTATGCACAGATAAAGCGTACATAGGGGATCTTGGGATCCCTCTCTGTCTTCTCTATATTTGACCGCAGATCGTCAAAGATAGTTGAGGCGAAGTCAAAATTCCTTCCAGCAATCACGGAGTAAGCCATTTGGACCTGAATCTTGCTGGCCTGATCCAGTGACCCACTCTTCCCACTCATACACTGAATAAAGTGAGAGAAGATGTAGTTAAGCTGAGAAGGCATGTTCGCCTTCATCACGAGAGTCATCTTCTTGTTGGGAATTGTCGTCCTCAGCTTGGGCTCCCAACAGTATTCCATAGCATCCAAGAATTGGATGAGTTCAGCATCAGTGGGCAAGGCATCAAATCCATTCCTGGGTTTGTTAGGAAATCGCAGAGCTTTTCTTAGCCCTAAGGCAGTCATCATCCCCGGTCCAAGGTCAGTGCTGAATGAAATAGCAGGAACCAACTCAGCCTTTTTGTTGGTGATAAAGGTCTCTTCAGCGGTAAACCAGAATTGTTGGAGAAGAGCTTTTAAAGGTGTGGGATCCACAGTGATGGCGTAGGCAATGCAGGATTGCTTCAGAAACTTTGCAGCATCCACCAGATGTGGGTATTTGACACCATCAAAATCAAGTCGAGCAAGATGATTGTTTTTCGGAAGCTCAGAGTCAATGATTGCGAACTTGACATTTTTAGAGGCGACAAGTGCAGATTGAGCCATTCTGAATTTGAACAGATAGAAGAGTAGAAGAAATGTTTTAGTCTAAAAATAAAGAAGGTTTTACCAGTTTCTATTTGAGGAAAGAAACATAGAAAAAAACCAACATATTTGAAGATTAAAAAGCTTTAGAAAAAGATATAAGAACAAGAAGAAAAACCAAAGATTTTGAATAAAGATAATCAAAATAAAATGGTTTTGAATGAATAAAATCAAAATAAAATGATTTTATGTGAGAAAATCTTATAAACCCATAATGGCAGTCCATAAATGGAGTATTATGAAAAAGATTTAGAACAAGAATAAGAAGAAGATCAAGAATAACCTGTTGATCTTTGAAGAAGACGATGCAAATGCTTGACAATGCTAGAATGCGGTGAGAGAGTTTTCTTGCTTTGAAAGTATTTCCAGAAAACGTAAAACGATAAGAATGGAAAAACATTCTTTTTATACGTAGAGAGTAGGAGAGAGAGTGTGAGAGAGAGAAAGAGGCGGGAATACAAATGTTCATCATGACATGGACACGTCCCACGAAGTTGATTGGATAGAAGGGCAACGGACGAACGTGTCAGAAAAAGGCATGTCGTGGATTGTCGGTTCAAATGACGTCATAGGAGAGAGAAAGACTGTTCATTTGTCCGTTTTGAAATTATCGCTGAAGAAAAGTCAGCGATAGATTTTCTTTTTGAAAGTATCCCTGATGGTAAAGTTAGGGATTGATTTTTCTTTTAAGGATCACTGACTAGAATTATCAGTGATAAATTTATTTTTCAAAAAGCTTTTAATCATTTGAAGAAAGTTCAGTGATTAAAGTTTATATTTTGAAAAACATCTTAACTGAATGAAGATTCAGTTGTAGGGATGGAGAAAATATACCTGAGAGTCAGAATGTTTATCAGAGATGAAATGATAAAGGGGAACGTATGATTACTGACACAATGCATGAAAGCTGAAGAATTATTCTTCGAGATTCAGCATTCCAAGATCACTGATGAGAAAGTTGAACCGAGTCTCATCAAGAGGTTTGGTAAACAAATCAGCAAGCTGATTGTCAGTAGGTGCTTAACAAGTTTGTAGAAGGGGGGGTTGAATACAAACACAGAAATTAAAGTTTAATAAATTGTTTATTGATAAATCAAACACAATTTACAAGTTTGTTGCGGAATAAGATTAAGACAGACTCAATCTAAACAAACTTAAGAAACACTAAGATGGTTGCACAAGAATATAGAGAGAGAGGGTTTTAGAAGTATAGAAAACAAAGGTTTCTATATTGGTTCCAGAATTGAGCACACCCTCAAATGGAGAGGCGAACTTTCTATTTATACCCTATGCATTAAATGCATGGCAGGGTACTTTACACGTGTCATTCAGTGATTAGCTTTGGTAGTCTGACTTTTGGGAGACATGCTTTCGGCCGTATCATGAACAGTGTAGTTGACAGAGTTGTTGTACGATTTGTGGCAGAGATATGTCCGTTCTGACACATCATACTGGTTGTGCAAGGTAAGACAAAAGGAAACTTGAGGCATAAGCTTTGTGATCGATTGATCGCTGAATATCTCTTTCTTCAGAGATATAAAGAGGTTCATCTATCGCTGAAGCTTTTCCTCATGTTCCTTCGCGTATAAGTTGAGATGTCTTTTCTTCACTGATTTCCGCATCAGGTCACTAGTAGACTTCTCTTTGTCCAGTGGCTTCGTCTTCGATTTAGCTATGAACATATGTTGACGCGAGACTTGTCTTCAGGGATTACGTTTCTGTTTACATCAGAAACTATCAGCGATAACTGAACAGACTCAGTCTGATCACTGATAGTGAAACACTAATACATATGAATGTTTGTAAGAAGAACTATCAGCGATAACTGAACAGACTCAGTCTGATCGCTGATGGTGAAACACTAATACATATTAAACGTAATTTTCACTAAGTATAAAAGAGGGTCGTTATCAAATCATTGAGAGAGCTTGGATCAATAGAACCGACAATCCACCACATGCCTTTTCTCTGACACGTTCGTCCGTTACCCTTCTATCCAATCAACTTCGTAAAACGTGCCCATGTCATGATGAGCATTTGTTTTCCCGCCTCACTCATTCTCTTTCATTCTCTCTCTCTCTCTCTCTATCTTTCATATAAAAGGAATGCCTTTTCATTCTTATCTTTTTTACGCTTTCTAAAGAACTTCTCAAAGCAAGAAAAACTCTCAGGGCATTCAAGCAATCAAAAACTCATTCAAGTAGTTGATTCTTCATCTTCTCAACAACAGGTTTTTGTTTCTCATATTCTTAACTTATTCTTAAAATCCTACATATTTCTTTATCATGGATTTTTCACGTCTTCTCAAACATTAAAATCATTTCTTTTGATTTTATCTTGTTTAAAAACTTTTGGTTTTCTTCATGTTCTTTATTTTTCAAAGAACACTGCTTTAATCTGAAAATAACTTGGTTTTTCTATGTTTTTTTCTAAATACAGAAATTGGTAAAAACATTCTTTATTTTCGGACTCTAAACCTTTCCTTTTATTCTATTCTCCTTTTTAAATTCAGAAATAGCCCAAGCTTCGCTTATTGCTTCAAAGAATGTCAAATTCAACATCTCTGAATCTGAAGTCCCAAAGAATAACCATCTCGCAAGGTTGGACTTTGAAGCTGACAAATACCCCTACCTGGTGGAAGCTGCTGCATTTCTGAAGTAGTCTTGCTTGGCCTATGCTCTAAATATGGACCCAAAACCTTCCAAGACACTTATGCAACAATTTTGGTTCACAGTTGATGAAGCCACCATCACCAACAAGAAGGGTGACATGGTTCCCGCTATCTCATTCTCTACTGAACTAGGTTCAGGCATGCTAACTGCCTATGGCCTCAGGAAGGCACTCAGACTGCCTGAGAAGACAAAAGGTGAATTCGATGCCCTCCCTACTGACGCTAAACTCATTCAGTTCCTAGATTATATGGAGTACTGCTGGGACAAGAAGCCGTACTCCACCATCCCCAACAAGCGCCTGACAAAGATTCAGAAGGCAAACATGCCCTCTCAACTGAACTACATCTTCTCACACATCATTCAAAGCATGAGTGGGAATAGTGGCTCCCTGGATCAGGCTAGCAAAGTTCAGCTCCAGATAGGCTATTCAGTAATCGTTGGCAAGCATTTTGATTATGCTGGCGCTATCTTTGACGATCTCAAGTCAAAGATAGAGAAGACAGAGAGGGATCCCAAGATCCCATATGTACGCTTTATCTGCACGTACCTACATTTTCTCTACCCTACCACATACCCAACTACTCCTGATGGTACGTTCTCCAAGGTAGGTCAGCGATCACTAGAGATCAAGTTGGTCGCCAACGAGGTATCTCTCTTAACTCTACGCACTCGTCTCTCTCTTCACTCTTCGCTTTCAGCGGTCACGTAGGGGATTCCTTCTCCTTCTAACCCTGCCGCTACCACCTCTCACAAACGACCATCAGCTAGTCTTCATGGTCCTTCTAAGAAGGCCAAAAAGACTAAGGAGACCACCACTACTGGTTCAATGCCTGAAGTAGTTTCTCAACAAACTACTTTGGATGCTTTTGTGGGTATCTCCTCCACAACTTCAGCAACCACCATATCATCTGTGCAAGGGATAACAATAGTTGTCACAACAATAGTAACGCCACCCATCACCTCAGTTCTTCAACAACCTTCTGAGGTAATGTTGGGAAGTGAAGATGTGAACAAGTCTTTAATGCTGCTAGTTCAGAATTACTACTGCCAGAGGACTTCAAAGTTAATACTGTTGAGTATTACTACTGCTAGTAGAATTAATACTGCTAGTCAAAGTTAGTGCTGCTTGAACAAAGTTAGTACTGCTTAGCTAGTTAGTACTGCTAGTGGTTAGTGTTGATTATTAGTTAATGCTGCCAAGACTTAATGCTGCTTATAAGGTAATGATGAAGAGATCGTGATAAACAAGGATATTTTGAAGATAATGATGGAAGATATACTGAAGATATTTTATTTATTGTAATTATCTTTTTATTCAGTATATGTACAGATTTGATAGAATAGTTTTTTTTTTAATTTAATTCATTCATTCTAAGTTTTAGAAAAAATCAACCTCAAGGCATAGATCCTAATTCTAGATAAGTAGAATTCGTATTGGTGAGCCTGTTCATCAATATTGAGGTTGTGTGTTTAATCTTGTAACTTCAAGCATTCAATACAAGTTTACAAGTTGTTAATTATATATTGTTTTGGTTTACTGTTTTATTGAATATCAAAGTGTTATTCCGCAACTTCTTTGATATTGTTTCTGAGACTTTATTCTTGTTAAGAATTTGATCCTGACAAGTGGTATCAGAGCCTGTTCTCTCAGAAACATCTATTCTTTCATCATGGAAAACTTTGCAGAATCAAACAGTACTCTGGTTTCAAAGGTACCAATGCTCAGACCCAATGAATTCGATATGTGGAAGATCAGAATCAAGCAGTACATACTCCTCACTGACTATTCTATGTGGGATATCATAGAGAATGGTCCTTCTGAAGCAGGTAAGATTGGTGCAGATGGAAAGAGAACTCCACCAAAAACTGATGCAGAAAGAAAGGCTAGACAGACAGAGATGAAAGCCTTGAGCACTTTGCTCTTGGCCATCCCCAATGAATATCAACATCAGTTCTGCAACTGCACTGATGCAGAGATGCTCTGGAATGCTCTAGAGAAGAGATTCTCAGGTACCAAAAGTACCAAGAGAAATCAGAAAGCCATTCTGAAGCAACAATATGAGAACTTTATGTCAAACAAGAATGAGTCCATGACTCAAACTTTTGACAGGTTCAACAATCTTATTGGTGAACTTGCTACAGTGGGAGTACAAATTGATCAAGATGATCTGAACAGAAAGTTTCTAAGGTCCCTGAGTGATGAATGGACCATGTATACTGTGGCTTTTAGACAGAATGATCAACTGGAAGAAAAGGAACTTGATGATCTATATAATGATTTAAGAGTTTTTGAATCTGAGGTAGAGGCTAAGAAGAGGCCTTCTGGGTATGTTCACAATGCTGCACTTCTTTCAGCATCAACTGATTCTACTTCCAACTCTGAATCAGTTAGTGCTGCTAATGGAGCAAATCTAGAGAAAGGCAATGAAACTGTATTTGAAGCCTTTCTAGCAAGTCATGGAAACTCTTCTCTCATTAATGATGACTTGGAACAACTCCATCCAGATGATCTTGAAGAGATGGACATTAAATGGCAGATGGCTATGCTCTCTATGAGAGTTAAGAAGTTCATCAAAAGAACTGGAAGGAACAACTTCTCACAAAGAAGAGAAGATGGAGCAGGTTTTGACAAGTCAAAGGTGGAATGCTATAAATGTCATCAGAAGGGACACTTTGCTAGAGAATGCAGAAGTGGAATGCCTCAAAACAATAACCACCAACAAGCTCAATCTGGAAGCTTCAATAGTAACAAAAACTCTGCTCAAGCCCTTGTTTCTCAACAAGGCATGGGATTTGATTGGAGTGATCAAGCTGAAGAGACCATCCAGAACCAAGCTCTAATGGCAGAGGTGTCTGATCTTCCAACAGAGGTATCTTCCAATCTTTGTTCTCAAAATTGCATTAATACTGTTAAGAGATATAGGGATCACAATCAGAACATGAGTGATAATCTTAAGAGATTGGAAAAGGACATAAAAGATTATGTAAAGATAGTTGAGAGATTTGAAGAGCAGATTAAGGGTTTTCAAGCTAATGAGCTTCAACACTCCTATGACACAAACTACTGGAAGTGGGAGAAGAATGACTTAGAACTTCAACTGACCAGATCCAAAGAAGAGAATGAGAAGATAAAGAGAGAGTTTGAAAAAGCCAAGCTGGATATTGAGAAATTTTCCAATGCTTCTAAAGCAATGGACTCTTTGCTCCAAACTCAAATCCATGACAAACTTAGAAGAGGAATAGGGTACAATACCACACCACCACCCTATAACAACAACTACATCCCTCCTAGTTCAGATTTGTTAGAAACAAAGGATAGGAAGGACCTACCTAAGGGAGCCACTGAGATAGATCCCTTAGATGAAGTAGTTGTTAAGGATAAAACTGAGAAAGAAGGTGTCAAGGATAAAGACAACACTGTGAGTGGTGAGATTCCTATAGAAAATCACATAATCACAAATGAGGGATGTGGAAAGCAATGGATCAAGTCAAATGAGATAGAGAAGACTGAGGGAAAGAATCAGAAGGTTTATTATAAGCAGACTACTGTTGTGAACCCTATCCCTTGCAAGCAGTGTGCATGCAATACTTCTAAGCCCCAAAAGCATGATAAACCAAGGGGAAATCAAAGAAACTGGAACAACCAATGGGCACAAAAACAAGGCATTGATCTAAGTAAAATCAATAGACCAAAGCCTTGTTTCATATGTGGCAAGTTGAATCATTTGGCTAAGTATTGCTTCTTTAACCCTACTAATCAACAGATAAACTTTCAAAGATTAGTGCAAAAACCTGTTGGTTATAGGAAGGCTGGAAAGAAACATGTGATGAAGAAATCTGTTGAAAGTAAAGGCCCTATGAAAAATAAGGTTTTAAAAGAAAGTATTTTACTATGGGTACCTAGAAGTACTAACAGTGTTAGTACTGCTGAAAATATTAATGCTGCTAACACAGTTACTACTGCTAACAAGGTTAGTACAGCTAAGCATGCAAGTGCTGCTAAGGCAGTTAGTACTTCTAAAACCAGTATTGCTTCTAGCAAAAATGTTTCCAAGCCTATTATTGTGACAAAATACTCCAAGCATGAGGAGTCAAAGTTTAAAAATCTTGTCAAGAAAGAATGCAAGTATTTTGATGAGAAAGGGGTACCCAAGACCACTTTGGCTTGGGTTCCTTATTCAAACTAACTGATTTATCTAATGTGCAGGGCAACCAACAGCTCAAGGGAAAGAGCATTTGGCATGTTGATAGTGGTTGCTCTAGGCACATGACAGGTAACATGTCATGCCTTCAGGATTTCAAGCATATCAATGGAGGACATGTTGCTTTTGGAAATGAACTTACTGGTGGTAAAATAAGTGGCAAAGGTAATGTCACAAAAGGTAAGATGACATTTGAGGATGTCTACTATGTTGATCAATTGAAGTACAACCTGTTAAGTGTATCACAGGTTTGTGACAAACAACATAGCATATTATTTACAAACACATAGTGTATGATCCTTGCTCCAGGGTTCAAAGTAGTTGATGAAAGTATGATACTACTTAGAACTCCAAGAAAGGACAATGTTTATTGTCTAGATATGGACATTGTTGATAGTAATTCATCCCTGAACTGTCTTGTTTCAAAAGCTTCTGTGGATGAATCCTCTCTATGGCACAGAAGGATGTGTCACATGAATTTCAAGACTATGAACAAACTTGTTAAAAACAACCTTGTAAGAGGTTTACCTTCAAAAGTCTTTTCATGTGATGATCATTGTGTTGCCTGTCTTAAAGGCAAACAGCACAAAACTTCTCATAAGACCAAAGAGTTAAATTCTATTTCTTCTTGTCTCCAATTATTGCATATGGATCTGTTTGGTCCTACAAATGTTATGAGTATAGGCAAGAAATCTTACTGCTTGGTTATTGTTGATGATTACTCTAGATTTACCTGGGTATATTTTCTAAGGACTAAGGATGAGACAAGTGGACTGATCAAATCCTTTATCCTAAGAATTGAAAACCAAACTAATCAAAAAGTAAAAGTCATTAGATCAGATAATGGGACTGAGTTTAAAAATCTTGATCTAAACACCTTTTGTGAAGAGAAAGGTATTGAGAGACAATATAGTGCTCCTAGGACTCCTCAACAGAATGGAGTTGCTGAAAGGAGAAATAGGACACTAATAGAGGCTGCTAGATCTCTGTTGGCTGATTCAAAACTGAAAATTACCTTCTGGGCTGAAGTAGTTAATACTGCTTGTTATGTCCAAAACAGAGTTCTAGTGGTCAAGCAAAAGAACAAGACTCCTTATGAGCTTTTAAATAAAAGAAAACCTTTCATTGGATTTTTCAAACCTTTTGGGTGTCCTTGTACTATTCTCAATACCAAATCTCACTTAGGTAAGTTTGATAGCAAAGCAGATGATGGATTTCTTGTTGGTTACTCATCTCAGAGTAAGGCTTACAGAGTTTTTAACTCTTCTTCCAGAATAATTGAAGAAAGTGACAATGTCAAATGCAATGAGAACACACCAAATCCAATTGGGTCTGGTCCTCAGTGGCTATTTGACATTGACTCACTAACTAACTCTTTTGGTTTCAGTAGTGATGATTATGCAGGTACAGGGAGTGGAGGATCAGGGACTACACAAGTCTCAGAAAGTATATCTAAATCTGTGATATTTCCCATACCCACAGTGAATCCTGTTGAAGACTGTGGAAAGGAACCATCTACTGGACCAAGTCAAAGTGAAGAAGATAGTAGAGATGAGGAGACTCAAGAAAATAAAGAACCAGAAGTGGCTACTGAAAACACTTCAGTTGAGTTGAATGACTCTAATCTAGAGGTGGGACTTAATGAAGAACCTAGTCATCACACCAGAATACAAAAGAATCATCCTCCACAGCTGGTAATAGGAGATATATCCTCTCCTATGATGACTAGAAATCAAAGTAGACTTCAAGAAATACAAGATCAACAACACACAGTGCTTTCTTGCTTTTTATCCCAGCTTGAGCCTAAAAAGGCACATGATGCTATGAAAGAATCCAGTTGGATAGAAGCCATGCAAGAAGAGCTACTGCAGTTCAAGCTGCAAGATGTTTGGAATCTGGTAGACCTTCCTAAAGGCCAAAGGGCAATAGGAACAAAATGGGTTTTCAGGAATAAGAGAGATGAAAGAGGTATAGTGATAAAGAATAAAGCAAGGCTGGTGGCTCATGGGTATACACAAGAAGAAGGAATAGACTATGAAGAAGTATTTGCACCTGTGGCCAGGATAGAAGCAATTAGATTATTCCTGGCTTATGCTTCCTACATGAAACTCAAAGTCTATCAGATGGATGTGAAAAGTGCATTTCTTTATGGTTCAATTGAAGAAGAAGTATATGTCTGTCAACCACCAGGGTTTGAAAACCCAAGCTATCCAGACAGAGTATACAAATTGAAGAAAGCACTTTATGGACTACATCAAGCTCCAAGAGCATGGTATGACACTCTGTCATCCTATCTCTTGGAAAATGGCTTTGAAAGAGGAGTCATTGATAAGACTCTATTCATCAAGAGAAAGAAGAAGGATATCTTGCTGGTTCAAATCTATGTTGATGATATTATCTTTGGATCAACAAGAGACAACATGTGCAAGGAGTTTGAGGAACTAATGCATCAAAGGTTCAAAATGAGTTCCATGGGGGAACTTACTTTCTTCCTTGGACTCCAAGTTCAACAGAAGTCAGATGGAATCTTCATCTGTCAGTCCAAGTATGTGCAGGACATTCTAACCAAGTTTGGTTTCTCAGATTCAAAACCTGCTAGCACACCTATGGAGACACACAAGCAGATAACAGCAGATCTTGAGGGGGAGGATATGGATGTTCATCATTATAGATCCATGATCGGCTCTCTCATGTATCTTACAGCCTCTAGGCCAGATATAATGTTTCCAGTCTGTGTGTGTGCAAGATTCCAAGTTAGGCCAAAGCAATCTCACTATCAAGCTGTTAAGAGGATATTCAGATATCTCAAAGGGCAACCCAGATTGGGACTTTGGTATCCTCATGACTCATCCTTTGACCTACTTGCATACTCAGATAGTGATCTAGGTGGAGCAAACTTGGACAGAAAATCTACTTCTGGAGGATGTCAGTTTTTGGGTGCAAGACTAGTTTCATGGCAGTGCAAGAAACAAACCACAGTATCCACATCTACAACAGAGGCAGAGTACATAGCAGCTGCAAGCTGCTGTTCTCAAGTCTTATGGATTCAGAATCAAATGTTGGATTATGGGGTAACCTTTCTACACACTCCAATTTTTATTGATAATAGCAGTGCTATTAGCATTGTGAATAATCCTGTCAAGCACTCAAAGACAAAGCACATTGAGATCAGGTATCACTTCATAAGAGACTGTAATGAAAAGAAACTTATTCAAGTTGTAAAAGTTCACACTGATAATCAGTTTGCTGATCTATTCACTAAAGCTTTTGATGTGGGTAGATTCACTTTCTTGGTAACAAGTGTGGGAATGATCAACTCTGAATAAGCCCCTTCTCAAAAAGTGGTTCTATACCTGTATATTGTTTATTCTTGGTGTTACTAATCTTCTTTTTCAGGATATGTATAGCAGTACTCAGTGTTTCGCAAGATTAAAGGAGTAAGTATAGTTAATACTACTAGTTAGTTAATACTGCTAGTAGTTAATACTGCTCTCAGTTAATACTGCTAGTTAGTTAATACTGCTAGTAGTTAATACTGCTCTTAGTTAATACTGCTAGTAGTTAATACTGCTTTCAGTTAATACTGCTTTCAGTTAATACTGCTTTCAGTTAATACTGCTTTCAGTTAATACTGCTAGTGGTTAATACTGCTTTCAGTTAATACTGCTAGTAGTTAATACTGCTCTAGGTTAATACTGCTTATGTCCCGAATACTATAAATACTCTTTGCCCGCCTAAAAGCTCATAACGACTCTTTGCATACTGTTCACTTGCACTCTAAACCCTTTCTCTCTCAAGTTCAAAGTTTTCAGGCAAGAATCTTCAAGGTCAATGGCATCCATGGCGTTCATAGACGAACACAATGAAATAGCGATGCTCCAAAAGCCAAAACAAGCTGAAGGTTTTCATCAGATAGTCGACTTTCTGAAGTCTAGCCACATTGCCCATGCTCTCACTATGTCTCCTACTATCTTCATAGAGCATCAGAGGCAATTATGGGCACATGCCACCATTGTTACTGAGGATGGTGTGCAAATGATCAAGACGACAGTATGTGGCAATCCATTGACAGTTACTGAAGAGGTAATTCGCATCAGTCTACGTCTAGACGATGCCTCTGGTATAACTTCTATTCCTAATGATGAACTGTTTTCTACTCTTACAAGAATGGGGTATGGAGGCCCATTGGGTGTTTTTAAGTTCTCAAAAGCTAAATTCTCACCCCAATGGCGTTTTCTTGTTCATACCTTGATGCACTGCATTTCTAAAAAGACCACTGGATGGAGTGAGTTCAGCAGTCCCATTGCTTATGCTTTGGTCTGTTTGGCCACTGCCAGAAGGTACAATTTTTCACAAATGATTTTCAATGATCTTGTCTCAAACATGGGAAACAAAAAGAGCTTTTATATGTATCCCAGGTTTGTTCAAGCAGTAATCAACCATGAATTGACGGATATTCCTCATTTTGATGGAATATATGTACCAAAACCCCCTAAAGGCAAGGTTTTCTCAAATATGAGAAGATCTGCTGGGGACTCGGAAGGAGTTGACACCCCATTGTTCTCTACAATGATGGTGGTGTCCCAAAATGATGAAGGTATGGCAGCAGGGTCAAGGCCCCCATTAGACCAACCCACTGCTAGCCAATCCCAACCTTCCCACTCTAAATCAATTCCCCAGTCTCTTCTTGATAAACCAACTTCTCCAATCACCCATACTTACAAAAGGAAACAGGTAAAGAAGGCTCCTTCCCTTCTTGTACCATCAACCCCTAAGCCTTTAATCCCTCTAAGGGAGGATTCTCCCTTAGAGAATACCTACAGGGAACCCACAAGGGTGTCTCCCAACCCAAAGGAGGTGATCTCTGAGGAGGAGGAAGAGCATATGGGAGAGAAGGCTGTCACTACTCCTGCTAGCTCAGAGGAGGTCAGTGGTAACATCCATAAGACCTTCCCCATGGCAACTTTGAATGAGCAATCATTCAAAGGTCCCCGGTGCCAAGAAACCAAGGGGGTGGATAGTGCTTCTGCTAGGCAGAAGACTTCCACTACAAAAAGATCCAATGATCCTTCAAAAGAGGGTAACACTTCTGGAGAGGGTGAGGACAGATATACTTACTATGAATTGATGGAAACAATGGGGAACATCAACCAAGATGTTCTCAAACAAGGAAAAGAAATTGAAGAGATGAAGTTAGTCATCCTGTCACAACAAATCCAGATTGCCAAATTAAAGAAAATGGTGACAAGGTTGGTGCATAAGCAGAGGAGAAAGCAGTTTGTTTTAAAGAAGAGGTCAAATAAGAAAAATGCTTCCAAAAAGGGGGAGAATTCTAACTCAGAACAGATAGATCAACAGTTTTAGGGGAAGTTTGTTGAAGAAAAGGCAGCAGCAGAAACAACACCAGCAGCAGTAACAACCCCAGCAGCAGAAACTGTTACTACTGCTAAGCCAAAACAAGCAGCAGAAACTGTTAGTGCTGCTGAAACTACACAAGCAGCAGTAACAAGACTAACATCTGAAGAGGTTGAAGTAGCAAAGATGCTGGTAAAAGCAAAGAATGACACTCCCAAAGCAAAGGGAGTGGTCATAAATGAAGGGGGAGCAAAGAAATCAGAAAAGAAAGACATGGTTGCAGATGTAAAAAGAAAAGGGAAAGAAAAGATGATAGAAACTGATCAACCAACTAAAAAGCAAAAGATGATTGAATCAGATGAAGCATTAGCCAAGAAACTGCAAGAAGAGTTAGATCAAGCAGAGAAAGAGCAGGTTGAGAAAGACAGAGAGATAGCAAGAGCACTAGCCAATGAACTAAATGAAGCATTTCAGAAAGGGTTGGAAACAGAGAAAGCTAAGCAAAGAGCAATAAGCTTGAGAAAGGCTATGATGGCCAGATCAAGTGCAAAGAAGAGAAGACCTTCACAAACTTACCTTGCAACTCAGGAAAGGAACAAGATGATAACTTTCTTGAGGAGTGCAATTGGTGTGAAGAAAGAAATGTTCATAAAAATGACTTTTGATCAAGTCAAGGGACTATATGAGAAAGAAATGGGAAAGCTGAAGAATAATGAAAAGGACAGAGTGGAGTTTGAAAAGAAAGCTAAGGAGAGGCATGATGTGAATATCAATAAACCCTTCCCTGAAAGTGAAGAGGGAACTCCAACAAAGAAAAAGGCAGAGATTAAGGAAGAAGAGACTCTAGCTCAGAAGATCAAGAAGATAAAAAGAGTTAAGTTTATTGCTTCTAAAGGCCCTAGATCAGAAGAAAGGAAAAAGGAAGAAAAGAAGAAGGAAGCTACTATAGGACAAGGGCAAAGGATTCTGAAGAGAACCAAGATGATGGCCAACAAAAAGAAAGTTGTCAAGAAGTCTAGAGTAGAAGAAGAAAAGAAAGTTGAATCTTAGGAAGAAATACCACAGAGTTCAGATGTAAACATGTACATGGTGGTAATGGATAAAATTCCAAAGCCTATTTCAGCTGAACCTGTTGGATTCAAACCTCCTGAAGTTATCCTCTGGGATACTATGGAGGTGGATGGCAAAGAATACATTAGATTGAAAAGAAAGGATGAGAAGTATGAAGTCTACAGCACCTGGAGCAAAATTATCAGAGAGTGTTCAAGATCTGATTTGGAAGAAATGTTTGCAGTGGGGATGAAAGTTCATGCAGATCAGTTGACAGCTCCAGGGTTACCAATTGTGAAGCTAGTTATGGAATATTTGTGCATGTTGTTCAAACCAGAAGCAGTAAAGCATTTGATAAGAGATGTATTTAAAGCTGTTAGAGGATGGACTCTATATGAAAGGAGTGGAGTCTATGAACTGGCATTGGATACTTTTCACATGGAGTATTACTTGGTGGATAGGGTATACAATCATACAAATCTGAAGCTTCATGCCATGTTAAATAAGAAGTTGAGTTGTGCACCACATTCAGAAATGGCAAAGTACTTAATTCAAAGAACTATTAATCAGAGCATGGGACTGGATCCTAACCTTGGAGTAGATCAATGAAGATTTTGGAAGCATTTGAAGAACTTGACTTCTCTTTCTAAAAGTCAAGTTAGGGGGAGATTGTTGGGAACTGAAGATGTGAACAAGTCTTTAATGCTGCTAGTTCAGAATTACTACTGCCAGAGGACTTCAAAGTTAATACTGCTGAGTATTACTACTGCTAGTAGAATTAATACTGCTAGTCAAAGTTAGTGCTGCTTGAACAAAGTTAGTACTGCTTAGCTAGTTAGTACTGTTAGTGGTTAGTTTTGATTATTAGTTAATGCTGCCAAGACTTAATGCTGCTTATAAGGTAATGATGAAGAGATCGTGATAAACAAGGATATTTTGAAGATAATGATGGAAGATATACTGAAGATATTTTATTTATTGTAATTATCTTTTTATTCAGTATATGTACAGATTTGATAGAATAGTTTTTTTTTTAATTTAATTCATTCATTCTAAGTTTTAGAAAAAATCAACCTCAAGGCATAGATCCTAATTCTAGATAAGTAGAATTCGTATTGGTGAGTCTGTTCATCAATATTGAGGTTGTGTGTTTAATCTTGTAACTTCAAGCATTCAATACAAGTTTACAAGTTGTTAATTATATACTGTTTTGGTTTACTGTTTTATTGAATATCAAAGTGTTATTCCGCAACTTCTTTGATATTGTTTCTGAGACTTTATTCTTGTTAAGAATTTGATCCTGACAGGTAACTACCACCATTCCAACTTCTTCTATCCCCATTACTCATCCTTCTATATTTATTTGGTCTCTAACCCTCCCTTTATCTCGCAACAACCTCATGCTGCAACTATAGGACCTGAACATCAAAATTTTGAAGGAGATTTGCACTTCTTCAACATGTTTGATAATTCAGGTCCTACTTTGGCTACTTTTGACGCTCACGTCAACACGCTTGCTGAAAAGGTGGAGTCTCTCACCACCTCGGTCAACGAATCCACTGGCGCTGTCAATCTCGCTGGTGCTGAGCTAAAGAAGTTGACTGATGCCTCCTCCTCCAAAGATGACTCTTCTCAGCTCACAACTGTTCAGGGGGACATCGTCAAGATCAAGGACGACCTTGGTGGAATTCATCAACAGGTCCAACTCCTTCAGAGACTCTACGGTAACCTCTAAAATGATGTCCGAGACCTGACCTAGAAAGTTGACACCTTTACCTCAATGCTTCAGCAAGTGCTTGTGAAACTGAGTGTACCAGCTCCAACGCCAACACCTTCCTTTACAGAGAATGACCGCACATCTCTGAACGTAGCCGTTTAATTTATTCATCAGGCTACTTCAGACATTCCTGTCCTTGAGGGCCGTCTCGAGCGTTTGGAGGCTGAAGTCCGATCACTGGAAACTGTAAAAGCTACTCCTTCCAACGCTGAAATCCCCCACGCTGATAATGACAAAGAGGGGGAGAAAGAGCTTCATGAAGAAAATATGGAGGAAGCTGTTGCTGCCGAAGTCTAGACGAAAGAACCTCCCTCTCATGTTGAGGGGGAGAAGGTTGATGACAAAGCCCATCCATCTTCAGTGCTTGATCAAATTCTTGAAGAAGAGGAGGACGAAGAAGATGATGAAGATCTTGATCTTCAAGATCAAGAGAAAGATCAATAAGCTGATGACGGCGATGAAGAGGACCAATCTCTTTGGTTCTCAGCAGCGAACGTCTCTTCAGTGACAGCTTCGAAAGGAGTTGTCACAGCAGGGGGGAGAAGTGGAACTTCTTCATGTACTCCTACCCAAGGCAAGTAGAAGGGTATTGCTGCCGAGGGAAACCTGAACATAGTCTCACAATATGAGGGGGAGCTTCCTTCTCAGGTATGTCTTTCTATTATACCCATATCTTACTATACCTTTCCCATCCCTATCTCTTTCTAAGCCTTTATCTTTCTCTTTCCTAAATAAACACTAACTCCTTTTTCACTTCTTGACCAGATAGTTCTCTCCCCTTCTTAAGGGAACAGAACTCCAAATAATCCCAGCCTCTAGAGCTGAAGATCAAATAATCCCAATCTCATTCATTGAGATTGACGAACAAGAAGAAGAAGAAGAATAAGCCCAACTCCACCCAGGAAGGCCCTCTAGACCAACTCATTGGTCAGAGGAAGAACTGAACAGAAGAACAGAGATGATCTCTCATCTGGAGAGTCAACGGATGAAGATCCCTCTTCAAACTCCATCTACAAAGCTCGACTTCCTGACTGGAGCTGAAATTGAAGAATCTGTCAGAGCTGAGAAATTGATCGTTAAATGTCAAAAATATGCTTCTTTAGCTCTCAAGGTTCAGTCTTCTCAAGTCAAAGACAAGAAGCTAAAGAAAAATCCAGTGGAAGTTCAGGCTGCTCTACTCAAAGAAATTGAAGAGGAGCGCTCAAAAGAAAAGGAGGTCAGCGATAAAGCACTTGAATGGTGTAATAAAAAAAATCAACTATCGCTCTGACCCGATGAAGATTATAGCCGTTGTCATCTCTAGAAGAAAGAAGAAGGACCGAACTTCTGTAACAATGGAGATAACCAGAGAGGATGGAAGCTCAAAAGAAATGTTCGTTTCAAGACTTGAAAGCTTCGGCTACATGGAATGGCTAGAGTTTAAGAATGCACTGAAGAAATCAAAGTCAACTTACAGAGGTTATGTTGAAGGGATCAATGATGCTCTCATCAACAGAGTCGTTGCTGTATTAAAGGTGCCATCTGCTCTTCCTTCTAAGCCAAGGAAAAACAAAAGAAAGCCTACCTCCTACTCCTCTAAAAATGTCGCTGCTATCAGAAACGACACATCCATCAAATTCTCAAAGGAAACATTGTTTGGTCCTCCTCCTGATCTCTCAGTTCTAGATCTATCCCTGCCTCCTGGTGAACCATATATTCCTGGGCAAGTACTTAAAGATCCTTTTGGAATCTTCTTCAGATATGATGAGGAATAGCTCAGATTCCAAAGAGTCTCTGAGATCCCTATCTGTCCTCTTAGTCATCTCAAGGATCTCTTATGCTTATGGTGTGACTTCTCTCCTTTAGCTGAATCAATCAAGACAATCATTAGTCAAGAATCTTCAGATCGAAGGCAAAAAGGAGAAGAAATACCTGACTATATGATCAATCCTCCAAAGTCTTCTCTAGATAGCTGATAGATTAGTTTCCTAATTCTTGTAATCTATTAGTTAGACTTACGGTAGTTAGTTCTTCACTTGTACTTTATAGTTTCATATCTTGTAATTCTTTCTTTAAATTAATGAAAATTTCAGTGAAGTACTTAACCCTATCAGTACTGTAAAAGATCCCTCAAAATAGTAATTGGGACATGTATGTTATGAGTCCTAATTATTCCTTATTTTGAATTTAAAGTAATTTTCTTCAGTTACTTTGTCATTATCAAATAGGGGAAGATTGTTGATCCAAACTCTCTCACTGATTTGATAAAGACCCACTTCTATACTTAGTGAAAATTACGTTTAAACAATATGTATTAGTGTTTCATCATCAGCGATCAGACTGAGTCTGTTCAGTTATCACTGATGATCTTTCTTGTAAACATTCATATGTATTAGTGTTTCACTATCAGCGATTCAATACTGAATATGTTCAGTATCGCTAATAATTTCTGATGTAAACAGTTAGACGAAATCCCTGAAGACAAGTTTCGCGTCAACAGATGTTCATAGTTGAATCGAAGACGAAGCTGCTGAACAAAGACAAGTCTACTAATGACCTGATGCGGATATCAGTAAAGCAAGACAAATCTACACACACGAAGAAACCAGAGGAAAAGCTTCAGCGATAGCTGAACTCCTTTGTATCTCTGAAGGAAGAGATATTCAGCGATCGATTATTATCCCAGTAATCAGTGTAAACAAGATGATATAATCGAATTATTCAAATTTCATTTTCTATTTCAATATCAGTATTCGATTACAAATGCTCTCAAAACTTTCTCTCTCTAACTCTGAAACACTTATGACATTAATGAATCTTACAACTTGAATTACACGCTCAACAAAGAGTCATATCCCTATTTAAACCCACGGGACAAACTCTCACAACACACAAACACACACACAACTACAAAACACACTATTTTTTACTTTGACTTTTATTACAAAAGACTTTGACTTTCTGCTTGAGAGTTGACTTCAGCTTTGACTTCAATCTTCAGTCTTCTATGATCTTGCATCTAACATATTTATACTCTAACAATGATCACTTAGCTTATGCCTCAAGTCTCTTTTGTCTTTCCCTTGCACACCCAGTACGATGTGTCAGAACGGACACACCTCTGCCACAAATCGTACAACAACTCTGTCAACTACATTGTTCATGATACGGCCGAAAGCATGTCTCCCAAAGTCAGACCCTCTCTGCCAATCAATGAAGGACATGTGTAAAGTGCCCTGCCATGCATTTAATACATAGGGTATAAATAGAAAGATTTCCTCTACATCTGAAGTTTGTCTCTCTTGAAGCTTTCATCTTTCTAAAATATAGAAACCCTTGTTTTCTATATCTCTCCTCTCCCTTTCTCTATATTCTTGTGCAACCTTCTTAGTGTTTTCTTAAGTTTGTTTAGATTGAGTTATACTTAATCTTATTCCGCAACAGACTTGTAATTGTATTTGATTTATCAATAAACAATTTATTAAACCTTAAATTTTGTGTTTGTATTCATCCCCCCCCCCCTTCTACAAACTTGTTAAGCACCTTTGGGACCAACAAGAACTACTTGCTTGATTTTGAAAATTGGAGTTCCCTTGCTACTTTGGTGTTGGTGAATTTAAACATGGATTGTTCCAAGAGAAGTTTGGGTACTATTTCCAGCCTCGATTGTAATGGTTGGAATGCGGAGCAGGTTTGTTTTGAACAAAATTTACAGATTCAGAATTATGTGAACAATGCTCATAAGAATGCTCTCCATCACAACACACACATTGCATAGAGAGGACTGCTGAAGCAGGTGTAGGGACAGTCGGTTGTGTTCCCTGACCAGAAGTTATAGTTTTAAGCATGTTGGTCATGGAAGCAAGCTGAGCTGTCAATGCAGTGTATGCATCTACATCATGCATTCCAGTAGTCTTCCTTTGTGTTTAGGCCCTTGGATCAGCCCAATGTCCATTGTTTGTTGAAATCTTTTCAAGAATCGCATACCCGGCATTATAGGTATTAGATGTAAAAGCCCCTCCTGAAGTCGCATCGAGCATTTGTTTTGCATTGGGAACAAGCCCATTGTAAAATGTCTCGAGTTGAATACAGTAGAGAATGCCATGATGAGGGCTTTTTCTCAACAATTCTTTAAATCTTTCCCACGCATCCGAAATTGCTTCATCATCCATTTGTTTAAACAGGCAAATTTCATTTTTAGATTTGGCATTCCGGGTAGGTGGAAAATATTTTCAAAAAAAAATCGGCCCTTTCACTCCATGATGGTACTGAACCTGGTGCTAATGAATTGAACCAAACTTTTGCCCGATCCCTTAGACAAAATGGGAATAAAGTGAGCCTTAAGGCATCAGCAGATACCCCAGGAATCTGAAAAACATCGGTGATTTCCATAAAAGATTTTAAATGTGAGTGTGGATCTTCTGATGGTAATCCGACAAATTGACCATTGGCTTGCAACATATGAAACATGATGGGTTTTGGTTCAAAATGTAAAGTTTCTAATTGTATCCTAACAATCCTTGAATTTAATTGCTCAAAATTAGGGATTGCATAGTCCATAATTCTTCCATATTTTGAGTTTGCAAGATCAAAGATGTTTTGTGGTTCAACATTACCAACAGATCCGGCATCATCTTCATCCTCATTATGATTTGAGTGATTTTGTTGAAAAGGATGAAGTGGAGGATTTTGAAAAAGTGGTGGATTATTTGCAAAATTTGGCGGTGGCCTGATTGGGTTTTCTAAAGGTGGTCTCATTTTATTTTCCAAAGGCGGTGGTCTATTTTCCAAAAGTGGTGGTCTAACTTGCCTATTTTCAAAACCCGGGGGAGGTCCATCCATATTGAGAGGGTTCATGTTTTGAAATGTTCTTTGAATTATCCTTCTTTGACGGAAGGTTCTCTCAATATCTGGATCTAATTTGAAAAATTCCCCGCGTTGTATTCTTGGCATACACCACTTTCAAAAAAATTTAAAACTCCCAACGGTATTAGAAAAATCAAAACTTTTAAAATACTTTTAAAAACTTTTGACTTACCAATCCCCGGCAACGGCGCCAAAAACTTGACAGGCCCTTTTTATGTACCTTAGGGTGAGACAATTAATACCAAAAAGCAAGTATACAAATTGGTACTATGTCGCCTTTCAAGTAATAAAGTGGTAAAATATCAGATATCGTCCTACAGAGATTAGATTAAAAAGAGTAATAAAAGTATAATGAAAGATATGATTTCAGATGACAAATTTGAAGCAATATTTTGGTTGGTTGGTTATCACAGATTTAAATAAACAAGAATAAACGAGAAGCAAGAGTGTAAGACTTTTGGTGGTATGTGAACCTAAGTTCCAGCAGATCAATGCTACAGGAATGCTACAGTATGATGTTGTATGCATGCTAGCATGATTGTGACAATAACTAGTTTAATTATCAATTTTAAGACATGTTCCTCTTGGACTCTCACCATCCCATTACTCAAGTAGCTATGAACCATATCATCTCTGAGCAAATTTCCAGATAAGGGAATGATGGGAGTGGAGTTCTCAAAATATACGGCAAAACAAATTCTCTTCATTAAAAGTTACTCTTTCGAAATAACCCCCGTACCTCCCAAGTTGATGTAATCCAAATAGCTTATCTCTAAATCTATTCCATTTTAACCCCTTGAAAAAGTGACAACTTATCAAGAATGAATCATTTTAAAAGACACAAAAAAACAACTCTTGTTGCAAGTAACTATTTCGATATTACCTCCCATGTCATTCAAATTGACGTGCTATTCAATGGCCTATCTCTAGGTCCATGACACTTTAACACTATCAAAGTGATCAATTTGTCAAGGAGTTGTATTATCTTGATAAAACTTGAGTTAGAACAATAAAACTTGGTTAAAGTCACAAAAATCCACTTTCTTTTAGATCCACATAACCACCCTTTGCCTCACACCCAAGCTAATATGATTAGCTACTCATTACAATAAGTGAAGAAAAACAAAGATTAAAAACTACGAAGGTAAACATAATGTAAATTGCTCTTTGAAATGTAAATGACTTGAATATATATATATATATATATATATATATATATATATATATATATAAGACTTGGAATGTAAAGATAAGAATGTAAATGACAAGGAAATGTAAAGACAAGAAAGTAAAATGGAAAGTAAAGACAAGGAATTTAAATATTGAAAATTAAATACAATAATGTAAAGGAAAGGCTAGAGATGCAAGATGAAGAAAGAAAATACAAAAAAAAATGTAATGTGCAAGTGGGTGTTGTTTCAATGTTGTAGACATGCAATGCATAGGATGAAGAACATGAAGAGCAAGATGAGGATCATAAGAACATAAACATGAATTCTGGAAATTAAAGAAACAGTAGGACTGATGTATGATTAGATCCTGAGCTAAATAGATGATAACATAATGGTTAAACTAAGTAGAAGATGATGCAGAACATGAAAGTAAAATGATGAACTTGAATATCATTAACTACTAGAACTTAAAGAAACAAAAGGACTGATTTAAGATCAGTTCTTAAGCTAACTACAGATCAGTAGCAGATGTAGAAGATAATAGGAGATGTAAGATGTTCCCTTATGAGCAACTAAGCCCTCCCTTTATAGACAAGAGGAGTGGCAAACTTGTAATTAAGGGGAATCTTAGTGTACTAAGCCTAGTCTAAAGCCAACCAAGGCTACAAAAGCTTGTCCAAACTTAACTAGATATTACAAACCAGATTAAATTAGTGTTTAAAGGTTACAAAAGATTAATTCCATGCCAAAAATCCGGATTAGCCTTCATCTCTTTCACTTTTTCCTTCCAAAACCACCAGTTCAGTGATATACCAATGTTGCAGCATGCCCTATTTCCAAATAGGATTTCAAAAGATAACCAAATTAGCCTACAATCTTTATAGAACAAGAAAACCACATAAATTCAGCTCCAAAACCAAATAAATGGAAAAACAAGGTAGAAAATGACTCAAAGTGGGATTTGGAAGTGAAAAATCCTATCTAAAGACTAAAAGAAATGTGCTCAAGTACTCAAAATTGAGTACTTGTCAATTGCCGTTATGTTGAGTGGTGGAATTGTGTTGTAATATCGGATAAGTGGAGGTGTAAATACTGGTTTGGGGATTTCTGGTGAGGTATTCAAAAGTGGCAAGTATGCTTGATTGAGGTGTATGGATTTCAGTTCGAGACGAGGTTATGTTATTGTTATTTTAAGAATAAAAGGTTGGGTGGTAATTGGTGATGACCTAAAAGAAGAACCCGTGTTCTTCTCATTTGCTTTGAACTTTGGGTGAGTTTATCTCATTCTAATTGGATATTGATGAAAATGCCATATTCGATTAGTTTGTGTGTTTTGTAGTAGATATAAATTTTATTGGGACCGTTGAAGTATTCCTTGGGTATAAGGTAATTCTAGAGGATGGGCCAACACTGTTTGTAGAGTGATAAAAGCATGATATTTTGGGCACAATATTGTAAATGTGTGATTACAATGTTTGAACTGATCAAAAAACCGAGTAAGTAAAAATGGGTGGTTAGTGCTTCATGCTAGCATGAGAAGGTGAAAATGGTATGTCAAAATAAGTGGATAAACTAAAAGTAAGAAGTCTGTCAGGCGATACATAAATTGTGGGATTATGTTTAAAACTTGTCATTTCACGGGTATATGAACTCCTCGTGAGGGTATAAGAAAAGGATTATTGTGTACGTTATAGTCAAGGTGTTGGAAATTTTTATTTGTATGGTTGGTCTAAAGCTTGCACATGTTAGTATGCCCTTCTTTGGTAGTACGCGTTTTATGTTTCGAGAAGGCACAGTAAAAGTAGTTGGACGTGATGGTCGGAGTGAAATACCAACGGATTTGACTAAGTAACAGAATGATAGACATTCCGAGCGAGCATTGTGTTTAATGTTTTGAAATTAAGCTAATTCTGTGAGAAAGTGTCATTTATTTGTAAGACAAGTGAACTCAGAATTAATTTGGAAATTGAAGGATTGTGGATGGATTCAGTAGAAATCGAATATGTGTTTTGGGACTGGCTCAGCCTGTCAATGTTGTATTCGGGCGATGGAATTGTAAAAGGTATATATGTATATATAGGCAATCATTCAAAAGGATAAGTGGGAATGATATCTTCGTCATGTGAAAAGTGCAGATAAATTGCTTATCATCGAAGGATTAGTGATCGAAGTCGTGTTGTAGTACAACTTGCTTTTAGCGTTTGTCGCATGTCATATTGGTGGGCGTTATTAAGGATCATGTGTTATTAATAAAGAAATTCTTATCGGTGATTCTGGAGGTGGATTTCGAGGATGACCTTGTGTTAAGTTGGCGAATTGAATGGTCGTAAATTTAGTTGGGGAATTCATATTGTTGTGGTGTTAACTTTAGTAAAATCTTTCCCTTTAAAGAATCAAAGGTGGATACGAAACCTAAATTTTGGCGCGTTTTAAGATCACAGGCCAGATGTGAGGTCAAAGTGGACATCTGTTACAATCGACCTGAGATGTTACAAGTTCGTTTCATGAATTATCTAGGATAAGAGAGAAGTAGTGGATCGAGGGTTGATTTTAAGGGATATCGGGCGTTTATAATTTTAACCAGATTTTTGCAGCGAAAATGTGGTAATTGTTGGTATACGTTATGTTGTTCGAAAGATCTTTATGGAGAAACGAAGAAGTTGGTCATGTGTTAGTTGTCGAGGAACCTTCCAAAGCTATGGATGTGTTCTGGGGTAGTGACTTACAAGTGGGAATTACCCAAGTAACATCGGGGTATCCACCATACTTTTCATGCATCTAATTTAAGGAAATGCCCGACAGACGCAAGTAGGGTCGTACCATTGAGTAATGTTCGAAGGATGAGAGTTTGAGCTTATGTTGAAGAGCCGGTGGCAATTGTGGACCGCAAGGTTAAGAAGTGATGACCAAAGATGCTAGTCTTGTGAAGGTATAATGGCGATTCTACAAGAGTCAAGAAACGACTTGGAAAATGGAATCAGAAATGAGGTCCAAATATCCACAACTATTTGATGTAACATCCAGAATTTCAGGTAAGTATAAGGTTTTGTTAATCTTATGTTTATGCGTTTATCGAAGTAGAAAATTTATATGCTTAATTGCTATATTGTTTAAATTGGTTATTTGGTTTGGTTTGGTTTGGAAGCTTTAGGATCATCCTTGGGAAACAGTGACTCATGCGACTTACGTCGCGAGTGGAAGTCGCGGCACAAGCCGCGTAACCTACTGGAGTGCAACTCTCAGTGGAAGCGGGCGACTTATGCCGCGGGTGCAAGTCGCGGCACAAGTCGCGGGGCGACCTGCTGGTCTCCAAAACCCCTTTTGCCCGATTTTTCTCTCATTTTCTCACAACTCTCTCTCCCTTGGCGATTTCTAGAACTCCCAAATCAGTTCCCTTTCTCACCAAACCCTAACCCTCATAAATACAACATACTTTGGTGGTTGGATCTTTGATTCTTGCATTAACTCTCCTCAAGTCTTCAAGCTTCATCTTCAAGTCTCAACCTTCACACTTAGGCTTTCCATCTTTTCTAGGTTTTGGTCAAAAACCTAGATTGTGAGTTTACTAATCCTTTGTTAAAACTAGATACACATCATAATCTATTACTTGTTATCATCTTGCATCCTACTTGAAATGTTCATTTTATATGTTCAAGTATTTGGGGGATTTCTTTATGAGCCATGTTCATTTATGTCATGCCTTGAATTATTGGGATATGTATATGTGTATCTTGTTATGAAGATGATATATTATTTGGGACTCCATTTTATGGGTCAAAACCATACGATTAAAATGTGGTCATATTTGTCTTGTTATAGACTTCATATTAAATTACTTGTAATATTGTACCCATGGTTGGTATGGATAATATTCTTGGTCATATTGTGCCTTGACGTCGATTAATAAATTATGTTGGACGAACCAAGTCAGTAGACACTAGGAGGATGTAGTCTTGGGTGCCACCGTGTAGGTATGTGCCTAGACCTCCGCCATTCGGGGTAATGCCATGGTTGTAGTCCTCGGATGTGTCGGGCCTTTAGGATGTCACTCGTAGTAGTTGACATCAAGGTATATCGGAACTTTGGGTGGAACTTGATTGGTGCTATGGGTATCCCACGTTGACTCCACATTTAACTGAAATTTGGTTAACTGCTGATAAAAATTGTAAATGCTTTAATATGTTATTTTCTTTTTCAACTCACTAGGCTTTTTGGCCTAACACTTGGATTCCCCTTCTGAAAAAAGAAGTTCTGGCCCCGGAGGGCATTTATTTTTCTCATTGCTGGGCATATGTATAGAACTAATTTTGCTGTTGCACCAGGAGCCGTTGCACCAGGTGCTAAAGCGTGGGTGCAAATTGGATTCATGGAACAGGATTAGACATCCAACCCGTAATCGCAACGACCCAATTGCAAGGTCAAGGGGATTGATCCCTTTCCACGGAGGCAAATCTTTGCCTGTTAGGTAAGAGGATAGCAAGTTACAAATTATGTCTCTTCGCTCAATGAGAAAATGAGTCCAATTCTAAAGGATCAAACCTATGGGACTTAAGGAAGAACGTTCTCCTGTGCTTCCAGACATGCTGAGCTCCACATATTCTTGTACAACTTGTTTGGTGTCGATGTGTATCTCAGGTTCTAGTGGTGCCGCTTCCAAGCAGCGTAGTTGCTTTGGGTGAAAGCTTGGGGAAAACCGCTTTTGGACTTATACTTTTGGAAAAGACATTTGGGCTTATAGATGACACCATTTTTTTAATCTCTTTTCTAGTTGTAGAAATTAGATTAGTTGGTTGTTGTTTATTGTCCGTTCAATTACATTTGTGATTAAACAGGTTTATTTATTCCCCATTTTTGGGAGGCTCTTGCTAAGTCAATTTATATACCACTTCTCCTCTTTGGGAAAGTTTTTGTTATCCCTATTTTTAGGGTGTTACATTTGAAAATGGAATTCCGGGGACGGAATTCAATTAAGGGGGAGGTATTGTAATAGGCTAAAACCTCAAAATCTGATTTTTGTAGAAGTTTGCGGGGTGGTAAATGCAAATTTCAAGGTTTTCAAAGACTAGTTAGCAAATAAGACGTTAAAGAGGGAAAAACCCTCTTATCATCCTCATTTCAGGGAGAGACAATGGAGGCTTGAAGGATAGAGACATTTTGGTGCAATCTTGAAGAATAGCAAAGAAAGGGGATCATCTTCTCTAAGGTAACTTCACCCTCTTTAAGCCTATGACTCCATTAATGGTGGTTTGGGTTGAGAATGTGGGTTTCTTCATTTCCATGGGTTTTAGGTTGGAAATCTTGGTAAAAGTTTGGTTTGTTTTTGTGACACCTGTCAAATTCTGAATATTAAGGTTAGCACCCTTAGATTATATTAAGTTGTGTCACTTCTAGATTTTAATTAAAAGCCTTTAAAATAAAAGTTTCCCGAAAAATTTAGAAGTTGCGTTAAAAACCCGGAACAGTTCCGCATCTGACCGTCACTGTCCAGAAATGCCAAATAAGTGAATAAAAGTCCAAAATCCTTAAACTATAAAAATCAGTATGTTAATTTCTCTTGTCGGTCCAATTCTCTCCAGTATCTCAAACGGACCAATATATCTTGGACTTAGCTTACCTCTTTTCCCGAATCTGATCATTCCCTTCCATGGTGATACTTTCAGAAGAACTTTGTCACCTTTTTGGAATTCTAACGGTTTTCTGCGGTTATCCGCATAACTTTTCTGACGATCTCTTGCAGCTTTGAGTCTGTCCTTGATGGTTGATATTTTATCCGTGGTTTCTTGTATAATATCAGGCCCAATCAGTTGACTATCGCCAATTTCCACCCAACTGAGTGGAGATCCACATTTACGTCCATAGAGAGCTTTGTATGGCGCACATTGAATGCTGGTGTGATAGCTGTTATTGTAAGAGAATTCAACTAACGGCATATGCTTATCCCAGCTTCCTCCGAAATCTATAGCACAAGCACGTAACATATCTTCCAAAGTTTGAATGGTCCTTTCCGTTTGTCCGTCAGTCTGTGGATGGTATGCAGTACTCAGATCCAACCTGGTACCCAGCGCTTTCTGAAATGCTTGCCAAAATCGGGAAGTAAAACGACTATCTCTGTCAGAAATGATAGATAGGGGTACTCCATGCCGAGAGACAATTTCGTCTATGTACAACTGTGCCAATCTTTCTATTTTGAAATCCTCTCTTATAGGAAGAAAATGCGCTGATTTCGTAAGTCGATCCACAATGACCCAAATTGCGTCGTTCCCTTTTCCAGTCCTGGGTAGTTTGGTGATAAAATCCATAGATACCTGATCCCATTTCCATTGTGGTATCTCAGGTTGTTGAAGAAGTCCAGAAGGTTTTTGATGTTCTTCTTTAACTTTCGCACATGTCAAACACTTGCTTACAAACTTAGCAATGTCCTTCTTCATTCCTGGCCACCAATAATATTCCTTCAATCCTTTGTACATTTTATCGGCTCCTGGGTGAACCGAATACCTCGATCGGTGAGCTTCTTCCAAAATAGTCGATCGCAGATCATCAACCTTTGGTACCCAAACTTTATTCTTGAAATATCGTACTCCATCTGATTGTGATTCAAACTCTTTTTCCAAATTATGCAAGGCTTCGCAACAAATATTTTCTGCTTTCAATGCTTTCTCTTGGGCTTCACGAATTTGTGTCCTAAGGCTTGATTGAACCAACATTCCCAAAGCTCGTGTCCTTGTTGGTTTTACCCTTTCTTTCCTGCTTAATGCATCTGCTACCACATTAGCTTTACCAGGATGATACTTTATTTCGCAATCATAATCATTAAGCAGCTCAACCCATCTCCGCTGTCTCATGTTTAGCATTTTCTGATCAAAAATATGAACTTTTGTGATCAGTATAGATGGTACATTTAGTGCCATAAAGGTAATGTCTCCAGATTTTTAATGCAAATACCACTGCTCCCAATTCCAAATCATGAGTGGTGTAGTTCTTTTCATGAACTTTGAGTTGTCTTGACGCATAAGCTATAACCTTATTCCTCTGCATTAATACACATCCCAAGCCTTGATGTGATGCGTCACAATACACCACAAAATCATCCGTACCTTCCGGTAGCGCAAGAATTGGTGCGTCACATAACTTGCGTTTAAGCATTTGAAATGCTTCCTCCTGTTTTTCTTCCCAGATAAATTTCTTATCTTTTTGAGTCAGTGCTGTCAGCGGTTGAGCGATTTTTGAAAAATTCGCTATGAATCTTCGGTAATAACCTGCCAGACCAAGAAATTGACGAATTTCCGTTGGTGTCCTTGGAGTTTCCCATTTCTTAATAGCTTCAACTTTTGCCGGGTCAACATGAATTCCTTTTTCATTAACCACATGACCCAGAAAATGTACCTCTCGAAGCCAAAATTCACATTTGGAAAACTTAGCATACAACTTCTGATCTTTGAGTAGTTCTAAAATCAACTTCAAATGTTTCTTATGATCTTCCTTACTTCGCGAATAAATCAAAATGTCGTCTATGAATACAATCACGAACTTGTCTAAATACGGCCGACAGACTCTATTCATCAAATCCATGAAAACTGCTGGTGCGTTCGTCAATCCAAAGGGCATAACTAGAAACTCATAATGTCCATAACGAGTTCTAAATGCCGTCTTATCAATATCCTCTTCACGAACTCTCATTTGATGATATCCAGATCGCAAGTCAATCTTTGAGAAATACGTTGCGCCTTGTAGTTGATCAAACAGATCGTCAATTCGAGGAAGTGGGTATCGATTCTTGAGGGTTAGCTTATTGAGTTCTCTGTAATCGATACACATTCGGAATGTTCCATCTTTCTTCTTAACAAAAAGAACTGGAGCTCCCCATGGCGAAGAATTGGGTCTGATAAATCCTTTGTCAAGCAGCTCTTGAAGTTGTTCAGACAGTTCTTGCATTTCGGATGGCGCCAAACGGTATGGTGTCTTAGTCACTGGTGCAGCTCCCGGAATTAAATCAATGCGGAATTCGACTTGTCTCGGTGGAGGTAGTCCGGGTAAGTCTTCAAGAAATACTTCAGGAAAGTCTCGAACTACAGGAATATCTTGCAAACACTTCTCCTTGGTCTCTTTATTGACTACATGAGCTAAAAACGCAATATATTCTTTCCTTCAATACTTCTGCATCTTCATGCAGGACACTATTCTTAACTTCCTTTTGGATTTTTCTCCATGTACTATAAGTACTTCTCCTTTCGGTAACGGAATTCGAAGAGTCTTTTCGGAGCAACATATTTCCGCTTGGTTATTAGACAACTAATCCATGCCCACAACTATGTCAAAGCTTCCTAACTTTATTGGAATTAGATCTATCTTAAATTCCTTTTCGGCTAGATTTAGGGTACAATTCGAAAATACATCTCCAACCCTAATCTCTTGCCCGTTAGCGAACTCAATGACATAAGTTTCTTTTAGCTTTTGGGGCATTTGATTAATTTTTTATCTAAAACTTAATGACACAAAGCTTCTATCTGCTCCGGAATCAAACAATACAGATGCACGATGATTATTTAAAAGAAACATACCTGTGATCACATCCGGATCCTGTCTCGCTTCTTCCGCTCCAATTTCAAATACTCGGCCTCGTGCTTGACCTCTTTGATTCCTCTGATTGACTGGTCGAGTCTGATTTGCGTTCTTTTTTCTGATAAATTTGGGACAAGCGTTTCTGAAGTGATCCTGACTCCCGCACTCAAAACAAGCTCGTTTTCCCCCATTCTTGCAGTCTTTCGCATAATGACCTCCTTTGTTGCATTTGAGACAAATAACACAGTTTCCGAAATGACGATTGTTGCACTTGCTGCATCTTGGATATACTTCCTTTCCTTTATCGGCTGTTTGAGTCTGAATCCCATAATTACCCACTGTTCTCTGTTCCTTCCCTCTTCTTCTGTCAAACGGTCTCCTTGAAGTTTCCTCGACCTTCTTTTTTCCTTTGACTTTATCGTAAGTGAAAAGTCCCGATCGATTGGCATTATTGGTGAGCTTGGTTGCCAGATTTACCGCCTCCTGAATGGTTTTTGGATTACCCGAAGTCACATCCCCTCGGATTTCTGGAGCTAAACCCCAGACATACCTGTCTACCCGATTCTCTTCTGGTGTAACCAGATGTGGCACCATCTTCGCCAACTCATGAAATCGTGCCGTGTACGTATCTATGTCGTTTCCTTTCATTTCATGCTCCCATAGCTCTGCTTGTAATTTCTGCATTTCGCTTCTTGAACAATATTCTTCCTTAAGCATTTCCTTAAACTCATCCCAAGTAAGTTTGTTAGCTGCTTCTCTTCCTCGAGTCTGCACTTGAGTGTTCCACCACGTCAGTGCTCTTCCTTGTAGTAAGCAAGCTGCGAATTCCACTTTGTTTGCTTCCGAGCATTTACTTATGTGGAGAACGGATTCCATTCCTTCAATCCAAGATAATAACCCAACCGCTCCTTCGGTACCGATGAATTCTTTTGGATTACAAGACCTAAAAGTCTTATATGTACATTCTTTTTCTATATTTGTACCGACTCTTGGTTGATTAGGTTGGTTAGCATTTAGACCTGCTGCTATCTGACTGACTATGTTAGGAAGTGTGGCTAAGATTTGCTCGGATACGAGTCGTGCAATCTCAGGATCTTCTCTTCTTGGCGGCATAATTCTAATGCAACAATTTATTTTAAAGCCTCGTCAATATTTAATTCCATATCCTTATTTCCCTTATTTCTATCCTATAATCTTAATACAATATAAATTGTATTTGTTTATTCAGACATCCAATACATCATAAATCAACCTCATAGTATTGAAATTCACAATTTATAAGCAAACATAATCAATATATCATAAACATATTCAATATCAATAAAATACTACGTCAAATATTCAACATTCATCCAAAAGTAATAGTCATGCTAATTGTAAATGTTTTAATACGACGAGTTACATATCTCCAAAAAGAAAGTTAATCATCCAAATATCCAACAATGAACCACACTATTGATGCCTGAAAAACATCATCATCACCCATGCTATCACAATCACCAAAAGTCCCATCATCACAGATAAACAAGTGTGCAGCCATGCTACCATCGCCCTAGTTTCCACCAGATCCCTCATAATCCCACTCATAGTTTGATCACCCGTACTTACCATTGATATAAGTCCATTTAAAATCTGATCACTTGAATTCATTATAAACATGAGTGCATCAATGGAATGCTCATGATGATCTATCTCCATTCTAACTCTCTCCACCTCTCGAGCCATACCCGAAACCCAGTAGTTTTCTAACGCTGTCATACCGGCTGGTTGAGACACTGGTATCCCAGCACATGGTGGTGGCGATACCCTCCGACCCCTAAGTCGAGAAGGCCCCGCCTCGTCCCTACGTGGGACAGGTGGAGTCGGCTCCGATGTAGGTGTGACCGATCTCTCTGGTGATCGATCGGAATCTGAATAACCGTGCTCAGATGGGTCAAAATCATCACTCGTCGGAGTATTTCCTCTAGGTATGTAGGTGAGGTAGCCTGATTCGTCAGGCGACTGTTCTTGGTGAGATGGTGATCGTGACATATTGACTGCGATAATTAATAAAGTTTAATTGTCAATCATTCTATAATTTTTATTAAAAACCAAAAATACCATGCAAACTCACATAACAATCATGCTTTTCATTTTTGTATCAAAAAGTTTCTATTTTTAGTAATTCCTAGTATAGCCAATCCATGTCCCCTTTATACACACTTAAATTAAACAAAGGTGATCAAGCTTTGTTTAAGTTAAAATATGATAATGTGAGACACATCTTAGTTATACTAACAACGCACCTTAATTTTGAAAACTTTATTTGTAAAAGGTTATAGTGTAAGGTTTTCGGAAATAAAACCGGTATTCCCTATAACCTGTGGCTCTGATACCAAATCTGTCACACCCCGCTAAAGCGGAAACACGAGGCATAACAGCTCCGATGTCATAGCACAAGATTATAAACATACCAACATTTACTTAACTTTCAAAATACATTACATTTTTAAGAACATAGTATTGTCATTGTTTACAATTCCCAAACTTAAAATATAACGATACGCATAAAGCAAAATAATCTTGCTTCAAAATATGAAGTGCACTGCTAAAACATCATGAAATTACCTTCTCGATTCCTGAAAAGCATGAATAAAAACCAAGGTCAACTACAAAGAGTTGGTGAGTTCACAGGTTTTAGATATGCACAAATCAATTTATATGCAAGTTATCATTTGTAAAACATATGTTTAAACCAAACTTCAATTTCTTTGATTCATGAGTGTCACAACTTAGTTTATATGACAAGAGGTATGCAATGATAAATATTACGTTGAGCCACTACTAAGCCGTCCCTGACCAATTTCAACGCCCCCGATGAACTAACTCAGCGGTGGTTCGAGCCACATGTTTAGTCATCTTCTCTAGTATAGTGCACCCCTGCTCGTCAGCATTAAGGTGGGTTTGTCACACCAAATAGCGCTATCCACTAATACTATAGGCCCGATTTTCTTCGAGTTAATAGTAGTGTCACAGGGTCTTAACATTTAATACTCAACACATCAGTTGCATACTTATCATATAGCTTATAATTCCAAACGCTTTTAACAAAGCCTTATAAATTGCCAATTCGCAATACTTTCAAACAATTCTCATGAATCTTTAAATACGCAACTAAAGCATGCTTTTCACCCCAAAATCAGTTAAAACGGTAAAAGTGGGGCTGTGAATACTCACCTTAACGAATGGAACGGGTGAAACTTTACTTTAATACTTATGGAATTTGCCACGCCCTTAGTTTCCCTATACAAGAGTTGCCATAGAGAAACACATTAATGCCCTATTCCGATGTCCAACCAATATGTCCAATTGTCCCATGAAATGCCATTATATAAATTCCTTAGTCCATATCCATTTTTAAACTATACAAAGTTCCAAAATATAATAAAACAAAATTTAGACTTAAGAAGATTACCTTTCTGGATTCAGCATATGCTGTCCAGAAAGTTATTCGATAATATCAACACGGAAGCTTAACTTCCCAAGAGAATTATTTAATCACAAATTTTGTGATGATACTATAATATGTTTACAGTAAATCTGCATTTTTTTATAATTTTTGAATAACTTTTGATACCTCAAATAATTTTTACAAAACAGAGTGTCACTGATTTTCGGATCAGTGACATACCTCACTTGTAACAGGCTTTTGGGGTATCAATTCTTGGAATTAGATAGTGATCCTTATATGGATGCAAACCTAACTCAAAATCCTATCTTTTGGAAAAAGATTCACTTATTTTGGATGAATAATGTGGGAGTTATGGTCTTTACAAGTTGGGTGTATGATTCTGTCCTCATTGGACAGATTGCACCCCTTTCTTATAAATTCCATTTAAGTGCCCAAATCAACTCCAAATTCAGTGTTTTCGGACTTTTTAGAAAGCTAACATTCTAAATTAAAGTTTAGAAGCAAAAACCCCAAATTTGGACATGTGGTTTGTGAGTTGTGCAAGCTAGAAGTGAAGTCCAATTTCTGGACAGATTCTAAAATGAAGAAAATACTATTTTTAATAAAAAAAAATGATGATCATTAGACATGGTTTTTGATTATAAACCATGTCTTCACTCTTCATTACATGATAAACTAACTTATGCATCATGGATTCATTGCAATCAAAATGCTCATCCAAATGCATGCATGAACACAACATCAAATAAATGACATTAACATTATTACTAAGTTCTTAATCATGTGGAATTTGAAAGTTAAGTAAATGTTGGTATGTTTATAATCTTGTGCTATGACATCGGAGCTGTTATGCCTCGTGTTTCCGCTTTAGCGGGGTGTGACAGTTTTGGTTTTGATAGTCTTTCATTTGATTTCATTGAGAATGAGCACTATTTAGATGGTAGCTTCAATAATGTCAATAGCTTGTGTTTTTTGTTCTAAATATGAGATTAAGAAGTGGATTTTGGTTGGATTAAATGTGGTTTTGATGTTAGGATATTGGTTAAAATGGTTTAGAACACCGATCCTATCGATTTTGGGGCTTAAAACCAATTTGGGAAGGTTTGGGTGCAAGAGGCTTTGGGGATTTTTGTTGAAACCTTCGTGCAGGGCCAAGCAGTTATAACACCCCTAAAATTCGAAAATAAAAGACAATTTAAAACTTCCAAAAGCTCTTAAATACATAGCATTAAAACTTCAAATATCTAAAGCTTACAAAGGAAGAATCACTACAAATATGAATTAGAGTTCTAACAGAACTATCTAGTCCCACAACGGGGTCAAAACTAGTCGAGTGTTACTAAAACCACCAAATCTGCTTTCTTCACCAAACTTGATGACGTCACTAAATCCATCCTACCAGAACTTCTACCAAGCTCCACTCGCCACTTAGATAGCCAGGTCCATCTAAGACCTGATATACATGTCGAAAAAAAGTGTTAGGCTTAATGTTAGATATAGTTTAATCAAGTTGTAATAGTTAGTCCCTCGTTATGTTTTGTTAGTATTTTTGTTAGTTTTGTTTGTGTAGGTGTCAAGGTTATTGACCCTATATATAGTCCTTTGTTTTACCTTTTTAGGTTAAGCTACAATATTCAATTATTGTCTAATCATTTTTGTAGACGTCATCTTTCCTCTGAATGAATCATATGACTTTTCTATCATTCATCCCTCTATGATTCATTCTTGTTTTATTACTCTGATAATGATTATGTGTGCTTGATTCTAGAACAACAATTGGTATCAGAGCTACATTAGAAATCAGAATCAATTGGTATAGTGCAGAAATCAATCTCAGTTTATCATTTTCGAAAAAGTCACTGTTACATTGGTGTTTTTGAGAATTAAAGGTTGTTTGAATGCAATCTTTGGCTCAATAGATGCGTATGATGATTATGAACATGTTTCATATTAATCAGAAACAGGTTTACACACATTTGATTGGTCTATTTAATCATTCTTTGGATTTTTAGACTTAGTCGTATGCAACCTGTCCAGATTCGAAAAGTCAGATCTGTCAAGATTTTAGAAAATACAGTGTTTGGGATTTGTTCACGATTGATTATTGAGCATAGTGTCAAATTATGGTGTGTTGATTGAACAAGTTTTGCTATGGATCTGGTGAAAAATTGAAGTTAAAGCTCGAAATAGGCAATTTTCGCAAGTCTGTGTGAAGAACTCGCAAAATACAGGATAGAACTCGCAAGGTTTCTGAAACTCGCAAGACAAAGTGAAGTTGAAAATATCCAAGTATAAGATTCGCAGAACAGTTCTCTGCGAAAGTTGAAGGTTTCGCAAACTACATACTTAAGAATTCTATAGAATTCGCAGAGTACTGTCTACGAAAGCTGCAGGATTCGTAGACAACATTCGTGCGAATCATGACCCAAACTTCCTTGATCTGCGAAAGTTGTATCCATTTTAGTATCCTTGCCTATTACTTGCGAATTCTTGCTCTATCTCTCACATTTTTGCTTAATTGCTTATCTTCTGTACTTAATATCTGAATTTCTGATTAAAGATCACTTCAAGCACATATTTTAGATACACAGGGAAGATGCCTTATACAGATGATAAGGGAAATACATTGCTCACTCCAAGAGATTGTGCTCTATCCTACATGCCAGAGATACCCATGATAGAAGCTGAACTTGAAACTCTCAAATGTCAAAACAAGAAACTAAGAGATGACATGGATGCCTTAAATGTCAAATTGATAAAAGCTGAAGTTCAAGTGAAGCGGTATCAAGACAAAGGTCATGAATGGCTTAAGAAAGTGGATGACAGAAAGAACAAAGAAATTGTTGAACTGGAAAAGACCTTCAACCAGAGACTGTCTAAGATGTCCAAGAAATCTGAGTCTGAGAAGAAACAATTGGAGATTAAAATCTCAAATCTTTTAAAACAAGTGTCTGACTTTGAACAACTCATCATATCTGAAAGGAAGTCCTTTGATGATGAGAGAAAAGATCTTAAAAGCAAAAATATTATTTTGTTCAAAGAAATTTCAAATAAAAACCAGACTTTGGAAAAAGATTTTGAAGAAGAGAGAAAGGTTTTTGAAGAGGAAATCTCTAAGCTTACAAGGAAATTGGCAAACTTGTCTACTGAGATCATGAAGGAGAAAATGAGTAAATCTGGAATTCAAAGCAAATTTGATAAACTCTGCAATGAGAAATCCAAGTTGTGTGATAAAATTCAACAACTTGAGATTGATAATACTGACTTGTCTCACAAGATAACCATTGATGCATCTAACTCATCTTCCTTTGATGATGATTCTGCTGAGTCAGTGTGTTCTTTTCAAACAGTATCAAGTATGTTTCAGAAAATGGTTTTTAGAAAACAAGATGTGAAATCCAAAGCTTCTGAATCAGAGCAGATTAAAACTCCAAGATCCTTTTATGTGAAATCAGTTAATAAGAATGCTAATAATTTTCAAAAATCTCCAACTCAGTCTCCAAAGAAAGATCAAATGGTCTGGGTTGTTAAAGGTTCTCCAGAGGCAGCAAAGCTTCACAGAGCTAATCAGAAGAACCAGAACAGAGCTTCAAGAAGTAAGTCTTTTGCACCTGAATTTGTCAAATCAGCAACACATCTAATCAGGATAGCAAAAAGAAAGTTATGTTGATCTTACTGTTACACTGATAAATTCATCCACAAAGCACAAGCATATAGTAGATCTTATCATCACATTGCTTATCACAGGTATGAGAATCACTCAAAGAAATTCTCAAAAACTGACCAAACTGGACCCAAGCTTGTCTGGGTACCAAAACCTAAACCTGTGGTGCAGGTTGAAAAAGGAAAAGAGAAAATGGAAGATGTCCCAGTCATGAAGGATTGAGGAATCAATGACTTCTGATCACTACAGATCAGGACTCTTGCTTAAATGTCAAAGCAATGACTTCTAAGCACATCAGCTTAGAACTCATACATAACTGTCAAAAGTTGGTGATCATCTAGAAAACAGGGAGTTTCTTTCACTCTAAATTTTGTCTCATAACAGTTGTTATCTTCAATGTCATATCTTTATGGTGAAAAAGTAGAAGGAAATTAAGCTTAACAACTAAACTTTCCATGCAAACATGAAGGGGGAGTATATCTGTGCAAATCTTGTCAAGAGGTCAACATCATGTCAAGGGGGAGCTACATGAACCAATCACAGACAATTTTGAACATAAGAAAGATCAACCAGAGATCAGATCAAGGGGGAGTATATGATGAGTTCAAAGGAATGCTACATTGCCACATCAAGAGGAAGCAAAGAAGTGTTGTAAGTGGAGTGTGTGTAAATCTTTTCAGAATTAAAATTGATAAAAATGTCATTTTTGGAAAGCTTCTTTAATTAGAAAATTTCTATTTTTGGTACATTTTGTGAAAAGTTTCCCAATATAGCAAGTTTCTCTAATTGGAATGTTTTTGAAAGGATGGAAACTTGGGTAAGTCTAAAATTCGTAACATACTAGCTTGAGAAAGCTTCAGGTTTCACAGAGTAAAGCCTTACGAAATTTGTAGAATTCGTGAGCTAGTTATCTACGAAAGTTGGGAATTCGCAGATGTAGTACCTATGAATTCTAGAGGATTCGCAGTCCTTTTGCCTGCGAAAGCTACAAAATTCTTAGCTATCTTACTCGTGAATTCTATATCTCATTCCTTGCAAATTCTTTCATTTAGCTTCTTTGCTTGCGAAATCTGAGACCAAATCATCCTTGGCCACGTGTCCTAACTCTCTTTGAGTATATATAGGACACTTAGCCATTTTTCTCACACTTATCTCAGTTTCTCTGGCGAAAGCTCTTAAACCCTCTAAAACCTCTTTGCTCTCGAACTTTCTCAAGAATCTCTTTTTGATTCCTTCCACTCGATTTCAAAAGGTTGTTTGTTCAAATCTTTAATCGTTCATGATTGTTGTTTTATTTGTCTAATGCAGGGTACCTCGATTGGATTTTGATTAGGTTTTGATTGAACAATGGTTTTTGGACTCTTGGACTTCATCGACCTCTGTTGAATATTCAAAAATTCTTGTTCTTAATGTTTAAATCTGAATGTTGTAATTGACTCATACCCATCGTAATACCCTACTAGAACTCTGAGAATGATTGATTGATGGAAATAATCATATTAGATTTGACTTAAGAACTTTTGTCGATTGGTGTTCTTACCGAACCCTTCGACTGTTCTTGAGGAGGATTCGAATTTTGGATACAAATCTGTGTTTATACACAAAATTAAAGATTGAAATCAAATTCTAAATGCTAAATCGATCCTAATGATATAAACTTTAAACCCTAAAATCGATTTTAGTAAATTTCTGGGTTCATAGGTGGTGCTGTTGGTGTTCTTGATGTTCATGTGTGGGTTTCGCAGATTTTGAATTTTTTCAAGGGGCTTACAAATCGTTCAGTTCATGACTCTTTGGTTTTATGTGTTTTCAGAAAACCCTAAGGACAGGATCCGCAAACTTCTTGTCTGCGAATCCTGCTTGCTCTTGTCTGCGATTTCTAAGTCTTTCTTAATATCCTCTAAGTGAAGGATTCGCAGAGAGCTTACCTGCGAATCATGAACCCCTAAGTGTAGGAATTCGCAATCTTATAGCCTGCGAATCCTATACTTAGGAATTTTCAAAAAGTGGTTTTTCAAACTATTTCACTCTCATGTACTGACTCTAAGTCTCTTGGACTCTGTCCAAAACTCTGTTGTTTCCTATTTCAGATCAAATGGCTGACAACAACTCTCAAAACGTCCAGATGGATAAAAACTCTATTCAATAAGCTGAGAAAGAGCATTCAATCCCTTCATAAAGGACATCAGATGGTCCACCTCCGAATGTAAACACTGACATGCTGCTTATACAACATTCAGAATACATGGCTCAAACTCCAAATAATCACAAGTTTGAGTTCATGCTGAACATAGATCCTTTGGTGAATCTTGTCCTTCAGGATCATCCTCTGAACAGAGCATTATCTGAAAGTGCGGAAGTGCCGGAAATCTACGTGCAACAAGCTTGGAAGATTATCCAGCTTTCTCACATTACTGTTGGACAGATCAGATGTCCAGTTCTTCAAGTCAAGATTGACTTCTTCTCTGCCAACATTGACCTTGAGCTATTCAGAAGATCTCTTCAACTACCTGAAGCAAACTCCAGGGAAGGCAGAACTGCGTTTGATGAACTACCTACTGAGGAAACTGCACTTGCTGGTATTAGGGAAATGGGATATGTTGGTGACCTTAACAGAGTCAGCCAATTCAAAAAGAACAATCTGCCACCCTTTTACTATGCACTGTTCTTAGTAATCAACAGGTGCTTGACAGCCAAATCATACGGAACTGACAACGCAAGCAGTCATATACTGAAGCTCTTTTACTCTATAGTGCATGACTTGCACATAGACTATGCCATCATCTTTTGGACTGAGCTACTTGAGAAGATTGCTACAAAGAAGAATGTTGTCAAAGTCCTCACTTACCTGCCATATCAGAGGTTTATGACACTTTTGGTTAGAAGTGTTCTAAGAGGAAACAAGCGGATTCCCAGGCGAAGCTCACATGAAATTGCTTAAGTGCATGAAATGAAGTTTCTAGTACGTCAAAAGAGGCAGTTCAACTACTCTATGCCAATCCCAGAAGCTCTACTCCGATACGTTGATCCAGAGGCTAAGTGCTTAGTTGAGTATAGAGAATCTATGGCACGGCCAGAACCGGCTATACCTACCCAAGGTTCAATCCCTAGGCGAGAGGTGTCTGTAAGAATACCCGAAACTCAGGGAGTTAGGGTACGGGGAGAGAAGAGGAAAAACACCGAGAGGGGAACTGGAAGGGGTCGGAGACCAAGGCTGGAGGCTTCAGGGTCACGGGTTCTTACCCCACCTAGTGTGACACCTCAAGTCAGTGAAGGTCAAGGCTCTGAATATGCCTCGGATCAACCTGAACATCACACCATAGAAATGCAACAAGAAGAACAACATGTTGCAGAAGAGATACACTCTGTTGCTAGCTCACCTAACCAAGTGACGAAAAATGTTGACTTGGGCAATGAAAGCTCCGATTCTGAAAGGACAAACACTGCAATGAGAGAAAAATATGATGGAAGTGATACATATGATGACGATGATGATAATCAACATCATGGTGGAACAGACATTGCTATGGAAGTTGATTCCCATGTTGCGGTCACGGCAAGTGATATTGGTGAAATAAGGAGAAATGAGGGAAACATAGTTGAAGAAGTACGTGAGTCTATGAGTGAAAGAGAACGAAAAGAAAACGAAGAGAGAGAGCGACCCACAACCCACTACACCAGACGATCAACCACATCACACACTTCTGTGCATTTGTTGCCGGAAGATGTAGACATGAGTCAATCACTCATGCAACTGCACACCCAAGCCATCCACTCTACTTCCTCTCAACAGTAAATAGTTTCAATTGCTCACGGGGATCAAGAACAAAGTCTATCAATGTCTCATTAGGAGACATCTGATATTGAAATAAGAGATCAATTGCCCGGATCTCACTTTCTTTCAGTGCATAAAGTATATAGCCTATTTTTGTTGATAGGACACTATTCGCAGGTCTTGACCTCGGTCGTCTTCGTGACCCGAGCGGAACATCCAGAGTAGATCCGAAAACCGGAAAACGAGGACCGGATGGAAATCCTGTCACAGTTAACACAATGCTAGTTGTGAGCACAGGTCACACTATAGATTCATCTGCAGTTGTGCAAACGGGTACTCTAAGTGAACCCGGTGTTAGTTCATCCGACTTTGTGTCAAGGGAATATTTCGACGGCACCCTAAAGGCTGTTGAACACAGATGGTCAGAAAAGTACGACAGAATAGAGAAAGAACTAGATGACATCAAAAGATTACTAAAGGGGAAGCAAGGTGCTGAACCTGAGCCAGAGCGAAGTACACCAGTTCTACACACTCCATCAGCCACACCACCTACCTCAGATCTTTCAATTGATGAGCTCAAATCATTGCTTCTCGCCAAACTTCTGTCTCAAGCTCCTGACAACCAGCAGGATGCAGATCTTTTTACTCTTCTGCATTCTCATCATCAACAACAACAACAACAACAACAACAACAGCAACAACCATCAGAGGCTGATGTACTGAAGGCTTATAATCTGCTAAATCAATCCTTTCAGTTGTCTTGCCAGACTCAAGCAGCTACTACATTTACAAGGCATGACCATGATTCTAATCAAGATCATGAGGGGGAGACCAGGGAAGAACAGTTTGCTGCAGAAAGAGAGTTAGTAGTGGTTGAAAGTGTTGTGCCAATAAGTATCGTACCCGGACAGAAAAGTTCCAGCAGTCAAGGTATTGGCACGAGTCAAAGAGCTCATGATGAAGGAACATTAGAGCAAGGAGTATCACAGAGCTTGGTGGTATATGTTGCGGATGATGAGTCAAGGGTTGAAAAGCCTAAGACTGCTACATATGAAGAAGTAATGGAGGCAATGGGCATATCAGCGTATAATGTTATAGATGTTGATGAGTTGGATACAGATGAACAAGCCATAGCCAAGTATGAATCATTCTGGAAAATGAAAAGGGAGGGAGAAAGAATGGTAGATTTCGGTCTTCAAGATGCTGCTCAATATGAGAATACAGTAAATGTTGAAGAATATGTCAGAAATGTTGCAAACACAGAGGTTTCAGGCAGTGTACATGGTGAAAGTGTACTTGAGGATATCTTCGGTGCTGATTTTGATAAAGATGATCAAGAAGAAGAAGTTGAAAAGGATGAACTTGAACAACCGGCTGAACAAGTACATGTGGCTTCTCAAGTATATGAGCCATATATACCCAATGATATCCCATTGGTTTCTCCGGATAGACACTGTGTTTTCCCATCTTCTAGTGAAGCTTAAACTCCAACCGCTAAAAGCGTTGCATTGCCCTTTGAAGAATCAATCGAAAGAGTGTTGAAATGAAATGTCTCAGATCCCACAGCTCCAATAGTGATTGATATGGAAAAGTTAAGGAGATCCATGAGAAGAGAAAGAAAGAAGATGGAGAAAGAAGAGAGAAGAAGAAAGAAGGAACCTAAGGAGAGAGAAGAGAAAGAGAGAGTTGAAAAAGAAAGAGATGATTCTGAAGCTCTACCTTACATCAGAAATCCTGACAGACCAAGAATTCTAAGTGGTGTTGAATGACCAAAGCCAGTATTTGTAACTCCTATGGAAGCAGAAAATCTTGCAAAGAAACATTAGGACATTCAAGAAGGTCCTTCTGCTTCTGTCAGAGTTAGATCTACTCCATTTACAGGATATGATGGACAAGGTGCATCTCTCGAGCTAATCAAACTTATCTGAAAATCTCTCAGAGTTCCATTTCTAGAAGAATCCATCAGAATATTCTTCAAAGAACAAGTAAAGATTGACGCGTGCAAGACGTATGGTATCATTGATCAACCACTAGACTATCAAAGAAACTATCTGAAGTTCATCGAAAATGTTTCAAGAATGAAGGGTTATGTTCAAAGGCCAGGGATTCTTCAGATCAAAGAAGTCAGAATGAACCAGTACTTTGTTGTCTGGTATCCAAAATTCGATGTTCAAAGGAGAGATCTAAGGGTAGTAACCTTCAGTGAAGCTGACTTTGAAAATCTAAATGTGGCAGATCTAGAGTTCATATATCATGACTTCAGGAGCAGAACGATCAAACCTAGAGCCGTAGTCTTTGCACTGGATGTTGTAAAAAGGTATATGAAGCGTCATATCAACAACTCTTATGTCCTTGATTTCCAGTTGGGGGCAGAGACCAATCAGAACAGCATAAACCTAACTGCTCCTAACTTCAACCACTACTTGATGGAGGACATTCCACTCTTCAAACCAGTTCTAACTCCTGAGCTCGGGGTTATGTATGTGAATACAAATACTCACAAGAAACAATTCATGCGAGCCAGTGAGGTAGCCAAGTTTTTTGATGGAACATTAAAGATGGTTTTGAAAGAGCTTGAAGACAACAAGCATTCAGAGATGACGAGACTTGAAAGACGTGATTTTATGCCTAATGCTGATGCAATTGTAATGGAGAAAATGATTGAAGCCATCAAGGAAAGAATTGATTTCAGAGAGTGCCTAAGGAGATTTGAAAGCTTCCTTGGAATGAGGGGAACCTGTTTCAACCGGTGGAATCGATGAAGAGTACAACCTTGATTTAAAGGGGGAGATTGTTAGATATAGTTTAATCAAGTTGTAATAGTTAGTCCATCGTTATGTTTTGTTAGTATTTTAGTTAGTTTGGTTTGTGTAGGTGTCAAGGTTATTGACCCTATATATAGTCCTTTGTTTTACCTTTTTAGGTTAAGCTACATATTCAATTATTGTCTAATCATTTTTGTAGCCGTCATCTTTCCTCTGAATGAATCATATGACTTTTCTATCATTCATCCCTCTATGATTCATTCTTGTTTTATTACTTTGATAATGATTATGTGTGCTTGATTCTGGAACAACACTTAATGCCTAGTGAGTTAAAGCAGTTTTCATCATACAAATCAAAAAACATTTAAAACGAACATTTTACTCAGAATAAGGACATTCTAGAAATGTTGATTATAAAGAGGCTTTATTTGCAAATCAAGTTACTTCTAATTTCCAAACACCCATTTTAAATAATTATTCGACGTCCAAATTTCCCCAAAACGCACCCACACGATATTTCACCAAAAGACTCTTTGTGTAAATAAAATAGTACGTTTCAACACCGAAGGCATGGGTAAGGGAATACCCAAAAATAACACCTTTCGGTGACGGGGGAGACCCGATTCCATCGAATGTGGTGGGCACACAAAGTTAAGCCACTTATCAACGTTCTCGAGTTTCACATAGACCATGGATCCCCGTATTCGGCTCCTCTGAGCTACCACCGCAAAATACCCAAATGATCCTAGCGTCTACTCGACCTCTAGATGAGTCTCACCACAAAGTCACAAGTCCCCGTATCCGTATCACCATGGGCACCACCGCAAGACTTAGCTCCGTATACGACTCTCCAAGAGCACCACCGCAAGCTTACATAACAACATGACTTGGGGACCACTCACTATAATCAAACATGGACATCAAAACTCCATGATGAACATAACGACTCATATGCCTATGGATCCATCGCATTACAGTCTAAACATTACATGACTCCGTATGAATGAACTAAGGCATCCAAAACATGTAATAACCAGCATTTGTATAATATTTTCATCTCCATAAAACACTCCATAAGGAGCCATTTAAACCGGACAACGTCCCAAAACTCGTTAGTGTACAAATCAAGCCGTAAGGCATCATAAAACATTTGATACCCAAATAGAGCCAATATGGCTACATAAGCCGATGTAAAACTTTATCAAACCTTCCCAAATTAAAAAGGTATTCGTTCCAACAACTCATACTTTTAAGATCAAAGGACTCAAAGTTTTTCAAACATAAGCCTGTAGGTTGAGTAAAGCCCCAAAATGACCATATTTTCATGATCGTTCTTAAAACTCCCCAACTCACACTATAATTCCATTTAAAATAATTTGTACTCCAAATCTTCCCATATTAGGGACCCAAACAACACAATACCCAACATCTTTAAATATTCAAGAAACATATATGGTATATCAAAATCCCCTTTTTTTTGTGACTCAAACACCTCATAAAATATTGTGACCCATTTTCAAGGATTTATAACTCAAATATATGTAGTGTACAAATGTTCACAAAAATTACCAAAATGAAGTAAACTCATGGATATACTTTTAAAACCCAAAATATGTGCATTTTGACATGTATATAGTTTTTCAAAGCAACTAGAACTCACCTTGCTAGATTTAGACTAAATCTAGGTTTTACCCACAAACTTGAGTTCTTTTGAAGAGGAGATCTTGAATCCTTTCACTAGCTCCAAGATTTCTACAAATCCCTTACCACAAATATACTCAAAGTTATACCAAACCCTAAGGATACAAAACAAGATAAAGAACACCAAACCCTAACTTTTAGAAGTAAAGATGAGTAGATTACCTTGATCATAAACCCTTGGATCCACCCAATATCTTCAATCCCCTTATTTCTCTCCTTGAAAAGCTCCAAAAGACGAGACTATAGGTTCAAGAATCACTCAAATCGGATGTGGGAGGAAGAAGTTATGAGAAAATGAAGTTTGGTTCCAAAAATCATGTTTAAAACACTCAGATGGGTTCCCGCGGCCTTGCCCGCGACTTGCAAGTCGCGGGGCAAGTTGCCCGTTTCCCAAAACCCAAATCCAGTGAGTTGCGCAGCCTGGGCCGCGGCCCAGGGTCGCGCACCAACCCATGGCACTCCAAAATTCTGTTTTCTCGCGTTTTGAGAGGGAATTCACTAGACCTTATGGTCTAACCCTCGCTTTTCAAACTTAAAACCATTTTCAGGTAAGAGTGTAGTTGGGAGTTCATCCAAAGGGTAAAGAGAAGAAGTGATGTCGTAGAAGGGGCATGGAAAAGCATAGGCTTGTAGTTCACCATTAGACTTATTGTAAATCTCAGTTGTAGATGTGTTTATCCACTGCAAACCTTGAGTTGAGATTGATGTATTTTGGTATATTTCGGGACCATTTGGGTTATAATGCATTGTTTATGCTTGTTGGTTTTGGGTTGTTACAACTGGCATATGTGAACCGAATGTATATGTAGTATGTGTATATGATTTGCTACATATATGAACATATACATATATGTATGTGAACCGCTATATTTGGTATGTATGTGAAACGATACATGTGACTCGCTATATTTATGAAGGAAACAATCAAAATACTTATGAAACCATATATTGATTAGACTAGATGGATGGTTGAGATTGGTTTCCACTAATTAAAAGCAGGGCCGACCCTGAGGGTATGCCGGTGTTGCCGTTGCACGAGGCCCCCGATGTTTTTTAATTATTTATAGAGTAAATTACAAATTTGGTCTTTTGTAACGAATTGGTCCTTCCCTCTAACGGTCATCCAGTTCCTCCGCCATCCTTGAGGGCATTTTTGTCTTTTTTTTCTTTTTTTCTTTACTCTAGGGACCAATATTGTAATAACCACACACACCACATGGACCAAATCCGTAATTAAATCTGAAAGATAAAAATTATTAAATTTTTTCATACTTTAAGTTTATTAAATTAATTAATTATTATTCAATATATATTAATAATTATATTTTAAATTTAATTTTAATTAATATATTCTCTTTCAAAAAAATATATAATACATATGTACACACACATGTATATAGTGATGTTAAGGAGAAAACCATTCCATCAACCATTATATTATTTGATTCAACGGATGTGATTAAATGGAGATTTACAACAATATTTTTTTAATTAAAAAAAATCTTTACCCCCTATTTTTATTCGAAAAAAAACTGAAATATAATAAAAAAATCAAGTGAAATAAATCAGATCATACTAGTATATATTTTTCATGCGGTTTTCATTTATTTAGTATTTTTCCTTGAACTCATCTCTCTCTCTCTCTCACTCTCGCTCCCTCCCTCTCTCTCTCTCTCTCTCAACACATAATATATGAAAAACCATAAAATCATGAAAAAAGAATGAAAAAATATATCAATATAGATGTCAAATTAACGAGAAAAACTTATGATTGTTTTTATGGTGTAATTTATTTCTCTCGATTTTTTGTCTTCTTCAAATAAAAGAATAGGGGGTGTGGGTTTTTTTAATTTAAAATTTTTTGTTTGAGAAAACTTATGATTGATTTTTTTGGTGTAATTTATTTCGCTCGATTTTTTATTGTATTTCATTTTTTTTTCCGAATAAAAAAAATAGAGGGTGAGGGTTTTTATAATTTAAAAAATATTGTTTTAAATGTTAATTTAATCACATCCGTTGGATCGACTAAACTAATGATTGATGAAAGTGGTTTTCCCCTGAACCTCACTATATGCGTATGTGTATGCACGCACAGTAATATTTTTTTCGAAGAGAATATACTAATTAATTAAAATCAAACCTAAAATATAATTTTTAATGCTAATATCATGTAAATGTAGAAAGATTTTATTTAGGAAATTAATTAAAATAATCATTTTTCACTAGTGGTTTTACGGTCGTTTACAAAATGCTTACCCAGTAAGTGTTTACTGGGGAATTTACTATAGCGGATGAACATAACAAGAGGATATGATCTTACCCGGTAAGAGCGAGGATAACTATGAAGAGTCTTACCCGGTAAGAGAGAGTGACAACTCTTACCCGGTTAAATTGTTGTATAAGATACCATCGTGATGATTAAAATCTTACCCGGTAAAGCAAGTTAGTGTGTCGAGTTTTATTGGTAAATGCTTACCGGGTAAACATTTGGGTAAACAGCCCCAGTCACTTTTCTTCGAGTTTTACCAAAATAGCCTTAGGTCCTCAATTGTGAAGCTAGCTCAAAAAAAAAAAGAATCTGGTCGATTTTCCTAAAAAAAATATTTTTTGCGGACCTAGATCTACAATTGCGGATCCAAATCAATTTTTTTTTAAATTGACCAGATTCATATTTTAATTAATTACCCTTTTATTTAATAAGTTTAATATTTATTTGTTTTATTCCTTAGTTTTCTCCATTTCTCTTTTCGGTCTTTTTCATCCTCCCACCTCCAAAGGGATTTCACTATCAAATTTCAAAGATACAACATTTCTATTTTCTTTTATCTTGCTTTACCTTTACTACTTTATTGAAATGTTATTATAATTATTTTATGGATTCTTGAATTTACAATTAGTATCCATATTATCGGTTAAATTTACTTTTAATCCTTTAGTTTTTCATTCGTTATTTTTCATTTTAGACATTTACCATATCAATATAAATAATCTATACATATAATAAATAAGTAACGAGAAGGACACATGTCGCCTTATGGTGAACCCATTTTTTTCATTTTCCCGCCTAAACATGTATCTGGACGCATTTTACATTATAAGTTCATTTATCACATCCACATTCATTTCTTTTTAAATCTTTCCTTAATTCAATTTTTTTAATTTATACCTTACATTTACTACCCTTATAATTAGATATGTAGTTTACTTTTAATCTCTTACTTTTTTATTTTTCATTTTAGAATTTTATCATATAAACATAAATAATGTATAAGAACTAAAATGCATTAAAAAAACATTTTTATTTTTTATAAATTATACCATTGAAATCGTTTCGTCAATACCTTCGAAATAAGTCCAATATTGAATATTTTTAAATTTAATTATATTATTAAATATCATAAATATATATGAATTAATGTGTCATGATTAGTATGAGATTTGATACAAATAATCACTAAATTGTCTTAATTTTCTTTTGGCTATTTTATATTAATTTTTACTTCAAGAGTTTTTTTTTTTTTTTTTTAAACATCATCCTCTTTAAATTTTTATACAAGAATTTTGATTTTTATCATGAAGTTTTATAAAATAACATTTTTAATTTTATTTTCTTGACATTATGATATTTTAATTTTAAAAATATTAATTATGGATGATGAAAGTATAATTAGCAATAGAACAAATAATGTTGTATATAAAGAAGTATTTGGTAATTTATGATACGTGATTCTTATTTTATTAATATTTTAACTATGCACTTTTCCATAATTTCATTTACGTTATATTATAAATTTTGTTTTATAAATTCTTAATATTTATTCATATTTTTTATTAATTTTTTGCAAAACATTCTTTGTGAAAATTGCATAAAACAAAGACATTTTGTAACTAGCTGCAAAAAAAACAACTTTAAAGGGAAAAAAGTTTGGAAAAATAGCATCGTACTACGATGATCATTTATATCTGTAAGATAAGTTTTTTTGGCATGATTTAATTTTTTTAAATTACCTCGTGTAATACACGGGGGCGAATCTAGTTGTATATGAACTAAAATGTATTAAAAATACATTTCTTATTTTTACAAATTATATCATTGTAATCGTCTCGTCAAGAACTTCGAAATAAGTCCAATATTGGCTATTTTTGGATTTAATCATATTAGTATTAAATATCAAGATTATAATACTACTTTATAAAAAATTCTAAAATGGTTTTCTTGAAATTTTAAGATAACAGCATGTCATACAATCCTCTTAAGCATACCTACTCCACACCCACTCTCCCGTGAATCTCTCCTCAACTCAATCTTTTTTAATTTATAAGTTACATTTAATACTCTTATAATTAGTTATTTAGGTTACTTTTAATCTCTCATTTTTCATTTTTCATTTTTAATCCTTATCATATTAACAAAAATAATCGTATAATATAAACTAAAATGAATTAAAAAATACATTTTTTACAAATAATACAATTATAATTGTTTCGTCAATACCTTCGAAATGAATCTAATATTGAATATTTTTGGATTTAATCATATTATTAAATATCACGGATATATACGAATTAATTTGTTTTAAATTAATTACATTTTTATTTTTTATTTTACACCCTTTTATCTATACTACTATAAAATGCTATTATGATTATTTTTAAGAATCTTGAAAGTTTATAGGTATACATTTTAAAGCATGATGTATAACTTGTTAAGCTATGCACAACCCACTCCACACACACTTCCCCCAAACTCTCCATGTTCCAATTTTTCTTTTCCACTTTATAAGTTACACTCCTTATAATTAGTTATTTACTTACTTTTAATTCCTTATTTTTTTCATTTTAGATCTTTATCATATTAACACAAATAATCGTATATGAACTAAAATGCATTGAAAATACATTTCTAATTTATGATAACGAAACGATTTAATTATATATAATTTATCTCCAATTAGAAGATTTAAATCGGGTTACTCTAAATGCCAAAAAATAAAATGAACAAGTTACTTAAAGCCAAAGAGTTGCTATCGATCGATTTATTATCAAATAGACGTCAAAATATTCAAGTAATGGAGAATTAGTTCAAGTATAACAAAATAAGTTGAAGGTAGTACCCTTAGGTCTTAATAATATTACACTACTAGAAAATTGCTTATTTCCGACCAAATTTTTCGACGGACAAGATTCGTCGGTAATTTCCGACGGAACACCGACGGGAAAATAACATTTGCGGCGGATACAATATCATATCCGTCGGTAAATATATCCATTTTCGACGGATCACCGACGGACATAAAATTATTTTATTTTTGTTTTTTTAAATATTTAAACTCGTCGGTATCCGTCGGTAAATTTAATAATTTAATAAATAATTATTTTTTTCTGATGTCCGTCGTTAATCCGTCGCAAATTACCGACGGATTACCGACGGACTTAAGGATTTCAGTCGGTAATTACTTTATTTATTTTTACCAAACCTCATGTATGTGTGTATGTATGTATGTATGTATGTGATCATGTATGTATGTATGTATGTATATGATCATGTATGTATATGTTCATGTATGTATGTATGTATGTATGTATGTGATCATGTATGTATGTATGTGCTAATGTATGTATGTATGTGATCATGTATGTATGTATGTATATGCTCATGTATGTATGTATGTATGTATATGATCATGTATGTATGTATGTATGTGTATATATATATATGTATGTATATGATCATGTACGTATGTATATATAGTATATATATATGTATGTATATACGTGTCGTATGCATATAAGTGTGTAAGTGTGTGTGTGTGTGTGTGTGTATGTATAGATCATGTATTGTATGTAGTATGTATGTCTATAGATCATGTCTATTTTACATGTGTATGTATGTATATATGTTTATAGATCATGTCTATGTATGTGTCTATATATGTATGTATGTATGTCTATTGTGTACTTATGTAATGCTTTTATGTATATATGTATATGTCGTATGCGTATAAATGTCTGAATGTCATGTACAAGTTTTCGTTAACGTGAAAAGATAACGGTCGTTAACTGTTTCCGTTAATTCCAGTTACTTCATGGGTATATATATATATGTATATATGTATGTATGTATGTGTATAGATGTATGTATGTGTGTATAACACGTTTGGTCCCTGATCTAACTGGAATTAACGGGAAAAGATAACGGCCGTTAACTATTTCCGTTTAAGTCCAGTTACTTCATGGGTATATATATATATATATATATATATATATATATATGTATGTATGTATGTATGTATATATGTATGTATGTATGTGTATAGATGTATGTATGTGTGTATAACACGTTTGGTCTCTGATCTAACTGGAATTAACGGAAAAAGATAACGGTCGTTAACTGTTTCCGTTAAGTCCAGTTACTTCAGGGGTATTTTAGTCAATTTAAATATAATTTATTTAATAATTTTAATACTAAATAATATATAATAATTTATTTATAATTTTAGTACTACTAAATAATTTATTAATTTATTTTAATAATTTATTAATTTAAAAGTAATTTTTTTAATTTTAAAAAACAAAATTCGTCGGAAATCCGTCGGTAATCACCGACGGATAACATCTGTCGGTAAATACCGATGGAAATTCTGTCGGAAATCCGTCTGTAATTTTCCGAAATTTCTAAAAAAAATAAGCGGGCATAAAGCCCTAACTCTCGATCTGAACTCTCCCTCTCGTCTCTCTCGATTTCCCTCTCATCTCTCTCGATCTCCCTCTCCTCTCTCTCGATTTCTCAGTCTCCTCTCGAGTTCCTCTCTTAGTCTCATCTCGGTTTCCCTCTCCTCTCTCTCGATTTCTCGATTTCTCAGTCTCCTCTCGATCAACGACCTCATAGCCCTCGTCTGAACTCTCCCTCGTCCCTCTCACAACCCTCGTCTCCCTCACGATTCTGCCATCGCTACTCCGACCACCGGCGGCCACCGTGACCACCTCCACTGTCATCACCGTACGTGACCACCTCCACTTGTTCAGGTATTGATTTGAGCCCTTAAATGCATATTGATTTGTATATGTATAAATCTCTATGTGTGTGTGTGTGTATGTTTGTTAATAATCTTTGTGTGTGTATAAATATGTGTGTGTGTGTGTGTTTTTGTTAATCTGATTAATAATCCGTGTGTGTATGTTTGTTATTAAACTGTGTGTGTGTGTGTGTGTTTGTTAATCTGATTAATTTCTGTGTGTGTGTTAATCTGATTAATAATCTCTGTGTGTGTATGTTTGTTAATAATCTGTGTGTGTTTATAAATCTCTGTGTTTGTATGTTTGTTAATAATCTGTGTGTGTGTATAAATCTTTGTGTGTGTATGTTTGTTAATAAGCATCGAAACCTTTGATACTTCCATCATATGCAAGATCTTTCTTTGTAATCAAATTATATCCGAGTGTCATTTGGGTTTTATATGATGGTCACTTGGATAGCGGTTGTAACTAGGTTTTGTCGGTAGTTGCATATTCAAGGTCAATTTTGTCTATTGAGTAACTTATCATTTATTTAAAGTACTGACACTTGTTTTAGTTTAGGTGTAACTGTTATGAGGTATGAGCTATGAGGTAGGCAAGTTGATATGGCTTGGCGACATTCATTTGGCCATGAACAATTGAAATTGATATGAGCATATTGTATATTCAAATTGATATTAGTTCTTTTAGCTTATGAAAACGCCATTTTTGGTTTGATAAATGTTTTGGTATGATTTGGTTTGATAAACTTGTGATATTAATTAGTTGGGTTGTCAATTATTGGACAAACATTAGGTTGATAAATGGAAACATTTGGTATGGTTTAGGATTTGATTATACTTGATTTTATTTATTTATTTTAGTTGGGTTGCCAATTGTTGGGCAAACATTAGGTTGATATACGGAAATATTCATTTTATAGCGTTATGTCGCCGAAATTTTAAAAAACATAAGTTTGACTTTCCAATAGTCAAACCATTACACTTAAGGGGCGTTTGGTTCGCTGGATTCCGCCAGAATCTGATGGAATTGGAATGGTCAATTCCATTTACCAAATTCCATCATGATGTTTGGTTATCCATGGAATGGAATTGAATTCCATGAATTCCTTCAAATATGGATTTGGTCATTCCTTCACAAAATTGATGAAATTGAATTCCATTCCATCCAATATTTTGAAAATGACAAAAATACCCTCTTAACAAAATTAAAACCCATCAGATGTGGATCTGGTCTCCTCTCTCTCTCCTCTCTCTCCCATATCCTTTCTCTTCTCTCCTCTCTTTCTCCTCTCTCTCTCTTCTCTCTCTCTCTCTTCTCTCTCTTCTCTATCTCCTATCTCTCTCCTCTCTCTCCTCTCTCTCTCTCTCCTCTCTCTCTCCTCTCTCTATCTCCCCTCTCTATCATCTCTCTCTTCTCTCTCTCTCTCTCCTCTCCCCTCTCTCTCCTCTCCCCTCTCTATCTACCCACTCCCTCTCCCTCCCTCTCCCTCCCTCTCTCACAATCTCTCTCTCATCTCTCTCTCCCCCCTCTCTCTCTCCTCTCTCTCTCGGCATTTAAAAAAATATAAATAAACGAAAGGGTATTTTTGTCATTTTTCAGAATTCCATTTCAATTTCTTTGCAAAACAAACAGACAGATTCCAATTCATTTGACTGATTACATTCCATTCCTGCCAACCAAACACTTGGTCAAACCTGATAATATTCCATTCCAATTCCTTCTAGATTCCAATTCCTTATACAGATTCCATTCCTTCAGAAATCATTCTGCGAAGCAAACACCCCCTTAGAGTTTTAGAGTCATCCAAAAATCCTCTAAACCCATGGTTTGACTTTCAAGAAGGCAAACCATTACATGTAGTGTTCAATAGACTTCTAACTTCGTTGACAACTACAGTTTGACTTTTAAATAGTCAAACCATTACACGTAGGGTTTTAAACTTTCCAAAACACCTTTCTTTGATTGTAATCTACGGTTTTGACTTTTCAATAGTCAAACCGTTACACTTAGAGTTTTAGAGTCATCTAAAACTCCTCTAAACCTATGGTTTGACTTTCAAGAAGACAAATCATTACATGTAGTGTTCAATAGACTTCTAACTTCGTTGACACCTAGGTTTGACTTTTAAATAGTCAAACCATTACACGTAGGGTTTTAAACTTTCCAAAACACATTTCTTTGATTGTAACCTACGGTTTTGACTTTCCAATAGTCAAACCATTACACTTAGAGTTTTAGAGTCATCCAAAACTTCTCTAAACCTATGGTTTGACTTTCAAGAAGGCAAACCATTACATGTAGTGTTCAATAGACTTCTAACTTCGTTGACACCTACAGTTTGACTTTTAAATAGTCAAACCATTACACGTAGGGTTTTAAACTTTCCAAAACACCTTTCTTTTATTGTAACCTACGATTTTGACTTTCCAATAGTCAAACCATTACACTTAGAGTTTTAGAGCCATCCAAAACTCCTCTAAACCTGTGGTTTGACTTTAAAGAAGGCAAACCATTACATGTAGTGTTCAATAGACTTATATCATTGTGTGCTAACCATTCTCTATTTTTAGATGTCAGGAACGCCCTTCTAGGGGTAGTAGGGGTAATAGGGGTAGGGGCAGTAGCAGCTCCGCCGGGCGTGGTGACCCCCACGCCGACGAGTCCACATTTGTTGCAGATACCGATGATGGACTAGATCAGATCCAGTCTGATGACGGGCTTCAGACGCCGTCGACTGCAACGGGATTGAGGGTTAGAAGCCCGAATGTTGCATCATAGATGCACCATCCGAGTCAGCGACCGCCACTTTTGTTGTCTGAAGCGGGCGGGTAAGTAGATATGATATATTATTTATTCTAGTACATAATAAACCAATCCTAATGTTTTTTATGTTGTATATTTTGCAATTGTGAAGGTTTAGTGACAAGTCGGCAATCCGGAGGGTCATTGTCGTCTTTAAGTCCATGTTCGATAGTCTGTAGGCTCATTTTAGGGATGTCCTTGAGGAGCACTATCCACAGATGCTGGATCGTTTACGGGTAGGTATTTTACTCTATTTAACTAATTGAGTTGATTTATTTTTACTTAATCCAAACAATATGTTTGCAGTATAGTTGGCCTCCTGAGATGGACGCCGACGTAGTAGCTGCATCCCGGCGTATCCTAAGTAATAGGTACTCGGACATTATGAGAGATGTCCGTCAATTCGCCAGGGCCATGGCTTTACAGATTGATGGGGTCCAGTTCGACGGACAGAACTACACGGTTCTTGTCGCACACCCTCTAGAGTGGATCCGGAGTGAGTTTTAGGTCCAGATGATTGAGCAGGTTTGTTTTGTTTTGAATACTTGTATCTGGTTGTACTAGGATTTATAATGATTTATGTCTTCTTTTTAACAGATATGGAACACCGATGCGTTCAGGCGTGTATCTGCGGCCAATCGGGCCACCGAGTATGAGGGGATGACATTCAGACACTGTATCGGATCTATTAGTACCGCTATACATCGGGACCGCATGATAATTTATCATCCACTAGACTAAATGTATATAATTGATATATATATATATATATACATGATTTTGTTACCTACTAACAATTTAAGTTGTCTATTGTAGAGAGATGCATGGGACCGTGAGCCTACTAGCGACGAGGTTTGGGAGGCTACACACTGCACCAATAGGAAGCTTGTTCCGTGTGCGACTGGTGCGCCCACGGATCCTCCGATCTACGTTTACCCAAAGGCGGCTCGTATGGCGGTAAGTCCAATTATGTATGTCTAGATTTTTGTTTGTTTTATAAGATAGATAGAAATTATAGCAAACTTAGTTTGGTCTGCCATTGTTGGGCAGACGATAGAATTGTTTTGATAAAAGCAGGTCATGGATATATATGTTCAAATTACAATTGAAATGCTGCTGAATTTTCTATAGGTTGGTTGATTTGACAATGTCTAATTTCGTAAACTATAGGATAACTACCATCGGATTAGGGAGGAGGAGTACCCGGACTTACCTCCCTGCATTGTACCTCCCAATGATGCCGAGTTGTGGGAGCACAGTGTCGGAGGACGGCGTAAAGACCGTATTTTTGGATGGGGGACCAGTCAGGATCCCTATTATGCTATGACCGGTGATTCAGGTTCCAGTTAGAGCGGGAGCTCGCGCGACCGTTGCGATGAGGAGGTATGCTTGTCAAATGTTGTTTAACATTGTTAATTATATGTTTGTTAAATGTTGTCTAACATTGTTATATATATGTTTGTCAAATGTTGAATTTCAGTTGGATGAGCTGAGACAGAGGGTAGAGAGAGAGGAAGCAGAGAGGATCCAGATGCAGGAGCGACTACAGAGAGAGGAAGCAGAGAGGATCCAGATACAGGAGCGAATAGAGAGAGATGAAGCAGAGAGGAGGCAGATGCAGGAGCGACTTGAGCAGTTTGAGGCGTTCATGAGGAAGTTTCAAGATCACCCATTTCCCCCTCCGTAGGATTACGTTTTGTATTTATAGATATTAAATTAAGGTTTTGTACAGTTTAAAACTTAATATTAAATAAAAATTTGCAGGTTTTGTACAGGTTATAAACTGGCATTTTTTAATTTTTAATTATTTTTTTAAAATTATATTACCAACGGATAATCCGTCGGTAAATGATTCTTAATTTAATTTTTATTTATTAAATATTCGTAGGAATTCCGTCGCTATGTCCGTCGGAAATGATCCGTCGATGATAATCCGTCGGTAATCCGTCGAAAATTTGTGTCCGTCAGTGAGTCGTCGGAAATTAACCACGCCGTCGGTGATCCGTCGGGAAAGTAAGTCGTTGGTGATCCGTCGGTAATATCCGTTGGTGATTCATCGGTAATATGAACGCCGACCACTGAAATACCGAGGACCTTTTACCGACGGATCACCGATGGATTTGACTTTTACCGACGGATCACCGACGGATTTGGCCGTCGGTGATAAGCTTCTTTTTTGTAGTGTTAAAAGTAATTAGTGGGAACATAGAAAATGATTTAGGAGCAATAATTAGTTATGTAAATGTCATTTTGTTTTTTAATGTTGTTTATATAATCATTTTATGCTTTCACTTATATTCTAAATTTTAAGGATTTAATTTTGAATTTAGTAATGTATAATATGATTGAGAAAGAAAATATGATAGGGCCACATTTAATATTTTGTATAGGGCCTCCAAAATGTCAAGGACGACCCTGATTAAAAGGTTTGTATTTGAAACTCCATATATATATATATAGGGGTGGGTTTAAATGAAAAATCATCTTTCATTGTGCACATGAGGACAAATTTTAACCATTGGTCAAAACTTAGAAAACTAATCAATGGGTAATACATAATAAGGTTAATTGAGAAGAGATTAAGAACAAAATTGGAAATTTGAATTAGCGTCTACCTTGTTTGACTTTTTATTTTATTTTTAATTAAAAAAAATTACCCTCTTAAACTTTAAAATAAAGAGTAAACTTCACTGTTGGTCCTTAAGGTTTCGTATTTTCTTTGAAAGAAGGACTTATACTACCGTATCTCAAATAGTGGTCCCTAAGGTTTGGTATTTGCTCTGAAAGAAAGACCTCCTCACTAACCCCGTTAAAAAACTGAGTTAGTGGGAGGGGTTTTTTGTCAAATCATATATTTTTTTCTTTTTTCAACTTTTCTTTATTTTTTTGAAACATTAAAACATTAAGGACATAATTGTAAAAAACCATAAAGATTCAGGGACCTGTTATGTAAATAATTATATATATATATATATATATATATAATTATGTAAATATATATATATTAAACCACTGAAACAAAGAGATTGAGGATTCAACCATTAAATCTTGGTGGATTCATTGATTTAATGTTGTTTGATTGATTACACAAGTGGGCTTTTGTTAATTTTGTTTTTAAAGCATTGAATCAAGATGAAACATATGATTTGGGGGAATTTGGGGACGATTTCACTGATTCACAGGGATGATGTCATTGAATCATAGGGATGATTTCACTGATTTAGTATTCTTCAGTGTTTTTTGTACTGCTTTCGATTAACCATTCTCATTCCCACTGTAATATATATATATATATATATATACACACACAAAACAAAGGGACCATCTTCACTTCACCATCCCCCGATGTGTATATATATTTATATGTATACACATACAGAACACAGAGGCATTCGTCTCTTCTCTAGATCACCAAAATCACAGGGACGATTTTGTATCGTTAACGGTGGTGGGTCACCAAATCACGGGGACGATTTTGGCCGGAGGTATGCCGGAGATGGTGAAGTTTGGCCGGAGATAGTGAGGTTTTGTCCCAAAAAATGGTGAGGTTCGTACCCATCCTCTCCGGTTGCAGGTGAAGTTTGAAGAGGAAATATTAAGGTTTTTTTTGGGAGATCACATAGATTTTTTGAAGGTTTTTTAGAGAGAGAAAGAGAAGATGATCAATGAGAAAATGAAGTTTTGTTGTATTAAATTGATTAATTGAGGTAGCAGAACATTAAGGTTGTCCCTGTGTTTTACGTGTATATATATATATATATAAAATAACCATATATAATCAATGTGTGTGAGAGAGAGAGATAAAGAGATAGAGATAGTTACATAACAGGTCCTTATAATATGATGGTTTTTATGTATTTAAGAAAAAAAACAAAAAAGTACACAAAGAGGGATAAAATAAGGTTGGACGAAAATACCCCTGATTCTAATGGAGCTTTTTAACAAAGTTAGTGGTCATGTACCATTTTCAGAGCAAAATCCAAACCTCAGGGACCACTATTTGAGATATTGAAGTATAGGTCCCACTTTCAAAGAAAATACGAAACCTCAGGGACCAACAGTGAAGTTTACTCTAAAATAAATTATCTTAAAAATTACTAATATTTTAATCAAACAAATTACATCAAAAAAACGAGAATTTCGTGCTCTTCGATATGACATCCATCTCGATATAGTTTTTTTTTTTTTCGTTTTAACCGTTTTTTACCTGAAATTCTATATATGTGTTATATTCATCATGAATATGCATGCACGTCCTCGGGTGTCCACATTCAGTTTGAATAAAAAAAGGTAAACGTTCATTCACTATTCATGATAAATAATGCAGTATTGAGGATGAATAATATACAAATCCATAATTCATGTATTATTTATCATGAATCGTGTATTATTCATCATGAATGATACATTATTCATGATAAATAATACATGAATGACCCGTGAAGGTGTAGACACATGGCGCACTCTCTTTTGTTTCCCAATTCACAATCGAAATTTGGTTTAATTCATTATGAATATGTATGCGCATCCCCGGACGTCCCACATTCAGTATGAATAAAAATGTGAATGTTCATTCATTATTCATGATGAATAGTATAGTATTCAGGATGAATTACACAACATTCATGATGAATAATACACAAATTCATGAATCGTGAATTATTCACTCTGAATGTTGTATTATTCATCCTGAATGATACATTATTCATGATGAATAATACATTAATGACCTGTGAACGTTCATTCATTATTCAGGATAAATAATATAGTATTCAGAATGAATTACACAACATTCATGATGAATAATACACGAATTCATGAATCATGAATTATTCACCCTGAATGTTGTATTATTCATCCTGAATGACCTGTGATGATGTGAGACTTGACGCGCTCTTTTTTGTTCCCCGATTCACAACATAATTACTCAATAGGTTCTCGATTCGTCTTGATGGGTGTTGGGTTATGGTGATGAAGACACGTGATGCCTTACGACGTTGAAGAAAGCGTTGAAGAAGATTATGTCGAGTTACATACTTACGGTGTCGAGGTGTTGTACAAACTTGAACGTACATAAATATTCATAACGAATATAACACACACACACACACACACACATATATATATATATCATTTTACGTAAAAAAAAGGTTAAAACGGCAAAAAAAAACTATATCGAGATGGATGTCATATCGAAGAGCACGAAATTCTCGTTTTTTTTTGATGTAATTTGTTTGATTATAATATTAGTAATTTTTAAGATAATTTATTTTAAACTTTAATTGGGTAAAAGTTTTTAATTAAAAAAGAAAATAAAAAGTCAAATATGGTAGACATGACTTTAAACTATCTTCCATTTTTACCCCTAGACATCTTAAAATTAAAAACTCTATTTAGTATAAGTTGTTGGATTAAAAGAGATGGAATGACTGAAATTTGTCCTCACGTGCACAATAAAAGATGAGTTTTCATTTGAACTTTTTTCTTTCTCTCTCTATCTCTCTATATGTATAGAGAGGGGAGGGGGGGGTTCTGAGGGAAACCCTAAATAAATGAAAAACCGAAAAATGTTTCATTAACTGTTAGATTAATTGATCCAATGGATGTGATTAAAGAGAGGATTACAACTATATTTTTAATTTAAAAAATATCCCACCCCTATTTTTTAAATCGAAAAAATACAAAATTTGATCAAAGTTCCAATAAAATAAATTAAACCAAAAAATTGATCATATTTTTCTTGTTAATTTAATATTTATATTAAAATACTTTTTTATTTATCTTTTATGATTTTTCAGTCATCTAATTATTTAGAGTTTTGCACCCTATATATATAACTAGAATGTTTGTAGCATGTGTGTAACTATTTGGATGTTTGGAAGTTGCATGCACTAGAAAGTAGAAACACGGTTGACGGACAACCTGAAATCCGACCCCACTTCACCCACTTTCCAAAAAGAATCTTATTATATATGTGATGGTGGGATCCACTGGACCCCACTTTATTTTTGTCTCTGCCATTTGTCTCACATTCAGCCGTTATTTGCCATCTGAGCCGGGACCCACACAACCTATTATATTCCAGCAATGGCATGTCGACTTGAGCCTATTTCGACTATTCCCATGTTGTTGCATTAATTACAATATCCTCAATCTCAATCCCATAGTATTATTGTTTACAAAACTCATTAATCACTTAAAACGATGTTTAAAAATTAAGCAAGATTTAATAACTCAATAAATAAATTATTATATTAATTAAGCAAAAATGAGATCATATATACATCATGTCAAATAACATATTCATGCATAATTATGCATGACTTTTACGGGTTGTTTGGTTCATGAAATTTGAAGGAATTTGAAAGAATTGAAATGACTAATTTTATTGACCAAATTCCAAGTTTATGTTTGATTCGCGGAATGAAAGCGAGGGAATCTTTTAAATTTTATTGAATTCCACAATTTAAGGGATTCATCATTATTTGGCTTAAGTGAAGAAATTGAATTTCTACTAACCAAACGTGTGGTCAAATTCCATTTCAATTCCTTCAAAGTAAAATTATTTCGATGTATTCCAATTTCATCAAATTTCATTATGTGAATCAAACGCCCTCTTAGTGTTCGTTTGGTTTGCAGGAATGAAATAAATTTGGGGGATTTGGATTTCAAATTCGTTTCAATCATGTGTTTGGTTTGCAAGATCGTCTGGATGAAATCATAGGATTTCTTTGGAATCCCTCAAATATAGGATTTTGAAATCCCAAGAGGGTAGCTAGGATTTCAAGGGATTTCGTAGGATTTTGTATATAATAATGTTTAAAAATATGTTAAAAACATTAATTTGTTCTATAATAATGAGTTATATAAAAGATAATTTATTTATTTTTATAATTTTAATTATTTGTTTTATAAAAAAATGGAATTCAATTTCATTCCAAATCGTAAAAACCAAACACACGAACGATTTCAAATCTTTTCATATCCAAATCCCTCCAATTTCAAATTTTTCCACGAAACTCAATCCAATACATTACATTCCTACAAACCAAACCGGCCCTTAGAATCTTGGTAACAAATTTTATGAAATGGATTCGTGATATATAGCTAATATCCTACATATATGTTTATGTAAATGACAAAAATGCCCTTCAATTATAGTTATTAGTCATGGTTTTTTTACTTGAAATTTATATATGTTCCTTGCGATTATTTTGGCTTTGATTTCGTGTTTGGGTGGTTTGCAATAAATTGTTGTCTTTCAAAAAAAATATGTATAAAATAAAACACTCTTAATTTTTTTGCAAATATTCTTGTAAGAATATGGAGCAAATAGTATATATCTTTATCAACTGTTAAGTAAGCATGATACGTACGCACTTGAAAAACCTAATGGAAAGATTTGGATAACTCAGCAATATTAAACCAACTTGAATTCAATATACTATGAAAATATGTAATAAAACAACAGAGGAGAAAGACATATTTGCATACAACACACATAACTTACTCGAGGTTTTCCAAATTCAATATCTAAATGGTAAACTCCTTATCAGTCATCAACAAAGCAGGTGAAAGATGAACAAACATGGTATAAGTGTGGCTGAAACCAAACTAAGGTGAGAAAACTAAACGATGCCCTTTAACTATTCAAGTCATATTAGTACGAAAACGATCGTATGTTCTATCAGTTTTTGTTACTTTATGTATGGTGATATGATCTGTAATATATTAAACAATTTGATTTTGTGTTTTTTATATTTTCCCACCATAATACTTTAACATGCATGCTTAATATCCACTCTATTACTTATTTTGTTGATTCTTTCTATTAAAGATCATGTAATTACCATCATTTCCTTAAAAACATTAACACACCTAAAATATTTAGATTTGAACATGTTTTCGGATCACATATTAAAAAATTTCCTTCACTTGATAACTTCAATAGAAAATGAACATTTATCATATATATATATATATAAAAGAACTGAAATTAAATGATGATTTCGAAACAGTTTATATATATATATATATATATATATATATATATAGAGAGAGAGAGAGAGAGAGAGAGGGAGGATATTATACTAACCCATCAAAGAGTGTTAACTTTGTGAACTCAAATTGACCAATAGGAATGCATCTTCAATTGTTGTTGGTGATTGCATGTGTAATTAATGCATAAGGGTATGAAGAGAAATTCATGAATTTGACAATATTTGGCCTATTTAATGAGGGTTACAAAAGCTAGATGATCCATCATTTTAGCTAATAGTGTGTTTTCAAATTTTAGTCTATATACATTTTGATTATAAAATCATCATGAACATAACAATAATCAACTCAATATCATCGAACGACATTATAAATTCTGGGCTTATGAACGATGTTGATGGAGGAGCTGTTGTTGATAATTGTTCATCACTGAGAACAACAATAATAGTTGAAGATCATCAAACGCAACTCAATAACAATGAGGAATATATGCCACAAAATGGAAGTAGGGATAAATGCAATGCAGAAATAGTCGAATCCAATAACAAACTTTGTATTGGTAAGTTTTTTTGTATGTGTTCAAGTTGCTATGATTACTGAATTATATGTTGTTTTCATTTAAACATAATACCTTTTAACTTGAACAAACATAAATAAGTGTTCATATAAAACGCATTATATTTCATTTTCAATAACCAGTGTGTCGTAACCAATGTTGGACACACCGAACATTTATGAACTTCAATAAGCAGTATGACATGAACATATATGAACAAGAATTAAATGTTTAACATGAAGACATATGAACAATAATAGAACATGTGAAACAATGTTTGGATTTACATGAACACATATGCAAATGCTATTACCAAAGACCATAAGGTCCAACTTTCTATTTATATGAACATATATGAACAAATGAATAGGCATCTAAAACATGAATGATATATAAACTTACAAGATGTTTGGCCATTAATAAACGTGTGACATGAATATATATGAACCATCGACCCCTGAACACTAATGTTCACTAAAATTATTTTTGGGGAGTAGTTGGGTGGGGGGGGGGGGGGGGTTTACAAAAGGTAAAAGAAATATATTTTCCTCAATTACCCCTAAACACCAATGTTCACTAAAATTATTATGTATAACAACTTGCTCGATAATGGGCAAGAAAGCAGGGTCTTGGGTGCTTGGTTCCGATCTTGTTTTTTTTATTTGATTCCTCTATCTCGCCTCTTTCTCAATAATCCATCGCCAAGCCTTCACTTACTTATTCTTAGACTTTTCTAAACATCGGCCCATATTACAATTAATGTTTTAATTGTGCATCATATCAACCGTCCGTGTTAAGATCAAGGGCTATGATTTTTGTTTATAAAATTAATACAATAATTTGGGTTAACAAAAAAAACTCAACCCTATATATATAGGACAAAGTGATCGGTCATGGTATCCATAGCATTGCTTTTTTTGGGGCCAAATCCTGATTTCATTTTGCTTCTCCCGGTCTACAAACCAATCAATTAAGATATTTATAAAAATGATAAAAAATCATTTATTATGATTTGAACATTTGTGGAAGATGATTAGAATTCTTTAATTATGATCGACACTTTATATTTGAAAACAATCGATATATTTATGAAATTAGATATTTATTAGATTAGAGAGGCACCTTCATTTGCAAACCTTCTAAAGGTTACAAACAATACAAATAAGGGCATTTATGTCTTTTTACAAATTTCGTAATTTTAGGAAAAAATAAAATTCTTTAATTATCTCTCTCTCTCTCTCTCTCTCTCTCACACACACACACGCATACTCACGATCCACCGTCACCATCCACTTTCGGTGACGTCCTCCCACTTCCGGTGACCTTCTCCCACTCCGGCGACCTCCCCATTTCCGGCAAGTTTCATAATTTTTTCGACTTTCATATATAAACTGTTTTTTCGAAAGTTTCAAGTTTTTTTGGTTTCATAATGGGGGTGGCGATGGAGGCTCCTGACGGATGGCGGCGGCGCACGACAGTCGTCGGATGGAGTAGTGGAGAACCGCGGTGGTTCTCGGTCGCCGGAGTAGTGATGACGATGGAGATGATGGTGGTGGTGGCCGGATTATTTTTTAGATAGAAGGAGAGATAAATATGGAGAAAATTAAGGATATCTTGTAACCATAATAAGATAATTCAAATTAATTAATAAAATTTAAATTTAAATTTAAAATAACTAAAACTATTCCTAAACTACCCTTTCCCTATTTTCTCCCTATTTTTTAAATTAATTTAAGTCCTTAAAATTTTCAACCGTTGATAAAAAATTTGGATGACCTAGATGGGTTTGTATAGTTTGTAACATTTAGAAGGTTTCTAAATGATTATCCCTCTATATATGGGAGAGATCAAATGCAAACCACCATAATTTTGCAAACCTGAAAACCAATCTCAATTTTATTGGTTAAATTAATGGAATTGTTTCATTAAGTTGTTTAATTTGCGGAAATTGTTTCATATAATTATTTTCTTGATGAAATTGTTTCATATATTTGTGTTTTTATGTAAAAGTGAAATTGTTTCATATATTTTCTTATTCTGATTAAATTGTTTCATGTATTTTCATATTCTAATGAAACCTTTTTATTTTTACATAAAAAAACACAAATATATGAAACAATTTCATCAATAAAAGAATTATACGAAACAATTTCATCAAATTAAACAATTTCATGAAACAATTTCATTAACCTAACCAATAAAATCGACGGTTTGCACGGTTTATAAAATCAGGATGGTATTGAAATGAAACTGCCCCTATATATATATATATATATATATATATATATATATATATATATTATAGGGTTGGGTTCCACTGAGAAAGAACGTTATGCATGGTGAGAAGGGTAAGAAAGGATTAGGATGAGATGCACTGAGATATACCGAATCAATCCCCGTATTAAGCACGATTCATGAGTGAGTTTGAGATTAACAGTGATCAAGAGTCTAAATCTTTTCTTACCGTCTCACCTTAATTCTTCTTCTTACATGATCATTCCCCTCTCTCTCTATATATATAACTCATTAGCAATGTTAATTCTCTAAGCTAGAATAGTCATATATATGATATTTTAATTCTTTTTTAATTAATTTTCAATATTTTAAAAAGAATGTACATCATGTTTAATTTAAAATTATCAATATTGGATCCTCAAAAATCATAAAATAAGTTTTTTAAGTAGTAAAATATATTTTTTTTTTAATTAATTGAGAAAAAAGTAATTAATAAGTTAAAAAATATCGAAAAAAACTACAACCGTAGAATGAGTATGGTGATGAAATTAATGGTACAATAATGATTTTGATTCTTGTTATATATTGGCCGTCAAAGTCTATTTCTCTTCAATAATTTTAAAGTTAAAAAGCAAAAATAATGTTATGAAAAATCACCATCAAAGTAGATGGATAACCAAATTGTTCATAGATCACGTCTCTCACTAATTATTAAATATTTGTTTTCTGTTAAATTAATATATAGGCCATTCGTCAATTTTATGTTAATGAATTTGATAATATTCATTTTGGTTTCTATAATTAATGGCTTTAATAAAACATATTAGTATAAAAAATAAATAATTCAACATAAAATAGGCCATTCGTCAATTTTATGTTTTCAGATTGGTAATCATAATCACCATTTGTTATGTTTACATATTACTCAATAATTTTTTTGGCTAATTATTATTTTTCTCTATAATAGTTGTTGATAGCCATCATTTTCAAAAAAAAGTACTCCAAAATGATATTTTTATTAAAAAAACAATCTAGAATATCTTGCAATATCTCAAAAATGATATGTATAATATGAAATTTTAACATAAATATATGTCAATGAACTAGGGGTATGCAAATACTGAATGGTCTGAAACCTGAGCTCAAACCGAAATCAGGTGTTTGTGCAAATACGAATGCTCAGAAATCCAAAACCGGAACCGAAAATAAGGTGTTTGTGGAAAACTCAATTCCTTGAAATCTGAAACCTGACTTTTGAGGAATATTTGGGTTCGGCTGGGTTTGATTTTTGGCAATCTGATCCGTCCGAAATCCCGAATATATATATATATATATATATATATATATATATATATATATATATATATTCATATATATAATTTTCAAATATTATATAAATATATTTATTTATCTAATTATCTTTCGAAAATCCTAAATCCTAGTCGGTTGACTCTGAATTTCTAAACCTACTATCGATTTCTTCAATCCTCTCAAATGACGGAATTCATCCTCAAAATCAATTAAATATATATATTTTTACATATAATTATACCCGAACCCAACCAACCCGAACCCGAAGCAATCCGAAATCTGAAACCCAAAATTTGGGGCTTGGTTTCCATATTTGAAATCCGATCGGATTTTTTGGTTTGCCCGCCCGAACCCTCCTGACCTGCCCAATGCACACCCCTACAATGAACAAGCATTTTAAAGTTTCGATTACGCGCTAAATGAATTAAAAGGCTGCTGAATGGGTAACCAAAAGGTCGGTTTTAAAATGGGTAAGAACAGTTAAGAGCATTACCAATTTTCTTAAGAAACAAAAAAATATAAACAATTTAGGGGTTGTTTGGCAATTGCTGAATGATTTAGTGCATAATGATTAAGTGGTCAGAATGATTAAGAAGCTCATAGATATAGTGTAAAATGAAAAATAGTTGTTTGCTAATTGTTCAAAATAAAATTAGGGCGCTGAATGGTTAAGGGAGAGCCAAGATACAAAATCATTCAGAGGGTTTTGGAACCATTAAGAGGTAGATATTTTTTTTTGCCAAACAAGATTTACCTCTTAACGATTCAAAGGTTGTCTCTTAATGGAACCATTAAGAGGTAAACAAACAACCTCTTAATGTCTAAATGAATAAGAGGTTAATTTTATTTGATTCTTTATTCAGCCAGAGGCATTTAGAAGAAAATAAAATCCCCTAGATTTACGTTTTACAACATCGTTTGAGTAATTGATGACGAAAACTAACAAATGGATACCATATTATTATTCATTAGCTAGCTAGCTTTTTGATACATAAAATTCTAACGAAACACGTGTAACAAAGAGCATTTGAGACTAACGCCAAGGGTTTCAGATTTTTATTTCTTCCTCATCTGCAAAATCAGTCATCTCAGAAAATGATTTCAATTGAATGCATGACTTTGTCATTCTTATGGCTTTCAACCATTTCTGATTCAATGTTTGTTCAAGTAAATTCTTCCATGATTTCGTATTGTTTCCTTTCACATTATTGCAATCTTCATTCAATCTTTAATTTCGTCAAGGACATACATCTCGAACCAATCAATTGATTCAATTGCTGAATTAGTTTTTATGATTTTCATTCCTTTTCAAGCCGAGCAAACTCAATACTTTCATCATATTCGTTTCACATTTGGTCAGTCGAAAGAAGAAATTATATAAACATAATGTAACGTCCTCCAAATCAACTTAAAATAATGATAAAAGTTATCAATAGTTTACAACTTGAGATAAACCTCATCGAGGACAATGAGTCCTTGAATGAGTTGTCTGTAACATCTTAGGCAAATCCCACATCGCCGATAAACATAGATAATGTTGGTTAGGTCTGGCGAAAACTAAGGATCAAAGTGAGGGAGTTTGTGATAACTAAAAGTGGATTTATGAGCTCATGTAAGTGGGTTGGGGGTAATGACAACCCATCCCATGTGGTGAAAGTTATTGGTGGTCCACAACTTGGGGTTTATGAGGGGCTTAAAAAGATCATTTTTTATCCATGTGGGACGGGATGTGACAACCCCTCATCCCACTTAAATGAGCTATCATTTCCATTTTCCATCAATGTGGGATGAGTTGTCACAATTTCTCTTAATTAGATTCCTATCTTCAGCATGCCTACCTAACATTCTACTTGTTTATCGACGATGTGTAATTTGACTAAGATGTTACAAACTCCCCATAAGGAGTCAACGTCTTCGATGAGTTTTACGCCACCATCCTGATGGTACAAAGATTGACAGTCATACCATTTTAATTTGTATTCCCTAAATCCCAAAGCAGAAGACTAATCCATAACCTCCAAATCAACTTAAAATAATGTTGAAATTTGTTGGTAGTCCACAACTTGAGACTTATAAAAACTTACAAAGCTTATTATCTACATATGAGAGACCGGTTGTCACAATTCTCCCTCCACTTAAGAAGCTCATAAATCCCACTTTATATGAATATATTAATAATAATTTTTCAAAACAAAATGAAATATCATAAAAGAAAGAGTAAATTACATTTTTCGTCCTTATGTTTGCAATTCATTTCTATTTTCATCTCCAAAGCCATAACACTACTTTTAAGTATGAAGGACTAACATAGAAATGAACTGTAAAACCTAGGAATGAAAAAATCAACAAAATTTAAATCATAAAAACGAAAAAGATAATAAATTATAAACCATATGAATGAAAATCATAATTTTAAAATCATAAGAACGAAAAGAGAGATTTTCAACAAACCACATGGACTAAAAACTTAATTTACTCTAAAAAGAAATGTTATATCAATAAATGATTACATTTTAAATTCGTATCAACATTTAATTGGTTAAAATTAAAGCATATAAAACAAACCATTATATATCGATGGTTCCTATTTAATTAATGTTTTCTTGCAATCCCATAAAAAATAAAGCAAATTAAAAGTTATAATATGATTATATTTAAAAATTGAAACTACTACATCTAAAAAGTGGGGGTGTTTGCCGTCTGGTTTGGGAGATTTAACCCCTAAACCACAAATCAAACCATAAATGGCGGTTTAGTAAATTTTTAAACAGACCGGTTTGGTAGCAATTGACCAAATCGATCAAACCGGACCACAAAAAGGCAGTTCGATCTGACCGGTTTAGGCGGTTTGGGCTTTTTATGGGCTTTAAACTAAAAAAACATAAACTCTATATCCAAAATAAAATTTCTACCAATATAACATTATTAAAAAAATAAAAAAATAGTATGCCGAATAATAACAGAAACATTTATATATTAAATTAAAAAAACATTGATCAAGTTGAAAAAAAAGTTAAACAAGTCCACCAACAATGGTTGAATTTTAGACAAATATTGAGAAAGTCGAATGATGATTTGAATTTTAGATTTGACTTTTTAACGAATCTTAGAAGTTTGTCAATTTAGGTAATGCAATCAAGTGAAAAAATGAAAACTAAAAACTTAATGTCTTTAACGAACTTTTTTAAATTGAGACATAAAAGTCGAGCCTACAACATGGAAAATAAATATGATCAATACATGCATATTTTTGGCGGGCGGTTCGGTCTAGACCACTCTCTAAAAAGGGTCAAATTGCAGACTAGATCGGACCGAGCGGTTTGACTATTTTTCAGACCCGAGCGGACCGCCATACCGCTCAAAACGCCAAAAACGGTACGGTTCGACCGGTTTAAGCGGTCCAACGGTTCTTTTGAACACAAACCTAAAAAGGAGAAATAAGAATAACAGCAAATTATGGATTTGGTCCATATGATTTTAAAATTACTTGGTTCAGTCTTCAGAGTTTCTTATTTCAAAAGAGACCATAAAGTTTTCATTTTTGTACGACTGTTAATCATTCTACTTTTTAAGTTTTAATGGTAAGGGTTAGGAAATGGGGTGGGGTGTCGGAGAATCGGGAAGGGGGAACAAGAGGGTGGTCGGAGTTTAGGGGTGCTTAAAAACCCGACCAAATCGATCAATCCAGCCCAACGCAACGTGAAATAACTCAACCTAAAGCAACCTGATTTCTAATCAAGTTGTAAAATCTTCAAAGCGTAGGTATTGTGTTAATATTGGGTTACTTTTATTTAAACCCAACCCAACCCGATGAACCCGATATCCATTTATTTCTTGGATTTAATATGATTATTGAGTCTCTATTGTACATTAGACAATTACGCCATCACGTACCCTATTCATATACATATATTTTCAATCTATTCTCATCTCTATATAACTCCTTTGTATATATGTCCAATAACTGTGAATACATGCACACACACACATATATATATGTGTGTGTGTGTGTGCAAATTAAGAAAATTAACTGAATGTGATATAATTAAGATTTAAGAATTATAGATAAGTTGTACCAAATGGTTGATGATGAAAAAGAAATTATGAGTATGTTAAAGAAAACAAGTTAGGAGAATATTTTGATGTACCAAAGTATCAACCTGACTAACCCGATTAACCCGTACGGTTTAGGTTGGGTTGAGTTTGGTTGAGATTTTTCAAACTGCAAACATTGGTTGGGTTGTCCAAATGCCTTCAACCCAATCAACTCAACCCGTAAATACCCCTAGTCGGAGTTGCTGGCAGGAGGAGATGGGGTTCTTTCTTGTTTTTGTTATCTGATGGTGAGATTGGAGTAGGGAAGAAGAGAAGAGATGGGTGTGTGCATATGTTATAGAGTAAATTATAGTTCAAGTCCCTGTGGTTTTATAATTTAATTAGAGAAGCTAGATAAAAAAGACGAAAAAAGGAAAAATACCCCTTATTTAACAGATGAAGTTAACGATCGTTACTAGTAGAAACCAAAACGTTATGAAAATACAAACTCTATGAACCTTTTTAGAATACGAAAACTCTAGGGACTAAATCCAAAGCAAATTTAAAACCACATGACCAAATTGATAACTTAGGGGGCTGTTTACCCAAACGCTTACCAGCGAGAGTCAACACTTTAACTTACTTTACCGAGTAAGATTGTACTTCATCAAAACGATATCGTATGCAACAATTTACCCGGTAAGCGCTTACCGGGTAAGAGTTATCACACTCACTTACTGGGTAAGACTCTCCATCCTTATCGTTGTTCTTATCGGGTAAGATTTTCGGCCCTTGTCATATTCATCCGATGAGGTAAATGTCCAGGTAAGCACTTACCAGGTAAGTGTTTGGTAAACGGTCCCTTACTCTAAGAATAAATAATGGAGTAATATATTTTTACTTCAATTTTACTTCAATTATTATATTTTCAAAAATCTTACATAAAATCATAATAATTTTTTATAAGTTTTCAGTCACAGTTACTTAAAACAGTAAGTTTAAAAAAATCTCATCATTGTAATAACAGTCTTTATAGTCCATGACTAAATTAAAATTAAGGGGTTGTTTGGTAGTTGTTGAATGGTTTAATACTGAATGATTAAGAGGTTTTTATGATATAGTGTAAAATGAAATATGGTTGTTTGCTAATTGTTCATAATGAAATCAAGGCTCTTAATGGTTAAGGGAGGGTCAAAATACAAAATCATTAAGAGGATTTTGGAACCATTAAGAGACAACACTTTTTTTTGCCAAACAAGATTTACCTCTTAGCGATTCAGAGGTTGCCTCTTAATGAAATCATTAAGAGGTAAACAAACAACCCCTTAATATCGTGTTCAATTTGTTTTATATAAATAACACGACAAGTATAAGACTGGTGAAAGTAACCTTCATGTTTTTCTCTGCTATCTTATATCCATCATGTCTCCCATTATCCTACATCTTTTTCATGCCTTATCTTATCAAATTTTACCTTACGTTTTTTTAGAGTTAATTATGGATTTGGTCCATGTGGTTTGATGGTTTTTACAAAAATAGTCCATGAACTTCATTTATTATAGATTAAGACTCGTCGTATGTCGTTTTGTAACTAATTGGTCCCTCCCTCTAACGGCCATCCAGTTCCTCTGTTATCCTTGAGAGCATTTTCGTTTTTTTTTGTTCTTACTCGAGGGGCCAATTTCGTAATAACTACACAAACCACAGTAGAGCTGTTCATCGGCGGTGCGGCCCGCTAGACCCGATCCGTCCAACCCGTTAGAAAGGCGGGCTTGGACGACCATTTTAGAAAATATGGGCGGGTTTGGGTTGGACCGTTCAAGTTAACGGGCATGCTCGGGCAATGAAAAAAGAAATTTGAACAGGCCCGTTATATAATTATAATTAATTAAATTTTTTATATAATTAATATTGTATTAAAAAAGTTCAAAATTGATTTTGGGTTGGATTCTCTCTACTAAATACCAACCACCTCCCAAATATATATTATATGTCATATAGTACCTAGGATCTCGATTTTGAAATATTAGGTGGTTAAATATTTTTTTGTTGAGGAATCCGAACTTCGAATGGTGATAATTTTTGAAGAGGAAAAGTCCATACTTCATATTTTATGAAAAATAATTTCTTTCTTACGTTGTGTAAATTAGTATATTTTACATTTTTTTAGTTGGAAAAAAAATTATGTATTTTAGATAATTTTACATTACCATTTTATATAAGTTTTTAAAAGTAAATTTTTAGGTCCGTTAGCCCGTTGACAAGCCATGCCCGTTTATAGGACGGGTATGGGCAAGTTCTCAAGCCCGCAAAAACGGGTTTGAGTTTGCAATATTAGGTCCGTTGGACAAGAAAAAATGTGTTAGACCCAACCCGTGGCCAACCCAAATCCGTAAATGATCACCTCTAAACCATAGGGACCAAATCCTTAATTAAGTCTGAAAAATAAAATTTTAAAATATTTTCATACTTTAAGTTTATTAAGTTAAACGTGTATTATTATATTTTAAGTTTAATTTTAATTATTATATTCTCTTTCAAGAAAAAAAATATTATCTATGTACTTATATATACACACATACACACATGTATATATAGTGAGGTTCAGGGGAAAATCATATTCATCAACCATTAGATTAGTTGATTCAAAGGATGTGATTAAATTGACATTTACCACAATATCTTTTAAATTAAAAAAGCTCACCCCCTATTTTTTATTCGAAAAAGACAAAATACAACAAAAATCGAGAGAAATAAATTATACAAAAACAAAAAAAAACAATAATAAATTTTCTCGTTAATTTGACATCAATGTTGATATATTTTTTTCATTCTTTTTTCGTGATTTTGTGTTCAGAGAGAGAGAGAGAGAGAGAGAGAGAGAGAGTAACACCATCAAATTTGGAAAAAAACAACTAATTAAAAATTTTGATTATACATCAATTAAAAGATAAATCTTCTTCCTATAAATCAACACTTGATAAACCTCTAAAATAAAATTATACATTTAACCTCATCAATTATAAACTTCAATCTTATACAAGGACTAAACCAAAGTCGGGTGTTACTTAACCTAAACACAAGTTGCTAATCCTATAAGATACGGAAGACTTCACCAAGCTATTCTCTTCTCGAGCACACAACTAGCACTCATCTCTTCACAGTGTAACTAGAACTATTCCCAACCGGAACTGTTGCACATGCCGACAAATAAAAATGTTAGGCTAATGCCTAGGGGCTGTTTGTTTACCTCTTAATGGTTCCATTAAGAGGCAACCTCTGAATCGCTAAGAGGTGAATCTTGTTTGGCAAAAAAAAGTCTGTCTCTTAATGGTTGCAAAACCCTCTGAATGATTTTGTATCTTGGACCTCCCTTAACCATTAAGCGCCCTGATTTCATTCTAAACAATTACAAAACAACCATGTTTCACTTTGAACTATATCATAAGTGTCTCTTAATCATTCTAACCACTTAATCATTCAACATCAAATCATTCAGCAACTGTCAAACAACACCCTAGCTAGTTCAAGAGTTTTCAACATGAATAAATATGTCGCAAAAGGAAATAATGCAACTTAAATCATAATTTTTCAAGACGTTTTTACTTTAAATATGAAAACGACCCATTTCCAATAATACGCAGGATTTAAAGATGGACGTCCAATACAAAACATACTTTGATGAAATGATGCAACCCAAAACTCACTCAAAACGTGAATAGAAATTGAACTCCCAATTTATGAAAAACGCAGATAAAACTTTATATCCCAAAACACCTAAAACACCCAAAACACCCAAAACACGGGTGGAACATAATACTCAACCAATAAATCATGGATAATAATCCATATATACAAAACGTCACCGAAAACATGGATACTAAAACTCAATACCCAAAACAACACCTTTCGGTGACGGGGGAGACCCGAATTCCATCGAATGTGGCGGGCAAACAAGGTTAAGCCACTTATCAATGTTCTCGAACTTCACATAGAGTCATGGATCCCCGTATACGGCTCCCTACCGAGCTACCACCGCAAGATACCCAAATGACCCTAGTGTCTACTCGACCTCTAGATGAGTGTCACCAAAAAAGCCACAAGTCCCCGTATCCGGCTCATCATGGGCACCACCGCAAGACTTAGCTCCGTATACGGCTCTGCAGAGCACCACCGCAAGCTTACATAAAAACATGACTTAGGGACCACTCACTAGACTTCAAATGCGGACACTAAAATTCTATGATGAATAAACCGACTGGATTACACGGGCATCGAGTTCAACCACCCATGATCTATACCTCGAGCTCTTCGCTAAAGGTTACACGATCATCGAGTTCAACCGCCCACGATCTATACCTCAAGTCCCCGCTAACCATAAATATTTCCAGTTCCCAATTAAACCAACTGACTGACTCATATGCTTATGGATCCAATGCATTACAGTCTAAAACGTTACATGACTCCAACGAATGAACTAACACATTCAAAACATGTAACTCTCAAATAAGATGCAACTAAGTACACCGTATGTCAAAGGCTCCTTATCGAGCTACTGAAACCAAACAATTACTTCAAAGACTCATCTGAGTATAAATCAAGCCCAAAAGGCACAAATAAACGTTTGACTAAAATACGCGAGCCAATATGGTTACATAAACCAAACCACATCTTTTCCCAAAATCTTTGTCTCTCAAATCACAGTTGGTCTTCGACCCAAAACCAAAAAGGTTTACAATTTCTAAAATGTTTCCAAGGTTGGGAATGACTAAAATCAAATGACTCACACGTTCGTTTTTTCAAAACGTCCTGTTACATAAACGATGCATATTTCCAACGAACTCTAAAAGTGCATTTTGACCAAATAATCTCCATTTATGCAATATATCATCAAAACACTTTCATTTATGACTTATTTATCAAAATGCCAAAAAATCCCAAATGTGTGTGTTTTACAAGGTTTATAAAGCAAAACACCTCAAATAATCAAAACCCACAAAAAAACTCAACAAGTGATAATTTCATGTAAAATACATAAACACTTTAAAATTGACATTTTGGCATGTACAACGTTTTCACAAATCAACTTGAACTCACCTCGCTAGGTTAAGTTAAACTTAGGTTCCAAATCCAATCATTAGCCTCCAATAGTGTAGATTCCACCATTTCCATGTCATCTTCCACAATGAGTTGGGGTTCCCAAATAACCCATCTCCTTAACTCTAGAAATGAACCAACAACAAGTAAAACCTTTAGATCTACAAAGATCCTTATACTAAAGTTTGGAATATACAAGGTGCTTACCTCTAACGGAACTTAAAGTCTTCCAACCACATTTCTCCCACGAAATCTTTCACCCTTCCCATCACCAAGCTTCAAACCACCAACTCTTTGATCTCCCTAGGGTATATTCACATCAAGGTGCCCCAAATTAGTTCTTGAGCTCCCAAATTAGTTCTTGAGCTCCCAAATTCGTCTCAAAGAAGAGAGAAACGGAGTATGGGAGTAAATGAGAGAAAACCCTAGAAAAATTGGGTTTTAAGTCAATCAGACCGTCTCCCGCGGCCTTGGCTGCGACCTCAAGTCGCGGGCCAAGCCGGGCGTGCTCTTAAGCTGCAACCACAACGACTTGCGCGGCCATTTCCGCGCCTCGTGCTGAGTTGTCCCCTGTTGATACAAACTCTCTCAGTGATTTGATAACGACCCTCTTCTACACTTAGTGAAATTTACGTTTATTAATATGTATTAGTGTTTCACCATCAGCGATCAAGATGAGTCTGTTCATTTGTCGCTGATGATATTTCTTATAAACGCTCATATGTATTAGTGTTTCACTATCAGCGATCAGACTGAGTCTGTTCAGTTATTGCTGATGTTCTTTGATGTAAACGTAATCCCTGAAGACAAGTTTCGCGTCAACAGATGTTCATAGCTGAATCGAAGATGAAGCTGCTGAACAAAGACAAGTCTACTAGTGACCTGATGCGGATATCAGTGAAGCAAAGACGACTCTACTCATACGCGAAGAAACCTGAGGAAAAGCTTCAGCGATAGCTGAACCTCTTTATATCTCTGAAGGAAGAGATATTCAACGATCGATGATCACTTAGCTTATGCATTAAGTCTCTTTTGTTTTTCCCTGCACAACCAGTACGATGTGTCAGAACGGACATACCTCTGCCACAATTCGTACAACAACTCTGTCAACTACACTGTTCATGATATGGCCGAAAGCATGTCTCCCATAGTCAGACCCTCTCAGCCAATCAATGAATGACACATGTAAAGTGCCCTGCCATGCATTTAATGCATAGGGTATAAATAGAAAGATTACCTCTCCATCTGAAGAGTGTGCTCACCTCTATCCTTCATCTTTCTATCTTATAGAAACCCTTGTTTTCTATATTCTCTAACCCCTTTCTCTATATTCTTGTGCAACCATCTTAGTGTTTTCTTAAGTTTGTTTAGATTGAGTTCTACTTAATCTTATTCCGCAACAGACTTGTAAATTGTGTTTGATTTATCAATAAACAATTTATTAAACTTTAAATTCTGTGTTTGTATTCAACCCCCCCCCCCCCTTCTACAAACTTGTTAAGCACCTCCGGGACCAACAAGTGGTATCAGAGCAGACTGTTTAATCTGATAAACAATATCTTGCTTTATTCTCTTCCTTGCTATTCTAAAATGGCACTTAACACAAACACAAACTACTATGATAATGGTTCACTTTCTAAACCTCCTCGATTTAGCAGGGATAACTTTTCTCTCTGGAAAACTCGAATGATGCTATTTCTTGAAGGTGCAGATCCCACTATACCTGAGTACGTAGCAAACGGACCCTATGAACCTGTCCAAATCATAGCTTCCGTTCCAACTACTGCCACCACTCCTTTTATTCCTGAACGCTATATTGCTAAGGAAATCAGACAATGGAGTGATGAAGACAAAAAGAAGGTTGGTATCGATGCACGGGCAAAGACCATTATCTCTATGGCTCTGCCTGATGAAGTTTTCCATTCCATCATGCATCTTAAAACTTCTAAAGAAATGTGGGAAACCATATGTGTTCAATATGAAGGCACCACTGAAATCCAAGAGGCTCGAAAGATTTACTTGGTAAGACAGTATGAAAGTTTTATCACTGGTAAGAATGAATCTCTCTCTGATGTTCATCAACGGTTTAACTGCTTAATCATTGATTTAAGAACCGTTGGCAGGACCTATTCTAATTCTGAGGTCCTAACAAAATTCTTAGAATGTCTTCCTGAATGTTGGGACAGTTATTCAATATGTCTCAAGCTGACAAAAGACTTAAATTCTCTTTCTCTCAGCACCTTGTATGGAATATTGCACAACTATGAGCAATCAAATCTTTTAAAGAAGAATCTTATAAAAGATTCTAAAGACTCCAAAAGCATCCTTGTTGCTTTAGTCTCTTCAGAGATAATTCCATCTCAGCGATCTACGCTCACCATCACTGAGTTAGATTATGAATCTGAGGATCTATCAGACACTGATCTTTCAGAGTTTGATGAGTCCTTAGCACTTTTGACAAAATCTTTTAAGATATTTGCAAGAAAGAGCAATTTCCGAAGAAATAAGCCTCTCTCCCTCACTGACAAGCCAAAATCAACCCCTGTTGATAAGGCTACTGCTACTTGCTTTAACTGTGAAAAGATTGGACACTTTGCAAGTGAGTGTAGGTCGAAGAAAGTCTTCAAACCTTCTACCTCGAGAAGATCCAACGATGAAAAATACCTTAAGCTGAAATAGAAATATCAAAATTTGAAAAACTACAAGCGAAAAGGTAAAGGTCTCATCGCTGAAGAACACGACTGGGCTGAATCTGAAGAATCAAGTTCTGATGAAGAAGAAGTCGCTAATCTCTGCCTCATGGCTGAGATTAAAGAAGAAGTGAAAGAACCAACTGAAACTTCTATGAGCTATATATCATCTCAGGTATCTATCTCTACTAATCACTCTCTACCTGAATCAGAGAGAAGTCGCGCAGTTGATGTGTTGACGATTGATCTTTACAATGCTCTAAACGGAAAATCTCTAGCTGAAAGCAAAAACAATGATTTAACTGAACAGCTGAAAAAATGCCATGAAAAGATCAGAGAACAGACTATTTTAGAGGAAAGTTTGAAAGATCAAGTTGTTGTAAATAAAATCATCAGCATAGAACGCGAACAAGCCATCGCTGCTCTAAAAGCAGAAAAGGCTACTGTTGAAAAATGGTGCAATTCCTCAACAAAGATCACTGAGATAATAAACGCTCAAGCTCCCGGCGGTGATAAAACCGGTCTTGGTTTTTGGAAACCACAGGATGAGCATAAAGAAGACAGTTCCTTGCTTAAGTTTGGAACGTTTGTATCTTCTATCTCTGACACTTCTTATAATCAGTTTTATCCTTTATCATCTTCTAATCCCATCCCTGAGGAAATATCCAAAGGCTCTAAGTCTGCGGATAAAGGAAAATCCATTCTTCGTCCTCCGAAGGCTACCGAGAAAGCAAAGCTGAAAGTTCCTTCTAAACCTTCAGCGAATCAATCGTCTAGCTCTGTGATAGAAATATTTGATCTCTGTCCTCCAAAGTTAAAGGTTGATCTTAAGCCTAAGAGATCTGAAGAAATGAAAGTTCCTCCCAGATCTCATGATAAAAGCATTCTTGGAGCTGGACCTGCTCATCTTAAATTCTTAAAACCTTTTACACATGGTCCCAAAACCACTTTCAAATATAGAAAATGCTATCACCGTGGATTTACTGACCATATTGCAAGCAAATGTCTAACTTCCACTAAAGCTGATAAATCAGCTAAAGTGAAGATGAATGCCTCCAAGGCTGGGAAGGTCATCAAAGCTGAAAAATCTACCAAGGTGAAGAATACCACTAAGGTTAAGAAATTAACCAAGGTGAAGGTTACCACTGAAGCTGAATCTTCATCTGCTGTGAAGATTGCTGAACCTTCCATCACCACTAACCCTAAAGGACCCATTGAAAAGTGGGTACCAAACAAAGCTTAATCTTCCTTATGTTTGCAGGGATCAAAGGGCATCTGGTATCTCGATAGTGGATGTTCTCGTCATATGACTGGACAAAAAGACCTGCTCACTGAATACAAGGAAGAGAAAGGTCCCTCTCTGACCTTTGGAATGAAGCACAATCTCCTGAGCATCAGTCAGCTATGTGACAAAGACTATGAAGTTCGCTTTACCAAGAAAGCATGTTCAGTGGTAAATGAGAAAGGAAAACTTGCTCTCAGTGGTTATCGTAAAGAAAATGTCTATGTAATAGATATGGACTCTACTACCACTGAAAACATATGTTTTCTCTTTAAAGCCTCTTCTGATGTCAACTGGCTATGGCACAAAAGGCTATCTCATCTAAACTTCAAAACCCTGAATTTTCTCTCATCTAAGGAAATGGTTTCTGGTCTTCCTCAGCACTCATATGCTAAAGAATCTCTCTGCTCAGCATGTGAAAAAGGAAAACATACAAAAGCTAGTTTCAAGTCTAAACAAGTTTCCTCAGTGACGAGTCCTCTTCAACTCTTGCACATGGATTTGTTTGGCCCTGTCAACATCCAATCAATAGCTGGAAAGAAATATACGCTTGTCATTGTAGATGAATACTCTCACTACACCCGAGTTATCTTTCTTCGCTGCAAGAGTGATACTCCAGAAGAACTAATATCTTTTGTTAAAAAGATGGAAGTGCTAAATAATGTCACTGTTCGTTCAATAAGAAGTGATCATGGAACTGAGTTCAAAAATAGTTCTCTGAACAATTTCTTTGAGAACAAGGGAATTTCTCATAACTTCTCTTCAGTAAGAACACCTCAGCAAAACGGAGTCGCTGAAAGAAGAAACAGAACGATCATTGAAGCTGCTAGATCAATGCTCAGCGATTCTCACCTCCCTACTCAATTTTGGGCTGAAGCTGTAAACACTGCAGGTTTTACTCAAAACAGATCGCTGATAGTAAAGCGATTTGGAAAGACAACTTATGAACTCTTTCATGGAATAAAACCTTCTATCAGTTTTCTTCACATCTTTGGTTGTCAGTGTTTTATTTTAAACAACAAAGATCAACTTGGAAAGTTCGACCCAAAAGCTGATGATGGAATATTTCTTGGATATTCCTCTATCTCCAAAGCCTATAGAGTTTTCAACAAGAGAAGACAATATGTGGAAGAAACAATTCATGTCACTTTTGATGAAACTCGCTCAGCGAACTCTAAACCAATCGCTGACAATGAAGAGTTAAATGCTTGGATGTTTTCTCATTACAGAGAAACAAAACATTTCTTCTCAAACCATCAGCATTCAGATACTCCTCAAGCTGCTGATGATGATCCAAACATCATACCGCCGAACGCTGAATCCATCTCATGGGTTTCAGCTGAGCCTCTAAACACACTTCTTCCATCTGATCCATCTTCGTCTGAACTCCCCTCATTGTTAATCCAACCTCTAAAATGAGCGATCATGCTCCTGCTCAGCGATGGACCAGAGATCACCCCATAGATCAAATTCTTGGTGATCCCGATGCAGGTATTCAGACACAACGAAGTTCAGGTAATATCTGTCTCTTTGTCAACTTTATTTCTTTAATAGAGCCAAAGAAGGCTGATGATGCCCTTAGAGATCCAAACTGGGTCAGCGTTATGCAAGAAGAGCTGACTGAGTTCTCTCACAACAAAGTTTGGAATCTCGTTCCTAGACCATCTGATAAAACTGTTATAGGCACCAAATGGGTGTTTAGAAACAAGTTAGATGAACATGGAACTGTAACCCACAACAAGGCTCGACTTGTTGCTCAGGGTTACAGACAAGAGGAAGGCATAGACTATGATGAAACCTTTGCCCCTGTGGCTAGGCTCGAAGCAATTCGACTATTCTTAGCTTATGCAGTTCACAAAGACTTCATTGTGTATCAAATGGATGTAAAATCAGCGTTCCTAAATGGAAAGTTGAATGAAGAAGTCTATGTAGAACAACCCCCAGGGTTCTATGACCCTAAGTATCCAAATTATGTTTATAAATTAGATAAGGCTCTCTATGGTCTAAAACAAGCCCCTCGTGCTTGGTATGACACTCTCTCATCTTTTCTTATCTCTGAAAATTTTGAACGTGGCAAAATTGATAATACTTTATTTTTCAGAAAGATTAAAGGTCATATTATTCTTGTACAAATATATGTTGATGACATCATATTTGGTTCTACTAACCTATCTCTATGTACTCGCTTCGCTGAAAGAATGAAGAAAGAATACAAAATGAGTATGATGGGTGAGCTGACATATTTTCTTGGTCTTCAGATTAAATAATCTTACAAAGGTACTTTTATTAGCCAAGGTAAGTATGTTAAAGATATGCTGAAAAAGTTTGATCTAACACAAACTTCAGCGATGAAAACTCCTATGGCACCTCCTCTGACACTAAACAAAGATCCATCTGGAAAACCTGTTAATGTCACTGCCTATAGAGGAATGATAGGCTCCCTGCTGTATCTTACAGCGAGCCGACCTGACATCATGTACTCTACTTGTTATGTGCACGCTATCAATCTGAACCCAAGGAATTCCATCTGATCGCTATTAAGTGAATTTTCAGATATCTGAAAGGGACTCCTAACCTCGGTCTTTGGTATCCCAAAGACTCATAGTTCGATCTAACTGGATATTCCGATAGTGATTTTGCAGGTTGTAAACTCGATAGAAAAAGTACCACTGGTGGATGTCAACTTCTAGGAGGAAAGCTGGTAAGCTGGACAAGCAAAAAGCAAAATTCGGTGTCCACTTCCATAGCTGAAGCTGAATATGTAGCCGCTGGAAGTTGTTGTGCTCAGGTCTTATGGATGAGAAATCAACTATTAGACTATGACCTTCAGCTATCAAAGATTCCAATCTATTGCGACAACACTAGTGCTATCGCTATAGCAAACAATCCAGTGCTACATTCAAAGACGAAACACATAGAGATCATATATCATTTTATCAGAGATCATGTGATGAATGGTGATATTGAACTTCACTTTATACCCACTGACTATCAGCATGCTGATTTATTCATCAAAGCTCTTGATGAGACAAGGTTCAACTTTCTCATCAGTGAGCTTGGAATGCTGAATCTTGAAGAGTAACTCTTCATCTTCCTGTATTATGTCAGTGATTCTAAGTTCCCCTTTATCACTCTATCTCTGAATAAATTTCTGACTCTTAGGTATGTTCTCTTATTCTCCATCACTGAATGAATTTCTGACTCTCAGGTATGTTCTCTTATTCTCCATAACTGAATATTCATTCAGTAAGTTGTTTTTCTCTCAAAAATAAAAATAATCATTTTCTTTCTTCAAATGATTAAAAGCTTTTTGATAAACAAATTCTATCACTGACATTTTTCTTCAATGATCCTTCTGAAATGAAAAGTCAATCTCTGAATTTCTATCAGGGATTCTTTCAAAAAGAAAACCTATCTCTGACTTTTCTTCAGAGATAATTTCGAAAAGGACAAATGAAACGTTTTTCTCTCTCCTCATGACGCCATTTGAACCGACAATCCACGACATGCCTTTTTTTGACACGTTCGTCCGTTGCCCTTCTATCCAATCAACTTCGTGGAACGTGTCCATGTCATGATGAACGTTTGTTTCCCGCCTCTCTCTATCTCTCTCTACGTATAAAAAGAATGTTTTTTTCATTTTTATCGTTTTACGCTTTCTGGAAATCTTCTCAAGCAAGAATCTCTCTCAAGCATTTGCAAGAACCTCTTTCAAAGCATTTGCATCTTCTTCCTTAAGGATCAACAGGTTATTTTGATCTTCTTTCTCTTAAAATCTTGTTACTAAATCTTATCTATGTTCCATCATTATGGGTTTTCACAAGATTTTTGTTCACTAAAATCATTCTTTTTGATTTTATTCATTCAAAACCTTTGGTTTTCTTATTGTTCTTACTTCTTCAACTAAGAACACTGTTTTAATCTTCAAATATTTTGGTTTTTTTCTACGTTTCTTTCTCCAAATAGAAACTGGTAAAAACTTCTTTATTTTTAGACTCTAATCCTTTCCTTCTATTCTCAATTATTTCCATATTCAGAAATGGCACAATCAGCTCTCGTTGCTTCGAAGACAGTCAAGTTTGCTCTCTCTGAATATGAAATTCTGAAGAACAATCATCTTGCCCGATTGGACTTCGATGGTGTCAAATACCTACACCTAGTGGAAGCTGCTCAGTTCCTGAAGCAATCTTGAATTGCTTACGCCCTCACTGTGGATCCTAAGCCATCCAAAACGCTTCTCCAACAGTTTCGGTTCACTGCTGAAGACACCTCCATCACCAACAAGAAAGGTGACCAGGTTCCTGCTATCTCTTTCAGCACTGATTTAGGCTCAGGCATGATGAATGCATTCAGCTTGAGGAAGGCACTTAGATTTCCTGACAAACCCAAGAGTGGATTTGCCGCCCTTCCAACTGATGTTGAACTCATCCAGTTTCTGGATGATATGGAATACTGTTGGGACAACAAGCCCCGCTCCACAATCCCCAACAAGAAGCTGACTCTCATCAAGAAGGCAAACATGCCTTCTCAACTGAATTTCATCTTTTCTCACTTCATTCAATGTATGAGTGGGAAAAGTGGTTCACTTGATCAGGCAAGCAAAGTTCAAGTCCACATGGCTTACTCGGTCATCGCTGGGAAGAACTTCGACTATGCCACCGCTATCTTTGACGATCTCAAGTCAAAGATAGAGAAGACGGAGAGGGATCCCAAGATCCCATATGTACGGTTCATCTGTGCATACCTGAAGTTTCTCTACCATGACTCTTACCCCAATAACCCTGATAGTACTTTCGCCAATGTGGGTCAACGTTCATTGGAGGTCAAACCACTCAACCATGAGGTAAGTATCTCTACTCTACGCTCTTGCCTCTCTCTCCATTCTTCATCTGCAGCGGCCGCGCCGGAGGTTCCTTCTCCAACTAACCCTGCCGCTAAAACCGCTTCAAAACGACCGTCAGCTAGTCTTTCTAGTCCTTCAAAGAAGGCCAAATTGACTAAGGAGACCATCGCCACTAGTTCAATGCCTGAGGTAGTTTCTCGACAAACTTCCTTGGATGATTTCGTGGGTCTCTACTCCACATCCTCAGCTATCACATCATCAACCGTGCCAGCGATCTCGGTCGCTGTCACAACATCAGTGACACAACCACCCATCTAAGTAACAACTGAGGTAGCTACCCAACTCCCAACTTCTTCTATCCCTATTACTTGTCCTCCCATCTCTTTGGTCTCTAACCCTCCATCCATTTCTACGCAACCACAGTTTGCACCCATAGGACCTTACAATCAAAATTTTGAAGAATCTATGCAATTCTACAAATTGTTTGATAACTCAGGTACTCCTATAACCCTAAACACTACTCCTAACTCTCCATATAAGCCTGTTTCTCAGAAACTAACTTTTCTTTCAGGTCCTAATATGGCGACTGTTAACGCTCATGTCAACAGTTTGGGTGTCAAGGTGGATTCTCTCACCACCTCCATCAACGAAACCACCAGCGCTGTCAATGCCGCTGGTGAAGAGCTGAAGAAACTTACAGCTACTTGCTCGTCCAAAGCCGAAGCCTCCCAGATCACAACTCTTCAGGGCGATCTTGTCAAAGTCAAGGAGGATTCTCAACTCCTTCAGGAACGTGTTGATACTCTAAGCAACGATGTCCAGGGGTTATCTGCAAAGATTGATTCCTGCACCTCACTACTTCAGCAGGTCCTTGAGAAGCTGAATGCACCAGCTCCGACGCCCACTCCTTCTTTCACTGAGGCTGACCGCACCTCTATGAATATAGCCGTTGAATTTATTCATCAAGCTACTTTAGACATCCCTGTGATTGAAGAACGTCTAGAGCGTCTGGAGGCTGAAGTCCGGTCCCTGACATCAAAAAAAGTTGCTCCTTCCATTTCTGGCTTCCCCCGTTCTGTTAATGACAAAGAGGGGGAGAAAGAGCATACTGAAGAAAATCTTGAGGAGGATGCTGCTGCTGCTGAAGTTCAGACGGAAGAACCTCCCTCTCAGGTTGAGGGGGAGAAGGTTGCTGACAAAGCCCCTCCATCTTTGCTCGATCAAGTTTTACTTGAAGACGAAGAAGAGGAGGAAGAAGAGGATGAAGATCTTGATCTCCAGGATCAAGATACAGAGCAACATCATGATGATGATGATGACGATGAAGAAGAACAGTCTCTATGGTTTTCTGCAGCGACCACTTCATCAGTGATAGCTTCGAAAGAAGTTATCATAGCAGGGGGGAGAAGTGGAACTTCTTCGGGAACCCCTTCCCAAAGCAAACCAAACGGTTCAGCTGCTGCGGGAAGCCTGAAAAATGTTTCACCATATGAGGGGGAGAATCCTTCTCAGGTATGCCTCTCACTTGTTCCTATATCATTCTATAAATCCCAAACCTCTGTTTCTTTCTAGCCTTTATCTCTCTTCTTCCCAAAACATACACTAACTCTTTTCATCTATTTTCTGACCAGACAGTTCTCTCCTCTGCTTAAGGGAAAGGAACTACAAATAATCCCAGCTTCTATAGCTGATGACTCAATAATCCCAATCTCCTTCAATAAGATTGATGAAGAAGATGAAGAAGAAGAAACCCTGCACCATCAAGGAAGGCCCTCTAGACCATCTCACTGGTCAGAAGAAGAGATGAAGAGAAGAACAGAGATGATCTCGCATCTAGAGAATCAACGACTGAAGGTCCCTCTTCAAATAACATCTACAGAACTAGACTTCCTGACTGAAGCTGAAATTGAAGAATCTGTCAGGGCTGAGAAACTGATTGCCGACTATCAAAGAGATGTCTCTCTAGCTCTCAAGGTTCAGTCATCTCAAGTCAAAGACAAGAAGCTGAAAAAGAATCCAGTGGAAGTCCAGGCTGCTCTACTAAAGGAAATTGAAGAGGAGCGCTCAAAAGAACAAGCGGTCAACGATAAAACTGTTGAATGGTGCAAACATAAAGTCGACTATCACTCCGACCCATTAAAGATATCATCTATTGTTATCTCTGGGAAAAGGAAGAAGGATCGAATTTCTGTAACGATGGAGATAACCAGAGAGGATGGTAGCTCGAAGGCTATGTTTGTTTCAAAGCTTCAAAGCTTCAGCTACATGGAATGGCTAGAGTTCAAAGATGCGTTGAAGAAATCCAAATCAACCTATAGAGGCTATGTCGAAGGCATCCTAGAATCCCTCATCAACAGAGTCACTGCTGTGTTAAAGGTACCATCTGCTCTTCCTTCCAAGCCAAGGCACTTTAAAAGAAATCCTGTCTCCTCCTTATCTGAGAATGATGATGCAATAAAGAACGAAACCTCCATCAAGTTCTCAAAAGAAGATCTGTTTGGTCCTCCTCCTGATCTCTCAGTACTTGATCTATCCCTGCCTCCTGGTGGTCCATATATTGCAGGGCAAGTACTCAAAGAACCTTTTGGAATCTTCTTCAGAGATGATGAGGAATAGCTCAGATTCCAAAGAGTCTCTGAAATTCTTATCTGTCCCCTCAGCCATCTCTAGGATCTCCTATGTTTATGGTGTGACTTCTCTCCTTTTGCTGAACCGATCAAGGCAATCATTAGTCAAGAATCTTCAGATCGAAGGCAAAGAGGAGAAGAAATACCTGACTATATGGTTAATCCTCCAAAATCTTCTTTAGATAGCTGATAGATTAGTTTTCTATTTCTTGTAATCTATTAATTAAACTTACAGTAGTTAGTTCCTCACTTGTACTTATAATTTTCATGTCTTGTAATTCTATCTTTGAATTAATGTAAATTTCAGTGAAGTACTTTACCCTATCAGTACTGTAAAAGATCCCTCAAAATAGTAATTGGGACATGTATGTTATGAGTACTGATTATTCCATTATTTTGAACTATAAAGTAATTTTCTTCAGTTACTTTGTCATTATCAAATAGGGGGAGATTGTTGATCCAAACTCTCTCAATGATTTGATAACGACCCTCTTCTATACTTAGTGAAAATTACGTTTATTAATATGTATTAGTGTTTCATCATCAACGATCAAGATGAGTCTGTTCATTTGTCGCTGATGATCTTTCTTATAAACGCTCATATGTATTAGTGTTTCACTATCAGCGATCAGACTGAGTCTGTTCAGTTATCGCTGATGTTCTCTGATGTAAACGTAATCCCTGAAGACAAGTTTCGCGTCAACAGATATTCATAGCTGAATCAAAGACGAAGATGCTGAACAAAGACAAGTCTACTAGTGACCTGATGCGGATATCAGTGAAGCAAAGACGACTCTACTCATACACGAAGAAACCTGAGGAAAAGCTTCAGCGATAGCTGAACCTCTTTATATCTCTGAAGGAAGAGATATTCAACGATCGATGATCACTTAGCTTATGCCTTAAGTCTCTTTTGTCTTTCCCTGCACAACTAGTACGATGTGTCATAACGGACATACCTCTGCCACAGTTCGTACAACAACTCTGTCAACTACACTGTTCATGATACGGCCGAAAGCATGTCTCCCAAAGTCAGACCCTCTCAGCCAATCAATGAATGACACGTGTAAAGTGCCCTGCCATGCATTTAATGCATAGGGTATAAATAGAAAGATTACCTCTCCATCTGAAGAGTGTGCTCACCTCTATCCTTCATCTTTCTATCTTATAGAAACCCTTGTTTTCTATATTCTCTAATCCCCTTTCTCTATATTATTGTGCAACCATCTTAGTGTTTTCTTAAGTTTGTTTAGATTGAGTTCTACTTACTCTTATTCCGCAACAGACATGTAAATTATGTTTGATTTATCAATAAACAATTTATTAAACTTTAAATTCCGTGTTTGTATTCAACCCCCCCCCCCCCGGTTCTACAAACTTGTTAAGCACCTCCGGAACCAACATCCCCTGACTATTCTCTTGTCCGGTCGGTGACTGTTTCTTTAGCCGCTCGTCTACCATCATTAGAAAATTACGGGTGTTACAATCCTCCCAAACTTAAAGGAGATTTTTTCCTCGAAATCTAGCACCGCTCAAACAGCCGAAAGTCGTATTTAACGGAAATAATTGGTTCTCCATATTTCGGTTATCCCTGTCAACCAAACTTCGACTTAAGGACTCCCCTGACATTGATATCTTACCATTTTCCTTCCCAGAGATCACAAGAATTATAGGAGATGCACCTGATGGTCCAACACGTTGCTCAACCTGGAAAACAAGTCTGACAGATGGTTTTTCATCCACTCACCCCGAAGAAACTAACAATCATGCAGTAGGGAATTTAGACGACATCATTTTCTCATAACGAATGGTTTCCTATCCAAACGGGATGCCTCAATCAATACTTTACCTCTTATATGGACCCGATTACATCCATTCAAGATTGCCACTTTTTTTCTCACAACGAGTCGCCACAAACCCAACCTCAATGTTCGATAAATCTCACTGATGACAGGATGAACATCGAGTCCTTACTCATATCAGTTTCCTAACATTAAGATCTCGGTTGCCTCCCAACCTTAGGTTATTCATATTACCTCAAGAGTAGCTTACGATCTTAACCTACAATTTCCACCAAGGATACCTCAAAGCGGACTTAACCCTTAAATACTTCTAATCCTTTGTTGAATTACGTTACACTCTTTTCTTGCCTTCTAGAACACAACAACCTTTGCAGAAATGATCCAATCGTAGTTTGACCATACTCTTTCAATTCTGAGTACCCTCAATCATGTTGACTTCACCCGAGTGGTGGAGGAATCCGTATAAAACTGATGAGCTGATCACCCGTTGCTGTTACAAAAACGATACTTCTAATTTTGACAAATCGGGGTTTCCTCAATAATCTATTTCTACTTAAGGTCTACCTCGGCACACCAAATTTCTCCAATAATCAATTCCACAAAGGATTTTATCGTCCTTTCCTTGACGAAATTCCTATCAACAAGTTTGGTTTGATGCTTCATCCAGGAACGCACCATTACGCTCTACAGATAGTCGATTATCCCAAACTCCTTGTTTACACAACTCCCATAATGCATTCAAACATCCATTGTCGAATCAGCAAAAGCCCTGCCAATTATGGAAATACCAATAATCGATCCCTAATTACCAACATCTAATCTCCTTAAAGTTACCACTTAACTTGCAAACACACAGGATTCAACAGAAGTGCACTGAAGCACCCTAACGGTTAATATCCTTAAAATTGAGTGTCGTCACCTATCCTTAAAATGACTATACTGCAAACTTGGGTATGCTAACAATTATTTCATTAAAGGTTTGCACTGTGCCAATCTCCAATGTCGAATTAAATTTGACACCTGATATGGCACTAAAATCCCGAATCTTACACCTCTAACAAACGGACCACAACATCTTCTTTATTCCCTAAGATTCGCCAAGATGGTACACCACCAACACATACATGATGTCGAACAATCAAACCATTAATTCATATCTAACCATATGCAAGCAACCACACAATGCTTTAACCCGAAGATTTACCAAAACAGAAAGATCACCACTTAAATAACTGGGAGACTACATAAATCTAATACCTCAATTATTCATGTGTGAACCGGTTCATAAAACTAAAATCCACATTCAAAACTGACCACAAGTCATATCATCCAACACTTTAATTCCCAAGGACGCCCCTAGTGCTTAATAAGAAGTCCCTTTACAAGGGGGGGGGGGGGGGTTTAAAACTATGGTTCTAATGAGTTCAACGTTTTTCAACTATAAGACTGAACAAGAATGCCAATATTATTCTTAAATATTTTCTAAACATAAAATCTTTATAATCAATTTTACACATGCTAAAAGTCTTTAGCACAACTAGGAAATCATTTGAAGTGACCGTAATTGTCACACACGTAAAACCGATCGATATAACCCATCTTCTTTGACCAATAGCAAAAAAACAATAGATGAAGATGCACAAAATGAAACATGAACACATACCATCTCAGTCCCATCATACGATTACTCACGCACGCTATGGGTGTAAATCAATTTGTTCACTAAACATTGTATAACAAAATATTTTCAAAAACTCAAAACAGAATTTACATGATATCAAACTCCCAAAGTTTTCTCTCTTTTAGCCACAACACGACACATAATAAGATTCCACAAAAAATCTTGCATTTGTCACTTTATTTCACAAAACTAGTAAGGTGATATGTGCATGCACTTTGGTTAAAACATAAAATAATTTAAGTTGGTTTCAAGTTCAAAGCCAAATAACAATATGCTCTCATCGTTTTAAAATGTTGACTAAAAAACCATGATGGAAATTCCAAATAGAATATGTATGCATACTATATGTAACCCAACTGCCCGCACAAAACTTAAGGGAAACAATACAACTGGACGATGTTAAAATCTCACATCAAATCCACAAAATCGCATGAAATAAAATTCTCAATAAAACTCAAACACCAAAATAAAGGAATTAACTTTTTGCTTTAAAACCCTAACATATGTGGAGGAGATTCAATGTCAAGGTCGTAAATCGCAGTTACTTGTCCAAGACCCTAAACAACATTAAATCGCAATTACCTCATGTAAAAGCCTAAACTTTAGAAATAAGCATAATCAACTTACAAAATTGGTTCATACCAAAAATGTTCCCAAATTAACAATTTAAATAATAAGGTTTACGGAAAACAACCTATTACACAACTGAGAAATTATAAGGATGACTAAGACTGGAGGGATAAAATTAGAAATCTTCTAAAATAAGCCCCAACTCACATCTTCTCGTTCACCTTACCGGATCCTCCCACTTCTCGATCTCCTAAAAAGGGTTTTTAGTTTTGAAAGAGCGAGGGTTAGACCGAAAGGTCTAGTGAGTTCCCTCTGGTAACAGTTCTCAAGCCATAGCATCATATAAAAGATTTATAAACAATTATAAACTAGTTCAGTTTTTATAAAACGTCACACCCGCAAATCACGCTTTCCAACACACACTGAAATCACACATAGGCGACAACGTGTATGGCTCATACTGGCTTATTCTGGGACACCCCCCATTGGCATAAACATGACCCCCCCCGGTATGAGTGCATGCGGGACACCCCCCCCCCCCCCACTTAGGCCATACTCGCCAACTACAATGTATGCATACATTTATCCAACAACAAAAGTGTAAACCACGTTTAAAGTAAATCTCACATATATAAAGCACACCTAATTAATAAAATGCTTTAAATAAACTTCCACATGTCTTTAACCACTCTAACATCGAAAAACATTTAGTTTAGAAAACTTACTTGATGTTTCTCGCTTAAATCTAGACCTGACAAAAATTGACACGACACGCTAACGCGACATGAACTTGACACGAAATAAACGGGTTTGGGTAATACATTTCAACCCGTTTAAGTAAACGGGTTGACACGACACGACACGAAAACTAAACGGGTAAGGTCAGGGTCAAAATTTTCAACTCGAAAATGACCCGAATAACCCGTTTATATATATACATACATATTTTATAAATTTTCTTTTTAATGCTTTGGATTTTTAATGTTTTAGATTTGGTTAGAACTTATAAGTTTGAACTATAAAATTTGGATTTCTAATGATTTCATTTGAATTTTGGATTTGTATTGTTTTGTGAATTTTTTATTTTTAATTTTTAGTTTGATAAATGTTAAACGGGTTAGGTGGGTCGTGTCGGGTTAGTAGGGTCGGGTTAGGGTTGGGATTTTTTTGACCCATTTAATAAACGGGTCGGGTTAGGGTTAGACACTCTCAACCCGTTTAACTTTGAACCCGACACGTTTGCCAGGTCTACTTACATCCTCTTGCTTACGCTAGAGATCGGTAACGCTCCCCTATGGTGTAAATAAATAAAATGGTGAGTTTCTCTTCCGGTTAACATAAGACTAACGAAACTCCTCACGGTAAGACCCGCTCTTGAAGCTTCACACTTAGACCCACGAAACCCGAATAGGCTAAAAGGAAAACTCCCCGGAAACACTTGACCGCATAACCCGGGATCACCCGGTTCAACATACCCGGGATCACCCAGTCGCTACAACCCGGGATCACCCGATTAACATCACCCGGGCTCACCCGATTCACACAACCTGGGCCACCCGGTTCACACAACTCGGGCCACCCGGTTCACACAACCTGGGCCACCCGGTTCACACCACCCGACTCTACTCGATTGAGGGAGTACCCGGGGTCACTCGACTAACAACGCCCGACTTCCCCCGGCTTGGAGCAACACCCGAGCTTCACTCGGTGGGGAATCCTTGACCCCGACCAAGGGCTAGCGGCGACCATGATTAAATCGACACACCGCAGGCGACCATCTCCAGGCGACAAAAATCGCCACACAACCCCATTGAAAAATCGAGACCTCCTAGCCTCTTACCACAAACGATTAACAATAGAAATCTTGGTCTAAACTCCCCAAAACTCAGCTCGAGAAATAAAACACAAGACAAATCCCCCCATTAAAATCAGGATTAACAATACTCTTTCAATCATAGAAGGTAATAATCAAAGGAAACTTACCTTGAAGAAGATTGATGAATCTTTGCTTCCAAGAATAACTTGCTCCATACTTTCTCTTCTCCAAAACGCCTCCAACCCCTCTTCCACAAAAGTTCTCAGCCGACAAAAAGAAAATGAGAAAAGTTTCTAGGGTTAAATCCCTCTTATTCTATTTTACAATTAGCCCCTCCAACTTTGGGCTTTGCTCAACTATTCACCCAAACTCCAAAATTAAACACTTGAACCCGGATATTACAACTCAAGTCGCGGGCCAAGCCGCGTGTGCTCTTAAGCTGCAACCACAGCGACTTACGCGGCCTTGGCCGCGGGCCAAGCCGCGCGTGCTGCAGGTCACGCCTTTCCGCGCCTTGTGCTGAGCCATCCCTTGACCGTTCTCTTGTCTGGCGATGACTGTTTCTTTAGCCGCTCGTCTACCATCATTAGAAAATTACGGGTGTTACAGAGAGAGAGAGAGAGAGAGAGAGAGAGTTGAGTTCAGGGGAAACACTAAATAAATGAAAAAACCAGATGAAAAAAATATATCAATATTATGTAATTTAGTTTGCTCAACTTTTATTATATTTCATTTTTTTCCGAATAAAAATAGGGGGGGGGGGGGATTTTTTCAATTTAAAAAATATTGTTGTAAATGTCCGTTTAGTTACATCCGTTGAATCAACTAATCTAGGGGGTGTTTGGGATTGCTTATTTAAAACAACTTATGCTTATTTTGAAAAGTACTTATTAACTTATGCGGTGTCAAACCGGAGTTTTTATAAAAGTGTTTGGATTAGCTTATTGTGGTACCAAAACGTAATAAGCTAATAAGTTGTTATTTAAAAGTGTTTGAGATTGCTTATACATACAAAATAACCAAAAAAATAATAAGCACTTTTCAAATAAGTTGATAGGTTAGAACAAAATGACTTATCAAAAACAACTTTTCAGCGGTTTGGCACTGCTATAAGCTTTTTTTATTTTTCTCCATCCAAACACTTAAAAGTGCTTATATCCGGTGGCAAATCGCAATAAGCTAAAAAACACTTCAAATAAGCAATCCCAAACACCCGCCTAATGGTTGATGAAGGTGGTTTTCCGCTAAACCTCATTATATATACAAATTTAAAGCATGTCCATTTCCACTAAATACAAAACCCCAATAAACAATACAAAGCGAAGTGGAAAAAGAAAGGAATTAGGTTCTAAACGCCGTTTTGAAAAAAATTAATTGTTTTTAGTTTTCATATTTAATTATGGATTTGGTCCCTGTGGTTTGTGTGATTATTACGAAATTGGTCCTCGAGTACATACAAAAAAAGAAAAAAAGGATGAAAATACCCTCAAGGATATCGGAGGAGTTGGATGGCCGCTAGAGGGAGAGACCAATTAGTTACAAAACGGCATACGACGAATCCTAATATGTAATAAATGAAGTTCATGGACATTTTTGTAAAAACCACCAAACCACAGGGACCAAATCCATAATTAACTCTCTTTTTTTAATAAATATTCACAACAGTAAAACATATCCGTTAAGGTCACAATACGCAAATGCTATACCATTAGAATTTACATAAAATATAAAGTAATAACATCCTCTGGTATTAGTATTATAACTATTTTTTATAATTATATTCATAACTATTTTTCTTTAATTATATTATATACACATATAGTCAGGATCAGGTGATAAGTAATTTATCACTTTCTTAAGAACGTAAGAACGAGTGTACATTTATATCATGTGAATATTACGTTGTACTATGTGAAGATTGTAACATGCAAATCACCTTTAGTCGTGTGTTGTGAATGTTACGTTATATTGTGTGAATGTTATAATGTTGTAACATTCACACGATATAAGAGCGTCTTTACAGATCTCATGATAAAAATCACACAATATAAAGTACCTTGATCACTTCTTCTTACATTCTCATGAAAAGAGGTAACTCTTATCAGAACCAAACTCTATATATAAGAAAGCAAATTTTCGCGTTTTCATCCCAATGTTAACAAAAAAAGAAGTAAAACATCAACTATCATTCTCGTTTATATTTTTGTTTGATTTATTTCTTATGATTTGAAATGATATGAAAAGAACCGAAGATAAACTTGCTTAGATTATTTTATTGATATTCCAACTTTTCTAGACTTGGTTGCAATGTCCTTATCAATCCAATCTTTAATAATATTAATTTTTTCAGATATGATGTCTTTAATAACATTATACATATCTAGAAAATAACCAACTTTGAGACTACATATTGAAGCCTACCTTTTAAATAGTTTCCATACAATAAGCACAGATACATACGTGTATGTATGTATGTATGTATGGGGCATAATCAAATGAGAACTAGGTAGTTTGTGGTAACCGTGAGATCTAATATAAGCCACTCATTTCATATAATTAATGTTATTGTTAAAATGAAGTAAAAGGATAATTTGGTAATTTAACAATTTTTATTTTTTTACTACAAATAAAATCATTAATTACTCAATCCATAATTACCTAATTGATTACAATTTACCCTACTTATCATTTGAAACGGATGATAACCCGATCTTCTCCATAATGGTATTACAATGTATCACAATGGTGTCACAATGTATCACAATGGGTATCACATGTAGTATCACAGTGCATCTTGTATGTATTTTGAGTATCACACTCATGATTGTTTGAATGTATATTTTTTTAACATCGTCGATGTTTTTAGGTATCACATTGTGTATTATAGTTGTATCACAGTGGCATTATAATTGTATCACAGTGCGTCTTATATTTACTTTGGGTATCACACTGATGAATGTTTGTATGTGGGTCTCGGAGGTCAGATTTGAGAGAGAGAGAGAGGGAGAGAGAAAATCATATTACCTAAAATGCTCTTTAATTAAAATTTAAAGTCAAATTACCAAATATATTAATTTCTTAATTTATTCTTTGATGTGTGGATGAAATCGGATCTCACAGTTAACACAAAATATACAGTTCTCCCTTGAATGACCCCCTGTATGTATGCATGTACATATATACACACACAAATATGCTATACACACACACACGAGAAGAAAGGGTTTCTTTGAAGATGATTACCTCATATCTTGCGCTCGACATAAAAAAACACCTTTTCACCCATCGGCTACTTAAGTCTGAATCGTTCAGACTTTATTACACACCACCTCTTATTAATCATGACTAAAATAAGACTTCAGATTTAAGATCTCTTAAACAACAAACATCACCTTATAGTCGAAAAAGTGTACTATGTGTTAACCATTAATTGTTGATTGTCTACAGAAGTAAGACTATGACTATGTTTGGCAAACTAGTTGATAAGCTAGCTGATAACTGATAATATAGCTAGTAGCTGATAAGCTAGCTGGTGACTGATAAGCTAGTTGGTAGCTGATACGCTAGCTGATGGAAAAGTCACGTTTGGTAAAAACTAGCTTATGAACATGTAAAATTACTAAAAAAGACATCTACAAAAAATAATCAATTACATATTTAATAAATAATTAAAACGAATTTATTATAATATAATATATTAATTAATTCAAATAAGGTAGTAAATAATATAATATGTTAATTAAAATAATTTAAAATTTATTATTATATATATTATAAATTTTGAACTTTAAACCAAATTTAAAAAAAAAATCTACATTAACTTATATTTTAAATAACCGTTACATATAATATAGAAAAAATAATCAAATAATAATTACAATAATAATAATAATAATAGATAACTAAAATATATTGATCAATATTAAATTTTTTTGATATAATTAAAAAAATAATAATAATGGATGACTAAAGTATATCGATCAATATTAAAAAAATTGATATAATTATTAATAATTCTAAATAATGAAAAATTAATATCAATGTATAATTAAAATTTATGTTATAATTTTCAAATAATATTAATTAATAATAATAAATTTTAGTAATTAATATTTATTTATAATTGATAGTTAATATAAATAATGAATATTAATGAGGATATAATTGGAATAATAACAAAAAACTCCTCATAAGCTTCTATAAGTAGCTTATTTTTGCCAAACAATGCCTATGTCCTTTGAAGGCTTGTTGCTAAAAATATCCCTTTACACAGGCATAACTGCGATAACAATATTTAGAGATATCTTAAACCTACCAATTGATAGATAACTACAACAAAATTAGGTGTATAGGTCGCTTGATGTGTTTAACCGTTCTAATAACATACTTTATAGGACTTAAGTTTATAAAGTCAAACTACAAAACATCCTATCTAAAGTGTTACAATAAGTTTATAGTTTTTTAGGACATTTTCGTATTAGCTATTTTATAGGACATTTTTGAGACATGTCCTATAAACCCATCTTTCTATAGGAAACCTATGCTTATAGAACGTTTTTTTTTTCAAATAGTATCCTATTAAATAGTGAATATGAAACTTTATTTTAAAAGTGTCCGAAAAAACTTGTTCAACACTTAAAAACATCCTATAAACCTATTGTAATTTGTAACACTTTTTGATAAGACACTTTATAGTTTGGTCCTATAAACTCAAGTCCTAAAAAATATGTTTTTAGGACGCTTAAACATTTTAAGTGTCCTATAAACCTAAGTTTATTGTAGTGGATCAAGATTTCGAGAAATGTAACAGGTCATATTTTTTTTACATAAATGACACAAATAACACAATTCTTACACAAGCAATCAACATGAGTTAGCCAATCCTCCATTCTTCTCGTTCATAAAATGAGAGGGATTAAAAGTAGTTAACATATAAGAATCATGGGTCGGAAAATCTCACTAATTTCTGACACGAGAAAAATCTCTAAGCTTTTCAAATTTCATTTATACACTACCTTATGATATGATTGAGACGAACCAGAAGTACCATTTACTGATAGCATAGGGTGAAGGCGAGAAAGTTAGAAACGAATGACTACTTTCTAGATCTTTTAGTGTGGGATAGGAAACAAGTGTTGTGAATACGTGATTTACCCATTTACGCACCTTTAGGTGAGTATTGACTTGATCATTGACTAAACATTAGGATAATTGAATGACAAGTACTTGTACAAATCTTATTAAAGATTGTTACATGAGATAGGATATAAAGTACCTTCAGTTGAAAGTGACCCAATTCTACTTAAATGTTTGTCTTGTTACAACTGTTTTGAATCAATAACATAAATCACTCGAGGACTATTTGTCAGAAAAAAAAACTATAAAATAGATTCATTTATTAATAGATAAAGTAGGTTGAAGTACACTTTATATGGATATCGGTAATTGACATTTCAACAAGGTGCATTTCTCCTTCTACGTTATATTCTCACAAAAAAAGTGAAACTTGTAAGGCAATAAATACTACTCACATTTTCAATTAGTTTTCCTCATTTGACTTCACATGGCAAACTTATTAATTATTTATTTTTGGGAAAAGTTTATAAAACCTAATAAATTATTTAATTTTGAATGATTAAGCCTTTGAACTAATTTTTTTAATGAAAAAACCATTAAATTTTCTCATTTTGAATGATTAAGTCCTTGAACATAATTTTTTAATAAATTAAATCATCGAACTTCTAAAAATTGGTTACTTACATCATATTAATCCAAAAAACTACCTGTAATCGACTGTCTTTTGATTCTTCCTCTTTTGATAGATAAAAAATATCAAAAAGAGGGAGATCGATGGCAGGGGTCAACAACGTGTTAGGTGATATGGAGAACGGACAACATTCGGGCAACGGGGAGTGGTAAGACGGAGCGATACGATTGTTTGTGAGGGGTTTTAATGACGTAAAATTTGAGAACGGTAAAATTGATTTAGATTTGTTTTTTACTTTAAAATATTCATAGTCAATTCCAGGTACCTTTAAAAAAAGGTAACCAATTTTTAAAAGTTCGATGATTTATTTATTCAAAAGAAATGTTTAGGGACTTAATCATTCAAAATTAGAAAGTTTAATGGTTTTTTCATTCAAAAAAAATAGTTGAATGACTTAATCATTCAAAATAAAAAGTTTAATGGTTTTTTTCATTCAAAAAAATAGTTAAGTGATTTAATCATTCAAAATGATATAGTTTATTAGGTTTTTTTTTTTAACTTTTCACTTCATTTTTCTATAACTTTTGCATTCACTCTTTTTGTATGCATAATGCATAAGATACGTTTTATGAAAACTCGTCCCACATTAATATAAAATAAGATTAATTTATAAGGTTGTATAAGTAGTGTGACGATTATGACGACTCATCCACATGGATAGATAAACGAGATTTGTGTCATCTTCAACTTGTGAACTATTGATAACTTTCATAATGATTTTAAGCTGATTTAGAGATTATTGAATTACCTTGCTGCTTGGAGCATTACATATTTTGATAAAAACAATATTGTTTTTTTTTTCCAAAAAAATGAGTATGATATCAATTCTGAAAATAAAAATAGGTATTAAAGATAGCACCTACAACAAAATTGACTTTATAGGATACCTAAAATGTCTAAGCGTTGTAATAAAATATTTTTTAGGACTTAAGTGTATAGGAAAAAACGAAAAAAAAAATCCTACCTAAAAGTGTTACAATAGGTTTAAAATACGCTTTTAGACGTTTCAACAAGTTTTTTAGGATGCAATTAGCTATTTTATACAACACTATTTGGAAAAAAATTGTCTTATAAACATAATATATATATATATATATATATATATATATATATATATATATATATATATATATATATATATATATATAAGGTCCCTTCTTTTGTTAACCAATGATTTTGTGTTAACTTAACCATTTTAGGCCATTAGGATTGCAATAATTTTTTTGGTTTAGTAATTGTAACCGTTTTTTAGTAAGGGTAAATTAGAAATTTTGAATTTTATTTTTTTTCTAATATTATATTATATTGAGATATATATGGGAGTTGAGATATTTATGGGATTGATTAAAAATTTTGAATTTTAAATTACATATGGAATTGATATTTATGGAATTTTAAATTTGTGAGACATATGGGATTGATATTTATGGTATTGTTTTTTGATCATGGACGTCAACACCAAATTGCACATATGCACGTAAGAAAAAGTGCATATATGCATATAATGGACATCAAATTTTCACATATGCACACTGGTAGCGAAAAAACCGTATAGGTCCACAGTGTGGGAACAAGTATACACCGACACTATGATCGCTACAAGTAATAAAGTGGTAAATATCCCGAGATCGTATCCACAAGGATTGGACTTCAAAGTTTCGAGTCCTAAGTCGAGAATACATTGGTTTCAATGAGAGAAGAAGAAAATATTTTTGAGCAAGTTTGGTGCTTTTAACAACAAAAACTAAATAAGAAACTAAAATCGGTATGGGTGTAAGTTTTCCTTGAGATTTATGTAGTAACAAAATGGTTAGTCACTTTGTAGCATGAAGTGTCTATAAAAAGCCCTATCTCTCGAAAGTGGATTTTTAAAGACCGGTCCTACAAAATGCCCATAAAGTGTCTATCGTTACCAACTCTTAATTTTGCCGATTTAACTACGTTGAAATAAATTAAGTTCTACCGGTACAGAGATTTACACCCAAATCTCTTTGTGATATAAACCTCCTCCGACGTTTGAACCGTAATAAATCATACAAAACCCGTATCTCTACGTGGTTATCAAAGACTCTCTCAAATCCTTGTGTATCCCCTTAAGCTGTATTTCGAATCCGCCCCTCTCGAGGTCAAGATTTAATATTAACACTTCAAAGTGATCGGCTTATCCGAGTTGAGTTTAAGTCCCGACTCAAGTGACCAAGCTTAAGAGCTAGTAACGACGTCCACACCCAAGTGTTGTCTACTAGTCTCAAGTCGGCCCACACTCACACCCGAATGGGTGCTTAGCTCATAATAAAAATAAAAGACATAATGTAAAAAAAAAATACTCGTTAACTATTTGCATTAATAAAGATAAACTACAAGTGTAACTAGAAAGTAAAGTTCGGAATTTAAATGTGTTAAAGTAAGTACGGAAAGTAAATACGAGAAATGAAAGACGGAAAGTAAAAGACGAAAATTAAATGCGAGAAATTAAATTCTACACTAAGCTTCATCTCTTCAACCATGAAAGTAAATGCTTGAAGATGAAGAACATATTGTTCTTGCTTAATTTCTTGATGATGGAAGATGAGATGAGATCCTTTAATGCTCCTCCCCAAGCTTGTATTTATACTTGAAATATTGAGAATCCAAGGGTGAGGATTGCCCCAAAAATTGTGTGGACATCATTAATTTAAAAATCCAGCAGATTCCAGCAATTTACAGCTAGCAAAAGCTGGACAACAGCTGTACCCAATGGTCCCTCGGGTTCCCACAGTGGGCAAACTGTGCCCACTGCGGAACAGTGACGTTTTTAACTAAAAAATGATGTGTTTAACCATAAAAACATTCTCAACAACTCCAAATGAAAATAAAATAATAAAAGGAAGAAAGACAAACAAATAAAAATGAAACACAACTAAAATGAAAGAAAACCCTACACAAATTACGTATAAATAAAGCTCAAAATGAGAGTTATCACACCCCCAAACTTAACTTGTTACCTATCCCCAAGTAACTAAAAGAACAAAAATAAAAACAAATGAAGATACAAAATACACAACAAGACTAAGTATTATAAATAGGATCTTCAACCTTTTTTTTTTATGTTGCAACTTAAATCTCTTTGATTAAAAATATCCATAGTTTTTCCTAATCTTTCCACTATGTTATTTTTATTGCAGTTTGATTTCCATAAACTAAGATATAATTCATTCATCTTATGATAATTGACTTCGCAAACTTAGATCCATAGGACTTTGAAGGGTTGGTGTTTAAGGCTTCTCACTTTCCTTACATGTTTCATCTTCCCCCAAACTTATCTTTTTGGGTTACACAAGATTTTTTTTTTCTATTATGTATTTGATGTGTTTTACCCAACTTTTTTTTTCTCAAACTGGCAACTTCAGCTATTTGTATATATATTCTTTATCCTTCCAATTTTTCGAAGGATTTAGCTCTCTTATTTTTCAACACTTGAGTTTTCTCCCCCCAAACTTAAAATACTCAATGTTCTCATTATGGAGGGAATGGTAAGACTCAAAGGCTCGAGTAAGGCAACAAAGGAAAAGTGTATCGGCTAAGTGTTAAAAAAAAGCCCATGTCATTTCTAGAGTTCAAAGTTTAATCAATATGGATACCAGGGAATTTGTTGCTTAGTTCTAGAAATCTGATAGTAGTGGATAGATTATTCAAACTATGAAACAAAAAAAAAATCCAAGGATATAAGATGCATGTATTTTTTTTTTCTTTTTTATCCCAAAAAAATTGATACTAGTCGAAAAAGAACAGATTCAAATTACACACACAAAAATGTGAAATAAAAGACACAAAATTTGGAGTTGAGAGAAGAAGATGAGTTTGTATCAAGGTTATGTAGGATGCGATTCACCACCCCACGAGTGCATCTTCCAAAAGTGGAGTGGTTTCAAGATAATAGCCACCTCCACCATACCAAAGCTTCTTCCAACAAGTCCACCACCCAAAGAACACGATCTAGGCAAAAATCCCGAACTTTTGATCACACAAATCCTCCCAACAGTCCATGGCATGATCCCTGTAGGAACATTGTGATCATAAAAAGAAGGCTGCACAACATGATAAAAAATCATTAAGTTAGGAATTTTAGCATCTTGAAGCACCTATTCACTATTGGGGAGTAAAGAAGGCTTGCTTATGTGCTCAAAGTTTGCCTCTAAAATCTCCAACTCTTTCTTAACATCACTCTCATCCTTACCAACACATTTTGATTTTTCATTATCACTTGGTAAGGAACCTCTACTTTGATTTTTCAACTCGTCGACTAGTTGTCCCATCTTAGTATTCAAGGCTTCAAAAGAGGATGTAAAATTTCCCAAAAATGTTGTAAAATTTTTCGTTAAGCTTGGAGAAAAGGTTTCAAAAGAGGGAGATGGTTCGGGTTGTTCAAAAACATTCTCGAGTGGGTAGTTGGAAACAAAGGACGTGAATTCATAATGAGGATCACTCCCTTGAAAATCAAACGAATAATCAAAATTCCCCTCACATGATTGGTCGAATGTATTTATAAACGTATCATTCCAATCTTGATAGGGAGGTGAAAATGAAAGGTAGGTGCCATCATCTTGAATATTTGCCAAAAAGTTAGGATGTTGTTCCCATGAATAATCGAAAGTATTAAATAATGGGGCATCCCAACTAAAATCATCCATTATGGTGAAAGAAAAATCAATGAAAAACTCAACTTATAACTCAAGAAACTCTAGAAATACACAATTCCCCGGCAACGGCACCAAAAACTTGGTAGCGGAAAAACCGTATAGGTCCACAGTGTGGGTGCAAGTATACACCGATACTATGATCGCTACAAGTAATAAAGTTATAAATATACCGAGATCATATCCATAAGGATTGGACTTCAAAGTTTTGAGTCATAAGTCGAGAATACACCGGTTTCAATGAGAGAAGAAGAAAATATTTTTGAGCAAGTTTGGTGCTTTTAAAAACAAAAACTAAATAAGAAACTAAAATGGGTATGGGTGTAAGTTTTCCTTGAGATTTACGTAGTAACAAAATGGTTAGTCACTTTGTAGCACGAAGTGTCTATAAAAAGTCCGATCTCTCGAAAGTGGATTTTTAAAGACCAGTCCTACAAAATGCCCATAAAGTGTCCATTGTTACCAACTCTTAATCTTGCCGATTTAACTACGTTGAAATAAATTAAGTTCTACCAGTACAGAGATTTACACCCAAATCTCTTTGTGATATAAATCTCCTCCGTCGTTTGAACCGTAATAAATCATGAAAAAACCCATATCTCTACGTGGTTATCAAAGACTCTCTCAAATCCTTGTGCATCCCTTAAGCCATATTTCGAATCCGCCCCTCTCGAGGTCAAGATTTAATATTAACATTTCAAAGTGATCGTCTTATCCACATTGAGTTTAAGTCCCGACTCAAGTGACCAAACTTAAGAGCTAGTAACGATGGCCACACCCAAGTGTTGCCTACTAGTCTCAAGTCGGCTCACACTCACACCCAAATGGGTGCTTAGCTCATAATAAAAATAAAAGACATAATGTAAGAAAAGAAATACTCGTTAACTATTTGCATTAATAAAGATAAACTACAAGTGTAACTAGAAAGTAAAGTTCAGAATTTAAATGCGTTAAAGTAAGTACGGAAATGAAAGACGGAAAGTAAAAGACGAAAATTAAATGCGAGAAATTAAATTCTACACTAAGCTTCATCTCTTCAACCATGAAAGTAAATGCTTGAAGATGAAGAACATATTGTTCTTGCTTAATTTCTTGATGATGGAAGATGAGATGAGATCCTTTAATGCTCCTCCCCAAGCTTGTATTTATACATGAAATATTGAGAATCCAAGGGTAAGGATTACCCCAAAAATTGTGTGGACATCATTAACTTAAAAATCCAGCAAATTCTAGCAATTTACGGCTAGCAAAAGTTGGACAACAACTGTACCCAATCGTCCCTCGGGTGCCCACAGTGGGCAGACTGTGCCCACTGCGGAACAGTGACGTTTTTAACTCAAAAATGATGTGTTTAACCATAAAAACATTCTCAACAACTCCAAATTAAAATAAAATAATAAAAGGAAGAAAGACAAACAAATAAAAATGAAACACAACTAAAATGAAAGACAACTTCATACAAATGACGTGTAAATAACGCTCAAAATGAGAGTTATCACACACCAAGATGTAACTGTATCAATTCAACTTCATATATTTCATATATGCACTACACAATCAATGTATTAAGTGTTCATATATGAACCGTAAAGTAAAGAACATATATGCATAACAAAAATTCATTTTCATATATGCACATCATAAAGCTCATATATGCACACCAAAACCCAAACTCTTAAGTGTTCATATATGAAGTGTAAAGTGAAGAACATATATGTATAACAAAAATCCATTTTCATATTTGAAAATCATAAAGCTCATATATGAACACCAAAATCCAAACAAATATATAGAAATTCTTCTTACCGGCGACCTCAATCTCACAGGAAAATCCACGGCACCATACCGGTGAACCACTGACTGTAAAATCACTATCACACCAACTACTTTTCAGCGTTCTAGAGGAGGTTGTGGTGGTGACGGTCGTGGTAGTAATATTACATCGAGGAGATTCAACCGTGAAATCCGACGGCCGATGAACTTGTAACACCCCGATTTCTGAGTAAGCAAATATTACCTTAAATTTATGCTTCGCTTGCTGTTTAGTGTTTGTGCTTAATATTGTCTTGAAAACCGGTCTTATTTGAGCGTTATTCGTTTGAGCCGAAGAAATAGGAAATGGGAACAACAGTGTTCTGTGCGACTCTCCGCACGACTTGAACCGCGCCACCATCCGCGCGGGGATATGCCATCTCACGACTCCAGTGCTTGGCACGAATCTTCGCGCGGGTCTAGCCGCTCGAACATCCGCGCGCGACCACTGGTCGATTTAAAAGGGGGAAATCGGACCCAAGTCTAAAACACTCTCTTCTCCTCCCTCGTCATTAATTCCGACCTAGACTCATTTATTACTCACTTCCCTTCATTTCTTTAAGTTTGGGACCATCATTTAAGGCTTGGAAGGCTATGGTTCAAGGACCTACCATCTCCTCTTCTTCATCTTCAACCTCAAGACTCCATCTCCATTTTTAGGGATTTCTCTTCACAAACCCTAGTTTGTGAGTTCTTACTCCTAAATGCTCTTGTACATGTTTAATGCTTATAATAATCATCTACATACATAAATACACTATTTATTGGATGTTTGACCTAAAATCTATGGTTTCATGGAGTTGGTCATTTAGAACATATAAACTAATGTTACTTGTTCAATAACGTGTATAAAGGTATTTGTTTGAGTAATATGATTTTTAGTAAACTACAAGGATGTGATTAGTAATGTATTAAAATGAAAAGTTTCTTGTTTAATGATTATTGTGGCAATGAGTTGACAAATGAATCATATATATATATATATATATATATATATATATATATATATATATATATTGTGTATATTTAATCAGTATGTGATCACCTGATAAGAATATGGATTTCTATTTCCTTGTGCGCGAGGATGTAGTTATATGCTTATTTGAACCATTGTTGTTGGTATTTGTGGTTTACTAGCGAGTAGGAAATAGGTGGACGTGGGCCCTTGAGGTGAAACTCGTCTAGATATGGATAGACAATAATGTCCCGTAAGACCTTGAGGTGTAACTCGACGAAGTAGGCAATAAAGGCAATGTTATGGTTTGAGGTTGTGATGTCTTGATGGCATGGGAACTAGGACTGGGACATGAGGTGTAATCCAATAACATCATGGGTGACTCCACTCCCGTGTATATGTCACCCCGATGGAAACGGGTCTCCCCCGTATTTTCCAAGGGTTATATCTTGTATGTTTATGTTCAGGTTTGGGAACATTGTTGCGGTGGAAATAACATTATGAGGCATTGGTGTTCGGTAACATAAGTCTTGTACCACGATATCCTTGTTTATTATTGTATAATTTATGAAATCTCACTAGGCTTCGTCCTAACACTTGTTGTGGTTGTTGATATTCTCACAGATCCCACTCGCGGTGGAATCTAGGATGTCGGGCATGGTGACCGGGTACGTAGGAGATCTTGAAATGCCGGTCTTTTGGGGTTTCGTGTGAAGAGAGATTTTTGGTGGAATAGCAACACCTAAGTTAATCTAGTTCGAATTAATTCTAGATTAAGTAGGTTGTTGTATTTATAAGTCTCATTACTTTTACCACTTAGTTTTGAGCAAACTCACCCAACTTGATATGGGTTTTAGTTGCCTTAAATTTGGGATTTGTCCTTGTCGAATGTTTATATTTACAGGGTATTTTGGACCTCCGTATTTTAGACGTTATATTGCCGAATTTTCGAATTTTTAATTCGCCTAATTTTTAGGATGTTACAAGTTGGTATCAGAGCTTTAGTTTAAGTGAACTAGGTATGAAATCTCGATGCCTAGACTTCAGCTGAGACTTTTAGGCAATGAAGTGTGAGAATCGGGTAGAACTTCTAAGATGGGACAATTTTAGAGTCAACGAAAACTACACCGTTGAGAATTGTAAGAAATGGTAACAAGAATTCTTATATAAAATATGTTCATAATCACATTTAGCTACTGTTATTTTGAATGTATTTCTATGTGAGCATACTTGAATTACTATAATTATGATGATCGATGAACTGTATTAGTACTTTTCTTGTGTGTAATCTTGTGTAGCCCATCTCTTACCTCTCTTGGTTGTATGGCAGACGAAAATGGTAAATACTCGAAGTCATCTTCAAACGTCACCAGAGGGTTAAGCTGTGACCGAATCCACGACCGATAGGCCGAACGCAACTGTAACGGTGGGACCTCCAATTCCACCTATGCTTGTCGGAAGGGTGGAACAAATTCCGAGGACCAACATGGTCACTGCTGAGCCAATTCTGACTGAGGTAAACCCTTAGACACAAATGATGGACATGATGAGAGCCATGAACGAGACCATGGTGAAACAACAAGAATTGTTCATGAAGCTGCTAGAGGATCGAGAGGTGAATCATCGGCGATACGAGACAATTGAAGAGAATGTTGTCATAGTGGGTTCCGGGGGTACCGGAGACGAGAACCGCACTGATGGGTTAGTGACCTTGGAAACGAGGCAACCGAAAAAAGGATGTTTGTACAAGTCCTTTATTTGCTGCAAACCGCCGGAATTCGCCGGATCCGATGAGCCCGTGAAGTGTATGAATTGGCTTAAGGAGATTGAACAAGCCTTCAGGTCTAGTGACTGTGAAGAGCGCCAAAAGGTGAAGTATGGATCTCAATTTCTCCAAGGCATGACTTTGACATGGTGGAATGTCTTCACCTCAACCCTTGAAGAATCTATGTTGGCCAAAATGTCTTGGGCCGAGTTCAAAAAGAATATCCTAGAAGAGTATTGTAATAAGGAGGAGTTGGACTTGATAGAGGAAGAGTTCTGGTCGATCAAGAAGGGAGACTTATCAGTGAAGGAGTACACCCGACTTTTTATGGAGAAACTTGATTTGGTGGGGCATGTGGCCCCGACCAAGAAGGAAAAGGTAAAGGTGTGCATGAAAGGCTTGTCCGCGGACATGTTGGCGATGGTCCGCAACTCCAAAGCCACAAACCTCCGTGAAACTATCGAAGTGGCCAAGGTTATGGAGAGAATCTATGCAAGAGATAAAGAGAAAAAGACAAAGACTGTGGAGAAGAGAAGGTGGAAAAGCCTAGTAAGTTCTTACAAGAAGCCGAGGTTTCAACCCGCAAGTAAAAGCTTTGACAACCATCGAGAGGCAAAGTGGTGCCCCAAATGCAAAAGCAAGCATTTTGGGTTTTGCAAGATCAACTCCAATCCTAACACCAACCCGGTCTCGTATTTCAAGTGCGGCAAACCGAGTTATATCAGTACCGAGTGTCCCATCCGGGGGACAATTTGTTATGAATGCAAGGAGATGGGTCACGTCAGGAGAGAGTGCCCCAAGCTAAGGGGTCTTGAGAGAGGAGGAAGCCTCGGAAGCCAACCGAAGAAGGAAGCCAACCCTAGGGATCAAGGGAGGGATTTCCAGATGACGAAGGAGGAAGCGAAGGAAACCATCGATGTGGTGTCGGGTACGTTTCTACTCAACTCCACACCCACTAGAGTATTGTTTGATTCCGGTGCAAATTTCTCCTTTGTGTCTATCCTATTTTGCAAATCTTTGGGCGTGCCTGTTAGTACTCTTTGTGATACGTTAGTCATAGAGGTAGCTAATGGGGAGCAAGTGGTCCTAAGGGATGTCTTAAGGGGTTGTCGTCTAGAAATCAGTGGTGAACCTTTTATGGTAGACTTGCTTCCCATGACCATTGGAAGTTTCGACGTGGTGATCGGAATGGACTGGTTGGCGAGGCATCAAACGGAGATCTTGTGTTCCAAGAAGCTCATACGAATCCCCATCCGGGATGGTGACTTCATCTTCGTGTATGGCGAGAAGCGGAAAGGCGAAGTGGACATTATCTCATCCATCAAAGCCACAAAGTATCTGACGAAGAAGTATCCTGCGTATCTAGAATTCGTGGTAGATGCCAAGGCAGGGAAGAAGAAAATAGAAGACGTGAAGATTGTTAATTAATTTCCAGACGTTTTTCTCGATGACTTACCCGGCTTACCACCCGATCGACAAGTGGAGTTTCGAATTGATTTAGTTCCAGGGGCGGCACTAATAGCCCGTGCACCTTATCATCTCGCGCCAACAGAAATGCAGGAAATGATATCCCAACTTCAAGAGTTGCTAGAGAAGGGGTTTGTGAGGACGAGCTCGTCTTCGTGGCGAGCTCCGATACTCTTTGTGAAGAAGAAGGACGGGTCGATGTGTATGTACATCGATTACCGAGAGTTGAACAAGGTGACCATCAAGAACAAATTCTACTACCCCGAATAGACGATCTCTTTGATCAACTACAAGGGGCCGAATGCTTTTCCAAGATTGATCTTCGATCGGGGTATCATCAAGTGAAGGTGCGAGGGGAGGACGTTCTGAAGACGACATTTAGGACTCGTTATGGGCATTACGAGTTCCTAGTCATGCCTTTTGGATTGACGAATAAGCCGACAATATTCATGGACTTGATGAACCGTTTGTGCCGACCATTTTTGGACCGGTCGGTCATAGTGTTCATCGATGACATCTTAGTGTACTCCAAGGATGAAGAGGAGTAGGAGCAACAATTGAGAGAGGTGCTAGAGGTGCTAAGAAGGGAGAAGCTTTACGCCAAATTCTCCAAGTGTGAATTTTTGTTGCGGGAAGTTCAGTTTCTCGGCCACGTGGTGAGCCGTGAAAGAGTAAAAGTAGACGCAACGAAGATAGAGGCGATGATGAACTGGGAACCTCCAAGGAGTCCGGCCGAAATTCGTAGCTTTTTGGGACTCGCCGGATACTATCGAAGATTCATCCAAGACTTCTCCAAAGTTGCATCATCGTTGACCACACTGACTCGGAAGAATGTGAAATTTGTATGGACTGACATTCAAGAGAAGGCTTTTCGTACCCTGCAACGAAAGCTGTGTGAAGCCCCAATATTATCCCTACCCGAGGGAACGGAAGACTTCGTCGTTTTCAGTGACGCATCCAAGATGGGTCTAGGATGTGTTCTAATGCAAAGGAGTAAAGTGATAGTGTATGCATCAAGACAGTTGAAGGAGCAGGAGAAGAATTACCCAACACATGACCTTAAATTGGTGGCGGTTGTGTTTGCTTTGAAGTTATGGCGACACTACTTGTACAGTACCAAGTGCACCCTCTACACCGACCACAAAATCTTGAAGTATGTCTTTGATCAGAAAGAGTTGAATATGTGGCAAAGAAGATGGTTGGAGTTATTGAAAGATTATGTAACACCCTCAAATTTGGTAAGAGCAACTAATAAAAAAAATCTCGATATAACAACAATTATAAAACTACAGTCTTATATACAGAGACTAAATCGAAGTCGGGTGTCACTTAACCCCAAAAGTAAGCTGCTCTTTCTTTAACTAACGCGGAAGACCTCACCTAGCAAGACGCTTCTTGAGCTTACAACCAACACTCGCCTCTTCAAAGTGTCGCTAGCACTAACCCAAAAAGGTACCTGATGCACATGCCGACAAAATAAAAAGGTTAGGCTTAACGCCTAGTGAGTTCAGGAGTTTTATATCTTGATTATAGAGGAAAAACGTAAGGGAAAGTATTGTAACATTTAATCATGATCCTTTGAAAAGATTTACTAAAGAAAATAAGAAAGTAGCTCATTTACTAATAATAAGCATTTTATAAATGGATGCCTCAACGCCAAAACATTCTTTCATGAAGTAATGAAATCCAACACTTGATCAAAACGAGAATAATGGTAATGCTCGAAAAATGGAATTTGAATAAGCTTTATAAATCAACCGACCAAAATATGCATAAACTCCAGTTTATATGATTATAGCCTAAGAGAGAGAGATAACTCGACTCAAAACGTGGGTATAAATTGACTCCCGATTTATGACAATGTAAATATACTTCATATTCCAAAACACCCCAAAACACGGGTAGGGATTAATACTCAACCCATAAAACATAGAATGAACATATGTATGCAAAATGTCACCGAAAACAAATATATAAAGACAGCCCAAAGACAACACCTTTCGGTGATGGGGGAAACCCGATTCCGTATAATGCGACGTGCACAAAGTAAGCCACACATTACGTTAAACTGGTATTAAATATCGGGCTCAACATCTTTCAGAATACACCCATAAATAATAGCATGGTGGACTTACACCATACCGAAGAAGCCAAACCGCGCCTCAATGGGAATTAACTAGCGTTCCACCATTGGACAAATAATAAAGTATCGAGCTCAGCATCTTTCAGCATACACCCATAGATACTGCACGAAGGACTTACAATCCCAATCCTATGCCTAACGTGCCGCACGAAGGACTTACAATCCCAAACCTATGCCAACGTGCCACGATGTGAGAGGCTAGTCGTCCCAACATCGCCCAAAATAACAAAAGAGCTAATGGATCCATAGCAGACGGGCCTGAACATTACATGACTCAAAACGAATGAACTAACGCATTCAAAACATGTAATTCCCAAATAAGATGCAATAAATGCAAAATCAAAACCAAGCGCTCTATAGTGAGCTATTAAAACCGGACAAGTGTCCCCAAGACCTAACAAAATCCAAGCCGAGCCATAAGCTCAACAAATCCGAAAACCCAATGTTAAAAATCATAAAATGAAATCAAACGTAAATGACCCAAAATAATGTAACCCATGCTTCAACTCACACAATTAACTCCAACACGATTTAAATCGGGACAAAACATTTTCCAAGTGGATCTATACCTTTTATCTTTTCAAATCATCCCATGACACCCAATAAGATGCATTTATACTCGAAAATATACTTCATGAAATAAATCATTTAGATACCCAAAATATGTAATTTATTTATCAAAATGCACAAAATCCCCAAATGTGGGTGTTTTATAAGTTTATAAAGTTGAATACTTTCAAATAGCCAAAACTTATCAGATGATTAGCAGTTAACAATTTCATATAAAACATGTAAACACTTTAAAATAGGCATTTTGGCATGTACATCATTTTCATAGATCAACTTGAACTCACCTTGCTAGATTTAGGCTAAATCTAGATTTTACCCCTCCCTTCGAGCTCCTTTGAAGGGCACTTGAATCCTCGAGCCGAAAGCTTCCAAAACCTAGATCCATACATTCCAAACCATAAATACCCATATTTACCCATTTAGAAACATTCCCCAAACTTTATTTACTAAAATCCCCAACAAGGTCAAAACCCTAGTTTCTCCAAAACCATTAGATCCAAGATTTGAGAAACCAAATACTAGGGAAACATCAATGGATCATTTATAACATTATTTCAAGAAAGCTTACCATTTGAGATGATGAGACTTTCCGAGGACACCCATTCCAACTCTTTAACTCGAGCTCCCAATCGTTGAACTTGAGGAGGAAGATGAAGATGGAGGTTTTGTGGTTCAAGATCCCACTAGCTAGATGATGAAGAATCATGTGGTTCAAGGGGAAAACCCTCAAAATGGGTTAGGGTTTGATTTTGGGGTTTGGGGGTCGGTTTGGGAGAGAAATGGGGGAAGGATTTGAGTTTAGGGTGAAAATGGGGTTTTAGGGCCGATTTTCCCTGTTTTTGTGCATCCAGTGGCTCCGCGCGGGTGGCTGGGCCCCACCAGCCCCGCGCCACCAGCCGCGCGGAGCTCTGTCGCTCAACAATCTCGCCCGTTCACTGTTTTGGTCATAACTTCTTCGTTATAGCTCCGTTTTTGCTCCGGAAAGAACCGTTGGACTCGTAATTGAATCCTTCATCTTTCTAGACTATAAAATCTAGGATTCAAGTCCAAAATCCTTTATCTTATTTTTCCTCAATAAAACGGTTTCGGTATTAACTTGAAATGATGCCTTTTCGAAAATCGGGGTGTTACAATCCTCCCAACCTTAAAAGAGATTTCGTCCCCGAAATCTGACACCGATCAAATACCCAACGCCGCCCTTAGCGAGGTCAATTGGTTCTCTACCCAAAAAGGACTTCCTCCACGATACCTTGCCCCATGAACGAAACCGATCACATCCCAATCAAGGCTTCAACTATCTTTCTCATAACTAACCGTCACAACTCGATTCTAAGGTTCGATGTGCCTTACCGCTGACTGAATGAGCATCGAGTCCTTATCAACCACTTTCCTATCCTTAAATTTCGGCGGTCTCCCAACCTTAGGTTGCACATATCACCTCGAGAATACTTCAGAGCGAGCTTATCCCTTAGATACTTCTAATTCCGACACATCAAGGTCTCCTCAATAATCGATTTCTACTTAAGGTTTACCTCGACATTCTGACCCAATTCCTCAATAATCCATACTATAAAAGATTCATCGTCCTTTCCTTGACGACATTTCCTAACACCAGTTAGATTCGATTCAATCACAACTTCAATCCGTTCCTCAACTGGCACGGTACAACATCGGTAGACAACGGATTCCTTCAACTCCACGGTTACTCACATCCCAGGGTGTAGTCAAGCATCGGTTGACGAATCAGTGAAACCTTGCTGATTACAGAATTACCAATGATCGATTCTTAATTTCCATCATCTAATCTTCTTAAGGTTTTCACTTAAATTGCTAACGCACTGGCTTTATCGGAAGTATGATGAAGCATCCCAACGGTTATTATCCTCAAATCGAATGTCGACACCTATGTTCAAAACTGTTACACTACCACTGTGGACATACCACCATAATTTCCTTCCATAATTTACACTGATGATTCAAAGTTGACACTTATCATACCACTAAATATGAATTTACATTTCTAACAACCGAATTACAATATCTTCTTTATTTCTGCAAATTTTCCAAGAAGACACACCACCGACCCATACTTGATGTTAACCTGCAGCCCATCCATTCAAATCTAGTCATATGCAAGCAACCACCCAAAGTTTTTATCCCGAGGATTTACCGAAACAGAAAGATTACCTCTTTCTTAACTGGGAGAAAACAAAAATCTAATACTTCAATTATTCATGCATGACCCAAATCAAAAATATGAAACCCAAATTTAAGGTTGACCACAAGTCGGATCGTCCGACACTTCGGATCCCAAGGACTCCTCTAGTCCCTTAATTAATTGCAACTTCTCTAACTATAGGGGTTTTAAATCTACATCCTTAACGAGTTCAAGGTTTTTCACCCAGTATGCCAATTTGAAATTTATAAAACTCTCAAATACATAAATTTTATAACAATTAAACGTGCAGTAAAATACACTACCGTGCATTCGATAGGTTTCGAAATTGATCACCAATACTACGCATATAAAACCATTTCCAAAACTCGTTTGATCAGTACTTACGTTGATAAAACGACAACAAAAGATGCGCAACAAAACTTTTAAACAGACTACCATGGTCCTAGTATGCATCAATTTATACTATGCATGTGAAAAATAACTTTCCGCACTATAACATGTGCAATAAAAGTTTGTACCTCTCCTAACAGTAAAATCAATAACTGGAGTATGTTCTGGGCAAAAGTTCTATCTGAAACAACATAAAGCTTTTGTACATTTACTCACACCAACAATATGATTTAAACCAATTACGAAAAGCATACAATGATTAACACTTGTATAAGGCCCAATGGTAAATCACATGATATTGAAACTTTCCAAAATAACACATGGGATGACATTTATTAACAAGGCCCATAATTTAACGCACACAACAATGCATGTACACACACTCCAGAATTTATCTACGTGACGCAAAAAAAAGTCGTACTATAAGGCACCATAAAACCCAACCGAATTTTCATAAAACCCATTAACGCTAAAATCAAGCGGTGTCAAAATTTCATTTCCCCACATAAAAGCATAAAACGACAATAAGTCTAAAAATGTTAAAATTCTAAAATCACAAGGTACTGTAAAGTGACCCTTTTCAACAATACTAACATGAGACACGACGCCCAAAAATTGTAAAACAATATTCCATAAAATTCAACACGACTCATACAGACTAAAATTCCCAAAAATTTCCGACTCAAAAACATGGGAACAACTCTTCCTTTAAAACCTTAACATACGCGGAGGAGATCCAATGTCAAGGTAAACAATTCCACAGTTATTTACCCAATACTCCAAATACATTAAAACACGAATATTACGAGATCCGTAAGTAGAGTTTGACACGAAAAGAGGATAAGGAGATTTTCAATAAAATATTTGCAACCACGCGCTACAATCATGCATGCTTGAGCTCACGGTTTAAAATTTGATGAACACTTAAATGCTTTATCGAGACTTTATAATACAACTCGCCTTATGTTTTGAGAACATGAGAAACAATTTATGCAAACTTATATATATATATATATATATATATATATATATATTTTTGGAAACAAATTTTGTGCATGAATTTGGTCGGCACTCAGCATCTTAGGACAACACTACTCCAATTTCCCGACACACCATTGTCATCCGGATGCATCAAACATCTTAGGGAAACAATCCCACTAATTTGGTTAGCTTACAGTTTCTCCTCGAAATAGAATCGGTCTAACAACCTCATAGTATTAATCCAAACAATAATTCTGACTTTAGATGATCAACTTAAGACATTCATCGCACTTAACTATCATTCCAAAGTGACATCGCTATAAACATCAATCCGTCCTTAGATCACTCACTTAGAACCTCTTTACTACCCCAACGATCATCCCACCAAGGTAGCACAAGTATACACATGTAGCATGTAGATTCACCATGACACTGGCCAGGTGCCATTATGAATGTACCGTACATGATCATCCTTGCTATCCTCGACAAATTTCCCGTTTCTCACGATTCGGTCAAATCCAAAATATCGCATCTTAAGGTATCTAATGTGCCATTTTATTTTCAATTACCTAAAAGAACGCTAGTTTGAGTCTAGGCATCCAAAAGCAATACCTAATTGTCTCAAACTTAAGCTCTGATACCAACTTGTAACACCCTCAAATTTGGTAAGAGCAACTAATAATTTTTTTTTGATATAACAACAATTATAAAACTACAGTCTTATATACAGAGACTAAATCGAAGTCGGGTGTCACTTAACCCCAAAAGTAAGCTGCTCTTTCCTAAACTAACGCGGAAGACCTCACCTAGCAAGACGCTTCTCGAGCTTACAACCAACACTCGCCTCTTCAAAGTGTCGCTAGCACTAACCCAAAACGGTACCTGATGCACATGCCGACAAAATAAAAAGGTTAGGCTTAACGCCTAGTGAGTTCAGGAGTTTTATATCATGATTATAGAGAAAAAACGTAAGGGAAAGTATTATAACATTTAATCATGATCATTTGAAAAGATTTACTAAAGAAAATAAGAAAGTAGCTCATTTACTAATAATAAGCATTTTATAAATGGATGCCTCAACGCCAAAACATTCTTTCATGAAGTAATGAAATCTAACACTTGATCAAAACGAGAATAATGGTAATGCTCGAAAAATGGAATTTGAATAAGCTTTATAAATCAACCGACCAAAATATGTATGATTATAGCCTAAGACAGAGAGATAACTCGACTCAAAACGTGGGTATAAATTGACTCCCAATTTATGACAATGTAAATATACTTCATATTCCAAAACACCCCAAAACACGGGTAGGGATTAATACTCAACCCATAAAACATGGAATGAACATATGTATGCAAAATGTCACCGGAAACAAATATATAAAGACAACCCAAAGACAACACCTTTCGGTGACGGGGGAAACCCGATTCCGCATAATGCGAAGTGCACAAAGTAAGCCACACATTACGTTAAACTGGTATTAAATATCGGGCTCAACATCTTTTGGAATACACCCATAAATAATAGCATGGAGGACTTACACCATACCGAAGAAGCCAAACCGCGCCTCAATGGGAATTAACTAGCGTTCCACCATTGGACAAATAATAAAGTATCGAGCTCAGCATCTTTCAGCATACACCCATAGATACTACACGAAGGACTTACAATCCCAATCCTATGCCTAACGTGCCGCACGAAGGACTTACAATCCCAATCCTATGCCAACGTGCCACGATGTGAGAGGCTAGTCGTCCCAACATCGCCCAAAATAACAAAAGAGCTAATGGATCCATAGCAGACGGGGCTGAAACATTACATGACTCAAAACGAATGAACTAACGCATTCAAAACATGTAATTCCCAAATAAGATGCAATAAATGCAAATCATAACCAAGCGCTCTATAATGAGCTATCAAAACCGGACAAGTATCCCCAAGACCTAACAAAATCCAAGCCGATCCATAAGCTCAACAAAGCCGAAAACCCAACGTTGAAAATCATAAAATGAAATCAAACGTAAATGACCCGAAATAATGCAACCCATGCTTCAACTCACACAATTAACTCCAACACGATTTAAATCGGGACAAAACATTTTCCAAGTGGATCTATACCTTTTATCTTTTCAAATCATCCCATGACACCCAATAAGATGCATTTATACTCGAAAATATATTTCATGAAATAAATCATTTAGATACCCAAAATATATGATTTATTTATCAAAATGCACAAAATCCCCAAATGTGGGTGTTTTATAAGTTTATAAAGTTGAATACTTTCAAATAGCCAAAACTTATCAGATGATTAGAAGTTAACAGTTTCATATAAAACATGTAAACACTTTAAAATAGACATTTTGGCATGTACACCGTTTTCACAGATCAACTTGAACTCACCTTGCTAGATTTAGGCTAAATCTAGATTTTACCCCTCCCTTCGAGCTCATTTGAAGGGCACTTGAATCCTCGAGCCGAAAGCTTCCAAAACCTAGATCCATACATTCCAAACCATAAATACCCATATTTACCCATTTAGAAACATTCCCCAAACTTTATTTACTAAAATCCCGAACAAGGTCAAAACCCTAGTTTCTCCAAAACCATTAGATCCAAGATTTGAGAAACCAAATACTAGGGAAACATCAATGGAGCATTTATAACATTATTTCAAGAAATCTTACATTTTTAGATGATGAGACTTTCTGAGGACACCCATTCCAACTCTTTAACCCGAGCTCCCAATCGTTGAACTTGAGGAGGAAGATGAAGATGGAGGTTTTGTGGTTCAAGATCCCACTAGCTAGATGATGAAGAATCATGTGGTTCAAGGGGAAAACCCTCAAAATGGGTTAGGGTTTGATTTTGGGGTTTGGGGGTCGGTTTGGGAGAGAAATGGGGGAAGGATTTGAGTTTAGGGTGAAAATGGGGTTTTGGGGCCGATTTTCCCCGTTTTTGTGCACCCGGTGGCTCCGCGCTGGTGGCCGCGCCCCACCAGCCGTGCGGAGCTCTGCCGCTCAACAATCTCGCCCGTTCACTGTTTTGGTCATAACTTCTTCGTTATAGCTCCGTTTTTGCTCCGGAAAGAACCGTTGGACTCGTAATTGAATCATTCATCTTTCTAGACTATAAAATCTAGGATTCAAGTCCAAAATCCTTTATCTTATTTTTCCTCAATAAAACGGTTTCGGTATTAACTTGAAATGATGCCTTTTCGAAAATCGGGGTGTTACATATTACGACTGCAAACTTCAATATCACCCGGGCAAAGCAAATGTTGTGGCGGACGCGTTAAGTCGGAAAGAGTATAGTGGGTCAGTGAAAACCTCATTAGCAAGGATTAAGATCAATCTCAAACCTTATGGACATGATAAATACCGCTCAAGCCAAAGCGATTATCGAAGCAAACCTCAGAGATGAAGCGATGACGAAGCAACACCTTAGCTTGACGGAAGATGGTAGAGGATTGAAACTCTTCCAAGGACGAGTTTGGGTACCCAAGTTGGGAGGATGACATAAGTTACTCTTGGAAGAAACGCACAAGTCTAGATATTCCATCCACCCCGGGAGCACAAAGATGTATAGGGATCTGAAGTTAAACTTTTGGTGGCCGGTTATGAAGCTTGATGTGGCGAACTACGTGGAGAAATGCCTTACTTTCTCGTTAGTGAAGGCCGAACACCAACGACTGTATGGAAGTTTGCAATCCTTGGAAATACCGGAGTGGAAATGGGATCACATCACGATAGACTTTGTGACGAAATTACCAAGGACGTTAAAGGGCCACGACACCATTTGGGTGGTAGTGGATCGATTGACGAAAAGCGCCCACTTTTTGGCCATGAGGGAGACATTACCGTTGGACAAGCTAGAAAGACTTTATATCAACAAAGTGGTCTCGAGGCATGGAGTGCCATTATCCATTGTGTCCGATCGGGACAGTCGTTTCACTTCCTATTTCTGGAATGCTTTTCAAAGAGAACTGGGGACAAAAGTGAAGTTGAGCATGACATACGATCCTCAAACAGATGGACAAAGAGAACGGACAGTTCAAACGTTAGAAGACATGTTTTTTTGGGAAGGAGTATCCCAGACCACATTGGACCTAGACTAATCTTCGGAAAAAAGGCCTTTGGCCCGCGGGCATTCATCCCGTGGCCACAAGGATGACACCCGTGCCAATATTTGGCACAAATGCTGCGTGTGAGGCTCGAACCCGGGCAACCGCTATGAAGTCCCCAGGCTCTTACCACCACGCCACACCCTTGATATGCTTACTCACACCAAAAGCACTACTTAATCCAAATGCAAATAGTGTATAACAAGTAACAATTGTGTAAAACCCGCAAGAGAAAAACACAAGATTTTGAAACCTCCCAAAATAGCACATGGGATGACATTTATTAGCAAAACACATAAGTTAACGCACGCAATAATGCATGTACACACGTTCCAAAATTTATCCACGCGACGCAAAAGTCGTACAATATGACACCATAAAACCCAACTGAATTTTCATAAAACTTGTTAACGCTAAAATCAAGCGGTGTCAAAATTTTCATTTCCCAACATAAAAATATAAAATGACAACAAGTCTAAAAGTGTTAAAATTCTAAAACCACCACGTACGATAAAGTGACCATTTTCAACCAATAACTCCGACACCAAAATGGTCAACTTAATGCATTCATCGCGCTTAACTATCACTCCAAAGTGACAATGCTATAAATATCGACTCTTCCTTGGACTACTCGCTTAGCAACTTCTTTACTACCCCAATGGTCATCCCACCAAGGTATTACAAGTATACACATGTAGCATGTAGGTTCACCATGACACTGGCCAGGTGCCATTATGAAGGTGTCGTACATGATCATCCTTGTTATCCTCGACAAGTTTCCCGTTTCTAGCGACCCAATCAACTCCCAAATGTGTTATCTTAAGGTATCAAATGGTGCAATTATCTCTCTTAATCACCTAACCAACGCTAGTTTGAGTCTAGGTATCCAAAATCAACACCTAATTCTCTCAAACTTTAGCTCTGATACCAACTTGTAACACCCTCAAAAATGGTAAGAGCAGCTAAATTAATATTTTCAATAATGCCTCAAAGAAAGGTAAGATGTCATACGACATGACCATACTTGTATTACTGTTCTAGATTTAACCATCAACCAAACAAATAAAGTCTTACACATAGACTAATTAAAGGTCGGGTGTTACTAAACCCAATACAAATTGATATACTCGAGATAACGGGAGGTGGCTTCATCAAACTACTCACCCTCACGCATAACCCTATTTCTCATCTCTTCACAGTCTCGCTAGTACTCTTCCCCAGCTGGAACCTGATGCACATGCCGACAAATAAAAAGGGTTAGGCTAACGCCTAGTGAGTTCAAGAGTTTTCAACATGAATAAATATTTCGTTAAAAAGGGAAGAATGCATTTTAAATCATGATCTTTCAAAATGAATTAACTTAGCTATGAAAGCGACTCGTTTTCCAATGACATACGTTTTGAGGACGAATATCTCAATACAAAACATTCTTTATAAAAATGATGTTGCCCAAAACTCACTCAAACGTGAATAGAAAACGGACCCCCAGTAATAAAACGAGGATAAAACTTTATGTCCCGAAACACCCAAAACACGGATGGGGCATAATACTCAACTCTTAAAAATCATAGGAAACAACCCATATAATATAGTATGCTATTGAAAACATGTGACTAAGATTCAATACTCACGAGACCAAAATATTAAAGCATAGACAATTAAATATCCAAAATACTGCTGGCCGACAACGGGGGAGACTCGTACCCATTGAGAGTGGAGGAACACAAAAGTATGCCACTCATACAATGTTAGTCGTATGACACTTCATGACCCACAAGCCCAAGTGCCCCTACGACACCCTTCAAGCTACACCAAAAGAGACAGCTGAACTTAGCAAATCTTATCAAGAATACCGCCAAAGGCCCGACAACATCCGAGGACTACAACCATGGCATTACCCCGAATGGCGAAGGTCCCAAACGCCCATTATGAAACTCCCATTATGAAACGCCCATCAACATAATAGCACAACCGGACTCAACCCTCCTAGTGTACACTTGAAAGGTCAAGGTCATATAAGATGCATTAAGATGTAAATCGTAGATGGGACTCCACATTGAGCCATTAAAATTGGACAAGTGTCCTCGGGACTCTTTTAAAACAAAACCGAGCTAAAATGCTCTAAATTCCATTTAGCCAACAAATAACAGTTCCCAGATAATAAAACGCATTTAAATGTCGTTTATACAGACATATACCTCTAAGATGTGATTAACCCAAAACTCAATTCGGATTAGGGACATATCATTTTCCAAATGAGTTTATGAAATCAAATACACCAAAAATGCTTATACCATGAATTAGACTTTACTTGTACAAAATCACCAAGAATGCGTAAATCATGCTATTTACTTACTGAAATATTGAAACCCCAAATATGAGCATTTTATGAGATTAAAACAACCCAAGTTTATCAAATATGAAGACTTATCAAAATACTCACACTTTGATAATTACTAAGTAAAACATATTTTTACTTCAAAATACACATTTTGGCATGTACATAGTTTTCACAAAGCAACTTGAACTCACCTTGCTAGATTTAAGCTAAATCTAGATTTTACCCCAACTTGAGCATCCTTGAAGAAATCTGAACCTTCAAGTCCAAATCTTCCAAGACCTAGATCCATAAGGGTCCAACCATAAATATCCACAATTAGTCATTTAGAGTCATTCCCCAAACATTATACATAAAGATCTCAACTTATGTCAAAACCCTAATTTCCATAAATGAAGAAAATAGAAGTTTACCTTAACCATAACTCCAATCTACCAACAAAATGCTTCTAGATCGCCAAAATGAGCCATACACTCCCAATCTTCAAAATGATAAAAAGGTTGGGTGAAAACCCTAGAAATTTGATGAAGATGACAAAGAAGGTGAGAGTGAGAGGACTCTAGCTCTAGATCCCAAAACTTTGCTAGAGGGTGAAAAATCACTTGAAATCCCAAGTTATGGTGCCTCAAGTACTCAAAATCAACAATGGGGTAAATAGTTCGGTTCTTGGGAGGGGAGAGGTTGAGAGAGAGAGAAATAAATGAAATAGGTGAGTTAGAAATGAGAAAGGGGCTAAAATCTGCATTTTTAACCAAACAGACCCCGACGGCGACCTTGCCACACGATAGTGACATTGTCACTATCGCGAGGGCACTCTCGCGGATATTGTACCGCAGGTGGTACTCTCCCGGAGATTGTACCACGCGATAGTGACACATGTCACTATCGCGAGTCATTCTCGCGCCACATGTACCGAGCCCAGAAAAAGGGTCAAAACTCGAGATTCTCGCATGGGTCGATTGAAGGTTCGAATGTACAACTTAATCCACCTAAAAAGATAAATGGAAGATGAAGAGATGACCAAAGATGCACGAAAACTTACTAAGCGAAAATTTGGGTGTTACATATATAGATATATATATTTTGTGTATATTTAATCAGTATGTGATCACCTGATAAGAATATGGATTTCTATTTCCTTGTGCGCGAGGATGTAGTTATATGCTTATTTGAACCATTGTTGTTGGTATTTGTGGTTTACTAGCGAGTAGGAAATAGGTGGAAGTGGGCCCTTGAGGTGAAACTCGTCTAGATATGGATAGACAATAATGTCCCGTAAGACCTTGAGGTGTAACTCGACGAAGTAGGCAATAAAGGCAATGTTATGGTTTGAGGTTGTGATGTCTTGATGGCATGGGAACTAGGACTGGGACAATAGGTGTAATCCAATAACATCATGGGTGACTCCACTCCCGTGTATATGTCACCCCGATGGAAACGGGTCTCCCCCGTATTTTCCAAGGGTTATATCTTGTATGTTTATGTTCAGGTTTGGGAGCATTGTTGCGGTGGAAATAACATTATGAGGCATTGGTGTTCGGTAACATAAGTCTTGTACCACGATATCCTTGTTTATTATTGTATAATTTATGAAATCTCACTAGGCTTCGTCCTAACACTTGTTGTGGTTGTTGATATTCTCACAGATCCCACTCGCGGTGGAATCTAGGATGTCGGGCATGGTGACCGGGTACGTAGGAGATCTTGAAGTGCCGGTCTTTTGGGGTTTCGTGTGAAGAGAGATTTTTGGTGGAATAGCAACACCCAAGTTAATCTAGTTCGAATTAATTCTAGATTAAGTAGGTTGTTGTATTTATAAGTCTCATTACTCTTACCACTTCGTTTTGAGCAAACTCACCCAACTTGATATGGGTTTTAGTTGCCTTAAATTTGGGATTTGTCCTTGTCGAATGTTTATATTTACAGGGTATTTTGGATCTCCGTATTTTAGACGTTATATTGCCGAATGAAGATTTTGTTTTGATCTGTGATGATATTGTTTATCGCCTCCTTCGAAATCGCCACTGGAATATGTTTAGGGAAGTGGTGCCGATTATTTTGGGTATTGATACGTTTCCATGATTATCAACTAATATAAGTTTACCTTTTTACCCTTGTTCATATAGGAAGTTCAATTTTGAACCGATTTTTTCCCTTTTTTTAATTTAAAAATCTGATTTAATCACAACTATTAATTTTCAAGATTAAGGGTCCAGATTAGTTAACAAGGTTAACACAAAATCATTGGTTAACAAAAGAATGACCCCCCCTCTCTCTCTCTCTCTCTCTATATATATATATATATTAAAGCAAACCCAATAGTCCTAGGTGACATCTTCTAACATCAAGATTCATATTTTTCTTTTTTTTTCTAGATTATTGATTTTTTTAAATGTCTAATATTGTAAAGACTTTTCTACCCTTATATGTAGATGTTTGTTTTATTATCCACAAGGTATTTTTTGGTATCTTTACATATTTGCAATTTAGAATAACCTCCAAATAACCTTTTTGGTTTCCTCTTTCCTCACTCTCCATCTCCCTGATAATTAATTATTCTTCATAAGTTCATTTGGTTAGATGTAATCTCCATCGCAAATCGATAATATTCTTCTACCCTGTAATTGGTGAGCTCCAACATAAATCCATATTCTTCTACACGGTTTGGAATTGGAAAGCCGGCGAAGGAGGTAGTCATGGGGAGAGAGAGTTGTTGCATCACAGAGGCGTTCGATTGAGAGGCAAAAAACTGAAATCATGGTCGAAACTCCATCATAAATTCAGTTTTTTTTACTTACGTCTTCTCCGTTTTTCCCTTCCATATTCCATTTTTCCTCATATAATCATTGTTTCCTTCTATAAGCTAGTATCAAAATGGTGGTTAACCGAAGTTCCTTCGAAGTAACTCCCAAGACAGAGAAATCTCTTGAGCGATTGTTGATTAAACACAACCGATTTCGGAGCATCTCAGAGTCACTCCTAGCAGTTCACTGATTTTTAGTTTGTTCACACATTCTTTTTCACTATGTTCAATAATTTATGTGGATAAAAGATCCTTTTAGGAGTTGACGTTTGAGATAATGTTACTTAAAAATAAGCAGTTATAATATATTGTTTTTTTTTGCAAACAAATTATATTATGTAAAATAACTTTCATGTGACGGTTAGTGATAACTTTTTATGTACAATCTATTATTGGTATTATAATGAGATTGCAATATAAGCTTTATAAGCTAAATTTAGGATATTAATTGAGTTCTCCAATAATAATGTTTGATATTGTATAGATATTTGCGACTAATCATTTGTGTACAAACCAATGTTCTAAAAAACTTGCGGCACAGCCGCCATGGCATGCCTTGGCACTAAGGCTTGTGTGTCACACCACATTTAAGCCCATGGCACGCCATGGCCTAATGCACATAATGAGATATTTGAATTTTATTTACGTTTTTAATGTCTTATTTGCAAGTTTTTTAATATATAACCTAATTTAACTTGTTTATTACTATTGACACATTGAGTAACACTACAAAACATACGCTTTTATATATAATATTATATATGAATTAGAAATTTGAGGTCATAAGTCACACCTTGAATACGCCATGGCTTCGCCGTAGCCTCGCCGCCACGCTACGCCTCATGCCATTTAGACCCTTAGTACAAACATAACAGTACATTGGAAAATTAATTCTTTGATAAAATATAGGAACACGTTTGAAATTCTCTTTATAGAAACAACATAAATAAAATTAATTTACATTTACAAGACTCTAAAATACGTTTATTGTGATCCATTGTATTTCTTAATGGTTATTTGATTGAAAAATTCCATTTCATCTCAAATTAGTTACGTAATTTTTAAAGAAAAACGTCAATACATATATTATATATATTAAAGTAAAAACTAATGCATGGTTTAAAGAGAAACTTTCAATCATTTTATTCTTTTTCTTTTTATTTTAGTTTACTCTTGTTTTGAATATAAAATCAACACATTTATTACTAAACATTTCATTTTTGTGCTTTTTTGATTTTTCTAAACGAAATTAGTATCAAACTATATATAACTATATATATATATATATATATATATATATATATATATATATAATGTTTGGTTCATTTGAGAAATGGTAAATATATGAGAAATAGAGAAGTAATCCTAGCCATTCATATGGTCAAGATCGGATTTGACTAGTCAAATATTGCGGCTTTGAGCTTTGACCGGTCAAAAGTTGCGGCTATCCCAAAAATAGAAGGACAATTTCGTAAATTTTACAAAACACACGGGTTGTGTTCACATATGAACATGTATAATTCACATATGAACTATATGTTCATATATGAACCAGTGCAATTCACAACTGAACTCTTTTAACTGATTCATATATGAACCTTTGTGATTCATATATGAATCAGTTGAACAAACTAACAGATTCATATATGAATCAGTTGAACTAAATAACAGATTAATATATGAACCTTTGTGATTCATATATGAATCTGTATGAATCACAAAGATTCATATATGAATCAGTTGAACTAATTAACAAATTCATATATGAATCTTTGTGATTCATACAGATTCATATATGAACTCATCCCGTGTATTTTACGAAATTACCCCTCTACCTTCTATAGACCACATAGGGAATTATCTGATGCTTCGCGGTCAAAGCCGCAAATGTTGACCAGATGAATTGCTAAGATTACTTCTCTATTTCTCATATATTTACCATTTCTCAAATGAACCTCTCCATATATATATATATATATATATATATAACTAGATATATTTTTTACAACCAACATAATTAAAAACAATTTCTTTATTTGCCTTTAACTTTTTTAATTTACGTAACAATCAATATATTAACATCAATATACCATTATAAAAAAGTTTAAAAAATGTAGGTTGCCATTTTTTAGAGGTGTTTGATGATACTTTTTACTATTTTATCCAATTTTGGTTTTCTAAAATCAATATATCCTATTAATTGGTTAATATATATATATATATATTAATTATTATAAATCAATATATCTCATCAATTGATCTAACTTTTTATATTCTTCTTTTAATTATTATGAATCAATGTATATAAATTAAATACTTATGAGAAATTTAATACATTTTAGTATAAAAGATAAAATAAATCAATTGAAACCTATTACAATTAATATATAATCAATGTATATAAATAGTTATGAAAATTAAAAAAACTTATTATAAATACTTTTATCTCTTATATGTCTTACTAGATTTGACTTTTTTTCACTAAATTTCTTGCTAAAAGATTATTCTAAGTAGTGAACGTTTATTTATCGTTAAAATATTTAGTGTTGTTTCGAAGTTTTACACTTATTTTTGTAGATATGACACAATTAAAATAAAAACAAACAATGTACTATCTAAACACATCGTGAAGATCCCGAAATATGTCGAAACATGAAAACTCATCGTCACGGTACATATATATTATTACATATAAGTCATTCTATATAGTTCTCTAATCTCAATTTAATTTTCATTTTGATTTTTTACAAGTATTTCTTTCTCACAAGTCATCTACAATGTTAAAAAAACATTTGGGTATATTACTCGCCATAGGTGTTAATGTAAAATTCCCTATTCAAATCAAGCAATCTCTCAAACAAGATCTAACAATGTCAAGAACTAGAGATAGAGAGTAGAGAGAGAAAGTCATTCAAGTCATATATCTAACATTGAAAGCGTACTTTCAAATCTTACAAGGCAAAAGGTATTTATACCCACTAACTAAACACAAAGACTTACAAGCTAACACACTTAGTTGACTTTACACCTTTGACTTAACACATTAAATCTTGGATACAATATAATGACCTAACAATCTCCCCCTTTGTATTCAAGATTTAATAAAAATTTGACACTAGTCTTCAGCTCTTGATTCTTCAGCTTTTGTCTCTGATAGCTTTGATCTTTGAAGCTTTAACAATCTTTAATCTTTCAGCCTTTGAAGAATCTTGAAAAGTCTATCACAATTAACATCCTTGGAGAGTCAACAAGTCTTGATTAAAGCTTTGAAACTCTTTAAACTTCTTTGAAATCTTTGAAACTTTTGAGACTTCGAGGAATCTTTCAAAACTGTATCTTCATCACTCTGATCTCTTGACTGTCTTCAGAAAAACAAACTTTCTCGAATCATCTATCTTCAGAATCTTTTAAAATCTTTGACAGAACTTTCAGAATTTCTTTCCAAGTCTATCTTCACTTTGACATCTTCTTGATGGCTTTGAAATTTATCTTTCATAAATTTCTTCCCAATTTTGACATCTCTGCTTTGAAATTGAACTTTGTAAATTTCTCCCCCCTTTTGATGATTGTGAGCATCATGATCATCAAAACTTCTTCAATTTCAGCACTTTCTTTGATTTCCCCCTTTGTAATGAGTTAACAATCTCCCCTTCATAATAATGTGACATTCTTCGCCCTTTGATCTGAGTATCCGTCAATTCATGAAATGTATATATCCGAATCTTTTCAAATTCAGACATAATGAACGTGGTAACCCTGATTCAACAGATGAAACAGTTAATATGCCTGTAAGTAGCACGGAGCCACTTTGTACAACGGATGTACTTTGGAAAGGAGCTTTGGTGATGTTCACTCCCCCAGGGCTTCTATTCAATCATCGAAAAACCACAAAGGAATTTTCTATGAATGTTATGACAAGAAAACTTATTCCTTGTGTGTACGTGAAAGTGTAGAATGATTGAAGCTACTTAGCTTGATCAGGCTCAAATTGTGTAAACTGTTGAGACAGCAACAGATATTACACGGACTCAATGTACATGAAAGAGGTGCGAAGGTGGGGCAACTTTCCTTCTTTTTCAATATCTAAATCTTCCGAGTGAAGATCAGATTGCAGATATGCTGCGTCCCCAATGAAAATGAAACATTTATTTTTCGGGAAAGAAATGAGTGGTTGGTGGGGTAAATGCAAGAGTTGGCATGGGCTCACTTCCTTTTTCAATGATGGTCACCAAAAAATGTGAACCAATCAGAAGATGTGGCTGCCCGGCTCAGAAAGTGGTTGGTGCAGAGTTCTGATATTCTTTTAACTCTGATCTCACACCCTCTTTCTTTTTATCATTATGCTCACTTCTAACCAAACTCTCTTTTCCATTTTTCCGCTCCACACACTGAGAAAAACTCAACCGGATGAGTTATCTCCCCCACTCTTTGATTTATGACCCCTCACCCCTCAATCACTCAAGGATAACTTCCTGGGTAGGAAACACAGGTTTACGTGAATCCATAGAAGTTCTGTTTAAGCTCACACATGAATCCCATGTAAATCCTAGAAAGAATGGTTGTTCAATAGTTTAACTTGAACAGTTAAGCACAAAATTTATGATAACATTGTCAAAATGTATGCTCATGAGATTTGAGCAATTGAACTTTGAAGATTTCTCAAAAACAAATATATTGAATGAATGAAATGAAATCAAGAGAATTGTTTTGAGAATCTGACAATGTATCAATCAGATCAAATAAAATGGTTAGGGTATCAAAGAATTGGATATTTTATTTATATGAACGAATATAAACAATTTTGCAATGAACGCACAAATTTGGAAATGATGATTGATGCTCAACAATATTTGAAAGCAAACGGGAGTATTACCATCGAAAAAATTGTTCGTTTTGAGACATGGTAATAACAGATTCAAATGAAGTACTGAACCGGTGTGTATGGATACTTTACAGTATAAAGACAAGATAATACACAAGTATTGATCTTTGGAAACACACGGTCAGTTAAACATTAAAGCGCAAAATTGAAAAACATTTAAAATCACACTTCTAAATTCATAAAATCGTTTGAGAACCAGAAGTGGTTTAAACATTTCAGAAAACGTTTTTCATGCTTGAAGGTTGTTCTTCTTTCAAACAATCAGAGATATAGAATTAGAAGATACTTACTTTTAAGCTTCCCCTCAAATCATAATAAAATGATATAGATCAGATAAGCTCCCCCGGGATATTTGCAAAATATCCTTATCTTAACAATGAAGAACGAGTCCTGATCTGTTGTAATCAGAAGCCACCACCTTTACTCCCCCTTAAATTATTGTAACACTCTAAAATTCAGAGTAAATTAAAACCTGGAAATATGGCAACACGACATTCATATTTGGTATAAACCTGTGTTCGGTTATGGAAATTGACAATATACTAATCTAAGCAAAACTATCTAGATTACATCAGTTGACAATCCATAATCACCAAAAGATGGGACTTAAACAATGCCCAACACCAAATAATAGTCATCTCAAAATGCCTCGAGTCCACGCTCGACTCTCAAAACCCTGTGCAACCCACCGCTAAGGGAAACCTGTTATACACATTATTTGAGAAAAAGTGTTAGGCTTAAAGCCTAGTGAGAACATATAGCTTATAAATTTCAAAGAGATATAAACAACTGTATCAAATTAGATCATTCCAAAGGTTTAGTTATACAAATGGAGTTCTTTGGTACAAAAGGATAACCGGTCCGTAACACATCTTCCGATGACGGGGATTACCCGATTTACCGAGGATTGTAGTGGAACACAAAGTAAGCCACAAATCCGAGTTATGAGCTAAATACATGGAACCATGGCCACGAACGCTTCGGTACGTACTACGATGTGAGGGAGGCCCCCAAGGAACCAGTCATACTCGTTCACTAGACTGCATTTGACCCATGGCTAGTAACTGTCTCACATAACCGTACCAAATTCCCCCGAAGATCAAATGCATCTAGCTACATACAAAGGGGTACAAAACATCCCACCAATAAGCCGACTCGATACCTAGGGATCCACTTATATGGTCATGACTTGTCACAATATTTCATGTGACCATCCAAGCTAGATAAATAGCTACCAAAACATTTATATTTCAAAATGCCATTTTCAAGATCAACTGCTGGTAAGAAAGATAATCATGAAACAAGATTATATGCATTCTTTCAAATAAGCCACACAATAGGGCAAGTAAAACATTCTTTTAGTTCAACAAGATGGAACCTACCATTTTAGTCAAAAGTGTTCGAGAACCCTAAAATATCTCAAAACTCCAAGTTACATCAAAATGTAATAAACGGACAATCCGAAACCGTAGAGATATATAGGAGTTAAAAACACAATCTTTGACATATATAACAGTTTAGAAAAGTTAGTAGGAACTCACCTCAGATTTCTTCTTCCTAACGAATGCTACCTACGACAACACCGAAAGAATCGGTAAGTCGAAACGCAGATAACTCTCCCACTTTCTGACTAAAACTTAAAGACAACAGAAGCTAACATCGAGCAATAGGTGGCGCAAAAGAAGGCTTTTGCGCGAACTGAAGGTGGCGCAAACTAAGATTTGCGCGACCAGATAGTGGCGCAAAAAGAGACCTGGCGCAAAGAAACTTTGCGCGATTAAGGGGTGGCGCAATTCACGCTTTGCGCGACCCAAGGGTGGCGCAAATGACACTTCGCGCGACCAACGGGTGGCGCAAATGACACTTCGCGCGACCAACGGGTGGCGCAAATGTCACTTTGCGCGACCACTAGTCTTCCCTGACCGGTCGACCTGCTCAACCTCATCTCGCCGGAGCACCAACCCAGATTCCGGCCAACTTCAAAAACTCATAAAACACGGTTTTAAACGGTAGAAAAGCTCTACAACGCGATTCTACACCGGCCACAACACTTCAAACGAAAGATTAAAGCTTAAACATACCTTCAAAGTCAAGAAAATGAAGACCCACTTCAAGCTTTTCTTTCCCTTAATCTTCCAGTGAATTCAAAGAGAAAATATCAATATGAGATATTTTAAATATCTCAATAGTTGACATATATATTTAAAACCAAGTTTCATTTAACCCCCTTGAACTTTGGGAAAGATTAACTTTTCACCCAACTCCAAACTTGCGGGTGTTACAATTATGCATCTGTAATTTGTCAATGAAAAAGCACATGATAGAGATCAGATACAACTCAATTTTGAATTGTAGATCGTCATATCTTCCAAATATATTGTCAATGAAAAAGCACATGATAGAGATCAGATACAACTCCCTTTTGAATTGTAGACCGTCATATCTATCGGATGCAAACGGTTCATTAACTTCATTAACTTCATCGATTCATTAACATTAACTTCATTAACTTCATTAACATTAAAAAATTCATGATAACATTAACAATGGCAAGATCGGTTCATTAACTTCATCGAGCGTCAAGCAAACGGACAAAACATGATGAAGTCACTTACTCAAGGACCTTTCGAAAAGCCCTTCAAAGAGATTCCCGCAACTGCAAATACTCTGGCTTCTAGGACTTTGAAACCTACCGACGAATACACACCCGAAGAGCTTTTGCGATATAAAGTCAATCGTGAGCTAAATTCTAATATGATCCTAGCCTTGCCAAATTATGTCTACAACCGGATTGACTGTTACAAAAACAATCCAAAGCAGATGTGGATTCAGTTAGAGAAGATTATGCTTGGATCAACTGTTGCAACTCAACTCCGGCAAATGCGCTACATGAACAACTTTGAGGAGTTCAAAGCCAAGGACAGTGAGTCTTTGAAGAGTGTTTTCGACAGGTTCTGGGTAGTGCTGAACGATTTGCAAAAGATCAAAGTGACCAATAAGAGTTAGAGACTAATCTGAAGTTTCTCAACGCTCTTCAACCGGAATGGAACAAATCATGCCATAGATTGAGGAATGATGTCCAGGTCTCTACCATGAAAATCCAAGAGATTTATGAGATTTTGATGACAGATGAGAGCATCGTCAAGGAGAAGAAAGCCAAGCTTGATTAGAAGAACAAACCAAAGACAGTGGACCCTATGGCACTCCTCACGAGCCAATTGGCTGAACAAGCATTGTCTGAGAATGCTTATAACGGGGCCACTGATGATTATGGCGAGGCGCTAGAGAAAGCAATGAATCTTCTCTCCCAACACTACAACAAGAAGTTCCAGCATCGGTCGGGTTCCAACAACCTTCGCTTCACTTTGGGGTCTAAAAAGTCCGAGCCTGCAAAAGTGCTCGAGCCTAAGAAAGCTACTGCGTGCTTCAAATGTGGAAAGCCGGGTCATATCGCAAAGGAGTGTCGAGTGAAGGTGGTTCGAGATTCGGCATATTACCGGAAGAAGATGGAACTAGCCGAAAAGAGAGAGAACGAAATTGTTTTGCTAGCTGAGGAGGAACATTGGCTAGATCACTCCGATAACGAAGCAGAAAATGAGGAAACTGCCGCCATGTGCTTTATTGGAGATGATGACAGTGATGATGATGATCAAGATTCTTCAACTGACGAATCTGAGGTACCTTCAGAATTTGATTACAAATTTATATCTTCGCAAATGAACGTCATTATAACTGTCTTACATGACTTACGTTCAAAGTTTTTATCTGAAAAACATATTAATCAAGAAAAGTCAAATTTGATTGAAAAATTGCAAATTTCTTTGAAAGATGAAAAATCCATTTTGACTCATACAAAAGAAAACTTTCAAAAGAAATTTGATGATTTAGAAAATTTAAATATGACTTATCATGATTCTTTGACGGAAATGACCAAGTTAAAAGAAAATTTTTCGGATAAAATAAATAAGTTGGAAGAAAAATTTTATCTGCGAGATCAAACTGAGCAAACTATTTATATGAATAAACCAAGGAGTTATGATTCCATAAAAGAAAAATGGGGACTTGGTTTTGATAATCTGCATTTTTTAACTCAAGCAAAAGAAAAACCCCCCACTTTATATGAATTCGATTATCTAAATCTTGCAAAATATGCTCCTCAATTCAAAATCAATTGGATGAATGAAAAACAAATTTTAGATATCGAAAATGAGAAAATGATGAACAACACTAAAATGGAACTACCGTTTGTTTATACTCGTGAAAATGCAAAATATTTTCCTGAAAAATCAAAGAAGTCCAGAAGATCTAAAAATGTTTTAAATGTCCAATCTTCCATTAAATCTTCATTATCAAACGATTATTTCGATATATATGCCATTAACGCTAATAAGGAAAATATACCTCCAATTTCTTATGATTCTAAGAGATATATTCCCCTATTAGTGTTAGAGGGCAAAATCGTTGATCTTGAAGTTAAAATGGAAGATCAAAGTCTTCAAAATGAACTTGAAAACGATTTACTTCTTTTCATTATGAAATCAAGTTTTGAAGAAAATTTAATTTCTCAAAAACAAGATTTTGATGACAAAATTAATTCTGGATTTTCTACTGATTCTAAGGAAAATACACAAGAAGTTCCAAAGTTTGCAGAATTGCGCCACCCATTGGTAGCGCAAACTGACTGTTTGCGCCATCCTCTGGTAGCGCAAAACCAGTCTTGCGCCACTAATGGGTCGAGCAAATCTCCTTCAGGCTTGTCTTTTTCTGAAAACTCTTATGACTCCGAGGCTAGTTCAAAAACGATGAATGATCAGTTTGGTTTATTAGATAAAATCTCTTCTTCACATTCAAATCTTAAATCAAAATTTCTTGATGAATCTTTTACGCTAAATGTTGTTTATTATAAACCAAAGCGTAAAAGAAGAAGGTCAACGAAGTCAAAGAAGAAAGCTAATGTCATTTCTGAAGATTCTAATTCTTTCGATTCTAATGTTTCAGATAGGACTTTGAGGACTTCTACAAGGCAGATATGGAGGGTCAAGCAGAAATCTGATGAATCTGCAACTGATGAGGATAGATATGTAGATAAAATTTGTAGTAGTGATTCATTTGTTGTTTGTAATAAATCCAACAAATATTCAATAAAACAAATGATTCAAATTGCAAAAGATGTCTCATATTCTTTCTTTGGTTCTAGTTCAGATGATTATGCTTCGTCCTCTACTGATGATTATGTTTATTTCTCTGATAATTTTTCTCATGCTTTGTTTGTCAAATCTAACAATTTTTCTCGTTTTAGAAATGCAACTAACAAACCTGGATCCAAATTTAAGTGGATTCGAAAAGATAAATCTGTGTTGCAGGCTTTTAAAACTTAAAGGGAAATCAGAACATCGACTTCTAAACATATCTGTTTAGGACTCGTTCTTCAAATGTTAATGACTTCTGAGTAAAGCAGCTCAGGACTCGTCCTTCAATGTGTTTCTCTTCTGGACATATGAGAAACTGTGAGCGCATCTACTTCAAATTCCGCTGCACCTATCTCTGACAGTGATGTTGTTCCAGTTACATCAAGATATTCAAGAATATGAGCTAGTTCGATCAGACCCTGAATAAGTGCAAACCAAACACATAGATATGCGGTACCACCTTATTAAACATCATGTGGAAGAAGTTATTATTGAATTATATTTTGTTCTAACTGAATATCAACTTGCTGATATTTTTACAAAAGCCTTAGATGGAAAACGATTTAATTTTCTGCTTTCAAAACTCGGCGTGTTGAATTTAAAAGTTTAAACCTAAACAAATTTTATTCTATAATGTAAAATTTTTACAATTATTCTTTCTTTTGAATAAAATGTGTGTCTAGGATAAATTTTCAAGTTGTTTTGTTTACATCTAAGTTTTATATGTTCAAAATTCAAGTCTTACAAAAATCGAAAGGTTAGCAAAACATGTTTGAAATTTTGAGAATGCTTTAAAGTTGTGTCATTCGGAATATTTATAGTTTACAATGCTTAGAAAACCTAAAAAGTCAGAATTATGGATCGTAATAAAAATATGGGCTAAGCACTTAAATGTAAAACTGAGTGATTGAGATGAATCGTAAATATATAAAATTCAGAAATCACTAAGTTTAAAAGTTTGTACCTGTGACCTTTCTGGTTTGGGAAAGTAAGTTCCGTGGGATGCTTGACATCTAGTCCCCTAAGGTCAATTGGTCTGGGAGTGATCGAACCCAAATCCTTCTATAGAACCAGATCGAAAGTCATGTTCTATTGGTATGAATGGGTTTAAGATGTGTCGATGTAGCCTTTCTGATCTGAGAGAGTAAGTTCCAAGGGGTGCTTGACACCTAGTCCCCTAAGGCCAACTGGTCTGGGAGCGGCTGACCCAAATCCTGCAATAGGATCAGATAGAAAGTTACATTTACGACATGTTTTTTTTTACTTACAAAACTTTTTGGTTAAAAAGATGCCAATGTGCACAATTTTAAAAGATGCCAAAGAGCACAATTATGTGAAGATGCCAATGTGCACATATTATAGAAAGATGCCAATGAGCACACATCTCATGATACTTAGTGATATTTTTGAGTTGCGATAAACCTATAAATTTTTGAAAATCTTAATTTTTGACAGCTTAGTGTGAGTAAAGGCAAAGTTCTCTATTATATTTTTAGAATTACATTTACTTGAAGCTAATCAAAGTTCGCTTGCTAGCACACTGTTTTTAGATTTAGGATTACATTTTAGAATTACATTTTAGAATTACACTATTTTTAGAATTTTAAAAGATGCCAAAGAGCACAATTATGTGAAGATGCCAATGTGCACATATTATAGAAAGATGCCAATGAGCACACATCTCATGATACTTGGTGATATTTTTGAGTTGCGATAAACCTATAAATTTTTAAAAATCTTAATTTTTGACAGCTTAGTGTGAGTAAAGGCAAAGTTCTCTATTATATTTTTAGAATTATATTTACTTGAAGCTAATCAAAGTTCGCTTGCTAGCACACTGAATAGATTGATGAAAGTTTTTGAAACTGAACATGTATTAACTTGATATGCAATAAAACTTGTCTCTGTATCCAAAAACACACACTTGATTTCAATTGATTGAGTAATCTGTAATGTTTTACTGAGTTGCATTTAATTTGTATGGTGTTTAAAATTTTATATATTTAGTTGTTTCAAAATCTATATTCAGTATATTTTTCTTTATACATTGATGTTTCAATACTTGTGTTCTCATATCTGTGTAAGTGGGTCTGTGCATATTTCGAGGGGGAGTGAATAAGGAGAAAATTCTGAAAGAACATTTGATCATATCTCATTTCGAGGGGGAGTACATAAAGTGAATAATGTGGAAAGTGCATTTGTGTAGGGGGAGTAAAAGAGCTCAACAGATTAATCATTTCAAGTCTCAAGTCACATTTACGCCTGCTATAGATTTCTTGCTAGCTACTTCGACTCAGTCTTGCAGATCTGAAGATGTCTCGTCTCCAGCATAGACATGACCAAGATGATCCATATCATCAAGGTCATGAGGGGGAGAAGTTAAAGAGAGACAAAGAGTTCAAAGTCTATCTGCTCAAGATTCTATTTCTTCAGCTATACTAGTTCTTCTGCTGTTCCAGCTCCGACCACCACAACTTATTTGAGTACATTTGAAAGAGGTGTGTCGTCTAGAGCACAAGCTGATGTTCCTGTTCCTGAACCGATTGTTCCTCCAAGCTTATTACAAACAGGTCCAGTCTTGTCAAGGCAGCAAAGGCAACATAGACTGAAAGATGTTGAGAAGAAATTTTTTTTTAGTCAAAAAGCTTTGCTAAGACGCTTAGAAGGTCTGATTTGATTTCGAAGATGGGTGTAACAACATACATTGAAGACCGAAGCGCCAATGATTACTAAGGGGGAGATTGTTAAGTCAGATTTTATAGTAATCATTGTATTTATAACCTTGTAGCTAATACTGTGTTTGAGAGCTTTTATATCTTGTATTGGCCAAAGGTATTTAAGTTCCTTGTGGCCTTTGTGTTTGTAAGTGATAAGCGCATTCTTGAATACATTCATACTTTACGTCTCATACACTTTCTCTCTCTACTTTCTCTCACTAGATTAGATCGATCTTGGATTAACAATAGGGGTTGTAAAATCCACATTTTTTAGTTTCAATTCTTGATTTGGTATCTACTAAATAAATGTTTTTAGTGTTTCATTTGAGAAATCAAGGTTTTAAGAAAATGTAACCATAGTTTTGAATCATGTTTAAAACTATATTGGTTCGAACAACTTGCGGTCACTCCTTCAAATATGTTAAAAGGTGATTCTTTCAAAGTACTTCACTATGATGTGTGCTATTATGTATATATGTTCACGTATTTATAAAAAAATCTATTTATATCAAATGTTAGATGTAACTTTTCAAGGCATATGACAGTATACAATATATGTTAATTAATTGAACATATTATGGATCATCCGTAAAGGATCCATATGAGGAGGATAAATGTTGCTCTGATCCTTCGACGAAAAGATCAAATAAGATGTATCGCTTGGAATGTGCATATCCAACATGTTCCGTAATCATATTAATTAAATAATTTTGAAACCAATCTTTATAAGCTAAATTGAAATGATAATTTTTTTTATATCCAATTTCATCATTGTCAACACTACATTCTAAAGTAGATTGCGATCACCGTGCAAACGCACGGTAAAAACACTAGTTGTTCTATAAAATGATAGGTTTATAGAACATTTCTCAAAATGTCCTATAAAAAGATATATTTATAGAAGACTTCTCAAAAGTGTCATATAAAATAGGTAATATGACACTTTATTTTAAAAACGTTCTAAAAACTTGTTAAAATTTCCATAAATGTTCTAAAAACTTATTGTAACACTTTTAGATAAGACGTTTATAGTTTGATCATATAAACTTAAGTTTTATGAAGTATTCTATTAAGACGGCTAGACATTTTAGGCCATGGTCAGACCTAGTATGTTGAGTATGGTGGCACGTGCCACCGTATTATTTCTCCGGTGAAGGGTAAAAAATTTAGGTTCGTGAAAGGTGCAATCGTATCATTTTGAAAGGTGCTACCGTATTATTTTGAAAGCTTCAAGAAGGTGCAACTGTACCTTGTAATCAACAAAAAAACAAAAAAAAAAACTTTTGAAATCAACCAAAAAACCGAAGAAACCTTTTGAAATCAACCAACAAAACTGAAAAAAAAACCCTTCGAAATTGATAAAAAAAAACTTAAAAATCCGTCGAAATCAAACAAAAAGCTTTAAAAATTCCTCGAAATGGTGGAATTAGGCTAAAAACACATCATACAATATTGAACATCGGTAAAAAGATAAAGACGCGTCGATAAAAACCGTGGTTTTTGTAATTATTTTTTATCTATATTATATGATGCAACCGTATGAATTTTTTTTGAATCCGTCCCTGTTTTAGACGTTTTATAAAGCCAATTTTATTGTAATATTGTATGGGGGTAGATATTGCATCTTCGTTTCTTCTAATATTAAAAAAGAAAATCGATAAAAACGTTAATACGTTTAAAAACAATTTAGATGAATATTCAATTCAAGTAAAAAACGTATTTATATTAATTTTCATAATTATATCAAACGCCTCCAATTTTTATTAAATTATAATAAATATATATTTTTAAAATTATGTGTTTTTATATCATATATATTCATTATAAAATCAAGGAATTAATTAACAAACCTACGATTATTTTATAAAAATTATCTATAACTTTATTTTTTTTTATAGTTAAATATTGTGGTGACTTGAAAACATTTCTAGATCTATATCTAATTTAGAGTAGGATTTGTGGATGTAATTAAATATGCATATAAAATGATATAATCTATATGATTAAGTAAAAAATATTTAAATATATAAATTCAAACAAATTCATAAAATTAAAAATTAAAAGAAACGTGTTTAAATAATTTTTATTGTTTAATTCAATAAAATTTTGGTGGCAACTGGCAAACACATACGGGAAAGAGGCAAAGAAAGAAATAAACAAGCGGTCGTGGGTTGTCCCTCCCATTCGCCACCATCAACTATAATATTGACTTTGACTTTCTATAGTGGGCCCCACAAGCAGTTACAATGTCAGCAACATGGGTCCCACGAAATGGTATTTGGCATAATACCACAAATAAGAGCATCTCTAACAGTTTTCCTATAAAATTTTTAAAATAGAAAACTAAAAGTGAAATTTTTTAAAATGTATTACATTCAACTCCAACAGATTTGCTATTTTAGAGATTTTAAAACAACTTATATTATTATAATATTATTTAATTTATTATCCCAATACAATTTTTAAAAAAAACTTAAAATAAAATGATAAAAATGGAATCTCATTGATGGGATTGAATAAAATAATCATTTCTCTCTCCTACTATCAAGTTTTAGAAAATTCTCTAAGCTTAGAAAATTTTCAAGTTTTTTCTATTAAAGCAAACATGATAGCAAAGCTGTTGGAGAGGTTTAGAGAAGAAAAACACATTTTTTTCTATTTTAGCAAAGCTGTTGGAGATGCTCTAAGAATACTATTACCATTGTTGGTTGGTCGATGGTTTTCAGATTCACAGGTTTGAGTCGGAAAATCGAGTTTCATTCTTTGATAGTAGTGACACTGTGACGAAGCGATGGTGTAGATCGAGAATTGGGCTTCAACAGCAAAACAATGATGTGATGACGGTGTTGCAGTTCTTAGTATTGTTGTGGACGGGGACTTTTTTTTTCTTTATACGGATGTGGTGAGACGGTTGAATTTTACGATAGTAATTCTGGATGTGAGACAGTGATGTTCCGATGGTTCCAATATGATGTCTCCTTTAATATGGAAAACGTACTTTAAAAATACATGTTTAAGGACTAATAGTTTGAACATGTCTATTCGACATAATATGCTTGTAAAATATATGTCAAAATATAAATTCTAAAATATATATTTTAATAATGTTTATTAAATATAAAAACATGTTTGGAGGCATCATAGAATATTTTAAATGTTTCATAATAAAAATATTGAAATACCAATATTAAAAATTAAAATCAATATTATTTTATATCTTATCATGATTAATTAATAGTTAAGCGGGGTGTTTATCTAATGAATACGATTCAAGATTTGTTTTTGATGGGTTTCCTAATAAAAATATTGAAATACCAATATCTATATCTATATCTATACTATATTATAAAACACAGATAAAAAACTCTTAAATACAAATTATTAGACATAAGGTACCATCATTTTATGCAAAATTTTAAAAAAAATTTAATTTACAAATATCAAAGCATAAGATACATACTACTACTGCAGGCTTCTAACACCCACCAATTTAGTATGCGCATGACCTTTTTATGCAAACCTTTCCATGTATCATTATTAATTAATATATTATAGTACTATAAATTTGTTTAAATTATATTATTAAATATGTAATTGGTTATTTTTTCTAGATGTCATTAAAATATATAAGATAATCATTGAATTCTAACAAAATACTTAATTTTTTTATATAAAAACATTATATTAATAAGCCTAAATTAAACGAATTTATAAAAAAAAAACATTATCACTTTCTCAAAACCATCCAAAATCGTACTGTAAATCGACAAAAAAATAAAATGAAACATTAAAATCGTGATGTATCTCGCTGTATTGCGCGGATACGTTTCTAGTTAAAAATTAAAAGCAATGTTATTTTATATCTTGTCATGATTAATGAATACTTAAGTGGAGTGTTTATCTAATGAATTGTTTTTGATAGGTTTCATCATTTCAGATTCTGTTGATTTTGAAATGAAATAAAAATCAATGATATTTATCAAATACAATAAAAATTATTAAAAAATCAGTTTTAATTCAACAATTTACAATAAGGGTTTCATTGTTAAACAACTCTTTAAGTTTTGATATATTACTTTAGATTCTCAATTTTCTATGATGGTTTATAATAATACACATCAGATCACAATAATAAACAGTTAATGATAAAAATAAGGGAAATTGGCTCAAATAGCCACATTACTCTATCAATTGCATCTCCTAGCTACTTCTCTCCATGATTTACCAAAATAGACCTAGGTCTGCAATGGCGGACCTGCAGGTCCTCTACCTCTGCCATGGCGGACCTACAGGTCCTCTACCTCCGCCATGGCGGACCTAGGTCCTCTGCTGTCGTTGAGTGAGATCGTGACACGTGACGAAATGGCGGACCTGGGTCGGGTGGCGGACCTACTCGTTGCGGACCTGACTTGGACCGACAATTTTTTTTGTCTTTTTCTGAAGGTAGAGGACCTGCAGGTCCGCCATTGCGGACCTAGGTCTATTTTGGTAAATTATGGAGAGAAATGGCTAGGAGATTCAATTGACTAGGTAATATGGCTATTTCAGCCAATTTTTTTAAAAATAAAATAAAAAATTACACCACGATGAATTAATATCAATAGTGATATAGATCAAAACTCATCCCTTAGTGGATTTGTCCATTTTTCTTTCGGGTCATGTTTAATAATCAAAGGTTAAAATTTGTCGGTTCTATATACTCTTTTAATGAATTAGTTAGATGAAAAATATCAAGACACCATCGTATTAAATAAGTATGTTGTGATTATCTTCCCATCTAGTTGACAATTTTTAAATAAGAATATTATAATATAATTATTTTTTTAGTAATGTGCATTATAAAATATTTAGATGATTTTTTAATTCATTATTTAAAAAAAAATAAAGTTAAGATATGTATGAATGGTTAATTAATAATAACTTTTGATGCTTTCATATATGTTTCTTGTATCTTCATACCCAACAACATATCTAATGACAAAACTTGATTTTAAGAATATTTTTGTAAGACATTTGAAAAAAAAAAGCATTTTATAAAAAGGTAACAAAATGGTCTATTTTTAAGGCATATTACAATATAATTTTAAATAGGGAAACGTTAAAAAAAACCAACAAACTTTATCTCTGAACTATTTTTTTGAATGAAAAAATCATTGAACTTTCTCATTTTGAATGATCACACTACTAGAAAACTAAGTATTACCGATGGATATTAGCAACGGACCTAATCCTGGTCAGAATTTAGATGTGTTTTTCAGGCCACTAATAGATGATCTAAAGATGTTGTATATGGAGAGCGTTCTTATGTATGATGTGTATCGTAAGAATAATTTCGAGATGAGGCTATACTACTATGGACCATCAACAACTTTCTGACCTATGCAATGTTGTCTGGTTGGAGCAGGTATGACAAATTATCATGTCCATATTGCATGGGTGAGGTGGATTCCTTTCAGTTAAAAAAATGGAGGAAAATCTGTTAGTTTGACTGTCATCAGAGATGGTTACCTAGAACACATCCCTTCCGACGTGATAAAAAATGATTCATTAAAGGTAACATGGTGTCAGCTGGTCCACCACTCGAGGTAACCGCTGAAGAAATTTGGGAGTTCGTCCATCACATTCCAATTGTTTATAAGGGCTTCCTGTTTAGTTCAAAGAATCGAAAAATGCACGGGCTCGGAACGAGTCATAATTGGGTAAAGAGAAGCATCTTCTTGGAGCTGTCGTATTGGAAGAAGTTGTTGATTCAACACAAATTGGATGTCATGCACATTGAGAAGAACGTTTTGAAGAACCTATTTAACACCGCAACGGATACGTCTAAAACAAAAGACAATATAAAGGCGAGGAGGGATGTAAAGGTTCATTGCTGTCGGCGGGATTTGCACATTGCCACATCAGTTAACAAAGTAGTGAAACCGAAAACATCGTACAGTTTAAGCAAACAGCAAGTAAAATAACTATGCTCATGGTTGAAGAAGTTGAAGTTTTGGACGGGTATGCTTAAAATATAGGGAGTTGTGTGAACCTTGAAGACTCCAACTTTTATAACTTCAAGAGTAATGATTCCTATGTGTTTATGCAACGGTTGATCCCTATTGCCTTACGAGGGATGATACCAAATCCGATATGGGATGCAATAACAAAGTTGTGCATATTCTTTCGTGCAATATGTTCAAAGGTATTACACATAGAAGGCATGGTTTTATTGTTAACAAGTATTGTTCAAACAATTTGCAAGTTGCAAAAGGTCTTTCCGCCCAAATTCTTTGATTCAATGGAACATCTGGTGAAACATTTGACATGTGAAACTATAAACGGTGGTCCGGTCCAATATAGGTGGATGTAACTCTATGAGACCTAAAATATAATTTTATTAAAAGCTAGTACAATATATTCATATCCAATACTCTTTTCGTCCCTAACATGTATTTCATCTCTTATTTAGGATACTTGAGTCGTTGAAGTCGAGGATCGAAGATCGACTAAGCATATTCAAGGTTCCATGTCGTCCACTATTCGAGAAGGGTGAGAAATAGAAAATCTTAAATGACCATGACCTACACAACACACTTATGTATTATTCAACTGTGTAGAAGTTCAACCTTTCCAGTGGACCTTTGATAAAAGGATTCGACAAACATAACCGAATATTGATGATGTTGCACTTGATAAAATCTGGGAGGAAAGGTTTGCTAGTTGGTTCAAGCACCAATTGAGTATATATACTAGATAATATCAATATACGAAATGCAATTATATACGATATGTGTTTCTTATGTGTGGCTTCTTTTATAGGTAATGTTCGAGTCAAACGACTGAAGTGAACAATTAAAATCCCTAGCACGCGGATCAGGCCATTATGCCACCACGCATCAGGGATACTTCATGAATGGTTACAAGTTCCATTCGACAACCCATGGTGTTGGTCAGGTCACCCATAATAGTGGTGTATGTGTCAATGGGGCTGCTATGACGAGTGTGATTTTGGCTATTACGGTTTGCTGGATGATGTTTTAAAAGTGGAATATTATGGCGTAGGGCAACAGGTAGTTCTATTGTTCAAAAGCACTTGGTTTAACTCTATGAGGGGTTAGAGTTGACCCTAAACACAATTTAGTAGATAACAAATATAAGTCTAAACTCAGATTTTTCAACCCGTTTGTCCTAACATCACGGGCAGAACAAGTCTACTATATTTCATATCTTTCGATGACAAAGGATTTGAAAGATTGGCGGGTAATTCTAAAGACAAAGGCTCGTGGCATTTATGAAGTGTCAAACATGATTAACGATGTTGAAGTAATGATAATGTGGATAGAGAACAAGTCTTTGAAATCAACAAAAGGGTAACTCATACAACGTCTACATTGGGAAACGAGCTCGATTCCGTTCGTCTTGTCAGAAGGAAGGTAAACGTACTTGGTAATATTAATGAAGATGAATGTGGTAACGAATCGACGATGATAGCGATGATGGGTCGGGAAATGAAGAGAGTGACGATGAACCAGAATTTGAAGACATAGATGATGATTCAGACAACGAGAATGAACTAATGTTATCTGATCATTCTTCTAATGAGTAGCTTGTCTTCTGTATGTTTGATTCACCATTGTACAATAGTGATTTGTTATTATCTTTTTATGCATAGAATTTAATGTTCGTTTTTTCAGGCGATGTCGTCACACCGTGTGGGTGGTAATAGTAGAGGTCAAGATAGAGGTAACCCCATGTCCATTCGAGCTCCTTCTTAATCCCATTCGTACCATGTCTACTTCTTGGCAGCAGCTCCACTGCGGGTGTTACAACCTGCATTCTAATGACATGGAGGAGTTTGCGGATGCTACCATGCAGACCTTCGGGCTCGAGGATCTGTATCCAGAGCAGGAGCATGGGACGGAGGTCTCACTTTTGACTGGTTCATGGTCGAGAAGAGGCCAGCCGTTCAACGTCTATACCACGTGATCCGAGTCAGCGACGACGTTTGGATCTGGGAGGTCGTGGGTAAGTAGGTGTGGTATAAGGCTTTTTATTACATAATAAAATGACATGAGTGCCTTTTGTGTTGTATATACTTTTTAATTATGCATGTCTTTGTTTCGTGGTGCATGGTATCGCTGGTGGGAGGTCCCCCAGGTTGATCGTGATTTGATGTTCCAGTGCTTCTGGGTTGGTTTACTTGAATCTCTTTTTTAAAATAGTTGTATATATCATATTACTGTTTTTACCTTGATATAAATCTTGCATATGTACGGTAAGTTCCAGTGGGAGAGGTAGCGGCTCTTGATGCATGGACCTGTGCCATGTAGAATAGGTACTCAGATTGGATGAGGAGTGCACGTGAATCGGTGGTAGAACAGGCCTATCAGAATTTGTAGGAAGAGTGGGACAGTGAGGACTTCACACGTTGTTGGGAACTGAAGATTTGTTTAAGTATGATTACTGCTGCCAGTACATGGTTACTACTGCTGAGCTAAATTACTACCGCTTGAAGAAATTAATACTGCTGAGCATAGTTACTACTACTGGTGAAGATTAATACTGCTCAGAGTGTTAATGCTGCTATGACTTAATACTGCTTATGTGATAATCTTGGTAAGCCACACAGATCAAGGTTTGAAGATAATCATGGAAGGTTGAAGATAATTATGGAAGAATATACTGAAGATCTTTTATGTTTTGTAATTATCTTTTATTTTCAGTATATGTATAGAATTATTTAGAATAGTTTGATATAGGAGTATTCTAAGCTTTTGTTTAGAGAGAGAATTGACCTCAAGGTTTACAACCCTAGTTCTAGAGAAGTAGAATTCGTCTTGGTGAGCCTGTTCATCAAGATTGAGGTTTTGTGTGAAAGCTTGTAACTTTAATCATTCAATAAAGTTTACAAGTTGTGATTTCTATTTTACTGTTACATTGATAGTTGAATATTAAAGTGTTTTTCTGCAACTTCTTTAATATTGTTTCTGAGTTTCATTATTCTTGTTAAGAATCAGATCCTGACAAGTGGTATCAGAGCTTAGTATTCTCAGAAACCTTCATTCATCATGGACAACACAGTTGAATCAAACAGTACTCTTGTTTCAAAGGTTCCCATGCTCAAACCTAATGAGTTTGACATGTGGAAAATTAGGATCAAACAGTATATCCTCCTTACAGACTTTTCTATGTGGGACATTGTTGAGAATGGTCCCTCTGCTGAAGGTAAAATTGGACGAGATGGAAGAAGACCACCTCCAAAAACTGATGCTGAGAAGAAAGTGAGACAATTGGAGATGAAAGCCTTAAGCACCCTGCTTTTGGCCATTCCTAATGAGTATCAACATCAGTTTCACCACTGCACTGATGCTCAGATTCTATGGAATGCTTTAGAGAAGAGGTTTGCTGGCACCAAGAGCACTAAGAGGAATCAAAGGGATATTCTCAAGCAGCAATATGAGAATTTTACATCTTCAAAGAATGAGTCTATGACTCAAACTTTTGATAGATTCAATAAGTTAATTGGTGAGTTGGCTACTGTTGGAGTCCATATGGAACAAGATGATGTCAACCGAAAGTTCCTCAGATCTCTTGGAGATGAATGGACCATGTATACTGTTTCATTCAGACAGAATCACAAATTGGAAGAAAAGGAACTGGATGATCTGTACAATGATCTGAGAGTGTTTGAATCTGAGGTGGAAACAAAGAAGAAGCCTACTGGATATGTTCATAATGCTGCACTCCTTTCAGCATTAATTGATTCTACTGCTAACCCTGAATCAGTTAATGCTGCTAATGGAGTAAATCAAGAAAAAGGCAATGAATCTGTTTTTGAAACCTTTCTTTCCAGCCATGGTAACTCCTCTTTAATCAATGATGACTTGGAACAACTTCATCCTGATGATCTTGAAGAGATGGATATGAAATGGCAGATGGCCATGCTTTCTATGAGGGTGAAGAAGTTCATCAAGAGGACTGGGAGGAACAACTTCTCCCAAAGAAGAGAAGATGGAGCAGGCTTTGATAAGTCAAAGGTGGAGTGCTACAAGTGTCATATGAAGGGACACTTTGCCAGGGAATGCAGAAGTAGAGTGTCTCACAACAATCACCAACAAGCTCAGACTGGAAGCTTCAACCAGAACAGAAACTATGCTCAAGCTCTTATTTCCCAACAAGGAATGGGGTTTGACTGGAGTGATCAAGCATAAGAGGCCATTCAAAATCAAGCTCTCATGGCAGAGGTATCTGATCTTCCAACTGAGGTACTCTCTAATCTCTGTTCTCAAACTTGTATAGACACTGTTAAAAGGTACAGGGATCACAACCAGAGTATGAGTGATGACCTTAAGAGGTTAGAAAAGGATAGAAAAGACTATATGAAAATTGTTGAGAGGTTTAAGGAACAAATTAAAGGTTTTCAAGCCAATGAACTTCAACACACATATGATACAAATTACTGGAAGTGGGAGAAAAATGAGCTAGAAATCCAACTGACAAAGTCTAGAGAGGAGAATGAAAAGTTGAGAGGAGAGCTAGCCAAGCTTAAGCTAGATGTGGAAAAGTTTCATATGCTTCTAAAGCCATGGATTCAATTCTAAAGGTCCAAATCCATGATAAGCTTAAACCAGGAATTGGGTACAATACCACACCACCACCATACAACAACAACTACATCCCTCCTAAATCAGACTTGCTAGAGACCAAGGATAGGAAGGACTTGCATGAGGGAGCCACTAAGATAGATCCTTTAGATGAAGTAGTTGTTAATGACAAGACTGAGAAAGAAGCTGGTAAGAGTAAGGATAATACTGTGAGTGGTGAGATTCCCTTAGAAAATAACATTCTTACCAATGAGGGTGGTGGAAGGGATTGGGTCAAATCTGATGATGTAGAGAAGACTGAGGGAAAGTCTAACAAGGTCCATTACAAGCAAACTACAGTTGTGAATCCTGTTCTTTGCAAACAGTGTGTAGGTAATAAGTCTGAGCTCCTAAAACATGATAAAAGGAGGGCAATCAAAGAAATTGGAATAATCAGTGGGCTCAGAAACAAGGAGTTGATCTGAGTAGAATCATCAGACCAAAACCTTGTTTCATATGTGGCAAAATGAACCATGTTGCCAATCACTGTTATTTTAATCCTATTAACCAAAGGATAAATTTTCAAAGATCTGTACAAAAACCCTTTGGTTATAGGAAGGATGAAAGGAACCATGTGGCTAAGAAACCTGTTAAATCTAAAAGCCACATGAAGAAAAAGACTGTAAAAGAGAGTGTCAAGATGTGGATTCCCAAAAGCACTAAAACTGTTAGTACTGCTACCACAAATAGTACTGCTGACAAAGATAGTGCTTCCAGAAGAAATACTTCTGCTATCAATGTTAGTGCTGCTGAGAGTATTAGTACTTCTAAAACTAACATTGTTAGTACTTCATCAGATGTTAATACTGCTAACTCTGTTAGGACTTCTAAAATTAGTACTGCTTCTAGTGTTTGTGCTTCTAGACCAATCATCTTGATAAAGTACTCCATTAAAGTGTATTCTAAATGTAAAAATCTCATCAAAAAGGAGTGTAAGTACTTTGATGAGAAAGGGAGGCCCAAGACCACTTTGGCTTGGGTTCCCAGTCAATAGTAATTGATTTAACTTATGTGTAGGGCAACCAGCAGCTCAAGAGAAAGAGCATTTGGCATGTTGATAGTGGTTGCTCTAGGCACATGACAGGGAACATGGCTTGCCTCAAGAATTTCAAGAAAATTGATGGAGGGCATGTTGCCTTTGGTAATAATCCAGATGGAGGTAAGATTAGTGGTAAGGGAGATGTAACAAAAGGTAAGATGACCTTTGAAGATGTTTACTATGTTGAGCTGTTAAGGTACAACCTGTTAAGTGTATCACAGGTTTGTGACAAAAAGCATAGTATATTATTCACTGATTTAGAATGCATTATCCTTGCTCCTGAATTCAAGGTAGTTGATGAAAAGATGATACTACTAAGAACTCCAAGAAAGGATAATGTCTATTGTTTGAATATGGAAACTGTTTCAAATGATTCATCCTTAAACTGTCTTGTTTCAAAAGCCTCTTTGGATGAATCATCACTTTGGCACAGAAGGATGTGTCACATGAACTTTAAAACAATGAATAAACTTGTTAAAAACAACCTTGTAAGAGGTCTGCCTTCAAAAGTCTTTTCATGTGATGATCATTGTGTTGCTTGTCTCAAAGGCAAACAACACAAAACTTCTCATAAGTCCAAAGAGTTGAACACAATTTCTTTTTCTCTTCAGTTGTTGCATATGGATCTGTTTGGTCCTACAAATTTCATGAGTATAGGTAAGAAATCATACTGCTTAGTTATTGTTGATGATTACTCTAGATTTACTTGGGGGTATTTTCTAAGGACTAAGGATGAGACAAGTGGACTGATCAAATCCTTTATTCTAAGAATTGAAAACCAAACAAATCAAAAGGTAAAAGTCATTAGGTCAGATAATGGTACTGAATTTAAAAATCTTGACCTAAACACCTTTTGTGAAGAAAAAGGAATTGAGAGGCAATACAGTGCTCCTAGGACTCCACAACAAAATGGTGTTGTTGAGAGAAGGAATAGGACACTGATTGAGGCTGCTAGATCTCTGTTAGCTGATTCAAAACTTCCAATTACTTTCTGGGCTGAAGCAGTTAATACTGCTTGCTATGTCCAAAACAGAGTTCTAGTAGCCAAGCCTAAGAACATGACACCATATGAGCTTTTAAATAAAAGAAAACCATTTATTGGTTTTTTCAAACCTTTTGGGTGTCCTTGTACCATTCTCAATACCAAAACTCACTTAGGAAAGTTTGATAGCAAAGCAGATGATGGTTTTCTTGTTGGTTACTCATCTCAGAGTAAGGCCTACAGAGTGTTTAATTCTTCTTCTAGAATAATTGAGGAAAGTGACAATGTCAAATGCAATGAGAACTCACCAAATCCTATTGGTTCAGGTCCTCAGTGGTTATTTGACATTGATTCACTAACTAACTCCTTGGGTTTTAGTAGTGATGATCATGCAGGATCAGGAAGTAGAGGATCAGGGGATGAACAAGTACAAGATATTATTCCTCAGTCTGTGATCTTTCCCATACCTACAATGAACCCTGTTGAAATTTGTGAAAGGGAGACTGTTACTGAACCAATTCAGAGTGAAGAAGAAAGAAGTTATGAGGAGAATCCAGAGCATGAAGAGCCAGAAGTAGCTTATGAGATCCCCTCAACTGACTTAAATGACTCCAATTTAGATGTGAGAATTAATGAAGAACCTAGTCATCAGACAAGAACTTAGAAGAATCATCCTCCTGAGCTGGTAATAGGAGACATCACTTCTCCTATGATGACTAGGAATCAAAGCAGACTTCAAGATTTGCAGGATCAGCAGCATACAATACTCTTTTTCTTTCTATCTCAGATTGAGCCTAAGAAGGCTTATGATGCAATGAAAGATTCAAGTTGGATAGAAGCCATGCAAGAAGAGTTGCTACAGTTTAAATTGCAAGATGTTTGGGACTTGGTGGACCTTCCAAAAGGTCATAGAGCAATTGGCACCAAGTGGATTTTCAGAAATAAAAAGGATGAGAGAGGAATAGTAATCAGGAACAAAGCAAGGCTAGTGGCACAAGGGTACATTCAGGAAGAAGGCATAGACTATGAGGAAGTCTTTGCTCCAGTTGCACGGGTAGAGGCAATTAGGTTGTTTCTAGCCTATGTCTCATATATGAAGTTCAAGGTATATCAGATGGATGTGAAGAGTGCCTTTCTATATGGAACAATTGATGAAGAAGTATACGTCTGTCAGCCTCCTGGATTTGAAAATCCATCATATCCTGACAGAGTATACAAACTTAAGAAAGCACTCTATGGTCTACATCAAGCCCCAAGAGCATGGTATGATACTCTGTCTACCTATCTCTTGGAAAATGGGTTTGAAAGGGGAATCATTGACAAGACCCTTTTCATTAAAAGAAGTAAGAAGGACACCCTACTTGTTCAGATCTATGTGGATGACATCATATTTGGATCCACAAAAGATCAGATGTGTAGAGACTTTGAAGAGTTGATGCACAAGAGCTTCAAAATGAGTTCAATGGGTGAACTCACTTTCTTCCTTGGGCTTCAAGTGAAACAGCAGAAAGATGGGATTTTCATAAGTCAATCAAAGTATGTGAAAGACATCCTAGATAAGTATGGTTTATCAGACTCAAAGCCAGCAAGCACACCAATGGAAACACACAAACAGATCACTGCTGATCTCGAGGGGGAGGATGTTGATGTCCATCTTTATAGATCAATGATTGGATCTCTCATGTATCTCACAGCCTCAAGACCAGATATCATGTTTCCAGTATGTGTGTGTGCCAGATTCCAAGTCAAGCCAAAGGAGTCACATCTTCAAGCAGTTAAGAGGATTTTCAGATACTTAAGAGGGCAACCTAGATTAGGTCTTTGGTATCCTTATGAATCTACTTTTGACTTGATTGCATATTCATACAGTGACTTGGGTGGTGCTAATATGGAAAGAAAGTCTACTTCAGGAGGATGTCAGCTTTTAGGTGCAAGACTAGTTTCTTGGCAGTGTAAGAAGCAAACCACAGTGTCCTTATCCACAACAGAAGTTGAGTACATTGCTGCTGCAAGTTGCTGCTCTTAGGTTCTATAGATTCAGAATCAAATGCTGGACTATGGGGTAACCTTTCTTCACACTCCAATCCTCATTGACAATAGCAGTGCTATTAGCATTGTTAACAATCCAGTCAAGCACTCCAAAACAAAGCACATTGAAACCAGGTATCACTTTATTAGAGACTGCAATGAAAAGAAGCTTATTCAAGTTGCTAAAGTTCATACTGATAACCAGTTTTCTGATCTATTCACTAAAGCTTTTGATGTGGGTAGATTCACTTTCTTGGTCATAAGTGTGGGCATGATCAACTCTGAATGAGCTCATGCTTAAAAAATGTTTGTATACCTGTTATTTGTTTATTTTTTTTGGTGCTACTAATCATATTTCTCAGGAAGTTTATTGCCTTGCTCAGACTAACACAAGCTTCAAAAGTGTAAGTATCGTTAATGCTGCCAGTGCAGTTTTAATGCTGTCAGTGCAAAGTTACTACTGCAGGTTCATTATTATTACTGCTAGTCTGAGTTACTACTTTAGGTATGTGTTACTACTGCTCTCAGTTAATACTGCTAGTTGGTTAATACTGCTAGTTAGTTAATACTGCTAGTTAGTTAATACTGCTAGTTGGTTACTACTGCTCTCAGTTAATACTACGAGTGGGTTAGTATATAAATACCCTCTTTGCCCGCCTAAAAGCTCACAACGACTCTTTGAATACTGTTCGTCTTCTCTCTAACTATTTTCTCTCAAGCAACCAGTGTGTTTCTGTCAAGAATCCTCAAGCTAGATGGCATCCATGGAGTTTATTGATGAACACAATGAGATCGCAATGCTTCAAAAGCCTAAGCAGGCTGCTAGATTCCATCAAATAGTTGATTTTATCAAGTCCAGTCATATAGCTCATGCTCTTACAGTGTCACCACCAATTTACATCGAGCACCAGCAGCAATTTTGGGCGAATGTCACCGCTGTTACTGAAAACGGTGTGCAGTTTATCAAGACAAGGGTGTGTGACAAACCCTTGATAATCTCTGAAGAGGTCATTCGCATCAGTCTACGACTAGACGATGCCTCAGGTATTACCTCTATCTCTAATGACGATTTGTTTTCCAATCTCACAAGAATGGGGTATGAAGGCCAACTGGGTGTTTTCAAATTTTACAAAGCTAACTTTTCTCCCCAATGGCGTTTCTTTGTTCATACTCTTATGCACTGTATTTCTCGAAAAACTACTGGATGGAGTCAGTTCAGTAGTACCAATGCTTATGCTTTGGTCTGCTTGTCCACTGCCAGAAAGTATAATTTCTCTAAAATGATTTTCAATGACCTTGTGTCAAACTTGGCTAATAAAAGGAGTTTCTTTATGTATCCAAGATTTTTCTAGGCAGTTATCACCTCTGAATTGACGGATATGCCTCAGTCTAATGCGGTATATGTACCTAAAATCCCTAAGGGCAAGGTCTTTTCAAATATGAAAACACTTGCCAAGGACTCGGAAGGAGTTGACACCCCATTGTTCTCTACAATGATGGTGGTGTCCCATAACCAAGAAGGTATGGCATCAGGGTCAAGGCCCTCACTAGACCATCCCACTGATAGCCAAACCCAACCTTCAACCACTATATCACTCCCTCAGTCCCTTGTTCTTAAGCCAAACCCAGTTATATCCAAAACTTATACTAAGAGAAAGGTACACAAGGCTCCTTCCCTTGTTGTACCTCCTACAAACCCAAAACCTCAAAGCCCTCTAATGGAGTATTCTTCATTAGAGAATATCCATAGGGAAACCACTGGGGTGTCTCCCAACCCCAAGGAGGTGCTCACTAAGGAGATGCATGAGCATGTGGGTGAAAAGGCTGGCACTACTCCTGCTAGCACAGAGGAGGCCAGTGGTAACATTACTAAGACCTTCCCCACGGGAACTTTGAATGAGCAATCACTCAAAGGTCCCAGGTGCCCAGAAACCAAGGGAATAGGTGGTGCTTCAGTTTGGCTGGAGATCCCTATTAAACATTCCAATGATCCCTCAAAAGGGGGTAACACTCCTGGAGAAGGTGAGGATAGATATGACTACCAGGAATTGATTTCTGCCATGTCCAAAATGGCAACTGAAGTGGATTCTCAAAAGAAGGTTGTAAATGAACTCAAGAAAGTCATCATCAACCAGCAAGAAGAAATCAGCACCTTAAAGAATTTGGTTAAGAAGGTGGTTAAAAGAAGGTCAAAGAAAAGATTTGAGCTCAAAAGAAGGAACCCAGTGGATGATGCTCCCAAAAAGGGGGAGTCAGAAGCTGAGGTCAACATAGAGAATGCTAAGAATAAGGGGGAGAAACATGGAGATGAGGGGGAGTTTGCTGGTGGTAGTGGGGATAAGGTACAAGCAGTAGAAACAGAAATAGTGTTTGAGAAAGCAGCAGAAACAGTTAATGCTGCTGAAGCAAGCAAAGCAGCAGAAACAGTTAATGTTGCTGAAATAAATGAAGCAGCAGAAATTGTTCAAGAGGTATTAACCGACATCCTTAGCAGCAATTTGGAAGAAATGGAGATAGCTGAAGTATTAATCAAAGCTAAACATGACACTCCTAAGGTCACTTCAAAGACCAAAGGAGTTGTCATCAAAGACAATGCTGAGGTTATCAAGAAAGCTAGTGTTGATAAGGTAGCAAGCAAGGACAAAGGCAAAACCAAGATAGTGGAATCTGACCAACCACTTAAAAAACAAAAGTTGGTTGAGTCAGATGAAGCTTTGGCTAAGAAAATTCAGGCAAAACTTGAGCAAGCAGAAAAAGATCAAGTGGAAAAAGATAGGGAGATGGCAAGAGCTCTAGCTGCAGAGCTTAATGAAGCATATCAAAAGAGTTTGTCTACAGAGATGGCACAGAAGGAATCTGCAATTCTAAAGAAGACTGTAATGATCAAAATGGGTGCAAAGAAGAGGCAACCTTCACAGACCTACCTTGGCACCCAAGAGAGAAAGAAGATGATCACTTTTCTCAAAGGTGCTGTGGGAGTCAAACAGGAAATGTTCACAAAAATGTCATTTGATCAAATCAAAGGTTTGTATGAGGCAGAGATGACTAAGTTACAAGGAAATGACCAAGCAAGAGTTGAAGTGGAAAAGAAGATGAAAGAGAGGCATGACCTTCAAATACAAAAACCATTTCCTGATGATCAAGAAACACCAAGGAAGGAAGCTACTCTAGGTGAAAGGTTGAGGACTTTGAAAAGAACAAAAATGATGGCAAGAAGAAAACCAGATAAGAAACCTAGAGTGGATGAGGAAGAAGCTGAGAAAGAGCAGAAGGTAGCTGAAGAAGAAGGGGCACCTAAGTTTGATGAACAGGAAGCTCAATCTCAGGAAGAACCATCCAGTACTTCTGATGTGAATATGTACATGGTGGTGATGGAAAAAGTGTCTGATCCTATAACAGCTTAACCTGTTGGTGTCAAGCCTCCTGAGATTATTCACTGGGATACCATGGAAGTAGATGGAAAGGAGTATATCAGACTTAAGATGAAAGATGACAAGTTTGAAGTGTATCCTACTTGGGCCAAGATTGTAAGAGTATGCTCCAGATCTGATTTAGAGGAAATGTTTGAGGTGGGGATGAAATTATATGCTGATAAGCTGAAAACTCCAGGGATACTAGTTACAAAACTTGTGATGGAATATCTATGCATGTTGTTCAAGCCAGAGGAAGTTCAGCATGTTATCAGAAATGTTTTCAAAACCATTAACAACTGGACTCTGTATGAAAGAAGTGGAGTATATGCACTGACTATGGATACAAATCACATTGAATACTTCTTAGTGGATAGAGTTTACAACCATAGCAATTTAAAGCTGCATGTTATGCATGTTATCAAAGCAGATAGGAAAAAAGGTTTGATCCAGTAAAAAGGTTTGTCTGAAACCCTAAGATCAATTTTATTGTGTTAGTTGCTTTATTTGCTTGAATTGATTGTTAGTATTTGCGTTATATGTTTATCTGATTAATCTGATTCTGCAAAGTTAAAGTTTTTTTGTATGTTCGATCGATTCTATTCTGGTATATGAAAAGTTTATTTTTCTTCTTCGATCGAATCTGAGGAATTTTTTTTTACTTTGGTTGCTATCGGTCTTAGGGTTAGCCATTGTTTTTTATCGATCTTGTTGATAATATCGCATCCGGTTGAATCTTTTGGTTGTTTATCTGGGCTTTATTCGATCGAAGATCGAAGGTTCTGGGGTTGGCTTCGGTTGAATCCCAGAAATTCATCGAGTTCTTCGGTGGTTTCTTCGTGTTCTTCGGTCATTTGGTATCTTCGACCTTATCTGTTTTTTTTTGTGTTTATCGGTTAATTGGTCTTTCGACCTGAGCCCGTCGACCGGATACGTGTTACCCGGTCTTGTCCCTTCGACCGAATAAGAGTACTCCGGTTTTGTCCCTTCGACCGAATAAGAGTACTCCGGTTTTGTCCCTTCGACCGAATAGGAGTGCTCCGGTCTTGTCCCTTCGACCGAATAAAAGTACTCCGGTTTTGTCCCTTCGACCGAATAGGAGTGCTCCGGTCTTGTCCCTTCGACCGATTTAGAGTTCCTCCGGTCGTGTCCTTCGACCGGATAAGTGTATCCCCGGACGTGTCCTTCGACCGGATACCTGCTTCCTCCGGGTATACCTTTGACCGGATTTTGTTTGACCTGATTTTCTGATTAGACCAAGTGTTTTCTGTGTTTCTTCTATTTTATTGTATTTGGATCATTCTGCTTGCCTAACGATCATTACAGTGCTCTTAAGTTAAGAAGTAAAGATGAACTCAAGGGATGCTCTAGCCATCGGTTCTGACCAAAAGCCCCCGGTGCTCTTTCGGGGAGAGTACCCTCAGTGGCATGACCGATTTATGAATTTCATAGAAGCAAAATCCAACTATGAAGATATATACAAATGTCTGACTGAGGGTCCACAAGATTGGCCAATGAAAGTGGTACCGGGAAACCCAGCTGAAGGAAGGCCAGAGCGTCAGATTCGGAAATCTGTTGGTGATTTTACTAAGGAAGAAAAGGATATGTACGAGGCAGAAAAGCTGGCAAAATCGTATCTTCTTCAAAGTCTACCGAATGACATCTATGCTTGTATAGATAGTTTCAAGGACTCATCGAAAAAGATGTGGGACCAAATAGAGAAGATGATGATGGGAAGCCACATCAATAACCAGCTAAAGGTGACAAATTGTATCACCAGATATGATGGGTTTAAAGCACGAAAGGGTGAAACGCTGACGGAAACCTACGAAAGGTTTAATATGCTTCTAAATGATCTTCAGAAAAGTAAGATCACAAAGACGAACACGGAAAACAACATAAAGTTTATGAACAACTTACAGTCTGAGTGGAAACCGTTCGTCTCCCATATTCGTCACACTCAAACCTTGGAGAAGCTGTACCTTCACGAACTGTATGAAATGCTGCTCCAAGACGAAGAGGAAGTGATGGAACTTATTGGGAAAGCAGAAGAAAAACCAGCAACTGATCAAATAGCACTCATATCTGAGAAAAGAGGCAAATCCGTCAGCCGATCATCTGGAAAAGAACATGTGCCGAGTGATTCTGAACCTGAAGATCCCGATAGCGATTCGGATCCAGAACTTGCCAAGATGAAAGAAGCAATGGTGTTTCTCACTCAAGCATTTCAAAAGAGGAAGTTTTTCTCCAAGACTTCCAATAAGCAAAGAGTTTCTACTCATCGTGATCATCGTGATAAGTCTGAAGGTAACAGTCGCTTTGAAGCTGGTAAGAAGCCTGATAAGAGACATGAAGAAAAGCCTAAAGATGAACCGATCAAATGTTACAATTGTGGTCGGTTAGGTCATTTCGCCAGAGATTGTCGCAAGCCAATTGTGCGCAACGCGGACTACTACCGAGCCAAGCTGCTTCTTGCCAAAGAAAAGGAAGCTGGTAAAGCTCTAATGGCTGAAGACGATTACTGGCTACAAGTGTCGGATGAAGAACCCGAGGATGCTGAAGCTCATCTGTGCTTCATGGGCAACCATTCATCACCATCTGATACTGATGAAGACGATAACAATGCTCCTTGCCAGGTATGTACCCCTTTTCATGAAGCTTTACTTGATCAGATGCAACTATCTATGAACAAACTTGACTCTTACAAGCTTCTGTTAAAAGAAAAAGAACAACTTATTTCTTCTCTGGAAAACCGTGTCACTAAGCAGTCTGACTTTATGGAAAATCAAAGCTTAGAAATCTCTAGCTACATGTGCACTATTTCTAATCTAAGAGAAGAAAATGTGAGGTGTTCAACAGAGTCACAAAATCTAATGACCAAAGTAGATGACCTGACCGATAAGCTCCGTATGTCTGAGTCCGAGAAAATTGATTTGTTAAATCAAAACGTGGCTTACAAAAATGAGAACATAAGGTCATCCAATCAGCTAGAAGAGCTTGGAAAGAAACTTTATAAATTTGGTCAATCTGATCAAACGCTAAAGCTAATCGCGCCAAAAGAACCAAAGTACGGAAATGCGGGTATCGGGTACGATAACCCTAATTATTTAAACAAGGCTTTATCCAAAGTTCCTACTTTATATGCATCTGAATTTTTTGGATTAGACAAAATCTTTCCTGAATATAAGATACATTGGACCACACCCACTGAGGAGGAAGACCTTGAAGATAAGTTGAGAAGAGAAAATTCTGTTCTTTCTAAAAGGACATTTCCTTTTGTTTATGATACTTTAAATGCTTCTTATAATACTGACAAACCCAGTTTCCTGTCATCCGATTTTTTCCATAGTTACTCTCAAGCTGAACTAGATACTAAAACCGTTAAAACTGAGGAGGAACCTCTAGCTCCCAAGGTTTATGTTCCAACTATGCTTTTAGAAAAGAAACTTGTTCAGCTAGAAGAATCGTATGCACTAGAAAGGGAAAATTTTCAAAAGGAAAAGCAAAGTCTTTTATCTCAAATTGAGTGTCTCAGTTCCAACAAAAAGGAGACTATGTCGAAAGAAGCAAAAGAATATTATCAGACAGAAATAAAGATGTTGCACTCACAACTGACTGCTATGGCAGCAGATAATCTGAAAGTGCAACTTCACAAGGTTGACTCTCATGCTCAGCCTTCCATTCTCCAAAGAGAGTTATCGTCTCTGTCTGATCACTCTTATCCTTCTTCTGACTCAACTTCCTTCAAAGCTTTTATGGGTGACTCGTCACCGATCATTTCAAATAAAGGAAAAGAGCCTCAAAGTCTTAAATCAGATCAGTGTTCTGATTGTAAAAATGCTTCCGCATATGATCTGCACCCAACAAACTCTTCAAATGCTCTGAAGTCCTCATGTGATAAGGTCCTTTCTGATGAGGAACTTGAATTTTCCGCATTCTTGAATTCTGAGGTGTGTTTAGATAGCACTTTGAGCCAATTTGATTTTAATCCTTCTCTACCTAGCCATGGTGATTTTTTAAATGAGTCATGTGAGCCTCCGGTTAAATTTTATAAAGGTGAATGTTCTACATTTGCCTCGAGAAAACCTTCTGTAAAAAATTCTTCAAAACCTTCCAAGTCTAAATCTAAAAGGCGTTCACAGAAGAAGAAAAAGACCGGTCGCTCTCAAATGTCACACTCGTCAAATTTCAAATCCTCTGACTATGGGTTTAACGGCATTTCAGATACGTTTGGTCGGCGGAAAGAAGTGAAATATGCTTGGGTAGCTAAGAAGTCAAAAGAGAGCTCGGCAACATCAGAATTAGTTGATCCAGTGCTAAAGTCTAGAAACAACAATAACAACCATGATGTGTTTATTTCTAAACCTCTAGTTGCTTGTAATGGAACTTTTCCTTTAAAAGTTTATTCTATTCCGCAATTACTTCAACTGTCGCATGATTGTTTGTGTTGTTCTCATTGTGGATCAAATGATTTTGTTGATAGCCGTTATGCATCTGATTGGTTTGGTTCATATCATATTGCTACTAATAATTCTCATAATCATGTTTCCCGTGAAAGACAAAGACCCAATTATAAACGGGTCTCTAAGTCGGGTGTTAAATCTAACCCCAAAGGACCCATTTACGAATGGGTACCTAAAAAGAAATAACCTGTTTTGCAGGAAGGTCATGTGTGGTATCTAGATTCAGGCTGCTCCAAACACATGACCGGAAGAAGGGAGCTTCTCACAAACTTCACCGAGAGGTTCTGTGGGAATGTACGTTTCGGGAATGATCACTCCTCTCCCATCAGGGGTTACGGCGATATTGTCAAAGATAACATCACGATCAAGAAAGTCTCCTATGTCGAAGGTCTCGGTCACAATCTCTTCAGTATCGGTCAATTCTGCGACAAGAATCTCGAGGTTACTTTCAAGGCTAAACGGTGTAGCGTTCGAACTGAGGATGGTAAAGAAATACTTGCTGGAACGCGACGCACCAACCTCTATACGATTGACCTCTCGTCCTTGAAACCTGACAAGGAAGTCTGTTTGTTGTCAAAAGCATCTACTGAACAAAGTTGGCTATGGCATCGTCGTCTCTCGCACTTGAACTTCAAGAACATCAACAAGTTGGTGCTCGGGGGACATGTCAAAGGTATGCCAGATCTCAAGTTTGCAAAAGATCATCTGTGCGCTGCCTGCGAAAAGGGCAAGATGAAAAAGGCGTCTCACAAGCCTAAAGCCGTTCCGAGTACTTCTCGGTCCCTTGAGCTAATCCACATGGACTTATGTGGACCGATGCGCGTTCAAAGCATAAATCACAAGAAGTATGTTCTGGTGATGGTTGACGATTTCTCTCGTTACACTTGGGTCCGATTTCTCCGTTCCAAGGATGAAACTCCCGACTTGATAATCTCTCTTCTGAAAAGTATTCAAGTCAGTCTCAACCAAGTAGTTCAAACCATCAGGACGGACAACGGTACTGAGTTCAAGAATCAGTTACTCACCACGTATCTCACTTCAGTGGGTATCTCGCATACTTTCTCCGCTGCTCGTACTCCTCAGCAGAATGGAGTGGTAGAACGTCGAAACAGAACTCTAGTCGAAGCAGCACGCACGATGTTATCTCATTCCAAACTACCACTATTTCTTTGGGCAGAAGCTGTTGCTACCGCTTGCTATACTCAAAATCGGTCTATCATTAACAAGCGGTTCAACAAGACTCCGTACGAGATCATCAACAAACGTATTCCGAACATCAACTACTTTCATGCCTTCGGATGCACCTGCTTTGTCTTAAATGATAAGGATGATCTTGGCAAATTCAGTCCCAAAGCGGATGAAGGAGTGTTCATCGGCTACTCTCAGCACGCAAAAGCCTATCGTGTCTACAACAAACGGACGAAGACCGTCGTTGAAAGCGTAAACGTGACTTTTGACGAGGCCCCTGAAATGGTTTCTGAACATCTCAGTTCAGAACCCGCGCTTACTGGTGTGTTAGCTTCTGGACAATTTCGTACGGAGGCTACACAATCTCCAGTGGATCCACATCATGCGACAAGAGCACATCTTTCTGATTTGGATTTACTGTTTGAATTCTTTTATACTGACTTATTTAATGTTAAGTCTAATACTACGTCATGTGACAGGAATAATGCTCAAGCACCAGCAGTGACACAAGTCACGGGCCCAACCGTCTCCGGTGGTCCATCCTCGCCTGGTGCTCCATCCTCTACTGCCAATGATCAAGCTTCCCCGAGCTCAAGTGATAGACACCCTCTTGCTCAAGCTCTTGATGACGGTGCTACTGAACCAACTCATGTTTCCGTACAACTTCCTGCACCGACTTCTGTCGAAGGTGCTCTCGAAGCTTCCTCTCCGGCAATCTCGGAACATTCCATAGTTTCATCTCCAGCTGAGTCGTCCTCTACTCCTAGTTCGACTCCCACTACGAAGCTTACACCTCACAAGCCATCATCCCTAGAGGCAATTCAGGATTTACCCCCAGGTGGTCATGTGGATTCCGATACCTCCCATCAGACATATCAACCACATCCACATACTACCAAATGGACTCGAGCACATCCTCTTCATCAGATCATTGGTGATCCCTCCACACCAGTTCAAACTCGATCCACCACCGCCAATGACTGCTTATTTTCCTCGTTCCTCAGCCGTATCGAACCTTCCACTGTCTCTGACGCACTGACTGATCCGGACTGGGTAATTGCTATGCAGGAGGAACTCAACCAGTTTGAGACCCTCAAAGTATGGCGCCTAGTTCCCCGCCCTAAGAACAAGACCGTGATCGGGACTAAATGGATTTTTAAGAACAAGAAGGACGAAAACGGCATCATTGTTCGGAACAAGGCGCGTCTAGTGGCTAAAGGATATCGCCAGCAAGAAGGAATTGATTACGATGAGACATTTGCACCGGTGGCCCGCATTGAAGCGATCCGCATGTTCCTCGCCTACGCCGCTCACAAGAATTTCATCGTCTTTCAAATGGACGTGAAATCCGCGTTTCTCAATGGCGTGCTCAAGGAGGAAGTTTATGTCTCGCAACCCGAAGGCTTCGTAAGTACTGAAAATCCGAATTACGTCTACTTTCTTGACAAGGCCCTCTACGGTCTTAAGCAAGCGCCACGAGCCTGGTATGATGCACTATCATCCTTCTTAGTCAAGTCTGGATTCTCTAAAGGTAAAATTGATACTACCTTATTTATTAAAAGAGAGAAGAATGATATCATTCTTGTACAAATTTATGTTGATGATATAATCTTTGGCTCCACGAACCCCAAGTACTGTCAGAACTTTTCTGCCTTAATGAGTAAACATTTTCAAATGAGCATGATGGGGCAAATGAATTTTTTCCTGGGTCTCCAAGTAAAACAATTACAATCCGGAATTTTCATTAATCAATCTAAGTACATCTCGGATATTCTTCGGAAATACCAGATGGAACAATCTTCATCTATGAAAACCCCCATGTCCACTACTCTAAAGCTTCACTCCGATCCTGACGGTAAGGATGTCAATGCTACTATTTATAGAGGTATGATTGGCTCTCTGATGTACTTGACGGCTAGTCGGCCGGACATTATGTTTTCGACATTCTTGTGTGCAAGATTTCAGTCGAAACCTAAAGAGTCTCACTTAGCTGCGGTTAAGCGAATTTTTCGATATTTAAAAGGTACTGCTGATCTTGGTTTGTGGTATCCAAAAGAGACAGGTTTTGAATTGACAGCCTACTCGGACGCTGACCACGCTGGAAACATGCTGGACCGGAAGAGCACGTCGGGTCATGTTCAGTTCTTGGGCGATCGTCTTGTAAGCTGGGCTTCCAAGAAGCAAAACTGCGTGTCCACCTCCACCGCCGAGGCGGAGTATGTAGCAGCCGCCAGTTGCTGCTCGCAAGTCATCTGGATGCGCACCCAGCTCAAAGATTATGGATTTAATTACTCCAGGATTCCCATCTACTGCGACTCGAAGAGCGCTATTGCTATATCAAGCAATCCCGTCCAGCACACGAAGACGAAACACATTGACGTGCGCTATCACTTTATAAAAGATCACGTGGAAAAAGGTACTATCGAACTCTATTTTGTTAATTCAGAGCATCAGTTAGCAGACCTATTTACCAAAGCCTTGGACGAAAAACAATTTAATTACCTCGTGTCCAAGCTAGGTATGCTAAATCTGAAAGTTTGATCCGTTCGCAGCTCTCTACGAGTTTCATTCAATAACGAATGACTGTGACAAATGCACCAGTGCCTTGTCTCTGGTTGCTCTTATCCACACTCCTTGGATATTGCATTTTACTCGTTCAGCTCTGTGTCCGTTACGAACTTCTGTATCAACAAAGTAGATTTCGTATTTTCCCGTTTCTTTTGTGTTCGTATGTCTGTTTCTGTGATTATGTGTGCAGTTTCTCTCTTGTTTGCTGAAAAGTGCAAGGTGGTTTGGGTGGTGGATCCACAACCCGGTAATGTGTTCAGGAGGACCTCTAGCGTCAGTTGGTTGGTAAGTCTCACGGGTCCTCTATTCGAGGGGGAGCAGGTAAGAGGGTTCTGTGTTTGGACCTCCTCTTGGTAATCATTCGAGGGGGAGCTAAGTCTCGTGTTTTCGGGATTATTATTTTTTTTCTTCTTTTCTTTTATCTCCATAGGTTTAATCTTTGTTTTTCCCCTTAAGTTTTTGTTTAAGTTTATTTTTTTTATATATATATTTCCGAAAATTACAAAAAAAAAAAAGATTTTTTGTTTGTGTGTGTGAATTGTTTTCCCCGGCCCAAGTTCTTTCCCGGCCCAAGCCCTAACCCGAGCCCAGGCCCTGTTTCGGGGATATAACAGCTCCGATCGAACTCCTTTGTTCTTCATTCGATCGATATTATCTTTCTCTCGTTGTCTTCCATCTCTCTCTCTCTCGGATTTCATTCGACCGAAACGCCATTCGACCGAATCCCTCGTCTTCATCTTCTTCATTCGACAAGGTAAGTGTTATCAAGTTTAGTTGTGTTCAAGCTGCATCGATCGATTGTAATCGATCGATTTTACGGTGTTCAATGATCTGGTTTTCCCCGGGGATGGACTTGTTGTCGATATGTCTTCTCCGGGGGTTCTTTCTCCGATCCAGGGTTACGCCCCGGTCGAATTCACCCCCGGTCGAATACTCCGGTCCTTCCTATTCCCCGGTCAAAGACTATCTCCGGTCTTAAGACACCTCCGGTCAAATGACCTCCGGACTTAGAAAATCACCGGTCTTAGGAAACCTCCGGTCGAATACCCCATCTGATCCAACATATATCCGGTCTATGGAGACCTCCGGTCAATAACCTAATCCGATCGACCAATTATCCGGTCTTAGTAATCTCCGGTCGAATGCCTTGTCCGATCATGCTTTCATCCGGTCTTAGTCGAACCCCGGTTCAATCTTATCCGGTCGAATCCAATTTCTAATGTGCTTATTGTTATATCTTTTCAATAGCTTGTTTATGAGGTGATCTTGGTGGTTATTTGTGCTGGTGCAGTTTCTTGGTGCCTTGGTGACTGACCCTAATTCTCGAATAGGGTTGTGTTCTTCCAATTTTTGGAGTTACTATCCGTTGTGATTTAAATCATGACTGTATAACTCCAACGGCTATTATCTTATTCTAAACCTGCGTACTAATCAATTCATTCTTCACAGGTACAATGGCACAAAACCAGCCACCAGCGATTGATCCAATCGCAGATGCGGAACTGATTCCCGAGGATCAGTTCTTTCCTCTTACAGCCAATAACTACCATCTCGATGTAACCCAACCTGCTATTCAACATCAGGTCATCATCGAGATACTCAGGGGCCATCCAATCGCCTATGCTCTAACGGAAACTGCAACCGTACCAATTATATACTTACAGCAGTTCTGGCATTCTCTCCATGCGTTAGAGGCCGATGGAGGATTTCATCTTGAAGGACGAATAGATCACACTCCAGTGCTTCTCACATGTGATCTTTTCCGTCAATTTCTTCGGTTACCGACCGCCGGATCCGTAGCCGGCCGCGAAACCTTTGATCCCATGGTCACTGATGCTACACTGTGCGCTGATCTTCTCTCCTTGGGTTACGGCGCAGAACTTCGCATTCCATCACCCTTCAACCGCAAACATCTATCAACAATATGGTATACGTTGTTCACATACATCAATCGGTGCCTTTCGTCTATAACGAAGGGCATTGATCAGACGAGCGCCCCGATTCTTCGCATCTTTCACGCGGTGGCTTTCAATCGCCACGTGGACTTTGCCGACTTTCTCTGGTTTGAACTCATTCAAAGAGTTCGTTCTACTGCATCTCGCCGGTCAAACTTCATTCCATTCATGCGGTTCCTACAGATCATTATCCGGAACTACATGAACCTGTATCCCGAGATACAACGCCGCTCTACCCACCCGACGTGCCCACAACATCCAACTCGCAAGATTCCTTCCCGTGCTGATCCGGAAGGTGTTGTCGCCCGACAAATCCCAGTCGGGGTACTAGACCATGCTCGTCCCACGGCACTGAGTGTGATAGCTTATAGGCACACACACAACATTCCAGCTCCTATGGTCCGGCCAGGACCGGCAGGACCTGCCCAGGGAGCAAGACCTGAGCGACGTGAGGGTCCGCGTCCACAAACGAGAGGCAGGAGCGTCCGGACAGCTGGGGCTTCCGGACTGGGTGTGTCGAGAGCTATTAGTGTCAGGGGATCTGGCGTGGGCAGTGCCGTTGGAACGAGCCAGCCTAGTTCTTCAAGACAACCACCGTCACCGCCACCAACCGAGACTCAAATGGCAGAAGAGGCCACAGATTCTGAAACCATTCATGTTCAGTCCTCTTCTGTCGCTGCTACTAAAGACACGGCAGCCAATTCCGACTCCGAAGAAACTCATTTTGAATCATCGCCATCAAATGAAGAGTCTTCTGACTCTGATGGTGACGATGATCAGCCCCCATCCGAAGAGATAAGGAGAGCGGAGGGAGTATTAGTTGAATATCAAGAGGTGAGCTGTGTGAGGGAAAGGCGGAGTAAGCTACATTCTGAGAGTACACGAGTGATGGGACAACCATCTTCGGTTGTATCCCCCCCAGCCACATCTAGCCAGGTAGCCACATCTGCTATCCAGTCTCATGTGTTGGGACTGGGTATTGAAGAAGCCGCCGTGGACCTAGCGGCGCACTTGCACGCCCCACCAAGCCACTCCACCATCTCTCAACAGATGGTGGTTTCACAAACTCACGGGGATTTAGCACATACGCTATCGGACTCTCACTTGGAGGGTGCCGATATTGAAACAAGAGAACAGCTGCCCCCGTTCTCGCCTTCTTTGCATGCACGGAGTCTAGAGCCACTTGTTATTCATGCCATTCCTAGGACACAGATTCCTTTTTCGGCTATCGCCGGTAGCCTAAGTGGCCCGGCCGGAACATCCATAGTAAACCCACCTTCGGGTAGGCTACAAGGATTGGGTGGAAGTCCTACCACGACTATCATCACGCCAACCGTGAACGTAGGCGGCTCGACTTCAACAGTCGTAGCTACAACGGGAAGTCTAAGTGACCCCGGAGTTACCCCACATGAGTTTGTCTCAAGGGAATACATGGACGGCGCCCTAAAGGCTGTCCAATCTATGATGAGGGAGGAGTTGGACAACATCAAACGCATGGTCAAAGGCAAAGGTCCTGCGACTGAGCCGGAGACCTCACCTATTCCACCTTCTCTATCAGCCACGGATCTTTCCATACCTGACCTCAAATCTATCCTTCTCGCCAAACTTATAGCCCAATCTCAAACCGAACCCACCCAAGATGCCGATTTGCTATCTCTACTTCGTTCTCAAGCATCCACACCTACCCCACCTACACCCCAGCCTAATGTCTCTACCGAAGCCTTCCAGATCCAGCAAGCTATGCTTCAGTCACTTCAACAAACCGTAGCTGTTTTGACTGAACGCCTTTCAGCAGTGGAGGATACCTGCCGTAACCAGGCAGAACGGCTCAAGCGCCGACATGATGATCAGGATGATCCTGATCACCATGAGGGGGAGAAGCGCCAATGTCTATCTGAGCCGGAGACACATGTAGTGGAGTCAGAACAGGTTGAACAGGGTACGGGTTCGGGTACAAGAACAGAGGGGCAGAGACAGGAACAGGAACGTGAACCGGTGACAGACTTGATACTATACGATTATCCGACGGTTGAAAAGCCTGAGGAATTTGAAGATGGTTCTCCGATAGTTCCTGAAGATTGGGCAATAATACTAGATCCGTATGAAGTGACGGACACGACAGAAGAATGTGCCAATACTGAAAGAGCTCTGGTGGTTATGCAAGAAGAAATTGATGAAATACTGCATCCAGATGATCAGTCTTCTGCCGTGATTCCTTTATTGACCTATCCAGTTAATCACCCTGATTTTTATTCTACAGTTTTTCCCGAGAGATCTCCTCCAGCTTCACCAGTTAGAGAACCAGTTAGTACTAATCCAGTTCGTCCATCCAAGTGGGAAAGAGTCCGAATCAAAGTTCCTTTCCTCGAAGAAAGTCATAAAAAGATCTTTGCCCACTGGATCAGAAAGTATGATGAAGTCGTTATCCATGGTCTACAGTCAGTGAAAAATAAAGATAAACAGCGTGAACTTGTGTTCGTGTACAGAAAGTTCCAGCACAAGTACTCCAAGACAAAACTCAGGATTGTATCAGTTGATAAGATTATACCTGCCTACTTCATGAAGGTTAAGTATACGGACTTTATGGTTACTAGAGAAGATGGTCAACAATACTGCTTTTCTGATGCTGATTTTCCATGTCTGGAGCCACAAGATCTGCTGTACATATTACGTGACTTAAAGACCAGAACCGTCAGACCCGGAGAAGTCATTGATGCACTAGAAACAGTGAAAAGATACATGAAGTGCACAATGAAACTTGCTTCAGTGGAAGATTTTCAGATTGGGTTAGAAAGTGATCAACCGAAGATTAATCTGTTCAAGCCTGATCTGAGTGTTCCGTCTGATGCTCTAAATGTACCTGCATTCACAGTTATAAAGTTTCCAGAGTTTGGTATGTCATATGTGAACAACAACGGTGTTCTACGCTTTATCCGTTTTAATCAGATTGCCAGATTTTGTGATGGTACGTTGAGGTTTTTGAAAGACAAGTTGAAGCGTGCGCTGAGTCAAGATGAAAAAGGAGTTCAATTACTGGATTTTTCATACAAAGCACTTGTTCTTAAAGCACTGAATGTTATTGAAGAACGACTGGAGTATAGAACGCAAATCAGATATTTTGAGATCAGCTTTGGTTTCCGGAAATTTTTTGTTTCTAACTGGCGTGACTATCAACTTCTATTTAAAGGGGGAGATTGTTAGGGCTACTTTGTTAGTTAAATAGAAGTTCAGGGTAGATTATGACAAGTTATTAAAGTTGTAAGCTTGTTGGGCCTTAAAGCCCATAAGCTCATTAGGCCTGCGAGCCCATGTATTTAAAGTTATTTCTGTTTTCATTTATGATTCTAGAAATTCATTATTCAGTTTACTAGTTGTTAGGTTTACATATTATTATCAGAAATTCTCTCTGTAAACCTTAGCCCTTTGAAGTTAATATTAATCATATGACTAGTTGCTGTGGCCTATAATTTGTTCATCATTGTTCTTATATCTGTTGATTGCACTGAAACTGGGATCTACACTTGGTTGTGCACCAGATTCTGCAATGGCAAGATACTTGATCCAGAGAACTCTTAATCAAAGTTTGGGGCTGAATCCTGATATAGGATTATGAGAAATGGAGTTTTGGGAGCATCTGAAGAACTTGACTTCTCTTCTCTAAAAGTCAAGTTAGGGGGAGATTGTTGGGAACTGAAGATTTGTTTAAGTATGATTACTGCTGCCAGTACATGGTTACTACTGCTGAGCTAAATTACTACTGCTTGAAGAAATTAATACTGCTGAGCATAGTTACTACTGCTGGTGAAGATTAATACTGCTCAGAGTGTTAATACTGCTATGACTTAATACTGCTTATGTGATAATCTTGGTAAGCCACACAGATCAAGGTTTGAAGATAATCATGGAAGGTTGAAGATAATTATGGAAGAATATACTGAAGATCTTTTATGTTTTGTAATTATCTTTTATTTTCAGTATATGTATAGAATTATTTAGAATAGTTTGATATAGGAGTATTCTAAGCTTTTGTTTAGAGAGAGAATTGACCTCAAGGTTTACAACCCCAGTTCTAGAGAAGTATAATTCGTCTTGGTGAGCCTGTTCATCAAGATTGAGGTTTTGTGTGAAAGCTTGTAACTTTAATCATTCAATAAAGTTTATAAGTTGTGATTTCTATTTTACTGTTACATTGATAGTTGAATATTAAAGTGTTTTTCCGCAACTTCTTTAATATTGTTTCTGAGTTTCATTATTCTTTTTAAGAATCAGATCCTGACACACGTGTTATCCCAGAGAGGTTTTGGCTCCGATGATTGATGAGGTTTGTATCTTTATTGTAAGCTTTGTGCATTGCCATGTGTTTTGTACCTACTTGTGTGTTTTTAACAGACATGGGATATCGACGTTGGAGACCGATCTTGGGACACTAAGACCAATCGAAGGACCAAGTTTGAGGAGGTGTCGCCCAGGCACACCGGGGGATCTATCAGTGATGCACAACATCGTCACCAGATGCTAAGTATACATTTTTTTGGAATATGTAATTAGGTTTGTATGTTAACTAACAACTTAACTTAATTGTCTATTGTAGGCTGAAACACCCCTAAATAAAGGCTAATTTAAACCATTAAAATAGGACATAAAAGAACTTAACATGAATTATAATCACCCGAAATGGGGAAAATAGTAATGGAGTTTACATTTATAAAAAGGATCAACAACTAACAACCTACTAATCTAAACCATCTTCTAAGTCTAGATTATAGACGGGTGTCACTAAGATCACCAAAAGAATTATATCCCTTTTTATCTCCAAATATTGTCTCAAAAGTATGACGCCTCCCAAAAGTTCCATATAACAACAATAGACTCTCCACTCAAACATTCACCGCCCCGCTACCTTGAGGACTTGATATGCATGTCATTTTAAGAAAAAGTGTTAAGCTAACGCCTAGTGAGAACAAACAATTTATATTTGATAAAATAAAGGTATAAATCCAGAAATACTAACTTGTATTAGGAATCAATAAAACATTTTCATTTTTCAAGCAAACCATATAACAAGTACATCTTGCAATGACGGGGGAGACCTAATTTACCATTGATAGTGATGGACACAAAAGTAAGACACATATCTATGTTCAATGAGCATTACTACGGATCAATAGTCATCCAATTCAACCTCTTAAGGTTCCTGGCATAAGACTCTCGATGATCCTATATTTCATTCGTTCACGAATACAATTATTAGTCATTGGTTGATCCTGACTCAAAGAGCCCACATCTTATTATCCATCAAGACCCCATGCCTATTTCACGTTACAAAATGAGAATGTTCCTCCCACACACAATCCTGAATCCTATGCCTATGGATCCATTGCATTTATTCTAGTTACACAAAACATATAGATATGTTTGTTCATAGCCAAAACCCATAACATTTATATCTAAAGTGTAACTACAAAATGAAATCATCATATTTATCATCCAAAACCCAAATATTTCTCAAAACCCTTGATTTTAGGTTTACAAATACATCTCACGAGTTTGATAAATTAGTTGTACAAAATCATAATAAATTCACATTTTCCTTCACAACAAACTAAAATGCCTAAAATCCAAGTTTTTTTTTATCTAAATGATCCAAATCTTCCCAAGTTCATATAATACATATTTAAGTAGTTAAGATGAACATATTTTGGTACATATAAAGATTTAGAAAGGAAGAATGAACTCATAATACTAGGTCTTGGTTAAATCCTAGAAATCACCCAAAACCCTAGTAAGATTAAGGGAACACTTGAATCTTGAGACCCCAAGCAACGACACTTGAATCCTAGATTTTAATCCCCTTTAATGTCTTCAACCACCACCAAAAGAGTGCAATAAATGATCTAGCTTTGAAAACCCTTCAAGTTTGAGGATAGCAAAAAGATATAAATGATGAGTAAAAGAGAAAGAGGGTTGAAAACTGCATTTAAGGGTTGTCCCCCGATAGCGATAGTGCCAGGCGATTGTGCCAAGAGCACTATTATGGGAAAAATCGCCCCGATTGTACCGCATCTCGTCTCCCTGTTGCGACCTTGACTAGCGATTGTGATCATGTCACTATCTCATGGATTATATCGAGCATTCCCCACTCCCTGCGATGATGATCAACGATTGTGCCCAGGGGCACTGTCACCCAAACCATACCGAACCTAAACATCCTCTTTTTCAATCAACAATAAGCTCCCAATCAAAGATATGCCTAACGGCATGGTATCTTAACATAATTACTAAAAGTATAACCATTAGAGAGAGACAATTCTTACACACAGAATTATCGGGCGTTACAGATATTGGATCGCAAGCCGAGTAGTTCTGAGGTGTTTGAGCAGATCACATGCTTGAATCGGAAGGTCGTTACAGAGTGTTGGAGGACGGAAGAAGGCTTGTCTTTTTTGTTTTGGGACCTCCCAAGATCCCTATTATAATATGACCAGTGAATGTAGCAGTAGCAGTGGGAGATCATCCATTACTGGATTGCAAATGAGGTATGCTGGTTATTTTATTATGTATCATGTCATTATTTTTCAAATTGCCAACAAATTACTAATGTTTGTCAATTATTGAATATTTACAGGTAGCGACATTGAGATCGAAGATGGAAGAAATGGAGGAACACCATCGGACCAATCTGGAGGCCGAATGGAAGAAATGAGAAGATCTGGAGGCCTGACAAGCCAGTGTCGCTGCCCAGTTAGCTGAGTGGGTTGCGTTATCAGTGCATTTTGCTGCTTTTATGCGGCAACAAGGATACAATTCCCCCCTCCAATCTCTTCTGGTAGTTAGATTGTTAGCTATGTTAGGACTAAAAGTCCTAGTGTGTTGAAAGTTATATAAAGTATTTATGGAGTTTATTGTTTTATTTATCGAGTTGTAAAAGCCTTTAATGGTTACTGGGATTATTTGATGTAATGGTCTTGGGCTTTATTTGTAATAGGGTCTAAGTATATAAAGTATTGTTTAGAGTGTAATTAGGGTTAGATTTGAAGAGATTGCATAGTGCGCTTAAGAGAGATTAGAGAGAGGGTTTGTTCATCATTCAATTCAGATTTATTATTGTGATACAATGTTACTTGATCAAACTGGGATTCACAATTGGTATAAGAGCCAAGAGACGAAGATTTGATTCAAAAAAAGTAATTTTTTTCTCTCTTAAGTTCAGTCGATCGTTTTTTTGGGGTTTCTAGGTTATTCGATTTCTGCAAAATCTTTGAGTTTGTTTGATCCAACCTCTTTCGTTGTATTAGACTAAGGATTTCGCAAAGTTTCTTGGTCTAATTCGTAGGATTGAAGTTGAATTTTGGGTTTTTCACAAATCTGAACTCGTGGTCTGTGTTCTTAAATTTTTCATTAAAATCATTGTTTTTGGTTAAATTTCAATTGAAAATTGTGTTAGAATTCTGGGTTTAATCGATTAGATTTGCTAAATTTCATTAGTTTTTGACTAAAAGATTCTGAGTTCGATTAAAGTGTGTTTGGAGTCGATTGTAAGTTCTGTGCCGCAAGGCCAAAAACCTGAGTCTTGCATAACCCGGGTGTGGACTCAGATACCCTACCCGGGTCCCTTGATTCCTCCTGGGTGACTACTAAACCCGGGTCTCCCTCGGCCTCGTCTCTCACCCACCTAACTCGTACCCGGGTGACTCCCAAACCCGATTCCCTCCGAGACCCGCATAACACCCAGACCCACAGAACACTCCCAAACCCGATTCACTCCTACCCAAGCATCCATCCCAACACCCGCTTACTCCACACCCAGTTCCTTCCATTTAGTCATACCACACCCGACTCCCCTTGAGACCCAACTCCCTCACCCGTATAAACTCACACCTGTTTGACTCCCTAGACCCGCATCACTTTCTCAGACCCACCTCACCCTCATCCTTCACCCGCGTCCCACTCTCCCACCACCAGACCCACCTCACGCCCTCAAAACCTATCACTTGGACCACCTTTAAGCGACCCCGCTTGTGTTCTTGTGACCGACATCTCTGTTGACATCGAGAGAGTGCTTTGGCTTTCCGTACACATTCACCTCCTTTTTTTCTTCACCATTCTTACTTGATTTGATGATGTTGAGATCTCGCTAATCGAATTTGAGACCAAACTCCACTGCCACCACCACTCCGCCGAGCTCATCTTGAATCGCAGTCGCTGTGGATTAGGGTTTGTAGAAGATACCTAAGTTTCCAAATCTGCAAAATGGGAGGTCGTGAATGATGATGACACTTGGTGTTTGAATGATTTTAGCAATTTGTTGCCTTGGTTGATCGATTAATTTCAATTAATTGGTTTGGGTTTTGTTACTGATTGAGTTCGATTTGATTGATTTAGATTTAGGATGAATTCTTTGATTTTGATCACTGCTATGTCAATCGATTTGTGACTTGGCTTACGGCTCTAATTCGACTTGGATTGCAACTTAGTGATTGGTTATTTTAGTAACTCTTTCGTTTTGGGTCAATTTGATGTAAATCAATTTTGATTACCTCCGATCCCTCTGATTTGTGTTTAATTCATATTAGTTAAATTGTTTTTCATTTGGGATTTTTGCTAATTAAATCAATTTCTTGGTTAGATTTCGATTTAAGATTAATTGTGTTCAGGTCAATTTGATTAGATTGGTTTGAAACTATGGTTAAGAGTTTCATTCGTTTTTTTATTGTGGGTACCATTTGCATTCGAACTCGATTGCACCCTATTTCTATTAAGTTTGGGCATTTGAGCTATTTAATCGCTTCATAGCAGACTCGGTGTCTCCCGGCCCACTTCCAGACCCGGTTCCTCTCAGACCCGTATGTTCTGTGCTTTTGGTCTTCTGTTTTCTTGTATGTCCATAGACCTCTCAGACTGGTCAAATTCTCAAGCTATTTATTGTTTTTATCTGTCGTCTAAGTCTTGTGATATCCTCATATTAAAGTGTTTGTTTTTTCGTTCCAATAATTTTTTTTTGGATCAAATCGCGATCGTCTTACGATCACTTTGTTCAAGTAACAATGGGAAAAACATATATATATATATATATATATATGTGTGTGTGTGTGTGTGTGAATGGTAAATTCGTAAAATCATATGAAGATTCAGCACCTGATAAAGATCTGAAAATTCTTGAAAATAAAATCAAAGATTCAGATGATTCATTGAAAAATGAAATCAGTGCTTTAAAGAATAACAATCTCGAACTGAAACAAAAGATTTTTGATCTTGAGAAGGAGATTGAAAAGGACATAAAATATTTTGAGAATGAAAGAAGTGGTTTCGCTAATGAAAGAAAGGGGTTTTAACGGAAAATTCTTGATCTTTCAAAGAAGATTTTCGAGGAAAGAAAGACTTTTGAGTTTCAAAATGCTAAACTTTCAAAACAGATTTCTGATTTTGAAAAGATTTTGATAATTGAGCGAAATAATTTTGAGATAGAAATATCATCTTTTGAGAATAAAAGGAAAGAGCTTGAAAAGAAAATTGTTGTTGTTTTCAAAGAAATATCTGATAAACGCAACAGTATTGAAAAAGACCTTGAAAGTGAGAGGAAAATTTTCGAAACAGAAATTCGTAAGCTTTCATAGAAATTGTCTGGATTAGCGACAGAGATTTTGAAAGAGCAGAAGGTAAATACGGTTTACAAAAAGAATTTGATTCAATTCTCAAAGAACGAAATGTTTTATCCGTAAAAGTCAAGAAACTTGAAGAACTCAATTTCAAAGTTGATTTATCTGAACAAGCCAGTCTCGATACTGTTGTTCAGTCTCCTTATTCTTCAAGCTCAACTTCCACAACTATTTCTTCGAAGAGTTGTGTCAAATCAAATGAATTTTCAGAAGATTGCATTCGCCCTTCAAATCTTTTCTATAATTCGCTTGTTGATAATACAAATAATCAAGTGTTTCGAAAAGTCACAATGGTTTGGAGAAAGAAATCAACAATAGAAGACAGTGATAGAAACACGTCATACAAATCTCCTGTAGTTGATCCAAAGTCACCGACTCATGCCTATTCCACAACTAAGTTGATCAGTCTAAACCGAGCAAATATATGTTGCACTTGTTGTGGAAATAGTGACGTTGTGGATTTCAGATATGTCAATAGCTGGTATGGTACTTATAGTATCCCCAATGCTCAGTTTCATAGTTTCAAAGCTAAGGCAACTAACCATCAAGGATCCATCAAAGCATGTATACCAAAACCAAAATCTGTCTAATCTGTTTTACAGGAATGTCATGTGTGATTTAATTCAGATTATTCACGTCACATGACTACAATCAAGGGTTATGTCATCTTTTGCGGGGGAGTACCAGGTTTTTCTCAAGTTTCATATCGACTTATGAACACTTCAGTTCATGACTCGTTCTTAAATGTTTTAACTTGTACTTCAATGTTCACTTGACTATTCTATCTTGGCGAGTTAAAGGAGTGTTAGGGCTTTTAATGTTTCTATGGTCCATCCAGAACCGGAAGGAACTAACCAAGAAACACATCCCATTCACAGATATCAGTGAGGCGTCTAGATTGATAGATGAGTTCGGAGCGAAAAGAATATGGTGAAGATGTGACAGGACATAAAAGAATTATTGTTCCTTACCAAACTGAGTCAGTTATCCGGGTTACCATATAATCTATTCATTCTCGTTCTTTGGAGATGGATATTGAAACAGACATGGACCCAGTATCGATAACTCGTGTCACCCCATCTAGCCACTCAAGTATCTCACAAAAGATACTTGTTTCATATATGCACGAAGTTTAAGCACATAATCTATCTATTCCTCACTTGGAGGTCTTAGATATTGAAAAAGGAAGACATCAGCTCCGGTCTCCGAACTTCATATTCATATCAATGTGTCTATTGATTTCTAACCTGCGTCCCAGGTTGAATCAATCTTTGAGCCTAATTGATATAATTTATATTTCTTTCACACACGCATGAATCTTTGTAATTCCCCTTGCATATCTTTGTGATATTGCCAGAACAGTTTGAGAAGTAAGTTTTAATATTCTACTTCAGTGATAACTGGAAGTCCTATCAGAGATACCCCTTTGCCATCTCTGAAAATAGGCCACACCATTATTTTAATTATGGTGATAACATATACTAATGTGTTTCTGTGTTAGTTGAATACCCCATTTTGGATACTTAACCGTTTTTATCTGATCTTTTGCTACTCATCAAGTTCGTCTTTGAATATACATGATGTTTAGGATGCTCCTAATCATCATGAGGGGGAGACATGACAAAGACACAAGATTCAAAGGCAGATTATCATGTTGAGGGGGAGTTAGCAAAAGCGGAGGGGGAGCAACATAATCCTATTTTCTTAAATATGAGGTTGAAAAGCCATGTATTTCAAGATTTCATTGGTTCTTCTATCCTTTATCAAGTGGTGTTTGCTACAAGTTGATTCCTTCTACGAGCATAATGGTTCTACAAGTTCTTAAGCTGAAAGTCAATTCAACTTGCGGTTCAGAGACAGGTTCTTTGTTTTTATACTGAAGTTGCATTGTGGAATGTCATGTAACTCGCACATTATCTTTCTTGTGTGCTAATCCGATGTGTTGAGTTTCTACAGTTGAAAGTTGCTCAATTCTGCATTCAGTCGAGGCTATTGTACATTGAATCTAGTTACAAAGTTGAAACTATGAAGACCAAGAGCTTTTTTTAAGGGGGAGCTAGAAAATACATGAAGACAAACAACACCAAAGTTTTTCAGATATTCAAGAGGGAGAGAAGATCAAAACATGAAGAGTTCAAGAAAATAATTGCTTTATACAACTTTAGGGGGAGATTGTTAGGATTGAAAGTTCTAGTGTGTTGAAAGTTATATAAAGTATTTATAGAGTTTATTGTTTTATTTATTCGAGTTGTAAAAGCGTTTAATGGTTACTGGGCTTATTTGATGTAATGGGCTTGGGCTTTATTTGTAATAGGGCCTAAGTATATAAAGCTTTGTTTAGAGTGTAATTAGGGTTAGATTTGAAGAGATTACATAGTGCGCTTCAGAGAGATTAGAGAGAGGGTTTGTTCATCATTCAATCCTTTTGTAACCCTTCTATCAATCATTCAATTCAGATTTATTATTGTGATACATTGTTATTTGACGAAACTGGGATTCACAAGCTAACTCAGAGATTATTTTGAATTTTATGAACTTGGCGTTTTAAATTGTATGGATTGGTTATTTTTAATTTGTTGGACAATTTTAGGGACTTTCAATTTATGGGTTGGTTTCGTATAAAATATACATAAAATACATAATTTTAATTCATTTTTTTTAAAATTATTAGAACAGACAGATCAACGACGAAAATCCGTCGCTAAAAGTTGGTGGACCCGTCGCAAATCCGTCACTAAATTGGGCCCTCGAAATCTGCCACTACTTGGACCCTTGCTATCTCGAAAATACGTTCCTAATTGTGCCCTCGCTAATCCGTCTCTAAAAGAGCCCTTGTTAGTCCTCGTTGATACTTTCCATCACCGATCTGCTGCTAATAAAAATATGTCACTAATCCGTCACTGATACCTATCGTTGTTGATCTGTCGCTGATATTCGTTGTTGATAGCATCACCACGCCCTTTGGCCCACTGAGTATCAGCGACAGATCAATGACATCTGAGATTTAGAGACGGATTAGCGACGACTTTTTCCGTCGCTAATAGTTGTCAGTTTTTTAGTGTCTAGTCCTTGATTTTTGTAAATAAATAATCCATTGAACTTTTAGAAATTAGCTACCTACATGCTTTTAACCAAAAAAAAAAACTATCTGTAACCGGCTAAGAAGGTTTTAAATGAAAAAGAAAACCTAAGTCAGTTTTACCGTTACCAAACCTCACACCATTCAAACCCATGCACACCACAACATCGCTCCCTCTTGCCACTCCTTGTCAGCCCATCATTGTCCTTTCTCCATACCTCTCATCGCTATTGGCCCTACCATCGATCTCCCTATTTCTGATCTTTTTTTTTGTCTTTGGCTTGGCCATCTTTTACAATAATTTAATGGAGCACATATAGATATATAAAAAAGATGGATAACCGAAAAACAAAAAAAAAATAGAGGGAGATCATGGCAGGGCTAATGGAGGTGATAGAGAGCGGACAACGATGAGGCGACGACGGGGTGATGAGGGCTTTGAATGACATAGTTTGGGAACAGTAAAACTAATTTACGTTTTTATTAACTTTAAAACCTTAATAGGTGATTTTAGGTAGTTTTTTTTTTGTTAAAAGGATGTATGTAACCAATTTTCAAAAGTTTGATGGTTTATTTATTAAAAAAAAGTTCAAGGACTTATTCTTTCAAAATGTGAAAGTTTAATTGTTTTTTCATTCAAAAAAATAGTTTAGGGACTTAATCATTCAAAATGGAAAAGTTTGTTGAAATTTTCTAAACTTTTCCTTTTTAAATAACTGTTTAGACATTTATTTTAGAACATAAATGGCTATTTAGATTGTTTAACTTCATCCTAATAATTTATTGTAACACATTTGTATAAGATGAAAGGTTGTTGATCCTATCAACTTAAGGGGGCGTTTGGTTCGCTGGATTCCGCCGGAAACAGATGGAATTGGAATGGTCAATTCCATTAACCAAATTCCATCATGATGTTTGGTTATCCATGGAATGGAATTGAATTCTATGAATTCCTTCAAATGTGGATTTGGTCATTCCTTCACAAAAGTGATGGAATTGAATTCCATTCCATCTAATATTTTGAAAATGACAAAAGTACCCTCTTAACAAAATTAAAACCCATCAGATGTGGATTTGGTCTCCTCTCTCTCTCTCTCTCCTCTTTCTCTCTCCTCTCTCTTTCATCTATCACTCTCCCTCTCTCTCTCATCTCTCTATCTCTCTCCTCTCCCTCCTCTCTATCTCTCTCCTATCTTTATCTCTATCTCTCTCCTCTCTCTCCCCCTCTCTCTACCCTCTCTCTATACCCGCTCTCTCTCCCACCCTCTCTCACAATCTCTCTCTCCTCTCTCTCTTCTCTCCTTTCTCTCCCCCCTCTTTCTCTCTCCTCTCTCTCTCGGATTTAAAAAAATTAAAATAAAAATAAAAGAAAGGGTATTTTTGTCATTTTTCAGAATTCCATTACAATTCCTTTGCAAACCAAACAGACAGATTCCAATTCATTTGACTGATTACATTCCATTCCTGCCAACCAAACACTTGGTCAAACCTGAAAACATTCCATTCCAATTCCTTCCAGATTCCAATTCCTTAGACATATTTCATTCCTTCAGAAATCATTATGCGAACCAAACGCCCCCTAAAGATTCTATTAATTATCAATCAATTAGGATGATTGTGAATGTCCTAACAGACCAACTTTATAGTAATGATAAATGAATGATTCATTTGGTTCTGGTTCTAACAACTATGTTATATTGCTTACTCAAATACTTCTCTCCTTTATTTTATTCGAGTGAAAATAACACATGTTTGTACATTTGACAATTTTATTAATTTTAGCTCTAAAAACACTTGATGAGTTTAAATGCATAATTATGTACCTATCGACGTATATATATATATATATATAGGTGGGTTCATATGAGAACAATATATATTTAAGAAAACACGAGAACGACCGAGTACATACAAAACCATATATGATTCACGCGACCAAAGTCGTCTGCGTCCAGTTTTTGCCGGTCATTGTAAAATCACAAATGATTTTGTACATCATTTGCTGTTTTTTTGTTTTCTTAAATAGTTAGCGTTCTCGTTTGAACCTTCCTCTCTCTCTCTTTATATATATATATATATATACACACACACACAATGCTAATCATATAGAAACTATTTAAAAGTTATAAACTATTTAACTATGTGCCAAATCCGTAAAAATTAACCAAAACCATCTAATGAGTTTGATTTTCAGTTACGTTTCATATTATTTCACATGTTTTGTTCTTGTGTGTGTGAGAGTGTATTTCATGTATAAATTTATTTTTCTGTCTTTTTTTTTTACAAGCATAACTTTCCTTGACATGTAATCAATGAAACAACACTGTATGAACACTACATGGTGGCGTTTGGTTCACAGATTCTGATGGAATTGGAATGTTGAATTCTATTGACCAAATTTCATTCCTTTGTTTGGTTCATTCTTTTTCACGGAAGGAATCTCTAAATTCCATCAAATTCCACAAATGAGGGAATTTAACATTTCTTACCAACTACAAGGTATTTTGATGGAATGGAATTCTTATTTTTCATAATACCACATATGCCCTCAATCCAATATAACTTAATCACCGTCGACCATCGTCGATCACCGTCGATCTGAACCACCACCGACCATCGACCACCGCTGATCTGAACCACCACCAACCACCGACGATCTGAACCACCGTCGACCACCACCGTTCTGAACCACCGTCGACCATCGACAACCGCCGGCCACCGTCATTCTGAACCATCGTCGATTTGAACCATCGCCGACCACCGATCACCATCGATCTGAAACACCAGCGTCTACCGTCATTCTGACCCACCGCCGACACCGCCAACCACTGTCGTTCTGAACCACCGCCGATCACCTTCGATCTGAACCACCGACGGTCACCGACGTTCTAAACCACCGACAATCGTCGACCATCGACCACCGCCAATCACCACTGATCACCGTCTATCTGAACTACCGCCTTTTGCCGATCATCACCGATTTGAAGCACCACCGATCTGAACCACCGTCGTTTTGATCCACCACCGACCACCGTCGTTCTAAACCATCGCCGAACACCGATCACCGTCGATCTGAACCACCACCGACCACCGCCAATCTGAACCACTGCCCACCAACGATCTAAACCGCCACCGATATGAACCACCGCCAACCACATCCAATCTGAACCACCGTTACAAATAAAGTATTTTTAATGGTTATTTTATTAAATCATGTTTTGTTTATAAAAAAGAAAATTATGAAAAAGGGTATTTTGGTCATTTATCAACATTTCGTTCCAATTCCAAAGCTACATTCTGTGAACAAAACAGACATATTCCAATTTCTTTAACAGATTCAATTCCAATTTCTTTAACAGATTCAATTCCAATTCTGTCAACCAAACAGGTGGTCAAACCTGACAACATTCTATTCCAATTCGTTCAAAGTCAAATTCCTTTGACAGATTCCATTCCATCCAAAAACATTCTGCCAACCAAACGCCATGTGCATGTTCACATACGTTGTTTCATATATGAAACAGTACATGGAAACTAGTTTTCACATTTTCCATCTTTTAGACGGTTTCTATATGATTTTTTCCTACATATATATTGTTGGTTCATCAAAGATTTGAAGATGACCTCCCCTTTCGGCTTGTAATTTTATATATGTAAAATGTTGTACATCTCCATACTTAGTCTACTTTTTGGTCTTTTGTAATAGCTTAGTTGTGCTTCAAAAGATCGGCGAATCGAAGATTAACCGAATTCAAAAGAAAGTAAGCCTACTGATGCGGATGAAAAACAAACTTCTACAATTATTGAGCCATTCCTAACGAAGATGAGATCAATCTTTCATCAGGCTTCACTCCTGCCGATATCTCTATTCTATGTCGGCAGGACTTTCCTCTGCCGATTCCCTTTGTTCGGCCAACCCCTCTATCGATCCTTCGGCAGACAACCTCTGCCGAACTCTCTCTTTGTTCGGCTATCTCTTTTATATCCAAATCCTCATGATTTGACTATACTTCTTTATTTCCAACATCCTTTTGACAAAAAGAATGGAACCTTCTATTGCACGGAGGATATTCACCCAAGTTCTGATTTGATAGAGACTTTCTCCAAAAGATCTCAAAAAGATTTGTACCAAGTATATTTTATTGAGATATTGTCTTATCATAGTACAAAAGTCCCTTTTGTATATTGATAAGTCATTTCAAATATCTTATAATTTACTGAAGAAAATCTCAAGGATCCAATCTATGAGTGACAAGTGTCCTTTTCATTTAATGCATAAGGTTTCTAAGTGTAAGATTGTTAGAATAGTTTACTGTTCTTTTCCGCAACAATCTTTTGTTTTCTATGTGTAATTCTTGATATTCTATATCAATAAAAGAATTAAAATTAAGTGAAATTTTGATTATTGTATTCAACCCCCCTCTACAATACTGTTTTACTTATTTGGGACCAACAAGTGGTATCAGAGCAGGTTAGTTTAATCCATAAACAAGATCTTCAATGTCATCATCTTTCTCTGTGAAAGCTGAATCTTCTTCTCAAAACTCTTTTTCCAACTACTACGAAAATGGCTTTATAGTCAAACCACCTAAGTTCAACCCCAACAACTTTTCTCTTTGGAAAAGTCGCATGATGTTATTCTTAGAAGGTGTGGATAGTCGTTTTATCACTGTACTTCGTGAGGGACCCATAGTCCCTAAAGTTTGGGATCGTTTTCAAAAAACTTTTACTTATCCCAAAGACAAAGAAAAAGATAAAGATGTTATTTATAGTGATTCTGATGATTCATCGGATAAAGAACGAACCTCTGCTACTGGGAGGTACATCCTCAAAAAGCCCAAGAATTATATTGAGGATGACAAACGTCTTGTTGCTCTTGATTCCCTAATGAGGTGTACCACTCTTTGGTAAATCTCTCTACTACCAAAGAAATGTGGACCATATTGTGTGTTCTGTATGAGGGTATAAAAGAAGTCAAAAAGAGCAAAAAGATCTCTCTTGTACTAAAGTACGAACTCTTTTCTCATGAAAAGGCATAATCTCTCTCTGACTATTATAATCGCTTTAACAATCTTCTTAACGATCTCAAACTTCTAGGTAGATCATATGACATCGAGGAAGTCTTGTGTAAATTCATGGATGGTCTTCCTGATTTCTGGGAGAACATTTGTACATGTATCAAGACGACCAAGGACCTTGATAATCTTCCTCTCACTATTCTTTATGGATCTCTCTTTAACTATGAACAAACTAGGATCTAAAGGAAAACTATCATCAAAGAGATAAAAAGCTCTTCTATGGATCTTATCAATGATACTTCCAAGAAATCTATGTGCATTCCTAAAATCACTTATCCTTCTGACAAGTCTGACCGATAAAGTCATGATGACTCAACCCACCAATCGGAGGCCTATCTTAGTGAGGCCGATGATGAAGGTGAAGATAACTCGATTGAATAAATGACAGAGGAGATGGGCATGCTTGCAAATTTCTCTAAGTTCAAAAACAACTTTCCTTCTAACCGATTTAGATCTAACCAAAAATCTTCTTTTTCTTCTAAAAACTCTTTGGATAAAACCAATGAAGAGTGCTATGCTTGTGGCAAGAAAGGCCACTTTGCATCTGAGTGCAGAAGTAACCCTTCTTGTAGATCCAAATCTAACTCTTCCAACGCTTCTAAAGGATGGAGAATAAGATTGGATTCGGCTGGTCGATCATTCTCCCGTAAATCCTCCTCTTCCTCCTTCAAAGAATGCATCGATCATGCCGAGAAATACAAAGCCAAATACAATAGAGAGAAGGAGAGAAATGAGAATGCTCATCAAGGAGGAAAGTTTTTAATGGTCAAGTCCCATGACTGGGTTGATGAACAAACCTCTGAAAGTGAAAAGGAGATTACTAGCAAATGTCTCATGACCAAACTAGATGATATGGCCGAAGTTAAGGACACCGACATGACCATGGCATTAGCCTCCACTGAGTGTTCTTCTTCCTCATCTCAGGTACATCCCTTCCTTTTCTCCTGAGTACACTGACTCTGACTCAGAAGATTCTCATTCTGTTCATTCTCTGGATCTTCGTTATTCTTTGAAGTTTGGTGTTTTCATTAAGGCTAAGAAATCTGCTCCTAAGCCTCAACCTGAGGAAGATCAAGGTTCAAATGATCTTGCTAAACCCATAAATGATCTTCTCGAATCATTGAATCTTGATGAAGCAACCTCTTCTTCATCTAAACATTCTTGACAAAGGAAAGTCGGTTGTCTGTGATCTTCCCTTGAAAAGAAAAATATCACCTTCTTCCAAAGGTGAGTCTCATGCTCCTCCTACCAAGTTCATTCCAAGGTTTGTAAATTTGAAGAAACCTAAGTCCAAGGGAATACCTAACTTTCTTCTTCCCTCCTCTGAAAAAGGAATTCTAGGACCTATGCCAAGTCCTCCACCTACTTCCTCTAAATCTCTTAAAATAAAATCTAAAGGAAAAGACAAAGAGTCTTGTCAAAAATCCAAAAAGGTGTTTATCTACAGAAAGTGTTACAACTATGGAGACACATTTCATCTGGCAAAAGATTGACCCAAGGATCGGATTGAAAGAAATAATCCAAATGTCTTTTCTTTTTCCTCTTCTAACCCTAAAGGACCCACTTCAAAATGGTTACCAAAAGACTGATTTCTTTATGATTGTAGGTTCTTGAACATCAACAAACGTGGTATCTAGACAGCGGATGATCAAGACATATGACCGACAATAAATCTATTTTGATTAACTATGTGATTGAAAAAGGACCTACTGTAACTTTTGGTGATAATTCTAGAGGTTCCACCAAAGGTTATGGAACTCTCTCAAATGGTTTTATTACTTTCAACAAAGTTGCCTATGTGGAAGGACTGATGCACAATCTTCTAAGCATCAGTCAACTATTTGATCTGGGATACTATGTGATTTTCAGAATTGATGACTATCTCATCACCAACAAAAACTACCACATTGTTCTATCTGGTTCTAGAAAGGACAATGTGTATGTCATCAACATGGGTCATAAATCTGCAGAAGAAAGCATATGCTTTATATCAGAAGACTCTATTAAGAAGAACTGGCTCTGGCATAAACGTTTTTCTCACCTCAACTTCAAAACGCTGAATACTCTTTCAAATAAAGATTTGGTCGTGGGAATGCCAAAATTATCTTTTGTCAAAGAAAAGTTATGTGCAACATGTGAAAAAGGCAAACTGACAAAATCTTCTTTCAAAACCAAGCAGTGTTTCTCCATCACTACTCCTCTTCAAATGCTACATTTGGATCTGTGTGGACCAGTTAGTACTCTAAGTCTTGGAGGAAAAAGGTACATTCTTGTGATAGCTGATGAATTTACACGTTACACTTGGGTATCTTTTCTCAGGTACAAAAATGATACATTTGAAGAAATCATCCACTTCATCAAGAAGTCTGAAGTGCTCAATGGTCAACTTGTATGATCTGTCAGAAGTCACAATGGCACAGAATTCAGAAATGCCACCTTGGAAGACTTTTTCAATAATAAAGGAATCTCCCAAAACTTTGCTGCTATTAGAACACTGCAACAAAATGGTGTTGTGGAAAGGAAAAACCAAACTCTGTGTGAAGCAACTCGTTTCATGCTAAGCAAATCTAATCTTCTTACCTATTTTTGGGTTGAAGCTATCAACATCGCTTGCTTTACCCACAATAGGTCTGCCATTGTAAAGAGGCATAACAAAACTCCATACGAAGCATTCTATGGAAGAAAACCCAACATCAGTTTTCTTCATGTTTTTGGATGTGTGTGCTTCATTCTCAATGACCAAGAACACCTTGGGAAATTTGACCCCAAGGCTGATGAAGGGATCTTTATGGGCTACTCTCTCTCAGCTCTAAAGCCTATAGAGTATATAACTTACGAAGGAAGTGTATTGATGAGTCAATACATGTGAAATTTGATGATCAAAAGTCATCTTCTCTCACGTGTGATGGCAATGAGCTAAACCAATGGATAACCTCTTGTGTGGGGGATGATTCTCACACTCATCCATCGGCAGGTCAACCTTATGTTCCAATTTCGGCTGATAACCCTCCTCAAACCAACAATCCTTCCTCTTCTTCACCTGCCGAACCGAATCTTCAGATCATAGTATCTGAAGATCCTGCCGATCCCACATCCTACATATTTACCTCTAACAATGTTCCTCATGAACCTACATATACCTTCCCTGCCGAACCATCTTCTTCTCACTCTCCTAAATTACTTCGTCCACCTCTTCCACTAGCTACTAAGTGGACCAAAGATCATCCCATTGAACAAATTATCAGTGATCAACAAGCAGGTGTTCAAACTAGAAGAAGTAGTGGCAATATTTGTCTCTATGTGAATTTTCTCTCTATCATAGAACCCAAGAAAATTGAAGAAGCTCTAGTTGATCCATGTTGGATAACTGCCATGCAAGAAGAGCTTTCTCAGTTTGAAAGAAACAAATTATAGAGACTTGTTCCTCATCCTTCAAGAAATACTATTATTGGAACAAAGTGGGTCTTCATAAATAAAATGGAAGAAGAAGGTACTGTCATCCACAACAAAGCTAGACTTGTTGCTCAAGGATACACACAGGAAGAAGGAATTGACTATGATGAAACCTTTGCCCCTATTGCTAGACTTGAAGCTATAAGGATCTTTCTAGCTTATGTTGCTCATAAAAGCTTTAGAGTTTTTCAGATGGATGTCAAAAGTGATTTTCTCAATGGAGATCTTGCTGAAGAAGTCTATGTGAAGCAACCTTATGGACTTGAAGATCCCTCTCATCCAGACTATGTGTACAAGCTGGACAAGGCCCTCTGTGGTCTTAAGCAGGCTCCTCGTGCCTGGTATGACACCTTGTCTGATTCTCTTCTCTCCAAAAAATATACCAGAGGTAAGATTGACAACACTCTCTTTTTAAGAAGACCAAAGGTAATATTATTCTTGTTCAGATCTATGTGGACGATATCATTTTTGGTGCTACTGACGAATCTCTTTGTCAAGAGTTTACCTCTCTCATGAAAAGTAAATATGAGATGAGCATGATGGGTGAACTTACATTTTTTAGGCCTTAAAATAAAACAAACTTCTGAAGGGATCTTTATAAATCAAAGCAAATATATTCGTGATCTACTCAAGAAGTTTAATTTTGAAAATTGCTCTCCCATGAAAACTCCCATGGCACCACCTCTTAAAATTCATGTTGATCCTGATGGTAAATTGGTTGATATCACTAATTTTAGAGGAATGATTAGTTCTCTTCTTTATCTTACTGCTAGCAGACCTGATATTGTCTTTGCTACTTGTTTATGTGCACGTTATCAAGCCAATCCTAAGGAATCTCATTTGGCCATTGTAAAACGCATATCTCGGTATCTAAAAGGTACCATGAATCTGGGACTTTGGTATCCCAAAGACTCAGGTTTTGATCTAATTGGGTATTCAGATTCTGACTTTGTAGGATCAAAAGTAGATAGGAAAAGCACAACTTGAAGTTGCCAATTATTGGGTGGAAATTTGGTCAGCTGGTCCAGCAAGAAACAACATTCATTCTCCACATCTACTGTTGAGGCTGAATATGTTGCAGCTGGAAGTTGTTGTGCTCAAATCTTGTGGATGAAGAATCAACTTCAAGATTACAACTAGTTCTACTCTCAAGTCCCCATTCTATGTGATAACTCCAGTGCCATAGCAATTGCCAACAACCCAATGCTTCACTCCAGATCCAAGCACATAGATATCAGATATCATTTCATCAGAGGTCATATTTCCAAAGGTGATATTGAACTTCACTTTATTCCAACTGATTTTCAGTTGGCCGATCTCTTCACTAAACCTTTGGATGAAGCTAGGTTCAACTTTCTGATTTGATCCTTAAGTATGTTAAATTCTTTACCTACCGAAGATGATCCTTCGGCAGGTCTCTCTTTCCTTCCGAAGATCATCCTTCAGTAGGTCTCTCTCTTCTACCGACCTTACATTTTCGGCAGGTCTCAATATCTGCCGAAATCCTTAAGTCGGCAGGATAGCATCACCAAAATTTCTTCGCTTTTCAATTTTTTGGTAGATGTCTCACCTACCGAATTTTCCCTTTTGGCACATACACTCTATTTTTCAGTGGGTCTCACACACACCAAAACCCATATTCGACAAGTTTTGTTTACCTAAACCCCTCTTTCCTCTCTTTGTTTTCTCTTACCGAATCTCATTTCGGTAAGACCTTTGGCTACGTACTCTCAACCCCTTCGACTTACACCTTCAGTGTAACTTTAACCTACCGAATGATTTTCGGTAGGATGACGAATTGAATCTTATCTACTTAGCTTTTCGGCACCGTTGTTTTCACCCTCTCTCCATCTGTCGTGTCAGGGACACGACGTTTGCAACCCCCACATCCCTGCAACGGCTTTTTTTGTCCTGTTCCACTTCCCCATGATCCCCTATACTTCCCTCCATCATTATACCCTATTAAATTTTTAATATTTGTTTTGAAATCCTTATTTCCTTCCACTATATATATATATATATATATATATATATATATATATATATATATATATCGACAACCTCTCCATTTTAACTTTTACCATCTTCTTCGAATTCTTTCTCTCTCCTTACACCTGCAAACTCAAATTTACTCATCAATGGCTTCCTCAAAGTCCACCAAAGCTAGCAAGAATATTCCATTCACTCGGGAATCTCTCATTTTCCCGTCATGCAATCACACTGCTCGTTTCGATCTTGATCTCAATCACCCGGAGTTTACTCAAGTATCTCTCTTCCTTCAACGATCACCCCTACAATACGCTTTCACTGCTACTCCTAAGATGAGAAAAATGCTCCTTGGGACCTTCTAGCTCACATGTGTTTACGATCCATTCAACCATTCCGTCTTTGCATCTATTCTTACTGATGACGATGATCACGGCCTCATTTTCGGAGTCGAAGACGTCCGGGAAGCTCTTCAACTTCCTGTGTTTTCCTCTTATGACACTTTTCCCATGGGTCATGAGCAAGAGGATGTTATCGATGCACTCAACTATATTTCCGACGGTAAAGGCAAGGGTTCTGGCACCCTTCTCCGTAAGAACATGGGAGGTGTCTGGAATTTCTTTTTCTCTCATTTGATTCACTGTTTTCCCACAAAACCTCGGGATGGGATCAATCTCCATCTTATCTGACCAAGAAAGCTCATGCCTTAGTGTTCGTAAGGCGAATTGATTTTGCTCGGTTTGTTTTTGACTCGATTATCACGGTCATTACTCCCCCACGCACACAATATGTGGCTCTTCCACGGTTCTTGTCTCTCATCATCAACCACAAGCTCAAGACGGCTCTTGATGCTGATGCCCAACTTCCTTAACCAAAGATTGTCTATGATCTTCAGGTCGTCAAGGTCGACAAGCAAGTCCTGAAGAACGGACTATCTCCTACCGACAAACCACTCACTAAAGGTATGTTACTTTTTCTCTCAACTCATAATCCTGTGTGGGGTGAACCTGTTGGTCTTGGGGCCGAGAGACCTCAAGAGCCATCGGCTGCTCCTGCTATGGTGGCCTCTTCTTCCCTTCCTCAAGCAAAAACCGTGGCCACTAAAAATAAAACTAAGGTTGCCGGTTCCGCCGCACTTGCTTCAATGACTATGCCCCTGAAACAACCCTCAGAGGCTACCCATGTCACACCCCCTTATTTTCTTAAGCGGCGGAGCTCAAAATCCCCACCTAATTCTCATTCTAAGACAATTAGGAAACCATATTTGGCCAAACCACTTACCCCCCTACCAATTCTCAACAATCGGCAGAGGTTGAAATTGTCCCTATCGGGCCAAGGGAATCTGCTATCCCACTAACCACCTCATCCGTTCCTTCTCAACAAGGTTCGGTTGTATCAAAGGGGACCCTTACTAAATCTTCATCAAGCCTTCAGTTGGTTGATGAAGATGACTTGGACTCTTTCCTAGTCCCAAGACTCTCTTCTCAACCTCACGGCCTAACACCCGGGGCAAGTCCCGAAGACTTTACATGATCTAATGAAAGATCGGCCACTCCAGGGGCCGGTTCTAAGGACCCCCAAGATTTTATGGAGATGTTATTTATGGACACTCAGTCCTACGAAGCTGCCGAAAATGCTCCTCCCTCTCCCCATCGATCCAAGACCCGGTTGTTCTCCAATCTGCCGAAGAGCCTAAGCCGACACCCTCACCAAAGCCGAAACCCTCACCAAAATCCTCCCCTAAACACACTCCAACCCATCCCCCAAACACTCACCCCAACACTCCTCCTCCTCAACTGATTCATCACCCGATCTTCCCCATAACCGAAACCCAATTGCTCCTTCCTAAATTTTACCCCATCATCCACCAACCCCTCTTACCGAAAGACCTGGTACATCTTCGGCACCACCACCTCCACCAAATGTACCGAACCCTTCTCGACCTCACCAACTGATTCCCTATGAGGTGCTTGCCGATATTATTGACACCAATCGGCAGCACCACATGCTTGGTGGTTAGTTCAAAAGGTTTCAATGGGAGTTTGTTAGGTTTACTGTTCAAACGGGTTATCGTGTTACAATTCTTGAGCAAGATTCCATTCGGGATAAACAACTTTCCCGCGGTTGAGGGGGATAAAAATATACCTCATGCTAAAATAATCAGCGTCCGCCAAGAAGAAGTACAACAAGAAATCCCCCAAGAAGTTCGGCAGGAAGGATCCTCTGTTGAGGGAGAGAAATCTCCAAAGGAAGGAACCGACAAGTCGACTCCTGCCGATTTGGTCGAAGGAGAGGGAACCAACCATAAAGTTGCTTATAAAAAGGTCGATGAATCTAAGGGGGAGCAGAAGAAAGATAAGGGCAAAAAGAAGCTCACACCAGAAGAAGAGGTTGCCAAACTCAAGCGTCTCAAGGAGGCTAGAACTAAACGCTTTGCAGATGGTCTGAAACTTTCTCCTCCCCCAAATATTACCTCTAATCTTGGATTGTTGGCTGAGGAGCTGAAGGCGGCTGACATAGCTCAAAAAGAGTGTGATAAATCAAGAGATCTGGCTCAGAAAATGGTTGAAGAGGAGGTTGAAAATGCCAAAATTTCGGTTGACCCAATTGGAGCTCAAGTACTTGAGTTGGAGCAATCGACCAAGGAATTGGAAGAACATCAGGAGAAGTGCATCGCATGGTACCATAAATCTCTCACTAACTGAAGAACCAACTCCCCAATCGTCGGTAAACCTAAAAAAGACAGGTGATTCTATGTGTGTGGTCATCGAAAGGGAGGGTGGATTAAGATGTACCGAAAAGCTTGATTGGCTTAAGATGTACGGTATCACTGAGTGGTTCGAGATTATTGATTGCTTAAACAAGAGTAGGAGTGCCTATAAAGACGAAGTGGAGAAGTTCATTCTTAAACTTCAGACAAGGTTTAGATCATACCGACAAAAGTACAATATTGTGCACACTCCTGCCGAACGAGAGATCATCAACAAACTCAAGGCCGATAATCCTTCCTCCTCCTCCAAGCCGAAGTCTAGGGGGCTGTTTGGCAGTTGCTGAATGGTTTAGTGCAGAATGATTAAGTGGTCTGAATGATTAAAAGGTTTTTATGATATAGTGTAAAATGAAATATGGTTATTTGCTAATTGTTCATAATGAAATCAGGGCTCTTAATGGTTAAGGGAGGGTCAAGATACAAAATCATTAAGAGGATTTTGGAACCATTAAGAGGCAACCCTTTTTTTGCCAAACAAGATTTACCTCTTAGCGATTCAGATGTTGCCTCTTAATGGAACCATTAAGAGGTAAACAAACAGCCCCTAGGTCTTCCAAGAAGGAAGGTGTATTCCAACAGATGGCCAAGGAAGGAAAGGTTCCAAACATCTCCAACCTTGATATATCTACACCGACCTTGGTGCCTCAGCCTTCTACTACTGTCATCCTTGAGCCTACCTATGGAATCTTCTTTCATGATGGCTTCGGCCTAACTCGCTTCTTTAGAGCAGATCAGATCCCCATTGCTGACAGCATATTTCTTTCTGGGATTCTTCAGATCATCCCAAGAGGTGATCATGTCGTGGCTCTTTATCAAGATGTAACTGTCGAATTGAAGAAGAGAGATGCCATCCCGCGTGATCCCTTTGAAGAAACGTAGCTTTTCTATCTTTAATTTTATTGTACTTGATTTATTTTTGCTTTGTATTGCAATCTTCCTACAAGATTAATACAAGTACATTTTTTTTGAAGTAAATAGTTTGTATAGCTTATTCTTTCATTCATTTATACTTGTAAATGTCGGATACTCTAAAAAATCCAAAAAGAATGGTATATGTGAAAAAGAACCCAAAAGAGTAAAAAACAGGGTCAAATGCATTATTCATTAAACTCTACTATTTTATTTAAGTATGGGATGCCATTATCAAATAGGGGGAGATTGTTGGGTCATCAAAGATTTGAAGATGACCTCCCCTTTCGACTTGTAATTTTATAACTATAAAATGTTGTACATCTCCATGCTTAGTCTAGTTTTTGGTTCTTTGTAATAACTTAGTTGTTAGCTCCAATCACACTGTATAGAAGTATTGAAAAATAGGCTAAGTATAGAAACCACAGAAGTCTGTCCCAGGGCTTCCAAGTGCACCACAGAAGATACAATCACAGAAGACAACTGTCGACCTTCTGCCAGAGGACACGAAACCTGATTATGCTCTTCAGATCACAGAGCCTCTGTGATCACTCACAGAACCTCTATGATGGCTAACCTCTGGAGACAGTTCGAAAATTTATGCAAACTCAGTTCAAGACAAGGTCACTTGCAGATCATGTGATGCCTGATGTACGAAGATTTTCAGATCACCTTGGAGCGGCGCACGATGGTTTTACTTTCCAGGTGGCATTCCGTTTATGGAATGTCAACCTTTGTCTTGTACTACGGGGTGCATCCTCCTTGTATATTATGGGAGCACCACCTTAGAGTTTTTGTATGCGAGCACACACACAATAGTTTTGAATAGAGATTGTATTTTCCGAGAGAACATTTTGCACATACCAGTGAGTGTTCTTGATGTTCTTCAGTAATCAATGAAACAGTACTTTGAGTAATTTCTTGCAATACTTTACTATTTTGTTTATTGATTACTTGTGTGTTTACTACCTTGAATGTTCTACCTTTTCTACACATCACAAACGCTTCCACACTCTAGTTATTCAATCAGTGTGTAGTAAAAGGTTTATCAAGTTAAGAACATCAATTATTGGGATCAACAATTGGTATCAAAGCAGACTTTGATTCTTAATATCAAAGGATCCTGTTCTATACTTGATTCCCACGCTCCAGGTAGTAGTTTGAAGTCTGTTTCTTCATCTTGATCCCCACTCATAAACATACTCTATTTTCTGGAGCTACTTCAACTAGTATGACGTAGATTCAAAGGCAAGTGTGTTTAACTCTTTGAAGACAGATTCAAAGCTCAGTTAGTTAGTTGTCACCTTTCTCATACCAGAAATTCATCCCTGCTAGACACGTTCCCTTTCTTCCTCAAAAGAACTCCTCATACTCTGTTTTACTCTTCATTTAAAAATGGCGAACCCTGTTAACTATTTCAGTGCAGGATCTCAATCAAAACCTCCCACTCTACTGAGGGATGAATATCCTCAGTGGAAGATCAGGATGTTGCACTTTCTCGAAGGTGTGGATCCTGGTCTGGTTAAGTTTCTTCACAATCCTCCTTTCATCCCAATGACAACCGTTCCTCGTGTTCCTGCCACTGCAAACACCCCTGAAGTTCCTGAATATCAGCATCCCAAACCCATCATTGAGTGGACTGAAGAAGAGAAGGCATTACATGAACATGAAAAGAAAGCCAAAAGACTACTTATTATGGCTATCCGAAACGACATCTTCCAGTCCCTTGATTCCTGTGAAACATCGAAGGACTTATGGTTAGAGCTAGAAAAACAGCTTGAGGGTGGTGCTAAAACCCTCAAGAACAACAGGGCTCTATGCATAAATGAATATTTTGCATTCAAGGCTCTGTCAAGTGAATCCATTCAAATCACATACAATAGGTACAATTCTTTATTAAACAAGTGCAAAAGGTATGGCATCCACAGAACTTCTGTAGAAAATAATGTCAGATTCCTTCAGAGCGTGAATGATGAATGACTTCATCTAACCATGTCCATGCAAGCTACACTGGATCTCGATGTTTGGTCTATCTCAGACCTCTTCGTGACTTTGATAAGTGAAGAAAACAGGATATCGAAGCTGATGACCCCTGTCGGTGGTCCTCTAGCATTGGTGGGAAGCACCACATAGGGTCAGGTTAGAGGAAAAGAAAAAGCGACAGAGGATGCTCAAAGGAAGAAGAAGAAGAAAAAGGTCCTAGTGGCAGAAAGCGAAAGTGAGGAAGGATCGGAGGAAGAGATTGATATGGCTACTTTGGCCAAGACTCTTGCACTTATGACCCGACAATTCAATCGTGGTCTCAAGAAAAAGCCAGAGTACAGAGGAAGAGAGGATAGAGATGCAAGAAGCAGAGGATTTGGTGAGGTGAGAAAGTATGGAAGAGAAGAATTCGAGGAGCAGAGACAAGAAGAAAATAGGAGCGGACAGAGGCCAGACGGCAGAAGTGGTGACAGAGTCCCGAAGCAAACTGAAGGATGCTTCAAATGTGGAACACCAAGCCACTTTGCCGCAGAGTGCAGGTCCTCTGTCACTAAAGGGAAACCCACAAGAGATGTTGCTTTCTACAAAAAGAAGGCAGAGTATTACACACAGAGGTCTCTAATGGCAGAGCAACAAGACCTTGAGACTGATGAGTCCTCTGATGAAGGGGACAACAATGCACTCTTCTGTGGAATGGCAGAAGTCCACTCTTCTGACAACAAGAGTGAGGTATCTACCTCTAACTCCTATGATTCTGACTCTGAAAACAAGCTTCTTATAATACAAAATGAGTTTCTTGCTTACAAAAACATGTGCTCAGAACTAGAAAAGAAATTGGCCTTCTTTGAGAGAGAAACAAGGCTTCTCACTCAAGAAAAGGACAAGCTCTATTTTGAAAGAAAATCTCTTGTTTCTGAGCATATTGTTGAAAAGAAAGGGTTGAAAGAGAGAATTTCTAAACTCGATAAAGCCCTGAAAGACAAGGTGAAAGAGCTAAAGAACAGTGAGAGTGATCGATTAAATGCCATTTCGTTGAAAAACTTTTTTCAAAAAGAAAGAGAAGTTCTTCATAAAGATCTGTTCGACAGAGATCTCCTAATTAAGTGGTATCAGGATGCTCAAAAGGTCCATGAAAAAGTCAACACCCAGATCGGCAGAAGAGGAATAGGGTTCGAGGATATTGACCCTTACACAGGGAATAAAAGAAACATATCTTTAGAAAACATCTTCTGCCCTGGACAATTTTAAAACCAAGTCTTCCAAACCTATTATCCACATTCAAGAGGCACAGAACCTCTGAAGGACCACATCTGAGGAAACCTCTGCAGATGGCGAATGTATGGTATGAAAACAATGATTTACCATATGCACTCTTATCAAAGAGAAAATCTATTCCAAAGAAATATCTGTCTCAAAAACAGATAGGGGTCTTCAGATTTGGTCACCCAGAAACACAAACTCAAATGGCCTTTATGTGCATGATGGTCCCTAAAAAGGAACTGTCCTCTGATGCACCAGAGTTTGTTCCATCCTTTGTGGAAGAAAAATTATTTAAAAGCTTTTTGGAAAATGACTTGAGAAGAACCTATGAAATTCATTTTCTCAACCATCCTGATCTAACCTCTGAAATAAAAGAAATCTTTGAGCAAGATCTTCTAAGTTGTCTTAGTGTTCCTATGGTTATTCCTTGTATTTCAAAAGATTTAAACACTCCCAAGGACACTGTCTATGGACAAAGAAACGCATCTCCAGAAAGTCACGATCTCATTCACAGGGACTTTCTTGATACAGATTCTGAAACAGAATATGAGTCCTTTGTCGAAATAGAGACAAGTTTTGTGGAACTTGATATGGTCATCTGTGGTCTAGAGGAAAATAAATTACCCTCTAGCATCCTTAACAGGATAATCGCTCCCAAGAGGAGAACGGAATACCAATCTGCCCTGACTTCTTGGACATGTGTCTTCAAGCAAAGACTTCTCTTGAGCTTGAAAAATTGAAAAATGAAAGGAGCAAGATCACTCAAACTCCCAAAGTTCCAAAACCTGTCTTTGCATCAAAACTTTTTCAAGAAAATCTCACCTGGCAACAGAAGGCAAAATGGCCCAAAATTGACAAAAATAATGCTTCTGTGGCAGTGAATGCTCAAAGGAATGATCGTCGAGGGAGAGTACACAAAAAGATCCATCCAAGTGGAGTTTTTGACAAAAGACAACCTAGATTAGACAAAGTTTTCTGTAAAAAGAAACCCGAATCTAAAATGGGTTGTTGTAAAAGTTGCTTTGTACACTCCTTTGACAATTTTAATGAAATATTTAAGAAGTTTGCTTCCAAGGTTCCTCATTGCAAATGTTTTGATCTTGTGCATGCATTAAATCAACACTTCTCTAGGCCCTCCTGTCTTATATCTCACCCAAAGCCAATGAATGCCAAATTCAAGGGTGAGAAAAGACAAAATGGTACCCTTAACAAAGAGGATAAAACCAAAATCAAAGATGTTAAGGCATCTTTAAAGACTCCTAACAAGACTGGACATATTTGGAAATGGGTACCTAAATCTTCTTGATCTGTCCACAGAACAAACAGCATGTGCCCATTTGGTACCTAGACTCCGGGTGTTCAAGGCACATGACTGGCGACAGAGGGTTGCTCTCCGCCTACAGAGAAAAATTTGGAGTTGGTTCTATAACCTTCGGAGACAACAAGAAGGGTCAAATCAAAGGCTATGGAGTCATAGCCAACGGAGACATCGATGTCAACAGAGTTGCATATGTGGATGGCCTTAAGCACAACCTACTAAGTGTTAGCCAACTCTGTGATAATGGACTCGATGTAATGTTCAAAAATAAATACTGCTCATTGTTCAGAGAAGACACAACCACAGAGCTTCTACGGGCCAAGAGACGAGGTGATCTATACCTCATGGACTTCAAGTCCATCAACAGAGATGAAAAGCTCTGTCTGGTCTCAAGCAAGAACGAAGAAGCTTGGCTTTGGCACAACAGGTTCTGTCACTTAAACTTTCATTCTTTAGACAAACTTGTGATACTACCAAGTATCAAATTCGATAGAGATCATCTATGCTCTGCATGTGAAATGGGAAAACTCAAAAGAGCTGCCCATAAGACCAAAACAAACATGTCCTCCACCAGACCTCTATAGATGCTTCATGTAGACCTCTGCGGTCCTATATCTGTGCAGAGTCTAGGTGGCAAGAAGTACATTCTTGTACTCATAGATGAGTTCTCTAGATATACTTGGGTGGAGTTCGTTCGAAAGAAATCAGATGTTCCTGAGGTACTAATCAATCTTCTTAAGAGGATACAAGTTCTTCATGATTGCAGGGTACAGAGAGTTTGTAGCGACAATGGGACAGAGTTCAAGAACTCAACTATCGAGCCTATCTCTCGAGAGAGGGAATCTCACAGAACTTCTCTGCTGCAAGGACTCCACAACAAAACGGTGTTGTTGAACGCAAAAACCGAACACTTATGGAAGCCGCAAGAACCATGCTCACTGCCTCAGGACTTCCAATCTCCTTTTGGTCAGAAGCCATCTCCACAGCATGTTTTACCCAAAATCGCTCATTGGTAGTAAAAAGACATGAAAAGACCCCTTACCACCTACTTAATCAAAGAAAGCCAAATATCAAGTACTTCCGTGTCTTCGGTTGCAGATGCTTTGTGTTGAACGACAGAGAGCAAATAGGGAAATTCAATCCCAAAGCTGATGAGGCCAAATTTGTTGGCTACTCATCAAACTCCAAGGCTTATCGAGTCTATGTGCTCAAATCAAAACATATGCTTGAAAGTATTAATGTTTCATTTGATGACTCGTTTCAGGTGACTTCTGAGCAAATCAGCTCAGGACTCAAGCTCCAAGATAAGGAAACTGGTGGATCATCAAGAACAAATGAACTTCATCATCTATTTGAAGAGATGTTCAACGATGATGGACCCTCAGAGGATGACCACAGAGCCTCTGGAGCTGAAGCCTCTGCAGAACAATCAGGTACCTCTCTGTCAGGTCCTAGCAATACTTCACCTTCTTCCAACACTTTTGCAGATGCAAATGTCGAGGGGGAGCACTCAGAGGTCAATACTAACCAAGGCTCCAGGCTTAATCAAGAACTTGGTCATCTACAAGATATCTCTGAAGGGTCAACACTAGAACAATCAGAGAACTCTGAACAAGGCACCACCGTGCTCATGACTTCAACTCAGAACGATCAAAGTCCTGTGACAAGTACAAATGATCTCCCTTCCACAAAGGGTGATCAACTCCAAGATACTGAACATGGTCTAGAAATTTTAGAAGGTTCAAATGATCCCCTACCTCGAATGACTAAGTGGACCAGAAGTCACCCACAGAGCCAAATTATAGGTGACCCATCTGACAGAGTCCAAACTCGATCAAGTACCGCAAACTTTTGTTACTATACAAAATTTGTGAGTATCATCGAACCCAAAAAGGTCTCTGAAGCTCTTGAAGACCCAAACTGGGTAGAAGCTATACAAGAAGAGCTTCTGCAGTTTGAAAGAAACGAAGTTTGGACCCTAGTTCCTCAGCCGAAAGGAAAGACCGCAATAGGGACCAAATGGGTTTTCAGGAACAAAAAGGACGAGGATGGCGTGGTGATCAGAAACAAAGCAAGGCTGGTGGCCAAGGGATATTGCCAAGAAAAAGGGATTGACTACGAAGATACTTTTGCCCCTGTGGCTAGGCTCGAAGCAATAAGAATATTTCTTGCCTTCGCAGCCCACGAAGGATTTAAAGTGTTTCAAATGGATGTTAAGTCGGCCTTTCTGAATGGACAAATTCAAGAAGTGTACGTCCAGCAGCCACCAGGGTTTGAAAGTTCCAAGTACCCAAATCACGTATATTTCTTGGACAAGGCTCTGTACGGAATCAAGCAAGCCCCCAGAGCCTGGTACGACAGACTTTCAAACTTTCTTCTTGAAAATGGTTTCGAAAGAGGTACAACTGATACAACTTTATTTTATAAGAAGAGAAAAGGTGAGATTCTACTTGTACAGATTTATGTTGATGACATTATTTTTGGGTCCACAAATGAATCTTATTGCAAAAAGTTTGAGTCTTTGATGAAGAGTGAGTTTGAGATGAGATGATGGGAGAACTTACCTTCTTCTTAGGATTGCAAGTCACACAAACCAAAGAGGGAATTTTTATAAACCAATCTAAATATGTCTCTGACATACTTGAAAAATACAAGCTCTCTGACTCTTCATCAATGAAAACCCCTATGGCCACTGGATCTAAGCTTCATGTAGACCTAGAGGGCAAGTCTGTGGAGTGTAAACTCTACAAAGGTATGATAGGGTCTCTATTGTACTTAACCGCGAGTCAACCCGATATGATGTTCGCCACATGACTCTGTGCAAGATTTCAAGCTAACCCCAAAGAATCCCATCTTCATGCTGTAAAGAGGATCTTTAGATACCTTAAAGGGACCAAGAATCTTGGCCTCAGGTATCCAGAGAACTCTGGCTTTGATCTTGTGGCTTATACAGATTCAGATTACGGAGGATGCAAGCTCGACAGAAAAAGTACATCTAGGAGTTGTCAATTCCTTGGAGGAAAACTAGTAAGATGGACTTCAAAGAAGCAGAATTGTGTCTCGACCTCTACAGCTGAAGCAGAATATGTTGCTGCTGCCAGTTGTTGCTCGCAAGTTCTGTGGATGAGAACCCAACTCAGAGACTATGGATTTGACATCGAGAAAATCCCCATCCTCTGTGACTCCAAAAGCGCCATTGCGATCTCTGCTAATCATGTTCAACACTCTAAAACGAAGCATATCGATATCAGGTACCACTTTCTAAAACATCATGTGGAGCATGGGACAATAGAAATGTACTTCGTCCCCACAGATTACCAGCTTGCCGACCTTTTCACTAAGGCATTAGATGAGAAAAGGTTCCATTTTCTTGTTGGAAAGATTGGCATGTTGAACATGAGTTGATCCACAGAGCCTCTGTACCCTTGCACAGAGCCTTTGTATATTCGTACATGTTCCCTTTTGTACATTCCTTTTTTTTTAAACTCTTGCTCTGTGTCTTGCTCAATCATCCATTTTTAAACCCAAGCACAGATCAAGGGGGAACTGAGATATAAGACCTTGACACTTCAAGGGAGAGCTGGACATCTTTTGTCAAACATGTCGCTCTGCCCCTCAAAAATGCTTTCACAGCTATCGAGTGATCACCAACTCAGATCATTTCCTAAATTAGAAGTTTTGGATCTCAGAGCCTCTGAGGTCCTCCACAGAGCCTCTGTGACCCTTCACAGAGCCTCTGTACCTCACAAAGGGGTCTCTCGTCCATTACTCAATTGGATCTGTGTTCGATCAACTCGTACGCTTTTACGAAAGTCTTGGTCATCTCAAGTATTCTGAAACCTCATAATGACCTCAGAAGCTCTTGTCCCACAAAGCTTCTGCCATTTTTTTTAACTTCAATACTTTTATCTTTTGGTCATTATGTGCGGGTTATTTTTCAAAAATTACTGTCATGTGGGAATAGTAACTGCCACGCGCGTGAGAATAGAGGGAGGCACACGTTCTCAATTGTGCACCGCCTATACTGACGTGGCACATTCCTATTGGGATAAAAGATGCCTTGGACACACAACCTAAACCAACTCCCTGTGCAACCCACACAGTCCGATCCCAACCCAAGCCATCCAGACAGAGGATATCCCTTCATCCTCTGTGCCACCATCCGAGGAAACCAAATTCACCTCACCCTCTCAAAAGGGTGAAAGTGTTGTTTCTCGTGTCCATTTGCCCCAGGACACATCACCCCCACACACAAAGGCATTTGTTTCCTCTGTCACGCACGTGAGTGAAGACCCAAATGCTTCAGAGATGGCAGTGATAGATTAAACCAGTTCTGTAGTTCTAGAACAATCACAAAACTTAATCACTAGGACCCTTGGGGAAGCCTCTAAATCCTTCCTCAAGAAGCCTACTGACAGAACTTCCATAGATGATTCCTCTGTGGAACATCGAGGATTGGAAGGAAATCCTTCAGAGCTCAACCTCATCACAGGCTATAAAGGTGCCAAATACTCGTTGGCTAAATCTGGAACATGTGTTGTTCCAGAGGTCACCACGGACACTTTCGTCACAAAGGGCGAGTTTCAAACCTTTGTTGACATGGTGTTCCAAAAATTTGACGAGTTGAAAAGCTCTGTCATAAAGGAATCTCAGGCGAACTCCCAAGTCCTTGCAGTGGCTCTCAAAGAAAATGCAGAGGCTCTCAAAGTTCTCCATCAATCTTCGATGCAACACTCAGCGGAGATCAAGAAGCTAGCAGAGAACTGTGAGACTCGACCTGATATTCAAGCATGCGGTTAAACCATCATCGCTCATTCAGATCAAATTCAGATCCTGGTGGATATCTGCATGGAAGAAATGGGAAAATTTGATGCACAAGTAGTTCAGTCAGGGATGGATGACCTGGCCACCTCTACACCTCCACCCTCCACCTCTGCCACTGACATATCCGGCCTTGCTACAAAAGAAGAGTTAGAAACAATGGGGAGAATGATCTTGAAAAATCTCAACCTAATTGGAGTTGATATCTCTCATCAAGGCAAGAAGGTGGCAGAAGATCTGAAGAAGACTGTAGCCACGATCAAGTTCAAGTATGATCTGGAAGTAAACAGACTATCGTTGGCTATAGAGGATGTTCTGAAGAAAATCTCCAAGCACGTCGATGATCATCTCTGTAAGAGACGTAAAAGGAAGGCACCTGCGACTTGCCAAGCCGAGGAGTCGCAGAAGAGGGCACGACATGAGGACCAGGATCTTGATGCCTCTGGTCCTCATGAGGGGGATATTATGCCATCAAAAGTGAATATTTCAGCTGAACCCCTGAACCAACAAGTCCCTACAAGCTCAGATCCTGGACCTCAGAAGCCAGATCAACAACAGGCCTCTGTAGCTTTATCATCTCCCACAGTCCAAATCCCCAAAATCCAAAATGAAAGCACCACCCATCGCGAAAGATAAAGGCAAGGCTATTGCCACAGAACCTCTGAAGAAGAAGGCACCTCCTAGCACAGAGAAGCTCCTCCAAAGCTCTATGGATGCCATTAGAAGTGAGGCTCTGAGAGGCATAAAACCTGAAGAAGAAGACTGGGCAATTGATCTGCAGCCCCTCTCTGAACTCCCCGTCCTTGACCCTATTGAAAAATCATCAAAGGACAGAGTTGTAGAGGTAATACAAGGCTTCGAGAGCTTGAGAAGACTTTTCCCCGTTCCTCAGAAGAAGAACCTAGAAGAAGACGTCTACAAGTATCTCTATAGCCGAGGGGTCCACGATCAGCCCTCTATAAACCTCTCAAGGGAAATTATTTCAGAGGAGAGGAGGAGATTCTACAAGGACAAATCCAAGCCAAGAGGTCAAGTCTTCTCCATGGACAAAATCACAAAGGTTCTGTCAATCAAGCTGAGCCATACAAAATGCAAGAACTTCTGGTTCAGTCAGTATGCCGTGAAGAGAGAGGATGGGGAGTTATGGACGTTCACCGATGCAGATCTGACAACTCTCCATCCCCACGATCTCCTATAGCTACTCAAATGGACAGAAGACAAATTCGGGTGGAAGAAGGAGTACCAAGAAGCCCACCTCACAATTAAAAGAACTATGAGGGAAAAGTTGCTCTTCTACAGCGTGGTGTACTTTCATGTGGCACTTGACCTAGGGGTCAAAAAGGTGAACTTTCCTCCACCAGAGGATAGTCTACCAACCTCTGCCACGATTCTTCCAAATTCCATAGTAAACTCACCTTCCTTTGGCTTCGTGTACATAAATCCCATGGGCGAAAAGAAGATATCTATGGGAATTGAAAGTCACAAGTACTCGACTCAGTCTCTGCTATTCATCCCAGAACTAATCATCAAACATAGAGGCACACCACTTGTACCCACAGAACCTGCAAACGTTCTTCTGGAGAATATAGGTGCAACCATCAACTTTAGAAACCTGTGCGTGTTCTATTACAAAGAGCTGAAGAAGGAAGGAGAGTTTGGAAGAAAAATAAATGATTTCCCAGACGCCAAAGTATAGGCTCTTAAGAAATGTAGTTTTTACTTTCACTTTTATTGTAATCAAATGTAATTGCCTTCTGGCATTTCTATTAAATGAAAGTAAGTAGACAGAGGTTGATTTCCTTTCACCTCTTTGTGTTTCTAACTTAGCCAAGCTCTCATTTTTCCATTTCTCTATTTTTCAATACTTAGGGGGAGATTGTTAGCTCCAATCACACTGTATAGAAGTATTGAAAAATAGGCTAAGTATAGGAACCACATAAGTCTGTCCTAGGGCTTTCAAGTGCACCACAGAAGATACAATCACATAAGACATCTGTCGACCTTCTGCCAGAGGACACGAAACCTGATTATGCTCTTCAGATCACAGAGCCTCTGTGATCACTCACAGAACCTCTGTGATGGCTAACCTCTGGAGACAGTTCGAAGATTTATGCAAACTCAGTTCAAGACAAGGTCACATGCAGATCACGTGATGCCTGATGTACGAAGATTTTCAGATCACCTTGGAGCGGTGCACGATGGTTTTACTTTCCAGGTGGCATTCCGTTTATGGAATGTCAGCCTTTGTCTTATACTACGGGGTGCATCCTCCTTGTATATTATGGAAGCACCACCTTAGAGTTTTTGTATGTGAGCACACACACAATAGTTTTGAATAGAGATTGTATTTTCCGAGAGAACATTTTGCACATACCAGTGTGTGTTCTTGATGTTTTTCAGTAATCAATGAAACAGTACTTTGAGTAATTTCTTGCAATACTTTACTATTCTGTTTATTGATTACTTGTGTGTTTACTACCTTGCATGTTCTACCTTTTCTACACATCACAAACGCTTCCGCACTCTAGTTATTCAATCAGTGTGTAGTAAAAGGTTTATCAAGTTAAGAACATCAATTATTGGGATCAACATTAGTTGTGCTTCAAAAGATCGATGAATCGAAGACTAACCGAATTCAAAAGAAAGTAAGCCTACTGATGCGGATCAAAGACAAACTTCTACAATTACTAAGCTATTTCTGCCGAAGATGAGATCAATCTTTCGGCAGGCTTCACTCCTGCTGATATCTCTATTCTATGTCGGTAGGACTTCCACCTACCGATTCCCTTTGTTCGGCCAACCCCATTGCTGATCCTTCGGCAGACAACCTCTGCCGAACTCTCTCTTTGTTCGGATATCTCTTTTATAGTCAAATCCTCATGATTTGACTATACTCCTTTATTTCCAACATTCTTCTGACAAAATGAATGTAACCTTCTATTGCACAGAGGATATTCACCCAACTTCTGATTTGATAGAGACTTTCTCCAAAAGATCTCAAAAATATTTGTACCAGGTATATTTTATTAAGATATTGTCTTATCATAGTACAAAAGTACCTTTTGTATATTGATAAGTCACTTCAAATATCTTATAATTTATTGAAGAAAATCTCAAGGATCCAATCTACTAGTGACAAGTGTCCTTTGCATTTAATGGATAAGGTAGTATATAAAGGTGAAGACATCCTCCCATGCAAGCAACGCTTTCATCAAGAGAACTCTGTGCACTCAAGAAAAGTCGGCAACTATTCCTCTCTTTCTAAAGTTGTGTTCTAAAAGGTTTCTAAGTGTAAGATTGTTAGAATAGTTTATTGTTCTTTTCCGCAACAATATTTTGTTTTCTATGTGTAATTCTTGATATTCTATATCAATAAAAGAATTAAAATTAAGTGAAATTTTGAGTATTGTATTCACCCCCCCCCCTTTCTACAATATTGTTTTACTTATTTGGGATCAACAAGTGGTATTAGAGCAGGTTAGTTTAATCCATAAACTAGATCTGCAATGTCTGTGAAAGCTGACTCTTCTTCTCAAAAAAAATTTCCAACTCCTACGACAATGGATCTATAGCCAAACCACCTAAGTTCAACCCCAACAACTTTTCTCTTTGGATGGCAACTAATAAATTAATTTTCTTGTTTTTTCCATAAATTAATTCTCTTTCCATAAATTAAAAACTTTACTTCAATCTATCTCCCCCACTCAAAAATTAATTTGTTTATTATTGACTTTTTCCTAGTTTTATGATATTCTAGTTTGTTAATAGGTGTTGAACATTCATTTGTTTTGCTACGTAGACATACATTGGTTCTTTTTTTTTCCTGCTAAAGAGTTGGTATCTAGCATTCTTGTTTTTTTTGTTAAGAATGTTCTTGGGTGTTCACAATGTGTTCACCAAGTGATAGGTTTAGTTTTAATTTTAGTAAGTTATTTGGTGTTCACAACGTAGTCACAAGTTATACCAGATATTGCAGATCCACAATATGCTCAAATTGTGTTCACAAAGTTAACTTGGGGTTCATAAGATATAGGTTTTTTGAAGTCACAAACTTTTGTTAATTGTTTGGTGTTTACAATGTGTTTACAGTGGTGTTTACTTCTGTGCACAGGAAATTAAGTTTTTGGTATACTTATTTTTTTTGTTACGTTACTAATGGTGGCGGGATAAGAGAGGAGAGATGAGAGAGAAGATTTGTAAGATACTCATAATGCCTTTTCTTTAAAGTTTTTATTCAAGATTACCAAAATTACTAATTTCCTAATTTAATCCTAAATTTAATATTGTGTAGTTTATATTGGATCTCATCTATCTCACAAATTGTAAAGTTCTTAAAAAAGGCTCCTAGAGAGAGAGAGAGAGAGAGCATATGCTTAAAAAATTAACGAGTCTGAAAAAATGCATACAATGTAAATCACTATTTAGATAAATAAATTTTTTAAGGCTCAGTTTTCATCAATGTGGATGAGTTGTCATAAACACACCTGACTTAAATTCCTGACTTATTCAACAGACCTACCCAACATCCTTCTTGTCCATTGGTGATGTGAGATTCACCTCATATGTTACAAACACCTCCTCAAGGACTCATCAGGTTCGATGAGGTACCATCCTAATAGTGTACATGTCGACTCTGATATCATTTTGTAACGCTCTAAGCCCAAAGCAACTAGATGACCCTATAACTTCTAAATCAACTTAAAATCATGATGGAAGTTATTGGTTGCCCACAACTTCAGGCTTTTAAAGAGCTAACAAATTTCACTTCCTATTTATATGAGACAACTTGTTATGCTTTTCAAATATGAATTATTATGATTGCTTGAATCATTTTGCATGTCACATCCTATTTTCATCTTGGGTTATAACATTATGCTTATTTCACAATTCATTATATCCATACATAGAACTTAACCTTACACAACAAAGTATCTTACAATCTAAAACATCTCAAGATTAAGAGAATGTTCAAGTCTAACACAATATAATCCTTAATGAAATACAAACATTTAATACTAAAACAATTAAATCGCAGTCATGAACTGTAACTAATTCTAACAGGATTAGACTTTCCCCTTGCCTTTTTGTGAACTCTAGACTTTCCTACCCTAAGATGCATTACTAATAAGCTATTAAGCTCAACGAGTTCAAGTTTTTTCATACATCAATACATACTTCAAACATATAATTATATAAGTTCGAAAATACATTAACTTACTTACGTAAACAACATATTGTGACTCCTCATATACAAGAGATGCAAAATGTATAAGCTAAAAAAATACTCAATGAAATAGTTATGCGCATAATAACATGGATATATGCTCATAAAACATTTAACTCCTTTTAGAGATTTCACTATCCCTGTATGGTATGAGCCACAACTGATCCTCATAGTTTGGCTTAGAGGCCTTAACACATGTAACATTCTAAAAAATTAATAACAAGTAAAACACAACATGATCATTTTAGAAATATGGACATATATAGTTTATAAAGATCCTTACTGAACATATTGTTTCATACATAAGGTTATGATAGGTGCTCTTGGGCAAGTACCTACACAATCATATCACATGCACTAAATGTCTAATTATCTTATTAAACACTTATACTAACTTTACTGACATAAAGGTATGGATCTGACCAACATTGCCACCCATTAGGACACAATGGGTGCTGAGCTCAGGGTTGCTTACAAACTTGTATATATTGAATGTGAGGTCAAGAAGCTCGTGTGACTGTTATTCACACACCATGTTGTATATGAGCCATATGGTCACGTTCACACTCACATCGCCTAAACACCCTAATGGGTGACTCCCATTTTTGCATTCATGGTTTCCCTTACCTTTTTTCTTTGTGACATACCTACACGAGTTCACCAAAGTTGCGTCTGAGGTCACTTACAACTCATGGATTTTGACTTTGCAAACCAATGGCATTACCATGTCGTTTTCGCCATTGCAACTCCATAACTCTCATTCTTCTTATATTACAAGACACCAACATCAATATCCATTAATGAAAACATTTAAAAATCGACTTACACTACAACTAAGATTTTAGTTCACTTTTTTCATAGCATGGTGTTTATGTCATTCTATTTCAATTCAACGGTCTTAAGGCCTCCTCATTGACTCCATTAACGCACTACACGACTCCCTAATGTTCTATGTTGTCACCGAAGCGTTAAAACAATGACTTAACATAATGATTTTACATTGATTGCATTATTGAATGCTTGAACTCCAAATCATCTCCCTACATACATTCCTTACTTCAATCCTTGATAAGAGAAGGGGTTTGGAATCATAGGATTTTCAAAGCGAGACTCTCATTTTCACTATAACTTTTTTCCGTGTTAGCGGTGGCCAAACTTAGCAGCTTCAACTTCTATCCACGTTCATTTGAATGCATTCTTCATAACTCCCATACAGTCCCTCCATTTTAATCAATGCTTATTCAACCTTTAAAACTTATATGTTTCTTATTTTTCACTTTGAGCCATTCTCTTGTCTTTATCCTTGTACTTAGGCCAAAAGTTGAGGAGTTACACATATATAAATACATATCATATTTTTAATTTAGTTTGCATAAAAAGTTTTAAAATTTTAAATTCTTCTTTTAGATGTAGATCATCAAATTTTACACCAAAGATAAATTATATGCCTTTTTATTGAAGTTTTTGAATTTAATTTATGTATAAACATGTCCAAATAATATACTTTGAAAATGTCCTAAAAGATGGTAACACCCAAAGTCGACCACCTACTTTGAGTCTTTTCTTTTACTTTTCATGAGTGGAGCAAATTTTATTATAATCACAACCCAACAAAATAATTTTTTATTTTAAAATTCAGACTTTCTAATTTGTCGTAACATGATCAATATTGATTTAAAATTAATTATTTGAATTTAAATGGGTTGGATTCCATTGAAGCCATCCATTTTTCGACAGCGTGCTAATATACTGTGAAGGTTCATATATATACATATTGTGAAGCTTTCATATGTGATTTTCGTAAAGCCTTGTTGTATTTTTCCTATAAATATTTGTTGTTCATATATTTTTCTTATGAATAGTCTGTGTTTTTCTTGTGATTTTTTTTTTGTTCTGAAGGGTTTGGTGAAGAAAAAACTCATCCAAGGGATCTAAGTTAGTGGTTCGTGTCTTATTAGCCGTTAGATTAAAAAAATCAACTCATCTAACAACTTATAAGTGTTCTCATATGATTCCTCCCCTCTCTTTATATATATATATATATATATATATATATATATATATATATATATACATATGTTGGGTTCCGGTGAGAAGAAAAGTTATGGTGAGAAGCGTAAGAAGGATCTCTACCTTGGATGCATATTACGATGAGATGCACCGGATCAATTCCCGTATCAAGGGCTATTCATGGGTGAGTTTGAGATTAAAAGTTATCAAGGGTCCAGATCTCTTCTTACGCTTCTCACTTTAACTCTTCTTCTCACACGATCCTTTTTTTTTTTTGGAAAGGGTGTCCTAAACTATGCCTAGACTAATCACTGACAAATTATGACTATAAGACATCAGTTCTGATTAAACCTCAGTGGCAACAATTGTTGTGTACGCCTGGATTTGAACCCTGGGTAAATGGGATATTCCACCACATCCCTCAGGGTGTTAACCAGTACGCCACAATCCTTATGGTTTTCTCACACGATTCTTCGGCTATACATATAATATATATATGTATATATATCTAGGCGAAGGGTCGTGTGAGAAGTTGAGGTTAACGTGAGAAGTGTGAGAAGTGGATCTTAACCGTTGATCAACTTTAATCTCATTCCCTCCCATGAATTACGCCTTAGAAGGGAATTGATCCGGTGCATCCCATCTCAGTGCATCTCATCCTAATCTGCGTCCATTTCTCAGTGCATCTCACCACTTCTCACGCTTCTCACCGTTAACTCAACTTTTCACCGGAACCCAACCCTATATATACATACATGTCATGGGAGGGCATGAGATTAAAGTTGATCAACGGTTCAGATCCACTTTTCACGCTTCTCACGTTAATCTCAACTGTGTGTGTGTGTGTCTGTGTGAGTTTAGTGTGTACTAAATGTGTACCCGCATAATGCAACGTGTTGCATCTCAATTATGAAGCTGAAAACTTGAACTTCCATCCTGATTCACGTTTCATTCTATGATCTGTCCATCTCAATTTTATTTTATAGTTTTGTGTGGTTTCGAGAGAACAAACAAGTCTTTGATTGGTTATCAATTTTATGGAGTATTTTTGATGTATTAATAGACTCAACATTTATCTTGTACTTTAATGTATTTATCAGTTGGTTTAGTATCATGGAGTTCAAAAGTGAAAACTTTAAAAAGTTGTATGTATGTAGTAATAAGTGGTATATGTTCAATACTATATTACATAAATTAGTATGAATATATTCACATACAAATATTCTTGTGATCGAATATTTTAAAATCAAATTAATAAAATTGAGAACGAAATATATCAATAAGAGTATAAAATTAAAATAAAAAAAAAGAGTAAACTACAATTTTCGTCCCTGTGGTTTGATGTTTATAACGATTTTCGTCTCTGGGTCTTTTAAAACCGCTTTTTTAGTCCTTGTGGTTTCTATTTGTTACCATTTTCATACATGCATCCAACTTTATAAAAATTAAGTGTTAAATCATTTAAAAATTGAATAAGAAAATTACATATTTGGTCCTTGTGGTATATAAATTTTTATATTTTTATCCTAGTTTACATTTTTTTACTTTTTCTTTATTTATTTTTCTATTAATTATATTATATATTTTCATAATTATTTTAACTTTAATTATAAAAATAATCAAATAATTTCATTAAAAATACTGATAAATACATGATATTTTTTTCAAAACTTAGGTTTAAATCTCCTAAAATTATTATTTTTTATCTATTGATTTATTAAATATTTTTATTTATTTTAAATTACCATTGAAAAAAGTTTAATAAAATTCGAGAAAAAAATAGTATTATTTTATAACAACCAGTTGTTTTTTGTTAAATGCACTATACTCCCATTATTCTAAATTTTCATTTAATCTTTATTTTTTATTAGTTAATCAAATTTTTTTAATATTTAAATAAAACATACACACAGATAAACGCACACGCACCATTTTAAATTAAGTTATATATTAAAAACAAAAAATAAGACAATAAAATGATAAGAAGATTTCAATATGGTGTTATAAAAATCATACAATGGGCCATGACGTGCCACAAAATTAACGTGACGTCAAACACAAGCCTTATATCTCATGTTATTTATAATCTGGATATATATATATATATATATATATATATATATATATATATGTCTATGTGTGTGTGTTTATTTTAAATATTAAACAAATTTGATTAATTAATAAAAATAAAGTTTAAATGAAAATATGGAATAGTGAGAGTAAAATGAATTTAACAATAAACAACTGGTTGTTATAAAATAAGACTATTTTTTTTCTCAAATTTTATTAAACTTTTTCCAATGGTAATTTAAAATAAATAAAAATCTTTAATAAATCAATAGATAAAAAAATATTAATTTTAGGAGATTTAAACTTAAAGCTTTGAAAAAATATTATGTATTTATCAATATTTTTAATGAAATTATTTGATTATTTTTATAATTAAAGTTATAATAATTATGAAAATATACAATATAACTAATAGAAAAATAAATGTCTTGATGAATGTAATAACAAAGTGTAAATATTGCATATTTATGAAGTTGGGTGTGATTTGGCCAAAAACTCAAGAATGAAAGGGGGTAAAGTGTAACTTTTAATAAAAGGGATTTTAACCCTAATAACCTCATTTGGTATCATTCGACGGCTAAGAAGGAAAAAGGGGGTGTCTATGTGCGATTTGGAGAAGGCAGGAAAGGGATCGGCATCTCTAAGTTGTGTTCTTCTTTGAGGTAAGTCTTAATTTTCTCCTCCTTATTGTTAAGCAAGGGTTTAGTTTCTGACTTCGCAAAATCGTTTAGTTGGGTTTTTGTAACTATTGATAGTTCTCTGTAAGTTGAGTTTTCTGGGTTCTTAAGAGAATGGGAAGTCTGTGTAGAAATAATTTTGGATCGATGGGCATTATTGTTGAAAGTGAGTCTTCAGTCATAGAAGAGTATTGAGTTGAGTGGTTGATCATTCTGAGTGTAATCTGGAAATTTTAGTCTCTATGTATCGAGTTTCGTGGGATTTTCGTTCGAAAAGTTAGTATACCGGTCGGGGTCAGTGGCCCCGGTCACCGGGTTCGGTTGGGTCCGGTCGACGCCCCGGTCGAAGTCATGGAGGGGACTCCGGTCACCGGGTCTGTTTTGGATCCGGTCGATGCGGGGGGGGGGGGGGGTTCAGACCCCGGTCGAGAGCCAAGTTTGGGCGACCCTTGGCACCGTTCCCCGGGTGTTGCTTTGTGGGTCGAAGCCCAGATTGGGTCCTGTTTTGTGGATCGAAGGCCATTCGGTGTTTGATGTTTAATCCATAGTGGATTCCTTGGTAGCAGGCCGACCCAATTTTCCTGTTAGGACTCGTGCATACCCGCCTTAAGTTGATCCATCCCGTTAGTCTGGTCTAGCGTTACCATAAGGTTAACCGTTTGAGAATGTTGGGGTGTTAAGGTCAACCCCGTATTAAATTGGAAGTTTTGAGAGTTCACCGGTCAATGTTTCCTTTATAGGTTCTGAATCGAACCATAAGAGTAGACGCAGGAATTAAGCTTAGGACACCAGGTGAGTTTTTTCTGAACTAAACATTTTGGTAACGAAAGCGTGTAAAGTTTAAATTTTTTTTTTTATTAACTTTGATTTATTTGCGATGGCATGTTTATTATGAGATTATTTAAGTGTGTTTAAATCATAGATGTTTAAATGTATGCATACATTATATGTGGAGATTGTGACATAAGTCGGTGAGTGGGGCCCGCCTACTCGTGCCGGGGAGTGTGGCCCGTTTATGCCATTGGGGGTGTGTCCCAAAATTAAGGCAACGCGAGTTAGACACATCGTCTTTGATGGTAGTGTGGTCAGTAGCGTGTTTTATCCTTATGTGTTTGTAAATCTGTTGATGTAAAGTTTCTAGAAAGTTATTTTGTTGCTTATCTGTTAGAGGGGACTCACTAGACCTTCGGTCTAACCCTCACTCTTTCAAAACTAAAAATCTTTTCAGGCAGACGTGAATGAAAAAGGTCGGTTAAGGGTAAAGAGAAGATGTAGCGGGAAAAGATAGAAGACTGTCATCTTAGATTATTCTTTCTAGTATCTCAGTTATGTATAGATTGCCTTTGCAAACCATGAGTTTAAGTTGTACGCTTGAGGCCGCTTTGGCAAGAATTTTATTTTTATTATTAAGAGTTAATTGCTATCTCGTTGTTTCTGGTTGGGTTGTCACTGTTGGTATCAGAGCATTAGTTTAAGGGATTTAGGTGACCGGAGGGGACTAAACTTAAACTGTGGAGTAGGGGACACAACTGAGATTCAGGAAGCCTTTAAGGAAGACCTTGATTATCGAGAAGTGTGATAACAATAGTCAGTACTCTCATGTAAGGTAAATTCAGAATTGCATCTGGCGAATGCCATTATGAACTTGCAGGTGCATGGGCATACTCGTTTGCTATTGTTGAGTGTGGTTTAGGGTAGAGAGTCCTATCTATGTATTGATAGTATTAGTCTGACGTGTTATGTGGGTTCGCATGTGGTTGTAAGGTGAATGTCGTTTGGGAAGAATATTGTGCGGGATGTAGATACTTCATTGGGAAAGGATCTCATGGGTCCATAAGGAAGATAATATGTTAGGAGAGTGTTAATCCAAGAATCGAAGGATAGCAATGAGGCTTTTAGAGCTGTAGCTAATTGAAGGGCGGTTGGGAGACGATATCAGTGCTGACTGATAAGATGTAGTGAGGATCAGATGGAATGGAACTATGGTTGGTAAGTTTGTTCGAGGTCAAAGTGAGGATGCGCGACTTACGAAATTTTAGTTGCGTACTTGGACATTCAAGGATGTTGGGAAGCGTTGGTACCCGAGGTTGTGGCATAGGAGAGGAACTGGTTGGTTGGTCGGAAATAAGGAATCTGGGATAAATCATAGTGAGTATAAGCAGTTGACCTTGTTAGAGTAAATAACCTTCAATGTCATTAAGTCCCATGCATTGTGTTTCAAACAATTTGTTGAAGCTTTTCACAATCATTCACATCAGATATTTTGGCGTGTGTGTGTCTTACGAAGTGTTTATTTTGAAAACGTGTCGACGTGTGCAAACGTGTGTTGGTAGTGAACAGACAAGTTTATGGCGTTAAATGATAAAATTTCCATTTTTGGTGTGGGAGAATTATTTTATATCTCTTTGAAAATAAGTTAACTTTGTTATGAAAATCAAAACAACATTTGACCGCATGATTTTATAAGTGAGTTTGGTACAGACATGTGTTGTCATATCATTGAGGGTTAGTCGTTTGACACACTCAGTATAAGTAATTCTTGAAATCGTTGCGTTTGGGGTGTGGTGAAGAGTATTTTGTTGTGGAGTTGGGGCTGAACAATTCTTGAAATCGTTGCGCATGGCTAGTCGATGTTGTGTAGTGTACACTAAAGTTAGTTTAATAATGTAGTCCCTTCTGAATTTTTAAAAATGTCAAGAATTTAAATTTTGGTGTGTCACGCATGAAGGCTATGAACTCTCTAGGTCGTGGGGGAAGTTTGCAATTAAGAATGATGATAGTTTTGAGAGTGGAAGTGTGATGCTCAATCAGAGGGTAGTCAATTCTTGACTTTGGCGTTTCTGTTAAGGGAATGAGCTAGATAGCGAGAAGTGGTTATTGGAGGCCTGGATCTACGACGTTAAGGATGATTTTATGGAGTACTCGCTTGTTCAGTGGAATAAGATGGGGATGTCGGTAATGTTTATGCTCAGGGTGGAATTCGAAGTCGTTATGATGCTTTTATATTAGTAAATTGTTGTATTGGGAGAGGTAGGTCCCATTGGGAATCTTGGTTGGTCGGAGATGTGGTTGAAGTATCACCATGTCGACTGTTGATGTTGAAGCCAACGACCATTTTCGAGGTCAATGGCGGGACGCTGAAAATGAAGAAGTAGTCACGGATAGTTTCGTTGGGTTTTATGGGGTGGTGCTGGATCACCTGGTGTGAGTACTTCAGAATTGGATGATTACCTTTCGGTGAGGTGATCTTTGACGAGGTTTTGTTGGTTTGTGTAGGAGTGAAGTTCTTTAGCTCAACTGGAGGGATTGCGCTTCGAGCATTTGAATCTTAAGGGTAGTACGCTTAATCTTTCCGGCTGCCAGGATTTGTTCTAGCAGATCGCGATTCAGCTGGCAAGGAGCAATATCTGGCTGAGTAATTTGGAGGATTATGGTTTTGCGTTTTATTCAGACTCGAAGAAGACCAAGTCGCGAAATGTCTTGATTTCAGATATTGGTGTTAAGATATGTATAAAAATGGAGGTAAATGTGTGTGGGCAAGTTAGTTGCGGAGATTTTGGGTGTGCTGTAATAGGGTGGTTGCATCGATGAATTGGTGATTTTTATGTCATGAGTGGGGGTGCAATTCGTTATGGTGGGGAGGAACTTCTTTAAGGGTGGTGGTCGGCAAGTGTTTTGTTATAGGATGAACGTTCTTGTCTGGAGATTTCTGGAGAATGATTTATAAGTGGCAAGTTGTTGATGGGGATATGTGGATGAGTCGATGATATTTATGCCAAGGTATTCTTACCAGTCCTTGGTATGTAAAGACTTCTTGAGGATAGGTAGCGGATTTGGGTTGTTGAGCTGGATTGAGCGTAGGTAGAAATACTCGCCTGAGGATTTTGGTAAGTTGTCCAAAAGTGGTGAGTGTGTCGTTGAATGAATGGGCATTTGGTGGGTATTGGGGTATTACTAAGTTGAGGATAATGTTTCGAGTGGTAGTTAGCGGCTATCTAAGAGAGGAACCTGGTGTTCTGGTGGTGCGTCGGGTTATAGGCGAATATAGTTATTCCACCAAGATGTTGTTAGAAAGATAGAACAGATTAGTTCTTGAGGTTATGGTAGTAGTTATGTTAATCCGTTAGGATGTCGAAGTCACCTTTGGGGATAAATGAATTCTAGCGGATGGAACAACCCTTTTGGGAAAGCGAGAAATGCGTAGTGTATTCAGCATTTAGTATTTCTTTGGAAGAGCCTGGTTGAGTATCTCGAACGAGAATTGTGAGGAATCGTTGGTTAACGCAGTAGTATAAAGGTGCTTTCAACGTAATTGGTCGATCAGAGAATGGAACGAGTAATGTCCTACACTAGTAGGAGGAAGTGGAAATGGTATGTTTAAATACAAAAGTGTGGAATTATATTTTCAGACTTCGCCGTTAGTAAGTTTATGAATCCCAATCGGAGGTGTGAGAAAGAGATTATGGCGCACGTTGCAGTTTGAGTGTTGAGCAATCTAAATCGTGCGGATGGTCTAAAGTTTGCACCGCAAATCAGTGAGTTGGCCTTTAGAAGTAGGATTGAAATCTTCTAGAAGGAAAGGAAGAGGTGGTCGGATGTAATGCTCAGAGTGAAATACCATAATGACAGACCAGAGATTGCGTGGAAAAAGATTCCAAATGAGTCGGTCGTCCAATACTAAACTACTTGGAATAGTTCATGTGAGCATAGTCACTCCGTGTTGAGCGAGTGAAGCTTGGTTTTCTGGTACATATGGTTGGACGATTGTGGATGCAATGAGAAATTGAAGTATGTGTCCCATCATTTGGCCAGTTGAAGTTGGTGGACTACGGAGGTCTGGGATTGAGGAAGTTTTATTCCATTCCGTAAGCAGTTGGAGTGATGATGTTGGGGCGAAAAAGAGGGAGACGGAGAAATAATGCATGGGAGGTTAAACGCATCGCCGCATAAATCAACGTTACCGGAAAATGAAGTGGAGTTGAATTGAACCAAGATAGGGGTCACCGAAATTTGGCCGGAAAGTTGGTTAAAACGATTTTCAGGATTTGAAGAAATCAATTTTCAGGATAGTGCATATGTGCACACTTGCGTACAGTGCATATATGCATATGTTTGCTGAAATATTATATGCATATATGCACATTGATATCTAATATGCATATGTGCATATTGAGTATATGCATATGTGCACATTGAGCATATACATATCTCCACACTGGTATCTAATATGCATATGTGCACATTGAGTATTGTGAATATGTACATGTTGTATATATTCTGCATTGGTTGAGATACACACTGACATCTAGACATGCATATATGCACACACGAAATATAGAAATACATTAAATATTAAATATCTATACATATAATAAATAAGTAACTAGAAGGACACGTGTCACCTTCTAATGAACCCATTTTTTCATTTTTCCGCCTAAACATGTATTTAGACGCATTTTACATTATAAGTTCATTTAGCACATCCACATTCAATCCTCCTTGAATCTTTCCTTAATTCAATTTTTTTAATTTATACCTTACATTTACTACACTTATAATTAGGAATGTAGTTTACTTTTAATCCATTATTTTTTTATTTTTCATTTTAGACTCTTATCATATAAACATAAATAATGTATATGAACTAAAATGCATTAAAAAAACATTGTTATTTTTTTACATATTATACCATTGTAATCCCTTCGTCAATACATTTAAAATGAGTGCAATATTGAATATTTTTGGATTTAATTATATTCTTAAATATCATAAATATATATGAATTAATGTGTCATGATTAGTATGAGATTTGATACAAATAATCACTAAATTGTCTTAATTTTCTTTTGGCTATTTCATATCAATTTTACTTCAAGAATTTTTTATAAAAACCTCATCCTCTTTAAATTTTTATACAAGAATTTTGATTTTTATCATGAAGTTTTATCAAATAACATTTTTTAATTTTTAATTTTATTTTTTTGACATTATGATATTTTAATTTTAAAAATATTAATTATAGATGATGAAAGTATAATTAGCAATAGATTAAAAAATGTTGTGTATAAAGAAGTATTTGGTAATTTATGATACGTGAATCTTATTTTATTAATATTTTAATTATGCAATTTTCTATAATTTCATTTATGTTCTATTATAAATTTTGTTTTATAAATTCTTAATATTTATTCATATTTATTATTAATTTTTTGCAAAACTTCATTTGTGAAAACTGTCTAAAACAAGGACATTTTGTAAATAGCTGCAAAAAGAAAACAACTCTGAAGGAAAAAAAGCTTGAAAAAGTAGTGTAACACCCTAAAAATAGGGATAACAAAAACTTCCCAAAAACGGAAATGTGGTATATAATTTGTCATAGCAAAAGCCTCCCAAAAATGGGGAACTATAAAAACCTGTTAATTAAAATTGTAATGTAACGGAAATAAGCAACAACCAACTAATCTAATTTCTAAACTAGAAAAAAGATTACAAAAGGGGTGTTGACTAAGTCCAAACAATGTCTTCACCAAAAATGCATCCTAAGCACTTTCCCCCAAGCTCTCACCAAGGACCGACTAGGCTTGCTTAGAAATGGCGCCGCTAGAACCTGAGATACACATCGACACCAAACAAGTGTTAGGCCAAAAAGCCTAGTGAGATTGCACAAGAAATAGCATATAGGAGCAATTACAATTCTTATCAGCAGTTAACCAAATTTCATTGAATGTGGAGTCAATAGGGGAGACCCATAGCACCAATCAAGTTCCACCCAAAGAGTCGATATACCTTGATGCCAACTACTAAGAGTGACATCCGAAAGTCCCGACACATCCAAGGACTACAACCATGGCATTACCCCGAATGGCGGAGGTTTAGGCACATACCATCACGGTGGCACCCAAGACTACATCCTCCTAGTGTCTACTGACTTGGTTCGTCCAACATGTATCATAGGAGGTCTCAAGGCACAATATACCAAAGTTATTTCAATACCAACCATGGGTACAATATCACCATCCCAATCAATATAAAGTCTACTACAAAACTAGTATGACCAACATCTCATCATATGAACATGATACCACCAAATAGTGTCTCAAATAGAAAATCATCCCCATGACAATTTATGCATTCCATTTAGTCATAGCAAGACATATATAGACATGTAAACATAAGGAAAACCCCCAAATACTTAAACTTGTAGAGATGAGCATTTCAAGTAAAGATACAATAATAACAAGTAGAAGATTATGATGTGTATCTAGTTTTAACAAAAGTTTAGTAAACTCACAATCTAGGTTTTTGATTAAAACCTAGAAAAGATGCAAGCCCTAGAAGATGGATGGAAGTGATTGAACTTGGATCTTGTGAATCTTCACCAATAAATGCTCTCCAAGGTTGATTTAATGCCCAAAGATTGTTGCCTAACCACCCAAGGTTTGAAATAAATGCTTGGAGATGGGTAGAGGATGAAAATTAATGCCCAAACCCTAAAAATTTCCCTCGAAAACGAGTGTGTGTGTGTGTTTTGAAATCGGCCAAATGGGGGTTTTGGGGACCTGCAGGTAGCCCCGCGACTTGTGCCGCGATTTATAACCCGCGGCGTAAGCCGCCCGCATGCCCTGAGACCTGTACTTCAGAGGCTTACGCGGCTTGTGCTGCGACCTGCAACCCACGCTGCAAGTCACGCAAGCCACTGCCTTCCCAAAGTTTGATCTATAACTTCCAAGCAATACCAATAACAACTTTAAACAAAAATAGCAATTTAACATATAAGTTCTACTTTATTTAACACAAAACCATAAGATTAACGAAGCCCTATACTTACCTGAAATTCCGGATGTTACAATCCTCCCCACCTAAAACGAATTTCGTCCCCGAAATCACACCTAAGCGAATAAATGAGGATAACGCTCCTTCAAATCATCTTCGGACTCCTAAGTGATGTTTACACCACGATGGTGCTTCCATTGGACTTTAACCATGACCACATCTTTATGCCGCAACTTTTTCACCTTCGATTCTAAAATCGCTTCCGGTTCTTCCACGCAACGGTTTCCGTTATGTACTCGAATTTCCGTCAGGGGTATCACACTTCCCTCCTCGGCCAGACACATCCGAAGGTAACACACATGGAAGGTAGGGTGTATTCCATCCATTTCCGGTGGCAAGTCCAACCGATAGGCTTGTAATCTAACTCTTTCCAAAATAACAAAGGGTCCAAGGAAACGGGGACTAAGCTTCCCGCGCTTTCCAAACCGAATAATCCCCTTCCATGGAGATACTTTCAACATGACACGATCGCCCACTTGGAATTCGACCGGTCTTCTCTTTTTATCCGCATAACTTTTCTGTCGGTCTTGAGCCGCCTTCAATCGTTCACGAATTTCTTTCACCTTGTCCGTCGTCTCTTGAACTATTTTTTGTCCAGCGAATTGCTTCTCTCCCGCTTCGAGCCAACAAACCGGAGTTCTACACTTCCGTCCATACAACGCCTCGAACGGTGCCATTCCGATACTAAAATGGTAACTGTTATTATAAGCAAACTCCACCAAAGGTAGGTGCGAGTCCCAACTTCCTCCAAAATCTATGACACACGACCTCAACATGTCGTCGAGCGTCTGAATCGTCCTCTCGCTTTGACCATCCGATTGAGGATGGTATGCCGTACTTAGATTTAATCTGGTGCCCAACTCTTTCTGTAAGCTAGCCTAATTGTTTGATGTGAAACGACTGTCCCAATCCGACACGATAGATTGCGGGACTCCATGTCTCGACACCACTTCATCAATATAAAGCTTGGCCAATTTCTCCATTGGCAAAGTCTCTCGCATTGCAAGAAAATGCGCACTCTTGGTTAGACGATCCACAACCACCCATATTGTATCATGGCCCCGCAAGGTCTTTGGCAGCTTTGTCACAAAATCCATGGTGATGTTGTCCCATTTCCACTCGGGAATGGACAACGGTTGTAAACTTCCGTACGGACTTTGATGTTCCGCCTTGACTTGAATACACGTGACACACCTCTCCACGTAGTTCGCCACGTCTAGCTTCATCACCAGCCACCAATAGTTCAACTTTAAGTCTCTATACATCTTGGTGCTACTGGGATGTATAGAATATTTTGACTTATGTGCTTCCTCTAAAAGAAACTCTCGACTTCCACCAAGTCTTGGCACCCAAATTCGCCCTTGGAAAAGTTTAAGTCTACGATTGTCTTCCGTCAAGGGTCCACTCTGCTTCACCATGACTTCAGATTTGAGATTTTCTTCCTTGAGTGCTTCCATTTGACTCGCCTTGATGTTTTCCAAGAGACTCGATACTACATCGATTCTTGTGAGGGTTAATTTGACACCACCATCGTAGCTTCTTCGACTCAACGCATCTGCCAACACGTTGGCCTTACCGGGATGGTAGAGCAATTCACAATCACAGTCTTTTAGAAGTTCAAGCCACCATCTTTGCCGCATGTTGAGCTCTTTTTGATCGAAGATATACTTGAGACTCTTGTGATCAGTAAATAGAGTACACTTCGTCCCATATAAGTAGTGCCGCCATAGCTTTAAAGCAAAGACCATCGCCTCCAATTCCAAGTCATGAGTCGCGTAGTTCTTCTCGTGGTCTTTTAGTTGCCGTGACACATAAGCTATCACCTTTCCTCATTGCATCAGCACGCACCCGAGCACCATCTTGGAAGCATCACTATACACTGCGAAGTCCTATGATCCCTCGGGTACGGATAAGATTGGAGCTTCGCACAATCTCTTTTTGAGCGTTTGAAAGGCTTGATCTTGCTCATCGGTCCAAAGAAACTTGACATTCTTCCTTGTAAGAGAAGTGAGTGGCGAAGCTATCTTAGAGAAGTCTTGAATGAAACGTCTATAATAGCCCACCAAATCCAAGAAACTTCGAATCTCTGTCGGACTCGTTGGCGGTTCCCAACTCATCATCGCCTCTATCTTTGTCGGGTCTACCTTTACTCCGTCTTTAGACACCACATGCCCCAAGAACTTCACTTCTTGGAGCCAAAATTCTCACTTCGAGAACTTTGCAAACAACTTCTCCCTTCTTAGAACTTCTAACACTTCCCGCAAATGTTTCCCATGTTTGGACTCGTCCTTTGAGTAGATTCAAATATCGTCGATGAAGACAATAATGGATTTGTCCAAGAATGGGCGACACATGCAGTTCATCAAGTCCATGAATACGGCCGAAGAGTTGGTCAAACCGAAAGGCATCACCAATAACTCGTAGTAACCGTATCGCGTTCGGAAAGCCGTCTTCGGAATGTCGACCTTCTTCACTCTCACTTGATGGTATCCGGACCGAAGGTTAATCTTTGAGAAGCATCCCGCGCCTTGGAGTTGATCAAAAAGATCATCATGCGAGGTAGATGATACTTGTTCTTTACCGTGACTTTGTTCAACTCTCGGTAATCGATACACATCCGCATGGATCCGTCCTTCTTCTTCACAAATAATACCGGGGCTCCCCAAGGTGACGAACTCGGTCGGATAAAACACTTCTCCAATAGCTCTTGAAGTTGCGTCATTATCTCTTGCATTTCTGTCGGGGCCAATCGATAGGGAGCACGGGCTATCGGAGCCGCTCCCGGGGTGAGGTCGATTTGGAACTCCACTTGTCTTTCCGGTGGTAACCCGAGTAAGTCTTCCGGAAAGACATCCGGGTAGTCTTGTACGATCCGCACGTCCTCCACCGACTTCTTCTCTTTCTTCGCGTCCACTACATAAGCCAGATACGAAGGGTAACCCTTCGCTAGAAACTTCCAAGCCTTAAGAGAGAAGATGATAGGGTTTCAACTCTTCCCTTTCTTCCCGTAGATGGTAATCACTCCACCACCTACAATGGTACTTGGATCATCTTCTTAGAGCAAAAGATGTCAGCCTTATGCCTTGACAACCAATCCATGCCTATGACCACGTTGAACCCCCCTATAATCATAGGTAGCAAGTCTACTCCAAATGGATTCCCATTGATCTCTATAGAACAATCTCGAAAACAGTCTCGGATGATCACTTGATCTCCATTTGCTACTTCTACTACTAAAGCATCAGGAAGGACACTACTAGGAGTGAAGAATTGTTTACAGAAAATATCCGATACAAAGGAACACGTAGCACCCGAATCAAACAATACACGAGCGGGCAAGGAGTTTACTAAGAACGTACCCAAAACAACATCAGCGGTCTCCTTTGCCTCCTCGGTAGTCATCCGGAAAGCTCGGCTTGGCGCCCTCGGCGGTTGATCGACTCGCGCCGATGATCCAAAGGAGTTCCCACTGTTGACACCCACTAGCTTCGGGCAATCCTTCTTTATATGGTCCGGTTCCCGACACTCGAAACACACTGGTCCCCAGATAGGACATTCTCGAGCCGCGTGCTCCTTCTTGCCGCACTTGGCACAACTGACCGGACCCGAGTAAGTTCTTGGTTTGCATGGGCCTGAGTGCTTGGTCTTGCACTTGTGGCACCACCGATCTTCCCTCCGATTGCCATCAACTCTTCCACTCACAAATGGCTTAGACTGCCAAACGGGCCCAGATGACCCTTCCCATTTCCGCTTCTCCCCAACCTGCCCTCTCTCTTCTTTCTCCGCAATCATGTCATCTTCTATAAGCAAGGACTCTTTGATGACCTCTTGTAATGTCGATCCTCTAGCATTTCTCATTGCCGTCCTCATCTAGGCCGGTAACCCTTGTTGGTAAAATTTAATCTTCGACCTCTCATCGGGGACTAGATGTCCCACCAAATTTAACTTTTCCAAGAACAACTTGGAGTAGTCGGTAACGGACAAAGTCCCCTTCTTCAAATTTCTGAACTCTCCTTCAAGCTTGTCCAACGACCTTTCACTCCAATACTTGTCCATAATCTTTTCCTTGAAAACCGACCAAGTTAACTTGGCCAAAACTTCAGGAGTGAGGGCGGATCGAGTGAGATTCCACCAGATCAAAGCCTCCCCCCTAAGCAGTTGAGAAGCGAACTTGACCCGTTGCGAGTTGTCACATTCACTAGACTCGAAGGCCATCTCTACCTCCTTAAGCCAGTACATGCAAGAAACCGGATTGTCGGAACCTGCAAACTCCTTCGGGTTGCACCCCAGAAAATCTTTGTAGGTGCATCCCTTGACCTTTCCTTTGTTCTCGTTCTTCACTGGCCTTTAGTCAACACAATGGCCGGTCCACCTCCCGACCCCATCACGATGTTTTCTGTCATCGTCTCAGGTTGTCGGTGATTGGCATCTCGATCTTCCAGAAGCTTCATAAAGAACTCTTGTTGTTGGGCCATGGCCGAGTTCATGGCCAACATCATACTGTCTCTGATTCTAGTCTCCATAGTCACCTCCTCCATGATAGCATTGTTAGCCGCAATGTTCGTATGTAGGATATGCTCAGGTCCTCCTCCCAAGATAGTGGGTATGGGAGGTCCCCTAGAGGTTTCGACCAAAGGAGGTCGGTCAGCAGAAGATTCCAGTTCCACGTGACCCTCTGGCGTATTCGGTAGCCTGCTCCGAGTGTTTACCATTGATATCTGCCATACATGCACGAGAAAAGGGATTGAGAAAAGACTAAGCGAGTCGAACTCATGGTACGTACTAATACCTTCATCAATTGTCATAAGAATAGTAAATCAAGCATACTCACGTAACAACTCATTTATAATAGCAATAGCTAAGTGCAATTATGAACGAATTATACACAAGAATTCTTGCCACCATCATCCCACTCTCAATTAGTGTAATTCCGTAAATCCTAACACTTTCCCCACCTAGGACTTCTACCCCAAATGGACAGTGAAACAATAATGTCTAAAGCTTAAGTCTAGATATGCTAAAACAATACCTAGTTCACTTAAACTAAAGCTCTGATACCAACTTGTAACACCAAAAAAATAGGGATAACAAAAACTTCCCAAAAACGGAAATGTGGTATATAATTTGCCATAGCAAGAGCTTCCCAAAAATGGGGAACTATAAAAACTTGTTAATTACAATTGTAATGTAACGGAAATAAGCAACAACCAACTAATCTAATTTCTAAACTAGAAACAAGATTACAAAAGGGGTGTTGACTAAATCCAAACAACGTCTTCACCAAAAATGCATCCTAAGCACTTTCCCCCAAGCTCTCACCAAGGACCGACTAGGCTTGCTTAGAAACGGCGCCGCTAGAACTTGAGATACACATCGACACCAAACAAGTGTTAGGCCAAAAAGCCTAGTGAGATTGTACTAGAAATAGCATATAGGAGCAATTACAATTCTTATCAGCAGTTAACCAAATTTCATTGAATGTGGAGTCAATAGGGGAGACCCATAGCACCAATCAAGTTCCACCCAAAGAGTCGATATACCTTGATGTCAACTACTAAGAGTGACATCCTTGATGCGAACTACTTTGGCATGATTTAATTTTTTTAAATTACCCCGTGTAATACACGGGGTCGGATCTAGTTATATTTAATATTGAGATAAATACTATATTAATAACTCCTTGAAATATGGAAATACATTAAATATTAAATATTATATTTAATATTTAGATAACTACCATATTAATAACTCCTTGAAATATGGAAATACATTAAATAGACGTGAATTATGAAATGCCCATATTACCCTTTGAGGACATAAACTCTAGGATGATTATAATTGGTTGAAAATTGGTTAGCACGGTTAGCACCAATGTCGTGGTTAGCAAATGAAGGGGACCATACATATATATATATATACACACACACACATATATATATATATATATATATATATATATATTTGAAGCTTTATATTTGAATAAATTAACAAAGAAAAAATAAATGTAATTTTTCTTTTTCATATTATATATTTAATAAAAAAATTATCACTTTTATTTATATTTCTGTAATCAGATTTTTTTTGCATTTAATGGAATTTGACTAACATACAGAAAAATATATTTCACAAAGTTATAATAAAATCAAAAGTTACAAAATTATAAAATAAATGGAAAGTAATAAAACACACACTTATATATATATATATATCATATATATACAAACAAATAATAATAATAATAATAATAATAATAATATATAGATGTCAAGTGGATGTGATGGTATATACTTTAAAAATGTTTGGTTTCATTCCCCATGCATTCAACACCCGACTAAGGGATGGCATTAGCAATGCCCTATATTATATTATGTTAACATTATACCTTTCTCACATTCTCACAAAAATAGTTGTTCTTGAAAAGGGAAATGAATGAATTAAGATATGGCCGATTTAGATAAAAAGAAAGACAATGAAAAAATTTCCCCGAATATTAGGGGCACGTGGCTGGTCTGATCACACTGAGCAAAGTAACAGTGTTAGGGAAAGGCGACTAAGGGGGTGTTTACCTAGGGCTTAATGAGCTTAATGACAAAACCGGCTTATTCGCGCAGACGTTTGGAGTGTTTACTTGGGGCTTAATGACAAAACCGACTTATTCGCACAGACATTTCCGGCTTATTCACTAAGTAGGGGAAAGATGTGTTGTCCCCATTAAGACACATCTTTGACATTTCTACCCTTTAAAAATAAAGACATGCCTACCCTCCTACTCAATAATCACACAATAAAAACCTAGCTGCTCGATTTCACCTTCACTGCTGGTTCGATTTCAACCCTAGATAATAATTTCCTTTGGTCGATTTCTCCAAAGGTAATGATTTTACTGATTGTTCGATACTTGTTTCTTCTCCATACTCGATTGTTGTTCCATACTTGTTTCTTCAGTCGATTGTTGTTTCATACTTATTTCTTAAGTCGATTGTTGTTGTTAGCTCCAAATCTTATGTTTGTTAAAGTGTTGAAAATATCCAAGTCCTATTTCAGAGGACTTCCAAAGATAGACTTCAGAGGACATAGACTTCAGAGGACGAAGACCTCAGAGGACAAACCTGCCTCTGAAGTACTTATCAGAGATTGCAACTATCAGCAGAAGACATCAGAGATCGCTTCATTAGAGGCTCTGAAGATAACGTCAGAGCTCTGAAGACATTCTCTCTGAAGATGACGCTGAAGACTCCTGAAGTATCAGAACAGATAACCAATCACTTAGTAATAAGATTTACTTTATAGAGTAGGTTACTGTTCAAGCATGTCTTAAGCTTACCTATTAGGTAAGACACTGTTCAAGCATGCTTCTATTTGTCAGAATAGTACACTGTTTACTTTATGGTCTTATAAATAGGACCATCACTCCTTTGACAAAAGTGTGCTTTTGATATCTTGTATAAGAAGAATCAACTGAATATATCTCACGAAGATCTTGTTCTTTCTACTTGCTTTATATATGAACTGTGATATTTGAATCTGCTTTTGATATTAAACTATATTGCTTCCGCTGTTTATACTCTTGCTGTTCATATCATTATTGTTATAAGATTAAATCTGGGATCCAACAATTGGTATCAGAGCCTCCTTTGTTTTCTAAACAAAGAAAGATCATATCTGCATACTCGGATAGATTTAATTCTTACTGATTCAAGCTTTTATTATCTGTGCATGTTTATGTAAACCCTGGTTTATTAAACTTCATATGCTCCAGATTTAAAAGTAAATCACAGTTACATCATTTAATAGAAAGATCTTCTTTGAAAAGCATCAGTTCTTCAAATCTTCATCTTTTCTTCACAAAAATGGCAAACTCAAGCATAAGTGCCATTTATACAGCCGGATCATTAACCAAACCTCCTACACTTCTAAGGGATGAATATCCTCAATGGAAGATAAGGATGGTAAATTTCTTAGAAGGCATGGACAGGGATCTGTTAAGATTAGTGAACGATGGACCTCACCAACCAATGGTGTTGGTACCAAGAGTTCCAGCAACAACAGATACTGCTGAAATCCCTGCTTACTATGAAAAGAAAACTTCAAACTTTACGGATGAAGAAACTAACATGATGGATAATGATTCAAAAGTTGTTAGATTACTTATAATGGCCATTCCCAATGATATCTTCCAAGAACTTGATTCTTGTGTAACTGCAAAAGAGATATGGGATCAGTTGTTAAATCAACTTGAAGGAGGCCTACAAACTCAAAAGAACAGGAGAAATCTTTGTATCAATGAATATCGTGATTTTCATGCATTACCCGAAGAAACCTTACATCAAACATACTCAAGGTTTAACATCCTCATCAACAAATGCAGAAAATTTGGGGTCATGAGAACAAAAGAAGAAAACAATGTTCTCTTTCTTAAAAGTCTAAATGAAGAATGGTCACAACTGTCAATGTCAATACAAGCCAATCAAAATCTTGAACCATGGTCATTAACTGACATTTATGGTACCTTGGTAGCACAGGAAAAAGAAGTTTTTAAATAAAAATCAAAAACCTCTTTAGGTGGTCCACTTGCACTCATGTCAAAACAGAAGGGTGTATCACAAGAATGCAGAAATGCAGAAAAAGACAATTGTTCAAAAAGGGAATCTAAAAGAAAATCCAAAAAGGTTCTGATCTCTTAAGAAGTTGAAAACTCAGATTCTGACTCAGATGATGACATCAATGCCTTTGCCAAATCTCTTGCATTAATCACCCATCAATTTAACAAGAAATTTGGCAAGAAAGTCTTTGAAGGAAGAAGAGATGATGAAGAAAGAAGAGGAAATCCAGAAAGAAGATTTCAGAAAACTGAATATCAACAAGAGCCCAGATCTACTCTGCATGGTGATCAAAAGGGCGTTCATTTCACCAATCATGGTTCTACTCAACAATCAAGATCTCAACAATCATTTCAGCCGAGGTATCCTTAACCTCAGAGGTACTTCAAGCCACAACCACAAGTACAAGCACAGAAGACAGAATCAGACACTACTCTTCCATCAAATCAAAATGATGGAAGATGTTTTAGATGTGGAAAGCCAGGCCATTACTCCGCCAACTGCAGAGGTAGACTCATCAAGGATGAAGACTACTACAAAAACAAGTACAAATACAATGTCAAAGAAAGAATACTTGTAGCAGAGATGGAAGACTGGCTGTCAGACTCAACAAGCGATGGAGAGGAAGAACCCACAAATCTCTGTGGTATGGCGTTCACAGATGATCAAAGTGACGGATCATCAGAGGACTACTCTGAAAAGGTAAACTTTCCTTCCACCTCTGAAAGTGATCTTGAATTGGATGTTATTAAACTAACAGATGAATTTCAAATCCTAAAACAAAAACTTGTTGAGGAAAAAGAAAAAGCAAAACAAATGACAAAAGATCTTAATTTTTACAAAAGAGAAAAAGATCTTCTTGAATCAGAAAAGAGAGATATTTTTGTTGAAAAATCTGATCTTGAAAAAGCTCAGAAACAAAAGGAAAAATCTTTTTCAGAAAAATTCAAAGAACTTGAGAAAGTTTTAAAAGTTAAAGAAGAAGAAGTAAAAAAATCTGAGTATGAAAGACTCAATTCTGTTGCCTTAACCAATTTTTTCCAAAAAGAAAGAGAAATCTTACATCAATCTCTGGAAAGGAAAGAACTTCAAATCAAAAGTTATCTTGATGCTCAGGATGTTCATATTAAGATAAACTCTCAAATGGATACTCAAGGGCTTGGATTCAATGAATTGGATCCATTCACTGGATTGAAGAAAACTTCATTTTCTTCCACTTTATGTAAAGGAAAGGTCCAGAGCTCTGACTGTCCATCTCTGAACAATTTCAAGAGAATAAAAACCTCAGAGAGATCAAAAACTAGGGCTCTGAACTTTAAAAATGTTGCATACTCTGAAGTTCAAAACTTTCCAAATTCTACCTTAAAAATAGAAAAAGAAACTTCAGAGGTATTTTTCACAAAACCTCAGAGCAATGATCCTAAAGAGATTTTCAAGTTCAATGCATTTATCAAAGATGAGTCAGAGACATCTGAACAAAGTACCTCTGAAGCAAGTACTTCTGAATATGAACCTCAGAGTTCACTTAATCCAGATGCCCCTCTGTATTCACCCTTCTCTGATGAATGCCTCAGAACTACTTTTGCGGATGACATCAAGAAAATAAATCAAGAAAACATCATAGCTGATTTAGAGAAGAAAGAAAGCATGAAAAGAATCATCAAAGTCTCCAGACCAAAGAAAATTGAGAAACCATCAGAGGTAGTTATCTCTGGTAAGACTGAACGAGACTTTCTTGACTCTGATTCTGAATTTGATCCAGAGGTAGATGAACAGATTTTCTACAAACCAGATAAAGTAATTCATAAAAAGATAGATACTGTTGGTTCTGGAATTTTGAACATTCCTATTTCTATTTTAAAAATTAAACCCAGAATACCAATATGTCCTGACTTTGCAGAAATGTGTCTGCAAGCAAAAACTTCTCTGGAACTTGTAAAAGAATTACAAGCAAAGGCAAAGAATAAAACTATCACTTCTCAACTCTACACTTATAAACCAATCAAGTTTACTCCTAGACAAAAAGGAAAATGGCAAGAAATTAACCATTCTGATCATGTTTGTGCAGTGAGCATCAAAGAGAAGAGGATGTTTCTGAACAAGAGAAGGCAAATAGAAAAGGCTGTCTCTCAAGCTACAAGAAAAGAAGTAGTTAGGAATACTTGTAATATTCCTAGTACTAATTCAAAAAGGAATCATAATGTATCGAATGCATTTAATGAAATGAAATCCTTTGCTTCTACTTCTTCTTGTTCTGTAAAGTGCAATTGCATCCAACTCTTGATGAAACTAAAAAAATACTTTAAAGGTTCTCACTGTTTTCTTAATAAATCTCTGAATAAAAATTCAGAGACAACGCCTCAAAAGAAAAAGGACAATTCTGCCAAAACATCCAAAGATAAGAAGGCAAAATTTCAAAAAGATAATCAGAAGTCTAACAAAATAGGACCCATAATGAGATGGGTACCTAAGAAAATCTAATCTGTCTTGCAGAAACAGTCAATGCCGATCTGGTACTTAGATTCTGGATGTTCAAGGCATATGACTGGAAATAAAAAGTTACTATCCTCTTTCAAAGTTAAATCTGGAGGAGCAGTAACTTTTGGAGACAATATGCAAGGACATATTAAGGGTTATGGTGAGCTTTCAAGAGGTAATGTTTCAGTATCAAAAGTTGCTTATGTTGATGGATTAAAGCATAACTTGATCAGCATAAGTCAACTTTGTGACCATGGTTTTGATGTGAAATTTCAAGAAAAACATTGTTCACTACTTCACTCAAAAACAGGTCAAGAAATGCTAAGAGCTGACAGAAAGGGAAATTTATACAGAATGAATTTTTCAAAACAGATAAAAACTGGCTCAGAGAAACTCTGTCTAGTATCTCTGAACAGTGAAGATATTTGGCTCTGGCATAAAAGTTCTCACATCTGAACTTTTCTTCACTTGATAAATTGGTCAAACTAAATATGGTTAAGGGATTGCCATCTCTAAAGTTTAACAAAGATCATCCTTGTTCTGCTTGTGAAATAGGAAAAATGAAAAGATCTTCCCACAAGACCAAAAGTGATAATAACTGTCGAAAACCTCTGCATATGCTTCATGTGGACCTCTGTGGTCCTATCTCTGTACAGAGCTTGTCAGGTAAAAAGTATATCCTCGTTTTGATTGACGAATACTCTAGATATACTTGGATAGAATTCATCAGACCCAAGTCTGATGTCCCTGATATTTTAATAAGATTATTAAAAAGATTGCAGGTTCTGTTTGATACCAAAGTTCAGAAACTGAGAAGTGATAATGGAACAGAGTTCAGAAATGCAAAAATCAACTCATATCTTTCAGAGGAAGGCATAACTCCGAACTTCTCTGCAGCTAGAACACCTCAACAAAATGGCGTTGTTGAGAGGAAAAACAGAACACTGGTTGAAGCTGCAAGAACTATGCTTGCAGGATCAGAACTTCCCACAAACTTTTGAGCAGAGGCAGTGGCAACAGCCTGTTTCACACAAAACAGAGCTACAATTGTCAAAAGATTCAAGAAAACATCTTATGAACTCATTAACAACAGGAAACCTAATGTTAAATATTTCCATGTTTTTGGATGCAGATGTTATATTCTAAATGATAGAGAGTCTCTTGGAAAGTTTGACAAGAAAGCAGATGAAGGCAAATTCATTGGCTATTCTTTAGTCTCAAAAGCTTTCAGAGTGTTCAATCAAAGAACCAGAACAATCCAAGAGAGTATCAATGTGTCTTTTGATGATGACAAAAGTCTGGCCAGCAAAGATATCAATCAAATTGCCAAAAATATCTCTGAATCATCAAAGATAAGAGAATCCGAACTCAACAAAATTTTCGAAGATTTCTTTGATGATGAAAATGCAGAGTTTCTTTTCCGAGATATTCATAGGGCAACTTCAGAGGAACCGCACACGTCAGGTACAAATCTCTCTGGTCCCTCTGAAATTACAACTTCTGCTTCCTTGAATGCAGGTCCAAGAAATGAATCAACTTCAGAGCCTCTGGAATCAACTTCAGAGCCTCTGGAATCAACTTCAGAGCCTCTGGAATCAACATCAGAGCCTCTGCTCAGCACAACAGAGATGTCTCCAACTGTCATCTCTAAAGCTCAAACTCCACCTCATGTACATGCTCCGCTCACAAGATGGACAAAGGATCATCCCCATGATCAGATCATTTGATCACCTTCAGAGGGTGTCAAAACCAGATCAGCCACAATCAATGAATGCTTTTTTGTAAATTTTTTAAGCATCATTGAACCAAAGAAGGTAAATGAAGCTCTTGTAGATCCTTATTGGATCTCTGCAATGCAGAATGAGCTTCAAGAGTTTGAAAGAAACAAAGTCTGGACCTTAGTTCCCCTTCCTAAAGGAAAATTTGCAATTGGAACTAAATGGGTCTTCAGAAATAAAAAGGATGAGGATGGCATTATAATCAGAAACAAAGCTAGGTTGGTTGCTAAGGGATATTTCCAAGAAGAGGGCATTGATTATGATGAAACCTTTGCACCTGTGGCTAGGCTAGAAGCAATTAGAATCTTCTTAGCCTATGCTGCACACAAAGGGTTCAAAGTCTATCAGATGGATGTTAAATCTGCCTTTCTGAATGGTAAATTAAATGAAGAGGTTTATGTCCAGCAACCACCTGGTTTTGAGAATACAGAGTTTCCAAACCATGTTTATTATCTTGATAAAGCTCTATACGGACTTAAACAAGCTCCAAGAGCATGGTATGCTACTCTATCCACATTTCTGATAAATAATGGTTTTGAAAAAGGTACAATAGATACAACCTTGTTCATAAAAAGGTACAAAAATGAGATGCTCTTAGTACAGATATATGTTGATGACATTATATTTGGCTCTACAAATCAAAAGTATTGTGAGAAGTTTTCAGAGTTGATGAAGAGTAAATTTGAGATGAGTCTTATGGGAGAATTAACATTCTTTCTAGGCTTACAAGTAAAGCAAACATCAGAGGGTACTTTTATAACTCAATCTAAGTATGTCTCTGACATTTTAAAAAAATACAAACTCAATGATTCAACCTCTATGAAAACCCCTATTGCCACATGAGTCAAGCTTGACTCTAATCTTTCGGGAAAATCTGTAGATGTCAAAACCTACAGAGGCATGATAGGTTCACTATTATACTTAACTGCAAGTAGGACTGACATAATGTTTGCAACATGTCTTTGTGATAGATATCAAGCAAATCCAAAAGAATCTCATTTATTTGCTGTCAAACGAATTTTCAGATACCTAAGAGGGTCACCATCATTAGGCCTCTGGTATCCAAAACTTTCTAGTTTTGATTTAACAGCTTACACTGATGCAGATCATGCAGGATGCAAGCTTGACAGAAAAAGTACCTCTGGGTGCTGTCAGTTATTGGGAAATAAGCTGGTAAGTTGGACATCCAAGAAGCAAAACTGTGTTTCAACTTCCACAGTAGAGGCAGAATATGTTGCTGCTACTAGTTGTTGCTCTCAAGTCATATGGATGCAAACTCAGCTCTGAGACTATGGCTTACAATATGATAGAATTCCAATTATGTGTGATTCAAAAAGTGTCATAGCTATCTCTGCCAATCAAGTACAGCACTCCAAAACCAAGCACATCGATGTAAGGTACCACTTTCTGAAAGATCATGTTGAAAAGGGAACAATAGAGATGTATTTTGTACCAACTGAACTTCAACTTGCTGATATTTTCACAAAAGCTTTAGATGAACGAAGGTTCAATTTCTTAATTAGCAAGTTGGGTATGTTGAACATGTCTGCCTAACACAGGAAAACATCAGAGTCTCTGATCCATTCATCAGAGCCTCTGGACTTTTTCACAAATGATAAAATCATTCTTTTGTATCTCCAAGCATGTGTCAAGGGGGAGAAGATAAAGACTTCATTCTTTGGTCAAGGGGGAGACAAAGAACCTTTCATCTTTCAAGTGGGAGAAAGTGAGCTTCTCTGATATTTATATCAGAGTCTCTGATCTTGTCTCTGATAAATATATCAGAGCCTCTGATCTTATCTTTAATATTTATATCAGAGTCTCTGACCTTGTCTCTGATATTTATATCAGAGCTTCTGATCTTTTCTCATTAAACGAATATTCCAGGAAATTCTTTTAATAATAAATCTTTTGGATAACCATTCGTTTCTTTTCAAAAACCCAACTGGCGGTTTTCTGACACCAAGTGGCTCTCCCCTACACACCTCAACGTGTCACCTATTAATTAGGGGATGATGGAACGTCCTTTCTGACATTGGAACTCTCATTCGCCGCTTCCATAACCTCTCCATCTACCTTTCTTTTTTTGTCCATAACAACCTTTTTTTTCTCCTCATTATTCTTTACGCTCTCAGAATCCAAAATCCCAAATCTCTCTTTCTAAGCTCTCATCTTTCTCAAAAACCTGCAACAATGGCGACTCATTCTCAAACCTCAGATAACTCAAGCAAACTTGTTCCAAGCTTAAATATGGCACAGTTCGATGTTCCAGTAAAAGGTAACAACTATTTTCTGGACGTTACCCCAACCAAATACGATGAGCAGTTTCGCCCAATCCTCGACTTTTTGACAAACTGCGAACTCAACGATGTCCTCACCAAACATGCCTCAGATATTCCTCTACGCTTTGTCCAACAATGGTGGTATTCAAGTGAATACGATGATGAAAAGGAAGGACTGGTTGGGTACATTGACCTAGGTGAACAAAGCATGAACATAAGAATCACCCCACAAACCCTAACTCGCCGATTCAACCTGCTCACGAAAACTGATCTTCAAATAGAAACCTTTGAGAAACTACCAACTCAAAAATTCCTTCTTTAGTTCCTCCACCACTTAGGCTACAACAGGGAAATAACACGCCTAAGTCAATTCAAACGTCAGTACCTGCCTCCCAAGTGGAACTTTATGTTTAGTGTTATCAACCGAACAATTACCTGCAAGATTGGAATCCAGGATCAGACCCATCCAACAATTCTAGCCATAATGTATGCTCTCTTCTTCAACAGAAGCATAAATATGGCTCACATTCTCTTCTGTGAGATGCTGACGGCGGTAGACAAGAAGAACAAAGACTTGGCCAAAGGAAAACAACCAATTTCGGTACTGTTTACCAGATTCATCTCTGTGGTCATTCAACGAGCAATGGAGAAATTCTCCATCACTGAGGAGGGCCCAAGGACACCTCTGTTTATAATGAACTCGTTCAAAGCTACAGAGGTTCCTCCTTATCCCCATGACCGACGTTTCCCACACACCATGATTGAGATAATTCCTGTTGACTCTTCTACCCACCTCCTACTTAGTTGTGTTGCCCAATCATCAGAACCGATGATGGGATCCCCAACACACTTAGGTTCTGAGCTTGAGCCTGAATCAGAGAGTGATATCTCTGATACTGCTCAAAACGTTAACAGAGCGCAACCAGAGGGTGGCTCTGAGAGAGTAAGGAAGAGAAAACAAGAGAACCCTCCCTCTGACGAAAAGAATAACTCTGTCAGAGCAGAGGACGGTGAGGCAGAGAGAATTCCAGAGGGTGAGTTTCTAAACTTAGAATTTGAGGGCGGTGAGGTAGAAAAAGATGTCCTTGTTGACACACATGAGAGATTCCAAACCCAAATCCCCGTGCAAACACATTTACTGTCCAAGGTGGTCCAGCATCAATGGACATTGAAACAGAGGTGCACACCTCGAACCCTTCCCATCCTAACCGCTCAGACGCATCTACTTCTGCCTCTGAAGCACGCACCAAAGGGGAAACCTCTGATACGGCTAAGTCCTCCCAACAGGACTTAGACCAAGATAAAAATACTCATTCACCCCAGAGTATGTCACCTCCACACACACATGATGCCTTTGTGGCTCATAAAAAGTTGGATCGTCCCTTAGATCAAAAGAGACCTACGATCTCTCGTAAGGATTGCCTGTCAGAAAAAGAATGGCATGACCTTCTTGCACATGGACTCCTTAGCCTGGACAACAAGGTTTCCACCCACATTCATTTCTCATCATCAGATTCTGACTCTGATGATCAGAGACCAATCGGAACCATTATAGGGAAATCCTTGAAAAAGGGTCCCCAAGGATTAATGGGAAGTCCTTCCGGAGTCAATATCAAGCCAACTCCGAAAGAAGGCCCCTCTGAACTCGAGGGAAACTTAGAATCATGTGTTGATCCTAAGGTCACCCCCTCTAATTACGTTACCAAAGAGGAGTTCAGAATCTTTGGTGATGAAATCAGAGAATCTCTGAAGGAGATTAAACTTCAAATGGAGAAGACCTCGGAGGCCTCTGCCTCTAACTCTGAAGTTGCAAAGCTCACTTCAGAGGTCTCTGAGCTGCGCACGACTATTATCTCTCAGAACGATAAACTGGCTGTTCTGGAAAGCCTGGTCATAAAAAATGACTCGGTTTTATCCAGAGAAATTCAGAACTCCACCACAGAGCTCCTCAAGGCGATTCCAACTCCCTCTGCCCCCACTCCAACTCATGCAGACTTTTCTCAATTCAAAGAGGAAGTCTTGCGTTCTTTGGCAGAGGTACTTGCAAAGATCCCTATCTCCTCTGCTGCTGCTCCTGCTCCATCAGAATTTGTCACAAAGGCTGACCTCACCAACTTCTCCAAGAAGATCACCAGCACTGTAATGAATATCTCCAGCAAGTTCGTCTCCAAGACCACTCAGCAGAACAAAAAGATTGAAGACCTTCTGCAGAATGTCAAATCTTCAGAGGGAGCATTGAAGAGAAAGGAACCAGAGATCACATGCTCTGAGGAGGCCTGGAAGAAAGCCAGGTATGAAGATTCTGATGACAATGATGACCAACCGCAGGGGTCATCCGATCTTCATAAGCGGGAGAAGACTCCTACACCAAAACCTGTTGAAACACAAAAGGAGTCCACTCCCTCTGAATCAAACCAAAGCAAGGAGAAAGGAACAGAGAGACATTCAACCTCAACCTCTGCTGAAGATAACCAGGCCACTTTAAAATCTCCAGTACCTGTCATCTTTATAGCACCATCCACTTCGAGTGCTCCAATAGTTCCAATAACAGCTGCAACTCCAGAAACTATTGGAGCTCTGGAAGAAGATGAAGACGAGCAGCTAGTAGACTTCTCTACATCAGAAGATGCATTCTCATCACCAGAAAGACCAACTTATGTGATGAGAGATGCTTACGAATCCGAGGCTGAAAGAGCAGAATCAGAATCTGAAAAAGAAGAAAAATCAGATTCTGGAAAAGAAGCTGTTGAAGAACAAATTGAAGTAATTGATGTTGAAGAGTATGTATTCAAGAATGCTCAACCACATCATACTTCAACAGCAACAGAGCTGAGGGAATCACCAGAGATAGATGGCTACATCTCTGAACCCACAACAGAAGATCCTCCACAGACGAAGGAACCAGAAACCATGGTTGCTAATAAACAGGCTCCTTCAGAGAATCCTGTTCAGAAGGCAAGCATCGGTCTACCAGCCAAAGTGTTCACTAAACCTCCTACATTCCTTGAATCAAATCCCGAAGCTTCCATAGAAGACCACTTCAGATACATCTACTGTGAGTTCAATATGGCAGACACTCTAGTCATTCCTCTGAATCCAAGGATCAGAGAGGACATGCCGGACTATGAGCGAAGATTTGTCAGAGATAAAACCATACCAAGAGCACAGGTCCTCTTTGATGATCCAATCATCAAAATCAACAAAATCTCAGAGAAGACCTTTGCTTACAACAAGATAATCTATAGGCACTATGTGGTAACTCGATCTGATCAGAAGATTTACGAGTTCAATGATAATGATCTCGTAAATCTAAATCCATATGATTTACCACATTTATATGCCTATTTCTCTGCCAGATATGATCATGGAAGAAGGGAAATCAGGATGGGCATGGTTGAAGTCAGACGGGCAATGGAGGCCTATGTCAAACACAGAGCAAAACGTGACTTCCAAATTGCTCTGAACCTAGGGGAAGAAAAGCTGGAGGTAACTGAACCTGTGGAGTCATTCGATAAACTTGAGGAACGGAAGACTGGATCAATCGTTGCAGAACCTCTGGGTTTCGTCTACAGAGTAAACCAAGTAAAGAAGATCTTTCTAGCTTCGGAAGTTTCGAAGTACTCTGATGAAACCTTGAGAGGTATAAAGAAAATGATCCATGTGAAGGAAGAAAGGCACAGAGCCGATTTACTTGCAAAGCTTGACTTAGAGATTGACTCGATGATCAACTTCAGAGATCTGATCATGAAATTCCATGGAATCTGTTCAAGTGACAAATTTTAGTTTGTTTCTTTATTTTTGAATATTACTTTCTCTGTATTAAACTTCCAAATGTTTAAGAAGTAATATTTAAGAGGATGTTTTTCTCCTCTACGCTTTCTAGTTTAATTCTTTTATTCTCTGCTATTATTGTATCTTTTATTTTCAACACTTAGGGGGAGATTGTTAGCTCCAAATCTTATGTTTGTTAAAGTGTTGAAAATATCCAAGTCCTATTTCAGAGGACTTCCAAAGATAGACTTCAGAGGACATTGACTTCAGAGGACGAAGACCTCAGAGGACAAACCTGCCTCTGAAGTACTTATCAGATATTGCAACTATCAACAGAAGACATCAGAGATGGCTTCATCAGAGGCTCTGAAGATAACGTCAGAGCTCTGAAGACATTCTCTCTGAAGATGACGCTGAAGACTCCTGAAGTATCAGAACAGATAACCAATCACTTAGTAATAAGATTTACTTTATAGAGTAGGTTACTGTTCAAGCATGTCTTAAGCTTACCTATTAGGTAAGACATTGTTCAAGCATGCTTCTATTTGTCAGAATAGTACACTGTTTACTTTATGGTCCTATAAATAGGACCATCACTCCTTTGACAAAAGTGTGCTTTTGATATCTTGTATAAGAAGAATCAACTGAATATATCTCACGAAGATCTTGTTCTTTCTACTTGCTTTATATATGAACTGTGATATTTGAATCTGCTTTTGATATTAAACTATATTGCTTCCGCTGTTTATACTCTTGCTGTTCATATCATTATTGTTATAAGATTAAATCTGGGATCCAACAGTTGTTCCATACTTGTTTTTTCAGTCGATTTTTGTTCCATACTTGTTTCTTCTCCATAGCTGCTCGACATTTCTACAATGTAGATTTTTGTAACCATGATTTCTACAATGTCGATTTCATACTTGTTTCGTATTTGCTACTTTTTGTTTGAACTTGACTACATTGTGTTTGAACTTGGAAGTTTAAGTACTTAATGAACTTTTGTTTGATTTTTGGATTATATCAATGAATTTATGAATATATGGCTTAAAAAATAAACAACAATTTATAAAACAACTTAAAATTCATATTCAGGGGTAAATTGGTCATTTATGTTATTCAGACTGTTAATTCAGATAAAAAAAGTAAACAACATCAATTTATCCAGACTGACAAATTTATCCAGACATGACTTAATGGAAAATTTGGTAAAAACCCCTAAATCTAAAACAAATGCATGCCATGGGGAATAAATCCAAAAAACAAAATGCACACCATGGGTCCAAATTCATAATTTTTCGAATTAAGGACCTAAACTATAGCAAAATTTAAACCACATGGACCAATAATATAATTAGCTTTTCATATTATTATATTAGGAGCAAGCTATAATTTTGTTCCCTATAGTTTGTCAATTGTAACGGTTTTTTGTCCCTACTCGAAACTATAGGTTGGCTATTGTGGTTTGTAAAAATGCTCGGCTTTAATCCCTCCCGTCTTACATCATTAAAAAAACAACTATTAAGTGAGGGGTTTATTTTAGTCTTTTTGCACCTTCTCTAATTTTTCTTTAAAAAAATTAATTTAATTAATATATATTATATTATACTAATTAGATAATATATCTTATATTTATATTTATCTATACTATATTATAAAAGAGATATAAAAATCTCTTAAAAACAAGTTTTTAAGCGTAATGTACTATTATTTAAAGCTATCTACTTAAAAACAACTTTTTAAACATAATGTACTATCATTTAATGCTTAATTACTTATTCACCTTGGATGTTATCTTTATCCTTAATCCTCATCTTTATCCTTAATCCTCATCTCTAACCACCATCAGGCGCTCAAATCTTTTCCATCCATATCCTTATATCACGGTTCAACAGAATTAGACGGAGATTAGGATGATTCTACTCATATATATTTGAATCAGGTTGTTCAAGGTTCAATTCCTTCAATCTATTGTTGTTGTTTATGATTGTAGTTATTTACAATCAATCCTTTTTTTTCGTTTTTCAAACAGAGGCAAAGTTTTCCCAGCTTCGTTTCCTTCAATCTTTTGTTTTTGTTGTTCAAGATTCAATTTCTAGGGTTTTTTTAACATTATTTTTTTGTTCTTTCTTTGGTTAGATACGATATTGTTGTTGCATTGATTATAATTTAAGGATTTGATGAGTATTTTCTTGTTTCTGCACCCCAAATCTCATCTTTAATGGTAACAGGGAGACACCGAAAAATACGTTGAGACTTGACTGTAAGTAAAAAACATCTCAAAATAGGTTCGAAGGGGAGTAGTGAAATAAGTAAAAAGACTACAGATAATCTATTGTTGTTGTTTATGATTGTAGTTATTTACAATCAATATTTTTTTTTCGTTTTTCAAACAGAGGCAAAGCTTTCCCAGGTTCGTTTCCTTCAATCTTTTGTTTTTGTTGTTCTATACAAAATAACTCCTCAATGAAAGTTAAAGTGAATGATTTACCAGCAACCGCCTCGCGAGTAAAAACGGAGATCTTAGGGGATTGAGATATAGAATAATCGAGTGGGACAGTGAAGTGATGGTCGTGAAGACGGAGTTCCGGGACAGAGTACCACGCTCCGGCGACGTATTCCAAGAGCGATGAATTACCAGCGGTTTCGCCCATGGTGGCGGTGGCGGCCGAAATCGATCGACGGAGGGAGTGGAAGTGTTTGCGGGGAGCAGTTGGTAGGAATGGAGAAGAGTAACGAAGGAAGAGATGTACAGTGAATTGCATCGTAGAAGATTGCTTTCAAAATAATTATATAATAAAACTTACAGATAATTACGTTATTTCATATTTATCTTTTTGGAGTAAATTAAACTTGGTCCTTGTATTTTTGAGTTTATCGCATAGTTATCCCTCAACTTCTTTTATTTATGAAAATCTCTTAAAGTTTGCATTTTAATTTTTAAAAAGGTCCCTCATCTTAACAATCATTTATTTCTAAATTAACTCTTAAGAGTAAATTACATTTTAGTCCCTGTGGTTTGTAAGAAATTATGATTTTCACCCCTATAGTTTATAATTTATTACGATTTTAGCCTCTAATACTTAAGGACATGTTATAGTTGTTATAACTTATATGTCCAAGATTGAATCTATGTCTATGGAATTGCTCATAATTGACATTTTCATCTCTATTTAAAGTCATCTTTTGTTTGGAAATATCTTATTTCTTCTCTAATTTTTATTTTGCAAAAACGTTAATATTGATGAGGAGGTGTCACATTTCTTGGTTATAAAGGGGTTGCATCACTTACCTAGAGAATTTGAACATGAACTTCATACTTCTTTTGTTCTAGCAATATAAACACATTTGCAAATGTAACCTTTTGTTCTATTTAGCAAACAATCAATAAACATATTTGCACACTTAACTCTTCTTTGTTTTTTAGGAAAAATCAATAACTCGTTTGAAAACGTAACATTTTTTGTTTTTCTGGGAAATCTTTGTTAAATATTATATATTATTCATTATTGTTTCCCAATAAAATGTCAGATCCCGCTGCTTTGCGCTGGTCCACAACTAGTATAATATAATATGTATTTATCATCTATATATATATATATATATATAGAGAGAGAGAGAGAGAGAGAGAGGGAGGTTCATTTGTTAACTAACATTTTTTTTGTTAACTTTGTAAACCACTCCAACCAATAGAATTGTACCTTCATATGTTGTTGTAATACCCTAAAAATTAGCGGAAATAAAAAATCGAAATTCTGCAATAGACTAAACTTGCAGAATAAGGTATTACAATCCCAACATACAATGTTATTCCAAACGGAGTATGGGTTAGACATAAACATGGTCAATAAATGAAGCATACGACGACAACCTACTAATCTACAATTAAGTAACTAGATTAGGGTCGGGTGTCGCTATCCTTCCAAAATGTGCATCTTCAAAAATCACTGTACGATGGTCACTAGCTATCCTCAAAAAGACCCCTCACGACCCCAAGGTCGTTCCCTCAGTCCCGACGAGCCCCACTGTTAAGATGACCTGCCAACATGACAACCAAGAGCAAGTGTTAGGCTAAAGCCTAGTGAGAACAAGCCAAATAAAAAGGGAATACTAAACCCAATTGATGTCACGTGGTGAGTATAGCCATGAGCTAAGTCAAGAAATCAAATAAACCATTAGTGATTAAACATGGTACAAATAACACCAATCACATAACGAGCTCAACCCCTCTGGATCTATTCTTGAGAGTTCCCAAAACAGGGGGAACTCAAGCACCATATGGAATTACACCTTACTGCACCATGAGACGCTGCCCGGCCGTATAGGCCCATACCTTACTTATCATGGCAACCCGATGCCTATTCCGTGCTAAAACGTGAACCAGATGCCCAAAACGGGGACATAGGAACACAGTGCCTATGGATCCATTGCACAAGACTCAAAGCCAAAGCATGTCATTTCATAACATACTCATATTAAATCAAATATACAGGCAATTCATATGAACAATAGTTCAATTCAATAAATCTTGGTTCTTAAATGATGGGATTTAGAAATCATTACCCAACAACAATATGCCATATTAAAACGTGGTTTTCCACATTTAAACAAATACATTTATCACATAGCTTTCGTAATACAGACGGATTTAGCTTAAAGGTCTCACCTCAGATTTCTTCCTGTTTAAAGTCTGCTTCTTACGATTGCTACCTATGACAACACCGATAAATCGGTAAGCCAAAAATATAGACAACTCACTGACTTACAATTCATGAATACAATACACAACACACTGCCAAAACAAAGTACCGGCCGAGTACTACTACCGGTCGAAACCACAATACCGGTCGAAACAACATATCGGTCGAATGCCAGTTCCGGTCGAGCCGACTTCCGGTCGAACCGACTTCCGGTCGAACCCAATATCGGTCGAGACCATCTTCCCGGTCTTATTATGATGGGACGTTTATAGAACCCAGATCCAAATCAAAATACGTAAATCTCAAAATGAAACGGTTAAAAACCTTCACAACGAGATTCTATACGGCAGATAACACTCAGATCAAAGCATTAAGCTAGATTCGTACCTTGATTTGGAGAAAATCGATCGACTTCTTCTTCCTGCTTCCTTCTCTCTCTCTCTCTCTCTCTCTGATTTCTTTAGAATATCAGGTTTGTGATATTTTGAAACAAATATCTAACTTGATTTATATTTATATAATCCAAGTTACATTTTACCCCCTTGAACTTTGGGTAAAGGTCAACTTTTCACCCAACTCCAAAATTGCGGGTACAGTTGTTTTTAATCTTTTAACCATTAATGACAAAGGGTAGAAAGGTAAATCTAAATGTATACAATATTTATTACAATTATATGGGAGTTACAAAAATTCAAATTCTATAATTCTAGCTTTCTTTTATGAACATCCCAAGAAGTCTAGTAGCTACTTGTTTCAATTCAAGTTGTTTGTCTACCGATTAAATATGATGATTTCTGCAAATCCAGGTATGATTGTCACTTTACATTTTACACCAATCAGACGAAACTATGTGAACTATAAATAAAATCATAAGGAACCGCATTTTAGGTCAAGATTTCAACTTTTAAAATAAATATTTTTCATATTTCGTTATTTGAATACGATGTCAGTTAAGGTAACATTATGAGAAACCAATATTATGAACATATTTCCATTTGGGACAATGAAACCAGGACATCCAAACACATATATTAGTTGGCGTTATTTACGCACACACAATGCACATTCCTTTGGGCAACCAAAAACGTATATGAGTTGGGGTTATTAGCACAACATGGGTCAATGGTCATATGTGTGCATATAAATTCATTTTATTTTCAGTATATAATATGTGTGCATGTAAGTTCATTTTATTTTCAGTATATAATATGTGTGCATGTAAGTTCATTTTCAGTATACCATAAATTTTCAGCATACCTAGATGGTTATTAGCACAACAGGGGTCGGTTTTCATATGTGTGCATATAAGTTCATTCTATTTTTAATATATAATTTGTGTGCATATAAGTTCATTTTCAGTATACCACAAATTTTCAGTATACCAGATGGTTATTAGCACAATAGGGGTCAGTTTTCATATGTGTGCATATAAGTTCATTTTATTTTCAGTATATATATGTGTGTGTGCATATAAGTTCATTTTTCAGTAAATGCACAAGCTCAGATCCAGTTGATAGTAGGACCAACAATGAATACATCATATACATGTGGTTAAACAGGTGAACAAATGAACATATGATCCCTTTTTCAGTTTATTCCCTAAAGCATGACATGTTTCATATTTCTACAAAAGGATCGCAATTATGTACAAAATTTAAATAGAAACAATAGTTAATAGATGAACACATGTTCACATTTTCAGGGGTGTATCGGGGGGTTACGAATGGGATACGATTTTTTGGAAGGATAATTAATGAAGAGAATACAAAATCTTATTTAATTGATTTTCCCCAAAATACCCCCAACACCATAGTTCATCCCTAATATTACATTAATTGTACATTTATTACACCTTCTAAAAAATATTTTCAATCTCAACCCTTGATTTCCAAGATCAAGGTCTAGAAATGGTTCACAAAGTTAACAAGAAAATATTGGTTAACAAATGAACCTGACCCTATATATATATATATATATATATATACACACACACATAGATTGAAATCATGCAAGCACAGAACCAACAATCTTCGCTGGCCGTAAGATGTTCTTCTTAGTCATCGTGCTCCATTATTGCGCCACCAGAGATCTTCTCCTTTTCCTCCTATTTCTCTTTTCTTACTCTTCCCACACTACAAAGCATCGTCCTCCCCCGTCCCTGCAGGATCCAACTTTGCCCTTCCCATACATCATTTTTCGTCGTTGTTGACTGCATTTTCACCACATCTCCACCACCACTGCACTGTAGTGATGGCCAAATGGGCCCGGCCCGATCGATTAACCGAGCCCGACCCGACTGAAAACCCGGCCCGGTGTCAAACCGGTTTGTAGCCCGAAAACCTAGAACGGTTTGGTTTTTTGGAGTATTTGGCGGTCCGGCCCGACTCGGCCCGAAACCGGTTTTTGGCCCGACCCGGCCCGATTTTCGCATTTCAAAAAATATAGCCATTTTCTAGCCGTTGTATGCGTTTTTTGACCGTTTTTTTTGTGTTTTTTACCCCTCCAAACCCATATAAATACTTGTGTTGGTTATGGATAGTGACACCAACTTACAAAACGTAAAAAACGCAAAAAATGCAAACAATTCTCATTTATCGGCTCTCACTATATTCGTTTCTCGCAAGTTCTATTCTAATATCTCTAGTTCTCTACTCTCTAGTCTCTACTCTCTAGTCTCTACTCTCAAAATGGTCGAACAAAATTACCAAGTTATTACCGAGCATGGACGAAAAGCACCAATTTGGAACCATTTCAACTTGGTGATGCTCCCCGACGGTATAAAAAAAGCGAAATGCAAACGGTGTGGAGATCTCCTTGCGACAGCCGCAAATACCACGTTAAAGCGCCACTACGAGTCTTCGTGCAAGAAGTTGAAATCGGGTGACGATCCAAGTCAACCCATACTTGACAATTCCGGTCAAGTATGGTCGTATGATGTCGCGTTGGCCCGAGAAATGCAAATGAAATGTGTCATTCAAGTGGGGTTGTCGTTCGGACATTTCGACAATCGTCACATTACGAACATGATCAAACTCTCGCTCCAACCACGCTACGTGTGTAACACCCAAAAAATAGGACTAACAAAAATTTTCGGAAATAGAAATGTGGTATGCATAAAATGCCAAAGCATGAGATCATACAAAAAGGAACAACAAATGGCTGTTAATTACAAGTTTGCAATAAGACACGATAATAGATGACAACTCCCTAATCTAAGTCTCACTAGACATAAGATTACAAAAAGGTTGTCAACTATGTCCAAATAATTATCTTCAATATTGGCAATCCCAAAATGCTCCCAAGCTCACCACTAAAGTCGATTAAGCTTCCTTGGCGCTTGCGCCACTAGAACCTGAGATACATACCAACAATCAAGTGTTAGACCAAACGGGTCTAGTGAGTTGCATATAAACATGGCATATTTATATAAAACATGTTATGAACAATTATGACACTTCAATCACCACAGTCCATACGGGGCCAATCATGGGGGAGACCCATCACACCAATGAGTTTTACCTCAAGTCAATGTACCTTGATGTTTACTCGCTTGAGCAACATCCCGAAGGCCCGGCACACTTGAAGACTACCTCCCAGGCATTACTCCAAATGGTGGAGGTCTAGGTGCATACCATTATAGTGGCACCTAAGACTATATCCTCCTAGCACTTACTCATGGTTCGTTCTATGTACTTACAATGTCCATCTCTATACATAATTCTATACCCATAAGATACATGTATAAGACTTCAACAATCCCAAGCATAATTTAGGTACAAAACTCTAAAATATGCAAATACTCAATATTATCCATGGCTCATCAAGACAAATATATAAACATGCTCAAATATCAAGAATAATAATCTCATCCATTTCCACAACCATATTCAAGGATAAGATACCAACAACATCCAAAATAGCAGTTAAGTCAAACTTATCAGGTGATCAGATCTTCTCTTGAAAATGATGCATTAGGTAGGAAAACACTTAAAATATGTATCTCATTTGAATATAATACAAGAAACTCACTATCTAGGGTTTTACACAAAACCCTAGAAAACTCGGATGAAAAGATGAGAGTGTGAGGCTTTGAAGATGCTTTAAATGCTCCACTAGGATGAAACTTGAAGCTTCCTAACTCCTAATAAATGCTCCCAACTACACTAGGGTTTTAGCAAGGGTTGGAGGGTTTTGGAATGGAAGAAAATCGCCCAAAAGGGTTCTTGGCCGGACCCAAAACGTTTGAGAAAAGGAAATGAAGTCAAAATGGTCAAGGTCGGATTTTTATACTCTCAGACCCCGTTGGCGACAGTGCCCGGCGACATTGCCCATGGCACTGTCGTGGGGGCATAGTCGCGCGTGCCTCGATGCCTACGGTATATGTTCGGCGATTGTGACAGGGCAACATTGCCCTTGTCACTCTCGCATGTCATAGTCGTCGGGGGTGTACCGAGACCACCCCCCGGCTCGCGATAGTGCCTTGCGACTATGACCATTGTCATAGTCGCTGGTCACAGTCACCCAACACCCCAAAATCCAATTTTTTCGTCGCTTTCGATAAAGTTCAACATGTACGGAATCCAAGGAAATTTAACAGGTAACATGACATAATAAGATCTTAAATCCAAGGAAGAATTCCAACAATTAGGATTGATGAAAACATGAAGAAAATTATAAATACTTACCTTAATTTTCCGGGTGTTACAATCCTCCCCACCTAATGATGATTTCGTCCCCGAAATCTTAAACACTAAAATAAATGAGGATATCTCTTCCTCATGTCCTCCTCCGATTCCCACATCACATTAGCACCTCGGTGGTGCTTCCATTGAACTTTCATAATAGCTACTTCCTTATGCCTCAACTGTTTCGTCTTTGCCTCAACTGTTCCCGTTGTCCACCTGAATTTCCGTCAAAGGGATAATACTTTCTTCTTCGGCAAAACACTTTCGAAGGTAGCAAACATGAAAGGTAGGATGGATTCCAACCATTTCCGGCGGTAAGTCCAACCGATAAGCTTAAAGTCCGATCTTCTCTAAAATCGTGAAGGGCCCAAGGAAACGGGGACTAAGCTTCCCGCGCTTCCTGAATCGGATAATCCCCTTCCAAGGAGGCACCTTCAACATAACCCGATCCCCCACTTGGAAGTCAACCGGTCGTCGCTTTTTGTCCGCGTAGCTCTTCTGTCGGTCTTGGGCCGCCTTCAATCATTCTTGAATACCCTTCACTTTATCCGCCGTTTCTTGAACAATTTCCAGACCCGCAAATTGCTTCTCTCCTGCCTCGAGCCAACACACCGGTGTCCTACATTTCCGCCCGTAAAGTGCCTCGAATGGGGCCATCCCGATACTCGAATGGTAACTGTTATTGTAGGCGAACTCTACTAACGGCAAATGCGAATCCCAAGTCCCTCCAAAGTCTATAAAGCACGATCGAAGCATGTCCTCGAGAGTTTGGATCGTCCTCTCACTTTGTCCGTCGGTTTGGGGGTGATATGTCGTACTCAACTTGACCTTCGTGCCCAACTCCCTTTGCAATCCATCCCAAAACTTGGAAGTAAACCGGCTATCCCTATCCGAGACTATGGATAGTGGGACACCATGACGAGACACCACTTCATCAATATATATCTTAGCAAGTTTGTCCATCAATAACGTTTCCCTCATTGCTAGGAAATGAGCACTCTTGGTAAGCCTGTCCATTACCACCCAAATGGTATCTTGTCCTTTTAAGGTCTTCGGAAATTTTGTGACGAAATCCATCGTGATGTGCTCCCACTTCCACTTCGGAATGGTTAACGGTTGCAAACTCCCATAAGGTCTTTGATGCTCTGCTTTAACTTGAAGGCATGTGACACACCTTTCCACATAATTGGCCACATAGAGCTTCATTACCGGCCACCAGTAATGTAATTTCAAATCTCTATACATCTTGGTACTACCGGGATGTATGGAGTATTTTGACTTGTGTGCCTCCGTGAAGAGAAACTCGCGGTTTCCCCCGATTTTCGGCACCCAAATCCTCCCTTGAAATAACTTGAGGCCTCGGCTATCCTCCGATAATAATTCCTTTTGCTTCGCCATGACCTCGACCTTGAGATTTTCCTCGCGAAGTGCTTCGGCTTGGCTCCTCTTGATGTCCTCCATCAGACTTGATATCACCTCAATTTTAGCAAACGTTATTTTACTTTCCCCTCCGCAGCTCTTTCGGCTTAAGGCGTCCGCTACCACATTAGCTTTACCGGGGTGGTAAAGCAATTCACAATCATAATCTTTCAAGAGTTCCAACCGTCTCCTTTGTCACATATTGAGATCCTTTTGGTCGAAGATGTACTTCAAACTTTTATGATCGGTGAACAACGTACACTTCGTCTCATAAAAGTAATGTCGCCACAACTTTAAGGCAAAAACTACCGCCGCTAGTTCTAAATCATGTGTAGGGTAATTCTTCTCGTGACCCTTGAGTTGTTGCGATGTATACGCGATCACCTTCCCCCTTTGCATCAAAACGCACCCCAACCCCAACTTAGAGGCGTCACTATAAACCACGAAATCTTCAGATCCTTCGGGTAAGGATAATATCGGTGCTTCGCATAACTTCTTTTGAAGAGTTCGGAAAGCGTTCTCTTGCGTCTCGATCCAGACGAACTTGACGTTCTTCCTCGTCAGCGATGTGAGCGGCGAAGCGATCTTTGAGAAATCTTGAATAAACCGCCGGTAGTAACCGACCAAGCCCAAGAAACTCCTGATCTCCGTTGGACTTGTCGGTGGCTCCCAATTTATCATCGCCTCAATCTTTGCCGGAACCACTTTCACTCCGTCCTTGGACACTACGTGGCCCAAGAATTGAACTTCTTGGAGCCAAAACTCACACTTGGAGAATTTTGCAAACAACTTCTCCTTTCGAAGAATTTCCAGGACTTCACGTAGATGTCGTCAATGCTCTAACTCGTCACGAGAGTAGATGAGGATATCGTCGATGGACTATAACCGACTTGTCCAATAAGGGTCGACATACTCGGTTCATCAAGTCCATAAACACGGCCGGAGCATTGGTCAATCGAAACGGCATAACTAGAAACTCAAAGTGACCGTATCTCGTTCGGAATGCCGTCTTCGGTGTATCGCTCTCCTTCACCCGTACTTGATGATAACCGGACCGCATGTCTATTTTCGAGAAACACCCCGCTCCCTAAAGTTGATCGAAGAGGTCGTCGATCCAAGGCAGTGGATATTTATTCTTTACGGTAACTTTGTTGAGCTCGCGTTAGTCTATACACATCCGCATAGACCCATCCTTCTTCTTCACGAATAACACTGACGCTCCCCAAGGCGACGAGCTCAGTCGTATGAACCCCTTTTCGATTAGCTCTTGGAGTTGCGTCATCATCTCTTGCATTTCTGTCGGGGCTAAACGGTAGGGAGCATGAGCAATCGGAGCGGCTCCCGGAGTAAGGTCGATGTGAAACTCCACTTGTCGTTCCGGTGGCAGTCCAGGTAGATCGTCCGGAAAGACATTCGGGTAGTCGCACACCACCTCCACTTCTTCTAACTTCTTCTTCTCTAGCTTCGCGTCGATCACATAAGCTAAGTACGACTCACATCCTTTGGATAGGCTCTTGCTTGCCTTGAGTGACGATATGATTATATTGGTTCTTCGGGTCTTCTCTCCGTAAACTATCACTTCTCCACCCTTAGACAAGGGCACCCGAATTAACTTCTTAGAGCAAAAGATGCCAGCGTCGTGCTTAGCTAACCAATCCATCCCCACTATTACATCAAAACCTCCAATATTGGTCGGTAACAAATCTATAACAAAGGGCTCTCCATCTAATTCTAAGGTACATCCTACATAGCAACTCTGAACAACCATATGCTCTCCGTTGGCTACTTCTACCACTAGAGCATCATTCAACAAACTACAAGGAGTGGTGAGGTTCTTGCGAAAAGAGGTAGACACAAAGGATCGATTCGCACCGGAATCGAATAAAACACGGGTAGGTAGAGAGTTCACTAGAAACGTACCCGACACTACGTCCGCCGCCTCTCTTGCTTCAGTAGCCGATATCTGGAAGGCCCGACTTGGCGCCTTCGGTTGAGCTTCCTTCTTCGGCAAAGCCCCACTTGACGCCCCTTGGTTACCCCTTGCCAGTTTAGGGTAGTCGCTTTTGATGTGTCCTGGTTCCCGACACTCATAACAAACTCCCCGTGAAGGGCAATCCCGACTCAAATGGTTCTTTTGCTCACACTTGAAACATTCCATATCTCCAGAAAACAGTCTCGGATTGCAAGGCCTGAAGTGCTTGCTCTTACATTTGGGGCACCACCTCGCCTCACGTCGCGGGTCAGTGTTCCTCCCCCCGTTAAAGGGTTTAGAAGGTCGCGCGGGTCCGGTTGGCCCCTCTCATTTACGTTTTTCTCCTTGCAATTTCTTCTCCTCTCTCTCTCTTGTAGTAGATCATCCTCCACCAAATGAGTAGCCTCGATGACCTCTTGCAATGTAGACTTCTGAGCGTTCCTCACGCCCGTGTTCATCTCTGCCATTAACCCCTTCACAAACGCCTTTATCTTGGATCCTTCATCCGTTGCCAAGTGCTCGACTAAACTGAGTTTGTCCATGAATAGTTTGGCATAGTCGGCGACCGACAAATTACCCTTCTTCAAACTTTGGAATTCCTCTTCTATTTTGTCGAGCGCTCTTTCGTTACAATACTTCTCCATGATCTTCTTCTTGAATGTTGGCCAAGTGAGCTTGGCCAAAACTTCCGGTGTGAGCGCTCTTCGAGTAACGTTCCACCAACTCAAAGCATCCGCTCTAAGCAGTTGAGAGGCAAACTTGACTCTATGTGAGTCCGCGCAATCGATTGATTCAAAGGCCATCTCTACGTCTTGAATCCATCTCATGCAGACTAGTGGGTCGGTCGTCCAAGAGAATTCTGTAGCCCGACTACACAAGAAGGTATTGAAAGAATAACCCCCCTCCTTCCTCTTATCAGTCCTGGTCGCATGCTCTTCAGTTCCACGTGCATTATCAGCACCACCAGATCCTAACACTGCATTGTCCTCCATCGTTTCATGCCTCCGATTACTTACATCTCGGTCCTCTAGAACTTCCAGGAGTTTCTCATCCCGCTTGTCCATTGCAGAGTTCATCATCTGCATTATGCTGGCCAACAGGACCGACTGAGGGTTCGCTTCTTGGATAACCGGGTCCTCGGCTTCCAAATTCCTTTGGGGAATCGCATCTACGATCCCCTCTAGCATTGGGGGTATCGGCGGAATGACTTGGTTTACCGTTGTATTCGCTTGTCGATTTATTTCCGGGGCCGTTACACTTGCCTCATTCGCATCCTCGGTCACCCCGACCCGACTCCTCGTGTTTACCATAATAAATTGTCACACATGACAAGAGTGGTACCGGTTAATTCTTTAAAAGATAATCGGTTTGATACGTACTACTACAAGGATCAATCATCATAATAATAACTTCAAACATGCTCACGTAATCATAAATTCAGAACAACACTGGCCAAGTGAGATTGTGAACGTATTTTACACAAGAATCCTTGTTATCATCATTATAATTCTCAATCGATGCAATTCCGAAATCCTAATACTCTCCCCACCTAGGAATGCTCTACCCAATTGGAAAGTGATCCTATAAGCATATCCAGTCTAAGTCTAGGTATGCTAAGGTCAACACCAAGTTCACTTAAACTAGAGCTCTGATACCAACTTGTAACACCCCAAAAATGGGACTAACAAAAATTTCCGGAAATAGAAATGTGGTATGCATAAAATGCCAAAGCACGAGCTCATACAAAAAGGAACAACAAATGGCTGTTAATTACAAGTTTGCAATAAGACACGATAATAGATGACAACTCCCTAATCTAAGTCTCACTAGACATAAGATTACAAAAAGGTTGTCAACTATGTCCAAATAATTATCTTCAATATTGGCAATCCCAAAATGCTCCCAAGCTCACCACTAAAGTCGATTAAGCTTCCTTGGCGCTTGCGCCACTAGAACCTGAGATACATACCAACAATCAAGTGTTAGACCAAACGGGTCTAGTGAGTTGCATATAAACATGGCATATTTATATAAAACATGTTATGAACAATTATGACACTTCAATCACCACAGTCCATACGGGGCCAATCATGGGGGAGACCCATCACACCAATGAGTTTTACCTTAAGTCAATGTACCTTGATGTTCACTCGCTTGAGCAACATCCCGAAGGCCCGGCACACTTGAAAACTACCTCCCAGGCATTACTCCAAATGGCGGAGGTCTAGGTGCATACCATTATAGTGGCACCTAAGACTACATCCTCCTAGCACTTACTCATGGTTCGTTCTATGTACTTACAATGTCCTTCTCTATACATAATTCCATACCCATAAGATACATGTATAAGACTTCAACAATCCCAAGCATAATTTAGGTACAAAACTCTAAAATATGCAAATACTCAATATTATCCATGGCTCATCAAGACAAATATATAACATGCTCAAATATCAAGAATAATAATCTCATCCATGTCCACAACCATATTTAAGGCTAAGATACCAACAACATCCAAAATAGCAGTTAAGTCAAACTTATCAGGTGATCAGATCTTCTCATGAAAATGATGCATTAGGTAGGAAAACACATAAAATATGTATCTCATTTGAAAATAATACAAGAAACTCACTATCTAGGGTTTTACACAAAACACTAGAAAACTCGGATGAAAAGATGAGAGTGTGAGGCTTTGAAGATGCTTTAAATGCTCCACTAGGATGAAACTTGAAGCTTCCTAACCCCCAATAAATGCTCCCAACTACACTAGGGTTTTAGCAAGGGTGGGAGGGGTTTGGAATGGAAGAAAATCGCCCAAAAGGGTTCTTGGTCGGACCCAAAACGTTTGAGAAAAGGAAATGAAGTCAAAATGGTCAAGGTCGGATTTTTATACTCTCAGACCCCGCTGGCGAAAGTGCCCGGCGACATTGCCCATGGCACTGTCGCGGGGGCATAGTCGCGCGTGCCTCGATGCCTACGGTACATGTTCGGCGATTGTGACAGGGCGACATTGCCCTTGTCATTCTCGCGTGTCATAGTCGCCGGGGGTGTACCGAGACCACCCCCCGGCCCGCGATAGTGCCTCGCGACTATGACCATTGTCATAGTCGCTGGTCACAGTCGCCCAACACCCCAAAATTCTGTTTTTTCGTCACTTTCGATAAAGTTCAACATATACGGAATCGAAGGAAATTTAACAGGGAACATGACATAATAAGATTTTAAATCCAAGGAAGAATTCCAACAATTAGGATTGATGAAAACATGAAGAAAATTATAAATACTTACCTTAATTTTCCGGGTGTTACAACGTGGGTTCGGTAAGTCGTCAAACTCTTACACGTGATGCTATAAAACTTTGGAAAATGGCCAAAAAAGATACGCTACAAATGTTTTTATCATTATCCAACAACATTTTTTTAACATGTGATATATGGAGCGCACCATTCGGATTGCCATAATCTTATATATGCATAACGGCACATTGGATTGTGCCGCAATTGTGGCAATTATGCAAACGTGTAATCACGTTTGAGCACTTTGGTTCGCCACATTCGGGTGAGCGTCAATTTAATATAGTTATGAGAAATATTGAATATTATAATTTAACTAATAAGGTTATTAGTATTTCGTTTGATAATGCTAGTAATAATACGTTATGTGTGGAAAAATTAAAGTTGGCTTTATCCCCTATTTTAAATGGAAAATTATTTCACACATGTTGTTGTGCCGCAGTTTCAAGAAATAATATCTTCTACCAAGACATTCACCGAGGAAGCAGAAGCCATTTTGAAATAAGCTAGCCGTTTAAGACGGCTTAGTAGTATGTAAACATTCTTTAACTAAGTTTAGGCTTATGTTACGCCGGATTTTCACAAAAGGTAAAAGCATGCAACAAGCATATATAAAATATTGCAAAGATGTCGGTTTTAAAGCTTTGGGACCGGCACACGATATGCCGGTTCGATGGAATTCGACTTACAAAATGATGGATAATTTATTAAGACAAAAACTATATATTCAAGCATTTTATAACATTCAATACCCGAATAACACGATATCTGAATATGATTGGCAAATGCTTGAAGGCTTACATGATATTTTGGGCGATTTCAAAACTGCAACAAGTCTGTTATCCGGTGTTTATTATCCAACAAGCCCTTTACTTTTAAACCAAATATATATTTTGGCAAGTAAAATTTCTCAATACGAAGAACATTTCAACTTTTAAAACATGGTAGCACCAATGAAAGCAAAATTGTTAAAATATTTTAAAGAAACCCCCTTCAGTTTTCTTTGTGCCGCGACATTAAACCCGTATTTAAATGTTACGGGTGTCGAAGGTTTAATACAATCAATATGTGTAGCGTTTGGTTTGGATACGGCTACAAATTCTTCTTTTTCAAGGAACCGCATACTACAATTTAATAATGATTTTCATCAATTATTTGATATTTATAGAATTAATTATGGGGGAGGAAGCCAACAAACCCCTACAACTCAAATATTTTCACCGGGTTCTAGTTCTAGTTCTCGTGGGCGAAACCGGTCCGACTTAATGGCAAATTTAATGAACTCGGTTTTAAATGAATCTAGTAAAAAATCTAGATTTGATGGGGATAATTTGAGTGAATTCAATATGTACATACATACTAATTTTATAACGGCATCCTCCACAACCGTCAGCGATATTGAATCACTAGATTTATTAGAATGGTGGAAAGTTAAACAACCTCAATACCCGGTTTTGGCATCTATTGCCCTTGATATACTAACAATCCAAGCTAGTACCGTAGCTTCGGAGTCTGCTTTTTCTCTTTGTGGCAGGATCATATCGGAGCGTCGGTCAAGATTAACCCCGGAGTCGGTAGAGTGCTGCATATGTTTGAAGGATTACTTGGATAGCCAACAAAGAATTCAACATGAAACAAGCCTGGAGGCGAATATAGACGATGTGGAATTAAACTTAGCCGGAAACGAAGTCGACTAAGGACTAAGTACGCCAGGAACCAGAACCGAGGACGATGCTAGTAGTGTCGGTGGCGTCTCACGTTACGACGATGAAGAAGAAGAACCAGACACCGACCGCCTTGATGATAATACAACTGTTGATCGACTGGAAAAGTACGGAACTCTTGAAGACTACAATCCAGAGTATAATCCATACTATAATCCATACAATCCATACAATTACAATCCATGGGGATGGGGATGGGGTGAAGGTGGGAGTTCGGGAGCGGGACCTTCGGGTTCGGGTTATTAGAATTTATGTATTGTAAGTTTGTAACTTAAAATTATAAATAAAATGTATTTTTAAAGTGTATTTTAGAGATTTATTATAAATAAAACGTACTTTTAAAGTGTATTTTAGTGATCCAATCCAATTTTTATTTTTTAAAGTTTAGTAATTAATTATTATATAAAGGAAATTATTAAAAAAAATAAAAAAATCGAAGGCCCGATCCAGCCCGGTTTTGGGTGAACCGGTTTAACCCAAGCCTAACCGGGCCAAGCCTTTTCGGGTGAAACCCGGCCCGGCCCGAAGCCCGTTTGGGCCCGGTTTTTGTTTTCACTGTAGAGGCCCGAAGCCCGTTTTGGCCCGACCCGGTTCGGCCCGAGCCCGATTTTTGGCCATCACTACTGCACTGTTGTGAACTTGTCATAACAACTCTAATTTACCCTCTCCTCCACCGAAATCCCAACCCTTAATTGTTCCCCTTCAACATATAGATGGACAATGTCTCCTTCTACAACCAACATCATATCTCCACCAATTTCCCACCATTAGAGCAACCCGTTATTATCTTCATCGTAGCACCTCCACCAGAAACCGTTATCAAACGAAATCTGGTAAAAGCGTATCAAAGAAAATATGGAAACATGGTATCAATCTGTGGTTGATTTGTGCTCTATTTTGACTTGTTTTTTTAATTCGATTTATGAAGATAAAACCCATTACGAAACAAACCCTACCTGATCTTGAATCTAGCGATGGTTTAGGTGTTTTTGAATAATAAAAACCCAAATCTATATTTGGTAATGATTTTTTTTTTGTGTTTGAATAATTAAAGAAACAAAAATTCAGATCCATAGAGATTGTTTGAGCAAAAAGAAAAAAAAAACTAGATCTAGATCAAGTGAGATTGGTTTTGGCTGGGCAATGACCTACTCAGTGATCGGAGTTCACATAGACTTTTTTCATCTCCAATTCAGGGTTTCTCCTTTCTCAAGATTCTAGGGATTTAGATGTAGGATTTTTATTTTCGATAAACTCGAGGGCTTTGTGTTCACCAAAGAATATGACATGGAAAAGGCTCACGTAAGTAGATGGTTAGGGTTCGCGGGAAAGTTCTTGGGGGAAGGGTGGGTGAAACACGTGGCATTAACTTATTGGATGGATCTAAGATTATTATAAAAAAAAACATAAACATTTAGTGAAATAAATACAAAAAAATGCACCTCACTCAACGGATTAAAGCTAACGTCCGTTAGTGAAAGAGACCAAATTCGAGCTTTTTTGCAATTCACGATGGCCAACCTCTAGTCTTGAAACTATAAGGATGAAAACCATTACGATTAACAAACCATAGGGACCAAAAATGTAGTTTACTCTTGGGAAAATTGCATCAAAGTGAAACCAACTTTGCATTGATTTCTATTGTAGGGAATTAACTTTTAAGATCACCATTTATGGGTCTCAAACAAAGTTTGTGTTTAATCAAGGGTCTCATGTGTAACACCCTGAATTTCTATATGGTTGGTTATCTTTCCTTCCCCATTTAAGCTACGATTAAGCATTATTGTTGGTATATTAGTTGCTTTGGATGCCAAGCTAATTGAGAGCGGAAAAAGTCGAATTTTCAGGGTTTGGGGCACCTTGATGATTGTGCCAGCGAGAGTGCCAGTGGGGCACAATCGCTTGGCACTCTCTCCGAGCCACTTTAGGCCACGGTACAATCTAGGCAATTGTGCCAACGAAAGTGCCACTGGCACAATCGCTTGGCACTCTCGCCGAAAAGTGCCAGTGGTTAAAAGTCGCGATTTTCAGCTTTTTTCCTCATTTCTCACTTCTCAAATCCCACCCTTTCTCTCCCAAACCGATTCCATCCTATTGGTTCGAACCCCAACCATTCCTATGGCCTTTTACTTTAATCGTGAAGCATTCCATCATCATCTAAGGTCTTGGAAGTCTAGGATTCAAGGAGCTACCATCCCACCATCTCTATTGTTGTCTCCTTCAAGAAAATTCTAGGGTTTTGAGTTTTATCGAAACCCACCATTGTGAGTTCATCCCTTCTTCTTTCTAACACTTTAATCAAGTTATAAATGCTCTATTTATAACTTCCTAGTGCTTTATTTCTTAAGTTTTCAGTTTGGGTCATTTTGGAGGAATTAGGAAAAAATTAGGGTTTTGGTCAGTTGGGGATTTTAATGTAAAATGTTTGGCGATTGATTCTAAAGAGATTGAATATGTTTATTTATGGTTGAAAATTTATGGATCTAGGTTTTGGAAGGATTTTGCTTGTGGATTCGGATCTCTCCAAGGAAGCTCAAGATGGGGGTAAAATATAGATTTAACCTAAATCTAGCAAGGTGAGTTCAAGTTGATTTGTGAAAACGGTGTACATGCCAAAATGCTTATTTTAAAGTGTTTACATGTTTTACATGAATTTATTAACTGTTGGGTTATTTGATAAATCTTGATTATTTGAAGTGTTTGGTTTTATAAACTTTGTAAAACACCCATGTTTGGGGTTTTGAGCATTTTGACAAATAAAACATACACATTGGTATTTTAATGGTGTGTTTTAAATAAGTGTTGATTGTGTGTTATGGGATGTTTTTGAAAGGATAAATGTTATAAACTCACTTGAAAAATATTTTGTCCCAATTTAATCTACGTGGGAGTCATCTTTAAATTTTGAAGCATGGGTTTACATAAAGGCGGATTGTTTACGTTTGGTTTCATTTTATGATTTTCAACGTTGAGTCTTTGTATTTGTTGAGCTTATGGCTCGGTTTGGATTTTGTTGGGTTCCGAGGACACTTGTCCGATTTTAATAGCTCAATGTAGAGCGTTTGGTTATGATTTGCATTTACTACATCATGTTTGAGAATTACATGTTTTGAATGTGTTAGTTCATTCGTTTGGAGTCATGTAATATTTTAGTTAGTGCTAAGGATCCATAGGCACGGTGTTCTTTTGTCCCTTTTTGGACAAGTTCATCACTTTGGCACGGAATAGGCATCGGGTCACCATGGTAAGTAAGGTGTGGACCTATATGGTCGGGCAGCGTCCCATGGGCAGTAAGGTGTAATTCCCTTGTGCTAGAGTTCCCCGTTTTGGAACTCTCAAGAATAGACCTAGAGGGGTTGACTTGATGTTTTCGAGCGATAGACTCAGAGGAGTTGAGCTCGGTGGGTTTTTATATGTATAACCCACATGTTTTGATTTCTTACATAATAATGTGACCTACTTTTGTGCCCCGTCACACTATATGTAATCGGGTCTTCCCCGTCACCGCAAAGTGTTGTTTTGGTTATGGAGTTTTATAATCCATGTTTTCGGTGACGTTTTGAGTATGGATTGTTATCCATGTTTTGGGTTTTGCATACTGAACTTTATCCATGTTTTGGATGTTTTGGATAATAGAGTTCATCTACGCTTTCAATAATTGTTTATTAAAGTGTCAGTTATGTATTACGCGAGTTTTGGGTTTTAGATTTATAATTGAAGAAGCGTTTGTCTTATGATTTTAATCACAAAGAGGGTGAACTTGAAAAATAGATTGTTTTCAGATTTAATGTATTTCGTCTTGGTAGTTTCAGATGGAACGTGTCATCATTTTGGAAATCACGATTTAAATAATTTTCTTTAAGTTTATTGCTTTATACGTTTATGATGAAAACTCTTGAGCTAACTAGGCGTTAAGCCTAACCTTTTTATTTATCGGCATGTGCATCAGGTCCAGTTGGGGTTTGGTTCTAGCGGTGCCATGAAGAGATGAGCACTAGATTTACACGAGGGTGAGTAGTTTGGTGAAGTATTCCGCAGTTGGAGATAGTGTATGTTATTGGGTTTTAGTAACATCCGTACCTTTTATAGATCGCGTATAAGGATTGAAATGTGTTTATTGAAGTTAAACCTTAATTTGTTGTTGTAGATGATTCGATCATCGATGTAATTAGAAAATTTTAAATTAGTTGCTATTTCCAGATTGAGGGTATTACAAGTTGGTATCAGAGCTTAAGTTTGAGAGAATTAGGTATTGATTTTGGATGCCTAGACTCAAACTAGCGTTATATTAGGTGATTGAGAGAGAAATTGCACCAATAGGCACTTTAAGATTGGATGTTTTGGGGTTGATGGAGTCAATAGCAACGGGAATCACGTCGAGAGTAACAAGGATGATCATGTACAGTACGTTCATAATTGCACTTGGCCAGTGTTATAGTGAACATACATGTAACATGTGGATGCTTATGCTGCCTTGGTATGATGACCGTTGGGGTAGTGAAGAAGTTTCTAAATGGCTAACCGTTAGAAGGAGTTGATAATTTTAGCATTCGTCATTTGGAGTGACAGTAAGCATGGTGATTGCATTAAGTTGACCATTTCGGGTCGGAATGATTGGTTGGGTTAGAACCGTGGACTTTTGGAATCGACGTTGCTCGAGGAGAAATTTTAAGGTGAACGGATGAAACATTTGATTATTGTTTTAAGATGTTTTAAGCTTCCGGATGACAATAATATGGTCGAGAAGATGAGCAACATGACTTCGGGATGTTGAGTACCGACCAAATTTATGCAGGAAGTTTATTTCTAAAATAAGTTGCATCAATTGTTTCTCATGTTCTCAAATCATAAAGTGAGTAGAATTACGAAACTTTGGAAAAACGTTTTAGCACACACAAGATTTTAAACCATGAGTTTAAACATGCATAAAATTATTTTATTGCACGTGGTTATAAACTTTGTTGAGATTTACTTTATCCCTGTTTTATCGAACGCTATTTTCAGATATTGTGATATTTACGATTTAACCCTGTTTAGAGTCTCGGGTAAGTAGCTACGATTTATGACCTTGACATTGGATTTCCTCCACATATGTTAAGGTTTTAGAGGAAAAGCTATTCCCATTAGAAATTTTATTCCGTGTGAGTTTTATTGAGATTTATGAGGTATTATTTTGCGACGTTTAGCTACGCATGAGTGTAGGACGCTTTTCATTGCGATTTTTGAGTATTTTTACTTTCTGATCTTTTATTTCAAAAAAAGAATATAATATAAATATAAGAAAGAATATAATTATAATAATTATAATAAAAAATATAATTATTATAATATAGTAGCATTTATGTAATAATTTTTTTGAATTGTATATTCAATGATGAATGATGTATTAATTAGAGTATATTAGAGTATTTAAGAATATAAAATATAGTAAGATAATAGAATAAATATATAAGAGAGGATATAGAGCGGGTAGCGGGAATCGAACCAACATCGTTAGCTTGGAAGGCTAGGGGTTATAGTCGATGTCGATTCATCATTTTTAACGTCTCTAATTCAAAACCGAACATGAAACTTTGGTTTCATTCGGCTCCTTTATGGAAAATGGATAAATTGTTAGATTTCAGATGTGAACCAACTTACAAAAAAAATTATACCCATAACATCTATGTCAGCTTTTTGTTTGAATATATTCAATTCAAAACGACTTGCTTTCTAGATGATCCCTCTAGAAGAAGGCGTTTGCGTTACTCAAGCCGACATTCTCGCTTCTGCTTCGTCCACTTGGTAGAGCACCTCGTTTACACGCGTGCCGATGTTTTTCAGGGGAGTCTATCTTGCAATCAAAAAAATTGATCTTATTGAGAAATCGATGTCTTACTCAATAACTTTGAGGGAAAAAGAGAACAATAGCCTGACAAGGGTTCAGTCCGATTTAGGTGCCCAGTTAGGTGCCAAACAGACCCCATCATTGATTTGATATATTGATAAGGTGAATACGCAGTCTATTCAATGCTAGGCTGAGTATAAGGGACTCAAAAAAATCTCTTTTCGTCCTATGAACTTTAAGGTGTATGAAGTTTCATATTTGATTTTTAAGTAGAGCGATAGAGACTTCATTTCACTTAGGTTAATCTAGGCCAGAGGCAGACCTACGTCAAGATAACCTCCCTTGAAAAACTTTGGTAGTGTTCCTGAATATGAATCCACATAATAACTCAGAGCACATGGCTTTTCCCGGATGAAATGCAAATTGGATCTAAGCTCTCTTGGAATAAGTTCGGCAGCGGATCTCTGGGACGGAAGGATTCGAACCTTCGAATAGCGGGATCAAAACCCGTTGCCCTTGAAATGCGTAGGCTTTAATTTTGATGCAAGCGAATTTACGAGTTTTATTGAGCGTTATATCTCATGCGAGTTTTGTTGAGAAGTGTCATTTTATATTACATTGTGATAAAAAGGGAAAAAGTTAGAATTTTGACATTTTAGTCATAACTTTGTTTCATGCTATTTGATTTTGGGAACAACGGTTTTGGCACCATTTGATTTTGAGTGTTGTTGGGTTTCATTGAGTTTTATGGAAAATTTTATTGGGTCTTATGGAATTCTATTTTACGACATTTTGCGTCGTGCTGTAGAACTTTGAGAGGTGTGTACTTGCATTTTTGTGTGCGTTAACTTATGGATTTTCGTTTAGTATTTTGTCTCATGTGAGTTTTGCACCGGTATTTTCGCAGTCGTAAGGGACGTCTTGAGAGTTTTGTTAGTAAGTATTATTCCATATTTTATTTTGGGAAACTTCATTATCATGTGAATTCTCTTTTGAGTTTTATGCAAGTATTTCGCGGTACGCTGTTTGGTATTTGAATTGATTTACACTGTTGCGAGAATAATGCATGGGAAAGATCTTTAATGGATTCGAGTTAAACTTTTGTTTTATGCCTTCTTCAATTGTTGATTTTACTGCTCCAAATTTTCCGCAATGCATTAAATGAGTTATCAGTATACATGCCATTGTGTAACACCCTTAAACCTGAAGATAGCAACTTATTAAAAGTTTTCTAAATACATCAATAATTACTTTGACTACAGACACAATTTGAGAATTAACCTCAATACACACATTCATCATATACATACCATCTATGAAAAGGACGGGTGTTACTAAACCCAATAACGATCATTATCTCCAACCTGCGGAAGACTTCACCAGCTACTTACTCTCGTATAAAGCTAAGGCTCAACTCCTCATAGCACTTGCTAGAACCGAACCCCCGACAGGAACCTGATGCACATGCCGACAAATAAAAAGGTTAGGCCTAACGCCTAGTGAGCTCAAGAGTTTTAACATGAATGAATATATCATTAAAAGAAAAGAATTCAGTTTAAAACAAGATCCTTCGAAATATTATACTTCAAAATGGAAACGACACATTTTCCCATAATATACACTTTTAAAGACAATGCTCCCAAACACACATTTCTTATAAAACGATGCAACCCGTAACTCACCCAAAACGGGGTCATAGTTCGATACTCAAATTTGTGAAAATGTAAATAATACTTCATATCCCAAAACACCCAAAAATCGGGTGGGACATAATACTCGACCCTTAAATAACGGAAAACATTCCATATAAATATGATACGCCATTAAAACATGGAACTGAAAATTAATACTCACGCGACCATAAAATGGAATGAAATCCAAATATTAAAGCATGGACAATTAAATATCCAAAATACAGCGGGCCGACAACGCGGGATACCCGTATCCGTTGAGAGCGGAGGAACACAAAAGTATGCCACTCAAACAACATTGATCGTATGACACTTCACGACACGCTAGCCCAAGTTCCCCTACGACCTCTTGACAAGTTCACCAAAAGAGACAGTTGACCTTGGTGGCCGTTACGAAGAACTCCACCCCAAAAGATCCGACAATGGGGACTACAACTAAGAAAATTCCCCAAAAGGCTCGGCACACCGGGGACTACAACTAAGGAAATTCCCCAAATGGCGGAGGTCACAGTACTCACCTCCCAGGCAGCACTATCCAGACTCAACCCTCCTAGTGCCTACTTGTCAAGTTTTGGTCATAAAACATGAATCACGGGGTCCAACCCCTTACCACCCAATTGGCCATCAAATAAGACTGACTTATGTGCCTATGGATCCATTACAACACAGTTTAAGATTACATGACTACTCATGAATGACTAAAGCACTCGAGTCTGTATATATCACTAATATGCAATAAAATGCATTAAGACGTAAATCACAATTTGGACTCTAATTCGAGCCATTAAAACCGGACAAATGTCCTCAGTACTCTTTTACGTCAACACCGAGCTAAAATGCCCAAAATCCATTTGACCAACAAATAACGGTCCCCCAAATAATGAAATGTCTTTAAACGACGTTTATGCAGACACATACCGCAAAGATGTGATTTACCCAACTCGACACGTGTTGGGACAAAGAATCATCCAAATAGTTTATAAACCCGAATATCCCAAAATGTCGTACGTCATAAATTAGACTTCGCTTATACAAAATCACCGAATATGCATAAGTCATGAAATGGACTCTATTTGTACAAAATCGCTAAGAATATGTATAACATGCTATTTGTTTGTTAAAACATTAAAACTCAAATATAAGCATTTTATGGAATTAAGCAACCCAATTTTACCAACTATGAACACTTATCAAAATACTCACGCCTTGACAAATACCAAGTAAAACACATTTTTTTACTTCAAGATACACATCTTGGCATGTACACCGTTTTAACAAATCAACTTGAACTCACCTCTCTAGATTTAGGCTAAATCTAGATTTCACCCAACTTGAGCTCCTTTGAAGGGCACTTGAATCCTCAAGCCGAAAACTTCCAAAACCTAGATCCATACATTCCAAATCATAAATACCCATATTTAACCATTTAAAAACATTCCCCAAACATTATTTACTAAAATCCCCAACGAGGTCAAAACCCTAGTTTCTCCAAAACTATCAAATCCGAGATTTGATAAACCAACACTAGGGAAACATCAATGGAGCATTCATAACATCAAATCAAGGAAGCTTACCATTTTAGATGATTAGACCTCCCGAGGACACCCAATCCAACTCTTCAACCCGAGCTTCCACACGTTGAACTATGGAGGTTTTGTGGCTCAAGATCCCACTAGCTAGATGATGAAGAATCATGTGGTTCAAGGGGGAAAAACCCTCAAAATGGGTTAGGGTTCGTCTTTGAGGTTTGAGAGAGAAAAGGGGAGAAAATAGAAGTGAGAAAATGAGGAGAATGGTGAAAATTTCGGACATTTAGAAGACCAGACGTCGTGCGCGACCTTGCCACGCGATAGTGACAATGTCACTATCGCAAGTCACTATCGCGCGGATTGTACCACGAGTTTCGTGGTACTCCGGTTATTGTGCCACACGATAGTGACACTTGTCACTATCGTGAGTCACTATCGCGCCAACTGTACCGAAGCCTAAACTGGCCGAAAACTCGCGATTCTCACATGGGTCGACTCAAGGTTCGAAAGCACAACATTTTCCACCTAAAAAGATAGGCGGAAGGCGGAGAGATTACCAACAAAGGACGGAAACTTACTTACAAAAAACCGGGTGTTACAATCCTCCCAACCTTAGAATGATTTCATCCTCGAAATCTAGATTCCCATGAAACCTTGCCCGCAGAAGGATTTCTCTTAACCCTTCTTCCAGAACCACTATCATGTCCCTTGCACTGATGCACACGCCAACCGCCCCTCATGGGCACATTACACTCACGACCGAGTGGACACTTAACTCACCAAAGTAACCTTTACCCACAAGATTACGGTCGTCTCCCAACCTTAGAATGACAATTACTACCTCTAGGGTAGTTTGTGACCTCAACATTTCACCAATTAAATCCCTTCGGATCATCACGGTTCCGAACCCAAAGCCAAAGATCGCCACCACACTCCCATGAGTCCTCCGATTCTTACCGATCCATTCCTAATATCGATAAAGATATCCTTCCAATGCACATCAATGTGTCCTTCAGGTAATTGGTTAACCCAGATTCGGATAACACTCAACTTCGTTCCAATCCCAACCTCACAACATTCCTATAATAAAATCTTTACCACCACAGGAATGCTTAAACACATCGGTACTTGCTCATCAACACCTAATCTTCTTTCAAATTTCCATCACTGAAAGGTCATTATTTCCCATGATCCAACCGGGATACTTCCGAACATTCCAAGATCCTTTGACTTCAAGAAAACAAGTCGACACCTAGGACTAAACGGTGACCTCGAAAACGTGGGCATCCCGCCCAAAATTTCAATCCAGACGGATGGTCGCACTAAGGATGACACCAAACAGAGTGCTAAAAATCCCAAATCTTACATTTCTAACAAACGGGCCACAAGATTTTTCCTTGATCGCGAAACCCACAAGGACGGTATACCATCACATAAACCATGATGTCACACCGACGAGCAATCCACCAAAACGAACCCAATCTAATCGCAGATAATCACCTAAGACCTTATCCCGCATGATTACCGAAGTATAAAATCACCCCTTAATTAACTGGGAAGACTTAAATCTACTATTTCCAATAATACAAACGCGCACAGATTCGAAAACCCAAGTCCAAAATTCAAGACTGACTGCAAGTCAGATCATCCGACGCTTCAACTCCTAAGGACTCTCTTAGTCCCTAATTACAACTCCTTTCAAGACGGGGGTTTAAATCTATAGGCCTAATGAGTTCATGGTTTTTCAACCAGTATGCCAATTTGAATTTATAAAATTTTCAGATACATAAGCTTCTTAACGATTAAACATGCGGCGAAAATACACTACCGTTCATCCGTTAGGTTTCAAAATTGATCATCAATACAGCGCATATGAAACCATTTCCAAAACTCGTTTGTTCAATACTTAAGTTAATAAAGACAATTATAAAACATGCGCAACAATTTATACTATACGTGAAAATAGGTTCCCGTATTACAACACGTGCAGTAATTGTTTGTACATTCCAAAAGAGAAGTTCACAATTTTAACTTTAAAATTCTTCCTCTTTAACCAAAGGACGTTGTGGCAACAGAATTTTCAAAAATCCCCATAAGCAACAGTTTAATCCCCAAAGTTCGGTAAAATGGTGGAAATACAAATAAAATTTCAAATAGAGTTTAAAGTTTCAGGTCGCAGAGATAAGCACACTTGACCAAAATAGGAATCATAACGACATGAGTACTGCTAATTCGCTAAATGCATTGCGGAAATCTCTAACAGTAAGAGTTAATGTTTGAAATATGCTCAGAACAAAAGCTCCGTTTAAAATAGCGTAAATCTGTTACACAATTACTCACACCAATGTCATACCTTAATCCCAATGCAAATAGTATGCATCGACTGACATTTGTATAAAGCCCATAAATTGACGCACGCAATAATGCATATGCACGTGTTCCCAAAACTATTTACGTGGCGCAAAATGACGTAAGATGAGACACCATAAACCCAACTGAATTTTCGTAAAACTCATTAACGTTAAATCATGTGGTGTCAAAATTTTCATTTCTCAACAAAAAGCATAAGACGACAATATGTCTAAAATATTAAACTTCTAAGAGTTTCCTCTTTTTACTGCAATGAAAGGTAAAGTGACACTTTTCAACAAAGAGTTAAACACGAGGCGTGAATAAAGAGAATTTTGATAACAATTTGCAATCATGTGCAACAAAACAATTCAATGCATGCTTAAGCTCACAGTTTAAAATCTGGTGAATGCTAAATGCTTTACCAAGACTTTATGATGTAAATCACTTTTTGTTTTGCGAACATGAGAAACAATTTATGCAAATTTATTTTAGAAATAAATTTAGTGCATGAACTTGATCGACACTCACATCTTAGGATTACGCTTCTCAATAACCCGACATACTATGGTCATCCGGACGCATCAACATCTTAGAGCAACAATCTCATTACTTTGGTTGACTTACGATTTCCCCTTGAAATAGAAACGGTATAACAAACTTATAGTCCTAATTCAACCAATAAATCTGATTCAAGATGATCAACTTAATGCGTTCATCGCACTTAACTACCACCCCAAAGTGACATTGCTATAAACATCAGTCCTCCCTTAGCTTACTCGCTTAGAAACTTTCTCACTACCCCAACGGTCATCATACCAAGGTAGTTCAAGTATACACATGTATCATGTAGGTTCACCATAACACTGGCCAGGTGCCATTATGAACGTACCGAACATGATCATCCTTGCGACTCTCGACAAGTTTCCCGTTTCTAGCGACTTGCTCAACCTCAAAATATCTTATCTTAAGGTACCTAATATGCAACTTCACTTACAATCACTTATAAGAACGCTAGTTTGAGTCTAGGCATCCAAAAATCGATACCTAATTCTCTCATACTTAAGCTCTGATTCCAACTTGTAACACCCTTAAACCTGAAGATAACAACTTATTAAAAATTTTCTAAATACATCAATAATTACTTTGATTACAAACACAATTTGAGAATTAACCTCAATACACACATTCATCCTATACATACCATCTATGAAAAGGACGGGTGTTACTAAACCCAATAACGATCACTATCTCCAACCGGCGGAAGACTTCACCACCTACTTACTCTTGTATAAAGCTAAGGCTCAACTCCTCATAGCACTTGCTAGAACCGAACCCCCGACAGGAACCTGATGCACATGCCGACAAATAAAAAGGTTAGGCTTAACGCCTAGTGAGCTCAAGAGTTTTAACATTAATGAATATATCTTTAAAATAAAGGAATTCAGTTTAAAACAAGATCCTTCGAAATATTATACTTCAAAATGGAAACAACACATTTTCCCATAATATGCACTTTTAAAGACAATGCTCCCAAACACACATTTCTTATAAAACGATGCAACCCTTAACTCACCCAAAACGGGGTCATAGTTCGATACTCAAATTTGTGAAAATGTAAATAATACTTCATATCCCAAAACACCTAAAACTCGGGTGGGACACAATACTCGACCCTTAAATAATGGAAAACAAACCATATAAATATGATACGACATTAAAACATGGAACTGAAACTTAATACTCACGCGACCATAAAATGGTATGAAATCCAAATATTAAAGCATGGACAATTAAATATCCAAAATATAGCGGGCCGACAACGGGGGATACCCGTATCAATTGAGAGAGGAGGAACACAAAAGTATGCCACTCAAACAACGTTGATCGTATAACACTTCATGACACGCTAGCCCAAGTTCCCCTACGACCTCTTGACAAGTTCACCAAAAGAGACAGTTGACCTTGGTGGCCGTTACGAAGAACTCCACCCCAAAAGATCCGACAACGGCGACTACAACTAAGAAAATTCTCCAAAAGGCTCGACACACCGGGGACTACAACTAAGGAAATTCCCCAAACGGCGGAGGTCACAGTACTCACCTCCCAGGAAGCACCATCCAGACTCAACCCTCCTAGTGCCTACTTGTCAAGTTTTGGTCATAAAACATGAGTCCCGGGGTCCAACCCCGTACCACCCAATTGACCATCAAATAAGACTGACTTACGTGCCTATGGATCCATTACAACACAGTCTAAGATTACATGACTACTCTTGAATGACTAAAGCACTCGAGTCTGTAATTATCAATAATATGCAATAAAATGCATTAAGAGGTAAATCATAATTTGGACTCTAAATCGAGCCATTAAAACCGGACAAATGTCCTCAGTACACTTTTATGTCAACACCGAGCTAAAATGCCCAAAATCCATTTGACCAACAAATAACGGTCCCCCAAATAATGAAATGTCTTTAAGGGTGCGTTTGGTACGCAGACTGGGTGGTACAGGACGGGACAAAAAAATAGTCCCATGTTTGGTATGCCATGGGACAAAAATCACATGGGACAACATGGGACAAAAATCAAATTTCATGGGACAAAACTTAAGTTTTTTAGCTCCACCAAAATAGGTGGAACAACATGGGACTAAATGTAAAATTATATTATTACCCTCTTTCAAACATATGATTTTAAACCTAAACTAAACGTGGGACAGACAGTTAGTCCCGTCCCATCAAGTCCCGTCATGTCTCGTCCCGTCCCGTCTAGTCTGCGTACCAAACGCTACCTAACCGACGTTTATGCAGACACATACCTCAAAGATGTGATTTACCCAACTCGACACGTGTTGGGACAAAGAATCATCCAAATAGTTTATAAACCCGAATATCCCAAAATGTTGTACGTCATAAATTAGACTTCGCTTGTACAAAATCACCGAAGATGCATAAGTCATGAAATGGACTCTATTTGTACAAAATCGCTAAGAATATGTAAAACATGCTATTTGTTTCTTAAAACATTAAAACTCAAATATGAGCATTTTATGAAATTAAGCAAACCCAAGTTTACCAGCTATGAAAACTTATCAAAATACTCACGCCTTGACAAATACCAAGTAAAACAAATTTTTTTACTTCAAGATACACATTTTGGCATGTACACCGTTTTAACAAATCAACTTGAACTCGCCTCGCTAGATTTAGGCTAAATCTATATTTCACCCAACTTGAGCTCCTTTGAAGGGCAATTAAATCCTCAAGCCGAAAACTTCCAAAACCTAGATTCATACATTCCAAACCATAAATACCCATATTTAACCATTTAAAAACATTCCCCAAACATTATTTACTAAAATCTCCAACGAGGTCAAAACCCTAGTTTCTCCAAAACTATCAAATCTGAGATTTGATAAACCAACACTAGGGAAACATTAATGGAGCATTCATAACATCAAATCAAGGAAGCTTACCATTTTAGATGATGAGACCTTCCGAGGACACCCAATCTAACTCTTCAACCCGAGTTCCCACACGTTGAACTTGATGAGGAAGATGAAGATGGAGGTTTTGTGGTTCAAGATCCCACTAGCTAGATGATGAAGAATCATGTGGTTCAAGGGGGAAACCCTCAAAATGGGTTAGGGTTCGTCTTTGAGGTTTGAGAGAGAAAAGGGGAGAAGATAGAAGTGATAAAATGAGGAGAATGGTGAAAATTTCGGACATTTAGAAAATAAAACGTCGCGCGCGACCTTGCCACGCGATAGTGACAATGTCACTATCACGAGTCACTATCGCGCGGATTGTACCGCGAGTTTCGTGGTACTCCGACGATTGTGCCACGCGATAGTGACACTTGTCATTATCGCGCCAACTGTACCGAAGCCTAAACTGGCCGAAAACTCACGATTCTCGCATGGGTCGACTCAAGGTTCGAAAGCACAACATTTTCCACCTAAAAAAATAGGCGGAAGGCGGAGAGATTACCAACGAAGGACGGAAACTTACTTACGAAAAACCGGGTGTTACACATTGTAACTACTATTTTGGACAAGTGCATTTTATTTACGCGACCCAATTTTTGAACTAAATTTAAAATTTATTTACATGTGACTGAATCGCATGCACTTATCGTTTTACTAGGTTTGGAAAATAAACTAATGTATGTGGACCTTGTTAGAAGTTTAATTCCATGACATTTTGTGGTTTAAAGGAAAGGATTTTGGAGTATGATATTGTGAAGCTCATCCTTGGAATTTGTACAAACATTGTAGCACGTGTTTTAGTGCAGGAAATTAGTTTCACGAACACGGCAAAAATCGATGCATGCTCGGACCATAATGGTCCATTTGAAAATTTTGTTGCGCATATGTGGTTATTGTCATTATTAACGTGAGTAATGATTAAATGAATTTCGAAATGGTTTTATATGTACAACTTTGGTGACCACTTTGCACACATATCGAGTGAACGGTAGTGGGTTTCCATACGTACGATTATTTGTTAAGAAGCTTTTACATTTGAATGTTTTATAAGATTTCAAAGTGACATATTAGTTGAAAAACCTTGAACTCAATCGTGGGCTATGGATTTAAACCCTCTTAGGAAAATAATTGTGATTTGGGACAAAAAGGGATCCTTGGGAAATTGAAGCATCGAATGATCTGAATTGTGGTTGATTTCGAAATTAGATTTCAGTCTTATGAGTCGATTTACGTGTGAGTAGTTGGTATTAGGTTTATGAATTCTCCCAGTTATTCAAAGTGGAGATCTTTCCCTTTTGGTATACCTCCTGGGTAACGTCGTGTGTGGTGGTTTGCGTGTGGTTGAATTTGATTGATGGATTGTTGGTCCGGCGGTGTGTTATGCATTAGTGGTGCATCATTTTGGTGGGTCCCCATGAATGAGGAAGGTTTCTAGTGTGGTCATGTTGCGACCTTAGGAGTCGACTTTTATTTCGAGGCCAAGATCCTTTGGACAACTTGGAATACACCAGTTAAATTTGGGGAAGCGTTCGTAAACTAACGTGATGATTCTAGGGAGATTAGATTTTGTGATCAATGAGTAATGATTGGTGCAATTATAGGTGGTCGAGGGTATCTAAGGGTAAATTCATTTTGGGCATCATTGGTGGGTTTGAATGGCAGAAGTTGTGATCTACCGTGAGGTGGTATAGGCCACTTAAGGTTGGGAGGTAATCGAAGTTATGTGTGTATGGTCTACATTACCAAACTTAGATGTTCACTCTGATATGAGTGTGAGGTACCAAAGTGAATATTGGAGGTGAGAGTCAACATGAAATCAACCTGGCAATTTCCTATCAGAGGTCGCCTCAGATTTAAAATTGGTTAGAGACACATCCACATCCTTAGAGAAAGAAATGGTCGGATTGGTGGAAGCGATGTTATTTGAGGCTTATATCGCTAGAGTGTTACACTTTTGGGATGGAGTAGAAGTCAGATCAATGGTCGGTGTTGTGCCCCGAGTTATGTGGTATGTCTGGATAAGCTCAAGTCCCTCACACAGTTGAGTGTTGTGTGAGAAGTAGAATTCCAGGGCAAAGTTATTCGGGATATTTCCTTGCCAAGGCTAACTAAGGTAAGAAACAAAACGAGCTTCAGTTGGGAACCGAGAGGGTCTAATATGTGTTGAGCATGGTATTTAAGTGTTATGCATGAGAACTAGATTTCGAGGACGAAATCTCTTTTAAGGTTGGGAGGATTGTAACACCCTGAATTTTTATACGGTTGGTTATCTTTCCTTCCCCATTTAAGCTACGATTAAGCATTATTGTTGGTATATTATTTGCTTTGGATGCCAAGCTAATTGATAGCGGAAAAAGTCGAATTTTCAGGGTTTAGGGCACCTGGGCGATTGTGCCAGCGAGAGTGCCAGAGGGGCATAATCGCTTGGCACTCTCGCCAAGCCACTTTGGGCCATGGTACAATCTAGGCGATTGTGCCAGCCAAAGTGCCACTGGCACAATCGCTTGGCACTCTCGCCGAAAAGTGCCAGTGGGTTAAAAGTCGCGATTTTCAGCTTTTTTCCTCATTTCTCACTTCTCAAATCCCACCCTTTCTCTCCCAAACCGATTCCATCCTATTGGTTCGAACCCCAACCATTCCTATGGCCTTTTACTTTAATCTTGAAGCATTCCGTCATCATTTAAGGTCTTGGAAGTCTGGGATTCAAGGAGCTACCATCCCACCATCTCCATTGTTGTCTCCTTCAAGAAAATTCTAGGGTTTTGAGTTTTATCAAAACCCACCATTGTGAGTTCATCCCTTCTTCTTTCTAACACTTTAATCAAGTTATAAATGCTCTATTTATATCTTCCTAGTGCTTTATTTCTTAAGTTTTCAGTTTGGGTGATTTTGGAAGAATTAGGTCAAAATTAGGGTTTTGGTCAGTTGGGGATTTTAATGTAAATTGTTTGGCGATTGATTCTAAAGAGATTGAATATGATTATTTATGGTTGAAAATTTATAGATCTAGGTTTTGGAAGGATTTTGCTTGTGGATTCGGATCTCTCCAAGGAAGCTCAAGATGGGGGTAAAATCTAGATTTAACCTAAATCTAGAAAGGTGAGTTGAAGTTAATTTGTGAAAATGGTGTAAATGCCAAAATGCTTATTTTAAAGTGTTTACATGTTTTACATGAAATTATTAACTGTTGGGTTATTTGATAAATCTTGATTATTTGAAGTGTTTGGTTTTATAAACTTTGTAGAATAAATCTTGATTATTTGAAGTGTTTGGTTTTATAAACTTTGTAAAACACCCACGTTTGGGGTTTTGAGCATTTTGACAAATAAAACATACATATTGGTATTTTAATGGTTTACTTCATGAAATAGAGTTAGAGCATAAATGCATTTTATGGTGTGTTTTAAATAAGTGTTGATTGTGTGTTATGGGACGTTTTTGAAAGGATAAATGTTATAAACTCACTTGGAAAATGTTTTGTCCCAATTTAATCTAAGTGGGAGTCATCTTTAAATTTTGAAGCATGGGTTTACATAAAGGCTGATTGTTTACGTTTGGTTTCATTTTATGATTTTCAACGTTGAGTCTTTGCATTTCTTGAGCTTATGGCTCGGTTTGGATTTTGTTGGGTTCCGAGGACACTTTTTTTATTTTAGTAGCTCAATGTAGAGCGTTTGGTTATGATTTGCATTTACTACATCATGTTTGAGAATTACATGTTTTGAATGCGTTAGTTCATTCGTTTGTAGTCATGTAATGTTTTAGTTAGTGCAATGGATCCATAGGCACGGTGTTCTTTTGTCCCGTTTTGGACAAGTTCACCACTTTGGCACGGAATAGGCATCGGGTCACCATGGTAAGTAAGGTGTGGACCTATACGGTCGGGCAGCGTCCCATGGGAAGTAAGGTGTAATTCCCTTGTGCTAGAGTTCCCCGTTTTGGTACTCTCAAGAATAGATCTAGAGGGGTTGACTTGATGTTTTCGAGCGATAGACTCAGAGAAGTTGAGCTCGGTGGGTTTTTATATGTATAACCCACATGTTTTGTTTTCTTACATAATAATGTGACCTACTTTTGTGTCCCGTCACACTCTATGTAATCGGGTCTTCCCGTCACCGCAAGGTGTTGTTTTGGTTATGGAGTTTTATAATCCATGTTTTCGGTGACGTTTTGAGTATGACTTGTTATCCATGTTTTGGGTTTTGCATACTAAACTTTATCCATGTTTTGGATGTTTTGGATAATAGAGTTCATCTACGCTTTCAGTAATTGTTTATTAAAGTGTCAGTTACGTATTACGCGAGTTTTGGGTTTTAGATTTATAATTGAAGAAACGTTTGTCTTATGATTTTAATCACAAAGAGGGTGAACTTGAAAAAGAGATTGTTTTCAGATTTAATATATTTCGTCTTGGTCGTTTCAGATTGAACGTGTCATCATTTTGGAAATCACGATTTAAATTATTTTCTTTAAGTTTATTGTTTTATACGTTTATGATGAAAACTCTTGAGCTAACTAGGCGTTAAGCCTAACTTTTTTATTTATCGGCATGTGCATCAGGTCCAGTTGGGGTTTGGTTCTAGCGGTGCCATGAAGAGATGAGCACTAGATTTACACGAGGGTGAGTAGTTTGGTGAAGTCTTCCGCAGTTGGAGATAGTGTCTGTTATTGGGTTTTAGTAACATCCGTACCTTTTATAGATCGCGTATAAGGATTGAAATGTGTTTATTGAAGTTAAATCTTAATTTATTGTTGTAGATGATTCGATCATCGATGTAATTAGAAAATTTTAAATTAGTTGCTATTTCCAGATTGAGGGTGTTACATCATGACTTGTTGGCCTGTTAATGATTATTTGGTTAAAGCATTTTGTTAAGTAAGATTTTGTAACACCCGTAATTTCGGTAAGTAATATCACCCAAACATTTTTACAACTTGTATATGGTGGAATTTATGTTGGGAAAACATTACTTTAAGTCCCCAAGTGTTTCGGGAGTGTTGGCATAGAAAAAGTCGAGTTTTGGGGCTTGGCACTACTAAACATTGGGCTTTTTCCGGCGGACATTTTCCGTCTGAAATTTTCGACGGATTTCCGGCGAAAGTCAAACGGGTCAAACCCCGTTGACTTTCGCCGAAAATCCACTGGAACTATTTTTTATTTTATTTTTTTAAAACAAAAATTTTCGACGGATTTCCGACGATATTTTTTTTTAATTTTTTCATATTAATTATAATTAATTAATAACTTTCGACGGATTTTCGGCGGAATTTAATTAATTAAATTAACTAATTAAGTTCCGCCGAAAATCATTACTTTTTTATTTTATTTAAGAATTTAAAAAAAAATAAAAAAATCTAATTTGCCGCCGAAAATCCACAGAAAATTATAAAAACATTCAGGTGGATTTTCGGCGGACTTTTTTGTAATGTAAAAAAAATTAAAATATCCACCAAAAATACAAAAAATTAACTAAATATTTATTTTCTTAATACAATTTAAAAAAAAATAACAGCCGCCGAAAATCCACCGGAATTAAATAATTATTTTATTAAACGAATTAAAAATATTAATACCCAGTTGGGCTTAATGGATCTGGTTGGCTTTAACGTACCCAGTTGGGCTTTAATGGATCTGGTTGGCTTTAACGTACCCAATTGGGCTTTAATGGATCCCGTTGGGCTTTAGTGGATCCAGTTAGGCTTTAACGTTCTTAGTTAGGCTTTAACGTACCCAGTTGGGCTTTAACGGATCCGGTTGGGTTTAATGGATCAAGTTGAGCTTTAAGGTACCCAGTTGGGCTTTAACGGATCCAGTTGGGCTTTGGTGGATCCAGTTAGGCTTTAACGTTCCCAGTTAGGCTTTAACGTACCAAGTTGGGCTTTAACGGATCCGGTTAGGTTTAATGGATCCCGTTGGGCTTTAAGGTACCTAGTTGGGCTTTAACGGATCTGGTTGGGCTTTAATGGATCCTGTTGGGTTTAATGGATTCGGTTGGGCTTTAATGGATCCGGTTGGGCTTTAATGGATCCAGTTGGGTTTAATGGATCTAGTTGGGCTTTAACGGATCTATTTGTGCTTTAACGTACCAAGCTGGGATTTAATGGATCCGGTGGGGCTTTAATGGATCCAGTTCAGTTTAGTGGATCCAGTTGTGCTTTAACGGATCTAGTTGGGCTTTAACGTACCCGGTTGGGCTTTAATGGATCTCGTTGAGCTTTAACGTACCCAGTTGGGCTTTAATGGATCCGGTTGGGCTTTAATGGATTCGGTTGGTTTTAACGTACCCAGATGGGCTTTAACGTTCCCAGTTGGGCTTTAACGTACCAAGTTGGGTTTTAACGAATCCGGTTAGGTTTAATGAATCCAGTTGGGCTTTAACGGATCCAGTTGGGCTTTAACGTACCCAATTGGGTACGTTTCTATTATTAAATTAGAACTCATTAATTTAAAACTTTAATTAATTTTTTATATTTATAATAATATATTTTTTATTTCTAAAAACTTCCCCCTTTTATTTTATTCTCCCGCCCCAACCCAAAATTTCCCCCCCCCCTTTATCCTGTAAAAAATTAGACACCCCCTTTCATCAACTTCAGTTCGATTCTCTTCACTCTCCATTCGATTCTCATATCGATTTCTCTCCATCCACACCTGCACCGTCGCCGTTCTCAAGCCACACCACCACCGTCGCCATTCTCTAGCCACGCCATCATCGTTGCCGTTCTCCAGCCATGCCACCACCGTCGTCATTCTCTAGCCACACCACCACCGTTGTCGTTCTCTAGCCATACCATTACCGTCGCCTTTCTCCAGCCACACCACCGTTACTGACTTATCTCTCTACCCCTCAATATGAACGAATATGGACCCAAACAAACATAGTGATTAACAGATATTGACCCAAATCGTTAATCCTCAAGGTATGTCCATCTTCCATCCTGTTTTGATTTCGTCCTTGTGGTTCGTTCCTATGGGTTTTCATCCCAGTTTTGATTTTGTTTTGATCTCGTGGTGTTCGTCCCTGTTTTGCTCTCTTCATGGCCGAGGTTCAAAAAACCTTAACTGGTTTTAAGTTTCAATTTTTGTATCTTTCACACACACACAAAACACATATAAACACACACACTTAGAGAGTTTCAGATGTGTTGGCTTTAGATCCTTGATTTTTGGTTTGTTTTTTATTTTTCTTTTTTCTTTTTTAATCCATAAATTTATCAGTGTTCTTGAGAAATTACTAATTTTTTTGTGCTTTTCTTTATGTTACTGTGTGTTTTTTTATGTTGCAAACATGTTTGATTGTCTTTCATGAGAATTAAGCTTCCAGAAGTATGGAGAATTTGAATGGCAAGAAAGGGAAAGAAAGTGAAGATAGGGAATCTGAAGCTTCTATCAATAAATGTATAAATGTATATAAATTTGTATAAATGTATATATAAATATATATTTGTATTTGTATTGGAAAATTTGAATAAAATCAATAGTAGTTTTAAATTATTATTATTTTTTGATAAAAAAACTAGAATTACTGACGGATTTCCGTCAGTATATATATTTATTTTTTAAAATAACTCACTGAAAAATAAATAACTTTACGGCGGATTAGTTACCGGCGATTGTTGACGGATTCATCTGATTAATTAAGTCAAGGAAATGAAAAAATCAATTTTTTTGCGAATTTCCGGCGGCCGAAATCCTTCGAAAACGGTTAATCCGCCAGAAATTCCACCAGAAATTTGAGTTTGCGGCGCCTTGATTTTCGGCCGGCCAAATCCGCCGAAAATCCTCTTTTCCGCGGGTTTCCGACGGATTTTTCCGTCGGAAAAAGCTGTTTGTTTTGTAGTGTGGAACGAGTACGGCTACAATGCCCGACGACTATGACAATGTCATAGTCGCACTGGCAAAGTCACAAGTATGTTTTATCCCACGGTACACATTGAGCGAATATGTCATGCGACAATGCCATGACAAAGTCACATGGCAATGTAGCACGGGTGTACCAAACTTATTAAAAGTCGGAATTTCAGCCCCATTCTTCATTTCCTGATAACTCTCTCATTTCTACTCCGTTTTTGGCGATTCATGTTGCTATAGTTTCATTTTTGAGAGTTTTTCAAGGGTAGATTGTTACTTTTGGGAATATATAAGAGTATTTGGTGGTGGATTGGAAGCAAAGATCAAGAGTTCATCATCATCACCTCCATCTTCAAGAATTTTGGGGTTTTCTAGGTTTTCACCAAAACCTAAGTGGTAAGTTCACTTCCCCCATTCTTTATGGATTATAAATGTTCTATTGATGGCTCCCTAATGTTTATATTTTTAAAAATTTGGTTTGGATGATTTTGGGGAAATTAGGTCAAATTAGGGTTTTTGGCTAAAATAGAGATTTTGATATAAGATGTTTGGGGAATGATTCTAAGCACTTGGATATGTGTATATATGGTTGGAAACTTGTGGATCTAGGTCTTTGGAAAGTTTTGGCATGACGATGCAAATTTCTTCAAATAAGCTCAAGTTGGGGGGAAATCTAGATTTAGCCTAAATCTAGCAAGGTGAGTTCAAGTTGATTTGTGAAAACGTTGTACATGCCAAAATGTCCATTTTAAAGTGTTTATGTATTTTACATAAAATTATCAATTGTTGAGTTATTTGGTGGGTTTTGATTATTTGAGGTTTTTGGCTTATAAACCTTGTAAAACACCCACATTTGGGATTTTTGGGCATTTTGATAAATAAGTCATAAATGAAAGTGTTTTGATGATTTACTGCATAAATGGAGATTATTTGGTCAAAATGCACTTTTAGTGTTTGTTGCATATATGTGTTATTGTATTTTGTTTAGATCATTTTGTATTACTTTCATGTTGACTTTTACTAGTTTGTGCTTGTATCTTGGTTGACCTATAAATAGGGTATTCCTTGTTTGTTTGTTTGTAACTAGCATTGAGAGTAGCATCTTGAGAGAATCTAGAGAGAGAAACCATTGTACCCATTCACTTGTGACATCAATACACATGTGATTTCCCTCCATTGATTCTTGTTGTTCTTAATTGATTTGTGATTGTGATTTGATTGGACAATATCATTTGGTATCAGAGCAAACAAGAAGAAGCAGATTCAGATCAGATTTGATGATTTCTTGAAATATTTTTTGTCGGACTGAAAAGTTATTGTTTGATTTCGTTTTATCTTGTTTTTGCACAATTAAATCAATAATTTGATTTGATTGTGTGCGTTTTATCAAAAGGATCAAACTTCGTTCAGATCACATAGGAAAATTTCAACTCTAGATTGATCAATTTGATCAAAATGTTGTTTTCGTGAAAAGTAGAAAGTCGAACACTGTAATTCACTCTAATCACTGTAATTTTCAATTGCTTTTGTAATTTCAGTGTTGTAATTGTATTTCGTATTGTGGATTAATTGTGTGTTTTTTAGAAATAGAAATCAAGATTTACTTGATTTTTGATCGAACAGCTCAAGAACACGCAAGGAAACCCAAGAACGCACAAGATCTGTGAAACGCGCAAGATTCTTCGGAAGAACGCGCAAGTTGAAGAATTTTGTCTCAAACGCGTAAAGTGCTATTTGCGAGTTCTTGGAACGCGCAAATCAAAGCCTGCGTGTTTATACTCTTCGATCTGCGAGTTTGTTCATTTGCGAGTTTAGCTTGCGAGTTCTTTGAAAAGCGCAAGTAGGCATCTGCGAGTTTCTGAAACGCGCAAATCAAAGCATGCGTTTTTAGTTCTTCAGTCTGCGAGTTCTACAAACGTGCACGTCTCTGTCTGCGAGTTTGTCAGTGAACAGTGTTTTGCGCATTCAAGCGTCTGCGAGTTTCAAGCTTTTCAGTGGTCTGCGAGTTTTAGTACTTAGTCAATTTTTGCTAGCTGTTTCAAATTTGATCATTTTTGGATTTTACACACCGAGTGTAATCTGCACTTCTTGAATGATCAGTTCAAATCACATTCTTGCTACAATCATGTCTAGAGATCTTCTCAGTATGGGTTCGAAATCCAAACCTCCAGTTCTTCAAGCAGAAGAATATTCTCAATGGAGAAAGCGGATGATCAACTTTTTGAACAATCAAGATAAATCCTTGATGACTTCTATTCTGGAAGGACCCCATTTTCCTCACGTTACCGCAACAAGGATTCCTGAAACTGAAACCACACCAGAAATTCCTGAAAGAAAAGTTGCCAAGAATCCAATTCAGTACAATGAAAATGATAAGAAATTGGTTGAAAGAGATGCTAATGCACTGACTTTCCAGATCATGGCAATTCCAAACGACATATTCAACCGGGTTGACAGTCGTGATTCAGCGAAAGATATCTGGGATGAATTGGAGAAACAGTTTCTAGGATCGGCCAAGTCTCAAAAGACTAAAAGAAATCAAAGCATCATTGCTTTTGAAGGATTCAAGGACAAGGATGGTGAATCATTGAAGGATGCTTATGATAGGTATAACGTTATTCTGAATGAACTGAGGAAGAATGGAGTTCAGAAATCAGACTCGGAGATAAATTTCAAGTTTATCAAGAATCTTCAGCCAGAATGGGAAGTTTATACAATCCAGATGCAGATTAACAAAGACATGGATGAAGAAAAGTTGCATGACTTGTTTTTTGCGTTAAATCAACATGAAGATGTGATTAAGAAGCAAGCTGCTGCTACAAAAGAACTGAGTCAGTTGAAAGAGAAGCACAAGAAAGTGGAAGATTCTCTAGCTTTACTGACACAGAATCCGAGAATGATTTTAAAAGCAGCTTCTTGATCAAGTAAACCAGTCAAGGAAAAAGTTATGGTATCAAGGATTGTTGATTCGTCTGATAGTTCTGATGAAGAGGATGAGGAACCTGAACATGAAGAAGTAGATGAGATTACTGCTTTTACAGAGAAACTGGCTTTGTTAACAACAAGATTTCACAAGAAGTTTGCAAAGAAGAAATTCTATAGCAAACCCAAGCATGACGGTTACAAGTCAGGAAAGTTCAAAGGTAAAATGTTGATAGAGAAGGAAAAGAAAGAAGAGAAGACAGAGGAAAAGGAGAAAGAGAAAGATAAGTCAGACAAGTGCTTCAGTTGTGGAAAGTCAGGTCACTTTGCTAGAGAATGTCCGGAGAAAAAGGTAAAGAATTACGAGTACTACAAGAAGAAATCTCAACTTGCCAAGGATGTTGAAAAAGGGCAAGCTCTAAAAGCGGAAGATGAAATCTAGTTGTACTACTCCGATGACGACGAAAATGAAGTGAAAGCAAACCTGACTGAGGTCCACTAAGATTCTGATACTGAGGTAACTTCAATGTCTGATGAATCTGACTCTTCTGAAAATGAAGAGTTGATGAACTTGATGTCCCAATTAACTCAAATGAATACTGAATTTTTGAAACTAAAAGATAAACTTAAAGAACAAAAATTCATCATACAGGGACATCAAGATCAAGTGTTATTATATAAAACATTATCAGAAGATAAAGAAGAAGAGAAAAATGTTTTAAAAATGGACAAAGTAAAGCTTCAAAATGAAATATCTGATTTGCAAAAAGAAGTTGTAATTCTTAAAGATCAAAAACTTGACTTAACTCTTCAGTATGAACTTGTTATGAAAGACAGGATTGAGGCATATACGAGAATACAAGAGTTAGAAGAATTATGTCTCAAAAGAGGTCAAACTGAACAGACTCTAAAATTTTTAGCAAGCGGTCAAAAGGAAAACAAATTGTATAAGGCCAAGCCTGGTCTAGGTCTTTCAGATGTGGATGTTCTGAAGAAGGCACCAGAAAAACTTTACAATTTAAACAACAACAATTTGGAGCCTATTGTTATAGTTCCACATATCCTTGAGACATTTGTTAAAATAGAGACTAATTCAGATACATCAATTAAAATGGAAACATAATCTATTATTGAAGATAACTCTGAAAATGAGATGAAGTATGAATCTCAAGGTCTCAAAAATGTTTACTTCAAATACGACGAATTAAACTCTTCTTATGAAAATAAAGAGAAAACATTCGTTGAATTTGAAAATATCTTTCCAAAAGAAAATGAGACTCATACTACATCATTCGTTTCTGATTCATCTGAAATAATAGTTACCTGTCCTATTATAGTAGATGGAAATGAAAAGTCTTCAATTTTAAATAAACTTGTTTCAGAAATGACTTCTAAGAGTTTTAATCTTGAATATCAAGCAGCTTTAAACAAAATTTCTGTTCTTGAAAAAGAAATTTCAGATTTACAAAATCAAAAAGCTTGTCTTGAAAAGAAAACTTTCCAAGAAAAGAAAGATCTTGAACTTAGATGTATGAAACTATTAAAACAAGTCTCTGAATTTGAAAAGATTTTGATAACAAAAAGAGACACATTTGACCATCAACGTCAAATCTTTCAAAGTGAAATATCTAAGCATGTCAAGGATCTATCTGTTCTATCGTCAGATATTATGAAAGAAAAATTAATCAATTCTGACTTGAAAAGGAAAGTTGATATATCCAATTCTAATTCTTCTAAGCTGGTAAATGACAAGATTCTTTCTAAAGAACCTGTTTCATCTAAAGGAGAATGTTTAAATTCTGATTTGAGTAACATGACTTCTGATTGTGTCTCAGATTGCTTATTGAAGAAAAGCGTGTGCAAAGACAAGCAGAAGGTGGAAGAGAATTTGAATACTTCACATGACAGTACATGTAATAGAGTAGCCTCAGCTTGTACTAAATGTCAACAAAATGCTAATAAATCAAAATTTCTTTCAAAGATTGATTTGTTGACACAAGCTTCTACTAGATTGCGATGTTCATTCTGTTATGAAAGTTCATTCTCTCTTAAACCTAAATCTTCAAAGAAAAGAAGAAAAGTCCAGATGAAAAACATTAAATCTTCTACTTCTTCTTCTGATAAACCAAAAGCTGAAGTTTATACTGTAAAGACTAAAAATCACAAAGTTCAGTTAAAGAAAGTTGCTGAATTACAATATGTGTAATGGTGGATTCCTAAAGATATACTTAATGCACAAATTGTAAAAAGTAAAACTTCAAAAGATAAGCATGCTACTAACAAGAAAGGACCCATTCTTATATGGGTACCTAAATTGAAGTAACTGTTATTGCAGGCTTTTCATGTGTGGATTATAGACTCAGGAGCTTCAAGACACATGACAACTTACAAACACCTGTTGCACGACTATGTAGAACATTACGCAGGAACAGTTAATTTCAGGAATAAGATGAATGGTTATGTTAGAGGATACGGTGTTCTCAAGAACAGGATGATCTCTATTTCTAAAGTTTTGTATGTTGAGGGGTTAGAGTACAACTTGATTTCCATCAGTCAATTCACCGAGAAGAAGTGTAAAGTGGAATTTGATGAAGACTTCTGTTATATCAAGGATAAGTCAGGCACAGAGTTAATCAAAGGAGAAAGAATGGGATTACTATATGGTGTTCATTTTCCTAACCCTACAAGCTTCAAAACCTGTATGTCTTATCTCAAAAGCTTCAGTAGATGAAAGTTGGTTATGGCATCGTCGGTTTTCTCATCAATATTTTAGAGACTTGAACAAGTTGAGGACTCAGAATCTTGTTACCGGGCTTCCAGAGCTGAAAATTGAACAAGACTCTCTTTGTTTTGCATGTCAGAAGGGCAAGATGAAAAGAAGTTCTCACAAGTTGAAGATGCTATCAAATTGTTCAAAGTGCTTAGAGCTTATTCACATGGATTTATGTGGTCCGATGAGAACTCAGTCAATCAACGGTAAAAAGTATATGCTGGTCATGGTTGATGAATACTCCAGATATACGTGGCTAGAGTTCTTGAGACAAAAGTCGGATGCTCCAGATCTCATCATCAAATTTATAAAGAAAATACAAGTTCGTCTTCAAAGTCAAGTGCAACAACTCAGAAGTGACAATGACACTGAATTCAAGAACTCAATTCTTCAATCATATTTGGATTCAGTTGGCATTTCACACAACTTCTCAACTGCAATGACACCACAGCAAAATGGTGTTGTGGAAAGGAAGAACAGAACTTTGGTAGAAGTTGCACGATCAATGCTTGCTTATTCCAGTCTACCGCACTTTGTTTGGGCTGAAGCAGTAGCAACCGCATGTTTCACACAAAACAGGACAATTATTAATAAGCGCTTAAATAAAACTGCTTATGAATCTATTAATTGTTGTAAACCAAATGTTAAATTCTTTCGTGTGTTTGGATGTAGGTGCTATGTGCTGAATGATAGAGAAAATCTAGCCAAATTCCAAGAAAAAGCTGATGAGGGAATTTTTATTGGATACTCATTAACTTCCAAAGCATACAGAGTTTACAACACAAGAACGAGATCAATGATTGAAAGTATAAATGTGTCCTTTGATGAAACAAAGACAAGAACTTCTGAACAAAATAGTTCAGAACTTGGATCTAGTGATAAAGCTTCCACATCAACCAGTGTGGAACCTGCTTCAAAACAGACTGAGCTTTCTAAATCCTTGACTGAATCTGATTTAGATTTGCTATTTTATGATGCTTTTGATGATTTTAAAAGTCAAAATGATATACCTACTACTGATACATCTACTACCACTGCAGATATATCAGGACCCTCTGAAGATAATGGTGACGCTTCTACAAGTCAAGTTCAGGAAGTTTCAGACAACACAACTTCAACTACCAATGAAGATGTTTCATCTACATTAGTCACAAATGAAGAGAATGTGTTGGAAACTCCTACTGAAGAAGCTATTCCATTGCAAAGCACATCAGGTCCAATTTTATCTCCTTTAGAAGAACCAGAAGTACAAATCACTTCTACTTCTGAAGAACCAGCAATACAAGATGAGTTTGATTCCTCTAACAATCAAACAAAAGTTGATGTTTTACCAAGCTCACACAAATGGACAAGAAACCATCCTCCATAAAACATTATTGGTGACCCGTCTGCTAGAGTGTCTACCAGATCTGCTTTTCCACCGGCAACAGCCAATTTCTGCATGTATACAAGTTTTCTGAGCAGCATTGAACCCAATAAGCCATCTGAAGCTTTACAAGATCTATATTGGATAAATGCAATGCAAGATGAGCTAAATGAGTTCAAAAGGAACAAGGTGTGGAGATTGATACCAAGACCCAAAGACATATCCATTATTGGCACAAAATGGGTCTTCCGAAACAAAAAGGACGAGGCTGGAATTATTGTGAGGAACAAAGCACGTCTAGTGGCAAAAGGTTATAATCAACAAGAAGGAATTGATTACGACGAAACCTATGCACCCGTTGCTCGGATTGAAGCCATACGGATCTTTCTTGCTTATGCGGCTCACAAGAATATCAAGGTATATCAAATGGACGTGAAGTCTGCTTTTCTCAACTGCATTCTTCATGAAGAAGTTTATGTGAGTCAACCTGAAGGCTTTGTGGATCCGAAGTTCCCAGATCATGTCTATGTTTTTGACAAGGCATTGTACGGATTAAAACAAGCGCCAAGAGCATGGTATGAAACACTATCAGTCTATCTAACCGAGTCTGGTTTTCGGAAAGGTACAATCGATACTACTTTATTTCTCAAAAAGAAAGGTAAGGATCTCATACTTGTGCAAATTTATGTTGACGACATAATTTTTGGCTCTACTTCACTAGATTTATGCGTAGAATTTGAAAATATTATGAAAAAGCGTTTTCAAATGTCAATGATGGGTGAATTAACATTTTTCTTAGGCCTGCAAGTCAAACAAACCCCGGAAGGGATTTTCATAAATCAGGCAAAATATATTAGAGACATGTTGAAGAAATTTGACATGAACTCTACTTCACCCATGAAGACTCCTATGCAAGTTGGTAGTTTGTTGGATGCTGATATCTCTGGAAAATCAGTAGACCAACATACATACAGAAGCATGATTGGATCTCTTCTTTATTTGACAAGTAGGCTAGATATCATGTTTGCAACATGTTTTTGTGCAAGGTATCAGGAAAATCCTAAAGAGTCACACCTTTCTGCTGTAAAAAGAATCTTGACATATCTCAAAGGCACACCAAATTTGGGCCTTTGGTATCCAAAAGATTCTAAGTTTGATTTAATAGCAGACCATGCAGGAAACAAATTAGACAGGAAAAGCACATCAGGAGCATGTCATTACCTAGGAGATAAACTGGTCAGTTGGTCATGAAAGAAACAGAATTGTGTATCCACATCTACAGCTGAAGCGGAATATGTTGCGGTTGTAAGCTGCTGCTCACAGGTTCTGTGGATGAGAACCCAGCTGAGAGATTATGGATATAAATTTCATAAGGTACCAATCTACTGTGATTCAAAGAGTGCAATAGCAATCACATCAAATCCTGTGCAGCACTCAAATACTAAGCACATAGATATCAAGTATCACTTTATTAAAGACCATGTTGAAAAAGGTGATGTAGAAATGCATTTTGTTTCAACTGACTTTGAGGTTGCTGATTTGTTTACTAAACCCCTTGATGAAAAGAGGTTTAATTTTCTAGTCAGCAAACTTGGCATGTTGAATCTTAATGAATAGTTACATCATTCTTCATTGACTCAATTTCAAAAAGATGGATATAATTCACAAACTTGGACTCATGTTCAATGAGTACCAAAGATTTATCTGTTTTACAGGTTTGCATATTGGACTATGACTTCTGATCACATCAGATTAGGACTCGTACATCATGATTTATGCTTAAAGGCAAAAATCAAGGGGGAGAAATTAAGATATGTGCATACTTCGAGGGGGAGCTTAATGAAAAAGTTTGTAAGTGTGTATGTATGTTTGAAAGATCTGAAAAGTTTTCTTGAGAAAAATACTGGTTTTGTGCTAAAAAGTGAATTTTGGAAAGTTGCTATTTTGAGAAAGTCAAAGTTTTCATTTTTAGAAATAATTCATTTTTTGAAAATGTTCTCAAAATTTTCTAAGTAAGGAAACGCGCAAAGTACTGTGCTGACGCTAAAACGCGCAAAATATAGTCTGCGAGTTCCCTAATGCGCAAGACGAAGCTTGCGAGTTTGGGCGAATGTGCAATACGAAGCTTGCGAGTTTGAGTAAAAGCGCAAGATGAGGCGTGCGATTTTCCTAAACGCACAAGACAAGGATTGCGAGTTTGGGCGAGTAATTTCCTTCAACTTGCGAGTTTCATATTCTTTACTCCTTAGGCTTGCGTGTTTCACAATTTTTCACTTAAATTGTTTCTTAAGTGAAAAACACACACATATTTGTCATTTTTTTTTGGACAAATACCTTTTTCTTTGATATGAGAGAACCCAAATTCCATTCGTGCGTTGTCTGCGAGTTTGTGCGCAAGGAACAGGGACTTGCGAGTTCTTTGACTTGCGCGTTTTGTCGAGTATAAATATGTTCCATCCTTTCATTTCTCTCATTATCAAACTTACGACTTCCAACACTTAGCGATTTTCTCTCTCGATTCCTTTTGCGATTTTTGACTCTCCAGTTCATCTTTCTCGAAGACTAAAGTGTAGTTTATCATATTTGAGTTTTATTGTTTGTTTGTTCTTGATTCCTGATTCGATTTCCTCATGAACTAGGGTTTTATTTCAGTTTTGTCGATTCAAGTTTTTCTGACTGTTCATCTTCATGTCTCTTCGTTTTCTGATAAGATGATACTAAACATTTTGAATATGTTCTTTCAAAATAATGATTTGTATGATAAATCATACTTGATATCATCTGAGATTTGTTCAATATATGAATTTGCAGGTTTCCCATAACTTTTCTGGACTTGATTACATGGAATATTGAACTCGAACTCTTGTTCCGAACTGGACTTATGGATTCTTGAATATATCTGACCTGAACATTTACTTGATGATTGAACAAGGAACTGGACTCATGGACATTAATCAGATTATTGAAACTAAAAGTTAAATATTTGAATTTTGAAATTCAAATTTTTTTTGAATTTCAAATTTTCAAATGAACAATGTTCTGAAAATTTTGAATTAAGTTCAAAACCAAGAATTAATAGTTCTAGTTAGAGTTCAAATATTATGAAATTTTAAAAGTCTAAGAAATTTGGTAATCTTTGCAGAATCAGTGTTATAAACAGTTTTCAGATTTCAAGTATTTTTAAAAATACAACATTATTTTGACAGAATAAATTCAAAGTGTCAAGTGTCATTGTCATCTTTGTGTCTTGTGTATTTTTTTAATTTCTGTTCATCTGAAGTTGCAATTTGCTTACTGCAACTTATTGTGCTTTCAATTGTAACATCTCAACGTACATTGTTCTGTACTTCAAAATTGGTTTTCTGAAAACATGTTTTTGGATTTATACTGACATATTGGATTTTATCCAATAATTTTAAACTTTTCAGGTATTCCAATGGCGAACATTAATAGTGGTGATCCTATAGTTCAGATGGATGAACATGATCCAACTATCTCATGCGAGATGCCTATGCCTTCCTCCCGATCCCATGTTCAATCTGAAATTGGTGCAGATCCAGATCTTCAGTTAATCAATCCACAAGATTATCTTCCATTGTCACCAAAAGTATTTCACAATTCGCATTGAAAAATCTTATGATCAAACCACTGATAAAAGAGATTCTGAAGAACCACCCAATCTGCACTGCTCTAACTGCTACTGCTACCGTGCCACTGATTTACTTACAACAAGCTTGGAAAACCATTGAGCATGTTGTGGAAGGAAACCGAAAGTATTTCACAATTCGCATTGACAACTTCACATCCATCCTGACTTATCAGAGATTATGACTTATTCTTGATCTTCCTTTTCCAGACTCGAGAGAAGGAAAGACTACTTTTGATCCTTATCCAACAGATCAAGAAATGTTTACTGGTATTCTTGCTTTAGGATATGTTGGAAGCCTCACAAAGATCAGTGACTTTAAGAAGTCAAATTTGCCTCCATTTTATTATCAGTTCTTTTTAGTGATCAACAAGTGTTTGACTTCACGGCACTCTGGGCATGACAACACCAACATTCATACTTTAAGATTGTTCCATGCTATCATCTATGATCTACATGTTGATTATGTCATGGCTATCTCGACTGAGCTTTATGAGAAGGTTCTAAGCAAGACACATTCAAAGAAGCCAAAATATGTGACTTATCAGAGATTTTTACAACTTATTCTCCGACGCATATTGAGATCCAGCCGAGATGTTCCAAAAAGATTGCATCATGAGATTGCCCCTGAAAATGAGATGACACATCTTCAAAAGCAGAAGCAATCCTTCACTTTTGAAATGCCAATACCTGCTGCACTGCTTGCTTATACCAATCCGACCATTTTGTGTATTAGGAAATATAGGCAGTCCATGGGAATGCCAGAGCCGGTAATCCCTACCCCGGACTTAGAGCCAGTTAGACGAGAAGAGTCGGTGAGGGTTCAATCTACTACGGGGGTAGTTGAATGGGTAAGTGAGAAGAGAGAATATAGAGAGGGGTACTGGAGTGGGTCAGATTTCTGTACCGGAAGGTGTGGGAACACAGGCACAATCTGCCACACGTTTAGTGATTTCCACATCTCTACCTGAGATGGCTATCATTCCTCAATCGGGCCCTCAGGAAGAGAATCCCAATGAAAGTCAGAATTCTGAAAAAACTTTAACGGTCAGACAAGCAAGCTCATCTAGTACGTCAGTACCATCGGCAACTTCGGAAAATGATGATGCAAATCAAGGAAATGATCAAGATGATGATGATGATCACGATGATAACATGGGTCACAGTTTTGGATTATTGGAAAATGTTTCTTTACACCATAGTCTTGGTTCTATTGCAAGAGATCTTGATTTGGAAGGTGTTGACTCAACAATTTTGAATGTTGTGTCTGAATATGGAGTTACAAGGCCGGAAGAGGGAGTATTAGTTGAAAATTCAGAAACTGTGAGGACTAGAGTGAATGAAGGAAAAGAACATGGTGAGCATGCGTGCATCCAAACCTACTATTCTAGAAGGGCAGCCACATCTACTACCTCGCCTCATGTGTTGCGAGCAGGAGGTATTGAAACAGACATTAGTAGCCCACTAATGCATCTGCACACCCTTGCCACCCATTCTGCTGTCTCTCAACAGACAGTAGTCTCAACTTCTCACGGGGTTTTAGCACATAATCTACCTAATCTTCATTTGGAAGGTTCAGGTATTGAAAACAGAGACCTGTTGCCCCCGATCTGACTCCTTCGTGCACACAATCGAGTCTAGCACCTTTTACTATTTCAACTTCCTTGGCTAGGACACAAATATCTGCTAACATCGGGAGTCTTAGTGCCCCGATCGGAACGTCCGTAGTAGCTCCGCAATCCGGACTATGAGGATCGGATGGGAGTCCTGTCATTGCTAACGTTTTGCCAGCTTTGAGAACAGGCCACACTGTTGTATCTTCAACAACTGTGTTAACGGGAAGCTTGAGTAGCCCCGGTGTTACATTACCCGAATTCGTTTCAAGGGAATTTCTCAATGACGCCCTAAAGGTCGTTGAAAACTCATTGTCACAAAAGATTCAGTTGGAGTTGAGCAAAGCAACAGAAAAGTTTGAGGAGGAGATTGGGAAAGTGATGAGAATTCTGAAAGGGAAAGGTACAGTTGTTGAGGAGCCAAAGCAACCACTTCCACCACCATCAGTTCCACAACCACCACCAGTTTAATCCGTTTCTGAGTTAAAGTCTTTACTTTTGGCTCAATTGTTATCAGATGCTCCAGCAGATCAAACCGAAGTAGATCTTATTGGATTACTGAGGCAACAATCCCAACCAATTGTTTCTCAAGTTCCAGTAGATTATGTTACACAATCTCAGTTCTACCAGTTCAAAGACTCAGTGGAGAAGCACTTACAGGATCTAACCACAGCAGTACAACTTTCTTGCAAGTCTCAATCAGATGCAGTTTTTAAGAAAAGGCATGATCGTGATTCTGATCAAGATCATGAGGGGGAGATGAAAAAGAGACAGAAAACTGCAGAAGATGTTGCTATTGTTACTGTTGAGGATCAGGGGACTGAAATAGCTAAAACTACTCATGGAGATGATAAGTTGAATGAGGATGCTTCACAAGATGAATTGGAGTTGATGATCTATGATAATACGGAATCAATGGTTGAAAAGCCTTCGATTGCCACAGTTCAAGAAGTTATGGAAATGTTGGGAGTCACATCTGAAAATTTTGTCAATCTAGATGATTATGCTAGTGATGATGATGATGAGCAAGTTGCGGCTAGGTATGACAGTTATTGGAGAGTAAAATAAGAAGGAATGGATGTTATTGATCACAATATTCAGAGTGAAGGACCAGACCCTGAGGATACAGTTACAGTTGAAGAGTTTGTACAGAATGTTATTGCTCAGGGAAATTTGATTCAGAATGAGAATGTGCTGGATGATTTATTTGGAGAAAACTTAGAAGGGAATTTTGATGGTCTTGACAGTGAAGCTGAAGAGATTGAATATCTTGATCAAACTTTTCTAGTTAAACAAACAGAAGTTGTGGAGGTTGCTCGGAATGTTAGTACAGTTGATTATGCTCCACCAACTTACAGATTGTTTGATGAAGATGAAATTTTGACTGCAGTTCCAATAGTCTCTCCTACAAGAAATTTTTCTGTCCCTGAAAATCTTGATGCTTCTGAACCAAGAGTTGCTCTACCTTTACCTGAAGATTTTGATTCTGAAGAACCAGCCGATCAATACAATCAAAAACCAAAAGTTGACAAGCCCAGGAAGTCTAAAAGATCCAGGATTTCTACTCTAAAGCCCAAGCCAAAAGATCTTGAAAAAGAAAGACCTATAATTGTTGATATCCAAGACTTCAGAAATAAACTGTACAAAGAAAGAAAGCAAAGAGAAAAGGAGGAAAGACAGTTAATCCGAGAAGCAAAAGCTGAGCTTAGAAAAGAGGAAGAAGAAGAAGCCAGAACCAAAGCAAATGTACTTCCTTACATTCGGAACCCTGATAGCCCAAAAATACTAAGTACAGCTGAAGCCTCTAAAAAGTTGAAGCCAAATCCTGTGTTTGTTACTCCAATGGACGTGGAAGAATTTTCAAAAGCTCATGGTCCAGAAATTGAGTCAATGCAAGCAGAAGAGCTCATCTCTTATGAATTCAGTGACATAGGGAAGGTTACTTTCAAGGGAGATGTTAGAATTGGTTCTGTTCCATATACAGGCTATGATGTTGAGGGGGACTCTTTGAAGTTTATTGAGATTATCAGAAAGTCGCTCAAAGTACCATTCCTGGAAGAAACAACCAAAATCTTTGTTTCCTCTCTACAACCAATTGATGAAACAAATTTTTATAGTGTTGGAGACAGAGACAAGATTTATCAGGCCAACTACATCAGGTTCATGAAAACTCAAAGTAGACTTTCACCTTTTGCCAAAAGAAAAGAGATTTTGCAGGTTCAAAATGTTCACATGTGCAAGATTCTGAATGTTCACTATCCAAATTTCACTGTACAAAGAAAAGATATGAAAATCGGTACCTTTACAGAAGCTGATTTTGATAACTTGAACTTCTCAGATATTATGTTTATTGTGAATGAGTTCAGAGACAACAGGAAGAGAAAGAGGTCACAAGATGTTGCTTATGCTCTGGATGCCATCAAAAGTTTCGTGACAAGGAGTGTCTATAATGCTTACACGTTTGATTTCCAGCTTGGCATTGAAACAAATCAGAATAGAGTGAACCTGCTGGCACCAAACTTCAACCATCCAAAGATCAGAGTTCTAGAGCCTTTTCAGATCTCAAGATATCCAGAATTGGGTATAATGTATGTAAACACCAAGTCTCATAAGAAGCAGTTCATGAGAGCTTCAGAATTGGCTAAGTTTTCATATGGTACATTGAAGTATGTTCGGAAAGTGCTTTAAGATAGGTTGTTTCTGTCAGAGCAAGAAAGGTTCAGAAAGAATGAAGCTGTAAGATCAGTTGAGTCTCTTAACATGGAAACTATGCTTGAAGAGATCAACAAAAAGTTAGAGTTCAGAGAGCACATCAGAAGGTTTGAAGCATACCTTTGAATCAGAAGAATTTGTTTCAAAAGATGCGACCAGAACAAAATTGTCAAATGATCTAAAAGGGGGAGATTGTTATTGTATTTTGTTTAGATCATTTTGTATTACTTTTACTAGTTTGTGCTTGTATCTTGGTTGACCTATAAATAGGGTCTTCCTTGTTTGTTTGTTTGTAACTAGCATTGAGAGTAGCATCTTGAGAGAATCTAGAGAGATAAACCATTGTACCCATTCACTTGTGACATCAATACACATGTGATTTCCCTCCATTGATTCTTGTTGTTCTTAATTGATTTGTGATTGTGATTTGATTGGACAATATCAATATGCATCATTTATGTAATGGGACGCTTTGAAAATACTAACGTGTGAGTCATTTGATTTTAGTCATTCCCAACCTTGTGAACATTTTATAAATTCTAAACCTTTTTGGTTTTGGGCCAAAGGCCAATTGTGATTTGAGAGACAAATATTTTGGGAAAAGATGTAATTTGGTTTATGTAACCATATTGGCTCACGTATTTTAGCCAACGTTTATTATGTCTTTAGGGGGTTGATTTATACTCGGATGAGTCTTTGGAGTATTTATTCAGTTTTAGTAGCTCGATAAGGAGCCTTTGACGTATGGTGTACTTAGTTGCATCTTATTTGAGAGTTACATGTTTTGAATGCGTTAGTTCATTTGTTGGAGTCATGTAACGTTTTAGACTGTAATACATTGGACCTATAGGCATATGAGTTAGTCAGTTGGTTTAATTAGGAACTTTATCCCTATTTTGGGACTGGAAATATTTATGGTTAGCGAAGAGCTCGAGGTATAGATCGTGGGTGGTTGAACTCGACGCTCGTGTAATCCATTCTGTTTATTCATCATGGAGTTTTGATATCCATGTTTGAGTCTAGTGAGTGGTCCCCAAGTTATGTTTTTATGTAAGTTTGTGGTGGTGCTCTGCAGAGCCGTATACAGAGCTAAGGCTTGCGATGGTGCCCATGGTGAGCCGGATACGGCGATTTTTGGTTTTTGTGGTGACACTCATCTAGAGGTCAATTAGACACTAGGGTCATTTAGGTATCTTGCAGTGGTAGCTCGATAGGGAGCCGTATACAGGGATCCATGACTCTATGTGAATCTCGAGAACATTGATAAGTGGCTTAACTTTGCGTGCCTGCCACATTCGATGGAATTCGGGTCTCCCCCGTCATCGAAAGGTGTTGTTTTGGGTATTGACTTTTAGTATCCATGTTTTCGGTGACGTTTTATATATATGAATTGTTATACATGATTTATGGGTTGAGTTTTATGTCCCACCCGTGTTTTGGGTGTTTCGGGATATAAAATTTTATCCGCGTTTTCATAAATTGGGAGTTCGATTTCTATTCTCGTTTTGAGTGAGTTTTGGGTTGAATTTACTTTACGAAAGAAGGTTTTACATTGGGGTTTTCGTCTTTAAAATTGTGTGGATTGGAAAACATTTATATTGGTGTTCCATCGCCTAAAATACACGTTATTGGAAAACGGGTCGTTTTCATATTTAAAGTAAATCATTTTGAAAATTATTATTTAAGTTGCATTATTTCCTTTTAACAATGTATTTATTTGCGCTGAAAACTCTTGAACTCACTAGGTGTTAGCCTAACATTTTTATTTGTCGGCATGTGCATCAGGTCCCGGTCGGGGAATGGTACTAGCGACACCGTGAAGAGATGAATGCTACTTATATGCACGAGAGATAGTAGCTTGGTGAAGTCTTCCACATCTATCTTGGGAATAGCAACTTGTATTTGGGTTAAGTAACAGTCGACCTTGTTTAGTCTTAGTATGTGATTTAAGTTATTGAATGTTGGTGTTAATTTAACGTTTTAAAATTGAAGTATTTCTAAGGATGCATTTGTAGGAAGGTTTATATCCTTTATTTCGTTATTTATTAAAGTTTTGTTTAGTTTTCTTTCCAAATTTGAGGGTTTTACAAGTTGGTATCAGAGCTTAAGTTTGAGAGAATTAGGCGTTGATTTTGGAGACCTAGACTCAAACTAACATTCTTTTAAGTTATTGAAAGTGAAATTGCACCATTAGGCACTTTAAGATAGGATATTTCGAGGTTGATAGAGTCGCTAGAAACGGGAAACACGGCGAGAATGGCAAAGATGATCATGTACGGTACGTTCATAATTGCACCTGGCCAATGTTATGGTGAACCTACAAGTTACTGTGTATACTTGGACTACTTTGATGTGACGACTGTTGGGGTAGTGAAGAAGTTTCTAAGTGGGTAGCCGTTAGAAGAGGTTGATGATTTTAACATTCGTCACTTGGAGTGACAGTAAGCATGATGATTGCATTAAGTGGACCGTTTCGGGTCGAAATTATTGTTTGGATTAGAACCATAGACTCATGGAATCGACATTATTCGAGGAGAAATTGTAAGGTAAACCAATGAAATTTTCGATTTTGCCTTAAGATGTTTGAGCATCCGGATGACGATAGTGTGACTGCGAAATTAAGGATCGTGGGTTCGAGACGTTGAGTGTCGATCAAATTCATGCACGAAATTTATTTCTAAAATAAATTACATCAATTATTTCTCGTGTTTCCAAATCATCATGTGGATTATATTATGAAATCTTGGAAAAATGTTTAGCACACACAAAATTTTAAACCATGATTTTAAACATGCATAAAATTATTTTATTGCATGTGGTTGCAAACTTTGTTGAGACTTTTTTTATTCTTGTTGTTGTCCAACACTATTTTCGGATATTGTGATGTCCGTATTTTGATGTTGTTTAGGGTCTTGGACAAGTAACTAAGATTTATGACTTTAACATCGGATCTCTTCCACATATGTTAAGGTTTTGGACGAAGAGTTACTTTCCATTATCTTGGTGTTTGAGTTTTATTGGGAAATGTATTTCATGCGAGTTTTGTAGAAATGTGTCACCTTATATCATATTGCAATAAAAGGGAAATTTTTGGAATTATGACATTTAGTCATAACTTTCTCTTATGATAATTGATTATTGAGAACGAAAATTTTGGCACCATTTGATTGTTTGGGTGCCATTGAGTTTTGTTGAGTCTTATGGAAGTTTTGGTGAGTCTTTTGGAGTTTTATTTTACGACATTTTGCGATGCATGGGTGATGTTTTGTAATGTGCATACTTGAATTATTGTGTGTGTGTTAATTTATGAGTTTTATTGAACATTTTTGTCTCATGTGAGTTATGTTGAGAAAATGTTACCTTACGTCATAATGCAAAAAAAATGGTAGTTTTGGAATTGGGAAACTGCATGAGTTTCTCTTTCGGGTTTTGTGCTAGTACGTTTCATTGCATACTATTTGGAGTACGAATTGATTTATACTTATGGTGTGAGTAAGAGTATGAGGAGTATGTGATAGTTCATACTAAACGTTTTGTTTTATGCACTTTTGGTTGTTGGTACTTTTATTACCATTTCATATGAGTGTATGATATTAATTTATTGGTATTCATGATATTATAGTCACTATTTTTGAACTATTATGTGTATTGTTTGTACATCTTGAAACTTGAAGTCGATTTAAATTGTTTTACGTATCAAACGAGTCACATGCACTTATCATTTTCTTAAGTTCTGAGAAAATACATTAATGAATGCGAGTCTTGTCAGAAAATTTTATTCCATGTCATAATATGGCTTAATGAGAAAATTTCGGAATTTGATTTAATGAATTTCCTCCTTTGAAATTTCATGTAAACCATCTATTGCATGTAGTTTTATTTCGCGAAGACTTTACGTGTGTGTGACATAAATAAATACATGCTAGGACCATAGCGGTTCGTTTTAAAATTTTGTTGAGCATACTTTTGCATTTCGTTAGTAACTCGAGTAGTGGTATAGTGATTTTCCAAATGATTTTCATATGTGGGACGAGCATGTCCAACTTGCTCAACTACTGAGTACGTGGTAGTGGATTTTTACACACACGACTAATAAAAAAAAACCTTTGTGTTGAAAAATCTTATGAAATTTTTGAATGATATATTTGTTAAGTCTTTCACTTGAAAACCATGAACTCATTAGGACTTTGGTTGGTTAAGCGACCCTGGTTAGGGCGTATAGAACCTTGACAGCGGAAGGTTGGGTTTTCCGACGTGTGATAGCACCATAAGACGAGCGGTATCTTCTGTTAATGCTTGTGGTAAACCTTTCGTTTCGGCAATCCTTGTTATGGGAGTTGGTCAGTTATGGCATAAGGGATGTAGAACCCTTTAGACACCATGCTAATAATCTTGGATTATGTGGATAGGCTCAATGAATGAAATTCGGGTATAAAGCCCTGTAGTAGTTCGAATCGTGGTGAATCGTTAGGGTCAACTTTTGGGTTATGAGACCAGGAACCGTTAGTGTATTTGGAGCGTTGTAGCCCAATCTTAAGGGACCTTGTATCGCATGTGGTGGTTTTAAGAAGTCCAGATTGAGAACAGTGGATATAGTTGAATGATTTTCCTTGGCTAGTAAGAGATTTGTCAATTGAATGTTTGGTGTTTGGGCGTATTCTGGGAGTTGTATAACCCTTGGGTCAAGGACGACCACCCGTTTTGGGGTCTAATGGTACTCGTTAAAACTAAATGGAGGTTCAGTAGCAGGAATAGTTGGATTTGGAATTTTATTGGTATCGATGGTGATCAAACCTTGGATTGACTGGAGAGATAACTTAAAAGCGTGTAGATCTAGACTGATTGGAAGTCGGGATATGCCTTTGGGGAAGTAGGGATCACATAAGGTTGGGATACAACCGAAGTCTTGTGGTTAGATGTCACTCCAGTAAGTTAAGCGTTCAGTCGGATATAAGTGTAATGTGCCTAAAGGAACATTTGTTGCGAGTATCAACATAACGTTTATCGTGATTGTACTATCAAGTGGATTAGAGACAACTCCTCGTAAACAAAGACAGTCAATTATGAGGGCAACGTTAAATGAGAAGTTAGATTTCAAGGACGAAATCTATTTTAAGGTTGGGAGGATTGTAACACACGTAATTTCGGTAAGTAAATATCACCCAAACGTTTTTACAACTTATATATGGTGGAATTTATGTTGTAAAACATTACTTTAGGTCCCTAAGAGTTTCGGGAGTGTTGGCATAGAAAAAGTCGAGTTTTGGGGCTTGGTACGAGTCCGGCTACAATGCCCGGCGACTATGATAGTGTCATAGTCGCACTGGCAAAGTCGCAGGCATGTTTTATCCCAAGGTACACATTGAATTTGAGCGACTATGCCATGACAAATTCGCATGGCAATGTCGCACGGGTGTAACAGACTTGTTAAAGGTCGGATTTTCAACCCCATTCTTCATTTCCTGATAACTCTCTCATTTCTACTCCGTTTTTAGTGATTCAAGTTGCTATGGTTTCGTTTTTGAGATCTTTTCAAGGGTAGATTGTTAGTTTTGGGAATATATAAGAGTATTTAGTGGTGTATTAGAAGCAAAGATCAAGAGCTTATCATCATCACCTCCATCTTCAAGAATTTTGGGGTTTTCTAAGTTTTCACCAAAACCTAAGTGGTAAGTTCACTTCCCCCATTCTTTATGGGTTATAAAAGTTCTATTGATAGCTCTCTAGTGTTTATATTTCTAAAATTTTGGGTTGGATGTTTTTGGGGAAATTAGGTCAAATTAGGGTTTTTGGCCAAAATAGAGATTTCGATATAAGATGTTTAGGGAATGATTCTAAACACTTGAATGTGTGTATTTATGGTTGGAAACTTGTGGATCTAGGTCTTTGGGAAGTTTTATCTTGAGGATGCAAATTTCTTCAAAGGATCTCAAGTTGGGGGAAAATCTAGATTTAGCCTAAATTTAGCAAGGTGAGATCAAGTTAATTTGTGAAAACGTTGTACATGGAAAAATGTCTATTTTAAAGTGTTTATGTATTAACATGAAATTATAATTGTTGAGTTATTTGGTGGGTTTTGATTATTTGAGGTGTTTGGATTTATAAACCTTTTAAAACACCCACATTTGGGATCTTTAGGTATTTTGATAAATAAGTCATAAATGAAAGTGTTTTGATGATTTATTGCATAAATGGAGATTATTTGGTCAAAATGCACTTTTAGTGTTTGTTGGATATATGCATCGTTTATTTAATGGGACGTTTTGAAAATGCGAACGTGTGAATCATTTGATTTTAGTCATTCCCATCCTTGTGAATATTTTAGAAATTCTAAACCTTTTTGGTTTTGGGCCGAAGGCCAATTGTGATTTGAGAAACAAAGATTTTGGGAAAAGATGTAATTTGGTTTATGTAACCATATTAGCTCATGTATTTTAGCCAACGTTTATTATGTCTTTTGGGGCTAGATTTATACTCAGATGAGTCTTTGGAGTATTTATTCAGTTTTAGTAGCTCGATAAGGATCTTTTGACATATGGTGTTCTTAGTTGCATATTATTTGAGAGTTACTTGTTTTGAATGCGTTAATTCATTCGTTGGATTCATGTAACATTTTAGACTGTAATGCATTGGATCCATAAGCATATGAGACAGTGATGCAGATGTTTGCACACCTCTAAGACATCATAAATTAAATCTCAAAGCAAGTATACAATGGGATCTAATATCGTCTCTCAAGTAATAAAATGGTAAAATACCGAATATTGTCTACAGGGATTGTCGTAAAAGTAGAATAAAAGTGTAATAAAAGAAATGGTTTCAGATGGCGATTTTGAAGACTTTGTTTTGATTTGGTTAACAGTTGATAAAGATACATAATAATAAAGGTAGCAAGGGTGCAAGACTTTTATGTGAGACTCAAACACAAATTCCAGCAGACTTTGATGTAGGGATGTTGCAGCATGAGTTAGCCATAACTAGATCCACCATCTATTTCGAGGGTATTCCTCTCGGACTTCAATGTTCATACTACTGTTTAGATTCAACTTAACACATCTCTGTGAAGCCTCCAACTATTCATAACACAAATACATATCCCAATTATGATTTAAAATCATTACGGTCAGTTTAGAAACTAGAATCTGTTTACCCTGAATATACAGATCTCTTTCCTGACTGTGGTACAGTAAGAACCTATCCTTAGTTCTTCTCAAATACTTTAGGATATTCTTCATTGCTACCAGTGAACATCATTTGGGTTTGACTGATATCTTCTTGTCATGCCTAGGGCATACGAGACGTCTGATCCAGTACATAACATATCATATATGATTGAACCGATGGTTGAAGCTTAGGAAAGACTCTTCTTACGGTTCATGTACTCTTTAGTACCGAGGACACTAAGTCTTGCTCAGTTTGTAGGGAATATATCAGTGGCAAGTTTTCTCTCTTGGAACCCTTCATCTTGAAGTGTTTTAAGTCTTGTCAATGTATGTACTTTGACTTAATCCAAGCGTTTTGATTTAATAGATCTTAATAACAAGGACATAATTGTCTCTCCTTTATCACGAAACATTTCCCCAATGAGGTTCTACACTTTTAAGAGTAGGGATGTCATTTCCGATGATCAATATGTCATCGACAGGGGCAGAAGACTCTTGGGGCTATTAGGGTCCAAGGCCCTGAGCTTTTTTTCAATTCATATAGAGAGGATAAGGCCTGCAAGTTATAATTTTTATTTTTGATTCCCCCCTCCCCCCTGTAACACCCGTAATTTTCGGTAAGTAAAGGTCACCCGGGCATTTTTGGAACTTATAAGTGGCGGAACTTTTGTTGGAAAATCATTATTTAAAGTCCCTTAGAGTATCGGGGGTATTGGCGTTGAAAAAGTCGAGTTTCGGGGCTTGGTTCAGGCACGACTACAATGTCCGGCGACTATGATAGTGTCATAGTCGCACAGGTCATTGTCGCAGCAAAAGTCAATAGCCAGGGAAAGGTTGGAGACAATGCCAGGCGACAATGCCCAGGGCATTATCGCTGGTCAATGTCGCACCAGTGCCCCAGGGTGCTATTAAGTACGAACTTTCAGCCTTCTTTCCCGTTTCTCTTCTCCAAAACTTCTCCATTCTCTCCCAAATCGTTTCTTCTTCTTTCCCCTCAAAACCTAACTCATTTTGGGTCCATTTCTTGAGTTCTTAAAGTGTTCCACCATCATGTGGTAGATTGGGAGCTATGGCAAAGAGTTCACCATTGTCATATTCAACCTCAAGCTTCATTTTTGGGTTTTCTAGGTTTTCATCAAAACCTAAGTGGTAAGTTTATCCCTTCCATTTCTAAACCTTAATATAAAATATAAATGCTCTCTTGATGATTCCCTAGTGTTCGGTTTCTCAAATTTCGGGTTTGATGGCTTTGGAGATATTAGGTCAAAATTAGGGTTTTAGATAAAATGGAGATTTTAATGTAAAATGTTTGGGGATTGTTTCTTAATAGTTGAATGAGTATATTCATGGTTGGAAACTTGTGAATATAGGTTTTGGAAGGTTTTTCTTGTAGATTCAAGTTCTTCAAGGGAGCTCAAATTTGGGGTAAAATCTAGATTTATCCTATATCTAGCAAGGTGAGTTCAAGTTAATTTGTGAAAACATTGTACATACCAAAATGTTCATTTTAAAGTGCTTTGTGTTTTACATGAAATTGTTAACTGCTGATCACTTGTTAAGTTTTGGTTATTTGGAAGTGTTTAACTTTATAAACTCATAAAGCACCCACATTTTGGACTTTTGGGCATTTTGATAAACAAGTCATAAACGGAAGTATGCTATTAACTTATTGCGTGCATGAAGATTATTTGTTAAAATGCATTTTTGTGTTGATCGAAAATATGCATAATTTGTGTTATTGGAGGTTTGAAAACATCATCGGATGAGTCCTTGGGTTTTGGTCATTTCCGGCCTTATGAACATTTTGGAAAACTTCAAAACTTTGTTTTGGGGAAAAGATGTATTTTAAGTATTTCAAAGAGTAAATTCCGAGCAAGTGAGCACGTGTCTATGGTATAACCTTGTTTGGGAAATGATCTATCTTATTCTAAGTTGTGTTAGAGTTGGTCGTATACTGTGCAACATGTGTTTTCATAAATGTTGGTCGAGTGCGTTTTATTGCATTTTATTTCTTTTGACAATGAGTCATTTGGTTGTTTGAGCCTGTGGCTCAGTATTTTATTACGATTGGGTTTTGGGACAATTGTCCAGTTTTGTTAGCTCAACTTAGAGTTTTGGTTACGATATTGGATGAGGGACTCAACGTAAGGACCTTTTTGGTTGAAGTTGATATCCTGTGGGTGTACGTTTAAAGCTACCGAGCCTGACATCCTTTGCGTTTGGAATCATTTGTCCAATGATGGAACGCTAGTTTTCCACATTGAGGCACGTTAAGGCATCGGATTGGGTTATAAGTCCTACGTGCTAGTACACGATATTGGATGAGGAACTCAACGTATGACATTCTGTGGGTGTAAGTTTAAAGCCACCGAGCCTGGCATCCCTTGTGTGTGCTCGTTTATATGACTAGTCTTTACAACATAAGATGGGGCTTACTTTGTGTACCGTCACATTTTATGGAATCGGGTCTCCCCCGTCACTGAAAAGTATTGTTTTAGGTATTGTGTTTAGTATCCATGTTTTCGGTGACGTTTTACATTTACGGATTTTATATATATGATTTATGGGTTGAGTATTATGCCTCACCCATGTTTTGGGTGTTTCGGGATATAAAGTTTTATCCGCTTTTCATTTCTTGGGAGTTTGATTTCTATTCTCCTTTGGAGTGAGTTTTGTGTTGAATTTAATTTACGAAAGAACGTTTTATATTGGGATCTTCACGCTTAAAATAGTTTGGATTGGAAAACATTTATATTGGTGGTTCTTTTACCTAAAATGCATAATATTGGTCAACGAGTCATTTTCATAATTGGAGCATATCATTTTAAAAGAGTATGATTTTAATTGCATCCCTTCCTTTCAACGATATATTTATTCATGCTGAAAACTCTTGAGATCACTAGGTGTTAGCCTAACCTTTTTATTTGTCGGCATGTGCAACAGGTTTGGTTGGGAATAGTCCTAGTGACATTGTGAAGAGAGGAGAGCTAGTTGTGTGCTCGAGGTGTGCTTAGCTTGTTGAAGTCTTCCACATCTGTTTGAGAAGAATAACTTATGTTTGGGGTTAAGTAACATTGACTTAGGTTTCAGTCCTTGTATAAGACTAGAGTTTTGATTGATGAGGTTAAATGTAGAATTTTATTTTGGAAGCGTATCAAGTTTTGATTTATAGGAAGAAGAATTATCTTTTGTTTGACGTAATATCAAATTTTTTAATTAGCTGCTCTTTCCAAATTGAGGGTGTTACACCCCCCCCCCACACTTTCAGTCCACTAGTCTAGTCCAATAAAAATAATTAGAAATCTGACTCGGTCCAAAGTCCAAACCCTCAATCTCTCACGGCTCTCCTCAATCGCTCTATGCCTCGGTATCGCACAACGGGCAACGACACAACTTAAGACATTTGACTTCTGACCTCACCTTAATCGGTCATCTCGTCTCGGCCTCAAATAGTAGCAGCAACGACGAGAACACCGGGCCACCATCGGCAGGCTGGCAGCAGCGGTAACAGCACCGCCGGCAGTCTCCATAGTGACAGCAACAGGTCAGCCTCCTCTAGGTACCATTTTTAATTGTTGATTTCCCATCCATATTATCACCAAATTAGTTTTTTTGGGAAAAAATTCAAAAGCAGCAGGTGCTCTGCAAGTCAATCTCCATTGTTAAGTTCATTCTCCAAGACTTCAACTCCAATCCAATGTCCAATCTGCAAATCTCTAAGTTTTCAATGAAAGAGAAACAACCAAATCCTCCAAATGCAAGTGGAATTCCATTGATTTTAACTTCATCTTCATCAAATAATCCTCCAACAGCCCCAAAATCACAGGCTTTTTTTCCTTTTTATTCAAGTTTTAAAATATAATTGCCCATTGCTTATTTGCTTGCTTGAGTTTTAAATTGTTTGATTATCTTGGTTTAGATTTATTTGACATTGTTTGATTGCTTTGACCGGATTGACATTGTGTCTATGAAATGTGACATTGTTTGTTTGGTTGAGATTGTTTGTTTGGTTGAGATTTATTTGACATTGTTTGTTTGATTGAGATTGACATTATGTCTATGAAATGTGAAATGTCTACCGACTAGTAATGAATTTAGGATAATAGGATTAGTTTTGATTGAGATTTATTTGACATTGTTTATTTGATTGAGATTGACATTGTGTCTATGAAATATGAAATGTCTACCGATTAGTAATGATTAATAGGATTAGGATGTTTACTTGTTTCAAAGTAGATGTTTGATTAAATTTGTTCAAATTTGTTTCACATGTACATGAAGATGAAAACCTAATCTACCATTCATAGATTTTTTAAAAGAAAACATGTTAGTTCTTCTTCTCAATCTCAAGATCCCGAACAAACAACAAATGTAGATACTACCCCCACATCTAGTGTTTTGACTACTGAAAAACCTTGCAAAAAAAAGCTCAAATGGAAAGTAATGATATCGATCTTTAGACTTGTTTATGTACATGACACTACATCACAAACGCTCAAGGATGGAATCTACTCCTTATTGTCACATTACAACCTTGATGTCAAGTCTATTCGTGGTTAAGGGTATGATGGTGCAAGAAATATACGTGACACTACAACACATACGCTCAAGGATGGAATCTACTCCTTATTGTCACATTACAACCTTGATGTCAAGTCTATTCATGGACAAGGGTATGATGGTGCAAGCAATATGCGAGGTCAGTTCAATGGTTTGCAAGCCTTGGTTTTAGAAGATTGTAAATACGCATATTATGTTCACTGTCTTGCTCATCGGTTACAATTGGCATTGATGACCACCTCTCAAGGAGTTATAGCCTTGTGTAAGTATTTTACGCAGTTGAACTTTGTTGTCAATGTTGTTAGTGCTTCTTCTAAACGCACTGACCAACTACGAGATGCACAAGTCGATCAAATTGCATACTTGATTTCTATTGATGAGTTGGAGACCAGTAGAGGTCTCAATCAAATTGGTACATTACAACGTGTTGGAGATACATATCAGATCAGTTTCTAGCCTAATTAAGATGTTCAATCTAACTTGTGAGCTTTTGCTCAAAATTGTTGAGGAATGTACTGTTTCAATCAAAGGAGATACAGATTCAACATATGAGGCTATGACGACCTTTGAGTTCATATTCGTCTTGCATCTCGAAAAAGAAATAATGGAGACCACTTATTTACTTTGTCAGGCTTTACAAAGACAAAATCAAGATATTTTTAACGCATTGAGGTTAGTTGCACCTACCAAAGTGTTATTGCAATATATGAAAGATAAAGGTTGGGATGATTTACTTTGCCTTGTTAAGTCATTTTTTCAGGCTCGTAACACACTCATCCTACACTCAAACATCGTTATCAAGTAAATCTTCCTAACTTGTCTTCTTTTCGACTTGTTTTCTTGTCAGGTACGTAAAATATATATTCCTGACTTGTCTTCTTCCTACTACAACAGTGGGGCTCAAGCTCGTAATTAGCATTGTGATCATACACTTGAGCATCATTACCGAGTGGATATCTTTTATGAAGCAATTAATTGTCAATTAATGGAACTAGATCATCGTTTCAATGATAGTTCCATGGATATGCTTCGTCTCGCTTCAAATCTGGATCCTAAAAATGCGTATGAGGCTTTTAGAAGTCTTGAAGTACGTCAACTAGTAGAGAAGTTCTATCCTGGAGATGTCAGTGATCTAGAAAAAACAATTCTGAAGATGCAACTTCAACATTATGCTATTGATGTCGTTCACCGTGAAGACTATAAGCAATTGACATTTATTGTGAAATTATGTCAATGGTTGGTAAGGACTAGAAGAGAAACCACTTTTGATCTTATTTATCGATTAACCAGTCTACTACATACTCTATCAGTTTCTATCGCGACAACGGAAAGATCATTTTCATCCACGAATATTGTGAAAACAAGAATACATAATAAAATGGATGATGAGTTTCTAAGCGACTCGTTGGTTTTGTTTATCGAAAGGGAAATTGTTGAAAAGATCAGTTTGGAGGATATTGTGGAACACTTCAAGGTCGTGAAAGATCGAAAGGTCCCACTTTTGATGAAAGATGTTTAACATTTTCATATTTAATGTCTAGCTTTAGATTTTTTACTATGCAATAACTTTGGATAATGTATTTTTTGTATTTTTGAAATTATATAATATATTAGGCCCGACCCCTGTGGTTTTAAAGCTTGTGTTCCGCCCCTGGTCATCAACATATAGGATCAAGAATACTATTTTATGCTCCTACTAACCTTCTTGTATACACAAGATTCCAAATACGAGATGTTCTCTTTAGTCGATAAATTGACTTTTGCAACTTGCATATCTTTACAGGAACCTTTGGATGTTTTAAAACCTTGTGTACATCATCACTCAAAGTTCCGTTAAGGAACTCAGTTTTAACATCCATCTGCCATATCTCGTAAACATGATATGCAACGACGGCTAGAAGAATCCTGATGAAAAATCCTTTTCTACTGACTTAGCTTTATAGCTATGCACAATCCCTTCCATGTTAGTTTTCTTTTGACTACCCACTTACACCCCATGACTATGTAGTCAGTAAATGTATCTACCAAGTTTCACACTTGGTTATTGACATGGATTGTATCCCAGCCTTCATGGCATCTTGCCATTTATCAAATTCCAAACCTGATACGACCTCCTGGTAGGGTTACAGGTTCATCATGAATGGTATCGTCACTGCCAATGAGATAATCATACCTCTCTGGCTCTTGACAATTCCTAATTGATCTTCGGGTTGTTTGTATCTCATCATTACTTGAAACAACTAGTTGAGGCTCAACATCATGTTGATTATCAGTGTCAATCGTCATCTCATATTGTCATTCTTTAATTTCTTCAAGATCTACTCTGTCCCCCGTTGTGGTTCTAATCTGAAAATCATTTTCTAATAACTCACCGCGACGCGCAACAAAACTTTGTTCCTGTTGGGTGCGTAGAATTAATATCTAATTGTCTCTTTTGGATATCCCACAAAGATGCATTTTTCCAAACCTTGAATCAAGCTTCCCAAAAGCTTCCCGCATAACATAAGCATCACCGCCCCATATTCTTATATATATATCAATTTTGGGATCTTCCCGCTACATAGTTCGAAAGGGGTTTTATCATTTTTTTAGATTTGATGCAACACTTAGAATTCAATGCATGATTTCTCTATCAGTGATACACACATGCACACACCTTGATCTCCCAGCGGGTGTTAGCCTAAAAACCCTAGATCTACATGTATTTTGCATAAAAGAAAATGTTTATTTTCTTTATTTTTTTGAAAGGCTAAATTCTACTTTTTCAATCAATCAGAATTGATTTAGCCTAACAACTTATTTATATTAACTGAATTATAGATAGACTATAACTCAAATAAGGTTATGTAATTATCAATAATATTTATACATAGTTATATTAAACTTTAATATAATTATATACATTTACAAATAACACCTCATAATTATCATAATCACGTTTACACCTTGTAATTATCAAAATTACAGTTTAACACATATTTTCATAATTATCTTTCAATAATAATTATCTTTCAATAATAATTATCTTTCAATAATAATTATCTCCATAATCATCTTGATTTAATCTGAGTTTTTACAAATGGAAGCAAACGTATTATTTGTATGCGACCCTATAGATTAACATATTCCTCCACAGTATTCTTGTGTGACACGTGTCATGGGCATATAATAACTTACAAAAATACCTTAAATCTTAACAGTATGTTCATATTGACTCTTACGTTGTTCTCAACATTGTTTAGGTTCCCATTTGATTTGCCGCTAGATATATTCAACTTACGAGAAGAAAGTCAGCTTGATTGATTCTGTTACATTGTTTAGGTTCCCATTTGATCTGTTCTCAACATCTATAGGGGTGATTTAAAACGAGAAGACATTCAACTTACGTACGGACACTATTAGAAAAACCCTTAATACCGACCAATTATTACCAATGGCAAAAGTCCGTCGGTAATCATCGACGGATCACCGACCAATTTCCAATGGAATGAAGCTATTTGCGACGAACAACATATCCGTCGGTAATCCGTCGGTAAATATAAACATTTCTGACGGATCACCAACGGACTGAAAATTATTTTATTTTTGATTTTTTTAAATATTGAATTCCGTCGGTATTCCATCGGAAATATTATTAATTAATTATTATTTTTAATTTCCAACAATCCTCGGTGATCCGTCGCAAATTACTAATGGATTTCTGAAGGCCGTTGGATCATCCGTCGGTAAATTATTAATTTTTTTCCCAAGAAATTTGTCGGTGATCCGTTGATGTATGTATGTATGTGTGTGTGTGTTGTATGCATATAAGTGGTATGTACATGTCTATAGGCGTATTACGTATGTATATGTCTACATATAGTATATGTACATGTGTATATATGTATTATGGATATAGTACATATATATATGTATATATCATGTATATACGTGTATGTCGTATGCATATAAGTGTTTGTATATGTCTATATGTGTGTATATGTTATGCATGTATATGTATCTATAGATGTATTGTATACATGCATATGTATTGCTTGTATGTATATAGCACATATATGTATATCATGTATGTATGTATATGTCGTATGCATATAATTGTGTGTGTATACCATGCACATGTCTATATATGTATGTATGTATGTCTATAGATGTATGTATGTATGTATGTATATATATGTATATATACATCATGTATGTATTGCTTGTATCATGTATATAGTACATGTATATACGTATATCATGTATATATGTATATGTCGTATGCATATAAGTGTGTGTGTGTGTGTGTCTATATCATGTCTATGTATGTGTGTATGTATGTATGTCTATTGATGTATTGTATACATATGTGTAACATCTCAGGCCAACTGTACCAGATATTGTCCACTTTGTCCACACACCTGGACTCACAGTTTTAAAACGCGTCTGATAGAGGAGGTATCAAGTCCCTTATAAGGCAACCTTCGTTCCCTTCTCCAACCAATGTGGGATCTTACAATCCACCCCCCTTGGGAGCCCAGCGTCCTCGCTGGCACACTAGTCCGGTTCCCGGCTCTGATACCATTTGGAAAGAGCAACTAATTTAAAACATTCAATTATACATCAAAACAAGGACATCACAATATCCAAAATGGTGTTGGACAACCACGAGGATAAAGAAAATCTTGACAAAGTTTGTAACCACATGTAATAAAATAATTTTATGCATGTTTAAAATCATAGTTTAAATACTTGTGTGTGCTAAACATTTTTCCAAGATTTCGTAATAAAATTTCACATGATGATTTCAAAAACATGAGAAATAGTTGATGCAATTCATGTTAGAATAAAATTTTGTGCATGAATTTGATTAGCACTTAATGTCTCGAAACTACGCGCCTCGATTTCTCCAGACCAAAGATCCTCAATTTCCCGGCACACTATTGTAATCCGGATACTCAAACATCTTAGGACAATAATTCAAGGGTTCCATATGTTCACCTTATAAGTTCTCCTCGAATAATGTCGATTCCAATGTCTATGGTTCTAATACAACCAATCATTCTGACCCAGAAGGGTCCATTTAATGCAATCCCCGTGTTTATTGTCACTCCAAATGACAAACGCTAAAATCCTCAGCCTCTCCTAACGGCTACCCACTTAAAACTTCTTCACTGCCCCAACGGTCGTCCCATCAAAGTAGTCCAAGCATACATATGTAACTCGTAGGTTCACAATAACACTGACCATATGCAATTATGAGCGTACAGTACATGATCATCCTTGCTACTATCGACGTGATTCCCGTCCCTAGTGTCTCCATCAACCTCAAAATATCCAATCTCAAAAGTGCCTATTGGTGAGATTCTCTCTCGATCACTTAAAAGAACATTAGTTTCAGTCTAGGCATCCAAAATCAACACCTAAATCTCTCAAACTTAAGCTCTGATACCAACTTGTAACATCTCAGGCCAACCGTACCAGATATTGACCGCTTTGTCCACACACCTAGACTCACGGTTTTAAAACGCGTCTGATAGAGGAGGTATCAAGTCCCTTATAAGGCAATCTTCGTTCCCCTCTCCAACCATTGTGGGATCTTACAATATGTATTGCTTGTATGTATATAGCACATATATGTACATCATATTTATGTATATGTCATATGTCATATGCATATGTATATCATGTGTATGTATGTATGTATGTGTATAGGTGTATTGTATACATATGTATTGCTTGTATGTATATGTATATGTCGTATGCATATAAGTGTGTGTGTGTGTGTGTGTATGTCTATATCATGTCTATGTATGTGTGTATATATGTATGTATGTCTATAGATGTATTGTATACATATGTGTTGCTTGTATGTATATAGCACACACACACACACACATATATATATATATCATGTTTATGTATGTATGTATGTCATGTACATGTCTATATATGTATGTTTGTATGTATGTCTATAGATGTATGTATATATGTGTATAACACTTTTGGTCCCTGACCTAACTGGAATTAACGGGAAAAGATAACGGCCATCAGAAAGATGATCCAAAACTGTTATAAAATGACACAATTTCATAACACTTTTGGTCCTTCTCCTAGCGGTCGTTAACTGAATCATCGTCTTTCATAAATTATTTATTTAATAATTTTAATATTAAATATTATATAATATTTATTTAATAACTATTAATAATTTAAAAAACAATATAATTTAATAATTATTAGTAATTTAAAAGTAATTATTTTAATTTTAAAAAATTAAATCCATCGGTAATCACCGACGGTTAAATTCTCTCGGTAATTACCGACGGAATTTTCGTCGGAAATCCGTGGGTGATTTTACTGAATTTTCTATAAAAAAAAGCTGGCAGAAACCCTAATTTTTTACTGGAATTTCGATTTCGATCGACTTCAATTCCCTCTCGATTTCCCTCCGGTCGGCGACCCTCTCCTCTCGATTATCCTCTCGAACGTCGGCCATCTTCATCCCTTTCCTCTCGATTTCTCTCACTCACTGCCCTATCCCTCTCCCTCACTGCCTCACGAGTCCTCACTCACGACTCTCTCGACTCCATTGTCGGCCACCCCATCGACTCTATCGACAACCATCGTCACCATCGCCACTCTCGCCACCGGCGGCCACCATGACCACCTCCACTGTCGATCACCATACGTGACCACCTCCACTTTCGACCACCGTGACCCTTGTTTAGGTATTGATTTGAGCCCTAAAATGCATATTGATTTTAGCCCTAAAATGAATATGTGTGTGTGTGTGTGTTAATCGATTTGATGAATCTCTCTGTGTGTATGTGTTTATGAATGAATTTATGTGTGTGTTTGTGTTTGTTAATCGATTTGTTGAATCTCTATGTGTGTATTTATGAATGAATTTGTGTGTGTTTATCAATGAATATTTGTTGAATCTGTCTGTGTATGTGTGTGTGTTTATCAATCGATTTGAGCCCCAAAGTGGACCTCGCTTGAGTTGTGGGTCCAGATGATTGATCAGGTTTGTTTGTTTTGTTTTGAATACTTGTATCTAGTTGTACTAGGATTTATATTGATTTATGTCTTGTTTTTAACAGGTATGGAACACCGACGCGTTTGGGCGTATATCTAGGTCCAATACGGCCAATCGGTCCACCACGTATGAGAGGATGACATCTAGACACACGTGAGGATCTATTAGTACCGCTATGCATCGGGACCGCATGGTAATTTATCATCCACTAGACTAAATGCATATAGTTGATGAATATATCTATACTACATTATAAAGCATATTTTAAAAAGTCTTAAATGCAACTACTAAAGCATAAGGTACTGCTTTTTTAAACACAATCTCTTAAAATATCTTAATTACAACTATAACAACCTAAAGTACAACCCCACTGATGCATAAAACATTTCACTCACAACCCGTACAACTCAGTGCTCTATATCCCAAACGACGATTCAGACTTTTTTTCCTACTCTCAAGACGACACTTCGGGTGATTCATGGTGATCTCAAATATGCAGGGATTCTTAAATTTATCGCATCCCTTCTACTCTTGCTCCTCTCGTTGCTCTCGACGAAGACACGTCAGGTATACGATTTAGGGTTTGCTCTCAATCGATTTTGTCTACAGTTGATTTTTGTTTGCTCTCAATCGATGTTGATGTTGTGTATACATACCAAACGATTTTGATTTCTGTTTGCTCCTCTCAAATGATTTTGATTTTTGTTTGTTCCTCTCAATCAATTTTTTATTTTTGTTTGCTCTCAAACGAACTCTATTTGATTCATATATACCATCGATTTTTGAGAATCCATCTTCATAAATGTTTCATTCTGATTTTTTTTCTCTCAATAGATTTTGATGTTGTGTATACATACCAAATGATTTTGATTTTTGTTTGCTCCTAAAAGGATTTTGATTTTTGTTTGCTCCTCTGGATCAATTTTTGATTTTTGTTTGCTCTCAGACGATTTTGATTCATATATACCATCGATTTTGGTTTTTGTTTGCTTCTCTTAAAAGATTTTGATTTTTTGTTTGCTCCTCTCGCTCGATTTTGATTTTTATTTGTTTCTCTCAAACGATTTTGATTTTTGTTTGCTCCTCTTAATCAATTTTTTATTTTCGTTTGCAGGTATACCATTCATACGCTCCTGAATACTGATAAGCTCCTGAAGACTCATACCTCATGTTGGCATTCCTTTTCCATTTCACTTACCTGTGAAAAATCAAACCTATGATTTTTGTCAAATGAAAACAATTTTGGTCCAGGATGTAATGATATGTATTTGATGTTGTTTAAAAAAGCAGCAGCAAAAGAACAAAAGGTTTAAGTTTTTATCAAATTTCAAACACAATGCAAATGCAAAGAGTAGATTAAATCACATTTCATATGTTATAGCTATAAAACAAAAAGAGTAAGTAATTTGTGATAGATCAGGGGTCTTAGATTACATATCCTCTTGGCTTAAATTTTAACTACCTCTTGGCATAGTTTTATGACTTTTTGTTGTTTGAGCTCTTATTCGATATTTGTTTTTCCATGGGTTTGTAGTCTTATTATGAATATAATCTTAACTTGTGGCTCATCATCATTTTATTGATCTGTAAACCAGGTTCAGAGAAGTGAGCACCAATGGTTCTCAATTGATCAAACTTGTGACACAAATTCTAGCCACATTGGAGGGGGTTCACGCCTGATGATCTTCAAGTTTAATAAGGTATTTAACTTATATGAAATTTCAAATATATTTGTGTTAATGTAACGTCTAATATTCAATCTCAATTATTTTATGCCTTTCTGGGAAAATACATCAATTTGATGATTCATGCTCCCAAGACATATATTCCGGTACCTGCTCATTATTCTTCAATTTGAAACATGATGTCTACTTACCTGGCTTTTTCATCCCTAACGTTTCTCCATTGATAAAGTATTTGGCTACAGAGCTTCAACCGGTAACCATTGATATGGAATTATGGATACACAGCTTTAGGTAACCATTCTCACTTTTCAAGTTATTTTTTCAATAACATTTATTTCAGTTTTCTGGTGGTTACCAGATATTTGTTTCAATGTTTTGCATTCATCCAAAAAAAATTGAATTTTTTATGGTTTATATTGAATCAACTTAGGTTTCTTTAATATGTGATAAAGTAGGGGGTTTCAATTCCGTTTTAAAGTCCTCGGTTTTGAGGTTTATTCTTTTATTACTTGCATTTAGGTTTCTTCTATTCTTTTATTACTTGCTTTGTTATACAATTGATCTTTTGCTTTGCTATAAAAAAGTTTGTTTGTTCTATATACAAGTTTGCTTGCTTTGCGGTAAAACCGTGTTATTATGAATAAATCGATTGAAATAACAAAAAAGGATAGGATTTCTATGTATTCTCATTACAAGTTCTTCATATTTGTTTTGGATAAAGAATACAAGTTCTTTAATTTGCATTAGAGCATGTAGAAGATAAGAGAATGGAAACCCTTCTTAAGGTGCTCGAATGTTTCTTTCTTGCTTAAATACCTAACTTATTTTTGAAGCATATAATATTCACATATGGCAAATTAAAAAAACACAACACTTATTATATTTTGTTGACTTGAATCCCGGTGTCTACGAAGGTGGGGTTGCTGGGTACCACTCGGCCGATGGCTCTTTGCCCATCCTGTATTGTTCTCTTGCCATAGCAAAAATACAATGATTTCTTTTCATCCAGGGACTGCTAAAGGCACCTGAGGAACTTAGGCCATTACTCTCTAAATCAATTGACCGTCTGAAGGATTTTCTTTTATTGGACAATGCTCTGGATTCTATTGTAAGGACTAAGGACAGCCATGGAAAGGAGGTATGAGGATTTGAACAATGTTGAGCCTGAGGTAAATCATATTTTTAGCAGGTTTTATTTCTATTTTTCCCTTCCTGTGTTGTGTCTTCTGTTAGCACATGGATATTTGTCACACAAACCCCAACACCCCATCAAGGATGAAATGCAATATGATTCATTATTGCAGTTACAACCTTATATAAGCAACAAAAGCCTTTATGCATCCCAAGGCATTGTGCGCGTACATAACTAGTATGTACATGATTTTGTTACCTACTAACAATTTAAGTTGTCTATTGTAGAGAGAGACATGGGGCCGTGAGCCTACTGGTGGGGAGGTTTATGAGAGAACACACTGCACCAACAGGAAGCTTGTACCGGGTGCAACTGGTCCGTCCACAGATCCTCCGATCTACGTTAACAGAAGGCGGCTCATATGGCGGTGTCAGTGCAGAAATATGTTGGATACAAGATCATAGAAGACTGAAGATTGAAGTCAAGGCAAGTCAAAGTTCAAGTCAAACTCTCAATCATAAGCAAAGTCAATTGTAATTTGTTCATGAAATGTTTGCTGAAGAAAAATTCATATCAGTTATGGGAGAGGTGATCAAGAAAAGATGATTTGAAGAAAGTTATTTGCAAGTTTGTGTCAAAGATTGCAAGTTTTGTTGAAGATTGTACAAGTTTGAAAGAGAAAGTTCAGGGATTTCAAAAGACAAGCAGAATTTACTGAAATTTTCTTTGAAGTTTAATTTGCTGAAGCAAACTGAGCTGAATTTGAAGATAATCTCTTTCTGGAGTCTGAAAGAGGTTTTTACAACCTTGGGGGAGATTGTTATTGAAGATCATTATCACAGACTTTGGGGAGATTACAGTAAGTTTGAAGATTATTTTTGAGCTTAAAGGGGAGATTGTGCTTCAATGCTTATTTTTTTCTGATGATGGTCAGTTGTCTTAACAAAGGGGAAGATTAAAGCTGCTAAAGATTAATCAAAGAAGGAGATTGTATTGAAAAATCTTTTTGGAGATGATCTTGAATCCAAAGGGGGAGATTGTCAGTGCAGAAATATGTTGGATACAAGATCATAGAAGACTGAAGATTGAAGTCAAGATAAGTCAAAGTTCAAGTCAAACTCTCAAGCATCGTCAAAATCATATGTAATAAAAGTCAAAGTCAAATTCAAAGTGTGTTGTAATGTGAGTGTTTTGTAGTATAAGTGTTTTTGTCAAATAGGGATATGACTAGATTAGAGTATCATGCGCGTATTATCTTTCTAGAGAGAGAAATATATCGTGAGAGCCATATACTGTGTATCGATTTCTTAATATTGAAATAAAATGGAAATTAATTGAATTGTGTTTGTCATCTTGTTTAGCACTGATTGTGGGACACACAATTAGTATCAGAGCTAACAGAAATTCAGAGATTGTGATCTAATTTGAAGATTCTTGGTCGACATTTGAAGAACGTGCAAGTCGAACTGTGTCAATTCATTTTTTGGATTTTAGAGTTGTTTTGGGCTTGAGATTGTTTGTTCTAGATTCGTCTTGACATCTAGAATATTTTTGGTTTGTAATACATAGTTCAATTCACATTTGTTTGGGGTGATTTTTGAAATTTTCTTAGTTTACAATTCGAGTTTTGATACGTATTGTATTTGAGATCAATTCTGTATACTTAGTGTTTTTGGTTGTAATTGTTTGGTTATAATCGGTTCATTGGCTGATTTAGAAGATTCCTGTAAAGTTTCAGAAGATTTTGTGAAGATTTGAATCGATTTCAGTTGGATAAGTTGAGTTTTTGTTCGATAAGTCAAGAATGTGCTAGATTCAAAGAACATGCAAACTCAACTGAAGAACACGCACAAAGCTTAAACTCGCAAGAAAATGAATAACACACAAAACTTGGTATGCGAGAAGTCAAAACGCGCAAGTATCAGTGTGCGTGTTTCTACTGTTCATCTTATTTGTTTTGCGAGAAGTTGATTCTGCGAGAAGTTTTGCTTTGCGCGAAGTGAAAGTTCGAAAAAATTTCTACGTCCAGAACGCGCAGCAGCATTGCGCGAAGTTATTTCAGAGAAACTCGCACGCAGTAGTTTGCGCGAAGCTTGAACGCGCACAACCCCTTGTGCGCGAACCAAGAACTCATTGTCTTCGGTGTGCGCGAACCTCAAAACGTGCACCATACTATTTTTGCGCGAAGTTTGTATCCTTTGTTATGCGAGTTCCATACTTATAATTTTTCTGAGTTTTTCCAGATTTGACTAAGTTTGAAATTTGAAGGTTCTTTTGTTTATGAATTTCTGAATATCAGTTTATTACAGTGCTTGTCAAAGATGACTTCCAGAGAAGCTTTAGCTGTCGGTACTGACGTAAAGCCACCAGTGCTCTTTAAAGGAGAATACGAACAGTGGATGGATTGTTTCTTAGATTTCATAGACCAGAATGACTTGGGTGACTACATCAGATTATCACTCAAAGAAGGAGTGATGAAACCTCCCACCAAGATTCTGTCTACCGAAGGAGAAAATGGTGAGGAGATAGTTAACAAGGAGTACACATTGCCACTGGATGAATACACAGATGAACAGAGAAAAAGAGTTAAAGCTGATAGATTGGCAAGGTCGTTTATTTTACAAGGAATTCCGAACGAGATATATGTCAAGATTGACAACTACAATGCCACGGGCAAAGAGATGTGGGATCAGCTCGAGAAGATGATGCTAGGATCCAAGATCGACAATCAACTGAAAGTCTCAATCTGTCTGAATAATTGCGAAGAGTTCAAGGCTAAAGAGGGTGAATCTCTTGAAGCAACATACGATAGATTTGTGGCCCTTCTGAACGAGCTCAGCAAGAACAAAGTCAGAAAGTCTCAAATAGAGTTGAATGTCAAATTCTTGAGCATTCTACAACCCGAGTGGAAGCGGTTCACTAGGCAAATTAAGCAGATGAAGGACTTGAACGAGATACCACTCCACGAGGTATACGAGACATTAAGGCAGAATGAAGAAGAGGTTGATGAGATTAAAGATGAGAAAAAGAAAGCAGAGAAAGTGGTTGCAGATCAGATTGCTTTAGTGGTGAAAAAGAAAGAAAAGAGATATGTGAGCATGAAGAAGAAGAAGAAGGTTGTAAGTTCTGAATCTGAGAAAGCTGATAATGTGGAGGATTTTGACTCTGATGACTGTGAGAACCTGAAACAGGCCATGCTGTTATTGACAAAAGCTTTCCAGAAGAAATTCTATAAGAAGCCAAAATCAAATAGTCAGAGATACTCATCGGGTTCACGAAACTACGAGCACAAGGAGAGGATTGAACGCAAGAAATTTGAAGAGAAGAAGCTTGAAGAGAAGAGGTATAGGAGTGAAGAAAAGAAAGAGTCTGAGCCAGTTAAATGCTACAACTGCGGGAAAGTAGGCCACTACGCATAGTATTGCCGGAAATAGAAGGTCCGCAATTCCGAGTATTACAAGAACAATATATTTTTGGCCAAGCAACAAGAAGCTGGCAAAGCACTTATGGCCGAAGACGAGTACTCTCTTAATCACTCTGAAGATGATGAAGAGAAAGAAGAAAAGGCTCATATGTGTTTCATGGGTAAACATGATACTAAAGCGAAAGCAGATTCTGATGGTGAAGACAATGAAGAGGTATGTGATATGTCTGAATCAGATTTTTTAAACCAAATGCAAGCTATTATGATTGAACTCCAGGAATTACAGTCTAAGCTTAAACACGAGAAAGGTATCAATAAAGTGAAAAATCAGTCAATATTGAAACTCAGCAATGATATTGCTGAGAAGAACGTATTGATTGAGGCTTTACACAAGAACATTGATACCAGCGCAAAAGAGAAGACTATAATTCATAATCAATTGTCTGAAACTACTTCTTAATTTAAACTGTGTGAATTTGAGGTTAAAGAAGTTGCGAAAAAGTATTCATCATTAAAGAAAGAAAATAAATCTTTAACCGAAAAAGTGAATGTTTTGGAGGAAAAACTGTATACTTTAGGTCAAACTGAGCAAACCATTCACCTGAACAAACCTAAGGAGAGTAGTGAGTGTTGGGGTCTTGGTTACAAGAACCCACACTATCTCAAAAAGGGTATTTCTAAAGTGCTTGCTTTGTACGATTTTGGATTTTTAAAATTGGCACCACAATACCCTGAACTCAAAGTTAAATGGACTAAACTATCTGATGAGGATGAAGCTAAGGAAAGGGATAAAAGAAAGAACAAAACTAAAATGCAACTTCCATTTAGATATGAGAGGTTGAATTTTAGTTACAGTTCTGATCAATCAAAATTTCTTTCTAATGACTATTTCGAAAGCTATTCTACAGAGGAATTGGAGGCTAAACCGGTTGAAGGTAAAATTTATGTTCCTCCACTCGTGTTAGAAAGTAAAATTTCTGAACTCGAGAAAACTCTGTTAGAAGAAAGGATTTTGACTGATCTAGAATAAATAGTGTTTTCAACTGTTTTTCTCAACACTGGTTTTTCTAAATCTTCTAAAGCTTCAAAATCTGATGATGTTAAGAGTCTGTTTGCTAAAGAGTTTGATTTCCTTAACTCTGATGGTTGTTTAGATGATTATGTTGATCAATTTGATTTTAATGCAAAACTTCCTGATCATTCGTAATTTATTATCAATTCTTTTGGTTTACCCAGTGTGTTTGAAAAGGGTGAAACATCAACGAAAGTTGATAAACTAGTCTCTGTGAATACCAAGGATGCCAAAGGTAAGAAGAAAAGGCATTCACATAAACGGACAACCACTGGTAAATCTAAGAATAAGCAGTATTTCAAATCTCACAGTTCTAACTTGAAAAGTTTGGAGTAAGATCAGAATGGCGACCAAAGAAGAAAGTTGATGAGACTGCAAAATCATCTTCTGATTCTAATTGTAACAGAAAGACTAGTAGTAAAACTGATGTAGTTGGCAATGTTGCTTTTCATTAACAAATGCTTGTAACTTCTTACAAGAGATATTCAATAAAGCAATTAGTCCAATTATCTACGTCTACTAATAGGACTTCTACTTATAATAGAAATGGTTTTGTGTCTCGCCAATATACTGATGATTGGTATGGTTCGTATCATGTATATCATTCTCATCTTTCAAAATATTTTCAAAAGAAAAGAAGACCCAAATTCAAATGGGTGTCAAAATCATGTGCTAACATTGTAGGACCCATCTATAAATGGGTACCTAAACCGATTGTTTCATGATTTCTCATGTGCAGACCCGTCATATGTGGTATTTGGATTCTGGTTGTTCCAAGCATATGGCTGGGCAGAAAGATATATTCTCTAATTATACAGAGAAATACTGCGGAAACGTACGATTTGGAAATGACCAGTTTTCACCTATTCTGGGATATGGTGATGTTATTTAAGAAAATGTAACGATCAAGAAGGTGAGCTATGTAGAAGGACTAGTACATAACCTATTCAGCATTGGTCAGTTCTATGACAAAGACTTAGAGGTGAATTTCAAGGCCAAAAGGTGTTGTGTACGAACTGAAGATGGAAAAGAACTTTTGGTCGGGACGATAAAGACAAACCTCTACACGATTAACTTGTCAAAAGTCTAGACTGATAATGAGGTGTGTCTACTATCAAAAGCCTCTATGCAGCAGAGTTCGTTATGGCATAGACGACTTTCTCACCTGAATTTTCGGTACATCAACAAGCTGGTCACGGGTAATTTGGTGAAAGGACTTTCGGAGCTTAAGTATGTCAAAGAACATCTCTGTGTAGCGTGTGAGAAGGGAAAGATGAAAAGAGTCGCTCATAAGTCGAAGCCTGAGTCGAGTACAAGTTCTACACTGGAACTACTGCATATGGAACTTTGTGGTCCGATGCGAACTCAAAGCATCAACGGCAAGAAATATGTGCTAGTGATTGTGGACGATTACTCCAGATACACTTGGGTTAAATTTCTGAGATCAAAAGATGAGACGCCCGAAGTCATCATCACGTTCTTAAAGACTACTCAAGTGAATCTGCAGAAGACGGTCAAGCTTCTTAGAACGAACAATGGCACAGAACTCAAGAACAGAATTGTTGATGATTATCTCGAATCGTTCGGGATAACACACCAATTTTCTGCTGCCAGAACGCCTGAACATAATGGAGTCTTAGAGAGACGAAACAGAATACTAGTCGAGGCCGCTCGTGTTATGTTAAGTCAATCAGACTAACCTCTATTTCTATGGGTTGAAGCTATGTCGATTGCCTGATATACTCATAATTGCTCCATAATTCATCGTCGGTTCGGTAAAACACCGTATGCTTTAATTAATAATCGAATACCTAGAATTAAACACTTTCATATTTTTAGATGCAGGTGCTTCGTACTGAATGACAAGGAGAACTTGAACAAGTTCAGTCCAAAAGCTGAAGAAGGCATTTTTATTGGCTATTCTCAAACGTCTGCTGCTTACAGAGTTTACCAAAATAAGCCGAAGATAGTTGTCGAGAGAGTTAATTTAACATTCGATGAAGAAATAGCTTATGTTCAAAGCAATTCAGAACCCGTTCTTACCGGAGTATTAGCTTCTGGGCAAATCAGTCTAGAACCTGTGATTAATGTTCCAAATTCTGATAAAGCATCTTCATCTAAATCACATTTATCTGATTTAGATTTACTGTTTGAATTGTTTTATGATGAATTTCTCGGTACTAAAGTGATTAAACCTGTTGTGGTTGATAGATCGGACGATTCGAGGAATAATCATCCAACCACTTCAGATATATCAACTGAATCCAATTCCCCGATTCAACAAGAAATTCCAATTCAAACGCCTACTCCATCAGCTGAAGCTATAAATATAAATGTAGAGCCAGAAGTAACTCAATCAGTTGAGTGTACCACAACGTTTACTCAACAGATGTCCAATGTCCAACCAACTGAAGCTTCTGCACCATCTACTTCAACTGAACCCCTAACTTAACAAAATGAAGAAGATAGTGGACTTTTAGATGAACATCATGATCAATCTACATCTAATCCACTCCCTCATGAACACAAGTGGACCAAAGAGCACCCAATACATCAAATCATTGGAGATCCGTCCAAACCGGTGCAAACTAGGTCTGCAATACTAAACTAGTGCATGCATGATTCGTTCCTGAGCAAGATAGAGCCTAAACGAGTATCTGAATCTCTAGCTGACTCAGACTGGGTAACTGCGATGCAAGAAGAGTTGAATCAATTCGAAGCGCTTAAGGTCTGGAGACTAGTGCCTAAACTTGAAGGTAAGATAATAATCGACACGAAATGGGTTTTCAAGAATAAGAAAGATAAAGATGGTATCGTCATAAGAAACATAGCAAGACTTGTGTCTAAAGGATATAGGCAAAAGGAAGGTATAGATTATGATGAGACTTATGCTCCCGTTGCGTGCATAGAGGCAATCTGCATGTTTCTAGCATATGCCGCACACAAGAACTTCACCGTCTATCAAATGGACGTGAAGACTGCCTTTCTGAATAGCATCTTAAAGGAGGAAGTCTACGTCTCTCAACCTGAAGGTTTTGTCAATCCGGATAAGCCAAATCATGTATACATTCTGGACAAAGCTCTTTACGGTCTGAAACAAGCCCCTCACGCCTGGTATGATGTTCTATCCAAATTTTTAGTCAAGTCGGGCTTCTCAAAAGGTAAAATCAGTACTACTATTTTCATTAAAAAAGAGAAAGTTGATATCATATTAATTCAGATATATGTGGATGACATCATATTTGGCTCAACAAATCCTAAGTACTGTAAGAATTTTTCTAACGTCATGGTGTCAAGATTTCAGATGAGTATGATGGGAGAGATGAATTTCTTTCTCGGATTACAAGTCAAACAATTTTCTACCGGGATTTACATTAATCAAGCAAAGTACATTTTCGATATTCTCAGAAAATTTAAAATGGAAAATTGTACTCCAATTGGTACCCCGATTGCACCTGGAACTAAGATCGGAGCTGATCCTTTTGGAAAAGTTGTCGATGTTAGAACCTACAGAGGTATGATTGGTTCCTTAATGTACTTGATAAATAGTAGGTCGGATATAATGTTTTCTACAAGCTTATATGCTAGATATCAGGCTTCAGCTAAAGAATCCCATATGTCTGTAGTTAAGCAAATATTTAGATATCTGAAGGGCACTGCAGATCTTGGTCTATGGTATCCTAAGGATACAGGTTTTGAGCTCACGGCATATTCAGATGCAAATCATGCAGGTTGTATGCTTGACAGGAAGAGTACATCGGAACACATACAATTTCTTGGAAATAACAATTATGTGTATCTACTTCAACAGCTGAGGCAGAGTATGTAGCTGCGGCTATCTGCTGTTCTCAAGTGTTGTGGATGCGGACACAACTTTGAGATTATGGCTTCAAGTTCGACAAAATCCCAATCTACTATGATTCGAATAACGCTATTGCAATATCTGCTAATCCTGTGCAACATACTAAGACCAAGCACATCGACGTGAGATATCACTTTATAAAGGATAATGTTGAAAAAGGTACAATCGAACTTTACTTTGTAAACACAGATTACCAACTTGCAGATTTATTTACCAAGCCACTTGATGAAAAGAGATTTAATTTCTCATTTCAAAACATGGCATGCTAAATCTCAAGACTTAATCTGTTGTTACCTAGTACAGTTTAGTTTTGTTATTTTTCTTCATTTCTTTATTCTTAATATGAAAGATATATGCACTGAAAGGTTTGTTCATGATTTTAGGGGGAGTGTGACACAAGAGTTAAATGATCTACATTTTAGGGGGAGTTAATAAATTTTTGCATAGATTCTTCATTGAAATATCTTTTAATGCATAATTTCAGGGGGAGTTGAGTAAGGATTATGATTTCTGATTACATCTGATCAGATCTCGTTCTTAACACGTTTTATTGCTTTATGTCATTTACTTTTCAATAAATGTTGTGAATAAGACTTTGTGCTTTGACGACTTTGTGACTAAATGCATATTTTGAGGGGGAGCTTACACGATCATATCTAATATGACTTTTGAGTTGACTTAATGAGATTTAAGATGAGCGTAAGGATCATTCTAATCTTAATCTCATACATGTTTGAAAGAAGGACGACTTTCAGATATGAAAACATGTTCTTAAATGTTCAAACCACTTCTGATTCTCAAAAAGATTTCATGAATTTAGAAGTGTGATTTTAAATGTTTTCATTGTACATGTGCTTTCATGATAAAACAAACCATGTGTTTCCAAAGATAAATACTTGTGTTTTATCTTTTCCATATACTGTCAAGTATTCACACACACCGGTTTAGTATTTTGTTGATTATATTCTTACCATGTCTCATATTGAAACCAAATTTCGATGGTAAGACACCCCGTTTGAAATCATTTGATATTTGAGCGCGGTTTCATTCAAAATTTTCTTTCAAGACTTGTCTATATTTGATTCGTATAGACAAATTTCAATTTTTCAAGACCTAGGCTTTGATTGATAAATCATTCATATTTGATCTTTTCATACAGTGTCAGATTTTCAAACAAGTTTCTTGTATTCATTTCATTCATTTCAATATACTTGTTTTGAAATATCTTCAATGTTTAAAATGCTCAAATCTTCATGATCATCTTCATGAGCATACATACATCTGACATGTATTCATTATGTGCTTTAACTACAAAGTTAAATCATTATGAGCAACATATTCTTTTAGGACAACATGGGCTCATTGTGTGAGGACTTAATTGAACTTCTATGGATTCACGTTAACCAGTGTTTCCTACCCAAGAAGTTAATCCTTGAGTGTTCGAGTGTGAGGAGTCAAAATATCTGTGTGTGGGTTTGTGTGATAAGGTAAAATGGAAATGAGAGTTTGGTTAGAAGCGATCTCAATGATAAAAAGAAAGAGGGTGTGAGATCAGAGTAAAAGAATAACAAACTCTGCACCAACTTTTTCTGAGTCGGACAGCCACATTACTGATTGTTTCACATTTCTTTGGTGAACATCATTGAAACAGGTAACTAGCCCATGCCAACTCTTGTTTAAAACCCCACCAACTACTCATTTCTTTCTTAACAGAGAAATGTTTCAATTTTTTTCTAGGGATGCAGCATATAATCTATCTGATTTTCATTTGGAAAATCTGGATATTGAAAAAGAAGGAAGTCTGCCCCACCTTCGCACTTCGATCATGCACAATTGAGTCTGTGTATTACTGTTGTTGTCTCAATGGTTTACACAATTTTGAGCCTAATTAAAAGCAATCATCATTCTGATTAAATTCTTTCATACACAAGCACGTACACACAGGAAATTCGTTTTTCTGTCTAAACGTTCATAGTTTAACCTTGTGTTATTCGATGATTGAATGGAAGACATGGGGGAGTGAACATCAAAAAAATCCTTTCCAATGTGTATTCGTTACACACAGTGACTTCGTGTTACTGACAGGCATTTTAACTTATTCATTTGTTGATTCAGGTGTTACACTCTTAATTTGTCTGAATTTGAAAAGATTCGAATGAATATTTGGTGAATTGACGGATAATCAGAGGCTCATCTGATGAAAAATTAATGGTCAGAAAAGAGATTTATGACATTTCTTATAATAGTTTTGATGATTTATATGCTACAATCATCAAAAAGGGGGAGAAGATTTGTTCAAGAAATGTTTGCTGAAGAAAAATTCGTATCAGTTATGGGAGAGGTGATCAAGAAAAGATGATTTGAAGAAAGTTCTTTGCAAGTTTGTGTCAAAGATTGCAAGTTTTGTTGAAGATTGTACGAGTTTGAAAGAGAAAGTTCAAAGATTTCAAAAGGCGAGCAGAATTTACTGAAATTTTCTTTGAAGTTTAATTTGCTGAAGTAAACTGAGCTAAATTTGAAGATAATCTCTTTCTGGAGTCTAAAAGAGGTTTTTACAACCTTGGGGGAGATTGTTATTGTTATTGAAGATCATTATCACAGACTTTGGGGAGATTACAGTAAGTTTGAAGATTATTTTTGAGCTTAAAGGGGAGATTGTGCTTCAATGCTTATTTTTTTCTGAAGATGATCAATTGTCTTAACAAAGGGGAAGATTAAAGTTGCTAAAGATTAATTAAAGAAGGAGATTGTATTGCAAAATCTTTTTGGAGATGATCTTGAATCCAAAGGGGGAGATTGTCAGTGCAGAAATATGTTGGATACAAGATCATAGAAGACTGAAGATTGAAGTCAAGACAAGTCAAAGTTCAAGTCAAACTCTCAAGCATAGTCTAAGTGTGTTGTAATGTAAGTGTTTTTGTCAAATAGGGATATGACTAGATTAGAGTATCATGCACGTATTATCTTTCTAGAGAGAGAAATATATCGTGAGAGCCATATATTGTGTATCGATTTCTTAATACTGAAATAAAATGGAGATTAATTGAATTTTGTTTGTCATCTTGTTTAGCACTGATTGTGGGACACACAGGCGGTAAGTTCAATTATGTATGTCTAGACTTTTGTTGGTTTTATAAGATAGATAGAAATTATAGCAAACTTAGTTTAGGCTGCAATTGTTGGGCAGACGATAGGATTGTTTTGATAAAAGCAGGTAATGGATATGTTCAAATTTTAGTTGAAATGTTGTCGAATTTTCTATAGGTTAGTTGACAATGTGTAATTTGGTAAATTGTAGGCTAACTATTCACGGATTAGGGAGGAGGAGTACCCGGACTTAGATACTGGCACTGTTCCTCCCAATGACGCCGAGTTGTAGGAACGTAGTGTCGAAGGATGGCATAAAGGCTGCCTGTTTAGATGGGGTACCAGTCAGGATCCCTATTGTTAGGACTGAAAGTCCAAGTGCGTTGAAAGTTATATAAAGTATTTATAAAGGTTTATTGTTATTTATTTATCGAGTTGTAAAAGCCTTTATTTGTTAATTAGGCTTTAGTGTGTTAATGGGCTTTGGGCTTTATGATCTAAGCCCTTAGTATTTAAAGTATGGTAATTAGGGTTTAGATAGGAATGGTCATTTAGAGGTTTACGCATATTTCATTCAATTCTCTCTGTAACCTATTGAGCTTTTACTGATTAATACATATGGCCATGACTTATGAAACACTCTGATTGTTCTTCATTGCTTAATACACTTGCAAACTGGGATTCACAATTGGTATCAGAGCAAAGAGACGAAGATTTGATTCAAAAAGGTAAAAAAAAATCTTCTCTTACTGATTTATCGATCGACTTCTGCTTTGGGGTTTTTTTAGGTTAGTTAATTTCTGCGAAATTCTTGAGTTTGTTTGATCCCAATCTCATTAGTCTAGTTAGCTTAAGGTTTTTTCAAAGTTTAACGTTCTAGTTCGTAGTATTAAATTCGAATTTTAGGTTTATATAAATCTGAAATCTTGGGTCTGTGTTCTTGGTTATCTTAAATTTTTTTGCTCAAAAATCTTTAATTTTGGTTCAAAATCGATTTTAGTTAGTGTTATTGAGATCAATACGTGGTATGAAAGTGATTTGGATCGACTTTTTGTTTAAAATTTAAGACTTAATCAGTGTGTTCGATTGTGTGCGGCGCAAAAGGTTAAAACCCTGGTGATACAGAACCCGGGCGAACCTTCTTCAATCGAGTCCAATAGCTAACCTGCGTCCCCCTTACTCCATTTGGGTCAAGTTGATCCCAAGGCCGAGACTCGGCATCACTTTGATCCGTGTGTGTCTACCAATCCGGGCCACCCTCTCACTACACCCTACCCGGGTATGTCTTACAACCGGGTGAGACTACCCTCGTCTCTCTTGAAACCTGACTATCAACCGGACCCGACTTCTACCCGCTTCAATCCTTGACCGCGTCCTTCTCACCCCATCCACCCAAGTGTCTCTTACCCCTGCATAACTCCTCTCACCCGATTCCATCCCACACCCGGCTCCTCTCACCCGCATCCTTCCATATGGACCCGCCTTACATCTCTCACCCACATCTCCCCATCCAGCATCCTTGACCTGTGCCTCACACCCAGACCTACCTCACGCCCTCAACTCCCATCACTCAAACCACCTGCATCTCCCCCTAAGTGACCCTGACCCTCTTAGGGTTTTGTCGCCAGCGGCCACTGTTGATTGTGGTGCATACGGTGCCTACCGTGAATTAGGTTATATTAACTTGATTGGGTTTATGATTCATTTCGATTTTGCTTTCGACTAATGTTTAATTTCGATTTAGACTCGATTTGGTTTTCAATTTGATTCTAGTTTCGAGCGATTTGGGTTGCATCTAAGACTCGACTTCGACTGCCACTTGGTGTTTGACTGATTTTAGCAATCTGTTGACTTAGGTTGATCGATTAATTTCAATTAATTGTTTTGGGTTTTGTTACTGATTGAGTTCGATTTGATTGATTTTGATTATCTGAGTGTTTGAGTTAGTTTAGGTTTAGGATAAGTTCTTTGATTTTGATCATTGCTATGTCGATCGATTTGTGGCTTGGCTCAGATTTGATTTCGATTGCAACTTCGTGTTTGGCTTATTTTAGTATTCTGCTCGGTTTGGAATCGACTAGGTCTTCATTTTTCTCGATTATTTGTTGATTCCATGTATTTAATTGATATTTTTATGTTGTGGTTTATTAGTAATTGATTTAGAATTGGTTTAATGTGTATTTGGCTTTAACTGTGTTCATCGATTTTGGGTATTGGAATTCTTAAAATCAATCAGATCTGCTTGATTACCTACACCCCGACCTGAGTCAATCCCTAACCCGGGTTTACCATCTCGACCCCGCTCACACTAGGACCCGGTTCCCCACTCGGTTCCAAACCCAGATAACTATTCCCCTGTTTTTGGTCCTCTGCTTTTTAAATATATTTTTTATATCTATTTTCTAAGTCTCGTCTAATTCTTGCTCTTCATGTGTTTCTCTTTTAATCTCACCTTTCTTGAATCAAATCGCGATCGTCTTACAATCATTTTGTTCAAGTAACAATGGGAAAAACATATATGTATGTGAATGGTAAATTCGTAAAATCATATGAAGATTCCGAACATGAAGAAGATCTGAAAATTCTTGAAAATAAAAGCAAAGATTCAGATGATTCATTGAAAAATGAAATCAGCGCTTTAAAGATTAACAATCTCGAACTGAAACAAAAGATTGTTAATCTTGAGAAGGACATAAAAGGTTTTGAGAATGAAAGGAGTGGTTTCGCTAATGAAAGAAAAGGGTTTGAACGGAAAATTCTTGATCTTTCAAAGAATATTTTCGAGGAAAGAAAAACTTTTGTGTTTCAAAATGTTAAACATTCAAAACAGATTTCTGATTTGAAAAGATTTTGATAATTGAGCGAAATAATTTGGAGATAGAAAGAAAATCTTTTGAGAATAAACAGAAAAAACTTGAAAAGAAAAATGGTGTTGTTTTCAAAGAAATATCTGATAAATGCAACAGTATTGAAAAAGACTTTGAAAGTGAGAGGAAGTTTTTCGAAATAGAAATTCGTAAGCTTTCACAGAAATTGTCTGGATTAGTGAGAGATTTTGAAAGAGTAGAAGGTAAAATCCGATTTACAAAACAATTTGATTCAATTCTCGAAGAAAGAAATGTTTTATCCGTAAAAATCAAGAAACTTGAAGAACTCAATTTCAAAGTTAATTTATCTGAACAAACCAGTCCCGATACTGTTGTTCAGTCTCCTTATTCTTCAAGTTCAACTTCCACAACTATTTCTTCGAAGAGTTGTGTCAAATCAAATGAACTTTCAAAAGATCGGATTCACCCATCAAATCTTTTCTATAATTCTCTTGTTGATAATACAGACAATCAAGTGGTTCAAAAAGTCAGAATGGTTTGGAGAAAGAAATCAACTACAGAAGACATTGATGGAAACATGTCATACAAATCTCCTGTAGTTGATCCAAAGTCACCGACTCATGTCCATTCCACAACTAAGTTGATCAGTCTAAACCGAGCAAATATATGTTGCACTTATTGTGGAAATAGTAACTTTGTGGATTCCAGGTATGTCAATAGTTGGTATGGTACTTATAGTATCCCCAATCCTCAGTTTAATAGCTTCAAATCTAAGACAACTAACCATCAAGGATCCATCAAAGCATGGATACCAAAACCAAAATCTGTCTAATCTATTTTGCAGGAATGTCATGTGTGATTTAATTCAGATTACTCACGTCACATGATTACAATCAAGGGTTATGCCATCTTTTGAGGGGGAGTACCATGTTTTTCATAATTTTCATATTGACTTCTAAACAACTCAGTTCAGGACTCGTTACTAAATGTTTGATTTTTCAATCTTATAGCTTTACGAGTTAAAGGAGTGTTAGGGATTATAATGTTTCTATGGTCAATCCAGAACCGGAAGGACCTACCCAAGAAACAATCCAATTCATAGATATCAGTGAGGAATCTAGATTCATAGATGAGTTCAGAGTGAAAAGAATATGGTGAGGATGTGACAGGACTTAAAGAATTATTGGTCCTTACCAAACCGAGTTAGTTATATGGGTTACCACATAATCTATTCATTCTCGTTCTTTGGAGATGGATATTGAAACAGACATGGACCCAGTGTCGATAACTCATGTCACCCCACCCAGCCACTCAAGTATCTCACAAAAGATACTTGTTTCATATATTCACGGAGATTTAGCACATAATCTATCTATTCCTCACTTAGAGGTCTTAGATATTGAAAAAGGAAGACATCAGCTCTGGTCTCCGAACTTCATATTCATCTCACTGTGTCTATTGATTTCTATCCTGCATCCCAGGTTGTGTAACACCCGTAATTTTCGGCCTGCGAAGATCTCCGGACGTTTTTGAACTAATAAATGGAGGGTTCGTGTCAAGAAAGCATTATCTAAGTCCCTTGGGGTATCGAGAGCTTTTAGACGTGGAAAAAGGAAGATTTCGGGGTCCTACATAGCTTGGGCGATAGTTCCCGCGACTATGACAAGTGTCACAATCGCGGGGCACAATCGCGATCGGCCCCAGATTTGTTTAAAACCCCAATTTTCAGCCCTAATCCATTTGTTCTTCTCTCAACTCATTTCCTCTCTATCTCAAGACGAAAACCCTTCTCTCTTCATAGATCTTGGAGCATTCAAGACCTTGAATTTGAAGACATAATATGACCTATCGTATTTTGTTTAAGTTTTGGAAGTAAGCTAGAGCCCCATCTCATCTTCCACCTTTCATGGGCTCCTAAGAGTTCATCAAACACATTTCCCCTTTTGAAGATTTGAAGGGTGATGTTCATAGTGGTGACCTAGAGGTGTTTTGTTGAAGGATTCAAGTCTTGGTAAAGGTAAACTTCTCTTTTCTTCAACTATGGAAATTAGGGTTTTGGGTATAAGTTGAGGTTTTGATGTAAAATGTTTGGGGAATGTTTCTATATGGTTGAATATGGCTATTTGCGGTTGAAAATGTTTGGATCTAGGTTTTAGAGTTTTGGCTTGGAGGATTCAAGTTTCGTCAAGGAAGCTCAAAGTGTGGTAAAATCTAGATTTAGCCTAAATCTAGCAAGGTGAGTTCAAGTTGATTTGTGAAAACGGTGTACATGCCAAAATGTTCATTTTAAGTTGTTTTTGTGTTCTACGTGAATTTTGTTAACTGCTGATCACCTGATAAGTTTTGGTTATATTGAAATGTTTAGTTTTATAAACATGGTGAAACACCCATTTTGGGACTTTTGAGGCATTTTGATAAATAAGCCATTAAGGAAAATGTTTTAATAATGCATTGCATAAATGAAGATTATTTGGTAAAAATGCACTTTTGTGTTGTTGGAAATATGCATAGTTTGTGTCATGAGATGTTTTGAAAGTATCAACGCGTGAGTTACTGGGTTTTGGTCATTCCCGACCTCGTGAATATTTCGGATGTTGTACTTCTTTTGGTTTTGGGGAAAAGACGCATTCCAAGGATTTTGATGGGCAAATTTTAAGCACCGACAATTTTAACGAGCTATTTTACGGGTATAAGTCATTTGCTGTAAATGCTCTTTTAGTGTGTTTTGGGAGAAATGTTTAACCTTGTGTTATGTGACGTTTTGAAAGGGGTTAATGGTACAACTTGTTTGTGGGAAAATGATCTGTTTCAACTTAAGTGGTGTTGGAGTTTGGTCGTGTGCGTTTTATCGCATTGTACTGCTTTTGGCAATGAGTCATTTGGTTGTTTGAGCATGTGGCTCGGTATTTTATTATGATTGGGTTTTAGGACATTTATCAAGTTTTGATAACTCGACTTCGAGCTTTAGTTGCGATATTGGATGAGGAACTCAACATAAGGACCTTTCGCGATTGAAGTTGATATCCCATGGGTGTAAGTTTAAAGCCACTGAGCCTGACATCCCTTGCGCTTGGAATCATTACGTCCAATGATGGAACGATAGTTTTCCACATTGAGGCACGTTTAGGCATCAGATTGGGCTATAAGTCCTACGTGCTAAGTATTACGATATTGGATGAGGGACTCAACATAAGGACCTTTCGCGGTTGAAGTTGATATCCCGTGGGTGTACATTTAAAGCCACTGAGCCTGACATCCCTTGCGTGTACTTCTGTTTATATGACTAGTCTTAACAACATAAAATGGGCTTACTTTGTGTACCGTCACATTTTATGGAATCGGGTCTCCCCCGTCACTGAAAAGTGTTACTTTGGGTTTGAGTTTTATTATCCTAGTTTTCAGTGACGTTTTGTATAAATGGATTTTTATCCATGATTTATGGTTTTAATATTACGCCCCACCCGTGTTTTGGGTGTTTTGGGATATAAAGTTTTATCCGTTTTTCTCCAGTTGGGAGTTTGATTTCTATTCTCATTTAGAGTGAGTTTTGGGTTTAATTTAATTTACGAAAGAACGTTATATGTTGGAATCTTATCCCCGAAGTAGTTTGGATTTGAAAACGTTTATATTGGTGTCTCCTTGCCCAAAATGCATATTATTGAAAAGAGTTGTTTTCATGTTCAAACATATCATCTTGAAAGCTTATGATTTAAACTGCATTACCTCTTTTCAAAGACATCTTATTCATGATTGAAAACTCTTGAACTCACTAGGCGTTAAGTCTAACCTTTTTATTTGTTGGCATGTGTATAGGGATGGCAAAAAAAACCGAACCCGATGGTGAAAACCGAAAACCGAACATTTCGGGTCGGTTCGGGGACTTCTTATCGGGGACGGGGCGGGGATCGGGGATACTATCGGGGATGTTAACGGGGACGGGGACGGTACTCACCGGCCCGGACCGAAATATAATATATATATATATATATATATATATATATATATATAATAATTATATAAAAGCCCATAGCCTTACCATTTTTAAGCCCAACCCAAATCCCTAAATCCTCAATTCCTCATTCGGTCACGCATAGTCTCATACCCTACCCCGCCTTTGTTGAATTGTTGTTCTCTTCTCGACAATTTGTCTCCCACTGGCCACCCCCACGCCTCCTCCACATCGAGTCATCGTCTCATCGACCAGTCGTCCAGTCGATGTGAACTCCAGTCTCCAGTCGGCCAGTCCCCATCGACGTTCAAGTCGTCCAGTCGATGTGAATCAACTCCAAACTCCCGCTCGACGTATCAACTCGAACTCGATATCTCCGGCGAGTCGGAGACAGACTCCAACTCCCTCAGTCCCTCTCGACCTTTCGAACTCCAGACTCCAACTCCACAGTCCACTCTCCCTCTCGACAACTCCAGTCTCCCTCTCGATATCTCCAGATCCAGACTCCATTTGAGGTAATTTGGTATTTTGAGGTAATTTGGTAGTTTTACTGAAGTGAAGATTACCCTCACTTAATTTGTTTTTAATGTTACATCATACTGTTTTGTTGTTTTTTGGAACATTTAGGATGTTGATTGGTGGTTTAGTTATGGTGATTTGTTGATTTGATCTTGATCTGTGATTCAAAGGAAGTATGATCTTAATGCACACGAAGTGTTTGTGAAAATGTCTCAAACAAGTATGCTAAGGTTTTTAGTTTTTAGATGTAGTTTATCTGATTTTGGGTTATTTTTGCCAGATTGATTTGATTCATATATGATGTGTGAAATGAAGCCTGAATTGCAGCGTTTCATGACTGAATTCTTGTACCAGTTGTTTGTGTTGTGTTCTATGACTCTAAGCTTATAATTTGTAGAATGCACTGAAGCTCTTGATTTGGGAAGAAACTGAGAGTTGATAAAATGTTTTTGTTGATTTAAAAAAAGGCAAAACCCAATTGGTTTTAATGGTTGGATTTGGATCATTATACTTTAATTAAACAATTTGGCCATTCTATGTTACTACTAGCTTCACTGTTACTACTAGCTTCACTATGTTTAAGAAATATGAATTTTTCGGTTTCGGGTTTCGGGTATTACCAACGGGTAACGGTGATTTTTTAGCCTTAACGGGTTCCCCAATGGGGATCGGGGAAACCGCGGGGACCCGATGGGGATCCCCGATAAGATCCCCGACGGGGATCGGGACGGTTTCGGGGACCATTTTGCTTATCAGTTTTGGGAATGGGGATACCAATCCCCGGCCCGAACCCGGCCCGTTGCCATTCCTACATGTGCATCAGGTTCCAATTGGGGTTTGGTTCTATCATCTATGAAGAGTTGAGCCTTATCTTTGTGCAAGTGTAAGTAGTTGGTGAAGTCTTCCGCAGTTTGGAGATAGTGACTATTATTGGGTTTTAGTAGCACCCGTTCTTATTGTAGACTGTATGTATAGAATGAAATGTGTGTATTGAGGTTAATTAATAAATTGTGATTGGAGATGTATCATTTATCGATGTATTTAGAAAATTTTAAATCGGTTGCTATTTCCAAAACTTAGGGTGTTATAGGTTGAATCAATCTTTGAGCCTAATCGATATGATTTATATTTCTTTCACACACGCATGAATCTTTGTGATTCCAATCGCATATCTTTGTGATATTGCCGGAACAGTTTGAGAAGTAAGTTTTAAATATTCTACTTCAGTGATAACTAGAAGTCCTATCAGAGATACCCCTTTGCCAACTCTGAAAATAGTCCACACAATTATTTTAAATTGTTGTGATAACAGTGACTATTGTGTTTCTGTGTTAGCTGTTACCCTTGGTTACTGAATCGTTTTATTTGGCATTTTTGCTACTCATCCATTTAGGGGGCATTTGGTTCGCTGGATTCCGCCGGAATCTGATGGAATTGGAATGGTCAATTCCATTGACCATATTCCATCCTGTTGTTTGGTTACCAATGGAATGGAATTGAATTCCATGAATTCCTTTAATCATGGATTTGGTCATTCCTTCTTAAAATGGATGGAATTGAATTCCATTCCATCGGATTTTCTCAAAATGGCACAAATACCCTCCTTACCTTTTCTAAAAACCCTAGCCGCTTCTAAAAACCCTCTCTCTCTCTCTCCTCTCTCTCCTCTCTCTCTCTCTCCTCTCTCTCTCTCCTCTCCTCTCCTCTCTCTCTACTCTATCCTCTCTCTCTCTTTTTTCTCTCTCTCCTCTCTCTCTTCTCTCTCTCTCCTCTATCTTTCTCCTCTCTCTCTCCTCTCTCTTCTCTCTCTCCTCTCTCTCTCTCCTCTCTCTCTCTCCTCTCTCTCCTCTCTATCTCTCTCCTATCTTTATCTCTCTCCTTTCTCTCCCCTCTCTCTACCTGTTCCCTCTCTCACAATCTCTCTCTCCTCTCTCCCCCCCCTCTCTCCTCTCTCTCTCAGCATTTAAAAAAATAAAAATAAAAGAAAGGGTATTTTTGTCATTTTTCAGAACTCCATTCCAATTACTTTGCAAACCAAACAGACAGATTTCAATTCATTTGACTGATTACATTTCATTCCTGCCAACCAAACACTTAGTCAAACCTGATAACATTTCATTCCGATTCTTTCCAGATTCCAATTCCTTAGACAGATTCCATTCCTTTAGAAATCATTCTACGAACCTAACGCCCCCTTAATCTTTGAAGTTACATGATGCTCAGGATTCTCCTAATCATCATGAGGGGGAGAACGACACAAAATTCAAAGACACAGATTATCGTGTTGAGGGGGAGTTAGCAAAATTTGACGGGGGTAACAGAATTTCTTAAATCTGAGGTTGAAAAGTCATTGGATTCAAAGATTGCATTTCTTATATCCCTTATCATGTGGTGTCTGCTACAAGTTTGTTCCTCCTGCAAGCTGACTGAAACAAGTTCTGAAGCTGAAAGCACATTCAATTCGCGGTTCAAAGACATATTCTTTTTTTTTAAACTGAAGATGCACCGTGGAATGTCACGTAACTCGCACATTATCTTTCTTGTGTGCTGATCTGATGTGTTGAGTCTCTAAAGTTGAAAGTTGCTCAATTGTGCATTCAGTCAAGACTATTGTACATTGAATCGGGTTACAAAGTTGAAACTATGAAGACCAAGTGTTTTATTCAAGGGGAAGCTTGGAAAGACATGAATACATGTAACACCAAAGTTTTTCAGAGATTCAAGAGGGAGAGAAGATCAAGTCTGAAGTTTCAAGATGATAAATGCTTTATACAACTTTAGGGGGAGATTGTTAGGACTGAAAGTCCTAGTGCATTGAAAGTTATATGAAGTATTTATAAAGGTTTATTGTTATTTATTTATCGAGTTGTAAAAGTCTTTATTTGTTAATTGGGCTTTAGTGTGTTAATGGGCTTTGGCTTTATGATCTAAGCCCTTAGTATTTAAAGTATGGTAATTAGGGTTTAGATAGGAATGGTCATTTAGAGGTTTACACATATTTCATTCAATTCTCTCTGTAAACCTATTGAGCTTTTATTGATTAATACATATAGGCATGACTTATGAAACTCTTTGATTGTTCTTCATTGTTTAATACACTTGCAAAATTGGGATTCACACCTATTATGCTATGTCCGGTGATTCAGTGCCAGTACGAGCGGGAGCTCGCGCGACCATCGCGATATGGAGGCATGATTGTCAAATGTTGTCTAACATTGTTATATGCTTGTCAATTTCAGATAGCGGAGCTAAAATAGAAGTTAGAGGAAGATAGAGCAACGACACTCCGGTTGCTGGAGGCAGGAGCAAATAAAGGTGGTTGAGGCCTTCATGAAGAAGTTTCAAGATCAACCCCTAACCCCCCCCCCCCCCCCCGGTTGTAAGATAGTTAGATGTATTAGCGATATTTGTATATATATTCTTGATAATTTTACGTTTTGGAACGACGTTTTATTTTAATTTTTATATATTAAATGAAAAATGAACAGGTTTTGTACAGGTTTTAAACTGGATATTAAATGAAAAATGAGCAGGTTTTGTACAGGTTTTAAACTGGGAATTATCAATTTTTAATTTTTTTTTATAAAAAAATATTTCACTGTAATACCCTAAAAATTAGCGGAAATAAAAAATCGAAATTCTGCAATAGACTAAACTTGCGGAATAAGGTATTACAATCCCAACATACAATGTTATTCCAAACGGAGTATGGGTTAGACATAAACATGGTCAATAAATGAAGCATACGACGACAACCTACTAATCTACAATTAAGTAACTAGATTAGGGTCGGGTGTCGCTATCCTTCCAAAATGTGCATCTTCAAAAATCACTGTACGATGGTCACTAGATATCCTCAAAAAGACCCCTCACGACCCCAAGGTCGTTCCCTCAGTCCCGGCGAGCCCCACTGTTAAGATGACCTGCCAACATGACAACCAAGAGCAAGTGTTAGGCTAAAACCTAGTGAGAACAAGCCAAATAAAAAGGGAATACTAAACCCAATCGATGTCACGTGGTGAGCATAGCCATGAGCTAAGTCAAGAAATCAAATAAACCATTAGTGATTAAACATGGTACAAATAACACCAATCACATAACGAGCTCAACCCCTCTAGATCTGTTGCTCAAAACATCAAGTCAACCCCTCTGAATCTATTCTTGAGAGTTCCCAAAACAGGGGGAACTCAAGCACCATATGGAATTACACCTTACTGCACCATGAGACGTTGACCGGCCGTATAGGCCCACACCTTACTTATCATGGCAACCCGATGCCTATTCCGTGCTAAAACGTGAACCAGATGCCCAAAACGGGGACATAGGAACACAGTGCCTATGGATCCATTGCACAAGACTCAAAGCCAAAGCATGTCATTTCATAACATACTCATATTAAATCAAATATACAGGCAATTCATATGAACAATAGTTCAATTCAATAAATCTTGGTTCTTAAAATGATGGGATTTAGAAATCATTACCCAACAACAAACGTGGTTTTCCACATTTAAACAAATACATTTATCACATAGCTTTCGTAATACAGACGGATTTAGCTTAAAGGTCTCACCTCAGATTTCTTCCTGTTTAAAGTCTGCTTCTTACGATTGCTACCTATGACAACACCGATAAATCGGTAAGCCAAAAATATAGACAACTCATTGACTTACAATTCATGAATACAAGACACAACACACTGCCAAAACAAAGTACCGGTCGAGTACTACTACCGGTCGAAACCACAATACCGGTCGAAACAACATATCGGTCGAATGCCAGTTCCGGTCGAGCCGAATTCCGGTCAAACCGACTTCCGGTCGAACCCAATATCGGTCGAGACCGATCGAGACCATCTTCCCGGTCTTATTATGATGGGACGTTTACAGAACCCAGATCCAAATCAAAATACGTAAATCTCAAAATGAAACGGTTAAAAACCTTCACAACGAGATTCTATACGGCAGATAACACTCAGATCAAAGCATTAAGCTAGATTCGTACCTTGATTTGGAGAAAATCGATCGACCTCTTCTTCCTGCTTCCTTCTCTCTCTCTCTCTGATTTCTTAAGAATATCTGGTTTGTGATATTTAGAAACAAATATCTAACTTGATTTATATTTATATAACCCAAGTTACATTTTACCCCTTTGAACTTTGGGTAAAGGTCAACTTTTCACCCAACTCCAAAATAGCGGGTGTTACAATCCTCCCCAACTTGGAGAAGATTTCGCCCTCGAAATCTCGGCTATGGAAAGAGGTGAGGGTACCTCCGCTTCAAGTCCTCTTCCGCTTCCCGAGTCACGTTGGCACCCCGATGGTGCTTCCACTGAACCTTGACCATTGTGACTTCCCGGTGACGAAGCTTCTTCGTCTTTCTTTCCAAAATCGCTTCAGGTTCTTCAACGCAACGATTTCCCTCATACACTCTGATCTCGGAGAGTGGAATGACACTCTCCTCTTTTGCTAGACACTTCCGAAGGTAGCACACGTGAAATGTGTTATGAATTCCCTTCATCTCCGGAGGAAGTTCCAGTTGATAAGCTTGAAGTTCTATCCGCTTAGTCACGGTGAACGGTCCAAGGAAACGGGGTCTCAACTTCCCACGCTTCCCAAATCTAATAATTCCCTTCCAAGGGGATACCTTCAACATAACCCGATCTCCTACTTGGAATTCCATTGGTCGTCTTTTCTTATCGGCGTAACTTTTCTGTCGATCTTGCGCCGCCTTCAAGCGTTCGCGGATGCCCTTGACCTTGTCCGTCGTTTCTTGCACAATTTCAGGTCCGGCGAACTGCTTTTCCCCTAACTCGAGCCAGCATACGGGAGTTCGACACTTGCGACCGTATAACGCTTCAAACGGTGCCATCCCTATACTCGAGTGGTAGCTATTATTGTACGCGAACTCTACCAAAGGCAGGTGCGTATCCCAACTACCCCCAAAGTCGATCACACACGATCTTAACATGTCTTCCAGAGTCTGTATTGTCCTCTCGCTTTGGCCGTCAGTTTGAGGATGGTAAGCCGTGCTCAACTTCACACGTGTACCCAGTTCCTTTTGTAAACCGTCCCAAAAATGCGACGTGAACCGACTATCCCGATCAGATACAATAGATAGCGGCACACCGTGTCGGGAAATTACTTCATCGATGTACAACTTTGCCAATTTATCCATTGGCAAAGTCTCCCGCATGGCCAAGAAATGAGCACTTTTGGTCAAGCGATCTACTATAACCCAAATGGTGTCGTGACCTTTCAAGGTCTTTGGCATCTTCGTCACGAAATCCATCGTGATGTGTTTCCATTTCCATTCCGGAATTTCCAAGGATTGCAAACTTCCGTAAGGTCTTTGGTGTTCAGCCTTCACTTGCAAACAAGTTACACACTGTTCCACATAGTGCGCCACATCAAGCTTCATGATTGGCCACCAATAATGCAATTTCAAATCTCTATACATCTTCGTGCTTCCTGGGTGAATGGAGTATTTTGACTTATGGGCATCTTCGAGAAGAAGTTATCTATTACCCCCTATCTTAGGCACCCAAATTCGCCCATTGAAAAGTTTCACCCCTCGACTATCTTCAGTCAACAGAAGATGTTGTTTTGCCATGACTTCTCCTTTGAGATTTTCCTCTAGCAAGGCTTCGGCTTGCGATTTCTTGATTCTGTCAATGAATGTTGAAGTTATTTCAATCCATGCAAAGGTAGCACGAGAATTTCCTCCACAGACTTTTCGACTCAAGGCGTCGGCAACAATGTTTGCCTTACCCGGATGGTAGAGAAACTCGCAGTCATAATCCTTCAACAACTCCAACCATCTCCGTTGCCTCATGTTTAGCTCTTTCTGATCAAAGATATGCTTCAGACTCTTGTGGTCAGTATAAAGAGTGCATTTCGTACCGTAAAGGTAGTGTCGCCACAACTTCAGTGCAAACACCACCGCTGCCAATTTCAAGTCGTGAGTAGGGTAGTTGACTTCGTGCACTTTAAGTTGCCTTGATGCGTAAGCGATCACCTTCCCTATTTGCATCAGGACACAACCCAAACCTATCTTCGACGCATCGCTGTATACCACAAAATCTTCCGTCCCGTCAGGTAAGGATAGGATAGGAGCTTCACAAAGCTTCTTTTGTAAGGTGCAGAACGCCTCTTCTTGCCTCTCGGTCCACACAAATTTCACGTTCTTTCGGGTCAAGGCCGTCAACGACGAGGCTATCTTCGAGAAGCCTTGTATGAATCTCCGGTAGTACCCTGCCAAACCTAGGAAACTTCGGATTTTAGATGGACTCTTGGGAGGTTCCCAATTCGTCATTGCCTCAATCTTTGCGGGATCCACTTTTACTCATTCCTTTGAAACCACATGCCCCAAAAACTGTACCTCTGGGAGCCAAAAGTCGCACTTTGAAAACTTCGCGTAAAGTCTTTCTCGCCTTAAAACATCCAACACTTCACGGAGATGTTGCTCATGCTCTTATTCATTCTTGGAGTAAACTAGGATGTCGTAGATTAACACGATTACCGATTTGTCGAGGAACGGTCGGCACACTCGGTTCATCAAGTCCATAAATATTGCCGGTGCGTTGGTTAGGCCGAATGGCATCACCAGAAATTCGTAGTGTCCATAGCATGTCCTAAATGTCGTCTTTGGGATGTCATCCTTTGCTACCTTCACTTGGTGATACCCCGATCCAAGATCGATCTTTGAGAAACAACCTGCTCCCTGAAGTTGATCGAACAGATCGTCGATTCTCGGAAGTGGATATCTGTTCTTTACCGTTACTTTGTTCAGTTCTCTGTAGTCGATACACATTCTCATTGCACCGTCCTTTTTCTTGACGAATAGGACCGGAGCTCCCCAAGGTGACGAGCTCAGTCGGATGAAACCTTTCTCGAGAAGGTCCTGGAGTTGAACCACCATCTCTTGCATTTCGGTAGGAGCCAAACGATAAGGAGCTCGAGCAATTGGAGTCGCTCCTGGAATGAGGTCTATACGGAATTCCACAACACGATCGGGTGGCAACCCGGGCAAGTCTTCCGGAAACACATCGGGAAACTTGCGCACCACCCTAACATCTTCCAGTTTCCGCTGGTCGAGTTTGGTATCGATAGCATAATCCAGGAAAGATAAACATCCTTTCGCCAAACACTTCCTAGCTTTGATCACTGAAATAATCGCCACATCGCCTTTCCTTCCTTCGCCATAGATTATTGTCGCTTCTCCGTTTGCCACAGGTAAACGAATCATTTTCTTGGAACATACAATTTCGGACTGGTTCTTTGATAACCAGTCCATACCCACAACCACGTCGAATCCGCCAATTTGCATAGGTAATAAGTTAATGGGAAATTTCTTTCCCTTAAGCTCTAAGATGCAATCTCTAAGGATATTATGAATTAGAACTTGACCTCCATTTGATATTTCTACCACAACAGCATTCTCTAGCATACTCTTAGACATAGCAAGCCTTTGACAGAACAAATCGGATATGAACGAGTAGCTAGCACCAGAATCAAATAACACACGTGTAGGTACGGAATTTAGAAAGAACGTACCCGACACCACATCGGTCGATGCTTTAGATTCCTCTGACGACATCTGGAAATCCCTTCTGGTCGACCGCGGAGGTTCCATCTTTTTCCCGCCAAATCCCCCAGCCTTGGCTTCGGGCATTCCCCCCTTACGTGCCCCGGTTCCTTACATTCGAAACATATTTGCCCCTTAAGAGGGAAATCTCGGAACGTGTGACCCGTCTTTCCGCACTTGTAGCACATTCCGGGAACAAAGTTGCATGGGCCGAAATGTTTGCTTCGGCACTTGGGGCACCACTTGGCATCACGTCTAGGATCAGCTCCTCGCTGAGCGCTGCTGTTGGCATAAAAGGGTTTCTTTGAGGGCATCGAGCTTCCCTCCCATTGGCGACCACTTTGATCCCTGCCGAGGCTGTAAGCATCCTCCATGAGTTGAGCTTCTTCCATTGCCTCCCGAAGGGTGGAGGTCTTTGTTACACGCACCATCGACATCATGTCCGATGGGAGGCCCTTGATGTAAGCCTTGATCTTATCTTTCTCCGTCAGGACCAGAAGTCCCACAAAACCCAGCTTGTCCATGAAGAGACGGTTGTACACCCTCACAGACATACCTCCTTTCTTCAAGTTCTGAAATTCCTCCTTGATTCGGTCCAACGACCTCTCGTTACAGTACTCCTCTAGCAGTTTCTCTTTGAAGGTAGACCAAGACAGTTGGTCCAGAACAGTCGGTTCAAGCGAAGCAGAGTACACATCCTACCAAGTAAGAGTTATACCCCGTAACATTCGGGAACCAAAGATAACCCTCTGTTCCTCCCCACATTCACTTGAGCGAAAAGCTTGCTCCATCTCTCGAACCCAGGCCATACAATCTAGGGGATTGTCTGAGCCTTTAAATTCTGGGGGTCGGCAACCCAGAAAAGCTTTGAATGTGCAAGTCTGCGCCGCTCGCCTGACACCCAGGGCTGCAGTCACCACAGGGGGAATTACAGGTCCAACACCCCCGGATCCTGCAACAATCACATTCTCGCCAACCGTTTCGTGCCTACGGTTGTTAGCGTCTCGGTCCTCAAGGAGTTTCAAGATTACTTCCTGCTGTTGCGCCATGGCCCTGTTCATGGCCAACATCATACGGTCCATCATTCTCGTTTCTGACGTCACTTCCTCAATAATACGCTCTGCAGCCTCCAAATTGCGTCGAGGAATGTGCTCGGGTCCTCCATCCAGCACATCACCCACTTCAGTCACCAGCGGATGGTCGGCCGCAGATATTTCGGCCTCCTGACCTTCCGGACGATTCTTGGTATTAACCATGGTTCTTCTGAACGCAAACATGCAAAAGAACGGGATAAGGATTACGAAAAACACCAGGAACGTACTACTACACTTATCAATTATTATAACAACAGTAATTTAAGTATGCTCACGTAAAACATTTTCATAATAACGTTAGCTAAGTGAAATTATGAATACATAATACGTAAGAGTGCTTATTACCATCGTTACAACTTTCAATTTGTGCAAGTTTCCGTTGACCCTAAGAGCATCCTATCTTAGAAAGTCTACCCCATCTCACGAGTCATAGCTTAATAGTCTCGGCTTAAGTCTAGGCATCTTACAGTCATACCTAATTCACTTAAACCAAGGCTCTGATACCAACTTGTAATACCCTAAAAATTAGCGGAAATAAAAAATCGAAATTCTGCAATAGACTAAACTTGCGGAATAAGGTATTACAATCCCAACATACAATGTTATTCCAAACGGAGTATGGGTTAGACATAAACATGGTCAATAAATGAAGCATACGACGACAACCTACTAATCTACAATTAAGTAACTAGATTAGGGTCGGGTGTCGCTATCCTTCCAAAATGTGCATCTTCAAAAATCACTGTACGATGGTCACTAGATATCCTCAAAAAGACCCCTCACGACCCCAAGGTCGTTCCCTCAGTCCCGTTGAGCCCCACTGTTAAGATGACCTACCAACATGACAACCAAGAGCAAGTGTTAGGATAAAGCCTAGTGAGAACAAGCCAAATAAAAAGGGAATACTAAACCCAATCGATGTCACGTGGTGAGTATAGCCATGAGCTAAGTCAAGAAATCAAATAAACCATTAGTGATTAAACATGGTACAAATAACACCAATCACATAACGAGCTCAACCCCTCTAGATCTGTTGCTCAAAACATCAAGTCAACCCCTCTGAATCTATTCTTGAGAATTCCCAAAACAGGGGGAACTCAAGCACCATATGGAATTACACCTTACTGCACCATGAGACGCTACCCGGCCGTATAGGTCCACACCTTACTTATCATGGAAACCCGATGCCTATTCCATGCGAAAACGTGAACCAGATGCCCAAAACGGGGACATAGGAACACAGTGCCTATGGATCCATTGCACAAGACTCAAAGCCAAAGCATGTCATTTCATAACATACTCATATTAAATCAAATATACAGGCAATTCATATGAACAATAGTTCAATTCAATAAATCTTGGTTCTTAAAATGATGGGATTTAGAAATCATTACCCAACAACAATATGCCATATTAAAACGTGGTTTTCCACATTTAAACAAATACATTTATCACATAGCTTTCGTAATACAGACGGATTTAGCTTAAAGGTCTCACCTCAGATTTCTTCCTGTTTAAAGTCTGCTTCTTACGATTGCTACCTATGACAACACAGATAAATCGGTAAGCCAAAAATATAGACAACTCACTGACTTACAATTCATGAATACAATACACAACACACTGCCAAAACAAAGTACCGATCGAGTACTACTACCGGTCGAAACCACAATACCGGTCGAAACAACATATCGGTCGAATGCCAGTTCCGGTCGAGCCGACTTCCGGTCGAACCGACTTCCGGTCGAACCCAATATCGGTCGAGACCGATCGAGACCATCTTCCCGGTCTTATTATGATGGGACGTTTACAGAACCCAGATCCAAATCAAAATACGTAAATCTCAAAATGAAACGGTTAAAAACCTTCACAACGAGATTCTATACGGCAGATAACACTCAGATCAAAGCATTAAGCTAGATTCGTATCTTGATTTGGAGAAAATCGATCGACCTCTTCTTCCTGCTTCCTTCTCTCTCTCTCTCTCTCTCTCTGATTTCTTTAGAATATCTGGTTTGTGATATTTAGAAACAAATATCTAACTTGATTTATATTTATATAACCCAAGTTACATTTTACCCCCTTGAACTTTGGGTAAAGGTCAACTTTTCACCCAACTCCAAAATAGCGGGTGTTACATTCACCGACGGATCATTCGTCGGTAATTGTTTTTAATTTTATTTTTATTTTTTTAAATACCTAATGATTCCGTAGGAAATCCGTCGCTAAATCCGTCAAAAATGATCTGTCGGAAACCTAGGTCGTCGGTAATCCGTCGGTTATAATACGTTGTCGGTAATTCGTCGGTGATATGGTGTCGTCGATGATCCGTCGAAAACTCCACGTCGTCGGTGATCCGTCGGTGATCTGTCGGAAACCCTAACGCCGACTATATTATTTGCGAGGGCTTATTTCCGACGGATCGGACTTTCACCGACGGATTACCGACGGTTTTGCCGCCGGTGATTGTCCTCTGTTTTGTAGTGGAAAAGTACAATAAGAATCAAATCACATGTGATTTACAACAAAATTAAAAGGGTTATGTTGACTAACCATTGCTCGGGTGAGTTTTCAGGCGACCTTGGTCGCGTTGACCAACCTCCCACGCCCTTCTATTGATGTAGTAAATCACATGTGATTTGACCCTTTTCGGACTTATTGTAAGTTAACCATCTTTTTATTTGATCATCCACACACACACACATATATATAGGCTTAATTAAATGAGAACTCAGTAGTTTATGATATCTGTGAGATCCAACCTCAGCCAATCAATTATTGATATTAATTTTTTTATTTATTTAATTAATAAAAGGTATAATAGCACTTTTAGTAATTAAAAATTTAGAATTAATTATTTTATTTTAGCAATTACTCCCTCCGTCCCAAATAAGAGTCAGTTTTAGACATGCATAATTATCACTTATTTATTAACCAAATGACATATTTACCCTTTATTAATTTCTCTCTCTTCACAACACTAAAATCTTTTTGCATTAATTAAGGGTAAATTTGAGAATTTAGTTATGTATTTTGAAAGTGGACACTTATTTTGAGACAAACATAAATAGAAATATGGACATTTATTTATTATGTGGTTTCTTTAAATTTCTCAACCAAATTGAGTTTTGATCATATGGCATATAGTATTGAATACGTTCAAGATTTTTTTTTGCAATATTATGTTAATCAATAAGATATTAGTCTGTATTCATAGTATTTCCTAGAGACAATAGCCCTATGTTTTTTAGTGTTAGATAGAACAAGTTTTGGATTTGCATCACAATGTATTACATTTTGCTATCTTCATGGTTTTGTGTGTCTAGTCATGAAGAGACATGGTTCTCAACAAGTTTTTGATTTGCATCTCACAATGTGTAAATTTGTCATCCTTATTGTTTTGTGTATCTATTCATAAACATATGAGTTTTATCACAGTGGTTGTCTATTAGTTATCATATTGTTTTGGGTATCATGGTCGATGCATATTGTATCACATTGGTTGTTATCTTCATTTTTTTGGTATCATATTGTGGTTGTATATTGGGAATCATACTGTGGTATCATGAATTATGCAATATCATAAAATCATTCTATTTCACGTTTGCTGGAGAGTGGAGAGAGGAGATTTTTACCAAAAAATATATATTTTACCTCTAAATAGTATCCATAAATTTAATATTTTTGAAAATTAATAGATAATTACCAAAAGTAACCATGTTAATATTAATCATTGATTATTAAAAGTGAAAGTGTGAGATTGGATCTTATAATTATCAAAAATTACTGATTTCTTTTTTGAATGACCCTTATATATATATATATATATATATATATATATATATATACTAGCATCATGCCCGTGCAATGCACCGGGTGAGTAAGGTGTAAAATTTTATCGTAAATGAATTAAAAGCCCTCGAGCGTGTAACTCCTTTGGTAAATGGGTTGACTTTTGAGAAACTTTGTTAACCATCCAAACAAAGAAATAGATATGTAGAAATGAAGGAACGACAAACATATGAAGGAAACAAGTAACAAATACACACTCAAGCAAGTCAAACAAAAACGAAAAAGAAGACAAAACTTGATACAGTTGTTTGAAAAAAGGTGTTACTCGATCGATCTTTTCGATTTCATCCCCATCTTCTCCATTCAAAATTCATGTTTAAATAAGGATATAAATAGGGGGAAGAGGGCGTGTTTAGAGATAGAGATACATGAAAATGATGAAAACAATGGTTTTGAATTTTGATTTGAACGGGTTGGAGGGATTTAGGGATAGGAAGGAAGTTGAACTGGTTTAGGGATAAGGTTGAACGTGTTTAAGGATATGCATTGATAGTGTGCTTTAGTAAGTAGTAACATAGGCAATAGCAAGTTGTAAACTTGAAATTTAAGTAAATTAGTATAGATATTGGATGGTTTTTAGAGAGTTTTTAAAGAGTTTTGAATCAATGCTTTATAATATAGTATAGATGTTGGGTCATCTGAAGATTTGAAGATGACCTCCTGATCTTCCATCTTATATCATCTTACTTAGAATATGTTTGAGGTTCTTTTAGCAGCTTGGTTTCTATACAAATGTTCGGTGAAGTCGAATATCAGCCGAAGAAGACAAAGAAGGAGAATATCTCTCAAAGCGGATTGAAGATAGACTCCTCAGCCCAAAGCCAAGTATGCCTACTTGATCAACACCATTAGCCAGGATGGTGCCGATCTCAGTCTTCAGGAGCCGAAGACCTCTCAGTCTTCAGGAGCCGAAGACCTCTTCGGCCGAAGACTTCTTCGGAAGCCGAAGATTTCTCAATCTTCGGAAGCCGAAGACTTCTCAATCTTCAGGAGCCGAAGACTTCTTAATCTTCAGGAGCCGAAGACTTCTTAATCTTCAAGGCCTGAAGATTTCTCTCTTCACATTGTACTTTTCTGACAAAGTATATTTGTGATATCTTGCATTGACGTGGACCTCATATGAAGATCAGATAAAGTAAGCTTTGTCTCCTACACCATTTTAAGGAAAGGTCTACACCATCCTGCAGGTCAACACTTCAAGCCAAAACACCTCAAGACAAAAGGTACATCATGTACCTTGCTGAAGACTTGTGTCCATCCTTTGCTCAACAGGTGTCCCATGCATTTAATGCATGAGGCACTATAAATATGGAGGATGGTTCAACATGCAAGATACCCAGCAGAACCAGCTCTCTACCACAAGTTCTCTAAGTGCCTGGCAACTTTCTCTCTACGAAGATCTTATTGTTTTCTAAGTGTTTTACAATTGTTCTTCATTCTCTATGTGTAAGATTGTTTGAACATATCTCATATGTTCTCTTCCGCAACAATCAAAGTTTTCTATGTGTAATTCTTGATTTCAAATCAATAAGAATTAAATTAAGTGAAAAACCGTGTGTATTGTATTCAACCCCCCCCCTTCTACAATACTTTTCTTATTTACTTACTGCTATTTGGGACCAACAAGTGGTATCAGAGCGGTTTAGTTTAACTCAATAAACTAGATCCGCAATGGCAGCCTCTTCTTCTTCTTCTTCTTTAAACAATGCTTCTTCTCAAAACACCACTGTTGTTTCATACGACAATGGCTCTATAGCCAAACCACCAAAGTTTAACCCCAATAACTTCTTCTTGTTGAAAAGTCGTATGATACTCTTTTTAGATGGAGTTGACAGCAGATATCCAACTATTTTACATGAAGGTCCTTTTATTCCTAGAGTTTGGGACCGTTATAATGCAGACAAGGCAAAAGCTGATGAGGACTCTTCTGAGGAAGAAAGAACTCCAGCAAATGGGAGATACATTGTAAAGGATCCCAACAAATATAATGATGAAGACAGACGTCTTATAGCTCTTGATACTAAAGTCAGAGCCATCATTGCCCTTTCTCTACCTGATGAGGTCTATCACTCCCTTGTTAACCTTTCTACCGCTAAAGAAATGTGGTCCACTCTGTGTGTTCTCTATGAAGGTACGTCTGAAGTGAAAAAGAGCAGAAAGATTGCTCTTGTAAGAAGGTATGAACTCTTTTCTCATGAAAAGGGTGAATCTCTCTCAGACTACTACAACCGTTTTAACGGTCTTCTCAATGATCTAAAACTTGTGGGTCGCATTTATGATAATGAGGAAGTCTTGTGCAAGTTCATGGACTGTCTTCCTGAGTTTTGGGAAAACATTTGTACTTGCATCAAGTCTACCAAGGATCTTGACTCTATGCCACTCACTGCTCTTTATGGCACTCTCTTCAACCATGAGCAGACTAAACTGCTTAGGAAGTCTATCACAAAAGACATTAAAAGCTCTTCTCTAGCTCTTGTCAGTGATTCTTCCAAAAATACTGTGTGTATTCCTCGAATCACCTATCCCTCCGATTCTGACCGTGATAGTCAAGAGGACCCTAATGATCCTTCAGAAGCCTACCTTAGTGAGGCTGATGATGAAGGTGAGGAGACTTCCAGTAACCCTCGATTCTCTTCTGGAAAATCCAAGTTTTCAAGAAAACCCTCTTCTACTTTTTCTAAAATCTCTCCCTCTGACAAATCAAATGAGGAATGTTACAGGTGTGGGAGGAAAGGAAACTTTGCTTCTGAATGCAGGAGCAGGTCCTCTGATAAATCTAGACTGCCCTCCTCTAACCGTACATCCTCTAAGTTTGTCAGAACCAAGTCTGATTCTTACCAACCTTCTTTCCAAAAGACAAATATGTCTGTCTCCTCAAAGTCTGACCGGGCTGAGAAATACAAGGCAAAATATAAGAGAGAGAATGAGAGAAATGAAATCTTGCTCAAAAAGGGGAAAAAGTCAAATGATTGAAAACCATGATTGGGCAGATGAACCCACTTCTGAAAGTGGCAAAGAAATGGCCAACCTTTGCTTCATGGCTAAAATAGATGATGTTGATGAACAGTGAAGCTCAATCCTTCTCTATGGCCATTGTGTCTGCTGAGTGCTCTACCTCCTACCCAGGTACATCCCTCTCTCTCTCTCTATCTCCCTCTCTCTCTCTCTCCTTCTCCTTTCGGTTCTTCCCTTTCCTCACCAAGCCGAACCCAACACCTCCTTCTACCCTTATTCCTTCGGCCCTCCAACCCCAAGCCGAACTCCTCTCATTCCTTAATCCTTCCCATTTTCGCCCCCCCCCCCTCCACCGAATACAACCCAAACAACATTTTTGTTCTCACCCACCGAAAACACCAAAACCCAACCCCCTTTTTTTTCGGCTTCCTCCACCCCACCCAAACCTCATTTTTAATTTTTTTTCTAACCTCTCTTTTCTTTCCTTCTTTCCCTAGACTTCCCCCTACTCACCCATCCCATCCCTTCCTTTTTCTACCTACTCCCAAATATTCCACACCTCCCTCCATTCCCTCTCCTTACACACCTCCCTCCCATTTCTTCTCCTCATTTATTTACCCATCCTTATTTTTTTTACCCACTTCCATTACATCAACTCTCATCTCTCACCTCTCTTCCCATATTTCCTCCCTTTTCCCCCATTATCTCTTCCTTTTTTTTTTCTCTTTCCCCAAAAAAAAAAAAAAAACAAAAAAAAAAAACAGAAAAGAGCCTCCAAAAAAAAAAAAAAAAAATGGGCCACTGAATTTATGAGTTCTTCGTGTCTTGTAATTTTTCTGTGTGTCGGTATTTTTTTTCTATGTGTTGATGTCATCATCAAATAGGGGGAGAAAAATATTGGGCTCTCTGGTTGATTTGGTGATGACTCTCCAACCAACACATAGAAACTCAAGAAGACCTCTCTCAACAAGGGCTCTCTATCCACCAATCAAGCTCTTAGCCCAGGTATGTTTTCCTTCATAAACTCTCCCGATCTACAATGGGGTGATACTAAAGACACTCCGGTGTCCAAAGGTCCCTCAACTGTAGTGGACCCTTCTTCCCCTTTCTTCAGTGACGCCGGCTAGCACTAAATCCTCAACTGCTACTGGCACCGCCGCACTTGCCCAAATGGCCATACCACCGAAAGAACCTTCGGCGGTTACCCAGGTCACACCCCATATCTCAAAGCGGCGGCACTCTACCTCTTCCCTTCCCTCTCCTCTCAAGAGGCTAAGGAAGGTTTCAAGGGCCAAGCCACCTACTCCACCCACCGGTTCTTCAAAATCGGCAAGTGTTGAAATTTTCCCATCTGGGCCCGGGGACTCTGCTAAACCCAAAGCCATCTCCTTTGTATCTTCATAAAAAGATACAATTGTAAAATTGGGGACCCCTATTATTCCCTCATCAACCTTTTCCTTGGTTGATAAGGATGACTTGGACTCCTTCCCTATCCAAGGTGCCTCTTCTCCACCTCACAGCCTATCACCCAGGATTCTCAGTCCTGATGCTTCTGCACGATCCAAGGATGAATCTGCCCTTCCAAGAGCAGGTTCGGAGGATCCCGAAAATCTTCTGACTTCTTAGTTAAGAGGGAGTATGAGTTGAGGGGGAGCAACTTACCACTCAAGCTTAAACTCTGCTTTTGCAATGGACTATGTGATCAAAGCCACCTGACATTAGTTGAGGGGGAGTATGAATTGAGGGGGAGCAACCAACCACTCAAGTTCAAACAATCCCGACTACTGTCTTCTATATCTTTGTATTTTTTTTCTCATTCTTTATTCATTGTATTCATTTATTCGTATGTATAGCTATACTTTTTCATTTCCTTGTAAATGTCAGATATACAAAAAAAAAAAAAAGGGTCTATGTGAAAAGAACCCAAAAAGAGTAAAAATGGGTCAAAATGTATTTATTCAGTACACTCTTTGTTCTATTCTTTAGTATGGATGTCATCCTCAAATAGGGGGAGATTGTTGGGTCATCTGAAGATTTGAAGATGACCTCCTGATCTTCCATCTTATATCATCTTACTTAGAATATGTTTGAGGTTCTTTTAGCAGCTTGGTTTCTATACAAATGTTCGGTGAAGTCGAAGATCAGCCGAAGAAGACAAAGAAGGAGAATATCTCTCAAAGCGGATTGAAGATAGACTCCTCAGCCCAAAGCCAAGTATGCCTACTTGATCAACACCATTGGCCAGGATGGTGCCGATCTCAGTCTTCAGGAGCCGAAGACCTCTCAGTCTTCAGGAGCCGAAGACCTCTTCGGCCGAAGACTTCTTCGGAAGCCGAAGATTTCTCAATCTTCGGAAGCCGAAGACTTCTCAATCTTCAGGAGCCGAAAATTTCTTAATCTTCAAGGCCTGAAGATTTCTCTCTTCACATTGTACTTTTCTGACAAAGTATATTTGTGATATCTTGCATTGACGTGGACCTCATATGAAGATCAGATAAAGTAAGCTTTGTCTCCTACACCATTTTAAGGAAAGGTCTACACCATCCTGCAGGTCAACACTTCAAGCCAAAACACCTCAAGACAAAAGGTACATCTTGTACCTTGCTGAAGACCTGTGTCCATCCTTTGCTCAACAGGTGTCCCATGCATTTAATGCATGAGGCACTATAAATATGGAGGATGGTTCAACATGCAAGATACCCAGCAGAACCAGCTCTCTACCTTCAAGTTCTCTAAGTGCCTGGCAACTTTCTCTCTACGAAGATCTTATTGTTTTCTAAGTGTTTTACAATTGTTCTTCATTCTCTATGTGTAAGATTGTTTGAACATATCTCATATGTTCTCTTCCGCAACAATCAAAGTTTTCTATGTGTAATTCTTGATTTCAAATCAATAAGAATTAAATTAAGTGAAAAACCGTGTGTATTGTATTCAACCCCCCCTTCTACAATACTTTTCTTATTTACTTACTGCTATTTGGGACCAACAATAGATATTGGATGGTTTTTAGAGAGTGATAATGTTTTTTTTTTTTAATTTGTTTAATTTAGGCTTAATAATATAATATTTTTTATATAAAAAAATAAGTAGTTTGTTAAAATTCATTAATTATCTTATATATTTTAAATTTTAAATTTTTTATATTTAAATTGAGATGTTTATCCTGTTTTGATTATGTTTATCACACTTCAAATTTCATAATTTTAGGGTTTGGGGATTAGAGATAAGAATTTTGGGGGATAAGAATGGAATTTATTAATTAAGGTTAAAAGCATTTAAAAGTAGTACATATTGTTCCATTAGTTGTTTTTTAAGAGATTTTAAGTAGATTAGCATTAAATAATAGTACATAATGCTTAATGGGTTGTTTTTAAGAAAATTTTATGTCTCTTTTATAATATAGTATAGATAGATAGATAGATAGAGAGAGAGAGAGAGGGGTATTTTTTTTTTTTTTTTTGTAAACATATGTTTATCATTGGCTGAGATTTTATTTTATGAATGATTTCTAATTTTTTTAAGATTCGTCAAGATAATGAGCTTATATCAATCAATTAATTGAATTTGATTTGCTATCAGATTATCTTAGAGTTTAAATTATTTTTCTTAAAATTGACTAAGAGATCTTGAAACAAGATATGTACATATACACAAATACATATTTTTACAAATACATATTAATCAGTATTTTAAATCCAAACAATAGATAAAAAAATCATTCGTGAAATTAAACATAATATATTGTTTCTTAGAGTTTAGAGTAAACTCTAATTTTGGTCCCCAATGTTTGGTGATTTCTTTGAAAGTGGGACATGTGCTTTCATAATTCAAGTTTTGGTCCTCATAGTTTGAATTTTACTTCGAAGGAAGGACATGACCACTAACTCCATTAAAAAAAAACTCCGTTAGAGCCAGGGGTATTTTCGTCCAACCATGTTTTGTCCCTCTTTTTGCATTATTTTTTTTTTCTTGCTTTTGTAAAAACCCTGAAATTATAGGGCCAACTATGTAATTAACTATCATACATATATATATATATATATATATATATATATATATATATATATATATATATATATATATATATATATACAAATACAATACAGGGACGATCCCACAACCTTTCTCCGATGACCATCTTTTAAAAATTACAGAGGGACCATTGACCATTTTTTGCAAAAAAACAGGTTCTCCGACAAACCTCTCCCCCACCCCAAGTTTGTTGATCCATATCACCTCAGGGACGATGATTGTTCACCCCTGTGATTTGGTCCTCCGGTTTGGCCCCTGTGATTTGGCCCTGTAATCGTCGTGATCGTTCCTATGATAACGTCCCTATGGTTTCTTGCCTACTGAAATATAGGGTTTAAACGTGATCATCGTTGACTAGGAGACCTGTGAGTTTCTTTTGGGGAATTTGGGTGAAGATATGATGAGGTTTTGAAGTTAAAAGAAGTTAGAGACAAGGAAGAGAGTTGCACAAACTTTGGTGTGATAGACAAATGGAAACGGTAATGACCAAAGATGGATTTCGACAATATTCGATGGTCCTTGTGTGTGATATCGTCCCTGTGATGTTTATCGCCGAAATGGGGAGTGGGTAGGGGAGGCTAGGGTGACGCAACTAAGAGATGGTGTGATTCATCGGATAAGGTGGATGGTGGTGGTGTTGGGGTTCATCTAGGAAAGGTAGGGACGCCGGTTGTTCCTATGTGTATCGTCCCTGTGATTTGGTGAAGCTTAGAGTTAATTGCTTATTTGGTCCCTATAGTTTGATATATTTTACAAATATAAGAAAAAAAACAAAAGAGGATTACAAAAAGGGGGATAAAACATGGTTGGACGAAAATACCCCTGGCTCTAACGGATTGTTTTAACAGAGTTTGTAGTCAAGTCTTTCTTTCAGAGCAAAATTCAAACTATAAGGATCAAACCTTGAATTATAAAAGCACAAATCTCACTTTTAAAGAAATCATCAAACATCAGGGACCAAAATTGAAGTTTACTCTAGAATTTATATAATTTTATGACTTCTCAAACAATTGTTTGGCTCGTGAAAACGTATGTGTGTGTGTCTATATGTACACTTGTGAGTATGTAGGTGTGCACGTGTTTGTGTTTGTGTTTGTAGAGGGGGGTGTTTTGTGTGTGAATTACATACAAAAATACATACAAATCACTAGATAAAAATATAAATTTATTGATTAAATAAATAAGCAAATTTATTCGGACCCCTATATTTTAATTATTTTTCATTTCCATGAAAGAATAAAAAAAGGTTGAAAATCTTTGGCTAAAAGTTAAACATAAAGCTGATTTAACCAATCCCAATATTTTAATACCATTCTTTTATTATACCTTTATTTAAATAAAAAAAAAGTTTTTATATTTATTATTTGTAATGGGCAAAATCGTAATTTCACAACCTCCCAAAAAAAATCTAGCGAGAGGGTGAAATGCCAACTGTTTGAGAGCGTTTTTGATTCCTATAAAATCATCGCAAACAACTTCCACCACCACCACCACCAACAACAACAACAACAAACCAAACCTACCTTCTCTCTATACATACATATACATATATATATATATATATATGTATAATATTCGGCGGCCGTACCTCGCCGGTTTTGACATGGCACCACCGCCACCAGAAACAACCACCATCAACAGAAGCAGTAGCGACGGCGGCACCGTCATACTCAATAAATATCAACTCACTCGTCTTTTAGGCCGTGGTAGTTTCGCCAAAGTCTACCACGGCCGTTCTCTGACGGACAACTCCTCCGTCGCCGTCAAAGTCATCGAGAAACCCGCCACCGCCGATCCGGCAATGGAGCCACGGCTCGTCCGTGAAGTCGCCGCCATGCGTCTCTTAAACCACCCAAACATCCTCAAACTCCACGAAGTATTAGCGACGAAAAAAAAGATCTACCTAGTAATGGAGCTCGCCGCCGGCGGCGAGCTTTTCACTCAGCTCAGCCGCCGTGGACGGATGAAGGAAGCCACCGCACGGCTCTACTTTCAACAACTCGTCTCAACTCTCCACTTCTGTCATCAAAACGGCGTCGCACACCGCGACCTGAAGCCGCAAAACCTCTTACTCGACAGAAACGGAAACCTAAAAATCTCCGATTTCGGACTCTCGGCGCTGCCGGAGTCTCGAAAAGACGGGCTCCTACACACCGCGTGCGGGACTCCGGCGTTCACCGCGCCGGAGATCGTGCGCGGGAAAGGCTACGACGGCGCGAAGGCGGACGCGTGGTCGTGCGGTATCATTCTCTTTAACTTTCTCGCGGGGTACCTCCCGTTCGACGACAGTAATCTCGCGAACATGTACCGAAAAATCCATCAACGCGAGATCGCGTTCCCCGATTGGGTTGGGAAGCAACCCCGGGTCATAATTCAAAAGCTCCTCGACCCGAAACCCAAGACGCGAATGAGCGTCGAGACGTTAATGGGTCTGCCATGGTTCAGAAAATGTTTGAAACCCGATCCAACCCTCGAAATGCACGACGAAAACGAACCAATCAAAGATGATTATTCTTCGAATTCGTTGATGAATGCCTTTGATATCATCTCGATGTCGTCCGGGTTGAATTTATCTGGGATTTTCGAGGAGAAGACGATGATGAAGAAAGAGCGGCGGTTTACGTCGACGGCGACGGCGGAGGAGATCGAAAAGACGGTGGTGGAAGTTGGAGAGAGGTTAGGGTATCGATTGAAGAAGAGAAAAGATAAGAGTAAAGGTGTTGTTGGGTTGGTGAAAGGAAGGGTGATAATATTGGCAAAGGTGATGGAGGTGGTGCCGGAGTTGTTGTTGGTGGAGATGACGGTGGTTGACGGCGGCGATGGGTTCAATGAAGTTCAATGGGATGAGTTAAAAGTGGGTTTTCAAGATATTGTGCTTTCATGGCATACTGATGTATAGTGAACCACCTTTTTTTGTAACGCCTAATTAAGATATATATATATCCCTTTTGTTTAGTTATCTTTCAATTTTCGTAAAAACAAATAAATTAAATTTGTCGTAAATGATAATCTCGAAAGACCGATAAACGAATGCGTATCGACCATGTATGTAATGTGCGATTTCGGATTAATATCGATTAACTTTGTTTAAGACGAATAATGTCGGGTTTGTGTTGTGGGAATCATATATGATTTACTGTCGATTTGGGGGATTTATAACACATGAGATCGAATCTTAGACTGTCTTTTTATTGTAAATTTGTTTTTTTAATTGTATTGCGTTGGAAACATGACGTTTTTAACATGACGTTGTAGAAAAGTCTCAAGTGACACAACTTTGTCATTTATGGTAACTGAGAAACAATCTTGGCCACATGATTCAGTAATAAAGTCATTGGAAATCAAAGATGGTTAAACCAATTGTATCTTGCGATTTAAATTCGTTATAGTTGGTTTTGAAGGGGTGTTTGGATGTGTGTTTTAAAAATTTATTATCTGATTATTACAACTTCCAGTCTCATCAGTTTTCTAATAAAATACTTTTATTGATAATCATTTTATTAGTGTTAAGAGTTCAAACAAAAACATCTTTCATTTTATGAAAATGAAAGAACATATTATTATCATGTAAGTGAGACAAAAAGATGAGAGAGAGAGAGAGGGGGGGGGGGGAGAGAGGAGAGGAGAGGAGAGGGGGCTCGAACATGGCAGAAAGACGTCAACGACAACACCAACGACCGTAGATTAAGGTCAGAATCCAACCCGAAACAAGTTTCGTATATGTTCTTCAACTTCCCGGAAAGTATGGAGATGGGAAGCATGTGGAAAATATTCAGAAGATACGGCAATGTAACAGACATGTACATGGCTAGGAAACGACTACGATGTGGGAGGAAGTTCGGTTTTGTTCGGTTTCGTAAGGAAAGCGGGAATATGTTTCTGGAGCATCATCTGAATAATGTGTGGATCGGTTCATTCAAACTAAGAGTCTTCAAAGCAGATAGAGATGGAGGTAAGAAGGAGAAAGAAATAAGACCGGAAAAAGTTCGAGAGATAGATAGAAACAATAGTAGGAGTTATCAGACAAAGGTACACCCACAGCAAGGAACGAGGGGGGCCGAAGCGAAGGAAGATCGTCAACCATTTGATCGACAGTCGTACGCAGCAGCGGTGATAGGGAGTAAAAGAGGAGGGGAGAAGAGTGAGAAATCAAGTGGCACAAACGAGGAAGTAATAGGTGAATGGATGCTGGACGAGAAATCGAAAAATTATCTGAAAGGTTGCCTTGTGGGGGAAGTAGAATCCTTGGATAACATCGAAACAATAAGGACGCTAATGAAAGAAAAAGCAATCGGAGTAACTGTTTATGCCAAAAATCTCCCAAGGAAAATTTAAGGTAAGTGTAGAGCTTGATCCAACCAAAGAAAGTAGCTTTAATAACCGTGCGACAATAATAAAAGTGAAATAAATGAGATAAGGGAATTGGTGACGCGGAAAACCCCTAAAATGGGTAAAAACCGCGGACGAGTATGAGTCGTCGTGCACTATGGACGTCAATCAGGGACGTCGTCCTTGTTAACAAGTGTTACAAATGAAATGTAATGTAAAACAATACAATAAAATAAAATCGGTCGTGCGTCGTGTGTACTTAGACTTCAATCGTTCGTCGTACGACAAACAACAAAGGCTTTATGAACTTCAATAGAGATTGAGTGAGCTTAAGAACGTAATTCGTGAGCTTGTAAAGTCTGAGAACCAGGTGTCCGAATGTGAAGTTCAATCTTCATATTTATACTCCAATTGTCCGTTAGCAAGTCTTGAATGCATATCTTTAATAGAGTATCCGTTTAATATTGATGATAGCGTCCGTTACATCCGTTGTTATTGGTAACGTCTTCCGTTATGATCTCTAATCATAAACGTCCTTGTAATCCTGCATTAAACATAATATAAAGTATGTTGTAGTTTAATAACTGAAATCATGTCGTACGACAGCCATCATGGACGGGTTTTGATAGTTTGGTCGAAGTCGCTCAAAGGAAGGGCGTCAGTTATTTCTCTGGTCGTGCGACTATGGGCTAATGGACTGTTGGAATCTCTAGTCGTACGACAAAGGACCTTTGTTATTTTTTACCCAAACAGTTTGCCCCCAAATTTAAAATTCAAACGGCAACTTTTTGAAATTTAAATTTAAGACTAAGACACGTGTTTATAAAAGAAAAAGCGGGTAACTTGCATAGAACCGAATCGGTTCGTTTCCAACTGAATAATGACGTTACGTTTAACAAAATAAACAATTTGACAGCTAATGAAGGACATGTGTCATGCTCTCGTTGAGTGTACTCAAGGGGTTGTCTGACACGAACGACACGTGTCAATTTGATTGACCGTCGATTTTTGGCGATTTGATTTCTGATTTTTAGTATAAATAGGGATTATCCTTAATCTTTTCCTTTTTTACGTTTTACCCCTTTAGAGATTTCATACTTCCGGCGAGATACACTTTCCGAGTGACCAAGATCCTTTCCATTCTAAGTTCGAGGTTTAGAACGCTATTTAAGGTACGATTTTCCGTTCTTTCCTCTGTGTCAGTTTATATGCATAGGAAGTCCATAGCCAGGAAGCCTAGGAAAGCTTGGGATATTCTTAGTTATTAGCGTGCGACTCTTAACATCCCTGATTTCCAGATGTCGAGCGAGCCTGTGAGCATGTATAGGGAGGAAGAGCATTTAGATTACTTTAAGAGTTTGGCCAGGCTTCCAGATGAAATAAATCTGGTGTCGTCGGAAGATTTAAGGTCGGATGAAGTTCCGAGGGGATATTGTGTTCTGTATGAATATCCCTTCAAGATAGGTTTTACTTGGCCATTTAGCCCTTTGGTCAGGGCATTTTTAGATGCGTTTGACTTGACGCCTGGACAGTTAATGCCTCAATTCTGGCGGATTGTCCAGGTGATCGATCGTCTTACGGCCGATTGGGAGGTACCGTTCAATGTGAACGACCTCCTAACTGCCTATAGCGTTCGACCGGATAATTATCACCGATATAGTCTATTCCCTCGTTCGAAGGGAGATAATGTACTGATACATAATACCGCGGTGAACGATCGTGGTTGGAAACGTCAGTACGTTTTCCTCCAAGTGGCGTCTGTAAATGACAAAGACAGCCAATGGTTGTCGTCCGGCTGGAACGAATCGGGTAGGTTTAATGTTTTTGTCGTGCGTTTTTGTTTTTATAACGTATATTCTGATGTCTTTCTTTGTTTGGCAGTGATCGACTTCACTAAAGTGAAGCCAAGGAGAGATTCTCACGACAAGATTCAGAGGATCTTGGAGAGAAGTATTACTGATCGTTCGTTTTCACCTCGGTCGAACGACGAGGAAGACGAGGCCGTTTTTGTAGCTGAGGTGACGTCTGTTGAGGGTTCTCGTAGAGAAGGATATAGGGAAGAAGAAGAAAGAGAAGAAGAAATGACCGGTAAGTCGCTCGACAATACTTTTCACTTGTATATCGTACGTCATTTTTTTTAACTTGCTTTCTTTTTTCAGAGGACGCAGCTGTAAAGTCGGCTGCCGTTAAGCGAGCCGAGCAACTGGAGCTCGCCCGCCAAGGGAGGGAGAAAACGAAGAAAAGATATGCCCCTTCCACGGGGGTAGATCCGATACGTGTCCGAGGCAAGCCTCGGTCCTCGCCCAAGAAGACGGGCGATGCCACTCTGTCGTCCCTTTCAGGGGAGACACCAGCGAAGGGAACCGTTGCTGGGGTCGAGCTTGGAGGCTCGATCAAGGCGACGAAGGATGCCCCAACAACGGGGGTGTTGGGCGTTGAAAAGCCCTTTGCCGCACCTTCTTCTTCCTCTAAGAGTGAGGAGAAGAATAAGGAAAAAGTGGGAGAGATGATATTCAAAGCCACTCTCCCAGCTGACTTTATGGCTAATGACGTTCTCGAGAGAGACGTCATTTTTCCACACCTGGCAAAATTTCTTCTCCCGACTTTCTACGATCGGTACAAAGAATCTCGGGTTGAGGACACGGGGGCACATGCTGCTGGTCTCTCTTTCATGGTAAGTTTTACTTATTCTCCTTTTTCGTTGCTCATTTTTTACTACTAATTCTTTTCCTTTTGTCGTGCAGGCTTTCCAAGCTTGTCTGAGCTTCTACGCTCAGACAGAAGGTCTTAGGTCATCTTTTCCTGATGTCAAGAAAAGGGTCGACGAGGCTCTTGAAAAGGAAAAGGTCGCCCTAGAGGTGGTCGAGGCTGAAAAAGCAAAGGTCGAGAACCTCAAGGTTGAACTCATCGATGCCCGGAGTCTTCTAGAGATTTCGGATCGTGAGAAGGTCAAGCTCAGGGACCGTCTCTTTGAGCTTGAGGCGTCTTCGACTAAATTAGAGATCGAGAAGATTAAGGCTATTACCACTGCTGCTGCTTCTGCTGACGAGATCGCGACTCTGAAGAAGAGGGTCGAAGATCTGGAGGACGACGTCAAGGACTTGGAGATGGAGAATAAGCAAATTGAGGCTTTCTCCCGCTTCACGGCCCGAGCTGCTTTAATGAGGCGTCACTTGAAGGGGAAGGATCCTATGGCATCGGCCTCCGAAGAACTCAAAACTTACCTCGACACTGTCGGGACTGAGAGGGACCTGGATGAAGACGACGAATTGGAGGAGAGCGATGGCGTAGGAGAAGTGGCAGTAGAGGAGACCATCGTCGTTCAGGGACAACCTGACGTTCCTCCTACTTAATTCCTTTTGAACCTATCACCTAGAGGTCGACCGTTTGTGGTCGTCCTTTATACTTGTAACTCAATATCTAATGAAAAAAGTATCTTTTTTTCGTCGACGCTTATTACTTGTTTTTATAACTAATCGTACATCGAGAAATTTAAGTAGATGGACAACTACATTATATCAAACATTCAACCATACCATCATTTATAAAGAAATCAACTGAAACTTTCGATCGATCTTGGGTAATTTGTAATAATGGTTCTTGATTCTAAGTATTTGAACATCAAGTGCAGAATTTAACCTTTGTCGTCCATTAAAATTGAACATATACGTGTGATCGCATGAGTTTTACTCGACACAAAGATTTTAAATAAGTCGTGCGTCCCTGTGAAAAACAACATTAGTGGGGTGGTCGTTGGTTTGACCAATGACCCTACGATGCTTAAGTCAGTAATTTTTCTTAAGAGATAATCTAAGGAAATAAATATGAAATTTAAAAGAAATACCTCTTTAAATGAACTGCATTCCAGCTTCGTGGGATATCTCGACCGTCGAGGGTTTGGATTTTATAAGCTCCTTTACCCACGATGCTAGAGATTTGATAAGGACCTTCCCACTTAGTGGAAAGCTTACCTGCATTGACCTCTTGAGTATTTTGAAATACTCGACGTAGAACGTAATCACCTTCTTGAAAAACTTTGATTTGGACATTTTTGTTGAAATGTCGCTCGACCACTTGTTTCTGTGCCGCCATGCGAATGTGCGCAGCTTCTCTAAGCTCTTCTAGAGCGTCGAGGTCATAACTTAGGTCGACCAAGTTATGCTCAACGGACGTATGTCTTGAAGTCGGTAGTCGTACCTCAATAGGTAACACAACTTCACATCCATAGACTAAGGAAAAGGGAGTTTGTCCTGTGGACGTACGAGGTGTCGTACGATTAGCCCATAGAACGGAAGGCAATTCTTCCACCCACTTCTCTTTGGCAGCTTTGAGTCTTTTCTTGATTGAATTGATGATAGTTTTATTACTTGACTCGGCTAGACCATTCGACTGTGGATATCGAGGCGTCGATGTTACCAACTTGATGTTCCTTTCTTCACAAAATCTTCGCATTCGATCACTGATGAATTATGTCCCGTTGTCGCACGTTATTTCAGATGGAATTCCAAACCTACAAATGATGTTAGTTTGGATAAAAGAAACGACTTCTTTGTCCCGAACCTGGGAGAAAGCCGCTGCTTCGACCCACTTAGAGAAATAATCTGTTAAAACTAAAAGAAATATTTTTTGCCCAGGGGCAGGTGGTAGTTTCCCAACAATGTCCATTCCCCATTTCATAAAGGGACATGGGATCAAAGTCGAGTGCAAGGGTTCAGAGGGTTTATGAGACATACATGTGTGCTTTTGACATGCGTCGCACGACTGTACATACCTGATCGCATCTTGCCTTAATGTCGGCCAATAGTAACCTTGTCTAGATATCCGGTTGGCTAGACTGCGACTTCCTGAGTGGTTTCCACATTCACCGTCGTGCATATCTTGTAGGATTTTCTGGACTTGCGGCTTGTTGGTGATACATCGCAGATTCAGACCAGTCGAAGATCTTCGATATAATTGTCCTCTGATCATAACATACCTTGATGCTTTAAATCTAACCTTTCTTGCTTCCATTCTGTCATCAGGCAGTTGATCGTTCTCCAGATAATTTTTAATGTCGTCCGACCAAGAGTTTTCTTCCTCAATTGGTGCGACCAAAATATTACCATCGTCTTTGATGGATGGTGTTGCAAGGTGAACTATTGGTATATTATCGAATGTCGTTTGATTAAGTGTTGATCCCAAATTGGCTAATGCGTCAGCTTGAGTGTTCTGATCTCTTGGTACCTGTTCGACTATGAAGCGACTGAACTTCTTTGCTTCTTCCTTTACTATTTTATAATAAGCAATCATCCTTGAATCTTTTGCTACAAATTCTCCATTAACTTGGTTAACAACTAGGGACGAGTCGCTCCGGACATGTAGACATGTTGCCCCTAAGTCATGAGCAATTTTCATTCCTCCAATCAGTGCTTAATATTCTGCCTCATTATTTGTTGCCTTGAAGTCGCACCGTATGGAGTACATTATTTTGCCCCCTTGTGGGGACTGTAGGATGACACCCAGGCATGTTCCTCGTATGTTCGACGAACCATCTACGTCGAGCGTCCAAGTAGTGTCGTGCAAAGTCGCCACAATTAACTCGTTGGACGTCGTCGCTTCTTCTAGTTCCGGACTGAAATCTGTAACAAAATCTGCCAAGACCTGTGATTTGATCGTCGTCTTAGGCTTGAAATCCATATCATAATTGCTGAGGTAGATGCTCCATTTAGCTAGTCGTCCTGTTAGTTCAGGTTTTCTTAACACAGACTTTAATGGAAAGTTAGTTACCACAGTTATAGGATGCGATTCAAAATAATGTCGTAGCTTCTTAGCGGCCATGACTAACGAAGGCAAGAGTTTTTCTATAGATGAGTACCTGGTTTCAGCGTCTAGTAGAGTTTTACTTACATAGTAGATTGGCAGTTGTTGTCCGTTGGTTTCTCGTATAAGGACTGCACTTACCGAATTAATGCTAACGGCCAGGTAGAGTTGAAGAGCTTCACCTTTCTCAGGTTTAGAGAGGAAGGGAGGTGATGTCATGTATTTCTTGAGTTGTTGCAATGCCTCCTCGTGCTTATCAGTCCACTCGAATCCTTTATTTTTTCGCAGGACGTTGTAGAATAGGTGACATCTGTCGGACGACTGAGAGATGAACATGTTCAACGCTGCTACACGTCCTGTTAGACGTTGGACTTCTTTAAAAATTTTGGGTGATTTTAGCTCGATAATTGCTTTAATTTGGTCTGGGTTAGCTTCGATTCCTCGTCGTGTGACCATATAACCGAGAAATTTGCCAGCTCGAACTCCAAAAGAACATTTTGTCGGATTCAACTTCATTTTGTATTCACGCAAAATGTTGAACGATTGCTTCAAATGTCCTATATGATCGTCCGTATGCTTTGATTTGACAAGCATGTCGTCGATGTATACTTCCATAGTGTCGCCCAAATGTTCTTTGAACATCATATTCACCAATCGTTGATACGTCGAACCTGCATTCTTAAGACCAAAAGGCATTACTTTATAACAATAAATACCTTTATCTGTCATGAAGGCTGTTTTTTCCTGGTCGTCAGAATGCATCAATATCTTGTTATATCCAGAATATGCGTCCATGAAAGTGAGTAATTCATGTCCAGCTGTAGCGTCGACCATAGAATCGATGTGTGGCAATGGAAATGGATCTTTTGGACAAGCCTTGTTAAGGTCTGTGAAATCAATGTAGACTCTCCATTTGCCATTTTTCTTTTGGACGACAACAACGTTGGCGAGCCAGTCTGGATATTTGACTTCTCGTATTTTTCCTGTTTTAAGCAAATTATCAACTTCGTTGTTGATAACTTTATTTCTTTCAGGAGCGAATTTTCGTCTTTTCTGCTGAACAGGCTTGAACGATGGATCAACGTTGAGTTTATGAGAAATGATACTTGGATCGATACCCACCATGTCTTCGTGCGTCCATGCGAAACAATCATTGTGATCCTGCAAAAAAGATATTAGTCTCTTTTTAAAAGAAGGGTCGAGCGTCGAACCTATGTAAACCATCTAATCAGGCTTATCCTGGTTTAGGATGACAACTTCCAAGCGATAGTCGTCGTCAGTCCCAGGAACGTCCTGGTTCTGTAATTGCTATAATGTCTGCTTTGGGGGCTTCAAAGAAACTTTGTAACATTCCCTAGCAACTTTTATTTCGCCTTTGATCTCCTGTACTCCCCATTGCGTGGGAAATTTCAAGGTTTGGTGGTACGTCGAAGGTACAACTTTCATGTCTTGAATCCAAGGTCGCCCAAGGATAACATTATAAGCTGATGAGCAATCGACAACATTGAACTTCGTTTGCCTGTTGATTCCTTTAGCATATACTGGTAGTGTGATTTCCCCTATGGTACTTGTCGCTCCTCCGTTAAATCCAAAAGTGTAGTCGAACGTCGTGTAATCTTGGATTTATCGATTCCCATTGCTTTCACTGCATCAAAAAAAATAATGTTAGTTGAACTACCTCCGTCGACGAGTATCCTCTTTGTCAGACAATTTCCAATGCTCAATTGGATAATTAGTCCGTCATGATGTTTCTGATGTACGTCGCCGAGGTCTGCTTGGTCGAACGTCAAGGTCATAGCTTCTAATTCTGCGTCTTCCATGGGTCTTGCCTCCTTTGGAATTGGTCGGTTGTCAGGACCGCGACTAGCATGTCTTTTAGCAGCTTAATATGTGGTCCCACAGACATCAGAGCCTTCGGTGATACAATTAAGGTAAGTGTGGAGCTTGATCCAACCAAAGAAAGTAGCTTTAATAACCGTACGACAATAATAAAAGTGAAATAAATGAGACAAGGGAATTGGTGACGCGGAAAACCCCTAAAATTGGTAAAAACCGCGGACGAGTATGAGTCGTCGTGCACTATGGACGTCAATCAGGGACGTCGTCCTTGTTAACAAGTGTTACAAATGAAATGTAATGTAAAACAATACAATAAAATAAAATCGGTCGTGCGTCGTGTGTACTTAGACTTCAATCGTGCGTCGTACGACAAACAACAAAGGCTTTATGAACTTCAATAGAGATTGAGTGAGCTTAAGAACGTAATTCGTGAGCTTGTAAAGTCTGAGAACCAGGTGTCCGAATGTGAAGTTCAATCTTTATATTTATACTCCAATTGTCCGTTAGCAAGTCTTGAATGCATATCTTTAATAGAGTATCCGTTTAATATTGATGATAGCGTCCGTTACATCCGTTGTTATTGGTAACGTCTTCCGTTATGATCTCTAATCATAAACGTCCTTGTAATCCTGCATTAAACATAATATAAAGTATGTTGTAGTTTAATAACTGAAATCATGTCGTACGACAGCCATCATGGACGGGTTTTGATAGTTTGGTCGAAGTCGCTCAAAGGAAGGGCGTCAGTTATTTCTCTGGTCGTGCGACTATGGGCTAATGGACTATTGGAATCTCTAGTCGTACGACAAAGGACCTTTGTTATTTTTTACCCAAACAGTAACAGATCTGAAAATGCTGGGAAGCAGACAAATCCTACTGAAACTCGAAAACGAATCAGCCCTAGCCGGTGTGTTGAAGAACAAATCCCATGGGCTACACTATTGGGCAAAGGACCTTCGGAGATGGTCGGAAGGTTACCGGAACTCAGAGAGGCTCATATGGCTAAAAATAACAGGAATCCCGTTACATGGTTGGAATGAGAAACTGTTCACGGAGATAGCAAGTAAATGGGGAAAGGTTTTGAGGACCCATAATTGTCAATTAGAGGATAGTAACAGCTTACTTTGGGGAAAAGTATTGATCAGCACATCGATCCTATCCCCGATCAACGCCTTGAAGTGTATGAATATGGGAAATTTCTATTACCGTATTTTGATAGACGAAGAAGAAAGTAGCTTATTGGGGTTGATGGAGGCAGAGGATGACGATTGTTCGGTGGAAGAATCCTACTATGGAAATGACGAGGAGGAGGGAGGCTCGTCGGTCCCGTCTATCTGGTCGGAAGATAGAGAAAAGAGTAACGGGGAATGGGGAATCGAGGATACATGGGAAGAAGTTAAGGAAGAGAAGAAGATAGAACCTCAAAGTCAAAAGTCAGACAAATTTTCTTTCCATCCCATCGACGGCCTTCAGGCCGGAATTTCGACCGGTTTTTCGATCGGAAAAACAAAAAAGAAGACGGTCACTGGACAGGGAGGCAAAGGGTCATGTTGCATGGGGAAAAAGGAGAATTTAAAATTCCCAAATTATGACCCTATGGTGGCTGAAAATTCTGGCGGTCCCATTAATTCGTGGATCGAAATTATCAATCAAGAAAAAGGGGCGGATGGCAAAGAAACTCCAAGCTTAGATACTTTGGGTAACAATAAGTCTATTGGGCCATCAAACCTTAGGCCCACGAAGGACATGTTCAACGCTAATGGGAAAAATAAACAAATGGGCCTTGGACAATCGATTAGAGTTGGACCCGCGATAGAGAATGGGCCTGTAGTTAATGAGGCCAAATCAAAAAATGAGGGAATTGGAATGCTATTGGGGAATCCTAAACCAAAGGTACTACTGGGATTTAATGGTGAAAAATCCAGATCGAAAGAAAAACGTGTTAGAGCAAACAGGAAGTCGGTCGATGAAAATATGGAGGAGGAATTGGCGAGGAATAAAGCGCATATTGGGAGGCTGAAAGGAAAAAGAGGCGACGATATCAATTTGGGGGGCGGAAAGGTTAGTTTTCACATTATCAAAAAAATGGCGAGGAAAAACAACAATAAACTGGGTATGAAAAGAGGGAAGAACAACGGTGTCGCGAAGAAATCAGTAACCGGTAGTTTGGGAAGACGAGATTCGACGAATTCTGCAATTCAAGCAGCACTCTCAAAAGAATTAGGGAGCAAAGAAACAGTGGTAGGTTCAGAAGTCTTTAGGAGCATGTTGGGGATGGAATGGAAGAGACCGAAAGGGGATGGGCAGGAAGCTCATCAACTGAATGAAGATGTAAGTGGCAACGAAACAGTAGGTATGTCTCGTTCCCTGCCAATTAATCAATGAATATAATCTCGCTGAATATACGTGGATTAGGGTTGTGGAAAAAAAAGAAATATGTACGGGAACTAAGCGGGAAGGTGAAGCCATCAGTTCTGGGAATTCAAGAGACGAAAATAAAAAACTGGACGAGTAATCAGGTTACAAAGTTATGGAGTGATGATGATTTCGATTTTGCATACTATGAGCCGTTGGGGTCCTCGGGGGGTATAATTACTATATGGGATAAAAAGACTTTCAAAAACGAGTTTGTGATAAAGGACGCCTCCTTTCTAGCGGTAATCGGCGGCTGGGAAGGAACGAATTGTCTCGTGGGTCTGATCAATGTATATGGCCCAAGAGAGTTAAAAGAAAGGATGGAAATTTGGAAGAAACTAGAATCGTTGGTCGATAAGGATGAGGTGAGTTGGTGTATATTATGGGACTTAAACGAAGTGGGAGGAGAAAATGAAAGAATTAACTTGATCACGAACTCAAAAGGATCGGAGGAATTTAACGACTTCATTAATAGGAGCAATCTAATGGAGGACCCGATGATAGGTAGAAGATTCACGAGAATTAGTTATGATGGTCTAAAATTCAGTAAATTGGATCGTTTTTTGATGACGAACGAGTTTGGGACAAAGTGGAAAAAAATTAGGGGTAAAAGCCTTGGAAAGGAAGTGGCGGATCAAATGTCGATTCTACTCTTTGAAGACAAGTCGGATTTCGGTCCTAAGCCTTTTAAGTTCTATGACTTATGGTTAAAGGAAGAAGGATTGGAAGAAGTGGTTACTTCCGCTTGGAACTTGGAAGTCCGCTCAAGAAGACCGGATGAAATTTTTCGTGACAAGATGAAAAACGTAAAAAAGTTAGTAAAGGATTGGGCTAAGAAAAGATTCGGGAACTTGGAATCGGATTTGGGGACTGATAAACCCAAGATCTCTAAATCTTAGAGAGAGAAAGTAGAGAGAGAAAGTAAGAGCGCCAAAAGTAGTCTGATATTCAATATGTGTTCCAAAGTTACAAAACAAAAGAACCAAGGGGACTTAAATACCCCAAGGTCTAAACAGAACAAATAAGCTACCTAAACACTGTTTAAACCACAGATAATAAATACATTGATTATTATTCAAAATAGACTTAACAATCTCCCCCTTAGTAATCAATGACGCTCTTCTCTTTGACGAAGTCTATTTAGTCCAAGCAATACTTCTAGGCGTCTTAGAGTTGAGCGGAAAATCAACTTCTCACCAATAATATTCAATGTCTTCTTGAGAATTTGAATTTCATCATTTTCAAGCTGGAATGAATTTCTTCTTGTCTCTAAAAATCTTCTTTCAGCAGCTTTTAAACGTTGCTCCAACTGTAGCTTGATCACCTTCAAGGTTCCATCTGAGTAATGACTTATCTCTTCAAATCTGAGGAAGCATTTTTCACTTGAACCATTCCTGTAAATAACTCCAAATGGATCTTGAAGAATGGTGAATAGAGGATAAGAATCTAAGTTCTGCAAGCTACGATTGGGCCTTAGAAGATTAACCATCGGCTGAAAGCTTTCAGCAGCCATTTGAAAATCAAACACTCTATAGAATCTGATTTGGCGCCGAATAAACCTTTTTATCACAAACAGTGCTTGAGAGACATCTTGTGTTCTGTGACAGAGATCCCTGAAATGATTATACAGAAATTCAATATCATCAATAGATAGATCACTAAAATCTGCCTCCGAGAAAGTATATAACTTGCAGTCTCTTCTTTCCACTTCAAAGTCCGGATACTAGATATTAACAAATTTATTTATCGTGACGCTCATAACTCGGACAATCAGATGCGGAGAAGAAACGAGATTCTTTCCACGGCACTGACACTTGATGAACATTAAGTATTCATACTTATAATCATCATACTCCTTTTCAACCCCAAGAATTGCATGAATGTTGATCTGTCTTCTTCTAGAAACAAAAATATTACTCTGAGAGTCTTCTAGAAAAGCAGATCTTAGCCTTGAATCCATATGTCGTAGATGCAAACTTCTTTGTCTCTGCTGTCTAGATAAAGTTGGTCCTTCTTCTAAGATAGATGTTGGAATCACAGGTTCAGAAGGAAGAACATCAGCTTGTGCTCTGGACGACTGACCAACTTCAAATGTACTAGAATGAGCAATGGTAGTCGGAGCAGAATCAGCAGCAGGAGTAGAAGTAGTTGGAGAAGTTTCAGGAATTTGAGTATCTTCAAGAATCTCATCTTGAGAAGGAAGATCACTGTACAGCATGTTTGAAATTTCTTCATCCTTAGCATCCATAAAAACAATATCATCTTCAGTATCAGACAATACAATGATATCCTCATACTCTTCTTCCTTTACTTTGCAAAGTTTCTCATATTTGACGTCATCGTCATCATCTGAGTTAATCTCTATGAAGTTTGCGAAGAAGGATCTCATATCATTAGCTGCTTCAAAATCATCTAGCTCATATGCCCTTGTTGCAGTATCAGGATCAACATAAACGACGATCTGCATATTGTTCTCAATATTCTTCTCAGAAAAGTTCAAATAATTAGACATCGCAGACAAATCTACATGTTCTATCATAATGTTCACAAGATCTTCAATACTGCAGTCTTGAACATTGTCAGCACTCTTATCTTTGTCAGCTGCCTCTTCTTGCGTTTGATCTTCTCTAACCGACGAACCCTCCACCCTCTGTCTCTTAGTCATCTCCCCCTCATGACCTTGATGATCTGGATCATCCTGGTCATGTATTCGTTTAAGAGACGGACCTGCTTCAGTTCTGCAGTCCAGTTCATGACGATCAAATCGGTCAGAGAGAGCGGTTAGAGCTTGAGTCAAGAGAGAAATGCCTTCCTTGATCTCCGAAAAATTCGTTCGAGCTTCAGTACGGAAAGAAGTGAATTCCTCGTATAGCGTAGAAACCCTGTCAGATGCAGAATTAGAAGCTGGAGTCGGAGGCGGAGGCGGATTCGGTTGAAAAGTCCGTAACAAAGAGATCAAATCTTGATTTTGTTGTTCTGGCGGCGACAAAGAAAGAAGACGATCATAGAGCAAATCAGTCAATTCTGTAATTGGAAGATCTTGAACAGAAGAGCGTGAAGTAGAAACAGGAGGAACTGAAGTTGATACGCCAACAGATTGTGTAAATAGTGGAGGACGCGGAATAGAAACAATCGCTGGAGCAGTGATAGACACAGTTGAAGGTTCACGGATAAGTACCCCAGTCGGTCGTCTGAATGGAATCTCTTGTGAAATCGAAGGAGCATCAATCTCTGGCATCTTACATTTGAAAAGAGCCTTTAGCTTTTGCACTTGTTCCTCTTTCTCAGCATCCATACGATCAGTCAGTTGACGAATAACCTCATTCATAGATGTGAATTTCTCCGTCGTATCACATATTTCAACTAAAGAAGTCTCGACACAAGAAGTTGGCTCAGGCGAAGAATGAGAAAATGTTGTACCTTGATCTCGAAGCTGAGTCGTAGCATTAGTAAATGCTATATCAAGCTCATCAACTTGAAGATCAGCAACTGCAGCATTAATTGGTACAGAAGCTTCATCAGACATAACATCTTTTTGAACATCTACTTCTGGTTCCCTGAATTTCCTTTCATAAACATGAAAACGGGGCTGATCAGCATCATTTCCATCATTGTCATCATCATCTCCATCTTCAGCGCCATCAATATCATCATAAGCAGAGGTATCATTATCATCAACATCATTTCCAGAAGTGGCATCATCATTATGAGCAATATCAGCAGATTCAGTGACAATAGCTGCAAGAACATCACCTATTTGTTGATTGGCAACAACTGCTTCAACCTCTTGATCGGCAACATCTACTTCAACTTCTTGATCGGCATGAAAAGATGCAGCTTGTTGATCATGAGACGGTTCATCTTGGTCATCTGCCAAAGAGAGATCATTTTCCAGACAATATTGAATTATGCTATCATCGGATGGATCAGCATAATTCATAACGAGCTCATGAGGAATCGGCATGGAATAGTTGAAATTCTGCTTCGGTCTTTGAATATATGTCATCTCAGTATCCGGAATTTGAGGCCAAGACAATCGACGAGGTATAGCAGAATTACTTCTGAGCATACTGCGAACAATCAGCTTCATATATCGGACAAACGGAATAAACTTGCGCTTCTTATGTGTCAGTTTGTCTTGCACTCTCTCCGAAAGTTCGGTCCAGAAGATATACGTATAGTCGACATGCAAGTCATATACAACTGCATGGAACAACCGAAGATAATGCAGACTCGCATTATCCGTGCCAGAATGTTTTGACGTGAGGCATCTGTTGAGGACGGAGAATAGAGCATACCATACTGGAGGTAGATTGGACTTGTCAAAGTCACTTACTCTGTTCAAAGTACCAAGATATCCAATATTTCGGATACCCTCTAAGACATCCACTTCCAAAGGAAAACTGTCGTAAGATGTACGACCAGGTCTGGAATTAGGCTCAGGAAGCTCCAGAATAAGTCTGAGTCGCTTGTAAGATAAAAATGAATCGAACTGATCGATTTGCAAGTCGAATCTGTGAGGACGAGCGAGCTCATTCTTTGTAATTGAATGCCATGCCTGCTGAAGATAGACCTCAGGAACATCTGCGCAATAAGATAGAGCTGGAGCTAGAGGATGTCCTTTTAGAATAGCTCGTATAACTAGATGAATTTTGATTCTGTCAAAATCCACGAAGTAATTGTTTGGCTTGTAGGGCAAGATGTACATCAGTGTTGGAAAGACATCATTCGGTGATCGACGTGAAGCAAAAAGATTTGCCCCAACAGAAGGGACAAACGGCATAGGTGTCTCATGAGACGCACGATCAGAAGGGTCATCGAGAATAACATTCTCATCTTGGATCACTGGATCAGTGTTTTGAGAAGCCATAGAAATACATGTAAAACAGAAACGAAGAAAATTAGACTAGGAAAAGAGACAAAAAAGAAATGAAAAAATTTTCTAAGTCAGGTTTGTGCGACAAGTGGAAAACGCAAACTAAGGTTTTCGCGATGAACTTGTAACGCAAAGCAAAGTTTGCGTGATAAACGAGTGGCGCAAAGTAAGGTTTGCGTATCAAGTTCATGACGCAAAACAAGGTTTGCGTGAAACACTTGTGAAACAGACATGACCTGGAAAACATTTCATGAACATAAAGAAAACAACACAAAGGTTTGCGTGAAAGGAAGGAAACGCAAAGGAAGGTTTTCATGAGCAACAGATTACGCAAACTTAGGTTTGCGTGACCAACATGTAACGAAAACTATATTTTGCGTGACCAAAGGGTAACGCAAACTATACTTTGCGTGACCCTATACTTTGCGTGACCAAAGGGTAACGCAAACTATACTTTGCGTGACCAAAGGGTAACGCAAACTACACTTTGCATGACCTGAAGGTAACGCAAACTTATACTTTGCGTGACCTGAAGGTAACGCAAACTACACTTGCAAAACCCTAGAAACAAGCAATTGCGTGAGTTCATATCTGATATGTCAAAAATTTCAAGGAAAACGATTATTAAACATGAATTATGTTCGAAATTCATTAAGGAAAGAGTACAAACATATTTCGATCACTTTTATACAGATTAAAAGCAATATTCAATTGAAAATTTTGGAAAAATAGAGATGAACAGACGCCTTCGCAAACAACAATCTAAACATAAAATTGAAGCAACCAACAACAAAGCAAAGGGTAAAAAGACATACCTGGGTTTCGAAATCAGAAACTAAATCAAACCCAATAATCGATTTTAGCAATTAAGCTCTTGATTCTGAAGTAAAAGACGATGAACAGTAAACACAAAACGCACAGTATGAGATTTGAAAAACAAAAAAACATATAAGAACAATGAAATACAAAAATAACTACAAAACAACAATAAAAATAAATAGGAAAACAAACCTGATCGAAGAACAACTCTAAAATCACAGAGAAATTTTGCACAGAGAGAGAAGATGAACAGTTAAGATTCAAAAGAGGAATGGAGGCAAGAAAAAATGAAAAAAAAAATAGGCATTCACTATTTATACTAAAAAAATAACACAAGAAAAAATACTTCTAAAAAAAATACAACTAAGAACACAAAAAAAAATGAAATTTTACCTGCCAAGCTTCTTTACTCCCCCTATACAGATGCACAAAATTTTAACAAGTCAGTATATCATTTGTATAGGAAAACCAAAAATACATACCTGATGTATTTCTGATCAGCACGTGAAATATTTTATCAGCTATGTATCTGACCACTTTATTCATTCCCCCTCAAAAACAGAAGATTATCAAATTTCATTCTGATGTTCTCTCCCCCTCGAAAAATGCACAGACCAATTTGACAAAAAATATGGATACACAAACATGAAGACATCAGTGTAAAAAGAAAAATATACTGAATATAAATTTTGAAACAACTGAACATATGAAATTTTAAACACTAAACAAATTAAATTCTACTTAGTAAAATATCACAGATTTATCAATCAATTGAAATCAAGTGTGTGTTTTTGGATACAAACCCATGTTTCATTGCATATCAAGTTAAAACATGTTCAGTTTCAAAAACTTCCAGCAATCTATTCAGTGTGCTCGCATGCGAACTTCGATTAGCTTCAAGAAAATGCAATTCTAAAAATATAATAGAGAAATTTGCATGTACTCACACTAAGCCATCAAAAATTAAGATTTTCACAAATTTACAGGTTTATCGCAACTCAAACATATCACCAAGTATTATGAGATGTGTGCTCATTGGCATCTTTTAGCATTGTGCACATTGGCATCTTCACGTGAGTGTGCTCTTTGGCATATTCTAAGCTTGTGCACTTTGTCATCTTTTAATCAAAAAGTTCGGTAAGTAAAGAACATCTCGTAAACATAACTTTCTATCTGACCCTATTGCAGGATTTGAGTCAGCCACTCCCAGACCAGTTGGCCTTAGGGGACTAGGTGTCAAGCACCCCTTGGAACTTACTTTCCCAGATCAGAAAGGCTACATCGACATATCCTAAACCCGTTCATACTAGTAGAACATGACTTTCGATCTGGTTCTATAGAAGGATTTGGGTTCGATCACTCCCAGACCAATTGACCTTAGGGGACCAGATGACAAGAATCCCACGGAACTTACTTTCCCAAACCAGAAAGGTCGCATGTACAAACTTTTAAACTTAGAGATTTCTGTATTTTATATATAGAATATTCATCTCAATCACTCAGTTTTACATCTAAGTGCTTAGCCCATATTTTCATTACGATCCATAATTCTGACTTTTTAGGTTTTCTAAGCATTGTAAACTATAAATATTCTGAATCACATATCTTTGAAGCATTTTCAAAAGCTTCAAACATGTTGCTGACCTTTCAATTTTTGTAAGACTTGAAATTTGACCATATAAAACTTTAATATAACAAAGCAACTTGAAATATTATCCTAAACACACATTTTATTCAAAAGAAAGAAAACCTGTAAAACTTTTACTGTATAGAATAAAATTTGTAAAGATTTAAACTTTTAAATTCAACATGCCGAGTTTTGAAAGCAGAAAATTAAAACGTTTTTCATCTAAAGCTTTTGTAAATATATCAGCAAGTTGATATTCAGTTGGTACAAAATATAATTCAATATTACCTTCTTCCACATGATGCTTTATGAAATGGTACCGCATATCTATGTGTTTGGTCTTTGTGTGCTGGACCGGATTGACTGATATCGCGATTGCGGATTTGCTATCACAATAGATAGGAACAGTTCTGTACAACATCCCGTAATTGCGAAGTTGTGTCTTCATCCAAAGTACTTTAGCGCAACAACTAGCTGCGGCGACGTATTCTACCTCTGCAGTTGAGATAGAAACACAATTCTGCTTTTTCGACGCCCAACTTATCAGTCTATCACCCAGAAATTGAAGGTGACCTGATGTGCTTTTCCGGTCTAACTGATTTCCACCAAAATCTGCATCAGAGTAAGCAGTTAGTTTATAATCAGAACTCTTAGGATAGCACAAACCTAAATATAGAGTTCCTTTGATGTAGCGAAATATGCGCTTGACTGCCAACAGATGCGATTCCTTTGGTTTGGCTTGAAATCTGGCACATAGGCAAGTAGAGAACATGATATCCGAACGAATTGTTGTTAAGTACATCAGTGATCCGATCATTCCTCGATAAGTCTTGACGTCCACAGCTTTTCCATCTGGATCTAATCCAATTTTAGCACCATGAGCCATCGGCGTGCCGATTGAAGAAGATTTGTCCATCTTGAATTTCTTCAATATGTCAAACACATACTTCGATTGGTTGATAAAAATACCATATGGAAGCTGCTTCACTTGTAAGCCGAGGAAGAAATTAATTTCTCCCATCATGCTCATCTGAAACCTGGAGGTCATAAGATCAGAAAACCAAGTACATAATGATTAATTAGTCGCACCAAATATAATATCATCTACATAAATTTGAACTAAGCAGATATCCAAGTTAGAATGATATATAAAAAGAGTGGTATCTATAGATCCTTTGGTAAACCCGGATTTGATCAAGAAGGCCGACAACTCATCATATCACGCCCTCGGTGCTTGTTTCAGGCCATACAGTGCTTTATCGAGAAAGTAGACATGATCAGGATGGTCTTTGTCAACAAACCCCTCTGGTTGAGAAACATAAACTTCTTCTTTCAGTTTACCGTTGAGGAATCCTGTCTTGACATCCATCTGATACACAGTGAAATTGCGATAAGCAGCAAAAGCGAGAAACATACGTATAGCTTCTAGTCTTGCAACCGGCGCGAACGTTTCATCGTAGTCGATTCCTTCTTCTTGTCTATAACCCTTGGCAACCAGTCTAGCTTTGTTACGAACGACTATACCATCTTTGTCTTTCTTGTTCTTGAATATCCACTTTGTGCCAATTATGCTTTTTCCTTTCGGCCGTGGAACAAGTCTCCAAACTTTTAGCGTGTCCAATTGATTGAGCTCCTCTTGCATCGCTATTATCTAATCCGGATCCTCCAACTCTTCAAATACTTTAGTTGGTTCAATCTTGCTTAGAAAACAAGTGAAGAGACATTTGTTAGGAGTAACCGTCTTGGAACGTGTAGACACACTTGCTTGAGGATCACCAATAATTTGATGAATAGGATGAGATCTTGTCCATTTGGTGGTGTGAGGAAGAGGATCAATACTTTCTTGTACAACTTCTAATTGTTGAGAAGGAGGTTCAGAAGCTTCTATGTCAGAAGAAGAAACATCAACAGTTTCAACCGGAGGAGGAGTTATTTCAACAACTTCTGAATAAGATTCTGGAATTGTTGATGGAATATCAGCAGCTTGTTCTGCTTCTTGAACCGGTTCTGCTTGTACAGATATTTCTTGAACAGATGCTTCTTGCACAGATTCAGTATTCATATGCTCAGATTCTGATTGATCTTGAGGAAGTTCAGAAATAACTTGAACATCATCAGTGTCAGAGATAGATGCAGTGGAATTAGGAGTAGATGCGTTCACAGTTTCCTGATTCACAGATGAAACATTTTCAGAATTAGATTTAGGTACATCATCATAAAAATTCTCAAAAAGAAAATCAAGATCAGAAAGATTAAGCAAGGAAGAAGAATGATCCTGATTTGACAGTTGAATTGCTGGTTCTGAACTGACTTGTCCAGAAACTAAATTCCATGTAGGTGCGGGTTCTAGATCTGATTGACCAGAAACCAAATCGGCAGCTTCGTCAAATTTGACATTGACACTCTCTATCACTTTTCTTGCGGAAGTAAGAAATACTCTGTAAGCTGCAGAAGTAGAAGAATACCCAAGAAAAATACCCTCATCTGCCTTTGGACTAAACTTGTTCAGATTTTCTCGATCATTCAGAACATAACATTTACACCCAAATGACTTGAAATATTTGACATTCGGTTTGATACCGTTCATTAGCTCATATGGTGTTTTGTTGAATCGGCGATGCAAAATTGATCTATTCTGAGTGTGACATGCAGTTGAGACAACTTCAGCCCAATGAGACAAAGGAAGACCAGAATAAGCAAGCATTGATCTGGCCACCTCGACAAGCGTTCTGTTTCTTCGTTCAACAACCCCATTCTGTTGCGGTGTTCGAGTAGCAGAAAACTGTTGTTGAATACCTTGATCTTCGTAGAAAGCATGAAGAGTGTTGTTCTTGAATTCAGTACCATTGTCTGATCTAACAACTTTGACTGCTTTTTGCTTGTTGGTCTGAATTGTTTTGATGAGGTTGATGAGAATGTCGGGAGTTTCATCTTTAGACTTGAGAAACTTGACCCATGTATACCGTGAGTAATCATCAACAACCACCAACACATATCTTTTCTTTCCGATACTCTTTGTCTTCATCGATCCGCATAAATCAACATGTAGTAAATCAAGAATGTCCGAAGTGCAGGGTTCAGGCTTTGGCTTATGAGGAGCTTTCTTCATCTTTCCTTTCTCACAATCTTGACAGAGGTGGTCTTTCTGAAAATGAAGTTCTGGGAGACCTCTCACTGAATCAGTCTTGACAAGGCGATCCGTGTATTTAAAGTTGAGATGAGCTAGTCGTCGGTGCCATATCCAACTTTCAAGAACAGAGGCTTTAGAAAGCAAGCAGATATCTGATGGGATTTTAACCTTGGAAAGATCAATGGTATATAAATTGGATCTTCTTTTTCCAACCAGTAAATCCTTGCCACTGTCATTCTTCACAGCAACACGTTTAGATTTGAAGCTAACTTCAAGATTTTTATCACAAAATTGTCCGATGCTAAATAAGTTGTGGCTAAGACCTTCAACATAGCTGACTCGCTTGACAGTAATATTGCCTTGAACAAGATCACCATAACCTAGAATGGGAGCAGTCTCGCAGTTTCCAAACTTAACACGACCGCAACATTTTTCTTTAAAATTTGAAAGTAGAGATTTGTTGCCCGTCATGTGTTTGGAACACCCCGAATCCAGATACCATAAATGACTAAGTTGTACATACAGAAACTAGACAGATTTAGGTACCCATATGCTTATGGGTCCCTTCTTGTTAGATTTGTGTCTTTTATTTTTCGAACATTTATTTTTAGAAATCTCATGAAAGCAATCATCAATAGAGGAAGAAACATAATCATCAGAATCAGAACTAGAAGAAGAATATGAGACATTCTTTGCAATGTGAATCATTTACTGAATTGAATATTTTGTATTTTTATTACAAAAGGCAAATGTATCAGTATGACAAAGATTTTCTACACATTTATCCTCTAACAGTTCAGATTCTATTGATTTCTGCTTAACCCTCCATATCAGCTTAGTTGACCTCTTCACAGTCCGATCTGAAACAGAAAAATCAGAAGAATTAGAATTTTCAGACAAGACATTATCTTGTTTCCTTGACTTCTTTGATCTTCTTCTTTTACACTTTGGTTTATAATATTGATCATTTAGCATAAAAGAATCATCAACAATTGAATTAGAAGAAGAAATTTTGAACTTGCCTTGGAGTGAGAACTTTCAGAAAAAATACAAGTCTGGAAGAGGTTTGCGTGACCCTTTGGTGGCGCAAACTGAGCTTTGCGCTACTAACGGTTGGCGCAAGATGTAAGTTTGCGCGACCAACGGTTGGCGCAAATGCTCACTATTTTGTACTTTGTGAGTATTTTCCTTGGAATCGACAAAAAATCCAGAAGTAATTTTGTCTTCAAAACTTGATTTCATTATAAAAAGAAATAAATCGTTTTCTAAATCAGTTTGAAGACATTGTTCTTCCAATTTATCTTCAAGATCAACTATTTTACCCTCTAACACTAATGTGGGAATATATGTCCTAGAATCATAAGAAACCGGAGATACATTTTGCTTATTAGTATTGTTGGCATATATATCAACAAAATCAGTTGATAATGAAGATTTATTGGAAGAATTGACATTTAAAATATTTTTGGATTTTCTGGACTTCTTTAATTTCTCAGGAAAATACTTAGCATTTTCACTAGTATAAACAAATGGCATTTCCATTTTCTTGTTGTTCATTCTTTTCTGATTTTCAATTTCTAATTCTTGCTTTGCATTCATCCACTCAATTTTAAATTGAGGAGCATAATGTGCAAGATTTAGATAACCAAAATTATACAAAGTGGGGGTTTTTGTGATAACATTGTTTAAACAATGTGGATTTTCAAAACCGAGTCCCCATCTTTCTTTGATTGCCTCATCACTCCTTGGTTTATTCATATATATGGTCTGCTCAGTTTGTTTTCTCTTATATAATTTTCCTTCTAAAACAATTATTTTATCAGAAAGATTTTGATTTAAAGTGGTCAATTCAGTCAAAGAATCACGATAAGTCTGATTTGAATTTTCTAAATCATCCAACTGCTTTTGAAATTTCTCTTTTGTATCTATTAAAATAGATTTTTCATCTTTCAGAGAAATTCGCAGTTTTTCAATCAAAACAGACTTTTCTTGATTATCATGCTTTTCAGATGTGGACTTTGAACGTAAATCATGTAAAGCATTGATAATAACATTCATTTGAGATGATATAAAATTGTAATCAAACTCAGAAGGTACCTCAGATTCATCAGTGGAGGTGTCGTCTTCTTCATCATCACTCTTGTCATCCCCAATAAAGCACATTGCAGCCGTTTCCTCATTCTCGGCTTCATTATCTGAATGGTCAAGCCAGTATTCCTCTTCAGCAAGAAGAATTGTTCCATTTTCTCTCTTTTCTGCCAGTTCCAATTTCTTCCTGTAGAAAGCAGAATCTTTGACAACCTTTACTCGACACTCTTTTGCAATGTGCCCGAGTTTCCCACAATTGAAGCAGTTCATAATTTTCTTCTCTTCCTTTTTCGGTTCGACTACTTTAGCAGGCTCATATTTTGGAACATATGGCTTTGAGAGAGCACCGGATTCCATTTTCTTTGAACCAGAAGTGAAATGAAGGTTGTTTGATCCTGATCTGTGCTAGAACTTTTTCTGATAATGCTGAGAAAGAAGGATCATGGCTTTTTCCAAGGCTTCACCATCATCATCTGTTGACCCATCATAGGCACTTTCAGTTAAAGCTTGTTCAGCGAGTTGGCTAGCAAGTAGAGCAATCGGATCAACAGTCTTTGGCTTATTCTTCTTATCCATCTTTGCTTTCTTTTCCTAAACCATGTTCTCATCAGTCATCAATATTTCGTAAAGTTCTTGAATTGGCATTGTTGAAATTCTGACATCATTCCTCATTCAATGACAAGATTTGCTCCATTCCGGTTGAAGAGCATTCAGAAACTTCAGATTGGCTTCCAGTTCAGTCTTTGTCACCTTTATCTTGTACAGATCATTTATTACTGCCCAAAATCTATCAAACACGCTTTTCAGACTCTCTCCATCTTTTGCTTTGAACTCCTTAAAATTATTCATGTATCAGGTCTGACGAAGTTGAGTAGCCACAGCTGATCCAAGCATTATCTTTTCTAGTTGAGTCCACATGAGCATCGGATTCTGCTTGAAACAGTCAATTCTGTTGTAGATTGAATTAGGCAGAGCAAGAATCAGATTAGACTTTGCTTGACTATCAGCTTGATATCGTAAAAGCTCGTCAGGATCATACTCTCTTATAGACTTCTCAACTCTTGTAGCCAGAGTAGTTGCAGTAGCTGGTATTTCTTTCATGAGCCTCTCCATAGGACCCTCAGTCAGAGATTTCATCATATTGTCACCATTTGGTTGTCTCTCTATGAAGTTGATGAATCTGTCCTGCCATTGCTGAAACTCATTTTCATTTATCAGAATAGGAGGGTGAGTATCAGATCCCAAAGACATCATTATGTCATTCTTGTAAATCTGTGCTTGTAGAGACATCTTTGACAGAAGCAGAAAGTCAGAAAATGCTAAGTCTGAATACTGGAAAACTGGCGCAAACTGAAGGTTTGCGTGAACAGTAAATGACGCAAAACGAACTTTGCATGAGTCGTGTAAGACGCAAAACGAACTTTGCGTGAGGAGTTGATTGCGCAAACGAAGATTTGCGTGAGAAGTTGAAGGCGCAAATGTAACTTTGCGCGATCTGTATAAGGCGCAAACTAAGCTTTGCGTGAGAAGCTGAAGGCGCAAATTATGAGTTGCGCGAGGTAAAGATGATGCAATTGGACTGAACTTCTCGTGAGCTAAGGGATGACGCAAATTGCACTTTGCATGATTAACCCAAGGCGAAAAGTTGATGACACACAAGGCACTGGATGAACTCGCGCAAATTCAGATGAACTCGCGCAAACCTGTGATGAACTAGCGTAAAGTTCAGATCTAGCGCAAAACGCTGAAAAATCAGAAAAACTTCTAAAATCGATTACAAAACAGAATTTGATGCAATTTTCTTACACAAACAAGTTCGAAAACAACTTTTTAACACTTTTCAAACAAACATTTCGATTAAAAACCACAAAATCGATAATTCGAGAATAGAACAGTACGTCAAAAACGAGTTTTCAGAATCTTGAAAAATTACGAAATTGAAGATCAAAAACCGTTTTTCTTGCAAAATGATGTGAATCAAATATGTTTCTCTATCAAAAACGAATCCAACTAATCAAATTGCAACAAAATTCGACCAAAAACCAGATTGAATTTGATGAAAAATCAAAATATGAGATTTTCTTGAAAAATTTCAAGAAAATCGATCAAATACTCTGATTCAAACACAAATTCAAAAACAAAAACATGATTCTCTCAATCCTCTCAGATTCAGAATAGCTCTGATACCAATTGATAAACCCAAGATCTCTAAATCTTAGAGAGAGAAAGTAAGAGCGCCAAAAGTAGTCTGATATTCAATATGTGTTCCAAAGTTACAAAACAAAAGAACCAAGGGGACTTAAATACCCCAAGGTATAAACAGAACAGAGAAGCTAACTAAACACTGTTTAAACCACAAATAATAAATACATTGATTACTATTCAAAATAGACTTAACAGGGACTGCTAAAGAAGAGGCTATCAAAAGAGAAGTAGAAGTGGAAGAAAAGGGATGGAACGACTCGGATAAAGAAAGACGGGTTCAAGCAAGAAGCAAGTGGCTGGAACTAGAGAGTAAAAAGTTAGATATGGACAGACAAAAAGTAAAGGCGAAATGGGTAACGGAAGGAGATGAAAACTCAAAGATGTTTCACGCGGTAATCAAAAAAAGGGAGAGAAAAAATGCGGTAAGGGGCATACAAACACCTATGGGTTGGACGGATGATCCCGAGAAAATTAAAGAATACATATTTGAGTTCTTCAAAGGTAAATTCGATTCTCAATATGAAAATGGGCCGACTTTAAACGCGAATTTTTTCTCTAAAATCTCAGTGGATGATGCAATTGCCTTGGAGAGATCTTTTGAGGAAGATGAAATTTGGTGTGCGGTTAAAAGTTGCGGGAGTAATAAATCCCCAGGTCCGGACGGCTTCACTTTTGGATTTTTGAAAAAATATTGGGCGGTGGTGAAAAACGATCTAATCTGGGTGGTGGCGTGGTTTTGGGAGAAAGGTGAAATTAGTGGAGGATGCAACTCTACATTTTTAACCTTAATCCCGAAGATCGATTCTCCAATAAACCTTGGTGACTTCCGACCGATAAGCCTCATCGGAATATTTTACAAAACGGTTGCAAAGGTATTGGATGGAGTCTTGGTGGCCAACGAAATCATCGATTACGTCCAGAAGAAAAAGAAAAGTGGCTTGATCTTTAAAGTTGACTTCGAGAAGGCGTACGATAGCATTGAGTGGCCGTTCCTACTTGATTGCTTAAATAAGATGGGATTCGGTCAAAGATGGGTAAAGTGGATCGAAACATGCCTTAGAACCGCAACCTTGTCGGTTTTGGTAAACGGGACTCCAACCAAGGAATTCCCAATGCAGAAAGGATTGAGTCAAGGTGACCCGTTAGCCCCTTTCCTTTTCCTTATCGTAGCCGAGAGTCTCCATATCCTAATGAATGAAGCGGAGAAAAAAGGGATCTTTGTTGGTATTAAAGTAGGTGAACTCGAAGTGTCGGTTTCTCATTTGCAATATGCGGACGACACGATATTCTTCGGCAAATGGAGCATCTCGAATCTCAAAAATCTCTTAAAGATCCTATCTTGCTTCCAAAAAAATGTCCGATTTGAAGATAAATTTGGGGAAGAGTAAAAATTTTGGTGTGGGAGTACCAGAAGTGGAAATATCAAATTGGGCAAGAAGTGTAGGATGCGGTCATGGTTTGATGTCGTTCACATACCTAGGTCTTTCGGTAGGTGTCTCTATGAAGAGATTGGATCATTGGAGACTGGCGATTGATAAAATAAAGAAAAGACTTGCGTCGTGGAAATCGAGACTCATATCGTTTGGTGGGAGACTCACCTTAGTCAAATCGGTATTGGGGAGTATTCCGTTGTACTTTTTCTCCTGGTTTCGAGCCCCGAGTGGTGTGTTGAGGGAGTATGAGAGAATAAGGTGCAGATTTTTTTGGGGCGGGGGGGGGGGGGGGGGTAGACAGTAACATAAAAAAGGGTACGGTGTGGGTCAATTGGGAAAACACTCTAAAAAATTTCGAGAAAGGGGGGCTCAACATTGGGTCTTTAGCCTCGATTAATAGGGGCCTTGTGGGTAAATGGTGGTGGTGTTTCCTTGTTGATAGGAACGCCCTTTGGGTTCGGGTTATAAAAGCCTCTATAGGGAATGGGGGGCCTTTGGGGTAACTCGTTTGGTTTTGATGGTGCAGGTAACACGTGGTCGAACATAATACGACTTGGTGCAGAATTGGACAACAAGGGGTTGAATTTTTCAAGATCTTTCGGCAAGAGGATCGACGATGGAAAAGACACACAATTATGGAAGGAAAGATGGCACGGTCCCGTAACTCTCCAAGAGAAATACCCACGACTATATCGATTGGAGGTAGAGAAGGAATCGACCATTGTGGAGAGAGGTGAATGGATGGACGGAGAATGGCATTGGAAATGGAAGTGGAGACGCACACCACGTGGTAGAGAAAATGGCGAACTAGAGAATCTCATGACCTAGTTGACCGGCGTTTCACCGGTTCATGATAAGACGGATAAGGTGGAATGGTTGCTAGACGAATTGAAGGAATACAACGTAAAAAGGTTGTGGGAGCTATTAGAAGATATCGTGGAAAATCCAATCATCAATTCGATCCAAACAAAGTGGGTAGACATAATCCCAAAGAAGGTATGTATCTTCGTGTGGAGGGTACGTATGGGCCGTATTCCATGTAGGTATACCTTAGATAAAATGGGTATAGACATGGACACGACGCTTTGTCCGAAATGTGGTGATACGATGGAGACAGTGGATCATGCATTGGTCGCGTGCCTGAAAGTGAAGAAAATATGGATTCTTACGGGTATATGGTGGAAAAAAGACCTTGACGGGGTGGAATCTATCCAAGACATCCTACAAGAAAACGAGATCGGAGCGTCAAATGCGAATCGAGAGACGGTATGGATAGGGACCAAATGGGCGTTACTGTACTTCATTTGGTCCCATAGAAATAAGTTGGTTTTTAAAAAAGAAGCTCGCAATATTTCGGACCTCTTCTTTGAATTCCAGCGTCAAATCTACGAATGGATCAATAAAAGAGCAAAGAAGTTAATTCGGGATTGGAACGTGTGGCTTGTGGATCCACCATCGTAATATCTTCTGACAACGGGTTAACCTGGGACGGCATCTAAACATCTGTTGTTTGCTGCTGTAATCTAATGCATCCTGGGCAGCTATCCATTGGTGCAACATCGAGTTTTTTCCAGGCACGGGGTAGTTCGGGGCGTATGCGGGTGGAGAAATCAAGTCTCGAGTTCTGATTGGCAGCAGACGACTGAATAAATCGTTGCTTCTGGGATCATCAGCTTGCTCCTCACGAGCAGATGCAATCCAACTTTGGTCTAGGTTTTTTGTAGAGTTGCAGTGGTGGTAGTTAGTTGCTCCGTTGTGCCTGCTCGCTGTTTTTCCTTTGGCTGTTTGTTGGCTATGCTTCATGTGTTTCTGTACTGATTTGGTTTTTTGGTAATAAATTGGTTTCCTTTACTTCTCAAAAAAAAAATATTATTATCATGTAAGATAAAGTTGTTCTCACATTTTAATAAAAATAAAGATGTTTACATTTCAATCTCCACCTACAAGCTATATAATCTTTTGATTAGTGTGATACTATTGTAAAACCTTATTTTGAAATGGTACCATAAATTCCTTGTGTGTCCTTAGTAATTTTCTTGTTTTATGTATTATTTTATTTAATAATCAGAATTTGTCAACATTAAAACACCATCAAAACTAACATTTAATTTCAAACTGTTAAAGCACCTCTATTGTTAGTTTATGCTCCACATTGTATTACAATTGATTATTTTATTCTAACTAATCAATATAACACAATCATTTTACAGGGCACATCCAAACACCCCCATGTGATTGGAATATGATTATGATTATGATTTTTTAAACTAAATAATAAGGTAAATCATTTATGCAATAAAACTGATTATTAAGAATAATATAAAATCAACCTTGAAGGACAATTTAACCGGTAAGACAATGGATATGCCATCACAATGTCACAAGTTCAAGTCCTTACTCCTTAAAGCACCACTAGAGAGTTTGTTGGACCGTTAACTCTATCGTCTTCGAAAGACATTGAGAAAGCAATGTTGCAACTATCGAAGTATCAAAATTTGTGATACGGTCTAGTCAAGTCAAACATTGTTAATTAGCTTCTGGAATTTGGGTTCTCGCTACCGGCCCAAGTGGGAAATCTTCTAAAAAAGCCTCCTTTTTCTAATCTTTTTGACATTGTCTTTCCTTTCCATCTTGATATGAACTATGACATAGTTCTTTTTTTTTTCTTTTCTTTTGGGGAGGGAGCATTATCAGGGTTGGTCTCATTATTCAAAATTCCTATAAGAATTGGAAACTAACCCGAGAAATATTGGGATATAACAAAAAGTTAGGAGTTATATAGGTTGTGCCAGAGCCTTATGAAATTAGTCGATATGCATACAATTTTCTCATTGAGTCCTCTTCTTGTGATTTATTTATATTGATTAATCACCTCAAATTTGTATTCTTTTAACAATTAAATGCAATGTATTGTATAACAAAGAGGAAAACAATTGTGCATTTAGAGAAACCAACTTAGCTGATCATTCTGTAGAAGTTGGGTTACAAATTAGAACTTTGGTTTTAATTAACTTCGAGAGAAAATTCAAACACCCCCCTTTGAATTTAAATCCTGGATCCCTCTGCTGGGACACCCATGGTTACAAAAAGAAATATAAAACTAAGAACATATTCTCCAAATGATTTTTCTTTTTGAAATCATGGATATTTTAACCTACTCTTTTGTTACAATATATTCTCCAAAACGAAAAAAAAAGTAGGAAAAAGAAGATAGGAATCCTTGCTCCCCATGCACGGACACCCATGATTACAAAAAAAAAATGTAAAATTAAGAATATCTACAACAGATGCTTTAAAATAAAGAAAGTAGAAATTTTAGATATATTTAGCCACTATTTTTGCTTCAACGTATTCTTCAAAACGGAGAAAAGTAGGAAAGAGATAATGGAAATCTCCAAATTTGGAGAATTTAGAGCATCTCTAACAAATTCTCCAAATTTGTTAAATGGAGATCAAAATTCAAAATCTTCAATAAAAGTAATACCTTCAGCTCCTATAGTTTATACATTTTAGAGATTACAAGATTAATTATATTATGAACATATTTTATACATTTAGTGAAAAATTAATCTTATCTTGTAGATATTTATTTTCAATTTTTTTTTATTGGAGGGAATATAATAAAAAAATATATTTCTCTCTCATGATAATCAGTTTTTGGGAATTCTCCAAATTTGGAGAACTTCACACACTCCTTTATCCATTTTGGATAAAGTGTCTGAAAATCTATTAGAGCAAAAAAATTGTCCAAAATCTCTTTTTTTTTCATTTTAGAAAATCTCTTGTAGATATTCTTAGATAATTCTCTCAAATTTATTAAAAAAATAGTGAAAATGTATTTTTTTTTTCCATTAATGAAGTTGAATGTATTATTATTTTATATAAAATTTATTTAAAAGTTTATTGGATTTAAAAATATTAAATATTTTAATAATATAATTAATATTAAATTCTCCAAACATAGAGAATGTGTTGGAATTAGATGAATTTTTTTTGAAGATTTTAAATATTTTGGATAATTGTAGAGAATTTCTTGAAAATGCCCTCATAAACTAACTCCATATGTGAGTAGTAGATTCTTTAAGTTGCAATAATCACTTTGAAAACATACATGTATATATTATCACGACCTCCGATAGTTTTTAATTCCTTTAAGTAACAAGTACATCTAATTTTTAATCACTAAAACTCAAATCCAACATGAGAATCATTAAAAATATGGTACACAATTGAAGTTAACCAATTTATGGCAAGAATGAGCTGAGTAGCAATTTCCCTCGATCACGATGAATATAACAACAGATACGAGTAGATACCGGAACAACTTCAAAAGCACATGTATCATTAATGTTACGTCAAACCATCATATTAATTTTATACCTTTTAAACAACGTATAACGTTGTTATAAAATGTAAAAATAAAAATAAAAAACAAGGCGTACAAAAAACTTCTCTTCACATCATATATAAATAAGAAAGGACATGTCAACCGTCCAGCCGTTCTAGCTCAGTTGGTAGAGCGCGTGGCTTTTAACCACGTGGTCGTGGGTTCGAGTCCCACGGATGGCGTTTATTTTTATTTCCGTTAAAAATTAAAAATACATTTTTAGTCCCTGTAGTTTTTGGCCCCTACATTTCTTTTTAATTACAAGTATGCCATCGTGGTTTGTCATTTAGTTCAGCATTGGTCAATGGTGCCTCCCACTAACAATGAAGTTGAAAATATTTTATACAATTAATGGGTTTCCATTTTTACCTATTTATGGCTATTTCTTGTTTCAATTAAAACGTTTTCAATTCTTAAATAAAGTTCAACTATAAAAGTCAAAAAAACAAATGCTAATTTTAATCTTTTATTAAAGACCAAACAATGAGTAATCAAGTACGTTGTTTAAAAGGTATAAATTTTGAATATACACTTAGCTATGTTTGGCAAACTAACTGATAATTTAGCTGATAGCTGATAAGCTAACTTTTCAATAAGCTAGTTTATGGTCATCCAAACATGTACAAAAAAAAACTAGTGCCTTTAATAGTTTTTTCTTGATCTTTTTGCAATATTTTGATTTATGCGTAGATTAAGGGGCCGTTTACCAAATTTTTACCGGGTAAGTGTTTATCGGCAAGAGTCAACACTCTCATTTACCTTATGAGTTAACATTATCGGCCATCAAATTGGATTGTTGGTAAATGTTTATAACCCGGTAAGTGCTTACCAGGTAAGAGTCGTTACTCTCACTTACCGGGTAAGACTCTCGATTCATTGTCTTCCCTCTTACTGGGTAAGATTCTCGGTTATTGTTATGTTCACCTGATAAAGTAATTGAACTGGTAAACGCTTACCAAGGTAAGTGTTTAGTAAACGACCCCTAGGTTTGGGTTAAATTTATAAAGAAACCGTGCATATATTAATTGAACAAGTGAGAGACAATGTGTGGAGTAATACAAAAATGGTTTAATTTATAGAGTAAATCGAAGTATGTTAAAAGTTGTAACAGATCAGCTTACCATAAAAACTTTAAAAAAGATCACCCAACTATAAAAATGTTAAAGAATATCACACAACTGTAAAAACGTCACAGAACTTCACCCAAGTGTAAAAACGTCAAAGAAGATCACCCAATTGTAAAAACATCAAATAGACCCGACTGTAAAAACATAAAATAAGATAACCCAACTACAAAAACGTCAAAGAAAGACTACCCAACTTTCGAGTTTGGTTTTATTTATACCAACTTATATGTAAAATAACTTATTGTATACTTCGATGCAATTTTCAACTTCAAAAATTCTTATACAAAGTATTATAGATCTTCAATTTTTTCTCAGTACTTGATTAAAATTTAATTTTAAATTTGTATTGTACGTGTGTACGACAACTCATTAAGACAACCACAAGGCTTGTGATGTAGCGGTAATCACCTGGGGAGTTCATAGCACTTAACCCGGGTTCGATTCCCTGCATTCGCAACTTTGTGGCCACTGGGTATAACCTCAGGGCTGCATGCTTTAGCAGTCGCTTTCATTGTCAAGGGATTAGTCTGGGCCAAAGGCTCAGGACACCCTTTCCCAAAAAAAACTCATTAAGACAAGAAATCTCCAAACCAAAGTTGTTTTTAAGTTTTTGTTTTAAACTTATGGACCAAAGTTGAGGATATTTTGGTAAAGTCGACATTTATTTGAAAGTTGGATGGACTCTTTTGACGTTTTATTGTTGGATGACTTGTTTAAAACTTTTCACTTCAGTGGTCTCACTAGATATTAGACAAAAACAAATCTTGGACGGATTTGCAAGTGTGTTTTCAAAATGACTAAAAAATTCACAACGTTAAAGATATGAAGAAAATTCCGTAAAAAATATATATAAAAAGTTGTGATTAGTTAAGTACAAGTTTACTAGTCCATGAAGTGTTCTTTGTTGCAACCGCCACTTATATGCTTCTCTAAGGCATTGTTTGGCAAAAATAAGCTAGCTTATTTTCTGGATACATGTTTGGATGACCATAAACTAGCTTTTTGATAAGCAGCTTGGAGTAGCTTATGAGGAGTTTTTTTGTAAATATTCAAATTATACCCCTCATTAATATTCATTATTATATGTTAACTTTTAATTATAAATAATTAATTAATGTCTTTTTTGGTAATTTAAATGATTATAAGCTAGTTTTTGTTAAACGTGACTTTTTTGCCAAACATAGCCTAAATCTAATAAATTAGTCCAAACAAAATAAATTGCCAACTAGAATCAGATTTGTCAAACATTACAAAACTTATTACTTTGTGATGGATCCAAAGACACCCTTCCTCTTATTCGAATCTAGATGTTGCTAAAGCCCTTGTGACCATTTAGGTTCACCTGCTACGACTCTAAGGGGTTGTTTGTTTTTTGCAAAAAAAAACTCTTAATAGCTCTTAAGTTTGAATCGATCAGACCTTTTTATATTCAGACTGTTTGTTTTTTTTTCCAGTTTTCAGAACCTCTTTAACTCTTAAATACTTCTGAAATAAGAAATGGTGACCTAACTTCTTAAAACCTCTTATCGCCGCCTCAGTTCATATGCGCTCCTTTCTCTCATACGCTTCCAGACGTTACAAAAACAAACAGTCTTATTGCTTCAGATTTCAGACTTCAGCACCACCTCTCATTAATCAGAAGTGAAATAAGACTTTAGACTTCAGACCTCTTAAAAAACAAACGCCACCTAAGTCATCCATGGTCGCCCGAAGGATTAATCTGTGCATGTATGTTGTCCCGGAAATCCACCGTTACCGATAAAAGACACCCCTTAATCTAAGATACAACCCCCATAGTGTTGGTTAAGTTAAAATTACACTTCTTGGTATTTGACAAAACCAAACCAATGTCTCACTCGAAAGCAGGTTATGGAAAGATAGAGTTTATACAAAGATAGCCTCTATCCCAAAGGATAAACGTCTGTTTCCATGAAAATCACCGGATTTCGAAAAAGTATTCTCAAAAGAATTTTGACTAGTATTAAAAAAAAGTTTTTCAAAAGTTGGTCCAAAGCATATATCATAAAATGAGCACTCTATAATTAACTTTCTTTTTATATTAAGCATCCTCCTCTAAGAGCATCTCCAACCTTCCGTTATAATCTTAAATTTGGCGTTTTGTACCCTCCAACCAACCGCTATAATTGGAAAAGATTTGCCGTCTTGGAATTGTGCACGGCATATTTGCCGTGAGAATTGAACCACGGCATAAATTTGGGACCCACCACTTCACTTGAGTTTTTATTTTTTTTTCATTTACTTTAAATTGTTTATTATATTTAAATGGATATTATAGTTTGTTTTAATGTGGGGTCCACAAATTTGGTGTTTTTTTTAGAGGATGGTTGGAGATGAGTTTTCTTTTTTGTTGATGGGTCCACCAAATTTAGTGTATTTTTTAGTGCTAAGGCTGGAGATGCTCTAAAGCTGTTATGTTATAAGAAACCACTCAAACATCCTCCACCCAATATCTTTCATATATTCCCTTTTCAAAATATTAAAGTATCAAACTTGCCTTCATGGTCAAAGTTACAACTTCAATAGCATAAAGACTTTGCCAAAAGTCAAACCTTTTTTCAGTTTGTGTTCTGAGTGCTGTCATGATATGGAGGCTGCTTGTAAACTTCCAAAAAGTCAACTTTCTTTCCCAATTGAAGTTTCTTGTATACCAACCTGCAAGTAGCAAAAGAATCTTAGAATTTTGATATCCAGATGAGTTTTAATGGCTTCTAATAGCAGAAATAAAGACAAAAAATAAAGACTCAAATCACCCTTTTCTTTGTTACATCTGATTCTTGATCTCTTAGTTTTAAGTGCATGTCAAGTTCTATCGGCAAATACCGATGATGGTGGCTCTGTTTGATGACTCGAATTCGATCTCTTAGTTTTAGCGTGCAAGATAGACCGGACATCCACGGTTACAAAAATATTGTGTCTTTCGATATACAGACTCATACAGACCTGATCTGGGTGCATTAAACCATGATTACGTCAATGACGGGCTCTTGAATATCTGTACGTGCCTATGAAGGTACATAGCAATTGAAAAACTTAGAACGACGACGACGACAACACGAAATTAATTTAATTTGAAAAAAAAGAGAACAAAAACTCCATCCGGCCCAAACTAAACTTTTTCGGCTTTCATTTTTCTCCAAGATTTGATAAAATTTTCGGGTTTTCAACTTTTAAACAACGTTTACCCTCCACTCTAGCACTAGAAGCATTTGGATGAATTGGCATCTGCAATTAGTCAGCCAATTTCTTCATCAAACGACCCAAGTGTGGAATTCAAATACAAGTGGTATTTTCTAATCAAAGTCGGTTTTAGATGCATAGAGAAGAGAAACACCACCATGTTTTTACCACATATAAATAACCTTATAAAAGAGAAAATTACTAAATTAACTTGAAGCTGCTGTCAAACAGTTGTTGATTGAAGTTCCAAAATTAGCAGTCATTGTCTCCTACCCCAAGGGATAAAGAGTTGTCTACAAAGCAACAATTAAAAAGATAAGACAGCAAGCTACAGCTGAAAGTAACAGCACCTTAAAGAGCAGGAGGGCATTTTGGGCATTGTGATCAGCCATTGATGCTTCAAAACCAGAGTAGAAGAAGTGATAGCCGAAATGCCTGTAGATGAAATTGACAAGTAACCTATCCAATTAGCATTGTTTAAACAAAATCACAGCAACATAGAGGGCTTGTTTGTTAGCAGCTTAATGAGCTTCATTGACTCATAGCTTATGTTTGGTAGTGGCTTGATGATATAGAAAGTGGCTTATTCAGTAAGCTTCTAGAGGGGGGAGGGGGGAGGGGTTATGCAGAAAGCCAAGTTTTTTTCTAAACCTGCCCCTCCCAGTTATAAAACATGCTCCTTCCATCTATGAAAAAACCCTTCGAAACAAAAACCTTACGGACAAATTAATCCACACAGACAGTTTTATCCAGCTTTACCAATTAAAATAAGCAAAACATGATTGGTTCAACCAGTGACCTAGAAAGTTCAATATTTTGATTAAAATGTAAGCAAGAATGTGAAGGTCAAATACATTTTCAACAAATTCATTTAACCTTATGCGGTACATCACTTAGATCCTCATCCTCGAAGAGAAGTTTGATGTCCATGAATGACATGACATGACTACAGACAAAAGTTCTGCCAAATGTATGATGCCCAATAAGCCAAAGAAGAAGACACCAAAGATAGAATCATAGAATCGAGTTAGAATAGGTACAAAAAGGTGTTGAATCGAGTTAGAATAGGTACCGGAAAAGTGTTTAATAACAATGAAAATAATTCATATGTTGACTCATCAAGTTATAAACCAGCATTACTGAAAGGCCACAAGGTATGAGCAGCCTGCATTCAATAAAATGTTAGAAGATATAATATTCACTTCCATACATCGACCCCAGGTGCCTTCTTGACATCTACCACATGGAAAACACGCTATTTTAAGTAGTATTTAGTTCTTATATTTCTAGAACATGTCATTTAATTCAACAAGAAGCTTTGTAGATCATTACCTAATAAAGTTGTCACATGAGCCAAGATTGTATTCTATATAGACCAGGTCCTATAACAAACAGTTTTCTTTTTCTGGATTGAACTTTAGTTTAGTTATCATGTGAGCCCAAATTCTCAAACCCCTTTTTGTACCATTTTGTCCACCCTGCATTAAAGCATTGTACATCATATATGAGCAAATTGTATATGCACTTTATATGTAATATTTTTGCTCATTAAGGTACCACTGTTGCAGGGCTGGGAAAGGGGGAACAGTAAGGGGTTGAGGATCTTATCCACAGTGTAATACGCAAAAGCATTTAATTGAAAACCCAGAGGTTAATTTTTAATGCATAGCAATGGAGGCTATGAAATACGAGTTGCAGAAGGAGAAATCCCAAGCCAACCCCACTTCATGGATGATTTTGAATCGCTATAATGAATTGAAATAATTGGAAGGTTTGGAAGAAAAGATGACAATTTTTTGTATCTTGTTGGTAATTCAAATACCCAGAAAGGGAAAATGTTTGAATTGCCGAGAACAACTTAAATCAAGAAAAACCCAATAACGCGCAACCCCACTTAAATTTGCAACCCCAAATAGAAGAAACATCCTGCCAACTCGAAAGAGAATTGCAATCAAGAGAAAAAATGTGGAAGAAAAAAAACCATTTGTGTTCATAATATGTCAGCCTACCACCTTTTATGGAAGAAGGGTTCAAGATAGACAAGAAACCAAACAACAAAAACGAAGTCTTGACCCCTACTTACCAATCAATCAACAAAACCCCAGAGAAAGCAACACAGATTAATTAAATTAGAACACAAAGAACAGAGATGATCACATCATCTATAAAAGCTATTGTTGATGAACAATTTCGAAAAAAGCCCTTTTGGGCGATAAACAAAATCAGAGTGGTGGGGATAACGAAAACAACCATTGTAGACCATATAGCTTATCATTGAACTTGGAATGAAAAAAAATGTATTCCAAACTTGCAAGCACAATATAGCTTATCAGAAGCAAATTCAAGAATAAAGGTTCAAAGACAGAAGAAACACTCTCGGGCTGAAGTTTCAAACCCAAACCAATGAGATTTCCGTTTGTTTAACAGGCAGAGGCCAAGCAAACTTTATTGTTGTTACAGGAGAATATTGTTCCGGTGTGGATGGTTTGAAGGAATTTGGGAGTTTTACAACGAGAAAATAGAAGCAGGAACGGCACTTTTGGTGTTAACCCATATGGAGGAAAGATGGATGAGATTCCCGAATCGACAATTCCATTCCCACAGACTATCTGGTTGTGTGGGATGGAGATGAAAATCCACCACATAAGTTGGATTAGAAGCTTATATATACATGACTTCCTATGTTTCCAACTCCTAGAACGACCTATTTGAACTATAACGATCTGGGAGTAGGCACAAAATATTCAGAAGCTAGTAGTAGTTAAGGTCCAAAGTACTTCAGAAATAATTTCAACAGGCTGGTAAAGTGAAGACCATGGTTGATCCTGGTAACTTTTTCAAGCATGAGTAAATATTCCTACTAGATTCTAATGTCATGAGTTTCCAATAATGCAATAATGAAATGAGATATAATTAGACTTTTAAAATCTTTATGAATCATGTGTTTGTGTGTACACAAAGGAATTGAAACAGTAGATTCTATCAGCCGTTCTACACTTTGAGGGTGCGTTTGGTATGCAGGCGGGACTGGAGGACAGTACTAAACATGCGAGAATGAGGTTGGCAGGTGAGAATTCAGTAAGGTTTTAGGGATTTAATTTGACATGGCTAGTTAAAAAATTATCAATCTTATCACATCTCCCTGATTTTTGTTCCACCTACTTTGGTGGGACAAAAAAACCAGTCATGTTAGTCTCTGTCAAAATGTCACACCAAATGAGGGACAAGCTTTTGTTTTGTCCTGTCCCGTCATATCCATTGTACCAAACGCACCCTGAGGTAGAGGTCGGGTGAAGTTTGCATATCCTACCCTCCCCAGACCCCACCTTTAGGTGGGATATACCGGGCTCGTTTGGTTTACAAAGGAATTGGAACTTCCAAAGCCTATTTTCGAGTGAGATATACTAAGCTCGTTTGGTTACAGAGAGATTCGAACAAACGGTATATTCTATATTTATCAAATAGAACATGTCTACAGTTCTTCCCAAAAAACACATGGAACTTTATAATCTCAAGAAAAAAATCAATAGATTGATGAGAATGTGTCTTGCCTTGCATACGACCTTCAAGCTATAGACGGCGGTTACGAAGATTATAATCTCTAGAAACTGAAGTGGTGATTGAAGCCTCTCCAACGTGTTCGGGGAGCGTATAATCAAGGTCTTCCAATTCATCCTCAGGTAAATCATCATCAACCCATAAAGACCAGTCCACATCACTATCATCGTCACATAAGAACTGCTTATTTCCTTGCATGCCGTTAACCTTCTCGATTAGTGACTGTAGCATCTGATGGTTCAACGTTTCGTAGTCTCTGCTTGAATTTGAAGACACAATACAATAAGTGGTATATTAGAACACAGCTTCAAACCAAATGTCAAACTAATGGAAAACAATCTTCATCTTTACCTGTATGTGTAAATCGCATACAGAAGTTGGCATGATGCAAGAAGCATGAATATTGACCTAACAATGCTGATAATCCATGTCTGTTGTTCAATGTCATTTCCATATCGAAGCACTATAAATTCAATCAAAAACGTTACACATAAGCCTGCACAAAAATAAAAGACATTTATAAGATAAAGATATCCAAATCAATGATCGGCCTTTGGGCGTCCGGGCCCCTTATTGCCTATTCAAGTCTCCTCAGGGCCATTGGAGATTTTTGTGACTGTTATCTTCAAGGCCCATGGGATTAGTGGAGGTGCACAAAGCCAACCCAGACACCCACAGTTACAAAATAAATGTCCAAATTGAAAAAGGCACACAGTTTTAGAAGTGTGTAATTATTACTGTTTTTAATTAATTAAATGACAATTTTACCCTTGATAATAGAGAGTAATTTCATTACTTCTTCTCATGTATAATTGGAAAGTGGGCACTTACGTTTGAAAGTGGACTCTTATTTGGGACAAGATAAAAACATAAATATGGACACTTCTTTTGGGACGGAAGGAGTAGCCAACTTACCTATATATAGCCTCGGTCTCACATTGTAGGTTTGTTTTGTACTTGTAAACATGTATAGAGTGAAGATTAATATAGAATATACAAGAAAAGCTTTAATGACTCGTGATTCCAGCAAAATTGCATTGTGCAGAGTGAAAAGCTTGTCGATTGCGAGAAACATGCTTGCTTGCTTTGACTCAAAAAGTTCCTATCAAACATGAACATCAAAACATAAACCCGTTATCTAAAACATTAAAACAAGCAACAAATCGAATATGAAACAAAGAAATGCAACTAAATCATAAAGGACAACCTGAGCAGCCAATATAGTTTTTGAATTCTCAACTAGATGATCATGAGCTTGTTTAAGTTGTTCTTGCCTTTGTATGAGTTCCTGTTGTTGATTATGACCAAGCTCAATCAACCGTTGCAGCGTTCCCCTATAATCAAATTTGGAAGCCAGTTAGTACCCTTTGGAGCATACACTCACATATGCATATACGTGAATACATACACATCCATGTATAAATCTTTAGAAAAACAGCCTGTACCTCAGGATTTGGGTACATCCTATCCAAAAGACCCTACTATGTGGGATTTACCAGGTCCGTTTGGTTTCTGGTTTGGTGTATATATATATAGAGGGGGGGGGGGGGGGGGGGAGCCGGGTTCAAACAAGAACGGTAATCAAATAAGAGAACATGAGAACGGGCCCGGCTAGCGACGAGACATTCCAACGACGTGGTGCTGCGGGCCGAGGCATGTCCCCTCATTGACGAACGCGGCCCATGAATTGGGCGTTGTGAGCCTCACAACGCTACTGAGGCCCAAAACGCCCGTTGATCCTCGTTCGAAGCATGTCAAGTTGCCCGGCTAAACCACATGAGATCTTACATTAAATTCACGTGTAAACTGAAATGTGATTATGCGCGACCTTGGCCGCGACCTAGGTCGCAGGCCAAGTCACCTACACACCCTTGCATTGACCATGTTCCATAATCGCATATGCTTTCAGAGCAAAATCATATATGATTTGGCAGTTTTTTTAAGTATATAATATTTATATACGGCAAATGCAACAAATAAACTCACACACCCTCCTAAAGGCCCGGATACCACTAGGCCAAAGGCCCTTTGGTGATTTGGCCGTTCTTGTGTTCTCTTATTTTGACTTTGTACTTGTTTGATCCTCCCTATATATAGGCCAGGTTCAAATGAGAACCGTAAATATTTTGAGAACCAACTACTGCTTTATTTATAATGAATACCGTGATGGATATTCAAGATGAAAATCAATCATAATGAAAAATATATGATGAAAATGCATGATATCCATGATGAATAATGTTCTAGGTTATTCATCATGAATAATACATAAAATAATTGGTTCCGCAGATTCTCAAAATATTTATGGTTCTTATTTGAACTTTCCCTATATGTATATGTACCTGTATGTATATGTTGAGTTTGATGAGAACAGGTATTTTTCTCGTTTACCTGCTCTCTTCTAGTGCCTCCGACTGAAAACTTGTCATGGTGTGGAGAGCCTCAAGGGCAGCAGTCTGGCTGTCAAGAAGTTGCTTTTGCTTGTCTAATGAAGTTTCTGCTATGTTCTCGATATCATCAGCTTTGATTTGTAAAGTATCCATCTTCATAAACATTGCATCTCCGACTTTACCAATCTCTTTTTCTATTTCAACAGCTTCGTTCCTTAAGTTGTTCATTTCTTCACCCAGCTTATTGGCAGATTCATTAAGCATTGACATCCCTTCATCCAGCCTTTCATTCATCTTTATTTGCCCATCACGCAGCTCCAATTGAGAATCCGCTATTCTTAAAGATTGCTCATAAACCGTTTGTGAATGCTCTAACACAACACTAACACGTTCTTCGACATTTTTTGATGTTTGAGCCACTTGTTGAGTTTGAACATCAATAGAATCCAAAGAGTTGTGAATATGGTCTGAACTATGCAACAAACGTTCTGCTTGCTCTTCTATATTCTCTAACTTATCCTCTGCAGATTCAGCAGACCGTTTGAGTTCATTCACCAATCTTTCTGTTTGTCTCTTGAAAGCATCGGTCCTACAACAAAAAATTCAATTCTTGTCATCTTTGTAGAGTACCCATAAAATATTTTTCGGTAATTGAAGAACACATGCCATTTTATTTCTAGAGCGATTTTCTCTATAAACAATAAACCAAACCAAACAGACACAATAAGTCCCACTTGAAAGTAGGGATTTGGGGGTGAGATGTACGCAGAGTTGACCTCAACCCCAACAGGGTAGAGCGGTTGTTTCCATGAAGGCCCCCGCATTGTGCAAGAATGAGAGCAAATAGGTGGAAAGAATAACAGCTAACATATGATGAAAGAATCACAAAAAAGTTAAGTAAGAAAAGGTAATGAGTACGTGCATTAAAACATACGAAGAGGTAAGAAACGTAGAACACACATAAAGCAATTAAGGGGAAAAACAACACCTGTCCAGCAAGATACGTTTTAAATAGAGCAAATAGAATTTTTCAATAATCTAACGACCAAAAAAGACTCTTTGGAGCCACACTTGAGTGTATATTATTCACATGTGAATATGAAAGCCAAAGAGAAAGAAACTCAACTGTAACTGATGGCAGATGGAGTTGGTCTCAAGATAGAACTCGAGATATATCCTATGAGCATCCTGATCTAATCTTGTGAGACAATTTTTCATGGTAGTTTTCACATCACAATAAGGAAAAGGAGACCTCCCGGTTTCCTTCTGAAAACAATCACTAAGATGCCAAGCCAGCCTAGACCGCTGATCTTCCTCCGCTAGAATCTCTGAGCATCCTGCAAATAGATTTTGATATGCATTTTGCCAACAAGAATTAGTCAAAGCAACCTTTCTCCTAGCTTTTTCGACCAACGTCATTCCCTTCTTGCTATTAAAAGATTCCATGGAGAAATCAGCAACGATATCATGAGAAGCATCGGGCAGTTCTGAAGGTTTCTCAACAGAATTAACCTTTCCACTGGAGAAAAACCAACTAAATGACTCGATGTTGTTTAAAAGCAACACAATAACCCATAGAATACCATAAATATAACGCTTATGGCAAGCCATCAGATCCAACACACAATTAGAATAAGCCTGTATAAAAATCGTACAAAACTTGATCAGAAATACTAAACAACAACCGTGGATGTACTAACACTATGAAAGATCACTAATCTTTATAAGTTTGATTAAATCAAGGGTAATCAAGTGATAAATAAGAGAATAGAAAGAAAGAAAATATATGTTGCTTTTGCGTGCAGAAAACGGACATAACATATCCTTTTCACTTGACTTGCGACGATATGATTCAACCAGAGGCCGGCAGACAGTGGTGTGTAACGAATCCAAGATATAACACGACGATTCTTAGAATAAAATAACATTTAACATTCTTGTAACCACATAAAATCCAAAATCTGTTCACTCAAGTATAAAGTTGATAATTTTATTGTAATTCATTTGAAATCAGCAAAAACCCTTTTTTTATATTTGTGATAGCAAACAACATCCTTGGGGCAAATTAATCACACATACCCACCTTATTTCAACCATTTTGAGCAACAAATATCAGATAATCTCGAATAGGTGATCACATTATTTACACATTCCTTTCTGGTTCTCCTCTAGATGATAACATTATAAACAGAAACACCAAATATGATAAACCAGTGGTTTTGAAACACACTTTGAATACCACTATAAATTCTATTAAAACCTAAATCCATTCAAACAAGAAAGTTTTGTGCGTAACTAAATATGGATGATTTCAAAACTTAAGTACTACATTGAAACTCCATATCAAGTAGTTAATATCGGGATCGTTTCTCAATTTTAAGGGGCAGTGTCAATTGCGAATATTGATAAGAATTTTCGTGATAAAAAAGGGAAATAGCAATTACCGAGTCTCGAATTCCTTTCCCCTGTTTTCCAAACAAAAAGCCCGTTCGTTCTACTCGTCGTCGATTGCAGAAAGAAAGCGAACTCCTACTACTAAGAGATCAATAGAGATCGACTCTGGAATCAAAAGTCTGAAAAAGAAGGAGATGAAAATGGCGGAGGAGGAGAAGAAGAAGAGATGCGACGGTTGGGTTTCCATTTTCCGGCGGTTGAGGTTGATCAACATTGCAATTTGCAGTACAAGGGACGGTGTTGTATTTGCCGATTCTGGATAACGTGTGGTTTATAAAAAAATACTAGAAATTTGAGTAAATTACATATTTGGTCCCCGTGTTTGTCATTTCGTTAAAGTTTAAGCCAATGGAAGTTACATTTATTTAACGGTTGTTTGGTTTAGGTCGGGAAATGAAAATGTAAATGATAGGGAATGAAAATGGGAATAAACTGTCATTCCCCCATTTTAACTGGAATGAAAATTTAGGCTTTTGGAAAAATGAGTCAATTATACTATACTAGAAGCGTACTCGCGCAATGTAGCGAGATACATCACGATTTTAATATTTCATTTTATTTTTTGTTTTTTTTTTGTCGATTTACAGTACAATTTTGGATGGTTTTGAGAAATTGATAATGTTTTTTTTTATAAATTTGTTTAATTTAGCCTTAATAATATAATGTTTTTTATATAAAAAATTAAATATTTTGTTAGAATTCAATTATTATCTTATATATTTTAATGACATCTAGAAAAAATTAATCAATTACATATTTAATAATATAATTAAAAAAAATTTATAATAATATAATATATTAATTAATAGTGATACATGGAAAGATCTGTATAAAAGGAAGACTCTGCACATACCAAATTGGTGGGTGTTAGAAGTCTGCAGTAGTAATATGTATCTTGTGCTTTGATATTTGTAAATTAAGAGATTTTTAAAATCTTGTATAAAATGATGGTACCTTGTGCCTAATAATTTGTATTTAAGAGTTTTTTATCCCTATTTTATAATATAGTATAGATAGATAAAACCAAATAGTGTTTTTTATTATCAATTTCATTTATTACTGCTTAATACTTCTAACCAAACACCCCTTATATTTATGAAATTAATGGATTTTTTGTATAGAGTTGGGCTTTGATGAAATGAAAGTTACTTTGAGAAGGTAATAAATGATCTTCATCCTGGATGCACTCCACCCTTAAGATACATGGAGATGAGATGCATCGGATTAATTCTCGTAAGAAGAGCAATTCATGGATGAGTGTGAGATTAAAAGTGATCAAAGGTTGAGATCTCTTCTTAACTTCTCACCTTGATTCTTCTTTTCACATAATCCTTCTTCTATTGGTATATTAGATTTATGGTCTCATAAAATTGTATTTATATGTTGCAACAGGGACGTTCCAAACTTTTTGGAGGCCCCGTTACACCTAATGACCTAAACCTTTTTTATTACAATGTAAAGTGAGATAACAAAGATACATACATACATATATATATATATATATAATGTTATCGAGGCGATGATGGAGCATATTATTCTTGTCTTTTGATAGAAATTAGTGAGGCACTAATGTAGCTATAGTTTTACATTTGTTGATTAAAGACCCTAAACAACGTAAAATTGGGCCCCAAATATTGGGGACCCTATTCAAAATCACACATTTAACATGCTAAAGAAAAGTCATGTGTTGCAACACGTTTTTTGATGAAATTCTTGTTTGATTGCTTCTATAAAGCGTTGACAAAAGTCCAACTATGAAAATCAAAACAAAAGTTGATCTTAATTCTTAATCTTTTACGATAGGTTTAGCGACCGCAGTGAGTAGTCGAGTATGATGTTTAGAAGATACAAAATTTGAATATGCACTTATTAATTTTTTTTATTGTTTTTGCAATATCTTGATTTATAATTTTTTTTGTAATATAAATAAGATTCAGGTTAAATTTATGAAGAAACCGTATACTATGCTATCATAAATGAACAACGAGAGGGGTTTTGGGAGGACAGAAGAAGAAACCAAAATAATTGGAACATTTGGGTAAGTCTTTAATGAGTTGCTCTTGTTTCTTTTTTGCACCATCCCCAGGGATATTGCGAATAAGAAATGCTTTGTTCGATCTTAGATACCTAGCTCCAAAGTATATACAGAGTGGCCGGATCACCGAAAAAGGTGATGTATATTCGTTTGGGGTCGTATTGGTGGAGCTTGTCACGGGACGAAAAGCAGTGGATCTTAAGCGTCCTAAGGGTCAACAATGCCTTGCAGAATGGGTGAGTTTGAGGTAGCCGATTTATATTTCAAACTATAGGGTTGTTTACTACCTGCTGACCGTCTTGGATAAGAGGCGTTTAGCCGGTAAGAAAGGATATTTACCAACACAATTTGTTCCCAAAAATATATGGAGTAAGCCGGTAAGGGGCCGTTTACCAAATACTTACTTGGTAAGCGCTTATCAGCAAGAGTCACCACCCTCCTTCACCTTATCAGGTCACATTCTTGGCCATTTAAAATGGATTGTTGGTAAATGTCTTTTACCTGGTAAAAGCTAACCGGGTAAAAGTCTTCTTTCTCACTTACTAAATAAGATTTTCAGTTTTTCTATGCCTCTTACTAGATAAGATTCTCAGTCATTGTCATGCTCACCGGTAAGTGTTTGCTAAACTACCCCTAAGAAAGAGGTTACTTTTCTGACTCGGTCAGTGATTTAGTCGGTGAACGTGTTGATACTTGGTAAACAACCATTTTCAGTCAACAGTTACCCAAACCAAATTGCTTACCTAGATTGAATCTCTTACAAGGCCGCACTCTTACTAGGTTAGCACTTTGGTAAATGACTCCTAAGAACAAAACTAGCAAATAGCAATCATTGAAATTGTAAATACATGATCACATGGAGAAACCTTGGGGTTGTAGGTTGAGGTCTCCTTAGAGGCTATAACTAATACCTTTAACTGCTTGTTCTTGATTTTTATATTGTCTCCAACATTTGATAGGCACGGCCGTTGTTGGAAGAAGATTTGATTAACGAGTTAATCAACCCTCGTCTAAGGAATCGTTATTCAAAAGATGAGGTTTATTGCATGATGCAAGCTGCTTCTCTATGCATTAAAAGGGATCCCCATTTACGACCTCGCATGTCACAGGTAATACCCGGTTTTCAGGCATTTATATTTATCTTTTCTAAATTCGAACAAAATTACAATCTGGAAAGGTCTACCACTCTAGGTAACAATCTGGGGTAATATGTACTCGTCTAGCCCATCTTGATCCTTTGGGACGATTTGTGTTCGTCAGGCCTCCGATGAAGGGGGGCGTGTTAGAGTCCCATATTGGTTAAACTTGGACTATTTCTCTTCCATTCCATATATGTTGGAATCTTTATTCTGTCCTTAAGGTCTTTTTTGAAGAGTTATAGAGGTTTCAAATATTCTCACAAGCATTGATATTGATTTTTTTTTCTTGTTTGTTAAATATGGGAATTTAAGGTGTTGCGAATGCTAAAGGGGGACATAATGAAGGGATCAAGTCGAAGTGGTAGGATTATGATGGATGAAGAAAGATACATGATTGGTGGTGGTGGAGGAAATGGAATGAAGGAAATGTCAACTAGGCATTGTTACTGGGAAAGTGACATAATAATGAGGGGTTGATGTGAAGATCAGAAATTTGGTAGTTAATTAACACACAGGCTTATTATTATTAGATTAGAATAGATATATGGAGAATATATATATATATATAGATGGAGGATCAAACGATAACAGTAACTATTTAAAAGAACACGAGAACTAATAAAACCATTAGTGATTTTACATTAACGTGCAAAAAAGCCACGTGGACCTGAAACTACGGCCAAAGTCCCTTTTTCGTGTGTTAATGTAAAATCACCAATGATTTTGTTAGTTCTCATGTTCTTTTAAATAGGTATTGTTCTTGTTTGAACTCAATTCTATCTCTCTATATATATAGTTTTATTTTCTAATTTTTTTTAAATTATTATCAGGTACATGCTAGAGGTTCTTATAAACAAAAAATGTAGCGTTTTGTAAGAACTACTTGAATTATTTGGTTCTTACTTTAAACTTGATGTGAAGTGACATTTTGTTAGTTTTTTAAATTTAATTTTTGATATTTGTTATAAAATACTAGGCATATACTCGCGTACGATGTGGCGCGAAAAATCGTGCAATCGAAGGAACAATTGACAAAGGTATGTATCCGCTCGCGAAACATCTTGAAATCAAAATGACAACAATGTTTTCATTTTAAGTTTGTATTCTTCGTTCTTATCGATACTTTAGTCTATGAAAACACGTTGCTTGAGTCGTTTGGTGCACTTATATGTGAATCATAGACTAAAGTATCGATAAGGACGAAGAAATACAAACTTAAAATGAAACGTTGTTGTCATTTTGATTTCGAGATGTTTCGCGAGCGGATACATACCTTTGTCAATTGTTCCTTCGATTGCACGATTTTTCGCGCCACATCGTGTGCGGGTATATGCCTATTTTTCATGATGGTATTTAAAGATCACATATAATTTACTTCTATTTTGTGTAATAGGTATTTTGTGAAAGCATACGTCTTTAGAATTAATAAGAATAATGTAATGTCATTTTCAAAGTAAATAACAAATTCAATCGATATGAAGTAAAAACAAAGTCCTCAAATTTTTTGAGATCTAATAAACGGACTATTTCTTCAAATAAATTATATGAAATGATTGATTTTTACAAGTTTCAAGCTTATTATTTTTCATTTGGCTTTCATAATAATTTTATTTACTTGCAAACAACCCATAATTTAGATGATATAGAACGTTTTATAAATAATCGTATTAGTTTTTCAATCACAATTTACAAGAAAATTTAACACTTGCGCCGCATCGTGCACGGGTATATGCCTAGTTTATTTATTAAAGAATAATATATAAAAGTGGAAAAAGAATAAATTACCCTTGACTTAACGGGCTCTTCTAACAGCCAGTAGAGGGAGGGACCAAATTCGATCGTTTTTCATACCACAATGGCCAATTTTTGTAATTTCAAAACTATAGGGACCAAAAGTGTTATAACCACCAAACTACAAGGACCAAATTTATAGCTTACTCACGGGTTTACAAGTGTGTTTTCCACATAATGATCACAACGTTCAAGAATCTGAATTAAAATCCGACTAGTTATGTGCCCACGCAATGCGGCGGGATGTTAAATTTTATTGTGAATCGATAAAACATAATCAAACATCTTCGTTGCTCAAGAAGTTGAACCAACGGTTCGATCATGCGAACACCATACATACAGGTAAATTAAAATAGATTATGACACAAAAACGTCCTCAAACCTAGAGCTTTAAATATCTTGGGTAAGTGTTTGGATAAATGACCCCTAAACATAAAAATTAATTACATATAAAAGTAAGGTTGAAATGTAAAAACATTTTATAAGCCCATAAAACCTACCTCATTATATAACCTTTTTTTTGCTTGACATCATTGATTAGGGATTCAAGACATTTAAAAAAAGAAAATCATAAATATTGGTGTCCTGTTTTTATGTTGTTTTACAGAAATGATATCATAAAGAAGCCATCTCCAGCAACCAAATGAATTAAAGCTAATAATTAGTTTGAATGTAGCACAAAAATCTTTAGTTTACACAGTTTGTACACACTACTTACTACTACATCAAGATGAAGCATCAGCCCCAACCAACATGGACTCTTTACTATCACCAAAAACAAAAGCATTTTGTTAATTTTCTTTTTCTTTTACCTCCTTCCTATCTCTTTTACCACCACCTACTTTCACCGCCAAAAGTCATGGTTCTTGAAAAACATGAAATCTGGGTGATACACATTCAAACTCTACAGCCAATTTTCAGTCGACTGAGTTCACTTTTTCGTTATAATGAATCCCACTTTGGTCCAATCCAACTTGTAAACAGCCAGTCCAAAGATCAGTAACGACACATCATCAACTTCAGTTACACTTGACCCATCCATACCTGGATCACCCATAAAATTCACAACCTTAGATAGATCCAATACATCAAGATGAGTTAAAAATATGCAAAAACTATGGCATCAAGATGTAGATAGAGAGAAAGATTGAAAGGTACTTCTTGAAGGTGTTGATAGAGAATGGAAAGTCAAGAAACTGGCATCAAGATTCTGCAGAGATGGACCTACAGGAATTCTGTATATGGGATACCAAGCAACTGAAACCAGCTTGATTGAGTCAGATCACAGCTCCGATATGTATTCAGTTCAGGAAACTTCAATGCAAGATCCGATATCTATTCACAACCCATCAATGAAATAAGAATATTAGATAGTTGAGTCAATTACCATCAAGTATCTTGAAAACATTATGAAATTACGTTATATAATTTCACCTTCTATCTCTTCAAAACTGTAAAAAATAGTAAGCTTGAAAACATAAAATTTTATGCACTTTCGAGATTAGATTGAACAACATTTACAGGTCGCTAATTTTTAAATAAAAATTGATGTATTCTGTCCACTTTTATTTACCATTTACGTTTCAGAAAAGTGTAACCACATAAAACATCAAGTACGAACCACATTTAACTAATCAAAACATCGAGTACGAAATCAAAACATAAAACATAAAACAAAAATCAAAACATCAAATATCACATATACAAACCACAAAAATGGAAGGAAAAAAAAACATAAATCTGGAGGGGAGATCGACATACCTTGGTGATCGATTTGGTTAGAAATCTGGAGGCGAGAGTGTGTGGATCGATCTGGGTCAAGATTGATTTAGAGATCTGATAGGTTTACAGATCAATTTGGGTCGAGATCAACTTGAAAAAACAAACAAGGCCTCAGTTTAAAAATCAAATCGAAGTCGAACTAAAGAATAACATAATCAGCAAGCAACATAAGCAAACATCAGATTGACGAAGAACTTAAGGTTTACGTTTCAACTTTCATCTATGAACCACTTTAGATGAGTGGGCACCAGATTTCACTTACCAGGTGATGAACATCCAGACAACTGCTACAACAACCATTAACAGCTACATATTGCCAGCATCACGGCATTGAATATGACCCAGGCAGCAGTTGTCAAATCCATATCAGTGACGCCAATAAACAAGAAGGCAGAATAAACCAGAAACCCACTTTAGACACTACAACAAAGAATAAAAAGCAGATAAAAGACCAGGGGCCATATTGTTCTTAGGAGTAAACAAACCAATCGGGACTGTTAAAGAAGTTTATATATACAGAAAGAGGACAAAAATAAAGGCATAGAATGAGAATATAAAGGGCCCTATGAACCCGTTAATCTAGTGAATGACCCAAAAACCTATGATGAGTTACAACTTCACTATCAGTCAATCTCATAAAAGGGCCATTTGCAAGTAACTGAGGATAAAAGCAATTTCAGAAAAAGGAAAATGAAGAGAAAAACACCAAGTTAAGGGGTGTTGAGAACAGCATAAAGTTGCTTTACAGTAGATATAGATATTAAAGGAAGCTCCAAAAACCAATAGATGATAATTTTTTTCTACTAAACTATGATCATCTAATCAAACAATGAGAAAAAGAACATAACTTGGCCATAGAGCTAGCATGGTTTCGATTTTCAACTACCATTAGTACAACATGAACTAAATTAGAGATTAAAGGGACACTCAACAAATACCAAAAAAATAAAAGTACATCGAAATTGAAGATCTATTGATAAGAAAATGCAATGGAAATCATACTTGATAGTTGATAAGCAAAAACCACTAACTGCCTTTTCCCTTGCAAACCTTTCAGTTGGCCATGAACTCGAACATACATTCCATCCCTAATTTTTCTTTTTAGGAACAAAAGAGAGGATCAAAAAATCAATGTCAAAATTCAATCAAGCTACAAATCCACAACTCAAAAGTTCATTTGCAAACCAAGAAAAAATTGGGAATTCACCATTTGCAAGCTGTTCTTGGGAGCAGGAATGGACTAATGGTGTTCTCTCTAACACATATACTACTTAAAGCATGGCTTGAGGTCATAATATATGGCTCTTCAATACGTCATACAAAAAGCAAGCATCACCATACAGTCTTACGAAAGTAATTTGAGTATTTGGTTTAGAATTAAAATGATCTTTCCTCCATCTTATTTGAGATGCAATCAGAAAATGTGATGCTGCTTATTTGTTGGTAATCCTATCATCTAAATGTATTTGTTATTTGAAATTCTGGATAGTGACGCTTGGTCAAGTAATGCAAGAAATTGACGTAATCGAGGTTTCTATGTATGCATTATATATATATATATATATATATATATATTAATTACCTCTGTAACACTTGCAAGCAAAACTTTTGTAACTTTTTTTTCGCTGATTTCTACCTCATTCTTATAAGGCCACTCCAATACAAAATCAAGTTATTAGGTTACCTCAAAACCAAAAATCTCTTATGAGGACACTCCAGTACTAAAAAATTGTCGATTGGCAAATTTCATCCACAACTTTAAAATCTGCAATGCAACTTCCGCATAGATAATAAAATGCCTTACATTCAAAGAGTAATTTAAGTTATTAGGTTACCTCAAAACCAATGAGAGATTAAAGCAAACAAAATTCAATTCAATTAAAAGCAAAGCAAGAGGAACATCGATGAAGTCGTGTGTGTTGAGGGAAAGTACAATCGAAACCCTACCTGATTGTGAAGTCTTGTGTGTTGGGAGAAAGTACAATCGAAAACCAAACTGATCTTGCAGTCGTGTGTTGGGGAAACCAGGGAGAAACAACGATGAAGGGAGAAGCAACGATGAATGGTGGTATAAAACCCCTGCATCGTTGGAGTGTGGAGCGTCGTGTCGGAGAGTGTGTAGGAGCGTGAAAAGTCGTCTTGGGTTTGTGAAGCGTCACCTTGGGTTGTGAATCAGCCTGAGCCGGATGTGTTTGAGTAATGGGAAAGAGGAAAGACTGCATATAGTAGTTGTACTCTATGTTAATAAAGTTGTCTTTAAGACTTTTAAGACTTTTTGCATATAATAGTTGTACTCTATGCTTGAAAAGCTGTAATTAAGACTTTAAGACTTTTTGTAAATCTGGTTTATAATGTAGTATAGATAATCAGTTATAACGAAATAGTTAAAGTTTCAAATTAGATAATTACAAATTTACCTTGTGAATTGTTCTTTGTTGCAACTACTACTTATAAGCTTCACAAAATCTGATAATTTGTCCAAACAAAAAAAAAAATTGGCAATAGAATCACATTTGTCAAACACAAGCTGTATGCCCGTGCAATGCAACGATATGCAAAATTATATCATAACCCAAAAAATGGAAAATTGATGCAAACATTCTTGATTAAAAAGAAAACTCTTAAGTATTTAACATAAAGATTACAGAAAGAATGACATACAAAGAAATAAAGAATGCCAAGGAACTTAAACCGAACATTCTATGGAGCAACAAAAGAAAACCATGAGTCAGATTTTCTAATCAATAAAGTACTTGCCTTTCCCTAAAGAATAAAACCAGATGGACACTCGAAGCTGGCTGCTCTCAAACAGCAGCGGATCGAAGTTCCAAAAACAGCCCTGTTGTAATTGAGACCCGGTCAGCAGGCTTTTACCGAAGCAGCAAACTTCCTTTCACTGAATTTAACTATGAAACCAAACTGTTACCAACTTATAACAAACGGTAAATAACTCAAGTCTCTTGAAAAAAACGTCAAGTAGCATGAGCACAATTTATGTCCATTTTAAACGTAATGGTCACAAGTGAACAGTTGATGACAAGTTCTCAAATCATAATACACGGGTTCATTTCAACGCTTTTGCCAACAAAAAGTCGTATTGATATAACCTGATTCTACATTAGAACACAAAATGAAACTAAGGGTAACTTTGTTGTACACTTACTTTCATCCTGTATTTATTGAGAAAAAAATCTATGATTTGAGCAAAAGAGTTAAGACATACATGACCATATACTTTCAAAGTCTCTTTAAATATAAATAATGGTTAATGGTGAAGAGTTGGTTTCCGGTAAGAATAGTAGTTATCATGATAAGGGTAAGAAGGGATCTCCACCTTGGATCAATCCTAATTGAAGATCAATTGAAAATTCTCTTATAAGCTAATTCATGGGTTATTTTAGGACTTAATTTGAACCATTAGATCAACACTAATTAAAAGTGATCAAGGGTCCTAATCCCTTCTTACACTTCTCACCTTAACTCCTATTCTCACACATTCCTTCGTCTAATGGTGAATTGGTACTGTTATTCATCTCTGTCCCATGAAGAACTCTAAGATATTTAATGGCTCAAAGAAAAACATTTGCAAACAAGTAAAATGATGCAATGAATCCAATCTATGAAAGTAGTACCTTAATTGTGTACCCAACAGAACCACCTTCCTTATAAGTGATTGCATTTCCACCAAGACCCTTTATTTTTAGCATCATGACCATATTGTTGTCAAAGTAGTGATAATGAGGACAGTAGCAATTGTTTTGGTAGCAGAAAAGAATGTAAACAGTAACAATAAAATAAAAGGCCTCAACATTAAAGTGAACATGGCATTAACAAAATTGATGATATCTGATTCCACTACAAAAACAATATCAAAAATATCTGTATGCAAAAAATAAACAACACATGTTGATGTAGATCTGCAAATAAAATAGGGTGTCAGAAAGTAAAGATGTAACATACCGGTGGAGAAAGAGATGGAGATAGTACCACGATCGAGAGATGGAGACGGTGAACAGGAGTCTTTTTGGGACGTCGACAATTCAGCAGAGACGGGAATCGACGATTATAGTGGAGGGCATGAACCATTCTTGAGAGCGAGAATCGTCGGATTATAGCTTATAGGGCAGAGCCTGCCATTCTTGGGAGTGGGAATCGGCCTTTTGGGAGGGGGAGCGGTTCTTGGGATGCAGAAGTTTGAAATAAGTGTCTAAGTTGTACGTTATGCTTGTAAACTTGTAATTAAGAGATTTCTAATGCATCGAAATGTAGCACTTAATTATGTCTTAAATGTTGTTTTTAAGACTTTTGAACTAAATGTTTTATAAGATAGTACAGATATAGATTACAAAAAGTTATTATTTTGTGATGAATCCAAAGACACCCTTCCTCGGGTTAAAATCCAGGCGCTACCAAAGCCCTTGTGGCCATGGAGGTTCACCTGTTATGAAGTCGGTGCGTGTAAGTTGGTCCAGAAATCCACGGTTACAAAAAAAAAAAAAAAAAACACCCTTAATCTGAGGTACAACCTTCATAGTGTCGGTTAAGTTAAAAGTATACATGAATGAAAGTTGATTTCTTATTGGTATTCAATAAAACCATACCAGTTTCTCACTCGAAAGCCGGTTATGGAAAAATAAGATGTATGCAAAGCTGACCTCTATCCAAAAAGTAGAACATTTGTCTCCGTGAAAATAACCGGTTTTGGAAAAAGTATTTTCCAAAGAATTTTGGTTCGTATTAAATAACATTTCTTTAATTATGACACTCCAAAGTTGGTCCAAACATCCTCTTTCATATATGCTCCTTTCAAAATATTAATTAACTGCCTACAAAGTATCAAACTTGCCTTCATGGTCAAAGTCAAACCTTTTTTCAGTATATGTGTTCTATAAGTGCTGGCATGAGATGGAGGCTGCTTGCAGACTTCTTCAAATTCAACTTTCTTTCCAATTGCAGTTTCTTGTTCCAATTATGTTCTTCAGATCCAGCACTAGTAGCAAAAGAATCTTGAATTCTGATATCCAAATGTATTTAAATGGCTTCTGGTAGCAAACCAGGAAGACAAAAAATGAAGACTCAATCACCCTTCTCTATGTTACATCTGATTCTTGATCTATTCTTGTTAGTTTTGAGTGCAGGTCAAGTTCTGTCCGCAAATACCGATGATGGTGGCTTTGTTGGGTGTCTTATCATTAACTCTGATGACTCAGATTCGATCTCTAAAGTCGTTTACAGCCCAAATAACTCTTCATACACATCAGTCTTACGATTCTCTATAAACAACCTCAGATTCACATCACTTTCAACTCCAAAACCGCTCTTCATAGTTACACCAGATAACGAATCCCAAATTCAAACGGTCGTTTACTGCTCCAAAAAGAACGGATTGGAGATTAGGACTCGTAGTGGAGGCCATGATTTCGAGGGGTTGTCCTATGTTTCACAAGTCCCATTTGTGATTATTGATCTTATAAATCTAAGATCCGTAACAGTTGACACTCAAAGTGCCACAGCCTGGGTTCAAGCTGGGGCGACTTTAGGCGAATTCTACTACGCAATTGCAAAGAATAGTCGGAATCTTGGATTCCCTGCAGGTGTTTGGTATGCATTAGGCCTTGGCGGTCACATTAGTGGCGGAGGGTATGGTGGAATGATGAGAAAATACGGTCTTGCCGCTGATAATGTAATCGATGCTCGATTCGTCAATGTTCATGGCAGGATTCTTGACAGAAAATCAATGGGTGAGGATCTTTTCTGGGCTATCAGAGGAGGAGGAGGTTCTAGTTTCGGAATCATTCTTTCATGGAAGATGAAGCTAGTTTCTGTTCCAGAAACTGTGACCGTGTTTTCAATTGACAGAATCTTGGAACAGAATCTAACCAAAATTATCCAGAAATGGCAATATGTTGCACCAAAGATTGATAAAGGTCTTGATATTAGAGTTCTGATGTTCAGTGTGGTCAATCCAGAAACGGGAAATCGAACAATAAGAGCAACTTTTGAAACCCTTTTTCTCGGTGGAATCGACAGATTACTTCTATTGATGCAAGAAAAGTTCCCTGAGTTGGGTTTGGCCAGAAAAGATTGTACAGAAATGAGCTGGATAGAATCTGTGGTAATCGGTTCTAGTTTCAGAAATGGAGAACCTCCAGAAATACTTCTGAACAGAACTGCCATGCCAAAGAATTCTTTCAAAGGAAAATCAGATTTTGCAACACATCCGATTCCTGAAGAAGGGTACGAAGGGATTTGGGAGTTTTACAACGAGAAAATAGAAGCAGGAATGGCGGTTTTGGTGTTAACCCCATATGGAGGAAAGATGGATGAGATTCCAGAATCGGCAATTCCATTCCCACACAGATTTGGATCGTTATATATGATCGAATATCTGGTTGTGTGGGATGGAGATGAAACATCACCACATATAAGTTGGATTAGAAGCTTATATAGCTACATGGCTTCGTATGTTTCCAACTCTCCTAGAACGGCCTATTTAAACTATAATGATCTTGATTTGGGAGTAGGAACAAGCTATTTAGAAGCTAGTAGTAGCTGGGGTCCAAAGTATTTCAGGAATAATTTCAACAGGCTGGTAAAGGTGAAGACCATGGTTGATCCTGGCAACTTTTTCAAGCATGAGCAAAGTATTCCTACTAGATTCTAATGTCATGAGTTTCCAATAATTAATAATAAAATGAGATATAACTAGATTTTATAATTGTTATGGATCATCTGTTCTAGTGTACACTAGATTCTATCAGCCGTTCTACTCTTTGAGGGTGCATTTGCTATGCAGACGGGACTGGCGGACAGGATTGGACGTCCGAGAGTGGGGTTAGCGGGTGAGAATTGTCCATAGTCAAATAATTAGCAATCTTGTCACATCTCCCTGATTTTTGTCTTGGTTTAAATGTCACACCAAATGTGGGACAAGTTTTTGATCTGCCCTATTCCGTCATGTCCAACGTACCAAACGCACCTTGAGGTAGATGTCAGGTCAAGCCTGTGTACATCCTATCCTCCCTTGACCCCACCTCCAGGTGGGATATATTGGGCTCGTTTGGTTTATAAAGGAATTGGAACTTCCAGACCCTACTTTCGAGTAAGATATACTGAGCTCGTTTGGTTCCAGAGAGATTGGAACGAACAGTATATTTAATATATATCAAATACAACGCGTTTATGGTTTTTCCCAGAACACACATACGAAACTGTATAATCTCAAGGAATAAAATCAATAGAGTGATGAGAATACATCTTACCTCAATATTGCATACAACCTTCAAGCTATAGACGGCGGTTACGAAGATTATAATCTCTAGAAACAGAAGTGGTGATTGAAGCCTCTCCAACGTGTTCTGGGAGCGTATAGTCAAGGTCTTCCAATTCATCTTCGGGTAAATCATCATCAATCCATAAAGACCAGTCCACATCACTATCATCGTCACATAAAAACTGTTTATTTCCTTGCATACCGTTGACCTTCTCAATTAGTGATTGTAACATCTGACGGTTCAACGTCTCGTAGTCTCTGCTTGAATTTGAAGACACAATACAATAAGTGATATTAGAAAGCAGCTTCTAACCAAATGTCAAACTAAGATCTTTATCTGTACCTGTATGTGTAGATCGCATACAGAAGTTGGCAAGATGCAAGAAGCATGAATATTGACCTAACAATGCTGATAATCCATGTCTGTTGCTCAATGTCATTTCCATATCGAAGCACTATAAATTCAATCAAGAATGTTACACATAAGCCTGCACAAAAAGAAAAGACATTTGTAAGATAAAGAAGCCCAAATATAGGCTAGGCCTTGAGGCTGTTGGGTCTCGATGTCCCTTGTTGCCAGTCCACAGGTCTTCCTAGGGCCACCAAGGATTTTCCTGACTGTTATCTTCAGGGCTCATGGGATTAGGCGAGGTGCGCGCAAGCTAGCCCGGGCACCAACAATTACAAAAAAAAATATGTTGGATGATGGAAGATAAAAGCCAACTTATTACTCGCCGTCCCAAAATAAATGTCCATGATGAAAAAGGCACAGTTTCAGAAATGTGTAATTATTGCAGTTGTTACTCAAGTAAATGACAATTTTACCCTTGATAATAGAGAGCAATGAATTTCTCAATCTCATAATTAAGAGTAGAATTGGAAAGTAGGCACTTACTTTTGAAAAAGACTCTTACTTTGAGACAAAATAAAATAGAAATAAGGACACTTATTTTGGGACAAAGGGACTAGCCATCTTACCTATATATAGCCTGGGCCTCACATTGTAGGTTTGTTTTGTACTTGTAAACATGTATAGAGTGAAGATTAATATAGAATATACAAGAAAAGCTTTAATGACTCGTGATTCCAGCAAAATTGCATTGTGCAGAGTGAAAAGTTTGTCGATCGCAAGAAACATGCTTGATTGTTTTGACTCGAAAAGTTCCTATCAAACATAAACGCGTTATTTAATACAATAAAACAAGCAACTAATTGAATATGAAATAGAGAAATGCAACTAAATCATAAAGGACAACCTGAGCAGCCAATATAGTTTTTGAATTCTCAACTAGATGATCATGAGCTTGTTTAAGTTGTTCTTGCCTTTGTATGAGTTCCTGTTGTTGATTATGACTAAGCTCAATCAACCATTGCAGAGTTCCCCTATAATCAAATTTGGAAGCCAGTCAGTACCCTTTGGAGCATACAATCACATGAATATATGTGAATGCGTACACATACATGCATATATCTTCATATAAACAGCCTCTCTACCTAAAGATTTGCATACATCCTACCCCCAGACCCTACTTCTACATGGGATTTACTGGGTCCATTTGGTTTTTGGTTTGGTATATATATAGGGCAGGTTCAAATGAGAACCATAAATATTTTGAGAACCAACTATTCATGTTTTATTCATAACGAATGAAGTGACAGATATTGAAGATGAAAATCATCCATAATGAAAAATACATGAGCCATGATGAAAATGCATGATATCAATGATGATTGATATTCAAGGTTCCCAGATTCTCAAATATTTATGGTTGTTATTTGAACTTTCCTTGTATATGTATATGTATATGTAGGGAGAGGTTCATTTGAGAAATGTTAAATATATGAGAAATAAAGAAGTAATCCTAGCCTTTCATTCGGTCAAGATCGGCTTTGACCGGTCAAATATTGCATCTTTGACTGGTCAACAATTACGGTTTTGACTAGTCAAAAGTTACGGTTTTGACTAGTCAAAAGTTACGGTTAGTCCAAAAATAGAAAGACAGTTTCGTAACTTTTACAAATAAACGGGACGAGTTCATATGTGAACTATATGTTCATATGTGAACCAGTGTAATTCACATATGAACTCTTTTAACTGATTCATATATGAACTAATTAACTGTAGGTTCATATGTGAATCAGTTGAACTAATTAACAGATTCATATATGAATCGGTTAAAAGAGTTCATATATGAATTACGCCGATTCATATATGAACATATAATTCATATGTGAATCATACAGGTTCATATATGAACTTGTCATGCGTATTTTACGAAACTACCCCTCTATCTTCTATAGATCACACAAGGAATTATCCGGTGTTTCACGGTCAAAGCCGCAAATGTTGACCAGATAAACGGCTAGGATCATTTCTTTATTTCTCATATTTTTAGGATTTCTCAAATGAACCTAATCCTGTATATGTATATGTATATGTATATGTATATGTATATGTATATGTATATGTATATGTATATGTATATGTATATGTATATGTATATGTATATGTATATGTATATGTATATGTATATGTTGAATTTGATGAGAATAGGTCTTTTTCTAGTTTACCTGCTCTCTTCTAGTGCCTCAGACTGAAAACTTGTCATGGCGTGGAGAGCCTCAAGGGCAGCAGTCTGGCTGTCAAGAAGTTGTTTTTGCTTGTCTAATGAAGTTTCTGCTATGTTCTCGATATCATCAGCTTTAATTTGTAAAGTATCCATCTTCATAAACATTGCATCTCCGACTTTACCGATCTCTTTTTCTATTTCAACAGCTTCGTTCCTTAAGTTGTTCATTTCTTCACCCAGCTTATTGGCAGATTCATTAAGCATCAACATCCCTTCATCCAGCCTTTCGTTCATCTTTATTTGCCCGTCATGCAGATCCAATTGAGAATCAGCTATTCTTAAAGATTGCTCATAAACCGTTTGTGAATGCTCTAACACAACACTAACACGTTCTTCAATGTTTTTTGATGTTTGAGCCACTTGTTGAGTTTGAACATCAATAGATGCCAAAGAGTCGCGAATATGATCTGAACTATGCAATAAATGTTGAGCTTGCTCTTCAATATTCTCTAACTTATCCTCCGCAGATTCAGCAGACCGTTTGAGTTCATTCACCAATCTTTCTGTTTGTCTCTTGAATGCATCGGTCCTACAACAAGAAAAGTTCAATTCTTGTCATATTTGTAACATGCCCATAAAATGTTTTTTGATTATGGAAGAACTCATGTTATTCTATTTCTGAAACGATTTTCTTTATATATAATAAGCCAAACCAAATAGACCCAGCAAATCTCACTCGAAAGTAGGGTTTGGGTGGTGAGATGTACGCAGCCATGACCTCTACCACAATAGCGTAGAGTGGTTGTTTCCGTGAAGACTAATGGCTTGTGCAAGAATATAAGGAAACAGATGAAAGGAATAAAGACTAACATATGGTGGAAGAAGCACGAAAAAATCAGAAAAAGTAACAAGTTGGTGCACTAAAACATACGAAAAGACAAGGCAGAACACACACACAGCAAGGCCAAACAACGCATGTCCAGCAAGATACATTTTAAATAGAGCAAATAGAGTTTTTCAATAGTCTAACGACCGAAGACTCTATGGAGCCGCATGTGGGTATATTCATATGTGAATATGAAAGCAAAAAAAAAAAAACTCAACTGTAACTGATGGCAGATGGAGTTCGTCTCAAGATATATCCTATGAGCATCTTTGATCTAATCTCGTGAGACAATTTCTCATGGGAGTTTTCACATCACAAGAAGGAAAAGGAGACCTCCCAGTTTCCTTCTGAAAGCAATCACTAAGATGCCAAGCCAGCCTAGACCGCTGATCTTCCTCCGCTAGAATCTCTGAGCATCCTGCAAATAGATTTTGATATGCATTTTGCCAACAAGAATTAGTCAAAGAAGCCTTTCTCCTAGCTTTTTCGACCAATGTCATTCCCCTCTTGCTATTAAAGGATTCCATGGAGAAATCAGCAACGATATCATGAGAAGCATCGGGCAGCTCTGAAGGTTTCTCGATTGAGTTAACCTTTCCACCGGAGAAAAACCAACTAAATGCCTCGATGTTGTTTGAAAGCAACACAATTACCCATATGATACCATAATTATAACCCATATGGCAAGCCATCTGATCCAACAAGCAATTATAATATGCCTGTATGAAAATCATACAACTTTGATCAAAAATACTAGACAACACTATGGATATACTAACACTATGAAAGATCACTAATCTTTATCGGTTGGATTAAATCAAGGGTTACTCTAGAATTGTGAAGAAAGATGGAAAATATATGTTGCATTTGAGTGCGGAAAACGGACATAACATACCCTTTTCACTTGACTTGTCATACAATTCAACCGGAGGCCGGCAGACAATGGTGTGTAACGAATCCAAGATAGAACGCAACAATTCTTAGAATAAACTAAAAATTAACATTCTTATAACCACATAAAAGAATATAATTCAAGCAACATATAATCCAAAAGTCTGTTCGCTTGATATCAGCAAAAACCCTTTTAAATTGGTGATAGCAAACAACACTCTTGGGGCAACTTAATGCAATTAATGACACATACCCACATTATTTTAATCATTTTGAGCAACAAATATCACATAATCTTGAAAAGACAATGACAGTATCTACACCTTCCTTTCTGGTTCCTTTAGATAACATTGTTAGCAGAAAGACTAAGGGGTTGTTACCAAATGCTTACCCGGTAAGTGCTTACCGACTCATTTACCTTGCATATGAACATGGAAAGTAACAAGAATCTTACCTGGTAAGAGCGCTGTCAAGGACTGAAAGTCTTACCCAGTAAGTGAGCACAAAAACTCTTACCCGGTTAGCGCTTACCGGGTAAATTATTTCATTCGACACTGTTTTGATAGGCTAGAATTGTACTTGATAACGCAAGTGAGTTTGTTGAATTTTACCGGTAAGCACTTACCGAGTAAGCATTTAGGTAAACTGCCCCTAAAATGGTATCGATCCCTAGTGCCCAACTTTAACCAACAAAGCTAGTACATATAGATTTGTATCTAGACTAGCATCATCAATACAGATCCCAGCAAGAAATAACTAACAAAGAGCCCCCATTTGTTCATCAAGAAACTACCCGATTATAGCTTACAAGAAACAACTAAACAATTAAAACCAAAATTGTTACATAAGACTTGAAACATAAAGCAATGGATTGAAGTCCCACATCTAGTCTATATACATTCAACAAGCATTTGAAAGATAACATTTTTCATTGATTTCAAACCCTCAAAAAAACTTCAAATGTATGTGTATGAATATGATATAGTATAAATTATGGTAACATCAAAGATTACGCATGGATGCATATGGTTTGAGTTAGGACTATAATGGCAGCACAAACCTGACTGTGAAAGGTGTACCTGATATGTTAGGAAGGATTCTCTTCAATGATTTACATCTTCAAATTCATTCCAAAACTAGGTGAATCGCCTATCAACAAGTTGATAAACTTGATCAAGGCGCTAGTTTGTACGCCCTTGTCCAACTCGCACCTCGCTCAAAATCTGTCCTTGAGCTTGTTGTCCTGCCCGGTATCGGCCGGTGGACGAAACATTGGGCAACGCATGCCGAGTGCAAAAAAGGTTGTATGCCTTTTTGCAGATATCGGGCGGCGGTGCCACGAGTGTCGCCTCCTCAAAAGCTTCCGGAATCCCTGCCCTCCCACAGAAGTAGGTGATAAGGTAGGGAAAGTTAAGGAGGCACCGGTTTTCAGTTCCGGTCTTTAGGATGCTGCCCAAGATGAAGTGCCCCACGTCAAAGGGCACACCGGTTTGAATAACGTACAATAGTCGTGCGGTCTCAATGGAGACGACAGTGCGGTGAGTGGAGGGAAGTAGACTATGCTTGATGAACACCGACCAGAAAGCCATGTCGGGATGCAACTCACCATGTTGAAGCTCGGTGGTCCCCAGTATCCAAATGTCAGATTCATCACGGCGAAGAGCGGCGGCTATTTGCCCCAATTCCGGGTAGAACTGCACGCTATCCGGGAATCCATGGTGGTATTGCTCATTCGGTATCATCGGGGTGAAGAGGTGTTCGTTGATAGCATTGGAGGTTATCTCCACGGGTACACCCCGCACCCAAACTCTACCGCAATCATGGAATACCTCGGGGACCATCGAGGCGTAAAATTCCCGCACTAACCCCGGGTGATAAGCCGTGCGGGTGCTAGTGAAATGGGCCCAATGGCGTTGCCCGATAGCCTCCGGAATAGTGGTCGATTCAAAACCATTTACAGCAATTCCCCTCTCAACCAAGAAACCACGTCCCTCAGCTTGACCACGTCTGTCATGGTAACCGCGATGTGGACCACTAGCCAACGCTTGTCGTTCCCTTGCAGGAAGTTCGGCGAAGAGTTGGTAGCGATCCTTTGTCAGAAGTGCGCTGCGTATCATGTTGGGAACCTACAAGAAAGTTTTGAGAGCTAAGCCACGAGTAAATTGTTTACAAAAAAAATGGCAACATGTATCACGACTTAGATTACTCTTAGTCAAAGTAATACCAGCACCAAAAATCCTCCAATTAAGCATAAAACAATTACCCGGAACAAGTTGCATGGCATGATCAAAATAATGTGTCATGTGAGCATAATACCATACCATCAACCAAGCAAGGTTAATCAACCACATTAAGCAAAACCAAGATGAAATAAACTATGCAGCAAACTCAATGTGGGAAAATGAGGTCACAAGAGACATGCAAATAAGAAAATAGGCAATTTAGCACAAAATGCATCTTAACACAACTTGACTCAAAAAACATGACAATAGAAGTTTTAGGTAAACTTATTTGCAAGAACTTGAAAGGTTCTATTAAACTAGCAACATAACCCAAAACCATAATATCAAAATCATTCAAGCATAAAAGTCACATTTGTGCCCTAGTTTCAATCCATGGTGAATTGGTGCAAGATATGAACAATGTGGAGTTAACTGATGCATTTACATGATAATAAACAACTCCAAACCTAAATCATTGCATAATTTCACAAAAATTTGAACATGGAAGAAAATGGTGACCTAACCTTGCAATCTCAACAATGTAGGTGAAATGGGAGTGAGAGAGAGAAAGATTACTTACTTGAGAGGGGTATAAACACAAAAGATCAACAAAAAGGAAAAGAAATCGCTGAAATGAGGAGGGAGCTCAAGAAAATCGCCAATGAACAGTGTCAAAATCGCCCTAAGTGATGTCTGCTATGTGTGCGTGCTATGTGTGCGTGTGTGGTAAAAGGTCGAATTAGGGTTTTAAAAACTCATTTCACGATGGCGAAAGTGACAGGCGGAGGTGCCCTTGTCACTTTCGCGGGGCACTTTCGCTTAAAATGTATCGTGAGTGTGTGGGTATCGGCGAGAGTGACAAAGCGAAAGTGACAAAAGTGTCACTTTCACGGGCACTTCCGCGGATATTGTACCGTGAGTTAAATCTTGCTTGGGCGATTATGACTCAGCGAAAGTGACAAGGTGTCACTTTCGCTGTCACTTTAGCTGAGATTGTACCGAGAGCAATATCTTGATTTGGTGTGTCGCACCTGCCTCCACTAAGCCATAAGATCAAAAACGCACTATTTTGGCTGGTTTTCATGGAAAAACACATTGCCAACATAAAAATAATAAATAAAAAAAATGCTGAAAACGATAAAAAGTAAAACTAACCTCGGTGGGTTGCCTCCCACCCAGCGCCTTATTTAGTGTTGTGGCACGACCTTTTTTTTATTTTCAGTTTGGCTCGGTTTCGCTTTAAGAATTGGATTGCCCATGCATTCGGGTTTTCTCGATTCTCCCCACATCTGTTTTCCCGTTATCAACGGGTTCTGATCTATCAGGTCCTCTTCCTGGTTCATTTCTGAATTCTACGCTTTTAAGAACATGAAATCTTACCTTTTCGTTCCCAACTCGGAGAGTCATCACGCCTTCTTCCATATCTATCAGAGCCTTGCTTGTAGCCAAGAATGGTCTTCCCAAAATCAGTGGCAACTCAACATCTTCGTCCACGTCTAAAACTACAAAATCAACTGGGAAGTAAAATTTTCCGACCTTCACCAAGACATCTTCCACAAATCCATATGGGTAGTTCACCGATCGATCTGCTAATTGGAGTGTCATGTTTGTTGGCTTCACGTCCCCCAAGCCAAGTTTCCTGAAAATGGGTAAAGGTAGCAAATTAATACTTGCTCCTAAGTCGCATAACACTTTATTGAAATTAACAACTCCAATTTGCACAGGTATAGAGAAACTCCCTGGATCTTGAAGCTTCGGAGGTAGCTTGTTTTGAATGATTGCGCTGTATACCTCAGTAAGTGCAATTTGTGGCGCAATCTTCAATCTTCCTCTTTTTGGATAGGATGTCTTTCATGAACTTGAGGTATGATGGCATCTGTGCCAGAGCATCTGCAAAAGGAATGTTAATCTGCAATTTTTTAAATATCTTTAGAAATTTTGCAAAATTAACATTATCCTGATGTGCTTTTAATCTGTTCAGAAATGACACTTTTGGTGTCACGGGGTTGACCGGTGCTCTCTCCTTCACTCGCTCGGTCTCCTTCTCTTACTTTCTTTCCGAATTCTCCATTCCTATTCTCTCATCCACTTCCTCTTCATTTTTCTCATCTTCCACCACCACTTTGTGCTCTCTTCTCTTCTCCACCACTGGTTCACTGATTAGAGTATTGTTCAATTCCTTACCACTCCTTAAATGAATTGCATTGAAAGTCTCCCTTGGTTGCCTCTCTGTTTGACTTGGGAGTTGACCTGGGATTCTTGACTGCAACGCCTCCGCAATCTGGCCCACCTGCCTCTCGAGAATTTGAATGGAGACAGTATTTTGGCCAGTGGCCGCTTTGATTGTACTAACCGTATTGGTTAGTGTGCTCACAGAAGAAGTGATCCCGTCAACAGTTGTGTCCATTTTCGACATGAACTTCATCATCATTTCCTCCATCCCCGTCTTTTTTTCAGAAGTCTGGCCCTCTTCTTGCCTCCTTTGATTATGACCTGGATGGCGATAAACATTAGTAGAACTAGAGGAGGAATTAAAATTAGAATTGTTACCATAGTAAATTCAAGGATTTCCCATTGTTTCCTTAGGGCCATTTGTCGATTGGCTCCAAGAAAAGTTCGGATGCTTCCTTCACCCCTCATTGTATGTATTAGAGAAGGGGTCATTCCGCTGACAGTTGCGGTTCTGAAGGAAATTCACTTGTTCCGGTGAGTCGAATGGTGAAAACTGCTCCAGTATTCCATCATTTGATGTCTGGCCTTGAAGGGAAGATCCCTTCAACTGATTTGTGATCGCGGCCAGTTGTGCTTTTATTTGCTGAAGCTCATCAGTATCTTGAGCCGTAGCTATCCTTCTAACATCATATCTTGGCGTGGCATAGCTATGCTCGGCCAAATTCTCAGTCAGCTCCCACGCCTCTTCGTAGGTCTTATTCATTAATGCTCCCCCAGCAGCAGCTGTGATATCGTTTTTAAATTGGGGGTGTAGTCCACCAAAGAATGTCTGGATGACTACCCACCCGTGTAAGCTGTGATGGGGGCATCTCTTTAACATGCCTTTATACCGCTCCCACGCATTATATAGGGATTCTTGATCCCATTGTGCAAAGTGAGTAATCTCGGCTAGTAACTGAGCGGTATGGCCGGGTGGAAAGAACTTGTTCAGGAACGCGACAACCATTTCGGTCCACGTATTAATCGAGTTCGATGACAAGTTTTCCTCCCAAGTTGCTGCTCTGTCCCAAAGAGAAAATGAAAATAATCTGAGCTTGATGACATCATCAGATACCCCGTTCCATTTGAAGGTATTGCAAACCTTCTCAAATGAACGGAGGTGTCCATGAGGATCCTCGGTCGGTCCTCCTCCAAATTGGTGAGATTGGACTAATTGGATCGTCCCGTGCTTGATCTCAAAAGAATTTGCAGCTACATTCGAAGCTTGAACTCCTCTTTGAGCAGCCGCTATCGTTGGAGTGGCCAGATTTCTCATGGGAACTCGAGGCGGCTGATTTGGTGGTGGAGGATTATTGATAAGAATTTCTTTTTATCCATTTCGGTCGCCCATTATTCTAACAGTTCTATTTCTGGCTTCACGGCGTAACTCTCTCAATTTCAGGGTCAAGGGGCTCGAGATTTCTGAAGAGTCTTCTTCTTGGCATAAACCAAAAAGAAACCTGAAATCAAAACACAAGTCTTTGGTCCCCAAAATTGAAGGAATAATAACAACTGAAAAAGTAAAATGTCTAATCTAATAATCTCTATAGAATATAGTGATATCAACACAAAACAAGTTCCCCGGCAACGACGCCAAAAACTTGATAGGTCGGGTTTACACCCTCCCCACACGGACCGCAAGTTCCAACGGTTCGATACTTGTACTTCCGTACGTATTACTTGATACGATACCGTACACTTGCGGTCCATGTGGGGAGGGTGTAAACCCGACCTATCAAGTTTTTTGAGGTTGGGCCCCTCTTCTTGCCTCCTTTGATTATGACTTGGATGGCGATAAACTTGATAGGTCGGGGGCTGACGGTATAAAAAGTTGCAGAAACTTAAGGTTTAGGGTTATCTCGAGATTGACGGAGGCTAGGCGCAGAGGGAGACTGTTGGAGACGATTTTGAAGCCGAAAAGACATATTTGACTAATTGAGAAGGTGGAACAACGATTGGATCGGAAAATTGGTAGCGAGTATCATTCATCGAGGGAGTTTTATCATTCCATTTGAATTTTGTTGAGAAACAATGTATTTGGGTGTTGCGATTTTCTTTATTATGGTTTTAATTGCTACTAGTATCATGAACTAATCTTTTTGAGGTTGGGGGAAGGATGGATTTTGGTTTTGCACCGTTGAATATGTGATTAATGTAATCTTTTGAGTTACTACACTTGTTGGTTGAAGTTTATCTATCTTGTGTTTATTGTTTATAAGATTGGCCATCTTATTTATCTATTGGTTGTTTTTCCTCTTGAGAAATTGGATTTACAATTTGATTAAAGTTAGATAAACCTTGGGTGAGATATTGGATAGAGATATACCAAGTAAATCCTAGTTTTGTGTTGTGATTCTTATGCTTAATGAATTGAATGCTTCTATTATCGATCGAGAGATGTTAATAGATATTGCATGATTTATTCTTGCTATTGCTCGAAAGAGAGTAGTGAGTATAATTGGAATCACTAAATTCAACCTTATGTATTAGCTTATTGAATGTGTATCATGTATTTGTTGGTGAGATCCAAATGAAATCCGACCCCTAGCCCCTTCTCTATCATATCAGTAAGCTCTTGTGGTGTGATTTATTGCCTGATTAGTATTTTCGTGCCTGCTTCATTTTCTCTAGATAATTCTTATCAGCAGTTAGCTGATACAAACCAACCATTTGATCTAGTCTAGTTAATAGTTGATATATTCTTGTGGTAATTAACACCAAGTTCCTACGGTTCGATACTCGTACTTCCGTACGTATTACTTGATACGACACCGTACACTTGCGGTCCGTGTGGGGAGGGTGTAAACCCGACCTATCAAGTTTTTGGCGCCGTTGCCGGGGAACTTGTTTTTCGTTAATATCACTATATTCTATATAGATTATTAGATTAGACATTTTACTTTTTCAGTTATTATTTCTTCAATTTTGGGACCTAAGACTTGTGTTTTGATTTCAGGTTTCTTTTTGGTTTATGCCAAGAAGAAGACTCTTCAGAAATCTCGAGCCCCTTGACCCTGAAATTGAGAGAACCGCGAGACAGTTACGCCGTGAAACCATAAATAGAACTGTTAGAAGAATGGGCGACCGAAATGGTAAAGAAGAAATTCCTATCAATAATCCTCCACTACCACCGCCACCAAATCAGCCGCCTCGAGTTCCCATGAGAAATCTGGCCACTCCAACGATAGCGGTTGCTCAAAGAGGAGTTCAAGCTCCGAATGTAGTTGCAAATTCTTTTGAGATCAAGCACGGGACGATCCAATTATTCCAATCTCACCAATTTGGAGGAGGACCGACCGAGGATCCTCATGGACACCTCCGTTCATTTGAGAAGGTTTGCAATACCTTCAAATGGAACGGGGTATCTGATGATGTCATCAAGCTAAGGTTATTTCTATTTTCTCTTCGGGACAGAGCAGCAACTTGGGAGGAAAACTTGCTGCCGAACTCGATTAATACGTGGACCGAAATGGTTGTCGCGTTCCTGAACAAGTTCTTTCCACCCGGTCGTACCGCCCAGTTACTAGCCGAGATTACTCACTTTGCACAATGGGATCAATAATCCCTATATGAGGCGTGGGAGCGGTATAAAGACATGTTAAAGAGATGCCCCCATCACAGCTTACACGGGTGGGTAGTCATCCAGACATTCTTTGGTGGACTACACCCCCAATTTAAAAACGATATCACAGTTGCTGCTGGGGGAGCATTAATGAATAAGACCTACGAAGAGGCGTGGGAGCTGATTGAGAATTTGGCCGAGCATAGCTATGCGACGCCAAGATCTGAAGTTAGAAAGATAGCTAAGGCTCAAGATACTAATGAGCTTCGGCAAATAAAAGCACAAATGGCCGCGATCACAAATCAGTTGAAGGGATCTTCCCTTCAAGGACAGACATCAAATGATGGAATACTGGAGCAGTTTTCACCATTCGACTCACCGGAACAAGTGAATTTCACTCAAAACCGCAACCGTCAGCGGAATGACCCCTTCTCTAATACATACAATGAGGGGTGGATGAAGCATCCGAACTTTTCTTGGAGCCAATCGACAAATAGCCCTAAGGAAACAATGGGAAATCCTCAAAACTATGGTAACAGTTCTAATTTTAATTCCTCCTCTAATTCTACTAATGTTTATCGACATCCTGGTCATAATCAAAGGAGGCAAGAAGAGGGGCAGACTTCTGAAAAAAAGACGGGGATGGAGGAAATGATGATGAAGTTAATGTCGAAAATGGACACAACTGTTGACGGGATAACTTCTTCTGTGAGCACACTAACCAATACGGTTAGTACAATCAAAGCGGCCACTGGCCAAAATATTGTCTCCATTCAAATTCTCGAGAGGCAGGTGGGCCAGATTGCGGAGGCGTTGCAGTCAAGAATCCCAGGTCAACTCCCAAGTCAAACAGAGAGGCAACCAAGGGAGACTTGCAATGCAATTCATTTAAGGAGTGGTAAAGAATTGAACAATACTCTAATTAGTGAACCAGTGGTGGAGAAGAGAAGAGAGCACAAAGTGGTGGTGGAAGATGAGAAAGATGAAGAGGAAGTGGATGAGAGAATAGGAATGGAGAATTCGGAAAGAAAGGAAGAGGAGACTGAGCGAGTGAAGGAGAGAGCACCGGTCAACCCCGTGACACCAAAAGTGTCATTTCCGAACAGATTAAAAGCACATCAGGATAATGTTAATTTTGCAAAATTTCTAGAGATATTTAAAAAATTGCAGATTAACATTCCTTTTGCAGATGCTCTGGCACAGATGCCATCATACCTCAAGTTCATGAAATACATCCTATCCAAAAAGAGGAAGATTGAAGATTGCGCCACAAATTGCACTTACTGAGGAGTGCAGCGCAATCATTCAAAACAAGCTACCTCCGAAGTTTCAAGATCCAGGGAGTTTCTCTATACCTGTGCAAATTGGAGCTGTTAATTTCAATAAAGTGTTATGCGACTTAGGAGCAAGTATTAGTTTGCTACCTTTACCCATTTTCAAGAAACTTGGCTTGGGGGACGTGAAGCCAACAAACATGACACTCCAATTAGCAGATCGATCGGTGAACTACCCATATGGAGTTGTGGAAGATGTCTTGGTGAAGGTCGGAAAATTTTACTTCCCAGGTTGATAACGGGAAAACAGATGTGGGGAGAATCGAGAAAACCCGAATGCATGGGCAATCCAATTCTGCAAGCAAAACCGAGCCAAACTGAAAATAAAAAAGAGGTCGTGCCACGACACTAAATAAGGCGTTGGGTGGGAGGCAACCCACCGAGGTTAGTTTTACTTTTTATCGTTTTCAGCATTTTTTTTATTTATTATTTTTATGTTGGCAATGTGTTTTCCCATGAAAACCAGCCAAAATAGTGTGTTTTTTATCTTATGGCTTAGTGGAGGCAGGTGCGACACACCAAATCAAGATATTGCTCTCGGTACAATCTCAGCTAAAGTGACAGCGATGAGTCATAATCGCCCAAGCAAGATTTAACTCACGGTACAATATCCGCGGAAGTGCCCGCGAAAGTGACACTTTTGTCACTTTCGCTGTCACTCTCACCGATACCCACACACTCACGGTACATTTTAAGCGAAAGTGCCCCGCGAAAGTGACAAGGGCACCTCCGCCTGTCACTTTCGCCATCGTGAAATGAGTTTTTAAAACCCTAATTCGACATTTTACCACACACGCACACATAGCAGACATCACTTGGGGCGATTTTGACACTGTTCATTGGCGATTTTCTTGAGCTCCCTCCTCATTTCAGCGATTTCTTTTCCTTTTTGTTGATCCTTTGTGTTTATACCCCTCTCAAGTAAGTAATCTTTCTCTCTCTCACTCCCATTTCAACTACATTGTTGAGATTGCAAGGTTAGGTCACCATTTTCTTCCATGTTCAAATTTTTGTGAAATTATGCAATGATTTAGGTTTGGAGTTGTTTATTATCATGTAAATGCATCAGTTAACTCCACATTGTTCATATCTTGCACCAATTCACCATGGATTGAAAATAGGGCACAAATGTGACTTTTATGCTTGAATGATTTTGATATTATGGTTTTGGGTTATGTTGCTAGTTTAATATAACCTTTCAAGTTCTTGCAAACAAGTTTACCTAAATCTTCTATTGTCATGCTTTTTGAGTCAAGTTGTGTTAAGATGCATTTTGTGCTAAATTGCCTAATTTCTTATTTGCATGTATCTTGTGACCTCATTTTCCCACATTGAGTTTGCTGCATAGTTTATTTCATCTTGGTTTTGCTTAATGTGGTTGATTAACCTTGCTTGGTTGATGGTATGGTATTATGCTCACATGACACATTATTTTGATCATGCCATGCAACTTGTTCCGGGTAATTGTTTTATGCTTAACTGGAGGATTTTTGGTGCTGGTATTACTTTGACTAAGAGTAATCTAAGTCGTGATACACGTTGCCATTTTTTTTGTAAACAATTTACTCGTGGCTTAGCTCTCAAAACTTTCTTGTAGGTTCCCAACATGGTACGCAGCGCACTTCTGACAAAGGATCGCTACCAACTCTTCGCCGAACTTCCTGCAAGGGAACGACAAGCGTTGGCTAGTGGTCCACATCGCGATTACCATGATAGACGTGGTCAAGCTGAGGGACGTGGTTTCTTGGTTGAGAGGGGAATTGTTGTAAATGGTCTTGAATCGACCACTATTCCGGAGGCTATCGGGCAACGCCATTGAACCCATTTCACTAGCACCCGCGCGGCTTATCACCCGGGGTTAGTGCGGGAATTTTACGCCTCGATGGTCCCCGAGGTATTCCATGATTGCGGTAGAGTTTGGGTGTGGGGTGTACCCGTGGAGATAACCTCCAATGCTATCAATGAACACCTCTTCACCTCGATGATACCGAATGAGCAATACCACCATGGATTCCAGGATAGCGCGCGGTTCTACCCGGAATTGGGGCAAATAGCCGCCGCTCTTCGCCGTGATGAATCCGACATTTGGATACCGGGGACCACCGAGCTTCAACATGGTGAGTTTCATCCCGACATGGCTTTCTGGTCGGTGTTCATCAAGCATAGTCTACTTCCCTCCACTCACCGCACCGTCGTCTCCATCGAGACCGCACGACTACTGTACGTTATTCAAACCGATGTGCCCTTTGACGTGGGGCACTTCATCTTGGGCAACATCCTAAAGACCGGAGCATCCTAAAGACCGGAACTGAAAACCGGTGCCTCCTTAACTTTCCCTATCTTATCACCTACTTCTGTGGGAGGGCAGGGATTCCGGAAGCTTTTGAGGAGGCGACACTCGTGGCACCGCCGCCCGATATCTGCAAAAAGGCATACAACCTTTTTTGCACTCGGCATGTGTTGCCCAATGTTTCGTCCACCGGCCTATACCGAAATCGAGGACGCCACGGGGCTGCTGCTCTACATCATGAGGAACCAGTTCAAGGTGTCGGACCACCGCCACCACCTCCGGTTGGTGGACATCAGGGCATTCCACCACCATGGGAGCGGCTCACTCAGGCCTTGGATGAGCTGAGGGCAGGACAACAATCTCAAGGACAAATTTTGAGCGAGGTGCGAGTTAGACAAGGGCGTACAAACCAGCGCCTTGATCAAGTTTATCAACTTGTTGATAGGCGATTCACCAATGTGAATTACACACGAGGCCCCCGCAATGTCATTTATGATCCATCTGCATCACAGAGTCAAGAGGGCGAAGACTGACCGGTTTGCTTTCCTTTTCACTTTGGTCATTTTTCTTATCCGTTCATGTATGTTTTCTTTTATATGCACTTCATTGGTGATGGTTAAATTCTACGAACCGACTTTGTAACTAATGGGGCACGTTGGGGACAATGTGTCTCAAAGGTTTGGAGTCGTCATTTTTGATCTTTTTAGTGGGTCAATTTGTATGAACTTTTATTTTGAACGTTGGAAATGAATGTGTTGTATATAATGCTTAATTAATCGGAATGAATACATATGTTGGTAGTTATTGGTTAAGTGAATTGGAAAAACTTTTCTTGACGTGCATACTTTTGTTGAGTCATGTTTGTAGAGAGATAGTGTAGTTGTGTACACTAATTGTGGACATTAGTAGAGACCACCCTAGTGAGATTTTGAGCTTTAATGCCTTCATTTCCGATTGATGTTTCAACTTTGTTGACCATCTTTATACACGTTTCAATTCTTTCAATTTGATAGTTCGATCTCATTTGTTTTTGCATTGAGTAGTACAGATTGGTCTTTAGCTTTTAACATGTGCATTACTTGTGAATTGTGTGGACTTTGAGAAACGATATCGGGCTTGTGTGCAATTTCTGTTGGTATATCATTTCTAGCCTCTCGTTCTTTACCCCTTTTGTTGATATGTGATCCCGGAACCACTTTGTAGACGTTATTTAAGCCTAAATACTTTAACTTAGCCAGATACACTAACCTACCCCGTAGTCTAAGTGCATCATGGATTGAGAAAGATGGCCAATCGCGTCGGAACAATTTTGGGGGTGAATTGATAAAAGCCGTGAAAGAGTTCTTTTGAAAAAAAAAAAAATTCAGAATAAAGTTGGCATGTAGCCATGATTGATGGAAGTCTTGCTTAGATGTGTGGCCACATAAAAGAAGAGAATGTGGAGCTACTTTTAGTTTTGATGCACTTAGAACTAATGATGCCATGACCATTCTTTCTATTCCTTTATCCTAAACCGTATTACATAGTTTTTCTGGGGTTCCGTCCCCTTTTTCCAAAAAAAAAAACCGTATTACATCCCTTTAAGTCCCGATTGATCTTTTAGAAGGCATGATTTGTGAACAATGCATGTGTAATTCATATCGTACTACTCAATTCGTTCCATGAGATCTTATTTGACTTTAGCGTGTTTCTATTCTATCACATGCAGATGGCCTTGCTATTTTATTGTACATTAACTCGCCCGCATGTGTTTGTGATGAGTGTGAACCTAGGACTCAAGTGTTAAGAGAGCATCCCGTGAGGTTAGGGTCGAAGCGAAATACTCCACTAGTTGTGTACATGATGAAATTGATCTTAACAAACATGTGCTTGATAATAGTTTCATGTCAATATTAGTTTTGTCCAAACTTAATTAACCAAGAAGCTAGGAAACTCATGTTGGTTCTTTTTAACTTCGTATTAGTCTTCCCTCATTTTTATTGTTTAAAATGATTGTTCATATTTTTCCCTTTCGAAAACCCATCACCATGGTAAGCTTGCTTATTATTTCATTATTATATTTCCTTATGCCAATTTTTGCTTGAGGACAAGCAAAAGCTAGGTTTGGAGTTGTTGATAACTTCGTTATCTGACGAGTTTTAACCCTCTGAATCATGAGTTTACGGCTCGTCTTGGAGTAAGAATTGGCATTTCGGACTAATATTTATGTGCAAGTTGTATGTAGGCATACAAGATGTTGAGTGGAAGAAAAAGTGCTTATCATTACTCCATCTTGACATCCCGGACGACAAATACATCGAACCAAGTGAACGGGCGGAAAAGGCGATAATTTTAGGTCTTGGCTAAAGTGTCTGGCGAAAGTGACAAGTGTCACTTTCGCTGGCACTCTCGCGCAGATCGTACCGCGAGCTATTGGAGTCCTGGCTAAAGTGCCTGGCGAGAGTGACACTTGTCACTCTCGCGGTCGGGGGCTGACGGTATAAAAAGCTGCAGAAACTTAAGGTTTAGGGTTATCTCGAGACTGACGGAGGCTAGGCGCAGAGGGAGACTGTTGGAGACGATTTTGAAGCCGAAAAGAAATATTTGACTGATTGAGAAGGTGGAACAACGATTGGATCGGAAAATTGGTAGCGCGTATCATTCATCGAGGGAGTTTTATCATTTCATTTGAATTTTGTTGAGAAACAATGTATTTGGGTGTTGCGATTTTCTTTATTATGGTTTTAATTGCTACTAGTATCATGAACTAATCCTTTTGAAGTTGGGGGAAGGATGGATTTTGGTTTTGCACCGTTGAATATGTGATTAATGTAATCTTTTGAGTTACTACACTTGTTGGTTGAAATTTATCTATCTTGTGTTTATTGTTTATAAGATTGGCCATCTTATTTATCTATTGGTTGTTTTTCCTCTTGAGAAATTGGATTTACAATTTGATTAAAGTTAGATAAACCTTGGGTGAGATATTGGATAGAGATATACCAAGTAAATCCTAGTTTTGTGTTGTGATTCTTATGCTTAATGAATTGAATGCTTCTATTTATCGATCGAGAGATGTTAATAGATATTGCATGATTTATTCTTGCTATTGCTCAAAAGAGAGTAGTGAGTATAATTGGAATCACTAAATTCAACCTTATGTATTAGCTTATTGAATGTGTATCATGTATTTGTGGTGAGATCCAAATGAAATCCGACCCCTAGCCCCTTCTCTATCATATCAGTAAGCTCTTGTGGTGTGATTTATTGCCTGATTAGTATTTTCGTGCCTGCTTCATTTTCTCTAGATAATTCTTATCTGCAGTTAGCTGATACAAACCAACCATTTGATTTAGTCTAGTTAATAGTTGATATAGTCTTGTGGTAATTAACACCAAGTTCCTACGGTTCGATACCCGTACTTCCGTACGTATTACTTGATACGACACCGTACACTTGCGGTCCGTGTGGGGAGCCGACCTATCAGTAGGCTGCTTCTGAAACTGATAAAAGTGATAACAATACGGATAAGTTTAGATTAGGATGAGAAACAACACCAAGGCAAAGTCACAAGTGACTAAAGAATATGAACAACAACATCAAAGCTGCTTATGATTCCCTTTCTGACACCCTTTCTGACAGTAATTTTTTACTGGAGTAGATCCGAAAAGGGATCTATTCTAGTAATGCAATAAGAAGATTGGATATGTCTTCTTATTGCAAGTATTGACCATGTCATTAACCAAATAATAGCAATCATTCAGCTCCATGAATTGAATGGGAGTCAGCTAAATTTATAATGTAATCAAATTTCACCCAATCTCAATTAGGAGACAAAAACCCTAACAGATGATGAATTAAATGATTGACATTTACCAAATAACAGCAGGTTAGAAAATCATTCAGTTCATGAATTGGAGTAGACATTTCAGAGTCTAAATTTATGAGAATCCATATATGTAACCAAATTTCACCCAACGACAATTACAAGACAAAAACCCTAATAGATGATGAAGGTCATTGATTCAGAAACAAGATCTTTTACACATAAATCGCAATGCTTAATATTAAAATTCATGGATTTGAAGCTTTGTTTACATGATCTAAACAAAATAATAGAAGAATGTAGAAATAAACTCACCAAAACCCCTCCAAGCAGCGGGTCACCATTTTTCCATGTAACCCGGTCACGGAGGAAGGTAATAAGACGTCGGCCATCAACAAAACCTCCATGAAGGTTGAAATGACAAACAAAACTAGTGAAGGTAAGATCAAATGGAATTAGGGATACAATATATGGACCATTTCACGATTTGTGCATGTCATCCTGGTGTAGGGGCCATGCTAATCTTCTTTGTATCGTTCCAATTTTATCGAGAACACAAAAAACCACCTACTTTCCGATGTGGGATGAAACACAGTAAAGCAATGCTATAAATTTATGTGTATTTTATATATAAGAAGAGAGCAACGACATGTGAGAAAACTTGCAGAAGAGGTTGCAAGCAATAGGATGAAAACTAGGGAAATATAAAATGCCACGCTATCTAACGTATCTCGTAACCTAACTGCCATAGCTATACCAAGTCCCCCTCTCACCCTCTATCTTCTCCAAACTCCCTTTCTCCCATTCATGCTAGCTACAGGTCCCTATCTATAGTCTAATACCTCACAACAGGCAATGAAGCTTGAGGTAAAAATAAAATTCCCCTTAATTTGTTATTTATAAAAATCAATAAATGCTTCATTAAGCTCAACTGTAGAATCTTCTGATTAGAAGAACAGAAGCTAACATCAGGGTAATGAACATCATGGAATATGTGCCTGGATGCATGAGGCATGAAGTAAAAAATAAGAACAGTAAATGAAACGGGCAACATAAACTAATGACGACACAAAATAAGCATTCACCTAATTACCTAAGCCTGGTACTCTGCAAGAGGACCACTATAATTGCATAAACTTGCAAATTAAATTTATAAGCGAAAATTGGACAATATGAACAACAAACAATTAGAGACCGAAATGACCAACAACTCTTAGTAATGTTCTTTAGATGGGGAAAGGGGGATGATAGGCAATGAGATTAGCTTTGAACTAGGTTATTCAATCATTTCACTACTACAGTACTAAAGAAACCAAGATATCATAAAATAGAGAAACTCGAGTGAGTACTCAACCTTGATAAAAGAAAAGCATACACAAATGAATCATATTAAGCAAATTATTGGGATACACAAAACTAAGAAATTCAGGTATAATCAAATCGAGAACATTGAACTTAGCACATGCAAAGCACATAGCATATAACAAAAATATGACACTGGACGAATGAGAGAGCTAAAATTGATCATATTAAGAGAAATAGTGGAATGAACTATAAGCAATTTGGCAGTTTCGGGATCATTTAATGTAGAATGATTAAGTGACCAGAATGATTAAGAGACTATGTATGATTTAGTGTTGGATAGAAAATGATTGTTTGGAAACTGTTCTGAATTAACAGTTTGAATGATGTAGAATTACCATTTTACCCTCAGTATTGTGTCAAATTAAAATTAATGTTTGACAAAATTTCCGAATAAAATTTCCAAATCAAGACAAATCAGATTTAAGGAGTTCATCAAAACAAAAAATGCCCATAAATACCAACCATTGCAACTTGAAGATACATCCAAACCATCCTCTATTTGTAATCAAGATGACCAACACTTTGTAAATGGCCCAATGAGTTGGAAACAATAGCAATTCAAAAAGATTGAATGGTAAGGCAATAGGAGAACCTCCATTTCTCCAAGGAAAATGATGGGAATTATGGAAGTCCAATAAAAGAATGCAAAATAGATTCGTAAAAACAATATTTTCTTTACTTGGATCTTCAGTCCTATGAGAATTACTATATAATACCATCAATTTGAAATCACTACAAAATTTCAGCCTATATGTAAGATTTCTTGCTTCTGCAATTGGACATGAATTGAGCAACATGTTAGGTAGGACTAAAAGTAGTAGACTTGGTAGGAAAAAAGCATGCCAAAATCCCCATTTATCATGTCCATAATGTGTTGTATTTGTAACACGGTTTTGCTCTTTTACTCATCCTCGTAACTATATCATTACAACACCCGCAGTAGACACAAGTCATGCTTAATAGTCCCCGAACACATGTACAAGCATACCATATATGACCAAACCAAGGAAATAACCAACATGGCAACATCAATTTCTCTTAAGCATTTCATCAAACACTTAGGTGCCGTTTGTTTTTTAAGAGGTCTAAAGTCTGAAGTCTTATTTTAGTTATGATTAATAAGAGGTGGTATGTAAAAATGTCTGAATGATTCAGACTTAAGAGCCATTAAGAGGTTTTTTTTAAAAAAAACAACCCCTTAGTAGACGAACCTTGAAAAAAATTCAAAGCATGCAAACTCATCTTTAAAAAAACCATTCTTAATCAATCAAAATAGCACACAAATAAAAAAGAGAACAAAAACAGAACAGATTGCACTCAAAACTCGAACCACCAAACCCAAAACAATGAAGACAACGAAATATCAAACCTAATCAACATTGAACATATAACGTTTTAAGGAGAAGAGTTGTTACCAAAATTGAGAGCGATGAGAGGATCAAGAGCCTGTTACTGTGGTCAATTTCAGAATCGAGACTGCGCCCTAACTAGAATCAAGAGTGAAGAGAGGAAAAAAACGAGTGGAACGCGGGAGAAAACGAAATTGAAAGACCGATTGTTGTTGGAGAATGAAGAAGAGAGAAATGAAGGACAAAGTGGGGAAAAAATGGGATCTGAATGGTTTGGGGATGGATTGTTGGTGGAACTAACGAGACTTAGCTGCTGTGTTGTTGGCAGTTGTTGAATGATTTGATGCAAGAAAGATTAAGTGATCAGAATGATTAAGAGGCTATTATGATATAAGTGTGAAATGAAATATGGTTGTTTGCTAATTGTTAAGAATGAAACAAGAGCTTTAAATGATTAAGACAGGGTCAAGATACAAAATCATTCAGAGGGTTTTGGAACCATTAAGACGGACTTTTTTTTTTGCCAAACAGAATTTACCTCTTAACGATTCAGAGGTTGCCTCTTAACGCCCTTTCATTGGAACTTTTGTAGTTATTTACTTTGATGATATCCTCATCTATAGCCGAGGAAGAGTCGATCACCTCGACCATCTTCGCCAAGTCTTAACGGCCCTACAAGAAAACAAGCTCTATGTCAACTTGAAGAAGTGTATTTTCTGCACCGACAAACTTTTGTTCCTTGGTTTCATAGTCGGGGAAAACGGTATCGAGGTAGATGAATAAAAGGTAAAAGCCATTCGGGAGTGGCCAACACCCAAGACGGTCACCGACATCCATAACTTTCATGGTCTAGTAACCTTTTACCAAAGGTTTTCCAAAATTTTAGTACCGTCACCGCTCCGATCACATAATGTCTAAAGAAAGGAAACTTTCAATGAGGACCCGAACAAGACGCGAGCTTCACCCTAATCAAGGAAAAGCTTAGTACCACCCCCCGTCCTAGAATTACCCGATTTCGAGAAAGTTTTTGAAGTAGAATGTGATGTGAGTGGCATTGGAATCAGTGCTATCCTAACCCAAGAGAAAAGACTTGTCCGCTTACTTTAGCGAAAAACTTAGTGAGGCGCGACAAAAGTGGAGCACATACGACCAAGAGTTTTATGTGGTGGTTCGAGCCTCACGACAATGGGAACATTACTTGGTTCAAAAGGAATTCGTTCTATCCACCGATCATCAAGCCTTAAATTTTATTAACAGTCAGAAAACGATCAACAAGATGCATGCCCGTTGGTTAAGTTTTCTACAAAAATTTACTTTTGTAATTAAGCATAAATCCGACAATCTCAACAAGTGGCCGATGCCCTTAGCCAAAGGGCCAATTTGCTCATCACTTTATCACATGAGATCGTTGGTTTCGAGGCGTTGAAAGAACTTTATAGTGAAGATGGTGACTTCAAAGACATGTGGGGAAAGTGCAATAGTGGCACCCCTAACGGCGATTTCTATGTCCGAGATGGTTACCTTTTTAAGGGCAACCAACTATGCATTCCCGACTCCTCTTTACGGGAAAAACTGATTCGAGACATGCACGGAGGAGAATTAAGCGGTCATCTCGGACGGGACAAAACCATTGCTAGCTTGGAAGAACGGTATTATTGGCCACATCTAAAGAAGGACGCATGTTTGATCATAAGAAAGTGCTACATCTGCCAACCCGCAAAAGTACAATCACAAAACACCAATCTTTACACCCCTCTCCTGATTCCCGAAGATATTTGGCAAGATCTTTCGATGGACTTCGTGTTGGGTCTTCCCCGTACTAAAAGGGGGGTGGACTCTATTTTTGTTGTGGTTGACTGTTTCTCGAAAATGAGTCACTTTACCGCTTGCAAGAAAACCGTCGATGCTAGTAATATCGCGAGACTTTTCTTCAAAGAAGTGGTGTGTCTACATGGTGTCCCAAAAACGATCACTTCCGATCGAGACACAAAGTTTCTTAGCCACTTTTGGATCACGCTTTGCCGAATGTTCGGAACGACTCTCAAGAAAAGTAGCACCGCTCACCCCCAAACCGACAGCCAAACGGAAGTTACTAACCGGAATTTGGGAAATATGCTTCGAAGCGTGTGTGGTGACAAGCCGAAACAATGGGACGTGGCCTTAGCACAGATCGAGTTCTCTTACAATAGTGTCGTCCACTCTGCCACCGGTTGCTCTCCTTTTTTCTTGGTCTATACTTCATCCTCGAGGCACGTGGTCGATTTAGTCAAACTCCCGCGAGTTCCCGGAGTTAATATCGCAGCGGGTAACATGGCTAAGGAGTTACAAGCAACGAAAGAGGCCGTTAAATTATGTCTTGAAACTACCGGTTTAAAGAATAAGGCGGCGGCCGACAAACATCGCCGAAAGAAGGTTTTCAACGAGGGAGACGAGGTAATGGTTTTTCTACGAAAAGAACGATTTCCCAGCGGTACTTACGGAAAGCTCCAACCCATAAAATACGACCCATTCAAGATCATGAAAAAGATTAATGACAATGCTTACGTCGTTGCTCTTCCCGATTCGTTACATATCTCGAAAACCTTCAATGTTGCCGACATATACGAGTACCACAAGGATGAATCGATTTCTTTAGGAGAGAACTCAGGGTCGAGTTGTTCAGAAGTGGAGGAGACTGATATAGAGAGAGTTGCGAGAGAGATTGAGTAACAAGTTGAGAATTGCAAACAGCGGCGAAAGCGAGTTTGGTGCTAGTTACACGTGGCATAACCCACATAAAACTCACCACATAAACCAAAGTGAGTTGCATGTGGCCTAACCCACATGCAACTCACGTTAGAAACTTTTAGGCGTTGGTGGATGAGGCAGCTCACATGCGACCATGCATCCAAATCCAGAAACTTAATCCCCCCATGTGACCATGCCATTATTCATTTAAAAGTCTTTTGATTTATTTTTCATAATTAGCTTTATTTTTAAATTCTTTTTTATAAATTATCTTTAGTTTAAATTAAATTTAGTAATTATCTTTTCTTTTAGTTTAAATTAAATTCAGTAATTATCTTTTCTCTTGAGTTCGAGTTTACGTTCATAAATTCTCGATCGTTTAAAGGATCCAGACGCTTGTCGATCCTTCCGCACACCTACGTTGCGTCAGTTATGCATTAAACAAGTGAAATGATTACAATTTGTTTTTTCTTGATTGTCATTGTACTTGGATTTGAATATAGTATCTTTAAATTATTTTAGATGTAATCTAATAAAATTTGTTTAAATTATATATATATATTCCAATACAATACTTATAAATAGTATGTTTAATAAGGCTTGGATTTTTAGGGATTTTTCTCAAAAGTCACCATCCTAGCTATTCTCCGAGGTTTGGATTAGCCGAGATATGTGTAAACTGGACCGAACACCCATGGTTAATAAAAAAAAAGATATGTTTAATATCCATCATAATAATATGTTACTTCTTTTTTTCCTACAAGACATTTTAAACATTCAACCAATATTTAAAAGGGATCAACTCAATTTGCAATAAGACTTGGGCCTTTGAAGATTCTCCTTAGAGGTCACCGGTTTGAGTCAGGGGCGGAGGGCCTTGAGGGCAACCAGGGGCAGCCCCCCTCCCCCTTCCTACAATGTTCTACTAATTATACTCCTTCCATCCATAATTAGAACAACCTTAACTTTGCTTTATCTTCTCCAATTAATTGCATTTTTTATAAACATTTTAACCGGTAGGGTTGGGTTTCGGTGAGAAGTTGAGTTAATGGTGAGAAGCGTGAGAAGTGGTTATCGACTGTTGAATGAGAAATAGACGCACATTAGGATGAGATGCACCGAGATGCACCAAATCAATTCCCTTCTAAGCCACAATTCATGGGAGGACTTGAGATTAAAAGAGATCAACGGTTCAGATCCACTTCTCACGCTTCTCACCGTTAACTCAACTTCTCACACGATCCTTCGCCTTAACCGGTATCAACTAGGCATCATTTCTCTGCGAGTGTGATTCAAAATGATATATACTGCTTAAAATGTTAAGCAAATTATGTGTACTCTATTCATACATCACTTTAAACCGTCAAGAAGATCCAAAATGATATATATTGCTTAAAATGTTAAGCAAATATTGTTCCCACACTTTATTGTCTGATGTGTTTTTAGCCTAATTCCATGGTTTTGAGGGATCTTTAAAGTTTTTTAGTTGATTTCGAGGGATTTTTACCCTTTTTTTGTCGATTTCGAGGGACTTTTTCGGTTTTTTTGCTTGATTTCGAGAGACTTTTTTGGTTGATTTCAAGATACTTTATTTGGTTGGTGGGGGCACATGCGAAAAACTACTAAGCGATGTTTAACATTTTGCATACGCAAAAGATCGACGGGTTCCACTTTAATAAGCGATGTTTGATATTTTCATATTTAACGTCTAGTTTTAGAGTTTTTACTACGTTGTAACTTTCGATAATGTATTTTTTTGTATTTTTAAAATTATATAATATATTAGCTCCAGCCCCTGCGGTCGGGAAGCTTGTTTTCCGCCCCTGGTTCGAGTCATACAAGGTTACTGAGGATTTTCGCGATTGTTCTCCAGAGTCATTAGGATTAGTCGAGGTGTGAACAAGCTGGTCCGAACACCACATTGACAAAAAAATGTATACGAAAACATACAACAAGTTAAATACTGTATTTTTTATTACTATAGTGATATATTTTCGCATAATGTATTACTAAGTTAACCAAAATTCAATTACATTTTTTAATGTTTATATATTTACAATAAATACTAATTAAAAGCCTCTTAAAATTTTAATTAAATTATAACGAACTCAAATTAATAAATAAAACATAAATTTATCGCATTGTTGTACTGTGTTTCCTCCCACATCGTAAAACAGGAGGTTTTGTGTCTTCTTGATAAGTCGCAGAACAGCAGCCTTCATCGTCCCTTCGGGGACATCCGATAAAATTGGAACGATACAGAGAAGATTAGCATGGCCCCTGCGCAAGGATGACACGCACAAATCGAGAAATGGTCCAAATTTTTTTTTTGCTCTAATTCCGTTCAATCTTACGCTCATGATTTCAAGCTTTACTGTAGATTTTGTTAATGGCCGGCGCCTTATTGAAGGGGTTTTTGTGAGTTTATTTCTACTTAAAAAAAACTTCGAATCTATGATTTCTTATATTGATTGCGATTTATGTGTAAAGATCTTGTTTTTGCACCAATATTGATCTTCATCGTATATTAGGGTTTACTTTTCTCTTGTAATTTTCGTTTAGGTGAAATTTTATTTACATATATGGATTTATATGAATTTAGGTCCGGAATGTCGACTCCAATTCATGGAATCGAATGATTTTCTAACCTGTTGTTATTAGGGTTTTCGTCCCCTAATTGAGATTGGGTGAAATTTGATTACATTATAAATTTAGCTGAATGATTGCTATTATTTGGTAAATGACATGGTTAATACTTGCAATAAGAAGAGATCCCTTTTTGGATCTATTCTAGTAAAAAAAAAAAGTAGTGGAAAATAGATCCAAAATGGGAATCATAAGCAGTTCTAATGTTGGTGTTCATATTCTTTAGTCACTTATCCGTATTGGTATCGTTTTTATCAGTTTTAGAAGCAACCTACTTTTGGAATGAATTTGAAGGTGTAAATCATTGAAAAGAATCCTTGCTAACATATCAGGTACACCTTTCACAGTCAGGTTTGTGCTACATCCTCAAGTTTTAGGTGGTTATGCTGCCATTATAGTCGTAACTCAAACCATATGCATCCATACATAATCGTTGATGTTAACATAATTTATAATATAGCATATACATACTGACATACACATACGTTTGAAGCTTTTTTGAGGGTTTAAATCAATGAAAAATGTTCATCTTCCAAAGGCTTGTTAAATTGTATATAGACCAGATGTGTGACTTCAATCCATTGGTTTATGCTTCAAGTCTTATATGACAATTTTGGTTTTAACTGTTAGGTGTTTCTTGTAAGCTATAATCAGATAGTTTCTTGATGAACAAATTGGGTCACTTTGCTAGGTATTTCTTGCCACAATCTGTATTGATGATGCTAGATACAAATCTATATGTACTAGCTTTGTTGAGTAAAGTTGGGCACTAGGGATCGATGCCAGTTTAGTGTTTCTGCTTATAATGTTAACTAGAGGAACCAGAAAGGAAGGTGTAAATACTGTCATCATCTATTCAAGATTATGTGATAATGTGTCATTAATTTCATTATGTTGCCCAAAGAGTGTTGTTTGCTATCACAAATTTAAAAGGGTTTTTGCTGATATCAAGTGAACAGACTTTCGGTCTCTTTGTTAGGTCTTTCTTGCTGGGATATTTAGTGATGATGCTATAGATAGAAATTATATGTACTATCTCTGTTGGTTAAATTTGGGCATTAGGGATGCCATTTTCATTCCCAATAAATCTAGTCTTATCAATAAATTGACAGATTAGTAACTACCTTCCTTCACTTAGAACATGCTTCAAACTTAGGGGTCTTTTACCAAATGCTTATCAACCATCAAAATGGATTGTTTGTAAACGTCTCTTATTTGGTAAGCACTAACCGTGTAAAAGTCTTCTCCCTCACTTACTGGTGAACAATCTTGGTTGTTATCATGCCTTTTACCAGGTAAGATTCTTGATGCTTTATATTAGTGAAATATAGTACCTGGTAAGGAAAGTGACTCAGTAAGCTCTTATCCGGTAAGCGTTTGGTAAGTGACCCCTTAGAGTGCACAACTATTAGTAATCATAACTCTCACGACTATGGATCTTTAGATTATGTTGTTGATGCCCTTGGTCTTAACTTTTGAGCATACATGATAATTCTTATTGTGAGTCTGTGAGTTTCGTTTGAACTTAGCATTTGAAAGTCGAGAGAATCACGTATTTTTATGCTTAATTTCTCGTCTTTACGAAAACAACTGCTCTACTTTTTATGGTAGATGATAGGTCTATGTACATCCCAGTGCTAGACCTTACTTTAGAGTGTGATATATTGGTTTATCTGGTGTGTTAGCATAAATATGTCTACCTTTTGACTTTGTATTTGCATTTGGAATATTGATTTTTCATCGTCATTCCATGTCCTTTCTTTATCACTTAAAAAACGGACATCCTTGAATCAAACCAAATGTACACAGTAATTCAGAGGCGGATTTAAAAAAATGTTCAAGTGGTGGCATTGTAGTACACAACGAAACAAAATGGTGGCACTGTTAAGAAACATTAAAAAAATTACACTATGCCTCAACAATTTTGTGGTGGCATGAGACATCACTAGGGCTAACTAAATGCACAATACATCTCATTTGAAAGTAATAAAGCTTCAATTGGACAATACGATTGAAAGATGCTAATTTTCACTTGCATATTTTGTAGTTCTTTTGCATATTTTTGTACTAATCCATTACGGGTAAGAGTTAATTAGAAAAATCGTCCCTAACGTTTGATAGTTTTTCTTCTTTTTTTTGGATTTTCGTCTGTCAACTTCATTTATTACAAAGAACTCCTTGACGTTTGCAATTTGTTTTGGATTTTATCCCTCTAATTGATGGCCATTATGTTTTTCTGTTAACTTTGTTATTTTATAGTCAAATGAGAGGTAATTTTGTTATTTTACATTTTCCCAGTATCATTATTTATTTTTATTTTTTTGCAAAAAAGTACCTGAAGGTAGTGTCCCATTCTCTCTCCTTCAACACCGTCGGGTTGGAGAGGTGAACAAAGTGTCATCGAAGGTGGAGCAAACAAAGAAGGAATTTAGGAGAAAATGACGACGAGGATAGTAGCAACTAATGAAGGTTAACTAAAGTAGACTTATGTGGCATATGGTTCGCAGATTCTGAAGGAATCTGATGGAATTGGAATGTTGAATTCTATTGACCAAATTTCATTTCTTTGTTTGGTTTATTTTTTTTTTTCACGGAAGGAATATTTAAATTCCATCAAATTCCACAAATGAGGGAATTTAACATTCCTTAGCTACAAGGTATTTTGATGGAATGGGATTCTTATTTTTCATAATACCACGTATGCCCTCAATCCAATATAATCTAATCACCGTCGACCACCGCCGACCATCGCCCACCGTCGATATGAACCACCACTGACCACAACTGGCCATCGCCACCCACCGATGACCACAACTGACCATTGCCGACCACTACCGATCTGAACCACCACCGACCACTGTCGACCACCGCCGATCTTAACCATCGTCGTTGTGAACCACCGCCGACCACCGTCGTTCTGAACCACTGACAACCGCCGACCATCGACCACCGCCATTCTGAACCATCACCGATCTGAACCTCTGCCGACCACCGATAACCGCCGATCTAACCCACCGCCGTTCTGAACCACCACCAACCACCGTCGTTCTGAACCGTCGTTGATCTGAACCATCGCCGACTACCGATCACCGTCGATCTGAACCACCACCGACCATCGCCATTCTGAACCATCGTCGATCTGAACCACCACCAACCACATCCAATCTGAACCACCGTTCTAAACTAGCACTGACCACCACCAATATGAACCACCGTTACAAATAAAGTATTTTTAATTGCTATTTTGTTAAAACATGTTTTGTTTATAAAAAATTAAAATTATCAAAACGGATATTTTGGTCATTTATCAACATTTCATTAAAATTCGAAAGCTACATTCTGTGAACCAAACAGACAGATTCCAATTACTTTAACAAATTTCGTTTTAATAAAACGTTCGTGAACCATTCGACGGAAAGTTCGTTTATTTAATAAGTGAATGAACATGAACACGTTTTCTTGTTTGTTTAGTTAAATGAATTAACATAAACAATGGTCTCGTTTGTTCATTTATGTTCATTTACATTTGTTTATATATGTAAATATATTTATATATTATGATATGAATATGTAAAATCATTAATTAAATTAAAATTTTAGACTTCTTTTTTATTCCTCCTAAATTTACTGCGTTTTTCATTTTGTTATGTTATTTTTGAGGAACGAAATGATGTGTAGTGGTGATTGTTTTTTTTTTTCCATTTGTGTTCGTTCGTTCATGTTCATTTATGTTCGTTTAGCATCTTAACGAACAAGCATAAACGAACACCGGCGAACACATTTTCTTAAAGAATGACATGAGACAAAAATTTCGTTCATTTATCGTTCATGTTTGTTCGTTTGTTTGATTAAGTTAAGCTAACGAACTCAAACAAGCCTTCGTTGGTGTTATTTGGGTGTTCTTTTAGTTCATTTACGGCCCTAGGTAGACCTACACAGGGAGGAGGGGTGCTGAGTCTCCCACTCTATTTGGAAACTTTTTAACCACATGAAAGTTGCACTCGATTTTATTTATTGTGTGCCATTATATATTATGAAATTAAACTAAACTGAACAAAAAATACAAGTTTGTGGTGACAATGCCGGTGTATATTGATGTGTTAAGGTCCTTCAGGGTTCAAATTCAAACCTTGTATTTGGCAAATTTCTTTATTTTTAAGATTTGAATTTAAAAAAACTAGAAGAAAAGGCAATGAGAAGGGTCGAAAATATGTAAGGTTTTTGTGAAAAGTTTCTGTAGATTTATTATTTTTTCACTGTTAAATGGTGCTACTGTTTGAATTTTTTTTGGATCCGACTCTGAAGGTAACATAGTGAAAACAACTCATTTTTAGTTCATTTTTGACATGGATTTGTATGGATTCACCATGTATGTATGGGCACATTGAGGTTCATGTAAGAAATCAAGTAAATAAAAGTGAGATTCTTAGGGAACATTTTTGCAAAGCTTTTGATGGTCATAAATTTCATGCATTGTGAACATGAGAAATGTGTTTGGGGAGGGATTTCTAGTGGAAAAGTGAACCTTGAAGAAAGGAAGGGGAACATGATCATGCATCGAGTAAATAGGGGTGCATAAAAAACCGATCAATCTCGTCAACCCAACTCGAAATAACCTAACCCAACTCAACTCAATCTGAAATAACCTAATCCAACCAAACTCGAAATATCCAACCTACTCCAAAGTCACTTCGATACCTATTTGAGTTGTAGAATTTTCAAACCGTAGGTATTGGATTGGAATTTGGTTAGGCCCATTTGAACCCAACTCGGCCCGATGCCCTTCTATACCATGAATTGAATATGATTGTTAAGTATTTAATTAGTATATTTAATTGTTACTTCTCAGCCTAAATAAAAAGTCTCATGCAAACATCTTTAATATCTTTTTATGTAATTGTTAGCTTTATTTGTATGCTCTCATATTGATTTTATTTCGTTAAAACACAATATCTTAGGTAGAATGTAAAATGATGTATCATAGTTTTAATCCGCCAACCTGACCAACCTAACCAAAACTGTACGGTTTGGGTTGAATTGAGTTGGGTTGAGATTTTTTAAACCGCAAACATTGGACTGAGTTGTTCAAATGTCTTCAACTCAGCCAACCCAACCCCTGTGCAACCCTACTTTTAATAAAAAGACCAAAATGCTCCACATTTAAGTGACATTTTTAACCGTATTAGTCAGATGGACCCAATCTCTAACGAATTGCAAGCCACCGGAACTCAGAGTAATAAATGAAGACTTCATTATGAAGTTTAAGAGCATCCCCAATGGGAGGTTCATCAATCCATGTCATCAAGGAAGAACCAGTTTACAAAAAATCAAACCATTGGGAAGAAGTGGTTCATTGCCATGTGGAAGGGAAAGGTCCATGTTTATGGACCTCTTCTTCTTTCATTTATGTGTGTCCCACCCAATAAAATATGTATAAATAATCAAATAACTTTTTATTATATAAATTATGGACCGATCCATAATTGAGAGTGAAAGGTTTATAAAATGTGTATGAAAGAGAAAACTGATGTGGCAGAGAGAGAAGCTGATGTGGCAAAGTTATGGACTTTTGATAAGGTCCATTATTGTAGATGCTCTAAGGACGTAGTAAAACATTTCAACAAACCACATGAACCAATCCTGTAATTACTCAATATATTATTTTTTAGAGTAAATTACGTCTTTCGTCTATGTGGTTTGTTGAAAATTGCTATTTTCGTCTTTTTTACTTTTGAAATTATGTTTTTCATCTTTATGATTTACAATTCATTGTTGTTTCTGTTATTTTGATTACAATTTCTTGTTTTTACTATTGTAGTTTACCTTTCATGGTTGTTTTCATTCTTCATATTTAAAGGTAAGAGTTAGGGGCCGTTTACCAAACGCTTACCCGGTGAGTGTTTACCGGGTCAATTGCCACAGGAAATGTACATGGCAAAGACGTAGAATCTTAATGGGTAAGAACCGTGACAAAGACCGAGAATCTTACCCGGTAAATGAGGGTGACGACTCTTACCCGGTTAGCACTTACCGGATTGATTATTGCACATGATGTTGTTCCGATTGACTAGAATCTTACCTGATAAGTTAAATAATAGTGTAGATTATTATCGGTAAGCACCTACCGGGTAAGCATTTGGGTAAACGACCCCTTAATCTCCAAAATGAAAATAACAATAAATTACAATCTATTGAGATTTCAAAATAACAGAAACGAAAGTTGTATTTTTTTAACAAACGGTACGGAAAAAAGAACGTAAATTTACTCCTTTTCTATTTTCAAAGTTATAATATATCTTATTTAATTACATAAAACTTATATTACGTTCTTCAAAATGAAGTTCTTATATATTTTAAAATAAAAATGGAAACAAAATATGGTTTTTAATTGGGAAATTAACTATTATAATCATTTTTCATGAATTCCTATCCAAAATAGTAATTTTCTCTCATAAATTACATAAATAGCCATTAACCTCGTAAAATACCTCTATTTTAAGGTCTCTTTCATGAAAAAAAAATCCAGAATTTACACTTTTGGACCCTATGCCTCGTAAAATCTCTCTCCTTCACGATCCCTTATTTTTTTCATCTTAATTAATAAGTTACACTTAATACCCTTGTAATTAGTTATTAAATTACTTTTAATTTCTTATTTTTTTCATTTTTCGTTTTATACCCTTATCATATTAATATAAATAATCATATATAAACTAAAATATATTAAAAATAATATTTTTTACAAATTATATCATTGTAATCATCTCGTCAATATATTCGAAATGAGTTCAATATTAAATATTTTTGGATTTAATCGTATTAATAAATATAATAAGTATATACGAATAATTTTGCTTTATATTCCTTATGTTTTCATGTTTAATTTTACATCTTTATCATATTAAAAATACATAACCATGGATTAACTAAAATATTTTTCAAGAATGATTTATCAAGATTTTGTTATACTTGTAAATTTTACACCATTATATATATCTGCCTATTATATTTTTTTAATTTTTTTTTATTTACGGTTATTATTAATATTAATCTATGATTATGTATTTTTTAGTTAATCCAACTTATGGTGCATTTACTAGTTTTAAAATAAAATTGGAAACAAAATATGTTTTTTTAATTTGATACAATTCGTTCATTAAATACTGAAACAAATAAATAAAATTGGTTTGAATCGCCAATAATGTATATTTAATTTAGAGTAAATTACGGATTTGGTCACTGTGGTTCTTTGAAATTTTGGATTGGGTGCCCCTAAAAAATTAATTACATATGACATCATCGTGGTTTCGATTTTGTTACGAATCAAGTCCCTCCATCTAACTTTGTTTAACTGTGAGCCGTTAAAGCCCTCACATGCCTTCCATGTGAGGGGCATTTTTGTCCTTCTAAAATACTTTTTTTATTAAAAATAAAAATAAATTATATATATATGAGCAAGTTTTTTGGTAGGGGTGAACGGGTGATGATGTACCTTCATGTCACATGTTTGGTGGTTGTCGACCACCTTCTAAAGGAGGACCGCTGTCGTCTTCTGAGAAAGTAGCAATCGTTGGGCAATAATGTAATAAATCCATAAATCAACCAAACAAGTTGCGTCGTCGTTGGACTTCATCTTCGTTTTCTAGATTATATATATATATATATATATATATATATATATATATATATATATATATATATATATATATATATATATAGGGAAAGATTCATTTGAGAAATGGTAAATATATGAGAAATAGAGAAGTAATCTTAGTCATTCATCTGATCAACATTTGCGGCTTTGACCGCGAAGCACCGGATAATTCCTTGTGTGGTCTATAGTAGGTAGAGGGGTAATTTCGTAAAATACACGGGATGAGTTCATATATGAATCTGTATGAATCACAAAGATTCATATATGAATCTGTTAATTAGTTCAACTGATTCATATATGAATCTGTTAGTTAGTTCAACTGATTCATATATGAATCACAAAGGTTCATATATGAATCAGTTAAAAGAGTTCAGTTGAGAATTGCATTGGTTCATATATGAACATATAGTTCATATGTGAATTATACATGTTCATATGTGAATTATACATGTTCATATATGAACACAAGCCGTTTGTTTTGTAAAATTTACGAAATTGTTCTTCTATTTTTGGGATAGCCGCAACTTTTGACCAGTTTTGACCGGTCAAAGCCGCAACTTTTGACCGGTCAAAGCCGCAATATTTGACTAGTCAAATCCGATCTTGACCATATGAATGACTAGGATTACTTCTCTATTTCTCATATATTTACCATTTCTCAAATGAACCAAACACTATATATATATATATATATATATGTATATATATATATATATGAGTATCATAAACAAGTCAATTTCATATTTTCAATATACAATATGAAAGTAAAAGAAAGTAAAAAACTTTGACTTTCAAAAGTCAACATAACTACTCTAAATTCCAAATTGATTCCAATACAATCATCCTTTCAGAAAAAAGATCCACAACCCATCAAAAGAGAAGTACCAAAAACACTTCAAATCAAACAACAATTAATCCTAAAAAACACAAAAACCAAGTTGAAAAAAAAAACCTTACTTTGAAGAATGTTGATTATTCGAAGCAGAAACGTGAGAATCTTTATGTGAAGATGAAATAACAGGTTCTTTCATGGCAGAATTAGTGTTCTTATTTTCATCTCATGAAGACGACAACAACGAAGAAGAAGAAGTAGAAGAAGAAGAAGTAGAAGTAGAAGAAGAAGAAGAGAAAAAGTCGTCATTTTTAACGAATTCGAGCTCAGATCCAACAACATTAGTTTTAGAGAAAACCTATGTTGTAGAAGGAGTATTAATGGTGTCTGAAAAACCCCATTTCTTGAAAGAACTTGAAACTTATCCATTAATGGTGGTTCTTTCAGGTGAGTCAGAAGCAGGTAAACCAAGTCATAACTCGGTGGCTTTAAAGTTTAAATGTTGTTCGTTCCAACGAAAACGGTTTGACTCGTTTCCAGATTCATGTCACGGCAGAGCAACCAGAGAGGAAAAGGTTTTGTGGCGGATTCCGGCGACTCCGACGAAGTGAGTTGGATTCCGAACAAGGGAAACGACGTTTCCGACGAAGGGGAGGACGAGGGTGAGACCAGGGATGGATTTTTTCTATTTTAAGTAAGAGATTTGTTCGAGTAAGATGAGAAATGCAGCGATGGAAAGAATGTATGGAGTTAGGGATATGAGAATGGAAGAAAGGGGTTCCATTTAGGTGATTGATTGATTGAGAGATGAGTTGCAGAGTGGAAGCCTGGAAGGTGGTTTTAATGGCGAAGAAATGGTGGGGGTGGGATTGCTACTTTCTCTGAAGACATATGTATATCATTTATTTTTATTGTTAATAAAAAAAAGGTGTTTTAGAAGGACAAAAATGCCCCTTACATGGGAGGCATGTGAGGGGTTTAACGACTCACAGTTAAACAAAGTTATTTGGAGGGACTTGATCCGCAACAAAATCGGAACCACGGTGATGTCATTTCTAATTAATTCTTTAGAAGGACCCAATCCAAAATTTCAAAGAACCACAGGGACCAAATCCGTAATTTACTCTTTAATTTATTTAGAGAAAATGGTGGAATTACACGTGGCACCAAATTACTAGAGGTTGAGATAACAAACATTCATCATCAAGTGACTTGAGCATCATCTTTCTTTCCGTGAAAAACCAAAGGCCACAAAATTAGAAGCCAAAACAAAATGGCGGGGGTTTCACCAAAACCACTCTCTGCTTTATCCATTGCTTCAAATTCAATCCCCAAAATCCTGCCTAAATCCCAACAATCTGCGGATAGAATTAGGGTTTCAAGCAATGCAATTTGCTCTACTTCATTTGGAGTCAGATATAGAAGCAACAACAATGGTAGAAACCGGATAAACAGATTGAATGCAGCTGGATTGACTGATATCGAACCTGATATCAATGAAGATCCTGTAGATCGATGGGACAACACTGGCGTTAGTGATGTATGTTGCCTTTTTTTTTTTGCTTTTTCCAATTTATTCGTTTATTTAAAATTTTAGTCGATTTTGATCTTGTAGATTTCGAATCCAACTTAATATGTTTGATTCGTATCTGTTAAGTGCTCTATCATCGAATTATTGTTTACTGATGAGGTTTTATGTCTTGATTTGTTGTTTCTGAAACTTTGCACAATTTGGTGTTTCCTTTTTCATTGTTGCTACTTGCTCTGATTTGAAATTGGCGTGGATTTTGCAGAACTTTAGTTTGATAATGTTTTCTTATCATGAGTAATCACTATAGTTTAATGTAATGTTGATTCCGTCCCCAAAACTATCTCAAACTTATTAATTATTCGTTAAGATAGCAGAAATGTAGAATGTTTTTGCCAGATATACAGGCAAAGAGTCCACTTCTTGTACAAACCCAATAATTCATACAAACTTACTAACAATTTTCATGTAACAAGTGTGGAAATGCAATGTTTATATAGTGTTTTGTTTCATATGTGAAACATTCGGGACTTTTTTCTTCACATATGAAACAACTATGTATAAACATTGCATTTTTACATGTGTTGTTTCATATATGAGACTAGCGGCGAACCCAGGATTTTTGTGAGTGAGTGCATCTTTAAGGTTGACCAAAGGTTCGCAAAGTCGCCCAATGGTTTTTAGCTGAATTCCAATATTTCGAGGGATTTTTAAAAATTTTCGGTTGATTTTGAAGGATCTTTTTAAGTTTTTTTGGGTTGATTTTGAGAGACTTTAATGGTTGTTTTTTTGTATTTTCTAATATCCCGGAGCACGTGTCAAAGTTTAGCGGGTGCACATTTCATACCCAAAAAAAATTCTACTTGCGGAAATCAGTTGAGCGGGTGCACAGGACCTGCTCGGGCCTTCATAGGTTCGCCCTGTATGAAACAAACATGAAAAATGGTTTATAAGTTTGTAGGATTTATTGGCTCTGTAAATGACTATCCAGGTTTTAATCACTCTCTTTAGTTGTTCTGTTCATGGTGGAACTCAATTCATAAGTCATAACCTGGTTTTGGTGTTGGTGTAGGATGATTTCATCTATGGAGTGTATGATGGACACCACACATACAATGAAGGAGATGACAAATGTAAGAATATTATAACTTTTTCTCATTTGTTTCAATCATTAAGATTTTATTTTCATAGGTCCAGTTTTAATGTTGTGATAAGAAGTGAAGAAGAGGTATACAACTTGAAAAACATTAAATTTTTTTTTGAAAATGGAGTAAACCAATTGAACAAAAAGATTAAATTCATTTTGGTCTATTTTCTTTCCTTTAGCATCTTCAATTTGCAAGCACCATAAAAAGAAGAAAACGGCCAAAAGTTGTAGAATCCTGGATTGCAAACAGTGATTTGATTGACGATCAAACCGACATGGTTTTGATGATTTGGATTCCATGTTTAGAATGGAATCAAATACTTCTTATCATATCGTTGTTTGTTGGTCTAATGCTTTAAGTTCACATTTCAGCAACATTTTGGGGATCGATAGCAGAAGATTATGCGGCAATTGATCCTCCTACTGGTTTCCAAGGTACATCTCCCACTTCTGGTAACTTGTTTGCATTTTTGAATTTGGGTGTAACAAGGATTCCGAATCATGATCTAAACTATCGTCCAAGCTGAACACTTTTTCTGCAAAACCACACTCACAAAGGTGAGACTTGAACCTTGCCCTCCAGGAAAGCTGGAGGTTGGGCTTTCCCAGTAACCCAGATACTATTGGGCCAATGACCTTTCATTACACTTGATGATACTAAACTAACATAGATCTTCTTTTGCATGAGCCAGGTCTTATCTCGTGGCTATTTCTTCCCTCCGTGGCTCTCGGGATGTACCTCAATGTTCCGGTTAGACTAACACGCAACTTTTCTTCTTAAAAAGGCTTATCCGAATGTGTTAAAGAATCTATGACTTTGTGAAAGCTAGAAAGATGAGCATTTATGCAGTCTTCTAAAAAAACTACTTATATCTGTTAGGATATGTGGAACCTTTTCAATCTTCCTTTAAAAGAGCCTTTAGGGTGGTTTTGATACGTAGATTTGACGGTTGTAACCGTGTAAGTGAGGTAGGCGGGTGAAAGAACTATGGAAAATTTTAAGGTTTTTGTATGACATGGATAGATTTATCTATCTTGTCCCATCTCCCTGGTTTTTGTTTCACTTATTTTGGTAGAACAAAAAAACTGCATTTTTGTCCCATTCAGTCATATCCTAGTCTAATTGTCGTGCAATGGAACAACAAGTTTTTGTTTTATCTTGTCCCATCTTATATAGGGCCGTTCCTAACTTTTGGGGGCCCTGTTACAAATTGGACGGTAAAACGAGAGTAATAGCGAAATAAATTATAAAAGTTCATGCCGCCAATTGCCAAAGTCCCAAACTCCCAAAGCTTTTGAGTTTTTACTGTAGTGCAAAGTGTAAAATGAGATAAACAATATGAAATTTTGATTTATGACTTATGAGCATAATCTAAACAGTAAACAATATGATTCTGAGTATCTTAATTCCTAAATCAATTAACCTAATTACCTAAACATATTAACCAAAACAAGTAAAAACCAAAATCTCATTTTAATTTACACAAAAACAACTAGACAGTAGACAGAAAAAAAAAAGAATTTAAGATATTAGAACTGAAATTTACCTATTATGTTGTCTTATATCGTGTACGAAATACGCCATAGTAGAGAGAGGGGAGGTTCCCATCATATATATATATATATATATATTTATTTATATATATAGGTTTGATGATCTGTATAGAGCTGACGTGGGACTCTATTTTTTATGGTGACAGAGATATCTCATGTTTACATTTGCAGGGTGAGTACTTGTACATTGGGGCGGCTATATTCATCGTAGTATTTTGCATAATCGAGATGGATAAACCGAGTGAGGCATACAACTTCGAGCCACAAATTTATAACATGGAGAGGGGTGCTCGAGACAAGCTAATATCGGATTACAACACGATGGATATTTGGGACTTCAACGAGAAATACGGGGATCTGTGGGATTTCACCGTGACTAAAGATGATATAATGAAGAGATAGATAAAGCTATCGTATTTAATGTCAAAAAACGAGTCAGATATTATAGAACACTACCTCTTGTATATGGGAAACGCGTTTTGGATTCGAGGTGGCCAAAAGCTCCGTTTTCGTTTTGTATACAATCATTTTACAAAATAAGTGCAACAAATATTTGTGATTTCTTATGATGTTTGATTGATCGATAAATTGCAAAATGTAACAACAATTTTTACGCTTTCAAATTTTTGTAGATAAATGTCTAATATTTAATTAAAATTATTGTTTGAATATTTGTCAAAATTATTGTAAATACATTTCAAAGAGTAGAGCATAACAACATCTCCAACACCTTCTCCAAAATGGAGAAAGTAGGAGATAGAAGAAGTTTTTCTCCAAATATGGGATAACCCCAAAAATGATTACCAAAAGAGATAAACTTTTTTTATTATATCCCACCAAGAATATTTTAATATAATAATCAAAGATTTATCTCCAAAATAGAGAAGCTGTTGGAGATGGATGTAATTTTTTTTTGGAGATTTTGACTTTTGATTCTCCACTTTAGAGAAATTTTGGGGAAACTGTTGGAGATGTCATCTCTAATAACTTCTCCTGAATGAGTATTTTGAGGGTTTTTTGCTCCAACAGATTCTCCAAAATGGAGAAAGTAGGAGAGAGATGAAAAAAATCTTCAAATTTGAAAATATCTCTAAAAATGATTATTTATGAGAGATAAATAGTTTTTTAATTCTTCTACAAAGTTGCTTTAAATTAAAAATTATGAAAAAAAAATTATATTTTATGAATTGTATTGAATATTTTAAGACTATCTCCTAAATTATCTCATAAACTATCTCATATTACACTCATTATACACATGTTTTTAATTGCCTATTTTTTAGGTTTTCTAATTGTACAAATATTTTATTTTTATAAAATCTAATATAAGTAACAAAAAAATACCGTGTTTTATTTTGATGATAGATAAAAATCTTCACTTCTACAAAAAAAAAACAAATTTATAAAAGTTATCAATTAACATAAATTTAAATTTTTCTTAACATTGATTTTAATTATCGCACAACGCATGGTTCTCAACATTAGTTTCTAATAGATGAATCACCAAACTACTAAAAATATAAAGTTGCAATTTAATTTTTGGATTCTATTATTTTAATAGTACATCTCAAGTGGGTATCATATCCAAGCCAAATGAATTTTTAACCAACAATAATATATTATTATTTCAGTTTTATTTAAAATTAACAATATGATCATAGACAAATGTATAAAATCAAAAAAATTCAAATTAAAGAATATATTATCTTAGATCAATTTTGTCAGCCGATAAAAGATGATTAAAATTAAATGGATGAACAACTTAACTTAAAACAGAAGAGAAAATGAGAAAATAAAAATGAAAGAGACTTAATAAAATAGAAGAAAATAAGTTAGAGAAATTAAGGGGTTGTTTGTTTTTTTTAAAAAACCTCTTAATGACTCTTAAGTCTGAATCGTTCAGACCTTTTTACACACAACCTCTTATTAATCATAACTAAAATAAGACTTCAGACCTCTTAAAAAACAAACGGCACCTAAGTAAACAGAAAAAAATTAAATAATAAATAAAAAAAGATTAACAAATTCCTTTCAAAAAGAAAAAGTTAACAAATTTAATTAAAAAAAGGAAATTAAAAAAATTAAAAAAAATCAAGAACGTGGTTGTATTTTTAAAGTTTACCATTAAATTAAGTATTTAAAAAAAATAGTGTATATAGATTTTAGGGGAGTGCTTAATAGCCTATCCCATACTTTAATAATATAATTAATTATGTAATTTTTAAAATAAAGAATCTATTAAAGATGAAGATTATTATTATTATTATTTTTTTAGAGATTTTGAATTTTTATTTTTGTATTTTAGAGAAGACGTTAAAGATGTCTAAAAGTTTCCCAAGTAGAAATTGTGATCATTTTCCATTTGCTTTCTAGATTCCCAAGTCAATAGTCAAGAAAGTCATGATTTAACCCTTTTTATACGATAAAAAATAAGTTTAAACCGATCATAATATATAATTAAAAAATATCCATTTAAACATGATAAATGGTTCGTTTGATCATATAATATTTTATAAAAAAGGATTTCAATATTTCATTTTAATGATTTACAAGTATAAATATATTAATCACGATTTTAATGTTTCCTTTTATTTTTTGTCTTTTATTGATTTATAATACGATTTTGGATAGTTTTGAGAGAGTAATAATGATTTTTTTTTTTATAAATTTGTTTAATTTAGTCTTAACAATATAAAACTTTTTATATATAAAAAATTAAGTATTTTGTTATAATTCAATAATTATCTTATATATTTTAAATTCTTTATATTTAAATTGAGACGTTTATCCTGTTTTGATTATGTTTATCAGTTAGTTATGAATTTAAACATATAGCTTTATAAATTTGTATTCATACATCATGATTTGTAATCTTGAATTTTAAGTAATGTGTATCAATAAACAATATTTAATGCATAAAAACTTGTTTTTAAGAGTTTATTTGATAATTTAATAATAATGTAATTTATTTTAGGTTTAATAATATAATGTCTTTTTTTTATAAAATAAACATTAAATATTCTGTTAGATTTTCTTAATTATATTTTAGATTTTTTATATTTAAAATTTGATTTTTATCCTGTATTTAGTTATACAGGGAGTGATTTTAGGGAAGTTTAAGTGGTTAAAGATAAAGATTAAAAGTTAATAAATAAAATTAAATGTAGTACATTATGCTTTAATGATTGTTTTTAAGAGATTTTAAGTAATTAGCATTAAATAGCGGTATATTAAACTTTAACAATTATTTTTAAGAGTTTTTTTTATAAATGTTTTATAATACTAGAAACGTACTCGCGCAATGCAGCGAGATACATCACGATTTTAATGTTTATTTTTATTTTTTGTTTTTTATTGATTTACTTTATGATTTTAGATGGTTTTTATTGAGTGATAATAGTTTTTTTATATATAAATTTGTTTAATTTAGGCTTAACAATATAATGTTTTTTATATAAAAAAAATTAAGTAGTTTGTTAAAATTCATTAATTATCTTATATATTTTAAATTTTTTATATTTAAATTGAGATGCTTATCCTGTTTTGATTATGTTTATCAGAATTCAAATTTCATAATTTTAGGATTTGGGGATTAGAGATAAGGATTTTGGGGGATAAAGATAAAATTTATTAATTAGGGTTAAAAGCATTTAAAAGTAGTACATATTGCTTCATTAATTGTTTTTTAAGAGATTTTAAGTAGATTAGCATTAAATAATAGTACATAATGCTTAATACATCACGATTTTAATGTTTATTTTAATTTTTTGTTTTTTATTGATTTACAGTACGATTTTGGATGGTTTTTATTGAGTGATAATGGTTTTTTATATATAAATTTGTTTAATTTAGGCTTAACAATATAATGTTTTTTATATAAAAAAATTTAAGTAGTTTGTTAAAATTAATTAATTATCTTATATATTTTAAATTTTTTATATTTAAATTGAGATGTTTATCCTGTTTTGATTATGTTTATCAGAATTCAAATTTCATAATTTTAGGATTTGGGGATTAGAGATAAGGATTTTGGGGGATATGGATGAAATTTATTAATTAGGGTTAAAAACATTTAAAAGTAGTACATTTTACTTCATTAATTGTTTTTAAGAGATTTTAATTAGATTAGCATTAAATAATAGTACATAATGCTTAATACATCACAATTTTAATGTTTATTTTTATTTTTTGTTTTTTATTGATTTACAGTACGATTTTGGATGGTTTTTATTGAGTGATAATGGTTTTTTATATATAAATTTGTTTAATTTAGGCTTAACAATATAATGTTTTTTATATAAAAAAATTAAGTAGTTTGTTAAAATTCATTAATTATCTTATATATTTTAAATTTTTTATATTTAAATTGAGATGCTTATCCTGTTTTGATTATGTTTATCAGAATTCAAATTTCATAATTTTAGGATTTGGGGATTAGAGATAAGGATTTTGGGGGATAAAGATAAAATTTATTAATTAGGGTTAAAAACATTTAAAAGTAGTACATATTGCTTCATTAATTGTTTTTTAAGAGATTTTAAGTAGATTAGCATTAAATAATAGTACATAATGCTTAATACATCACGATTTTAATGTTTATTTTAATTTTTTGTTTTTTATTGATTTACAGTACGATTTTGGATGGTTTTTATTGAGTGATAATGGTTTTTTATATATAAATTTGTTTAATTTAGGCTTAACAATATAATGTTTTTTATATAAAAAAATTAAGTAGTTTGTTAAAATTCATTAATTATCTTATATATTTTAAATTTTTTATATTTAAATTGAGATGTTTATCCTGTTTTGATTATGTTTATCAGAATTCAAATTTCATAATTTTAGGATTTGGGGATTAGAGATAAGGATTTTGGGGGATAAGGATGAAATTTATTAATTAGGGTTAAAAGCTTTACATGTAGTACATTAGGCTTTAGTACTTATTTTTAAGAGATTTTAAGTAGATAACTTTAAATGATAGTACATAAAGCTTAGTGAGTTGTAATTAAGAGTTTTTTATGCCATTTTTATAATATTCTTTTATCTGTATTCTAAATACTCTCTTATCTTTCTAAATTTATATTTGATTATCTATTTAACTTTTAAAATGATTTCTTTATTTCTTACATATTTAAAAGTATTTTAATTTTTAACAAACTTTCAATTATTTTGTAAAGTTTTATTTTTTTTCTAGCTTGTTACGTTATTTGAGTATTTTTATTATATATGTCCTTATCATTACAATATTTCTGAGATTTTAAAACTGTAATTATTCAAAATTTAATGTTTTTGATGACTTTTATAGCATGTTTCGAAAATTTATTTGTGATCTAAAATGTTCTTGAAGGTTTTATAAATTATTATTTTTTTAAAACTATAATTGTTGGTCGTGAAAATTTATGTTGATCACCATTTTTTTTGGAAGGCATATCGGCATCGAACCAACGAACGACTACCACGAACACACGCACACACGCACGCACACCTCCCCGGCGATATCGGGCATCCACGGGCAGTCCACTAATCCGCCGTTGTCCCGACCCAACTTACGCTGAACCTAGAGCCCAACCACAGTCTAAGACTGGGCTGGGGGGGGGGGGGGGGGCAGCCCAGTCAACGACTGGACCGGCCCAAGGACTGGGTACTCCTCATACCCTCAAATTGACTTCCCTTGGATTCGAACCCGGGTAGATTGGGATACCATCCACAACCCCCCCGGATGTTACCGCCTTTGGGAAAACCAACTGAGCTAGACATGATTTGTTATGCTGATCACCATTTGCATAAATAAATAATTATATATTTTTCCATTCAAAAAAGTCGAGCACAAGAAAGACTTTCTGCTTGTTGAATTAATGCACATCTTGAATTATGTTGTGACAATGAAAAGACGTCATTTATGAAAGCACCGTCTTCTTTCTTATATATCATTACAACTCATGACACGATATGTTTGTGTAGTGTCTAGTAATAAAAGGCATAACCGGTATCGTACCTCAAAAATCTGTAAGATATAATTTATATGAGTATTTTCCTGGTCCCGTAATTGCGACGTAACCGTATGACTTTTATATATTTTAGAAATTGATTTTATTAGTTACTTCATCTATAGTTTTTCAAAACCAATTTCAACTTGCGGAATTTTGCGGTGTAACGTTACAGTTATAACTTATGATAGCATTCCTTTGTTAAATAACTTATTTAAAGGTCGTGGTTTTCTATACTATTTACATGTAATTGTAAATGTACGTCAAAATTGTAATATGAACATAATAGTTATTATTAAAATATTAAAATTATTACATAAAAGTATTTGTTACATTGAGGTGGAAATGTCACTTTCCATTAGGTTGTAAATTTAGAAGTCAAGATTGAAGACTCCCAAAAAGTCAAGATTGAAGACTTTCAACAGAGTTTTTTTTTTGGGTAATCGTGGGTTTCGGTAATCGTGGGTTTCAGATCATTCTACACGTATTGATTAATTTCTCAGGTGATCATAAATGACTTGAGAGAAACCATGAAGTCTATCCTTTTTTTTGAACGACAGATAACACATGCACACGTTCCCGGGGTATCCGGGCTCCAACTTAAGGGTGCCACCCCGACTAATCCCCGTCGACCACGACCCGACCCAATTAAGGGTACCACTAAGTGGCAGACCCATGATCTGGATATCGCCACATGTTCACCACGGGGTTCGAACCCGGGTAGTCAGGGATACCATCCACTGACCCCCCAAGGATGTTACCTTACCACTGGGCTAGACATGCTTTGATCATGAAGTCTATCCTTATTTCTTTGTTTATTTAAAGTTTTTCTAACATGTATATTAATGAATCTTTAACAAGTCCTAAATTCTATTTGAAAAGTAATTATGTTAATTGAAAGTCTTAATTTTTTCCTATTCCAAATTTACTTCTTTTAATACACAAATTGCATAAAAAATGAATTTCTTTTAATTTGAGAAATATATTTTTAAAAGTCATATTTAATGATTTAAAAAATATTTAATTTATCTAATATATTTAAAAATATTTCAGTTGGATTTTCATTGGACTTGTTTTGGTTTTTAATATATTTTTCAGCCGTTTAATTAAAAATATATATTGTTTTGGATTTTAATAGGAAGATGAAGAAAAATAATGTTAGATTTTTCATTCCAAATGTGCGAGGAAAATAAAATAAAGAAATGGAAGAAATAATAATAATAAAAAAAGCATATAAAATTACACATCTATTCATCAATTAGAATCCACTTGTAACAAATAAATAAGGGTATATTTGTAAAAATAACATATTTTCTTTTTCTTTGTTTTTTGTTTTGGGCATCTCCAACCTAACACTAAAAATGCCAAAACACAAAAATGGAGGTGTTTTCATCTCTAACCCAACACTAAAACACTAAAAAAATGGAGGTAAAAAATGTTGGTCTCTATATTTGGAGGTCAATAAGGCTGCATTTCGTACATGAGACAGGACAATACAAAACTCGTTGTCTCATGTTTGGCGTTACATGGGACAGAACAAAAGTTCACTATCCCAAGTTTGGCGCGATATGAAACATGGACAAGAACTGGGACATGGTGGGACAAGATGGGACAAAAATGATTTTTTTATGTTCCACCAAAATAGGTGGAAGAACATGGGACAAGAGTGAGGCAGAAACTAAAAAGTTAATGTTTTACTCTTATTTGATATAAACCTAACATGATATTTGTTTTAATGGTCATCACCACCCTTTGTCGCTGCCACCACCATCAGCGGCCACCAGTACCCACCGCCAACCACCTCCACCTTTTCCTTCACTACAACAACTTCCTCCACCTCCACAACCACCGCCCATCGCCACCATCACCACCATTACTGTTACTAATCTCAATTAATTTTAAATCGGACGTACTTGTTATTTTAATTAATAATTTAGGTTAATTAATTTTTATATCGGAAACTTTATATTGTTCTCAACCATTGTCGATTTATATTGAATTTGTCAATTAATTATTAATTATTTTAGGTCTTTATCTAAACTAGATCAATTACATTTTTGTTTTCTTTATTTATTAATATTGAGATATCTAATTAGTTTTATTTAATTAGATTATTAGAATTATTGTTTAGGCTAGTTCGAATAACAATTAGGCTAATAGTTAATTTAATTTTGACTTCAGCTCATTTAATTTTAATTGGGTTAGTATAACTTTTATTGCTTTTGACAAATCATTCTTTATTTAGACATTCCCAATTAGTTACAATATTGACATGTTTATTGGTTATTTTAATTATGTTAATATTATTTATTTACTAGAGGAGGCCTACAAGACTTGAGATCTTGGAGTGGTAGAGACGTGTGATCAAACTCCTCTCGCACTCTTTTTGGAGTATGGACTTCAATTAACAAGAACTAGTGCGGAAACCGCGCGTTGCGCGGTAGCATGAGTAATTTAGGTAGTAATATGTATATTGTCCATTTAAATAGATATATAAAAATTTAAAATACTTAACTCTTATATTGCTACATCTTATGCCTTTCATATTCCTTTTATATACATAAAGATGTTATATAAATACCTTTGTTTTACAAAAGAAAGGTAATTATTAACCTTATCATTTTCAAAAAGAAAAACCATCTTATCGTATACCTACATTTATTCTTCAAACTAAATATGTCTCTTTAATATGGGATAACCAAAATCACACTTTACATTAAAATTTTAAAATAGTTAACTCCCATAGAGGGGGTTGTTATGCAAAATAAAATGGGTTGTGGATAAAAGGGTTGCATCATGTAAATGAGTTGCATTTGAACGTCCTTCTTCATATAAATAAGTTTATTTTGCAAAATGAAGGTAGTTATTATTCTTATCATTTTCAAAAAGAAAAACATCATTATTTCATATACCCAGATCTATTCTTCAAACTAAATATTTTTCTGTAATATGGGATAACCAAGATCACACCATGCATCAAGATTTAAAACTACTTAACTCTCATAATGTCACGTCATATGTCTTTTATCTTTATTTAATATATATATATATAAAGATTTCATATAAATAGGTTTGTTTTGCAAAATAAATGTAGCCATTTAGCCAACTAACATTTTCGTTTCGAAATAAATATTTTACCCTTTTATACTCAAATTCATAATTCAAAATAAAGATTTCTCATTAATGTGGGATAGCCGAAATCACACATACTTCAAGATTTTTAAAATACTTAAATCTTATAAGATTTTTTATTATTTTGTATAGTTAACATGTTTGCTAAAAGAGCGTTAGCCAAAATTAACCAACCCGTAAGTTTTGAGGATCGACCAACTTCATGGGTTACAACAAATGCATCTCAACCCCCTTTATATACCAATCATTCATTGTCAATATTTCATCACTCAATCAATGTGGGATACACAAAACTCAGCCACAATTGAAGAAATGATGAATACTCATTCCTTATAATGTCACCTCATTCTTTGTGGGTTTTACTTTAACATATATAAAGTTTTCAAAGGAATATTTTACCCTTTTATACTCACATTTATTCTTCAAAATAAAGATTTCTCATTAATGTGGGATAGTCGAAATCACACCTACTCCAAAATTTTAAAATATTTGAATCTTATAATATATTTTTTTTTATTATTTTGTATAGTTAACATGTTTGCTAAGAGAGTGTTAGCCAAAATCAACCAACCCGTAAGTTTAGAGGATCAACCAACTTCATGAGTTTAGAGGATCAGCCAATATGAGCCAACTTCATTAGTTATAGCAAAAGGCATCTCAAACCTCTTCATATACCAATCATTCATTCTCAATATTTCATCACACCATCAATGTGGAATACACAAAACCCAACTACAATTGAAGAAATGATGAATACTCATTCCTTATGATGTCACCTCATTCATTGTGGGTTTTACTTTAATATAAAAAGATTTTAATTGTGTGTGTTTTCACCATAATTTTACCATTTGTTTGGTTTTAATTCCAACCATGATTATATATTTTCAAAACATCCATCACACTTTTATATATCTATCATCTCCTTCCAAATTATCATCTTTTCACCAATGTGGGATGTTGAAACTCAACCTTATTTCAAGATTTGAGGAATACTCAATCCTCATTTAATTGTGTGTTTTGTGCTATAATCTTTACCATTTGATTGGTTTTGATTCCAACCATGGTTTTAGATTTCAAAGCATCCATCACTCTTTTATATACATGTTATCTTCTTTTAAGTTATCATTTTCCCATCAATATGGGATGACGAAACTCAACCTTATTTAAAAATTTGCGGAATACTCAAACCTAGTTTAAATGTGTGTTTTGCACTGTAAATTTTACTATTTTGTTGGTTTTGCTTCAAACCATGGTTTTAGATTTCAAGAGCATCCATCACTCTTTTATATATCCATTATTTTCTTCCAAACTATCATCTTTCCACCAATGTAGGATGATGAAATTTCAAAATTTGAGGAATACTCAAACCTTATTAAAATATGTGTCTTACACTATAATTTTTACCTTTTGGTTGGTTTTGATTCCAACCATGGTTTTAGATTTTCAATGGCATCCATGACTCTTATATATACCCATTATCTTCTTCCAAATTATCATCTTTCCACCAATGTGGGATGTTGAAACTCAACCTTATTTCAAGATTTGAGGAATGCGCAATCCTCATTTAAGTGTATGTTTTGTGCTATAATCTTTACCATTTGATTGGTTTTGATTCCAACTATGGTTTTAGATTTCAAAAGCATTCATCACTCTTTTATATACCCGTTATCTTCTTTTAAATTATCATTTTCCCATCGATATAGGATGACGAAACTCAACCTTATTTCAAAATTTGCGGAATACTCAAACTTCATTTAAATGTATGTTTTGTACTATAAATTTTACCATTTGATTGGTTTTGCTTCAAACCATGGTTTTAGATTTCAAGAGCATACATCACTCTTTTATATACCCATTATTTTCTTTCAAACTATCATCTTTCCACCAATGTAGGATGATGATATTTCAAGATTTGAGGAATACTCAAACCTCAATAAAATATGTGTTTTACACTATAATTTTTACTTTTTGGTTGGTTTTGATTCCAACCATGGTTTTAGATTTCAATGGCATCCATGACTCTTATAAATACCCATCATCTTCATCCAAATTATCATCTTACCACCAATGTGAGATGATGAAACTCAACCATATTTCAAGATTTGAGTAATACTCAAACACAATGTTGCCAAGTCATTATGTTTGGTTTCTCTTTTAATATATATAAAGATTGGACTTCTATTCATTATTATTTACATTTTTTGGATTTTACGTCTTGCTACATTGCAGCAAGTACATAACGAGCATATATATGATTGTGATACCCAAAATACATTGTGTTACACTGTGATTACACATTGTGAGACAAGCAATAAACATTGTGATTACCACCGTGATAGACTCAAAATACATTGTGTTACACTGTGATTAACGTTGTGTTACACTTTGATTACCATTGTGATACACTCCAAATACATTGTGTTACACTGTGATTAACGTTGTGTTACACTTTGATTACACATTGTGAGACAAGCAATAAACATTGTGATTACCACCGTGATAGACTCAAAATACATTGTGTTACACTGTGATTAACGTTGTGTTACACTTTGATTACCATTGTGATACACTCCAAATACATTGTGTTACACTGTGATTAACGTTGTGTTACACTTTGATTACCATTGTGATACACCCAAATTACATTGTGTTACACTGTGATTAACTAATAACTAGAAGCGTACTCGCGCAATGCAGCGAGATACATCACGATTTTAATGTTTCATTTTATTATTATTTTTTGTCGATTTACAGTACGATTTTGGATGGTTTTGAGAAAGTGATAATGTTTTTTTTTATAAATTTGTTTAATTTATGCTTAATAATATAATGTTTTTATATAAAAAAATTAAGTATTTTGTTAGAATTAAATGATTATCTTATATATTTTAATGACATCTAGAAAAAATAACCAATTACATATTTAATAATATAATTAAAACAAAATTATCGTAATATACTAATATAATATATTAATTAATAGTGATACATGGAAATGTCTGCATAAAAGAAAGGTCTTGCACATACCAAATTGGTGGGTGTTAGAATCCTGCAGTAGTAATACGTATCTTGTGCTTTGATACTTGTAAATTAAGAGATTTTTAAAATCTTGCATAAAATGATGGAATCTTATGCCTAATAATTTGTATTTAAGAGTTTTTTATTCGTGCTTTATAATATAGTATAGATTAGGATCATTTATTTGATTTGGACCATTTAAATTTACTAATATATAATAATCAATTATTATTTAAATGAGCTGTAAACTTATTTAACTGGTTTTGCCATTTTACTTAATTATTCAATTCAATCACCGCTTAATTATGGATGTACTCTTTGATTGATTTTATCATATAATATTTAAATGCTTATCTTATATAAATGTTTATCTTATTCAAATGTTTATCTTGATTGTGAGTTCCTACTCATAATTTTCTACTTTATAATTAATTTTTGAAAGTTACACTTCCAACCATATATTTTGGTCTTTTACCAAAAGCTCCAAAAATACTATTAAGATGGTAAAAGTTTGAATTTCACTTTATGTCAAAACCAATATTTATTTGTCTAATGGCAAAATCTCTTAAAATACTATTAAGGTATTAAGACATTAAAATTGGCTTCATATGCCAAACTCATATTTATTTTGGTCTCATGCCAAAATCTCTATACTTAACAATGTTATCTTCAAATTTAAATAAATGCAATATATCGATTGGATTTTGTCAAATAGATGTAAATAGCCCTAAGGTTTGTAGGGACTTAAGAAATCATGTGATTCCCCATACTACCTGGAAATCCAATAAATTGAGTGATTTTTTTGCAAATTGAAATATTGATAAAATATTATCAACAAAATATAAGTATACAAAAATCCAATATTGTTATTATAACACCCTCAAATTTAAAAAAAGCAACTAATTTAAAATTTCATTATTACATCAAATAAAAGATAAAATTCCTCTCTACAAATCAATACCTGGAAGTACTTCAAGATAAATCCTATATTTAACCTCAACACTTACTAACTTTAAGTCTTATACAAAGACCAAACAAATATGTCGGGTGTTACTAAACCCAATGCCAGTTATTATTCCCAAAGTGCAAAAGGCTTCACCCAAGCTACTTTCTCTTGTGCTAAAACTAGCACTCATCTCTTCACAGTGTCGCTAGTACCATTTCCCAATCGGAACTTGATGCACATGTCGACAAATTAAAAAAAATGTTAGGCTAACGCCTAGTGAGTTCAAAAGTTTTCAACATAAATAAATACATCGTTAAAAGGAAAGAATGCAACTTAAATAATAATATTTCAAAATGATTTACTTTAATTTTGAAAACAACCTATTTTTCAATAGGGAAAATTGCATCAAAATGGAACCAACTTTGAGTTGATTCCTATTTTGGGGAATCAACTTTCAAAATCATCATTTTAGGGTCTAATACAAACTCTTCATATATTTAAGGGTCTCATTGACCTGATAACTTACTAATGCTGACATGGAACAGGTAAATAACAACTAAATTTCCACATCATCATTAGAAATTAAAAACTAAATTAATAATATTCACATGTCGTATCTTTATTTATATATTTAATAACTAAAATTTCATTTAAAACCTAAAATCCTATCCCTCCCAATAGCACAGTCCCCCATACCATCTCCAAATTCCCAATTTTCTTCGATGGGTATCCTACCTGACCCACCATCTCCAAATTTCCAAACTCTGTAACTGCCCCATCCCTCAATGGTGGTAGTTGTTCATTATCCCCATCTCCATTTGTGACTACTCCATCCCCATCTTCGATTTAATTTTGAAGGTGTAAGCTTGACGACGGTCGTAAGCTGCCGAAAATTTTCTTAAAAATCCAACAATAATGATAACAAGCAAAATTGAAAATACCAAATTGGGATATACTTGAAATAGTTCCAGAAAACTTAGATGTGATTCTTTTCATCTTCCACCCATAACTACATCCATATAAAGCTTCTCTCACCATTGTTTGTGTGTTTTGAGAGGGAGGAGATATGTTAGAAGAGATCCAGAAAGCTCTTAGGGTTGCTACCATCTTCGAGAATATCTTGGGTTGCATCATCATAGTTGTTCCTCTGCTCCAATCTAATGTGATTATATTTTTTATCGTCGATATTCGTTTGGAACAGGGTATATGTTTTGTATTCTGCTTTTGATTTTTGAGTTGAATCGTTTGGTTTATATTTATTTTATTTTTATTTTTTAATTATTGATGACTTGGCATTTTTATAATATCCACATAATATTTTTTAATTAATAATATTGCCCTGTCATTAAAAGTTTACCGGTTACCTACTGAACAGGTAACCGAGACCCTTAAATATACTAAAAGTTTGCTTTAGACCCTAAATTGATAATTTTACAAGTTGGTTCCCTAAAATAGGAAATAATCCAAAGTTAGTTCCATTTTAATGCAATTTTCCCTTTTCAATAACACCCATTTTTAAAGATGAACGTCCCAATGCAAAACATTCTTTCATGAAGTGATGCAACCCAAAACTCACTCAAAACGTGAATAGAAATCGAACTCTCAATTTATGAAAACGCGGGTAAAAACTTATATCCCGAGGCACCCAAAACACGAGTGAGGCATAATACTCAACCCATAAATCATGGATAATAATCCATATATATAAAATGTCGTTGAAAACACAAATGATACTCAATACCCAAAGCAACCGATAAAGAATACAATAAACAATAACGAAAGCGTCAAATCGTGGATGATCTTTATCTCCAAAGAATATATCCAAAACCTACCATTTGGTGACGGAGGAGACCCGATTTCATAAAATGTGACGGAACACAAAAGTAGGTCACATATCTATGTTAATAAAATCAAACACTTGGATCATAATCATATGATATATCGAACTCAACTCCTCTAAGTCTATTGCTCGTAGAGTCTCAATTTCAACCCCTCTAGGTCTATACTTTGAGACATCCAAATCCAAGGAAAACAATTAGCACATTGGAATTACACCTTAATGCTCATGGGACAATGCCCAACCGAAGACCCACATCTAATTTACCATGAGACCCGATGCCTATTCCATGCTACAATGTGGAAAACTAGCGTCCCATCATTGAACACAAAGACTCGAGTGTCTATGGATCCATTGCATTATAGTCAAAACATTACATGACTCAAAACGAATGAACTAGCGCATTCAAAACATGTGATTCTCAAATAAGATGCAATAAATGCAAATCATAACCAAATGTTCTACATTGAGCTATCAAAATCGGACAATTGTCCCCAAGACCCAACAAGGTCAATACCAAGCCATAGGCTTAACTAATCAAAAGACCAATTGTTAAAAGTCATAAAATGAAATCAAATGTAAATAACTCACGCTTTATGCAAACCTATGCTCCAAATACATGAATGACCCAAAACACAATTTTTTTGACTGAGGAAACCCATTTTCCAAAGAGGCTCACGCCATTTACACTTTCAAAACGCCCCATAACATAATGTGTGCATTTATTCAAATACACGCTAAAAATGAATTATCACCAAACGACCTCCATTTATAAAATAACTCATCAAAACACATGTATTTATGATAAATTTATTTATCAAAGTACCTGAAAATCCCAAATATGGGTGTTGTACGAGAATTATAATTTTATATATCCTAACTAGGTACAACTCTTCAAATATTCCAACATTTGATAAAAATCATGTAAATCACATAAACATCTTAAAATGAACATTTTTGGCATGTACAACATTTTCACAAATCAACTTGAACTAGCACCAAATCACCTTGCTAGATTTAGGCTAAATCTAGGTTTTACCCCCAAATCTTGAGTTTCTTGAATGAAGACTTGAACCTCTTAGATCTTAACTCCAAGCTTTCTACAAAGATCCTTAACTAAGACATTACCAAAATTACACCATGAACCAACAAAATGGAAGAGGAGGTGAAGACAACAAAACCCTAGTTTTTGGTAGAGAAATAGTGAGATTACCTTCACCACAATTTTTATCCTCAAGGCAGAAGCTCCCAAGGTTACCATAATGGCTTCAAGCTTCCAAATCTTCAAACGGGTAGAAACGTGTTTTGGTTTGAGTGAGAAAGATGAAGAGGAAATGGAGGGTTTGAGATTTCTTGGAGAGGAAACCAGTCTTAGAGAGAGAGAGAGAGATATGATTTAGAGTTTGAAATAAAGTAAGAGATATGAGAGTTTTTCTTATAAGCAGTAAGGACAAAAACCCACCAGACGTCCCGTAGACGTCCGACTGGGACCATGCGGACGTCCGACCACACCCTATTCAAATACCTCACAACTCTGATGCTTCCAAGGAAAGGTGAGGATGTCCGGTTTAATGCGGACGTCCGTGCATAGACCCATGCAGACGTCCACTTTGCCCGAAAACTAGATTTTTCCGAAATAAAACAAGGGCAGAATGTTTGCGACTTCAACAAATTCCAACTATAAATATGATTGGATTCTATCATAACTAACGAGCCTTTTGCTAACGAAAAGTCCTTTCATAAGCAAACACCTACAATTCCAAACACTTGGTGTGTGAGTTGACAAAATGAAGTTTGAGTCTTTTATCGATGGAATTCGGGGCTTTACAGTTATGGTAAGGAAATTTCATGGATAATATAATGATTACAATCCATGATTCATTGTTTTTGAAAATCATATACTCCCATTATTTACGACATTCTCGACTCGAAAGAACTTGAGTACTATAAGATAAGTTCGGATGAACACAAGCAAATATATAAAAACCATCAAAACTTATTGACCATAAAAAATCAATTGTTAAGGTACAAGTAAATGCCTTGAGATTTTTGAGACGACACATGAGTCACAACCTTCATAGGAAATATCGTTAACTAGAAAACCCCAAGAACCACAGGACGCCCTGAAAAGGAAAATCGGGAGTATTAATTACCGTGTACTTCCGAAACTAATCATATAATGGAATGAAACTCACTCGATTACAAGAAGGTGATTGATTTCAACAAAAAAATGTTGTGTCTCAAAATGCATCTCAATCTTCGTGGCAAGGAACTCACAGAAGATGACATGATTCATAACATTATTTTCACCTTTCATATATCAGTAAATATTAATTAACCAATATAAGTTGGAATGTAACCTTTAGACAAAATCATCAACCTACTGCAAATGGTTGAGAGACATAACAAGGTACTTTCGAATAACAACACCAGATATGTCGGGACAAGAAAATTCCCGAGATCCATAATGAAAGTGTTAGAGGTAGAAACAACTCCAAAGGATTGTAAGTTAAAAACAATTTCACATATGTGACATCTATGCACAATGCGGACGAGACCCTCAAAAAGGTCAAGGTCATAGTAAGAGTCAGGAAGGATTTTTTTCAATACCTAGAGCAAATATACAACCGCTGCCCCAGGTGATAATGGATAGTTTGAAATAAACATTGATACATGTGCGGTACCACTGAGTACTAGATATTTAAACCATCTCTTATGAACTAAATCATTTTTTTATGTTCGTTGATTATTGGATTATTTGAAATTTGAAATATCAAATTAATTGTATTTGCTATATACACCCGAAATTCTAACCATTATAGATGTAAAGAAATATTTATCAAAACAAATACAAAACTCTCAATATTCTTCGTTCCATGTAGGAATGTATCAAGGAGAACTTGAGTTTTTTGTGGGACCTCCCACGTACTCTAAATAGATAGACTGATATTTATTTTCCTCCTACCATAATACTTAGATGACGGATTGTTATTTTCTTGTTAGTACAAGATTAATAGTCATTAAAGCACGATATTGATAGGAACCTTGTTAGCATTATGTTAATAGGAACCTTGTTAAGATATTCATAGGAAATCATATTATAAGAATGGAAATGGGTATGTGTACATTAACTCCAATGATATGAAAGATACATATATTAATTAGAGAAATTAATGTGTCAAATTAGTGGATTATCTAGGTCAATTGATCATTTTTGTCACCAATAAAGAACTTTGAGACAATGACACATATATGTTTCGACATGACCACGTCGGACACCATGGTCATGACATAGTGATTCGTGTATTGCAAAATACACATAGACACATTCTCTTACAAGTGAAAGGCAAAATGAGACAATTAACCAAATTGCAACTATTGACATCTGCAGTACAAAAAGCAACAACACCATCATAATATGCCCTCTCGAATACCTAGAACTTTTGTATACCCAGATCCTTAGCTAATATAGGAATGAGACCATCCTAAAGCTAAGGACATAATACAAAAATATTCTATTCCTACAACAAATACAAGGTGATATGTATGGACATAAACATCCAGAATGCATGCCATTAACGTACTTTATGGTTATGGTTTTGACACGATGAACACATGTCGTATTATTGTCCACATGAAATGTTGCACTCCTAACACTAGCTATACGTTTAAGGGCTCACCACCTTTATTGTCTCATCAAGTCTAGATGACTTAGAATGCTGGAGAATTTACATCATAAGGATTTGATGATTATTGTATATGTATTGAGATCAATGTAGAGTTTCCTATACCCTATGTGTATATATAAAATGGTCTCGTAGAATGGTAGAAGTTTTCATCAAAAGAATATAGATGGTAGTTAGGGCATTTGTTATGCACACCAATTTACCCACATCTGCCCAGGGTTATGCATATTACATACAACTTTACTTATTCGTTTTTAGACTCACTACTAGCCAACCAGTCTCATGCGTACCAATTGATAACGGGATATAAGCCTGATATTTTACATTTACATATGTTTGGTTGTATTGTATATGCGCCCCAACAACGCACCAAAATGGGTCCTTAAAGATGATTATATATAAGTTGGATATGAATCCCCAACACAATTATCCGCTAATTAGAATTCTTGACAGGTGATCTATTTACCGCTAGATTTGCGGGTTGTCACTTTGATGAGACAGTCTTCCCGTCATTAGGGGGAGGTAGGAAAAATGATTTTCCATGGGAACGACAAAAAGTGTCATAGAACATTTCTACTCTGTCTCATTTTCCATGGGAACGACAAAAGTTGAAGTCAAATGAATTAGACTTGATACCTGATACGTTTAATATTATTCTAGGAGTGATAAGATCATATATACCAGTTGCAAATATGCCTACAAGGTTAAACGTCCCCAAACAAGGGCACAACGCTGCTGGAAAGTGTGTCGTAATCACACATGGTGGAGGTGTGGTTGAGGTCGTGGCTCCCAAAAGGAAATGGGGTAAACTACTTTGTTCAATAGATACTCATCTAAAGGAAGAGAAAAGTAAGACACAACCATTTATCATCAATACATAAACCTCTCATGGGATTGTCTTTAATTAAAACTATGTCTATGAATCATTACTGGAGGACGCTCCGAAGTTAATATTGATTCTAGAGATCAAAGAAATCTCAAATGAATTATGGGAGTGTGATAAGTGTATAGAAGTATACACTTTAGCACCTATTTAAGACTTTATTTTAGCTCATTTTACATCTTTCCTAATCCTATCTTGAGTATTTTTATCTTATTTTACACTTCTAATTTGATTGGAGCTAGGATATAGGAAGTGGGTAATGTTTTATGTTTATTGGTGAAAACAATGCTAACAGACTGTTGTTGCAGCAGGTATTGCTACAACACTGATATTGGCAGCATCCGGCTCAATCCATGGTAGATTTTCTTTTGATGAAGACTTTTTGGAGGCATCTTGGAAGTACAAGGCCAGAGGAGGACTGATAGAAGATGCCCTGAAGATGCCTTGATTTGTCTCCTTAAGAATCTTTACTTTTGATAATTGTACTTAGTATGCTTGGTTAATAACTACTAGACAATTTACTTTTGTACTCTTAAGCATCTTTTGATTCCATTAGCTTAGTATAAGTAGGAGGTAATGGTTGTTGTTTTAACAACATGTTCATGCTCAGCTGAATCAAAGCTTCTTAAAAGCTTTGTATTCTAGTAGTTTAATATATGGTAATCTTTTTGAAATTGTTTTTACTGTCAGTTGTTACAACAACATTTACAACATTTATTTACTTTTCTTGCATGTTTACTTTTCAAGTCATTTACTTTTTAAGTCATTTACATTCATGTCATATACTTTTATGTCATTTACTTTTGAGCTTTTACATTCAGTCATGTTAGGCTAAACACCTTAGTGTAGGTGTAAGAGAAGGTTGTGAGATTAAGCCAAAGTGTTAGTGGATATTTGCTTATTAATAGCAATTTACTTCACTATTCACAAGTGGTACAAACATTTCATCTAGTAATATTTGACAAATTGACACATGTTATTTTATTTAGATGAGTTAGACTTAAAATTAAGACAACACAAATATTTTTACTAAGTGTGTTATAGAGGCTACAGAGAGGTGCAAGAACCTTATGGGTTGCAAAACTGTATGGAAAAAGAGGCAAGAGTTGTTATAAATTTGGTTCTTGATACATCACCATGTGCACTTCCAACATATGGGTTAATCTGCACTTCCTTGGAAGGCCATTCAATCCAGTAGTGTTTGTAGAGAGTGATTGTTGCAGCACCCTTGTGATGCTGTAGCATTGTTCACTGCACGCTGTTTGCTGAAATCCAACCTGGTCTTGTACTTATACTATCTTTTACTTATTGTTACATTCCAGTATTTTGGTTACTAATCCTCAAAAGATATTGCTTTGTTTTTACTCTTGAAATCTTGGTTTAAAGTTGACTTTGGTTACTCTTCTTGCTTTGAAAATCCCTGAGGTATGATATATGGTATTACTTACCATTATTACTTGCTTTGTACGATACTAGTGAGCCATGTATACTTGCATGATTTGTCAGTTGCTATAGCCTTTTGGGTTATATCCAACCCACACCAGAGTGCATATGAGTCGATAGACATATCATACATACTCATTGATGATATATATATATATATATATATATATATATATATATATTATTGCTCATAAGAGGATAGAGCACGATGTCATCGAACCATGCTCAGTTGAAGAATGTCAACAAAGAACAATTTGGCCTAAATGAAAAGAAACAATCCAGGAGAATTATATTATTTGAAAAATAAACGGGTATCCAGCCCGGTAGTGCTAACCCACCAAGTGTAAAACCTGTAAGACATAGATAAATCATTTGTCAGAAAGCGTATTGAGAATAGTTAAGTCATAATGTATAAGGTTCTCCTTTGGTGCAAGGTTTCTCACAAAGTCCTGGATTGACCACGAAAAGACTTACTTTCCCGTGATGGACATTATAGCGATCTGCTAATTAATTAGCCTAGTAGTTCCTGAAGGACTAGAAATGTAGCTCATGGATGTGGGTACTACATATCTCTATGGGGATCTAAATTCAGCGATATATAAAGTGCTTGATGACATTACATTACCCAAATCAAGTAACTCTAAACCATGGAGTGCGTTTTCAATAAAATTGAAACACTCGCTTTATAAATTAAAGCAATCTAGGCGGATGTGGTATACCTGCTTAAGTGAATACTTGATTGGGAAGTAATATAAGAACGATGAACTATGGCCTTGCGTATTTATAAAGAAAACGAGTTCCAGATTTTCAATCGTAGTTCTATATGTCGATAATATGAATCCAGTAAGCACTCTTGATGAAATAAGAGAAACTATAAGCTACTTGAAATCTAAATTTGAGATGAAAAATCTTGGGAAAACTTGGTTTTGTCTAGATATTTGAGTTAGGACACCGAGTTTGTGGAATATTAATCCACCAATCCACATATGTTATGAACATAATAGGTGATTTAACATGGACAAAGCGCATCCGACTAGCACTCCTATGATCGGTCAAATTGTTGGATATAAGGAAATATATTTCATCTAAGGACAATGACGAAGAGGTGTTGGGAGCTAGAATTCCCTATCTAAGTATAATATGTGCATTATTGTACTTAGCATAATACACTTGGCCATATATTATATCTATCAGTGAACATGTTAACGAGATTTAGCTCAACGCCAACGCAATGTCATTGGTATCAAATTAATCATTTGGAACCATTAATGTGGGCTTATACTTTCCCAACGGAGGAAAAAATGTGATTGATAATGAAACTTCAATACCTACTTAGATGGTGAGACAACGATTTATATACCATCATTCTTTCCTAACTCTCATGGTTAATTAACAAATCCGAGAGAATATTAGACTAAAGGAAAAATCTATATATTACAAAGAAATTGGCGCTTGTACTTTTTCCTTCGTCCTATTTTTTATTTTTCCCATTGGGTTTTTATTTTGGCTTAAGTTTTTAACGAGGCAACAATTGTGCACTACCACTCCTTTGACTCGGCAAAAGAGGGAGTGTTGCAGGATAAATGTGTCACCGCCTAAAGGATATGACGATATAGATAGGGTAATCATATTAGAGATAGATTGAAACTGATATCTCTCGTAGCTATCTACTTGTATCTCATCCCTATTTATAGGGGTTTTGATTAATGAGAATTACGAATTCATTCTCTCCATTATATTGTTGTTCTGTTTCAGTTATTCTATAACAGTTATTAAGTTTTTATAATATATATATATATATATATATAGGTTCAGGGGAAAACCTAAAAAAAAGGAAAACCGAGGAACACCATAGTAGCCCTTCATTTGGATGGTATGCACTTGTGCATACAAGTAATTTGTAACATACACACGTGCATATGCACAAGTGCATAATGCACACGTGCATAAAAGCCAAAAAAATAAGGGCTATCAAGGGCATACCTTATAGATCAAGGGCTATCAGAGTATTCCTCAGTTTTTCATTTTTTTGAGGTTTTCCCTTGAACCTTCGTCTATATATTTATATATATATATATTGATTAAAAGTTTAATATATTAAGATGTTTATTATTATTATTATTATAATATTAAAGATGGTTTTTAGTTTTTTTTAATGTGTAGTTGGAGTTGATTTTTTTAATATTTAATGGACCTACCATTTTTAGTGTTTTATTTTTAGTGGTTGAGTTAAAGATGATCTTGAGAACATGAAAATTTATTTTATTTTCATTCCTCTCAACAAAACCAATGAAAAAATAATTTTTGTTTATTCTTTTTTGTTTTCTTCCCAAATTCAAGAACTGGTGTAACAATTTCTCCATTTTCATATTCTACCATAATTATATTGTTAAAATATTAAACACATTTAATGCTTCAAGAAACTTTCAATTTATTTAACAAAATTATAATTTTAAAAACAAATTTTGTAGACTAATTTACTTTCTATTTAGAACATCCACATCAATCTTGCAAAATGACATGAACATTCCATATAGATTGCAAGAGATTATATTATATGTAATTTTATAGAATATATTATATGTAATTTACTCAATATTATATGTTTTAATATGTATAATTTTAATTTCAGATAATTATAAAATTCAATATTTAAATTAATTTAACCATATTGTATTTAAAAAATAATATATATTATATACATCAAATATTTTTTAAACAATATTAATTAATTTAATTTAAAAATAAATTGATATTGTTTATTTATAGAATATATTTTTATAAAAAATAATTTATTTAATCTATTTATAAAAATTGGGTGATGACATGACTTGTAATTGGACTTTCAACATTTGCAAGTGTCATGTTTATGTGGCACCAAAATTTGATTTACAAGTGATATGCAAGCCCTACGTGATGGTCTGACACTTTCTAAATTAGAAAGATCACATACAATGTCAACTAGATAAACCATTAACATTTTTATTTAATTTAATTCATTTATTAGTTTGTTTAAACATTAATTGTTAATATATATATATATATTAATTTGTTTGAACATTAATTTGTAGTATGTTTATTAAAATTTCTATTCAATGATATTCTTATGGAATGTTTTTTTATTTAAATTACTAATTTGGTTACTATAAATAAAAATACAAAAAATAAAACTTTAGTTATGAGTTGTATTTTATAATTAATTTATTATTTAAATTATATGTTACTATATTATTATGTTATAATTAATTTATTATTTATATTATAAATAAATCATATATTTTTTGTGATATTATAAATTAATAAAATATGTAAATATAAATTATAAAGTATTTGATGATGTAACAATAATGACCACTTATGAAAAATGTATATAATTTTATTGACGTGAGATATTATTATAAAGCCGATGTTGGCGCTTTTGAAAGGAAATTGGTATTACATTGGTGTGGATGGTCTTAAATATAGAGAATTTTCTATTCTCTCATCTTCTTTCCCATTTTGGAGAACAAACTGAAGATTATGTTGTTATTAAAAGGCAGTTTTTATAAATAATTTAAAGTCTCTATTTTAAGGATTATATATAAAAGGATTATTTAAAAAAAAAGAGGATTATGTTACAGAACAATTAATATAGAGAGAATAACAATAAGACAGAGAGAGAAAATCTATAATTCTCATTAATCATAAACCCTTTAAATAGGGAGGAGTTTACAAAGAAAAGTAAACATTCATTATGGTAATCTAATACTAAGAAAGTATTTTGTCAATCACTTCCTTTTGATGATGACACATAATCCTTCAACATTCCCCCTTGTGCCGAGTCAAATGAGTGATGGTGCATAGTTCTTATCTCATTAAAACCTTACGCCAAAGAAACAAAACCCAATGGAAAAAATAAAAACTTTGGACGAAGGAAAGAGTACAAGACACCAATAAACAATTTCTTTAGTTTATTATATTTATTGATTTGTACATCAATCAAGGGTTTATAAACAAGATTATTTATAAATTGTTGCCTCACTAAAACCTTGTACCAATGAACAAAACCCAATGGGAAAAATAAAACATTGGGTGAAGGAAAGAGCACAACATACCAATGTCACATGTATAGTAGACTCCCCCTTTTGTCTACTACTCCCCTTGATTCGTATATTAATCACGGGAGTTTGGAAAACATTTGTATTTTAATACTTTCTACATGTTTCCAAAATATGGTTTTAGTTATGATTTGGTAAAATATGTCATATTCTCCTGACATCTTACTTGATTCTCTTGAATCTAGAAGAGAGTTTGTTACTACTGATTGTATAGAAACTTAAGCAGAATATGCTTTGTGTTATCACCCTTGATGTATCTTACTTTCATTTATTCGATACATGATGCATTATTTCCATATATGCATGTAGGATAGTGGTTGAACTCAAAATTACTAGCTCCTCTAATATGTGTAATGACATTCCTTAATCATATATATATTTCTTGAATAGTCTAATGGAAAGTAATATTCTTGGAATCGTTCAAGGAGGTAGTTACAAGGGTTAGCTTAGCTTACTTCCAAGAAATTGGAGTGTTCCCCGTGGTAATTCCTTATCCAGTTTGGGAACAACCTTTGTATAGATCAACACATATCAGCAAAGACATACCAAGATATTGTTTGGTGTTTTTCTATAAGAGCTAGTACTTTTGCTGCTTACATTCTAAGTAGGTATTGAAGTTTCATTATCAATCCCATTTTTTCTTTCTATAGGGAAAGTATAAGCCTATGCCAATGGTTTCAAAAGATTAATTCGATATCATTCCAATGACATTGCGTTGGCGCTGACCTAAATCTAGCTAATAAGTTCACTGAGAAATACAATATACAATCAAGTGTATTGTGCTAAGTACGATAATGCGCATATTGTACTTAGATAGGGAATTCCAACTCCCCAACACTTTTTCGTCATCATCCTTTAGACGAAATGAATCTTTCCTTATATCCAACACTTTGACTGATCATGGGAGTGCTAGCCGGATGCGCTTTGTCCATATTAAGTTGCCTGATTATTTTCTAGACATATGCGATCAGTGAATTAATATTTCACAAACTCGGTGTCCTAGCTCAAATAGTTAGACAAAACCAAGTTTTCCCAAAATTTTCCATCTCAAATTTATATTTCAAGTGGCTTGTGGTTTCTCTTAGTTCATCAAGAGTGTCTATTATGTTCATAACATCGACATATAACGCTACTTTGAAGATCTGGAACTTGTTTTCCTAAATAAATACGCAAAGACATAGTTCATCGTTCTTATATACCATTTCCCAATCAAGTATTCACTTAGTCAGGTATACCACACCACATAGATTGCTTTAATTTATAAAGTGAGCGTTTTAATTTTATTGCAAACGCATTTCGTGGTTTAGAGTTACTTGATTTTGGTAATGTATATCATCAAACACTTTTATATATCATTGAATCTAGATCCCCGTAGAGATATGTGGTAACCACATTCATGAGCTGCATTTCAGTCCTTCGGAAACTACTAGGCTAATTAATTAGCAGAACGTTATAACGTCCATCACGGGAGAGTAAGTCTTCTCGTGGTCAATCTAGGGCGTTGTGAGAAACCTTACGCCAAAGGAGAGTATCATACATTATGACTTAATTATTCTCATTACGCTTTACGACAAATGATTTATCTATGTCTTACAGGCTTTACACTTGGTGAGTTAGCACTACCAAACCAAATACCTGTTCATTTGTCAAATAATATGATTCTCCTGGATTTCTTATTTAGGCCAATTTGCTCTTTGTTGATATTTTTCAACTGAGCATGGTTCGATGTCAATGTGTTTTATCATCTCATAAGCAACAATATATGTGAAATATATCATCAATGAGTATGTATGATCTGTCCATCGACTCATATGCACTCTCATAATTCATTTGAGATTTCTTTAATCTCTGGAATCAATATTAACTTTGGAGCGACCTCCAGTAATGATTCATAGACATAGTTTAATCAGAGACAATCTCATGAGAGGTTTATGTATTGAGGACAAATAGTTGTGCCTTACTCTTCTCTTTCTTTAGATGAGTATCTATCGAACCAAGTAGCTTCCCCCAATTCCGTTTGGGATCTACGACCTCAACCACACCTCCACCATGTGTGATTGCAATGCACTTTCCAACGACGTTGTGCCATTGTTTGGGGACTTTAACCTTGCGAGTATATTTGCAGCTCGTATATGTGATCTTGTCACATCTGGAATAACATTAAATGTATCATGTATCGAGTCTGATTCGTTTGACTTCAACTTTACATTATGAAGTTTGGGGATCAACATGAGACATAGTGGGAATATTCAATGACACTTCCTGTCGTTCCTACGGAAAATCCTTTTTCCTATCTCCCCCTAACGACGGGAAAACTGTCTCATCAAAGTGACAATCGACAAATCTAAAGGTAAAAAGATCACCCGTCAAGGATTCTAATTAGCGGATAATATTTGAAGACTCATATCCAAAAATATACTTAATCATTTTAAAGACCCATTTTGGTGCGCTGTGGGACGCAATTGGCACATATACTACACAACCAAACATGCGTAAATGTAAAGTATCAGACTTATATCCAGTTACCAACTGGTACACATGAGACTGGTTAGCTAGTAATAGGTCTCAAAATGAAGAAGTAAAACTGCGTATAGTATTGCATAACCCCAAACACATGTAAGTAAATCGGTGCGCATAACTAATGTCTTGGCTACCATCTATATTCTTTTGATGACAACTTCTACGAGACAATTTTATATATACATATGGGGTATAGGAAACTTTACATTGATCCCAATACATATGCAATAATCATCACATCCTTATGATATAAATTCTCTAGCGTTCCAAGTCATGTAGACTTGATGGGATAATCAGGGTGGTGAGCCCTTAAACATATAGCTAGTGCTAGGAGTGCAACATTTCATGTGGACAATAATACGACATGCATTCATCGTGTCGAAACCAGAACCATAAAGTACTTTAATGACCCACATTTTGGATGTTTATGTCCATAAATATTATCTTGGGTTCATTGTAAGAATGAAATATTTTGGTATTATGTCATTAGCTTTAGGATGGTCTCATTCCTGTCTTGGCTAAGGCTCAGAGTATACAAAAATTTTAGTATTCGAGAGGGCATATTATGATAATGGCGTTGCTTCTTATGCTGCAGAAGTCAACAATTGCAATTTGCCTCATTTTTGCCTTTCACTCAAAAGAGAAAGTGTTTATGCGTATTTTGCAAACAAAGATCACTATGTCATGACCATGGTGTCACATGTGAACATATATGTGTCATTGTCCAAAAATTCTTTATTGGTGACAAAATATGATTTAGTTACCTAGATAATCCACTAATTTGACACATTAATTTCTCTAATATATGTTCTTTTCATATCATTAGAGTTGATGTACATATACTCAATTCCATTCTTATAATATGATTTATAGTTGATATGAATATCTTAACAAGGTTTTCATTAATATAGTGCTTTAATGACTATTAATCTTATACCAACAAGAAAATGACAGTACATCGTCTAAGTATTTTTATTGGATAAATTTAAAAAAATGTTAGTCAATCTCTTTATATTGTGTAAAATGTCCTACAAAAACTCAAGTTCTCCTCGATACATTCCTACACGGAACGGAGAATATTGAGAGTTTTGTATTTGTCTTTGATGTATTTCTTTACATCTATAATGGTTATCGATTTGAGTGTGTATATTAATTTTATGCTTAACATAAATTTCAAGGAAGCATATGCTTAATCAATCTTAAATTAATATGATATAGTTTATTTTCAATTTGTTCCTTTCTCGAAAAAACTAGTGATTAATGTATTTCTTCTTTGACTATCCAATATCAACTGGCAATAGTTGCATCTCTGCTCCAAGGATTGGAAAATCCTTCCAACTATTGTCATGACCCTTTCCACGGTTTTATCCACGTGGTACATAGATTCCGCATGTGAGAAATTGTCTTTCACTCACTATTCTTTGGAGTTGTTCCATCTCTAATACTTTCATTATTGATCTCGGGAATTTTCTTTGTCCCGACATATCTGGTGTTGTTATCTGAAAGAACCTTGTTGTGTCTCTCAACCACTTGCAGTAGGTTGATGAGTTTATCTAAAGATTGCGTTCCAACTTATATTGGTTCATTAATATTTACTGATATATGAAAGGTGGAAATAATGTTATAAATCATGCCATCTTCTGTGAGTTCCTTGCCACAGAGATTGAGACGCATTTTGGATATAACATTTCTTTATTGAGATCAGTTACCTTTTTGTGATCGAGTAAGCGAGTTTCATTCCGCTGTACGATTAGTTTGGGAAGTACATGTTCATGAATACCTCCGATTCTCCCTTTCGGGAAATCCCATAGTTCTTTGGGGGTTTCTAGTAAAGGTATTCCTATGAAAATTATGATTTATATATCGTCTCAAAACATGATGTTTGTACATTTTCAGAAGGTTGGTTTTAGGGTCAATAGGGAGTTGATGGACATTAGATATATATTCTTATACCTTTTCGACAAAATTAGTTTTTACATTTGATATTCATATTTGTACTCAAGTTCTTTTGAGTTTAGGACATTGATTTCAGGATGAACTGTTTCAACCATTTACATATATAAGGGATAATATATGATTTTCTATCTGATAAGACAATGGATTAGGGTTATAATTACTATTTTATGTATGAAATTTCATTATCATAACAATATTGGATTTTTTATGCTTACATTTTTTTTATAACACTTCATCAATATTTTAATTTGCGTAAAGAAATTACTCAATCCATTGGATTTCCAAGTAGTAGGGGAATCACATGGATTTCTTAAGTCCCTACAAACCTTAGGGTTATTTACACCCGTTTGACAAAATCCTTTCGATATATTGTGAATTATTTAATTTGAAGATAACGTTACAGAGTTTTTGGCCTGAGGCCAAAAATGAATATGAGTTTGGCATATGAAGCCAATTTCAGTGTTTTAATACCTTAATAGTATTTTAAGAGATTACCCTTAGACAAATAAATATTGTTTTGACATAAAGTCAACTTCAAACTTTTAAACATCTTAATAGTATTTTCCTTCTGAAGCTTTTGGTAAAAGACCAAGATATATGAGTTTGGAAGTGTAACTTCCAAAAACTACTGTAAAATTGGAAATTATAAGTAGAAACTTATAATTAAAATAAACATTCAGATATTATGTAGAGAAAACAATTCTAAAACAAAATCCATAACTAAATACTAAATATTTTAATACCAAAGTAAATAGATTGACCTAAATAAACCAATAACAATTAACCAATGTAAATTAAAATGTCTAAATTAAATTAATAACCCAAATTCAATTAATAGGCAGAAAAAAGATTACAAAAATAAACAACATTGATCTAAATCAATTAACATGTCAAATATAATTTTAATACCTGTGAATGAGAAATGGAAACAAAATATAGAAAATTATACCATACCAAACACATGGATTCGTAAAGAATCTTACCCACAAATATAATTTACAAATTCTTATCTTAATTTCAATTTATAAATTAATAATTAAATTGATAGTTACTTGAATAAAATAATTAATTTTAAAAATATTATATAACTTTAAATATTATTTGAATTGAAATTAATAATTTAAAGTAAGCATTGCTGTATTTTTGGGAGGTAGGAACTAGAACTAAAATAAATAAATCTTCCATAACAAAATGGATAAAAATGGTAATATATATTCTGAAATAAAAATTTATATCTATTCACAGATAAATTAAAATACAAAATAATATTAGTGTTTTTCTTAAGAACAAGTATATATAGTTTTTAGTGGTAGGATCCATTGTAAATTCGTAATGTAGTATTGCTTTATTTTATTTTTAATAACCATTGTATTGATGTTTTCTTTTAAACATTCAAGAAAAATAATTTTCGTGAAGTCAAATCTTTTTGTCTTTTTCGTTTGATTATTATCAAAACTAATTGATTTTGAGTCTCTTTTTCTTTTGAACCTTGTCCATCTCACAAAATAAACTTTTTTTTATCAATTTTCTTTTACAATTCGTTTGTGAGGTGCTTATCACAAAACAAAAAAATCGTTTTTTTTTTCAAACAAATATGACACAATATTCATATGTTCTAAATCTGATACCATAGATATGCATGGAGGTGCTAAATAATTTCTTTCTTTCTCAACATAATCTTAAGCAGTTCATCAATGTATCAACGTTTAGGATACCAAAGGTAGAAGAATCGAATACCATACCTGATTTAATTAACTAAGTAGTAGCGTGAACGACCAATATGCTTGATTATCTCATAACAAAATCAATAATTTATGTTGGTGCCGGATTTGTTAATCTTCGTAGAGCGTACGTGCTGATAACGTGTTACAGAACAATCAATATAGAGAGAATAACAATAAGACAGAGAGAGAAAGTCTATAATTCTCATTAATCGTAAGCCCTTTAAATAGGGAGGAGTTTACAAAGAAAAGAAAACATTCATTATGGTAATCTAATACTAAGAAAATATTTTATCAATCACTTCCTTTTGATGATAACACATAATCCTTCAACATATTATATATAAAAGGTGTTAAAAGTTGGAGTAACCAACATTTTTACTCCATGTGATATAGTCGAATTTTGGATTTGGTAAATAAACACATCAAGTATATAAATAGTACCATTATTTTGTGTTTTGTATTACATATTGGTTCTTTGAGTTAACATCGTTAACTCCACATCTATTAACCCCATCATGTATCCCCCACGTGAAGGGCAGTTTGGACATTTTATCTCTGTATATTATTTTCCCTTGAAAAATAAAAAATAAAAAATAAAAAATAAAATTAATATTCCCTTTCCCTTTCAAGGTGAACCCCCACCTGTCACCATCCACCCACGACGATGACCCTGCCACCGTCCACTGCACCACTCTCCACCACGCAGTCAAGGACCTAACCTACTTCATATCGTAATATGCTCTTGCATCTTTGTAACACCCGTAATTTTCGGTAAGTAAAAGCCACCCGGACGTTTTTGTATTTTGTAAATAGTGGGAATTTTGTTTGGGAATCATTATTTAAAGCCCCTTAGAGTATCGGGGGTATTGGCGTTGAAAAAGTCGAGCTTCGGAGCTTGGTTCGGGCATGACTACAATGCCCAGCACTATGACAGTGTCATAGTCGCACCTGTTATTGTCGCAGCAGAAAATAGTGGCCAGGGAGGGCTTGGCGACATTTCCAGACGACATTGTCGCTAGTCAATGTCGCACCAGGGCATCAGACTGCTATTAAGTCATGGTTTTCAGACTTCTTTCTCATTTTCACTTCTCCAAACTCCCCTTTCTCTCTCAGATCGTTTTCCCTTCCTTCCCCTCAAACCCTAACTCATTTTGGGTCCAATCCTTGAGCTCTTTAGGTGTTTCATCTTCAAGTGGTAAAGATTGGAAGCTAGAGACAAGAGTTCACCATCTTCTTCTTCAACCTCAAGCCCCATGGTAGAGTTTTCTTGGTTTTCATCAAAACCTAAGTGGTAAGTGTATCCCTTCCATTTCTAAACCCTAATATACGATATAAATGCTCTCTTGATGATTTCCTAGCATCTATGCTTCTCAAAATTTCAGTTTGGGTGATTTAGAAAAATTAGGTTAAAATTAGGGTTTTGGTCAAGTTGGGGATTTTGATGTAAAATGTTTGGGGATTGATTCTTAATGGTTGGATGAGTATATTCATGGTTGGAAACTTGTGAATATAGGTTTTGGATGGTTTTGCTTGCGGATTCAAGTTTCTTCAAGGAAGCTCAAGTTGGGGGTAAAATCTAGATTTAGCCTAAATCTAGCAAGGTGAGTTCAAGTTGATTTGTGAAAACTTTGTACATGCCAAAATGCTCATTTTAAAGTGTTTTGTGTTTTACATGAAATTGTTAACTGCTGATCACCTGATAAGTTTTGGTTATTTGAAAATGTTTAACTTTATAAACTTATAAAACACACTTCTTTGGGATTTTTGGGATTATTGATAAATGTATCATAATGAAAAATGATTTGGTAACCATTTTTATAAACGGAGGGTATTTGGTAAAAATACATTTTTTTGACTATGGGTAATAGGTGTATTTTGGGTTGTAAAATGGTTTGAAAATACCAACGTGTGAGTCATTACAGTTTGGATATTTCCAACCTTGTGAATATTTTCGAATACTGTAAACCTATGTGGTCATAAACTTATTTGGAAAATGATTTGTTCAAGTCTAAATGAAATTGGATTGTATTCACACATTTTTGGAGTATGTGGTTGCATAGTCATGATCGGTTGCATTTTATTGTATTTTGTGGATTTTAGCATATGATCATTTGTTGTTTGGGCTTAAAGCTCAGTTTTTTGTAATCACCGAGTCTTGGGGACACTTGTCCGGTTTAATAGCTTAAAGTGGAGTTTTGGGTGAGTGCTGCATTTATTGCGCTTTATTTTGGAAAATACATGTTTGAGTGCGTGTGTCATTCATTTGGAGTCATGTATCTTATACTGTAATGCGTTGGATCCATAGGCATGTAAGTTAGTCGTATTTGATGGTGAGGATTCTTGGGATTCTCACTTTAGGAAATTATGCCATGTTGGCATTAATGTCGTCCCGGTTGTTTGGCGAAGAGGAACCTTTATGGGTTGTACTTCGGGACTATGGGTCTTGTGATTGGATGTCTAATTCTTGTGCACGAGGGTTAGACATCGGGAGTTATCAAGTAAGGAGTTGAGGCTCCTATCTTGAATGCTAAGGAGTAGGCACTAGGGGTCGAATGAGTACCCCGAGGATGAAACTCCGCTAGAGACCGAACATGCAATAAGATCGTGTATCCTTGAGGTGTAGCTCGACAGAGCAGACAATGGGGGATACGGTGTTTGGGACTTGAAATAAAGTCCGACTGGAGGTGTAGCTCGGCAGAGCAGGCAATACAGTCATGATCTGAGGTGTAGTTCGACAATTTATGTGGCTTAACTTTGTGTTCCGCCACGTACAATGGAATCGGGTATCCCCCGTCACCGGAAGGTGTTATTTGGGTATTAAATTGCATCATTTTCTTATCCATGTTTTCGGTGACGTTTTGCATATGCGAATTTGTTTACTTAGAATTTTTGGGGTGTGTATTATGCCCCACCCACGTTTGGGGTGTTTTCGAGAAGCAAGGTTTATTTCGTAATATTATAAATTGGGAGTTTGCTTACTGTTCACGTTTTGGGTGAGTTTGGGATTAAAGGGGTTTTACGAAAGAAGGTTCATGTTGGGTTCCTTGTTTTAATGGAGTGCTATTGGAAAATAATGTCGTTTGATATTTAAAGTAAATCTTTTTGAAGGTCTTTGTAACACCTGTGAATTTGGAAACCCTTAACCATTGTAGTGTAACTGTATAACTCTTACGATAAAAAGAGAGTGGTTATCATCTATGAACCTAAGAAATCCATAAAATCCACCACCACCATATTTGATGTTGAACCCACCAAAGAAATCATGAACCTACATTACCAAAAAATTTGCAATACAATAAAATTGGGTTTATAGGACACCACCAGTTTTTAAGCGCTCCTAATAGACTGCTTTATAAGACTTCATTTATATGACCAAAAAATAAAACGTCCTATTTAAAGGCGTCGTATGTTTATAGAAAACTTTTGTGCATCTTAACAAGCTTTTTAGGACATTTTTAATACAAAACGTCACATTAGCTATTTTACAAGAAACTTTTGAGAAAGTGTCCTATAAATCCATCTTTTTATAAGATACTTGTTTATATAGACACTTTGTCATATAGTATGATATAAAATAACTAACACGACAAAGTAGAAGTCATAGAAGCAGAGATCTCTGAAGAGGGAGACAACCTTGAAAACCATACCGATTTCAATTTCAGATCCAGTTTATTGCTCCAAACTCGTGGACCCCACACCACTGTCGATTTCGTTCGAGAACCACTCTTGGACTCCAAACCTTTAGACTCTGTTTTTTGAGATGAAGGTGGCACCGAAGATTTGGAACGAGACGACTTCTTGATCTGTGATATTCGATTAACCTACAATATATACATATATATATATATTATATGATAATATATAAACATAATACATAAAATATGATTAAATATAATTAAATAATCATAAAATGAAGGAAATTGGGAGATAGACCAAAAATACCCTTGTACTTAACGGAAACAATAGATAGACGTTAGTAGGAGGGGCCAAATCTAAGACAAAATGTTTAGGTAAAGGGTTATTATGTAATAATAAATAAATATAAAAGTTCAATTCCATAATAAATAACAAAACTTTGGTAACAAATCTCTAATTTACTCTTTAAAAGATAACAAGCACCAAGAATGTACTTGACTCTAAAAGTCATGAAATTTTGGGCAGCCATGGATGATGATAATGAGTTTGCCCAATAATTTCTCTTGTGGCCCCTACCACTTTTGAATAGACTCAGAAATGCCTTGAATTGATGGTCAAGTTGAAAGCCTAGCTCCCTTCTTAAAAGTAAAACCACACCATCACCAAATACCAAAATCCCAATTCCCAAAAAACAATGAGACTCACCTCCTCCCTCCCAATTCTCTTCCTTTTCTTCTTCTTCCAAATCTCATCACCCCAATCCCTACCTTCAAACACCACTGGCTACGCTTGCAACCCTAACCAAACCGCACCATCTTGCCAAACCTATGTCTTCTTTCAAGCCATGGGTTCTAACCAACTCGACCTAGCCTCCATCGGTGACCTCTTCTCCGTGAGCCGAACGATGATCGCGAAACCGAGCAACTTAACCTCCCTAACTTCACCTCTTTCCCCTAACCAATCCCTCTTTATCCCAATCACTTGTTCATGCAACTCAGTGAACACCACTACAAACCTCTCTTATGCTAAACTCAACTACACCATCCAAAGTGGTGACACCTTTTATCTTGTTTCTACTGCCCTCTTTCACAACCTCACAACCTACCAAGCTGTGGAAATTGTCAATCCTACCCTTGTCCCTACAAACCTCACCATAGGTCAAGATGTCATCTTTCCAATCTTTTGCAAGTGCCCAACAAATACCCAACTCCAGAATCAAGTCAGGTATCTCGTTTCTTATGTTTTTCAACCATCTGACACCATAGCTACAATTGCTTCAAGATTTGGGGTAACTGTAAATTCGATAGTTGAAGCAAATGGCGGCGGAATTCGCCCTTCCGACACCGTTTTCGTGCCCGTTTCGCGGCTTCCTGTGCTATCACAACCGGCTCCCACCGTTAACGCTTCGTTTGGCGAAAGGAGTGATCGAAGAAGAGGGGAGGTTATCGGGTTGGGAATTGGAGTGGGGGTTTGTGGACTTTTCTTGATCTTGATGGGTGGTTTGTTGGCCTATAGAGAATCTTTGTGGAAGAAGAGGGTGGGGAAAAACAAGAATTTTGATGCAGAAAGCAAGAAAGTTGATAAAGTGGGAGCGAGTCTAATTATGACTGATGTTACAGATTGTTTGGATAAGTATAAAGTGTATAAGATTGAAGATTTGAAGGAAGCAACAGATGGGTTTGATGAAAGATGGGTGATTGAAGGGTCTGTTTATAAGGGTTGTATTGATGGGAAGCAGTATGCAATCAAGAAGATGAAATGGAATGCTTGTGAAGAACTCAAGATCTTGCAAAAGGTACATCACTTGATCATCTTTCACTCTTCTTTTAGTAAAACATTTATATATTCATTAATTAGTAAAAAAATTAAAACTTTTAAATTAAATTCCGACATATTTTTAGGGTATGATCTTAAGAGCGTCTTCAATGGCTACTATGGAGTATAAAATGGAAATTTTAGAGATTATTTTGCTCCACCCACTCTAAAATAGAGAAAGTAGGAGAAATAATTAAGTTACAAATCTCTAAATTTATAAAAAGCTTTAAAGAGAAATATTAATAATAAATTTAATAATATAATTAATATTAAATTTTATAAAATAAAATATCTATTGGAACTTAGCAAAATTCTTTTATAAAGATCTTATTTTAAAATAGAATAAATATTGAAATAGCCGTTGTAGATGTTTTTAAATAATCATGTTATAACAAGTTCTATTAATTAAATTTGTAGACGGAAAATTTTATATAATACGAAAGCCCAGAAAAAACCTTTTGCAAGGAGGACGACTATGACAATAATGGATTAGAGTAATTATAGAAACTTAGGTTAGGTATTTCAATTGTGATTAATTTTAATATTTAAATATATTTGAGATCATACGTGACCGTCAAGTTTTCATGAGACAAACCTTTAGGGGTTGTTTGGTTGGTTTTCCATTAAGTTCTGTATGAATAAAGTTTTCTGTGTGGATTAATCTGTCTGTATAGATTTATAAGGTTCTTGTTTGAGAGAGTTTTTTCATAGATAGAAGAAACGTGTTTTTTTAATGGGAGGGACTGGTTTGGAAAAAACTTGGCTTTCTACATAAAGCTCCCCCTTGAAATCTTACTGAATAAGCCACTTTCTATATCATTAAGCCACTACCAAACAGTCATATATAGCTGACTGAATAAGTTGTGAGTCTCATTAAGCTGCTAACAAACACGATCCGGGTTTGTAGCATAGTTGACGTTGAATCTAAAGGATCTAACCCTTAGTTTTAGATTGAGTTGATCTTGCTAGATCTTCACAGCAAAATAGGGAAATTTAACAAGACTGACTATTCGTATAAAAAACACAACATACCCTCATATGAAACATACCGTGAACTTTTACGGTGATATCAGGAGTCTCATTAAAAAACATGGTTTAATCGATACCCACCATATATATATATATATATATATATATTAGAAGGATATTTTGCAACCCTTGCAACCCACATCTTAACCGTTGGATTCATGATCGACGGTTATTTTATTTTTATTTTTTGTTTTTTTAATTAAAAATATTGGACCCCATATCTATTGTAACCGCCGATCATGAATCCGACGATTAAGATGTGGGTTACAAGGTTTGCAACCTTTTTAAGGGTTGCAAATAAAACAACCCCTATATATATATATATAATATGTATAATATTTATAAATAAACTTTTGTCTTGTAAAAAAAGTTTGAATGCAAATTTGGTGTTATTCCACCCACATTTTCACAACTTTGAATTGTTGTTGCCTTTTCTTATTAAAAATAATATCAAAATTATGGATGATATAGTTAACTTACATTATAATAAATCATATTTTTGTTTTCGAGTTCTATTTAAAAAAATTATTTTCAAAATCTTTTGTTTCAGAAAAAAAAAAAGAATATACAAACAAATAATAGGCCCAATAAACAAAAAATAGGGACTGAAAAAAAGTTATTTTCAATGGAAAATAAAAATAAAAATAACTCAACTAGCATTTAAGGCAATTATTTTTAAAATAGACAAAAAGTCTTGTGGGTCGGCTTCAACATTGTTTTTTATTTTATGCGGTGGTGGACGGATATGACATGAGAGATGCTCTATCTATCTATAAGGGAAAACTTATTGGCAACCTTAAATCCTTATATACATCCCATCCCACCTCCCATACCTATATCACGTCTCATACTTAACTCCATATGTTTGACTTTTTATATTCACAATGTAACTTTTTATGTTTCAAATGTAATTTACACCCAAGGTTGGGTGTAAATAATAGGACCCGCGAGTGAAAAAATTGTGTAAAGTATTAGATATGGGTGTTTATGGATTGGGTTGATCGGGTTGAAAACATTTAAACAACTCAATTTAATGTTTGCGGTTTGAAAAATCTCAACTCAACGCAACCCAAATTATACGAGTTGATCGGGTTAGTCAGATTGGTCGATTGGTTGATAATTTGGTACATCAAAATATTCTTCTAACACTGAATACATTGTTTTCTCTACTCACAATTCATTTTTCATCATCAATCATTTGGTACAACTTATCCATACTTCTTAAATCGTAAGTATATTGCATTTAACTACTTTTCTCAATTTGGATATCATGTTCACATTTACTGAACATATATATAGAGTTATATAGAGATGAAGAAGATATTGAAAATATATGTATTTGAAGAGGGTACGTGATGGTGTAATTCTCTAATGTACATATTAACAGGGATATAACAATGATATTAAATCCAAGAAATAAAATGATATCAAGTTCATCGGGTTGGGTTGGGTTCAAATGGTCATAACCAAATTCCAACCCAATACCTATGGTTTGAAAAATTTACAACTCGACTAGACATCGGGCTGCTTCGGGTTGAATTATTTCGCATTGGGTTGGGTTGAGTTGGCATGGTTGGTCGGGTTTTGAGCACCTCTAGTTTTAGGGTTTTAATTTTACGGGTAGTCCAGTCATTTATCTATTTGTCTCATCTCCCTGATTTTTGTTCCACCTATTTTGATTGACCTATTCAGTCTTGTCTTGTCCCGGTCTAATGTCGTTCCAAACGTGAGATAATAAGTTTTTGTTGTATCATGTTTTGTCCCGTTCTATTCTGCATACCAAACGCAGCCTAAATGTCTCATATCATTATAGATGTTTGTTTATTAATTGGGAAATTGGCTCAAATAGTCTAATCACATTTGTAATTTCACCTTCTAGCCATTATTTTCTGATTTTTACAAAAATAGCCCCAAATCCGCAATACCTCCACAAAAAGACAAAAAAAAACATGGATTGCGGCAGGTCTGCAACGGGTCCATGTGTTACCTAGGTCCGCAATTGCGGTGGTGTACCTGCCAAGTTGGATTCTTCCGTGTGTCGATGAGCGAAGCAGAGGATGCCATGTGTCCCCCAGGTCCGCAATTGCGGAGGTGGACCTGGGGCTATTTTTGTAAAAATCTAAAAGAATGACTAGGAGGTGAAATTACATAGGCTATTGGAGCCAATTTCCCTTATTAATTTTATTTTAATATCTGAGTATTAATCAAATTTTATTAAGTTATATGTAAAAACAAAATAACGAATGTTTTAATCTCTAAGGATCACTCTCTGAGTATGTGTTTTAGAACATATATTTCTTATTTTTTATGTTTTATTATATATATAGATAGATAGATAGATAGATAGATAGTAGAGTTCAAACGAGAATGATACTTATTTAAGAGAATAAGAAGACGGTTGAATCACATGTGATTTTACACTAATATCACGTATAAAATCACATGTGATTCACGCCACTTTGCCCCACGACTTGAAAACGTGCGGCCAAAGTCGCTTGCACAAGTTTTTTGACTGTTAATGTAAAATCACATGTGATTATACGTGATTTGTCCGTTTTCGTATTCTCTTAAATAGTTATCATTCTCGTTTGATCCTCCCCCCTCCCTCCCTCTCTCTCTCTCTATATATATATATATGTGTGTGTGTGTGTGTGTGTGTGTGTGTGTGTGTGTTTGTGTGTGTGTATATATATATATATATCTTAATTGTTTGAACAAATTGTATCAAAATATATCAACTTTGTTTAATTGTAATTTGAAGGTAAACCATGGTAATTTGGTGATGTTGGAGGGATTTTGTATAGACTCTGAAGATGCAAATTGTTATCTGGTTTACGAGTATCTCGAAAATGGATCTCTTTATACACAACTGCATCAAAGTAAGATGGAGAGGCTAAATTGGAAAACAAGACTACGAATCGCCGTGGATGTAGCCAACGGTCTTCAATACATCCATGAACACACTAGGCCTCGAGTTGTGCACAAGGATGTCAAGAGTAGCAATATTCTCTTGGATGCAAACATGCGAGCCAAGATTGCCAATTTTGGGCTAGCTAAATCAGGATGCAATGCTATAACAATGCATATTGTTGGAACTCAAGGATATATCGCCCCTGAATACTTATCTGATGGTGTGGTCTCGACTAAAATGGATGTTTTCTCTTTTGGGGTTGTTTTGCTTGAGCTCATTTCTGGGAGGGAGGCTATTGATGACAATGGAAAGGCTTTGTGGGTAGAAGCCTATGGAAGTTTTAATGATATTGAGGACAAATACAAACATAAGCTGAAAGAGTTCATGGATGACGTTCTTTTGAAAGAATCATGCTCAATTGACGGTGTTTTGAATGTTATGTCAATCGCCATCGCTTGCTTACATAAGGATCCTTCAAGAAGACCAAGTATGGTAGACATTGTCTATGCTTTGTGTAAGAGTGATGATTTGTTCTATGATCTCTCTCAGGAAGGCCTATCTCCACGCCAAGTTCTTGCAAGATAGGTTTAGGCCTGTTTTTCAGGAGATTAGTCTGGGCCCAAAGTGGTATGGGATACTCCTTTATCAAAAAAAAAAGATAGGTTTATTTCGGTAATTTTGAGTATTAGAGGCTTGAGAAACATAATACACTGCTACACGTTGCGTAAGGGGGATCATTTGTTATCCAATGTCTCTAAGGATGACTTATCAACATGCCAACTTCCCGCTTAGATAGATAGGTTTATATCGATAAAAGAAAATTGGTAACTGTGGGTATCCGGATTTGCTTGTACATATGGATCCCACGGGGATCTAAAGATAACAGGTAGGAAAATCTTGAGTGGCGTGAGACTCGAATTGGCAACCTATGGGGAGGAGCCACAAGGCCTAGTCTTTATATCATTAATTTCGAGTATTAGAAACATGGTAAACATAATGTTCACTGCCATAGTGTCATACTTTATTTTTTATTATCATCATGTACGTGGTGTAGTTCTCGCAATATCGTTAAACCTTATTAGTGCATTATGCCTTTTATGAGATTGCGAAGTCGATGATCATAAGTTAAAAAAACGATTTATTAAACAAAAATGCTACAATTCTTTTTTGACAAAGAAAAGATAAAATAGTTTTACAAACAATTTAAATTTTAGATATGTTGTTGTCAAAGCATATAAAATAATCTATTTGAATATCTAAACAAAATTTTGTCTTGTCCACTTTTATTTAAAGATGGGTTATTGTCATGACCTCTACCAAAAAGTTTATATGTCATGGGTGTTCTTTAAGAAATATAAATTTAAATACATTATTGGCCAAAATATATGGAAGGGTTTAAAATGAGAAGGTTAAAAATGTTGAGAAGATTCAGGGGCGGACCTACCCTTCCCAAGGGGGGTCCCGTGCACCCGTTCAAGTTCGTTTCGTAAGGGTGAAAATTTTTTCGGTACGTAAGGTGCACCCGCTCAACTACTGGGGTGCTCCGTGATATATACGTTTTTGAGGGGTGAAAGGTGCACAAGTCCCAAAAAAACCAAAATTTACTATCGAAATCAACCAACAATCGAAAAAATCTATTGAAATCAATCAAAAAAACCCAAAAAATCCCATGAATCAAGACAAAAAAAAATCAAAAAAACCCATTGAATCAACATAGAAGCTTAAAAAATCCCCTGAAATCAATCAAAAATATAAAAAGTTCCCCAATAGGGGAATTCGGCTAAAAACACATCGAAAACAATTTCTTAAGTTATTCGTTTGTGCACCCGCTCACCTAAAATCCTGGGTCCGCCACTGAGAAGATTAGAGGAAATTGCAATTATTAAATGAGATTTTTTATGGTCCAAGATCTTAATAGAAAATTTGTAAATATTAGGAAAATTGTGATTAACTAAAAAAACCTAGAGAAGTTGAGGGGGTATTTTAAAAACTTTGTATAAATAAATCACTAACCCAAGGCTTCAATCTATTGAATCACTAATCCACTAATTTTCAAAACTATTACCCAGTTTCTTTTTTAAATTAAAATTAGATTACTCATTTGTTTAAATTAAAATTATCTAAAATATATTTAATTAAATTATACCAAAAACCCGAAAATTTCATTATCTTTATTCGAGATCCATGATATATATATATATATATATATATATATATATATATATATATATATATATCCTTAGATTCATTTGAGAAATGGTAAATATATGAGAAATAGAGAAGTAATCTTAGTTATTCACACGGTCAAGATCGAATTTGACTGGTCAAAAGTTGCGGCTCTTCCAAAAATAGAACACTTTCGTAATTTTTATAAAATACACGGGTTGTGTTCATATATGAACCTGTATAATTTACATATGAACTCTTTTAACTGATTCATATATGAACCTTTGTGATTCATATATGAATCAGTTGAACTAACTAACAGATTCATATATGAACCAATTAACTTATTCATATATGAATCTGTATGAATCACAAAGATTCATATATGAATCAGTTGAACTAATTAACAGTTTCATATATGAATCTTTGTGATCCATACAGATTCATATATGAACTCATCCCGTGTATTTTACGAAATTACCCCTCTACCTTCTATAGACCACACAAGGAATTATCCGGTGCTTCGCGGTCAAAGCCGCAAATGTTGACCAGATGAATGGCTAAGATTACTTCTCTATTTCTCATATATTTACCATTTTTCAAATGAACCTCTCCCTATATATATATATATATATATATATAGATAGATAGATAGATATATATACCCTAAAAATCCGTCGTACCCCTCTTCTTGGTATCAGAGCATAGAACGATTCATTGATTTAAAAGACTGAGACAAGCTCGTTTTTGTTTGGTGGCGTCATTTTAATGTAGTAAGTTCCACCGTTGTATGCGAGAACCCGCTCAGGTGAAAATCAAGGGATTAGTTAATGATTTGGTATTATTAAGATGGTATTGTTGAATTTTTTGGGTTAATGATAAATCATCTTTTTTGTTCATAGTTATGTAAAGTTGTTTAATTTCTTTTTGAATTTTGTAAACTTTGTTATTTATTTATAAATATAAAAGGATATAAGAAAATCTTAAGATAAAAGGAGGAAGGATTAAGGTTAAAATTAAGGAGATAGGAGTTAGCAAAACATGGATGGAAAAATGGATAAAGAATACAATAAACAAGAACATACTCTTATTCAAACCACATGATCTACAAACATGATTAATTTACAGTGTAGATTATGGTTAGATAATAATAAATTCTTAGACTTAACAGCTTTATTAGATACAGGAGCAACAAAAAGCGTAATATCTTACAGTTTAGTGCCTATAAAATATCATAAAGAATTATCATACAAATTAGTAACAAGAACAGTTGAAGATAGATTAATTTCCATTAAACATTATATAGAACCAACAGGCATACAATTTCTAGATTTTGCAGGAAATTACAGCGTGAAATACGAAATACCACAGGTAAATATTAACCCTGAATACATAAAATCGACAGATTTTGTGTTGGGTTTAAATTTTATATTTGGCATAAATGGTGGTATTATAATTAACAGAAATTTTATTACATTAAGTAAACAAAGTTACAGTTTTCCTACCTTACGGTATACAAAACATCAGAGTTCGCTCGAATGCGTGGTGGACAAGGGAATTTAGATTTTTTAAAACAACATCAAAATAAATCTTTTATTGAAAATGACGCTTTTAAATTACTCACAAATTTTTTGACACATGAGTTGGAAAAAGGAAAAGATGTTACAACAAGTATAAATTACCCTATAATTTTACATTTAGAAAAAACAGGATTAATTGGAGAAGATATTAAAAAATCGAAAGTAAATTATATATGCAAATTTAAACATAAAAACCCAGATATTACAATTAGAACTGCAAACATAATAAAGAAGAATTTAAAAAACAAATACCAGAAATGTTAGAACAAGGTTTAATTAGAAAATCAGAAAGCCCTCACAGATCAGCAACCTTTATAGTAAGAAATCACAGTGAAATTAAAAGAGGGAAAGCAAGAATAGTTTACAATTATAAAAGATTAAATGACAATACAGAAGATGATGACTACAATATTCCTAACAAAGATAGCTTATTAAATCTTATACAAAAGAAAAAGGTATTCTCAAAGTTTGATTTAAAATCAGGATATAAATTACAGTTAGAAGAACAGTTTAAACCATGGACAACCTTTAAATGTTCTGAAGGATAGTATGAATGGAACGTTTTGAGCTTTGGACTCAAAAATGCACCATCAATATTTCAAAGATTTATGGATAGTATTTTTCTTAAATATGATTTTTGTTTAGTTTACATTGATGACATTTTAGTTGCAAGTGAAACATTGCAGGAACATGAGAAACACTTACAGAAGATCTTCGAAGAAATTAAAAAGAATGGTATAGTAGTTTCAAAAAGAAAAATGGAATTATTTAAAAGAAAAATATCTTTTCTTGGCCTAGAAATAGGGAATGGAAAGATAGAGTTATAGTCACATATTTCTACAAAATTTTTTGATTTTCCAGAAAAATTTGAAAGTCTTAAACAAATTCAAGCCTTTTTGGGACTAGTAAATTATGCTAGAAAGTTTATCCCAAACCTTTCAAAATTAGTTGGGCCATTATACAGTAAAACAACAAAAAGTGGCCAAAGACATTTTAATAAAGAAGATATAAAATTAGTCCAAACAATAAAAGAAGCAGTTTTAATTTGAATTCTAAAACAGAGGATCTTCTCAACAAGTTTGGTGAAAAGTTCCTTTTAACAGCAGGAAACATGGCATCCTTTTCAGATGCATCCACAATAGGATGTAAAATCTTTGCATCCTTTCCAGACGCAGATCGATACACATATCGACCTTCAAGAAAAAGGATTTTTCTCAGTCATAGAAAGGCGGAACAGACATATCTTAAGAACTTGGCGTGTTCAACAACTCTATACTTTGATTACAGTCACACAGACATTATTAAACAATGGATTACACAAGGAAAAGAAACACCAGGGCTCCCATATCTCTTCAAATGGACAAATTATAAATTAATTGCAGAAGGACATTACATCCAGATATGGAATCATAAAAACTGGGACATGCTTCTCCCCTTCATAGGAGAAAGTGAACTACTTAGTCCTATTGATATTATTAATAGTGACTTCCCAGAAACAGATTCAGACGAAGAACCTGAATCACCACCATCAATTAACAGTACCCATAGAGATCTCTAGAAGACAAGATAACGCAAGAGGTGACATTTTCACAACAATAATTCACAGCTGACGTAAGGGATGACGTTTTTATATCCCGACAAGTTACTGTATTTTTTTTGACAATTGTGTTTTGTATTTTTATAACGTGTATAGTCTAGATTAATTTTTTTATTCTATAGACCAGGCTTAGACTAGGTATGTGGCACCTAGAGTTACCACCTTTCATTTCCATTTTCAAATTTGTAATAGTGTAGCTCACTAATGAAGGCCTATATAAACCTTCATCTAGTTCATTGTAAGGCATCCATTTGTCATCACTTAGCATCCTTAATAAAATTATGAGTTGCTAAAACACTTTCCTCCCATCTTCTTAGTTTGATCCTTCAATCCTCCATCTCCTTTTAAGAGTTCTTCATATTATATCCCTTACCTTATAAAAAAAATTGTACTATTTCTTATAATTCGGCCACCATCGTACATAAACTCTGGTGATTCCGCTCTCATCTCTGTAAGTTTTTCATGTTCTTAGTTTATGTTTATGTTGTTTTCTTCTTCATTTCTTTATTTTCTTCTCTTCTTCTTTTCATTTTATGTCTTTATTTTGACTTTAAGTGGTTTAACTTGATGTTGCTTTAAAAAATCTAAATTCCCTTGTCCACCACGCTTTCGAGCAAACTCTGATGTGTTTGTATACCGTAGGGTAGGAAAACTGTAACTATGTTTACTTAGAAGGGGGGTATGGCGGATTTTTAGGGTTTCCGTTAAACCACTTAAAGTCAAAATAAAGACATAAAATGAAAAAAAGAGGAGAAAAAAATAAAGAAATGTAGAAGAAAACAACATAAACATAAACTAAGAACATGAAAAACTTACAGAGATGAGAGCGGAATCACCAGAGTTTATGTACGATGGTGGCCGAATTATAAGGAATAGTACAATTTTTTTTATAAGGTAAGGGATATAATATGAAGAACTCTTAAAAGGAGATGGAGGATTGAAGGATCAAACTAAGAAGATGGGAGGAGAGTGTTTTAGCAACTCATAATTTTATTAAGGATGCTAAGTGATGGCAAATGGATGGCAAATGGATGCCTTACAAAGGACTAGATGAAGGTTTATATAGGCCTTCATTAGTGAGCTACACTATTACAAATTTGAAAATGGAAATGAAAGGTGGCAACTCTAGGTGCCACATACCTAGTCTAAGCCTAGTCTATAGAATAAAAAAATAATCTAGACTATACACGTTATAAAAATACAAAACACAATTGTCAATAAGAATACAGTAACTTGTCGGGATATAAAAACGTCATCCCTTACGTCAGCTGTGAATTATTGTTATAAAAATGTCATCTCTTACGTCATCGTGCTAATAGTATGAACTAATCTCGTCAGTGTTGAATATGTCAGTGTTGAATATGTGTACTGGATTTTCTTCTTCTCCGGCGAAAGGTAAATGTATGATCCAGTTGTGATGAGTCCATATCTGTATGTAATGGCCTTCAACTATTAGCTTATATTTTTTGCACCATGATACCTCGAATTCCCATGGTATTGCTGGTGTTTTTTGGCTTTGTGAAATCATTGTTTTCAGCTGCTCAAGTGTGTTATCATGATTAATGCTATTCAACCATGTATATTCAGTACTGCATGCAAGCTGTCGCAAATAATTCTGTTCACACATTCTGTCGCTGATAAAAATTCTTTTTCTTGTAGGTCTGTATGTGTAAATATTAGCTTCAGGAAATGAAGCAAAAATCTTGCATCCTACAATAGAATCATGGGAATGGGATGCAATATTTCCTGCTGTATAGATGAACTTGTCTCCGAATTTGTTGAGAAGTGCTTCAGTTGTCGGAGTGAGGCTGAATTCTAAATAATCTATCATTCCATTGTGATAGAATTGGAGGATTTTTTCTTCTGGCATGTCTGTTGTTTTTAGATCTATTTGTAGAAGGAACAAGTTTGTTGGAGTTGTCTCTACTGGAATTGCTATCGGAGGATTCCTTTGGTGTAGTCTTTGCACAACTTTTATACCTCTGTATTTTTGTTGTTGAAAGGCGATGTTGATAATCTCTTGTTGTAATTTATACAGAATTAAAGGGAATTATGTACAAATTTTTGTAGATACAATGTTTTCGAATTCTGGGAATCTGTTCAACAATGGTTGCATTGTTTGTTTCCAAGGACAGTCTAATATCCTTGCTTTGAAGTTGTCAAAATTTCTGTGAAAAGCTGTTATTGTATCTGTTTCTGTATTCTCGAGCAGTTGTTGTAATTGTGTATTTTTTGCCTCGAGAACTGAAATATGTTGTTTAAGAACTGCATTCTCAATTTGGATAGGCAACAAGTGTGTTGTCCTTTTACCCGTCTTTGATAGCAGTTGTTCCTGTAAATTAACAATAACTTCCTCTTGAGCTTTAATTAATTGCTCAGGAGTAGTTTTTACTGTTTGTGAACCTGTTTCAAATTGCACTGTATTAGAAGCTGTTTCAACCTGTTCAGGTTCAATGTAAACTGTTTTAACCCAAAATGTTCTCGTGCCGCTTTCATGGCTTCTGAGAAACTGGAAAAACCTTTATAAAGGGGGTTGCGACATTTTATAAATTTTGTAACTGTTTCCCATCTATTAAAAATTCCTATTTTTGTTCCCTTTATAATTACATAATATGGAAATTTGTTATTTTGTTTTGCAAGGATTTTTTCACTTTGTTCGAGAAAATAATGGCTCAAAGCATTTGCAACTTGTGCTTTGAAAGATGAAACCCGTGGTGCAGTTTGGATGTGCCACATATTGTCTAGTAAACATTGTTGTTTATCTGTTAAAACCATTCCAACACTTGGCCGAAATTGTTTATTTGTATCAAAACATTTATGTAAAGTGTAAGTACCAAATGTGATCAAAGCATTTCCCTTTGAACTGTGTGGTAATTGTGTAGATTTTCTTGGAACATATGTCTTTGATGAAGAAAGTTGTGTATACTTGTCTTGTATACTCTGTATTTCTTGTGATGATGGCAAGGATTCAGGTCCTTGTGCATCCTGTAAAACCTGTGTAGAAAATATAGTTGTCTGTGAATTGATGGCTGATTGCATCAAATTTTCTGTAGATACTGTAGAAACTGTAATTCCTTCTTCATAGGAAATGCTCAAAGAAGATGAGATTTGCTTTGGATTTTCTGGCTGAAAAAGCTTTCGCTTGCTTTTATCTTTAGTATCCATCTGCATTGAACAATTGTCTATAAAAATTTTATTTGGAAAACGTTTCTTTTGTTTTGGAAAATAGGTTTTATGCCGCTGTTTGAATTTTTTTTAAATCGAGTTTCTTCTCAATGCCTTGTCCACCACGCTTTCGAGCGTACTCTGATGGATTACTTAATGTAAGAAAATTTCTGTTAATGGGAATACCACCATTTATGCCAAAGATAAAATTTAAACCCAATACAAAATCTGTCGATTTTATGTATTCAGGGTTAATATTTACCTGTGGTATTTCGTATTTCACACTGTAATTTCCTGCAAAATCGAGAAATTGTATGCTTGTTGGTTCTATATAATGTTTAATGGAAATTAATCTATCTTCAACTATTACCTTTTTCAGAAAATTCTAGATTTAAGAAATCTAGCTTCTTCAAATTAAGCGAACCTATGATTACGAGTCTTTTTCAATAAATTAAAGAATTCATCTCTCCTTAATTTTTACCTTAATCCTTCCTCCTTTTATCTTAAGATTTTCTTATATCCCTTTATATTTATAAATAAATAACAAACTTTACAAAATTAAAGTCAAAATAACGACATGAAATGAAAAGAAGAGGAGAAGAAAATAAAGAAATGAAGAAGAAAACAACATAAACATAAACTATGAACATGAAAAACTTACAGAGATGAGAGCGGAATCACCAGAGTTTATGTACGATGGTGGCCGAATTATAAGGAATAGTACAATTTTTTTTATAAGGTAAGGGATATAATATGAAGAACTCTTAAAAGGAGATGGAGGATTGAAGGATCAAACTAAGAAGATGGGAGGAGAGTGTTTTAGCAACTCATAATTTTATTAAGGATGCTAAGTGATGGCAAATGGATGCCTTACAATGGACTAGATGAAGGTTTATATAGGCCTTCATTAGTGAGCTACACTATTACAAATTTGAAAATGGAAATGAAAGGTGGTAACTCTAGGAGCCACATACCTAGTCTAAGCCTAGTCTATAGAATAAAAAAATTAATCTAGACTATACACGTTATAAAAATACAAAACACAATTGTCAAAAAGAATACAGTAACTTGTCGGGATATAAAAACGTCATCCCTTACGTCAGCTGTGAATTATTGTTGTGAAAATGTCACCTCTTGCGTCATCTTGTCTTCTAGAGATCTCTATGGGTACTGTTAATTGATGGTGGTGATTCAGGTTCTTCGTCTGAATCTGTTTCTGGGAAGTCACTATTAATAATATCAATAGGACTAAGTAGTTCACTTTCTCCTATGAAGGGGAGAAGCATGTCCCAGTTTTTATGATTCCATATCTGGATGTAATGTCCTTATCCAATTAATTTATAATTTGTCTATTTGAAGAGATATGGGAGCCCTGGTGTTTCTTTTCCTTGTGTAATCCATTGTTTAATAATGTTTGTGTGACTGTAATCAAAGTATAGAGCTGTTGAACACGCCAAGTTCTTAAGATATGTCTGTTCCGCCTTTCTATGACTGAGAAAAATCCTTTTTCTTGAAGGTCGATATGTGTATCGATCTGCTTCTGGAAAGGATGCAAAGATTTTACATCCTATTGTGGATGCATCTGAAAAGGATGCCATGTTTCCTGCTGTTAAAAGGAACTTTTCACCGAACTTGTTGAGAAGATCCTCTGTTTTAGAATTCAAATTGAAACTGCTTCTTTTATTGTTTGGACTAATTTTATATCTTCTTTATTAAAATGTCTTTGGCCACTTTTTGTTGTTTTACTATATAATGGCCCAACTAATTTTGAAAGGTTTGGGATAATCTTTCTAGCATAATTTACTAGTCCCAAAAAGGCTTGAATTTGTTTAAGACTTTCAAATTTTTCTGGAAAATCAAAATTTTTTGTAGAAATATGTGACTGTAACTCTATCTTTCCATTCCCTATTTCTAGGCCAAGAAAAGATATTTTTCTTTTAAATAATTCCATTTTTCTTTTTGAAACTACTATACCATTCTTTTTAATTTCTTCGAAGATCTTCTGTAAGTGTTTCTCATGTTCCTGCAATGTTTCACTTGCAACTAAAATGTCATCAATGTAAACTAAACAAAAATCAAACACTATGCAACCAATTTTGGACAAAATTCCTGAATTGGAAAACATCATTTCTGAAAAAAATTGTACATAATTTCCTATACATCTGTATGAATTACAACAACAAATCATCGATATGGCTTTCAATGAGGATAGTCATAAAGGTGTAACAGTGGTGCAAAGATCATATCATGATCAACCTTGTCGTAACACATTCCTGCTCCAGATTGACTTACAGACTACAGAGTTTACAACATATCAGATTCTCAATTTTTACCATGATGGTTTGATTGATTATCTAGAGTTCAATTTGAATTCTAAAACAGAGTATCTTCTCAACAAGTTCGGTGAAAAGTTCCTTTTGACAGCAGGAAACATGGCATCCTTTTCAGATGCATCCACAATAGGATGTAAAATCTTTGCATCCTTTCCAGAAGCAGATCGATACACATATCGACCTTCAAGAAAAAGGATTTTTCTCAGTCATAGAAAGGCGGAACAGACATATCTTAAGAACATTCAAACCACAGGATCTACAAACATGATTAATTTACAGTGTAGATTATGGTTAGATAATAATAAATATATATAGGGTCAGGTTCAGGGGAAACCTCAAAAAAACGGAAAACTGAATAACACCCTGTTAACTCTTCATTTAGACGGTATGCACTTGTGCATACAAGTAATTTGTAACATGCACACGTGCATATGCACAAGTGCATTATGCACTTGTGCATAAAAACCAAAAAAACAACATAATTTATCTGTATGCACAAGTGCTTACCGTCCAGATGAAAGGCTACCTGAGTGTTCTTCAGTTTTCCGTTTTTTTGAGGTGAGGTTCATTTGAGAAATAGTAAATGTATGACAAATAGAGAAGTAATCCTAGCCATTCATCTGGTCAACATTTGCAGCTTTTACCGTGAAGCACCGGATAATTCCTTGTGTGGTCTGTAGAAGATAGATGGGTAGTTTCGTAAAATATGTGGGACGAGTTCATATATGAACCTATATGATTCCTTACGTTCATATGTGAATCAGTTAATTAGTTCATATGTGAATCACAAAGGTTCATATATGAATTTGTGTGTCCCTGTGATTAATGATTCAATCAAGCAAAACAATTAAGCAATAAGATTAAGCAAACCTGATATTGATTTATCAAACGATTCGAATGGTTACACGGTTGAAGATGAATCTCTCTCACGTTTTTCTCTAGGCACAACTCTCTCTCTCAATCTCTCTCAATGCATACGGCGGCTAGACTCAACTCAACTAACTCTAAACAAAACCTAATTATCTAATAAAAACCAAAAACCTATTTGAAAACAAAAGGACTAAAAACTAAAATACAAAACAAACTTTGACTATTTATTACAAAGGACCTAGACTATTTGTTGAGAGTCGACTTTTCCAGCTTTGACTTCAGATTTCCATCTTCAGATATTGATGATCCTGAATCCAATAAAACTGTGCTCTAACAATCTCCCCCTTTGGATCAAGATCAGTACTAGAAGGATTTAGCAAAACAATCTTCTCTTTTAAGCTCAGAAGATGCAATCTCCCTCTTTGACTTCAGAAATTAGCAATCTCCTCAAATGATGAGAATAAAATCTCTTGGAAAGAAATTATCTCCAGTTTCAGCTCAGATTGCTTTAGCAAATCATCTTCAAAGAAAATTTCTTCAATTCAGCATATCTTCAGAAATTCTTTCAAAAACTTGTGTTCTCCCCATTTCTTGGTTGACGCTTCTCCCTCTTTTTGATGAAAAGAACAACGAGTTCATCAAAACTTTTCTTCAAGAAATGTCTGACCACTGATCTTTCATACAAAACATCTGATTATCCGTCAATTCATAAAGATGTGCATCCAGATCTTTGCAAATCCAGACCAAATTTGGAATGTAGCCCCTGAATCAACAGATGAATCAGTTAAAAATGTCTGTCAGTAACACGAAGTCACTGTGTGTAACGAATACACATTGTAAAGGAGCTTTTATGATGTTCACTCCCCCAGGGCTTCCATTCAATCATCGAAACATAACAAAGGCAATTTCTATGAACGTTATGACAAAGAAACAAATTCTTTGTGTGTTCGTGCAAGTGATAAAAATAATGAAGCATATGATGATTGCTTAGAAGGCTCAAAAATGTGTAAACCACTGAGACAACAGTTAGTTAAAAACAGACTCAATGTGCATTAGTGAAGTGTGAAGGTGGGGAAAACTTCCTTCTTTTCAATATCCAGATTTTCCAAATGAAAATCAGATAGCATATGTGCTGCGTCCCCTTTGAAAATGAAACATTTTATTGTTCAGAAGAAAATGAGTAGCTGGTGGGGTAATGGCAAGAGTTGGCATGGGCTAGTTGCCTGTTTCAATAATGTTCACCAAGAATTGTGAATCATTAGAAATGTGGCTGCCCGGCTCAGAAAGTAGTTGGTGTAGAGTTTGATATTCTTTTACTCTGATCTCTCACCCTCTTTCTTTTAATCATTAAGCTCAGAGCTAACCAAACTCTCTTTTACATTTTCTCTCATCACACATCCCACACTCATTTCTTTGAATCCTCACACTCCATCACTATGGGTTAACTTCTTGGGTAGGAGACACTGGTTAACGTGAATCCATAGAAGTTCATTTAAGTCCTAGCACACTGATCCCATGTTTTCCTATGAAGCATATGTTACTTAGATGATTTAACTTGAGCAGTGAAAGCTCAAAGATGAAGCAGAAACCATTTAAAATCACACTTCCAATTCAAGAAATCTGTTTGAGAATCGGGAAGTGGTTTGAACATTTAAGAACATGTTTTCTTATGATTGAAAGTTGTCCTTCTTTCAACCATAGATGAGATGAAGGTAAAGAATTATACCTGTTTGAGTGCAATCTTCCATCTCATGAAGTCAAGCTTAAAGTCATAAAAATATGATCTAGTAAGCATCTCTGAAACTGCAAAAGTCTTAAGGTCTAGTCAAAGCAACTTTATTCACTGAAATTGACATGACGTAAAGCAGTAAAACAATTGAATTACGAGTTCTGATCTGCAATAATCAGAAATCATAGCTATACTCTTTTGATTTGAACGCTCACCCTAGAATCATGCATCACTAACAAGTTATCAGTAAGTACAATGCATACATTAGATATGCTCCCCCTCAAAATAACATTGACCACCTATGAGGTACTTCTTACACTCCCCCTGAGATCATGAACAAACTATTAAAGAGCAGATATCTTGCGGAAATAATGATAAAGAAATGATGAAAAGACATAATAAGAGACTTTAATAGGTAACCACCGATTAGGTCTTAAGATTTAGCATACCAAGCCTAGAGACAAGAAAATTGAATCTCTTTTCGTCTAAGGGTTTGGTAAACAAATCTGCAAGCTGAGAATCAGTTTTTACAAAGTAAAGTTCAATTGTTCCTTTTTCTACATTATCTTTTATAAAGTGATATCTGACATCTATGTGTTTGGTCATAGTATGCTGAACAGGATTAGCTGAAATCGCGATAGCGCTCTTCGAATCACAATAGATCAGGATTCTATTGAAATGAAACCCATAGTCTCGAAGTTGTGTTCTTATCCACAAGACTTGAGAACAACAGCTAGCAGCAGCTACATATTCTGCTTCGGCCGTTGAAGTGGAGACACATAATTGCTTCTTAGATGCCCAACTAACGAGTTTATCACCGAGGAATTGTATATGACATGAGGTGCTCTTCCTGTCTAACATGCAACCAGCATGATCTGCGTCTGAATAAGCTGTTAGTTCAAAGTTGGTATCTTTAGGATACCACAGACCAAGATCTGCAGTCCCCTTCAGATACCTGAAAATCCGTTTAACAATAGACAAATGGGATTCTTTAGGATTGACCTGATATCTAGCACATAAGAACGTAGAAAACATTATATCTGTCCTACTGGAAGTAAGATACATTAAAGAACCTATCATCCCTCTATAAGTCCTAACATCAACAGCCTTTCCCGAAGGATCGGTGCCAATCTTAGTACCAGGTGCCATCGGGGTACCAATCGGTTTACAATTTTCCATTTTGAACTTCCGAAGAATATCAAGAATGTATTTAGATTGATTGATAAAAATCCCAGTTGAAAATTGTTTGACTTGCAATCTGTGAAAGAAATTCATCTCTCCCATCATACTCATCTGAAAACGTGACATCATGAGGTTTGCAAAATTCTTACAGTACTTAGGATTTGTAGAGCCAAAAATAATATCATCCACATATATTTGAATAAGAATGATATCGCCTTTGTCCTTTTTAATGAAAAGAGTGGTATCGACCGTACCTTTTGTAAAACCTGACTTGACCAAGAATTGAGATAAGATATCATACCAGGCGCGAGGAGCTTGTTTCAGTCCATAAAGAGCTTTATCCAAGATGTAAACGTGATTAGGCTTATCTGGATTCACAAACCCTTCTGGCTGCGAGACGTAGACTTCCTCCATGAGTTTACCATTCAGAAAAGCTGCCTTCACGTTCATTTGATAGACGGTGAAGTTCTTGTGGGTTGTGTAGGCTAAGAACATCCGGATTGCCTCTATACGCGCCACTGGAGCATAAGTCTCGTCATAGTCTATTCCTTCCTCTTGCCTATATCCCTTGGCAATAAGTCATGCTTTATTTATGATAACGGTACCATCTTCATCTTTCTTGTTTTTGAACACCCATTTCGTACCAATGATGGTTTTACCTTCAGGTTTGGGTACGAGTCTTCAGACTTTAAGTGCTTCAAACTGATTTAGCTCATCTTGCATCGCAGTAACTCAATCTGAACTGGCAAGGGCCTCAGATACGCGAGTAGGCTCGATCTTGCTCAGAAAGGAGTCATGCATAGATAGATTTAAAGTAGCAGACCTAGTTTGCACCGGTTTGGACGGATCTCCAATAACTTGGCTTATCGGGTGCTCTTTGGTCCACTTGTGTTCATGAGGGAGTGGATTAGATGTAGATTGATCATGTTCAGCATCTAAGAATCCACTGTTATCTCCTTCAGATGGTTCAGAATGAATGGGGGTTTCAGTTGAAGTATTAGTTGCAGAAGTTGCAGTAGGTACAACTTGGTCAGTCTGTTGATCAGTCCTTACAGTACATCCTACTGAGTCAGCTACTTCTGTTTCTTCAGTGTTGGTCACAACTTCAACTGTCGGAGTAGACATTTGAACTGGAACTTCTTGCCGAATCGGGGAGTTGGATTCAAATGAGATGTCTGAAGTGGTGGGATGAGTAGTCATCGAGTCTTCCATCCTGTCAACCACAACAGATTTAGGCACATTAGATCCAAGAAATTCATCATAAAACAGTTCAAATAATAAATCCAAATCAGATAATTTAGAAGTAGACGATGAAGCGTCATCTGATTTGTTCTCTTGAGGTGTAGGTCCTAGACTGGTTGGCCCAGAAGCTAGTACTGCGGTTATTACGGGTTCTGAACTGACGTACTTAGAAGCCATTTCCTCATCGAATGTAACGTTGACGCTCTCGATCACAGTCTTCGACTTCTTCAAGTAAACACGGTATGCAGTAGATGTAGAGGAATAACCAACGAAGATGCCCTCATCCACCTTAGCACTGAACTTGTTCAGATTCTCTCTGTCGTTTAGAACATAACATTTACACCCAAATATATGAAAATATTTGATTGTAGGTGTCCAGTTGTTGATTAACGCATACGGAGTCTTCTGAAATCTGCGGTGTATCATGGAGCGATTCTGAGTGTGACACGCAGTCGATACAGCTTCAGCCCACAGAAATAGAGGTAATTCAGATTGGCTGAGCATATTTCGAGCAGCCTCAACTAGTGTACGATTTCGCCTTTCGACGACTCCATTATATTGAGGCGTACGTGCAGCAGAGTATTGATGTGATATCCCGACCGATTCGAGATATTCTTCAACTATTTTGTTCTTGAACTCTGTGCCGTTGTCAGTTCTGAGAATCTTGACTTGTTTTTGCAGATTGACTTGAGTCGTCTTCAGAAATGTAATGAGAACTTCGGGCATCTCATCTTTAGACCATAGAAACTTGACCCAAGTGTATCGCGTATAGTCGTCCACGATAACTAACATGTACTTCTTACCGCCTAAGCTTTGCGTTCGCATAGGACCACATAAATCCATATGCAACAACTCTAATGGAGAGCTGGTACTTGGTTCAGGCTTTGGTTTGTGTGGAGCTCTCTTCATCTTTCCCTTTTCACACGCTGCACAAAAGTGTTCTTTTTCATACTTCAGCTCAGGAAGTCCTTTCACTAGCTTTCCACTGACCAGTTTGTTGATGTACCGAAAGTTGAGGTGAGAGAGCCGTCGATGCTATAACCAGCTTTGTTACTCGAGGCCTTTGATAATAGACATACCTGATTGTCAGCCTGGACCTTTAACAAATTGATGGTGTAGAGGTTTGACTTGCGAGTACCGACCAAGAGTTATTTCTCGTCTTCAGTGCGTATCGAACATGTCTTGGCCTTGAAATTCACCTCTAAGTCTTTGTCGCAGAACTGGCCAATACTGAATAGGTTGTGTCATAAGCCTTCAACGTAGCTCACCTTCTTTATCGTCACATTTTCGTGTACAACATCACCATAACCTAGAATTGGTGAAAATTGATCATTTCCAAAACGAACTGTGCCGCAGTATTTGTCTGTATAATTAGACAACATACTCTTCTGCCCGGTCATATGCTTGGAACACCCACTATCCAAGTACCACATATGACGGGTCTGCACAAAACAAATCAGGAAATAAGAGGTTTAGGTACCCATTTATAAATGGGTCCTACAGTGTCAGTACATGATTTTGGCACCCATTTAAATTTGGGCCCGCTTTGTCTTTAAAGACCATATGCATGATAAGAAGAATGATAACGATAAGATGAAACATTATATGAGCCATACCAAACATCAGAATATTTACGAGAAGCATAATCAAATCCACCAAAATTTGAAAACTTTTTATTAGATGGAGCTAACTGGAATAATTGCTTTATGGAATATTTCTTGCGAGAGACAACAAGATTAGATTTAGAAGTAGCAACATTCATAATCAATTCATCTTTACTAAAAGTCTTTTTATTCAAATTAAAACTAGAACTGGATTTAGCTTTCTCGTCTATCTTCTGTTTCGGTATCCATGCTGACTTAACTCCAAGCCTTTGCTTTCTCACATCTGAAACATTTGAAACTTTAGAGTTAGAATGGTGAGAATCAAAAGAATGCTTCTTCTTTGGCTTACCAGTGTTGATCTGTTTCTGTGAATGCTGAGATTTTCTTTTCTTACCTTTTGCATTCTTCGATTTCACATAAACTGATTTATCAACTTTCGTTGATGTTTCACCCTTTTCAAACACACTGGGTAAACCGAAGGAATTAACAATACAAGATGAATGATCAGGAAGTTTGGTAGTAAAGTCAAATTGAGCAACACATTCATTTAAAACACCATAAGAATTTAAGAAATTAAGCTCACTATCAAGTAAACCAGATCTATCATCAGATTTTAAAGCCTTGGAAAATTTAGAAAACTCAGTATTTTTGAACACTGTAGAAAATACAGTTTGTTCTAAGTCCATCAAAATTCTTTCTTCTGTAAGAGTATTCTCGAGTTCAAAAATTTTACTTTCCAAAACTAGAGGAGGAACGTAAAGCTTGCCTTCGATGGGCTTAGCCTCCAATTCTTTTACAGAATAACTCTCAAAATAATCATTTGAAATAAATTTTGATTTATCAGAACTATAACTGTTATTCAACCTCTTATAACGAAATGGGAGTTGAACTTTAGATGTGTTCTTTCTTTTAGCATATTCCTTGGCTTTATCCTCTTCAGACAGACTAGTCCAAAAAGGTTTGAGTTCCGGATATTGAGGAGCCAATATCATAAATCCAAAGTCATAAAGCGCAGGCACTTAAGATATACCCTTTTTGAGGTGATGTGGGTTCTTGTTAGGGGTGTTCGCGGTCCGGTTTGGGTGGTTTACCCCCCCCCCCCCAAACCACAAACCAAACCGCTAGTGGCGGTTTGTTGATTTTTCAAACCGAGCGGTTTGACATCAAGTGCCCAGACCGGTCAAGTCGGACCGCGGTTTAGGCGGTTTGGTCGACCGGTTTAGGCGGTTTAGGCCTTTTAGTGGGTTTTAAAGTTTAAACATAAAAAACATATAAAATTTTAAACTTTAAAGGTTCATTATCTTGAGTTCATTTGAAATAAATAAAAGTCTACAACAATGTTAACAAAGTCCACAAAAGTTAACAAAATATCTCAAGACAAAAAAAAAAAAGTAATATGCAAAGTGGAAATAAAATCCACGGTGATTTAAAATTATCTTTAGGCCTTTTTGTATATATTTATGTCTAAAGATAAATTCGATATTTGGGCTAAACAATAGATGATATAAAGATGTATATAAATATATATATATATATATTTGGTGGTCGGTTTGGTCCAAACCGCCCAAAAAAACCACCAAACCGCAGACCAGACCGGACCGCCCGGTTTGGCGATTTTTCAGACCAGACCAGACCGCCAGACCGCCTAAACCGCCAAAAACGGTCCGGTTTGACTTGGTTCGACCGGTTTGAGCGGTCCAACGGTTTTTTTGAACACCCCTAGTTCTTGTAACCAAATCCCTAACAATCAGGTTTCGCTTTAGGTTTGTTCAAATGAATAGTGTGTTCAGTTTGACCTAAAGTATATAATTTCTCTTCCAAAGCATTTACCTTGTCAATTAAAGATTTCTTTTGCTTTGAAAGCGAAGAATTTATTTTAGAAATCTCTTTTGACTCAAACTCACACATTTTATATTTGGAGACAGTTTCAGATAACTCCTTATGAATTATAGTCTTCTCTTTCGCGTTGGTGTCTATGTTTTTGTGCAAAGTTTCAATTAATACATTTTTCTCAGCAATATCATTACTAAGTTTATGTATAGATTGATTTTTTTCATTAATGACACATTTCTCACGCTTAAGTTTAGACTCTAATTCTTGGAGTTTAGACATCATGGCATGCATTTGATTCAGAAAATCAGATTCAGTTAAGTCACATATCTCTTCATTATCTCCTTCATCAGAATCAACTTCAGCTTCTGACTACTGCTTACCCATCTAGCACAAATGTGCTGTCTCTTCCTCCTCTCCTTTTTCAGATTCTTGGTCCGAATGGTCGAGCCAGTATTCATCCTCGGCCATTAATGCTTTTCCAGCCTCCTGTTGCTTGGCTAGAAGCATCTTATTCTTGTAATAGTCGGAGTTTCGGACTTTAGGTTTTCAGCAGTCCTTGGCAAAGTGACCGAGTCTGCCATAGTTGTAGCACTTTATTGGTTCTTCCTGCTTGGGCTCTTCGGCTCTATCCTTCTTCTTCTCTTCTGGTCTCTTTTCTTCAGCTTTCTCCTTGTGTTTGTAGTTATTCGGACCAGATGAGTACCTCTGACTGTTGGAGCTAGGTTTTTTTTATAGAACTTCTTTTGGAAGACCTTGGTTAGCATTAGCATAGCTTCCTTCAGATTCTCACAATCGTCAGAGTCAGTATTCGCCTCATTCTCATCCTCTTCTGATTCAGATGCTATCTTCATCTTCTTCTTAGACTTCTTCTTGACCACAAGTGCAACTGGATCCGCAACCGCTTTGTCAGCCTTCTTCATCTCAGCCTTGATCTCATCCACCTCTTCCTCATTCTGTCTGAGGATTTCATAAACTTCATGAAGTGGAATGTCATTAAGATCTTTCAATTGTCTCATCTGTCTGGTGAATCTCTTCCACTCAGGCTGGAGGTTGCTGAGAAATTTCACATTCAGCTCAACTTGAGATTTGTTGATTTTGTTCTTGCTTAGTTCGTTCAACAATGTCACAAATCTGTCATAGGTGGCTTCTAGTGATTCTCCACTTTTAGCTTTGAATTCTTCATAGTTGTTCAGGCAGTTGGAGACTTTGAGTTGGTTGCCGACTCTAGATCCAATCATCATCTTCTCCAATTGATCCCACATTTGCTTGCCGGTAGCGTTGTAGCTATCAATCTTGACATAAATTTCATTCGGTATGCCTTGGAGAATGAATGATCTTGCCAATTTGTCACCCTTGTGTCTTTTCTTCTGCTCATCAGAGTATTCACCAAGCGGTAATGGATACTCTCTCTCTGTTTCTTCACCATTCTCTCCAGCTACAGTGAGTACCTTGGTTGGAGGTGTCATGATTCCTTCTTTTAGGGATTTTCTGATGTAATCTCCCAAATCATTTCGATCAATGAAATCCAAGAATCTGTCCTTCCATTGCTCGTACTCCCCCTTGAAGAGTACTGGTGGCTTCACATCGGTTCCGATAGCAAGAGCTTCCCGATATGACATCCTTACTGATATTGATTTAACAAAGAACTGATAAGAAACTTGAAATGATTGTTAGTCCAGATAAAATCAAGTAAATACAGATTAATAATGAAAGATTAGAATCTGGAGCAAAAAGGCAGAACTGCGCCAAAAGGCAGTGGCGCAAAAGAAGAAGTTGCGCTAATAGAGTCTGGCGCAAAATGGAGTTTTGCGCTAACACCAGGTGGTGCAAACCAAAACTTTACGCGAAGTAACGATCCTTGAGGAGTTTTGCACGAGAAACAGGTCGCGCAAAAATGGACTTCGCGTGAACTTTGACTTCCTTGCGTTTTGCGCGAGTAGAGGTTGGCGAGAAACTGGTGGCGCAAAACTATCTTTGCGCGAGATGAAAATCGCGAGAGATGGACTTTGCGCGAGACGTGGTTGGCGCAAGATAGACTTGTGACAATTTGCGCGAGTAGCCTATGGCGCAAACTAAGTTTTGCGCGAGCTGAAGGTCACGCAAAAGAACCTTTGCGCTAGAAGGCAATGGCGCAAAAGTCAACTTTGCGCTAAACACTATGAACTGGCACAAAGTTGATGAACTCGAAAAACGGCTCTGGAAATCCTAATAACCAATCTAGGCTTCGATTTACAGTCCCAAACTTTGAACATAGGTAATTTCAAGAACACACACTTTAAACGAGAATTGATTGATGGAACAGTGTATGTGCTCGTGAAACCAAAAACACCAAAAATCCGCAAAAAGATAATCGATTAATGTGCAAATATGCAAATCGATTACAACCCAATCAAAAACAGCTTGAAAGAACAATCACACAATAAAAAAAAATTGAATCTTGACAGATGAATAGTACCAAAAAAAAATTCTTTTGATTTCAATCTGTTAGGCTCTGATACCAATTATGTGTCCCTGTGATTAATGATTCAATCAAGCAAAATAATTAAGCAATAAGATTAAGCAAACCTGATATTGATTTATCAAACGATTCGAATGGTTACATGGTTGAAGATTAACCTCTCTCACGTTTTTCTCTAGGCACAACTCTCTCTCTCAATCTCTCTCAATGCATACGACGGCTAGACTCAACTCAACTAACTCTAAACAAAACCTAATTATCTAATAAAAACCAAAAACCTATTTGAAAACAAAAGGACTAAAAACTAAAATACAAAACAAACTTTGACTATTTATTACAAAGGACCTAGACTATTTGTTGATAGTCGACTTTTCCAGCTTTGACTTCAGATTTTCATCTTCAGATATTGATGATCTTGAATCCAATAAAACTGTGCTATAACAGAATATGTTAACTAGTTCAACTGATTCACATATGAACCTTAATTAGTTCATATGTGAATCAGTTAATTAGTTCATATATGAATAACAAATGTTCATATATGAATCAGTTAAAAAAGTTCATATGTGAATTACACTGGTTCACATATGAACTTGTGAATCATACAGGTTCATATATGAACACAACCCGTGTATTTTGTAAAAATTACGAAACTTTCCTTCTATTTTTGGAATACCCGTAACTTTTGACCAGTGAAAGCCACAATTTTTGACCAGTCAAATCCGATCTTGACCGTATGAATGACTAGGATTACTTCTCTATTTCTCAAATATTTACCATTTCCCAAATGAACCTAAGGCTATATATATATATATATATATATATATATATATATATATATATATATATATATTATATAGGGGTGGGTTCAAATGAAAACTCATCTTTCCTTGTGCACATGAGGACAAATTTTAACCATTGATCAAAACTTAGAAAACTAATCAATGGTTAATACATAATAAGGTTAATTGAGAAGTGATTAAGAACAAAATTGGAAATTTGAATCAACGTCTACCTTGTTTGACTTTTTATTTTATTTTTAATTAAAATTTTTTTACCCCCCCTCCCCTAAACTTTAAAATAAATTATCTTGAAAATTAATAATATTTTAATCAAACAAATTACATAAAAAAAAACGAGAATTTCATGCTCTTCGATATGACATCCATCTCGATATAGTTTTTTTTCTTCGTTTTAACCGTTTTTTACGTGAAATTCTATATATGTGTTATATTCATTATGAATATGCATGCACGTCCTTGGGTGTCCACATTCAGTTTGAGTAACAAAGGTGAACGTTCATTCACTATTCATGATAAACAATACAATATTCAGAATGAATAATACACAAATCCATGATTCATGTATTATTTATCATGAATCGTGTATTATTCACCCTGAATGTTGTATTATTCATCCTGAATGATACATTATTCATGATGAATAATACATGAATGACCCGTGAAGGTGTAGACACATGGCACACTCTATTTTGTTTCTCAATTCACAACTGAAATTTGGTTTAATTCATTATGAATATGTATGCGCATCTCCCGGACGTCCCATATTCAGTATGAATAAAAATGTGAACGTTCATTCATTATTCATGATGAATAATATAGTATTCAGGATGAATTACACAACATTTATGATGAATAATACACGAATTCATGAATCGTGAATTATTCACCCTGAATGTTGTATTATTCATCCTGAATGACACATTATTTATGATGAATAATACATGAATGACATGTGAACGTTCATTCATTATTCATGATAAATAATATAGTATTCAGGATGAATTACACAACATTCATGATAAATAATACACGAATTCATGAATCGTGAATTATTCACCCTGAATGTTGTATTATTCATCCTGAATGATACATTATTCATGATGAATAATACCTGAATGACCTGTGAAGATGTGGAGACTTGACGCGCTCTCTTTTGTTCCCCGATTCACAACAAAATTACTCGATAGGTTCTCGATTCGTCTTGATGGGTGTTAGGTTATGGTGCTGAAAAAACGCAATGTCTTACGACGTTGAAGAAAGTGTTGAAGAAGATTATGTCGAGTTACATACTTACGGTGTCGAGGTGTTATACAAACTTGAACGTACATAAATATTCATAATGAATATAACACATATATAGCATTTTACGTAAAAACAGTTAAAATGACAAAAAAAAACTATATCGAGATGGATGTCATATCGAAGAGCACGAAATTCTCGTTTTTTTGATGTAATTTATTTGATTAAAATATTAGTAATTTTTAAGATAATTTATTTTAAACTTTAATTGGGTAAAAAATTTTAATTAAAAAAGAAAATAAAAAGTCAAATATGATAGGCGTGACTTTAAATTATCTTCCATTTTTACCTCTAGGCATCTTAAAATTAAAAAAACTATATTTAATATGAGTTGTTGGATCAAAAGAGATGGAATGACTGAGATTTGTCCTCACGTGCACAATGAAAGATGTGTTTTCATTTGAACTTTCCTCTCCCCCCCCCTCTCTCTCTCTCTATATATATATATAGAGTGAGAGAGGGCCCTTCTTTTGTTACCAAAGATTTTGTGTTAACTAATCTGGACCCTTAATCTTGAAAATTAATGGTTGTGATTAAAACAGTTTTTTAAATTAAAAAAAAAGGGAAAAAACTGGTTCAAATTTGATGTTCCTATATGAACAAGGGTAAAAAGTTAAAATTGTATTTGTTGATAATCAAGGAAAGGTATCAAATGCCAAAATATTCGGGATCACGTCTTCTACCTCAATCAACAATTCATCCATTAACAAGGTATGTGATGAATTACATAAGCTTGATTTCAGATTACAAATAAACCCTATCGTTTTTTATTTCCGTTATCGGTAGGGTTGCTTTGTCACCCTCATCCTCTTTTTCATCGGATTTGTCACCCTCGTCCACTTTTTCATCGGATTTGTCACCTCAACCGCAAACTTCCCCCACGACCGCCTCCTTATTCCTCTGTATCGCGTCCAGTCCATCGGCGCTTTCTTCCCGCACGCATATGTCTTTTTCTTTGGTGTTTTCGTGCATTCCGATTGCACTCCGGCATCGTTCGAATCATTTTCCGGCGAGCACGAACCACCATTGGTCGTTAAACTGGAGCCATCGATGGTGCTTTCCGGTGGAAAATTCTTTAAAATTTGATGGATATCTTGAAGGAGATTATCCGGTAAGTGGGGATCACTTTGGTCCACCCAATTCGGGTCGCAGACTGGATCATCTTGATTCCCAGAAAATGTTGGAAATGCCATCAGAGATATGGAGGCGTTGTTCTTTGTTTACTGGAGTTCTTGTGGGTACTTTACTTCCAGTACTCTCTATGGTGTTGGCGTAATTTGCTATGTGCATATATGCACGATTATTGGTGTGCATATATGAAGATTGGATGTCCATTAATGTGTATAAATGCACTTTGTGAAGGGTGGGTTTATTGTTCATATATATGAATGTTTTTAAAGGGTGGGTTAGGGTTTATTGTTCATATAAGAAACAGAAGATTTTTGTTTATTGTTTAGAATTTGAATATAAGAAAAATAAGGAGTTGCATATGTAATTTGCTATGTGCATATATGCACGATTATTGGTGTGCATATATGAAGACTGGATGTCCATTAATGTGCATAAATGCACTTTGTGAAGGGTGGGTTTATTGTTCATATATGTGAATGTTTTTGAAGGGTGGATTAGGGTTTATTGTTCATATAAGAAACATAAGATTTTTGTTTACTGTTTAGAATTTGAATATAAGAAAATTAAGGAGTTGCATATGTAATTTGCTATGTGCATATATGCACAATTATTGGTGTGCATATATGAAGACTGGATGTCCATTAATGTGCATAAATGCACTTTGTGAAGGGTGGGTTTATTGTTCATATATATGAATGTTTTTGAAGAGTGGATTAGGGTTTATTGTTCATATAAGAAGCATAAGAATTGTAATTGATCATATATGCTATTTCTCGTTCAACTCACTAGCCTTTTTGGCCTAACACTTGTTTGGTGTCGATGTGTATCTCAGGTTCTAGCGGTGCCGGTTCTAAGCAGACATAGTTTCTTTGGGTGAGAGCTTGGGGAATTTGCACGTGGATATAGATTTTGGAGAAGACGTTTGGGTCTATAGATGACACCCTTTTTGTAATATCTTTTCTAGATATAGAAATTAGATTAGTTGGTTGTTATTTATTTGTCCGTTAAATTACAACTGTAATTAAATATGTTTGAATATTTCCCCATTTTTGGGAGGCTCTTGCTATGGAAAAATTTATACCATGTTTCCATTTTACGGAAATTTTTGTTATCCCTATTTTAAGGGTGTTACAGCATTTGTCCATCTTGCTGCAAAAAAACGAATAATTAAAATATTGCAAATATATTGTCAATTTTTCTAACACTGGAGAAGTGTGATTATGAAAACCTGCTTTGTTCTAACGAATTGAATACCAATCTTGTTGAAATTCTTAGAAGTAATCCATAAGGGACACTATAGGAAGTCTCCGAGCAAAATGAGACAGTGCATTGACTGACTCAGCACTGTTTGAAGTCATTATGTTGTAACCATTTCGGGGAAATAGGCACATGACCATTTTTCCTTGCCAACCGCATCCATAAGTGGCACTCCTACAGGTATAACGCGTTGTAGAGCTGCCATTTTACGTTCAAAATCCTCCTCCGTGTATGCTTTACACGTCTTCCAAAACATAGTCTTCCTATACTTGGCCCTATTGTCCTTGCTTTTCACGTTCATCAGCAAATGGCGACAACACAAACCATGATGGGCATTTGGGTACACCGTGTTGATAGCTTGGCTTATGGATAAAGCCCGATCGGATATGAACACCAACCCTTCCGGTTCACCGATACATTCCTTCAACATCGTCAAAAACCAAGTCCACGCCTCCCTACTCTCAGACCTACCCACTCCGAAAGCGACGGGCACAATTTGGTTGTTGACGTCCATTGCAACGGCTAAGAACATTGTGCCCAAGTAAGGACCCTTCAAATGAGAGTTGTCTATTATAAGGACACGGTGCAAGTGTCCCAGAAACGACCAAATCTGCATAAATTACGTGGTTTAGACATTAGAAAATTACGGACAAAATCTATTAATGCAAAAAAATATACTAGCCTTGGCAAAACATTAGAAAATACGTGCCGAGCAACAAGGGCGGCAAAGCACATCTCAAAACGTCCTGTACTATCTGTCTTTATTCGGGTGAAAGTACCAGGATTATTAAGCTCCAAATTATTGAAGAACGCAAGGAGTCAGCTAAATGATTCGTGGGGGGTACCCCGCATAATGGTTAGCGCATAAGCTTTCGCACGCCAAGCTTTCCAATACGAGATATCAACGTGCATTTCATGTTTCATGTCGTTCACAATATCGGATCCAAGGAGTCTCCGACTTTCATCCTGCACTTTAGGCAAAATTATGTTACCCAATACTCTTCTATTGTCGTTACGGTGGTTGGGATGCATCTGGGTCCTTGAACAAGTGTGTACGTCGTGCAGACTTCGTACGTGGAACATAGTGGAATTCTGTACACATGCCGCATATATAAGCCAATTACAGTTAGCGTGCACACATACCGCCTCATATCGGGTTTTTGAAGATCTTTCAACTCTAAACTGGAAACCCTCTTCAAGGGTCTTACTCCCGAGAGCGAGGGTCATTTCGTCTTTCGTGGAAAAAACATCCCCTAGATTCACTCTTCTACTACGATTATAAGATATGGGTGCTTCGTTTGGTGTGATGACGGGCTCTTGGTCTTATGGAAGGGAGGGGGCATACCAAAGAAATCATTTATCCCACCATATGATTTAACAGGACTGGGTTTAGACGTTTCTTCTTCTTCTTCTTCTTCTTCTTCTTCTTCTTCTTCTTCTTCTTCTTCTTCTTCTTCTTCTTCTTCTTCTTCTTCCGTATCAACATCAGAAAGACCTAGGTCATAAACATGAGCTTCATCGATGTCTTGATGAAATTCTTCTTCGTCTTCATGATCTTCTCGTTCTTCTACCGGTTCTTCTGTCTCCGGAACAAAATCGGGCATATAGTCACTCATACCATAACCATGTTAAGGAGGAAAATCGGAATCAAACTGAGGCACGTAAGGAGTTTGAATCTGCTCGTGGAACTGAGGCACGTAAGAAGTTTGACTCTGCTCGGGGAACTGAGGCATGTAAGATGTTTAACTCTGCTCGGGGGTATACACATCATAAGTGCCTCCGGTGTTCAAACCACCACCAACATTGCTTCTGCCCCCCATTGTGTAATCTCCGTACACGTAAAGTGTTGGCGGATTTGGTAAAGCCTTAACATTTTGCAAGAAACAAGAAACATCGTCATTGTCTCTTAACTCAACGAGTTGGCTAGAATATTTGTAAATAATTCTGGTGGTACCAACAATAGAGTCCATACCACATTTGTCTCGAACATAATTAACCAACCTAGAATGCGTGATGGTTGCCGGAACCATGGCGCGAACCATCGGTCGATGAGTAAAATACCCACACTCTTGATCATTCCGTTGAAAGTAACCTCCACCCCAAATACGTAACTTTATTTTTTGAGAACTAGAACTCATCTTCAAGAAAAACAGATGAAACAGATGAAAATTGCTTCAAATTAATCAAATTTCTCAGATTACAAATATGCTTAGCTTCCCTTTTCAGCCTTGCTATTCTTATAGACAAACTTCACGGAATCAAATTGTTCAAAAGCATTCAATTGGTTCACCAACTCAACTGTACAACTGACAATTATCTAGGATTGTGGACCTACCCGACCCGACCCGTTGTGGACCTGGAGTGAGTCGACTCATTTTTATCCTCTAGATGTCGTATTGCGGACCTGTAGGTCCGCCATTGCGGACCTAGGTCTAATTCTGCAAATGTGGGAGAGACATGGCTAGAAGGTGCAAATGGCAAGGTACTTTGGCTATTTGTGTCAATTTCCCTAATTTAACTAAGCTTTTTAACTAAAGTTGGTTAGAAGGACCAAAAGTGAAATAAAATAGCAACCATAGTGACTGAAATTGTAATTAGTTTAAAAGAGGGACCAAACTTGATAATAGATGACAACCACAAGGACTAAAAATGTAATTTACTCTAACTAATTAATGTTAAATCACTAAACTAGTTGATTAAATAACAAATCTTTATCTATACTATATTATAAAACATCTATAAAAATCTCTTAAAAACAATTGTTAAAGCTTAATGTACCGCTATTTAATGTTAATTACTTAAAACTTAAATAAAGAATGAAAACTTAAAATCTTTTCCTAAAATCATTCCTCAATTTAACTCCCCTAAAATATTCCCTGCATAATTAAATACAAGATAACAATCAAATTTTAAATATAAAAAAGAGTGAATTGTGGATTTGGTCCTTGTGGTTTTGTGATTTCTTTGACCATGGTCCTCATTCTATGTTTGTTGTGGATTTGGTCCTTGTGGTATTAAATTTGTCTTGGCCATGGTCCTTCTGACTAACATCTCCGTTAACTTCGTTAAATCAAAGACCATTTTCGTCATTTGCCATTTTTTGTCCTTTTACGATAAGAAAAAAACAATACTTTTGTACACACACATATAAGGATATCAAAATAAATAAAATAGAATATTATTGTATTATTTGATTGTTTAACTTTTTTAAAAAATTAACTATATTAATACGATTTAATTTTATTATTAAATTATTATAGCATAAATAATGGAAATACTTTAATTTATAAAATTACTGGATATTTATTGACTTTTATATATTAGGCTAATATAAAATTTGTCAAAAATTATATTTCAAAAAAGGGGTGGGTGAGGCCAATTACACGCCTACCTATTATTTTTCTCCTCTTATACATTTACATCAAATTTTATTTTTTACATTTTCAATATAATTTGATTTGATTTGAACATTTAAAAAAAAGGAGGAAGAAGGTGCATATAACATTTGTGATAGCATTACCCTTATAAAAAAGATTGAAGAGAAAGGACTATAGCATGTACGACAGTGAGAAAATGTGTAAGTTGTCGTTATCGGTTCAATAATTATAAACATTCAATCGATCGATGGAATGAATATAATTCTCTAACATTTGTGACAACTAGGTTTTATTTTATATTTACAAAAAATATACAATGATGAATATATCATTTGATTTAATTTTATATTTTAAAAAATAAAATTCAGTCTAATAAAGAATAGTATTTCTCAAAAGAAGGCATGAAAAAGAATTGAAATTCCTTACTACAATGCAAGGAATTTAAATTCCACTATATGCGGAATTGGACTTCCGAAGTAAATTTCGAAGAATGAACTAAGCACATATATGTAATTTGGTCAATTTCCAAATCTTTAAGATCTCACCGGATTCCAACCAACCAAATACTATGATAAAGTTCGCTACATATTGAATTCCAATACAAGATCTTCATCCTAAATAATCTGGGTTTTTCATCATCCCCCATCATCAGTGACGAACCGATTTTTTTCATAAAGTAGCACCATATAATATATAATTTTTTTTTACAAAAAACACGGTTTTAATCGATGTGTCTTCATTTTTTTTTATCGATGATCAATATTGGCTGATGTGTTTTTAGCCTAATTTCATGATTTCGAGAGATTTTTAAAGTTTTTTGCTTGATTTCGATATATTTTTAAGTTTTTGTTATCGATTTTCATTATTTATGCTATATTTATGTTATTAAATCGTATTAATAAAATTAAATCGTATTAATATAGTTAATCTTTTAAGAAAGTTAAACAATCAAATTATACAATAATATTTTATTTTATTTATTTTGATATCGTTATATGTGTATGTATAAAAGTATTGTTTTTTTCTTATCGTAAAAGGAAAAAAAAATGGCAAATGGCGAAAATGGTCCTTGATTTAACGAAGTTAACGGAGATGTTAGTCAGAAGGACTATGGCCAAGACAAATTGAATACCACAAGAACTAAATCCACAATAAACATAGAATGAGGATCATGGTCAAAGAAATCACAAAACCATAGGGACCAAATCCACAATTCACTCTATAAAAAATCTAAAATATAATTAAAAATATCTAATATTTAATCTTTATTTTATAAACCTAAAACAAATTACATTATTATTAAACTATCGAAGAAAAGCTCTTAAAAACAAACTTTTATGTATTAATTACTGTTTATTGATACACATTACTTAAAATTCAAGATTACAAGTCATGATGCATGAGTACAAATTTTTAAAGTTATATGTTTGAATTCATAACTAACCGATAAACATAATCAAAACAGGATAAACATCATAATCAAACCATTGTTTAGTTTGTTTGGCTTTGTTTCGTTTCGGGTATCTCTGTGGTTCTTTCTGTTTGTAACTTTTTGCGCCTTTGGTTGTTATATTTGGTAATAAAATCCGTGTCTTTCAAAAAAAATCTTAATTTAAATATAAAAAATTTAAAATATATAAAATAATCATTAAATTTTAACAAAATACTTAATTTTTATTATATAAAAAATATTATATTAATAAGCCTAAATTAAAAAAATTATAAAAAAACATTATCACTTTCTTAAAATCATCCAAAATCGTACTGTAAATCGACAAAAAATAAAAAATAAAATGAAACATTAAAATCGTGATGTATCTCGCTGCATTGTGCGAATACGCTTCTAGTTATATTACAATTTGCCAAAAGATTAATTTTAAATCAACTTATTAAGTATCCTGTATCGTTATAAATATATATTTAAAAGTTCAAGGTTACAAGTTTTTATAACTTTATAAAACTCTTAAACAGTATATAATAACTAATTATCAATTGATCAACACGTGTGATTAAAAGAAAATTTGTTGAGTTTTATTAATACAATAAAATACGTCATCATTATATTTGTAAAAAAACACCCCATCATTGAAATGTAAATAAATTACGTCTTCAATTTTTAATCTAATACATTAATATTATTATAATATAATATTAATATTATTATAATAATATTAATAATATAATAATTAGTATTATTATAATAATATTAATAATATAATAATTAATATTATTATAATAAAATTTTGAATTAATTTTTTTTTAACCAAAAATGATAATTTTTTAAATTTTAATTTATCATCCATATCATTTTTTATTTTTGAATTTTTAACCGTATATCTAAATTAACAAAACAGATTCAACCATTTATAAGTCATTTTTTAACCTATGTTTTCATATTTTCATTTTTATTGCGAGTTTTTCTTAATTATTCATTCTCAGTTTACAATAAAATCTTAAATTTTGTTATCTCGTACGAAATTATATATGGATACATATAGTTGGTTAGTTAGAATGCAAGGAACACGCATTTAAATTACGGATACATATGGGACGGGTCTCACCCATCTCGCCACCAAGTCCGCCTTTTGACCCGAGTTCTTGACTAGAAATGTACAAGAACAGTTTTGGTGTTTCGTGGATCAAATTTAAACCAATTCTCATGATTTTTTTTTTTGCAATAAATCACTGACAACAATTCATCATCATACCAGACATAAGAAATAGTGTGAATTACATTTTTCGTCCCTGTGATTTGGTATTTTTTTTAACTAATCATTCTCTTATTTTGAAAAAAATTAAAGAGGTGGGTTCTTGTATTTTGTATTTTTTAACGAGTTGAGTCCCTAATGCAACCACGGGATGCAGATAGTAATATATTCAGAAACCCAACTAGTTAAGAAAACTTCTGTTGGTAATTTCCTATTATAAAGGGATAAAATTTGTTAATACGAGTTGGTATTTGAATAGGTTTAAAAGTCCTAGTTCTGTGGTTATCCACATACATACGTTCAGTATATATAGCTAGGCTGATATCGAGTTTAGTGTATCACGAGAGGAAGAGATTGTAACAAAGTTTTTGAGTTATTTTCTTTGTTATAATAAGAGATATTCCTGCAATTCTTTGTGTTCTACATTCATCTTTCTGTAGTTGCTTTCAATAATTGGTATCGGAGCCAATATTGAGGGCCTCGAATCATGGCAGAGGCTGCTGCTTCATCATCGAAGGAGGGATCATCGTTTTTGTTCCATGTTCCAATGCTAAATGGGACAAACTACACGGTGTGGGCAATTCGTATGAAAGTAATTCTCAACGTCCATCAGGTATGGGACACCATTGATCCAGGCTCAAACGACCAGAAGAAAAACAATGTAGCAATAGCCGTCTTGTTCCAAGCGATTCCGGAAGAGCTCATCTTGCAAGTCGGCACGATGAGCACATCGAAAGCAATCTGGGAAGCAATTAAAACTCGGAATCTGGGAGCAGACAGGGTGAGGGAGGCCCGTCTACAGACCCTCATCACGAAATTTGATAACTTGAAGATGAAGGAATCAAGCACTATTGATGAATATGCGAGCTAGTTGTCGGGGATCGCATCGAAGTCGGCCTCGCTTGGAGAAACTCTCGATGAAAAGAAATTAGTCAAGAAGTTTCTCACTAGCTTGCCAAGAAAATTCATTCACATAGTGGCATCAATTGAACAACTCCTTGATATAAAGGCAGTTGGTTTTGAAGATGTGGTTGGGCGTTTGAAGGCGTATGAAGAACGTACTCGTGATGATGACTCAACAAATGACCAAGGGAAATTGCTGCTTCACAAAACAGCAAACACCACTCGCAATTCAGATTCCGATAGGGGAGGAGGGCGAAGTGGACGTGGGGGATGACGTCAATCCCAGAATCAGAACCGGGCCTCATCTAGTTCGAATGATGAGACCGATACTAAATCCAAGACCAAGAAGGATCGTTCTAAAATCCAATGTTATCGGTGCGATAAATTTGGTCACTTTGCATCTCAATGCCCGGACCGGAAAGCTAGACAAGAAGAATCTCATATAGCTGAAACAGAAGATCAAGATCCACAGTTGTTTATGGTCAAGACTCTCTACGAGACAGTTTTCTTGAATGAAGAAAAGGTGATACCAAACAAGTATGAGACCGGAAAAGATGAAAACAACATATGGTACTTGGACAACGGTGCAAGTAACCATATGACGGGAAATCTTTCGTTCTTTACCGAACTCAACAGGCGCATTGGAGGGCGAGTAATGTTTGGAGACGACTCTGTTGTCGAGATTCATGGCAAAGGGTCGATCTTATTTTAAGGGATAGGTGGAGGTCAGAAGTTGCTAATCGACATCTACTATATCCCTAATCTCAAAGCCAACATAATTAGCCTGGGTCAAGCAACAGAAACTGGGTGTGAAATATTGATGAAAGATGAGTTTCTACACCTATATGACAGTCGGAAAACCCTTCTATTCAAAGTTAAATGCTCGATAAATAGACTCTACAAAGCAAGGATCTCAGTTGGAAAACCTATCTGCTTGCATAGTCGCCTTGGAGATCAAGAGTGGTTGTGGTATGCAAGGCTCGATCACGCAAATTTTGACACAATTTCAAACATGTCAAAGAAGGACCTAGTCACCGACTTACCAACCATCACAGGTACAAACCAACTGTGCGAGTCATGCCTAGTTGGAAAGCAAACTCGAAGATCCTTTTCCAAGAAATCGATGTATCAAGCAAAAGGCACTTTGGAACTAGTTCATGGAGATTTGTGCGGAACGATATCATCATCAACTATTGCCGGAAATAGATATATTTTTGTTCTAATTGACGACTACTCACGATTCATGTGGTGTTATCTCATGAAAGAAAAGAGCGACGCTATTACCTATTTCCGTAAGTTTAAAGTCAGGGTGGAAAGCGAGACCAACAACTCAATTCAAGTTTTTCGAACAGATAGAGGAGGTGAATTTACCTCACATGAGTTCAATAAACTATGTGAGGAACATGGGATGATAAGACACCTCACAGCTCCATATACACCACAGCAGAACGGTGTAGTGGAAAGACGAAATCGAACCCTTCTCGAGATGACGCGAAGTATTTTGAAAGCAAAGCAAGTTCCTAACTACCTTTGGGGTGAAGCAGTAAATCACTCAACGTATATCATAAATCGAATACCAACAAGAGCATTAAAAGAAGCAACACCGTACCAGCTTTATTACGATCGTAAGCCGAATATTGAACACATGCGAGTGTTCGGGTGCATTGCCTACGCCAAAATGGTTGGACCGATTTTAAAGAAACTTGACGACCGCTCCAGAAAAACTGTTCATCTCGGATCAGAACCAGGATCAAAATCCTACCGTCTATTCGACCTAAAAAGCCAAAAAATCATTGTATCTAGAGACGTGATTTTTGATGAAAATTTAAGTTGGAAGTGGGATGAAGCGCCTGGCCCTTCACACAAACCCGATATGTTTTGGGTTCACTGGCCAAGTCTCATTGACACAGGAGACGGACCGATAGCGGAAGTAGTAAACACCGAGGGTAGTGATGGGGGTGGGGCGGAGCAACCGCCACCTCAAGATGGGGGTGGAACGGAACAACCACCTCAATTACGAAGATCAAATCGATCTTCACAACTGCCACGACGATATGAAGACTTCGAGTTGAATTTCTATGTCGAGGAATTCCAACTCTTGCTATCTCTTAATGATGATGAACCATCAAACTACCATGAAGCTAAGACCAATCCAATGTGGGTAAAAGCAATGACAGAGGAGATTGACTCTATTGAAAAAAACGACACATGGGAGCTCGTTGAGCGACCAAACAATGCCACCATCATTAGATTGAAGTGGGTGTTCAAGGTAAAGAGAGACGCAAATGGCTCTATAAGCAGGTACAAGGCTAGAGTTGTGGCGAAAGGCTATCTCCAAAAGCCAGGGATTGATTTTGAAGAAGTATTTGCGCCGGTAGCCCGTATCGAAACGGTAAGAATTCTAATCGCCCTTGCAGCCTCCAAAGGGTGGGAACTACACCACCTCGATGTGAAATCTGCTTTCTTACATGGTGAATTACAAGAAGAAGTGTTCATTCACCAACCAGAAGGTTTTGTAAAGAAAGGAAGAGAAGGCTCAGTTTATAAATTGATAAAAGCGTTGTATGGCTTGCGACAAGCACCGCGCACTTGGAATATAAAACTGGACGGAATCTTGAAAGATATGAAATTTCAAAGGTGTATGCAAGAACAAGTTGTGTATCGAAGGCGTATTGGAGCTGATCTAATTCTTGTCGGAGTTTATGTCGATGATCTGGTGGTTACGGGATCCATCATAAATATCATATCCAAGTTTAAGCAAGCTATGGCTTCAAATTTTGATATGACTGATTTGGGTGTACTCAGATACTATCTAGGAATTGAGGTGTATCAACAGAAAGATGACATTATTATCACACAAGAAGGCTATGCGAAGAAAGTACTTAAAGATGCAGGTATGTATGACTGCAATCCTACCTTAATACCTATGGATTCAAATGTAAAATTCTCGAAGGACGAAAAGGAGGAGGATGCGGATGCCACAGATTATCGAAATCTAGTGGGAAGACTAAGATACTTACTACAAACAAGACCCGATCTCTCATATGCGGTAGGCATTACAAGTCGGTACATTCAAACCCCGAAGAAGTCTCACATGGTGGCAATAAAACAAATTTTAAGGTACGTAAAAGGAACTTTGGGATTTGGGATTAGATATGCACGTGGAGAACCCATGGAATTGGTCGGATATAGTGATAGTAGTCACAATATAGATCAAGATGATGGGAGGAGTACAACTGGGCATATCTTCTATTTTGGAAAGTCACCTGTGACCTGGTGTTCACAAAAACAAGAGACAGTGGCGTTATCCTCGTGTGAAGCAGAATACATGGCTGCATGTGCTGCAAGTTGCCAAGCAATATGGTTACGTGATTTACTTGGAGAAATAACCGGGTCTAAAATGCAAGAGGTAGTAATTAAAGTTGATAATACATCTGCCATCGCACTGGTCAAAAACCCAGTCTTTCATGGCCGAAGTAAGCACATAAAGTCTCGCTACCACTACATTCGTGAACGAGTTGAGGAAAAGGAAATCTTGGTGGAGCATATTAGTGGGAAGGAACAACGTGCTGATATTCTAACGAAGGCACTTGCTAAGATCAAGTTTGTTGAAATGCGCAAGCTTCTTGGGGTGGAGAATCTCTCAATTTCCATTCGGAAATTAGAGGGGTGAATGTTGGTAATTTCCTATTATAAAGGGATAAAATCTGTTAATACGAGTTGGTATTTGAATAGGTTTAAAAGTCCTAGTTATGTGGTTATCCACATACATACGTTCAGTATATATAGCTAGGCTGATATCGAGTTTAGTGTATCACGAGAGGAAGAGATTGTAACAAAGTTTTTGAGTTATTTTCTTTGTTATAATAAGAGATATTCCTGCAATTCTTTGTGTTCTACATTCATCTTTCTGTAGTTGCTTTCAATAACTTCAACTACAAGGACCCATCTCTTTTGAAACTACAAAATCATGGATCCAACTCGTTAAAAATGTAACATGGGCATATTTTGTTAAAATTTCAAAATAGGAATGGGATCCATCATAAATACCAAACAATAGGTACGAAAAATATAATTTACTCTAAGAAATAAGAATAAATTCAACCCAACAAACTCAAATTTTGAAGTTTTTTTTTGCTTTATCGCAAGTTAACGACATCTTCTTCAGAATTTTTTTCCACTAAACTATATTAGTACGTTTTTCAGATGGAATAGACCAGCCACGTTTATGAATTTCACGTTTCTTCTGCCCATGTGTTTGTACGATTTTTTTTAATTCAATAAGTTTTGCAATTTTGGTAAGACAGATTCTTGAACTTACTGATTTCACGTTTAACCCCTTGTCCTTCACATTTCTTTACTCTTCAATCCTACTTGACATTTTCGATTCAAATTCTTTCTCAATTAAGCCTAACTCGAGAATTTTCAATCCATGTAAGTATAAATAATTACTCATATTTTTTTTTGGTATGTTACAAATTAGTTAGGTCCTTTGTATCCTCATATAAAAATATTGTTGAAACAATGTCCAAAATATTTATAACGTATTTATTCAAGCTTGGTTTCTACCAATTTTAGCTCTCGTTGGTTTTAGTTCTAGTGTATTTATGACCAACATGTATCACATATGGGATTTAATAATTGCTTAAACACATCGTAAAGTGAGCTTTAATGCACCGTCGACTTCAGTGTTGGAAAAAATGGTGGCTCTCGTTTAATGGCAACCGCTTGGCCGTTGTTGCAACCCTCAAACCTGACGATTCAACTTGTTTTACTTTTGAAATTGTTGCACAAATGTGCAAGAACTCATATCTAAACTCTTAATCTTCAGTAGCAACTTGATTAACATCTTCAGATGCCGTTTACCATCTCAATTTTGTGTAGGTTTTTTATTTATGTTTTGAAGGTGCTACTATCTTGTTGCAATAATCATTGTTGATTAACACCAACATATGATTTCATAATATTTGTCGTCCAAAAACTATACGAAAAGAAAATCGATATGGTAAAGGTTTCAAACAGAACTTAACCCTAATTAATTCTATTACTTGGCTTTGGATAAGTTACACCATTAACCCTTAGGTTTTTGTTTCAAAAATTTCTACCCTTAATCAATTATTTCTTTTTATTTTCATCATATTTTTTGGTTACTATAAGGGCCAAGATTTCCAAATTTTGAGCTAGCCAAATCAAGACGTGATGCCATAACAAAGCATAATGTGCGTAATCAAGCATTTATCAGTACTAAACGTTTATCTAATAGTGTCATCGCTTTTAAATATTGTCCTTGCGTAGTGAATGACTGATGATTTCTTTTCTTTGATGTCCTAAAAGATTACCTGTCCCTACATCAAATTCTTTAAAGGTTGGTAAATGATCATACGACTGCTACTAAACATTGTTTTATATTATTGTTCGTATGCCATTTTTCACATAAAAAATGGTGGGATTTCAACTGTTCCACGACCATCAAATCAAATCTTGGCTTTTGCATGGCTCGTGACGTAATCCATATCAATAGATGCTTTCATAATATTTGTAGTCCAAAAAATATATAAAAAGAAAAGAAATCTATACTGCAATGAATGTTCTTGTTGATCTTAAATTGTTTTGCCATTAACGCCTTAAACTTTTGTTTCCTTTGATATTTGAGACTTTTTTGTTTGAATGATCATAAGTCTTTCCTTCTTAGATGTTTATTGACTACTTATCAAGTGTAGACACGTCAAGGTATTAATTAACAAATCGAGTATAGCCCATTCAAGGTATCAAACACTGTTCGCACGATACTATTTCAGCAGCCAAGAAAACAAATCCTTTTGACATTTATGTTATACTTTATATGAACATGATCAATCCTGCGTAATATTTTTAGTTTTCTTATTAATTTTCTTTTGACATTTATGTAATGTATCTAACAGTATGAAAAGTGGATTTTAATATTTAATTAGTGGCTACTTTTTTACGATAAGAAATTCAAACACATGACCGATCAACAACCAACTTCTAAAACATGTCAAAATTTTAATGACAATAGATTCTTTCAACTTGTGACTATCTCTTCGTGGCGACTGATCATGATGAATTTTATAACATTATTTTTGAAACTATTTTATATTTTATGAAGTTGTTATAAGAATAAGTTATGTTTTTAATGATTATGGTCATGAAAAATATATAACATGTTAACAAATTTATCCGTTCTAAAATATTGACAGTGTTGTACCCTTATAAATTTTGAATTTTTTGAGTGTTGTGAAGCAAATATGACACAGATTGCAACAAACTTTCGTCTCATTATCACTTAACATAATAACATAGATCAAGCATACATAGATCATTTGAAAGTCTTGCATTTTATTAACATTGAACTTCTAAAGATAAGTACTTGTCAATCCATCTACTTGTTCATATAGATTATGGTTGCTTTGGAGAAAAAGATATCCTCTTTGAAATCGCTTTTGATGGCCGACCCCGTTTAGCTTTTGGTGGTTTGCTTTGAGACGAACTCACCTTCACTGAAGAAACTATTGGAGTTTGTGATCTTCGAGGTGACGTAACTATGATCGCATTATCATCCAAGAAAATGGAGGACTTCTTTGACAAAATTGTCTGAATTTGATCAAATTCGGATGGAAAGTCTTCATCCTTGATGTATATGAATTTTTTACTCATTTGTATCAGTATCGGAAAGGACTTGAAAAGGTATGAGTATCTCTAAGCGGTCTACAATTTATATGAAAAAGGCATGAATAAATAATTTCGGATGTGGAATATTGGGAGTTACAAATACTTAGTGGTGGGCCCTAATTTGTCTTTTTTTAGAAATAAGATGTTATGATGAAATTTAGTAACTTAAGTAAAACAATCTATTAATGTTTTATATGATAATTTTTTAAAGCGTTCTTAAAACTTTTATCGAAAGTATGCAATAAAAAGACTAATATGACACTTTACTTTTTCATTTATTTATCAAATTTCATCTTATCAACATGCTTTTCATAAGGATATAATTTGCTAGATTTCCTAATTTTGTTCTAAACAATTCACTGTAATATTTTTATATATGAGGTGCGTTTTTGGTTTAATAACTACTAAAAGTCCAATTAAATATTTTATTAGACCGGTTGGACGTTCAAATAAACAAATTTTGCTATAGTGACTTCAAACTATTTCGAACAAATCTTGTGGGGTTAGCTCAACTGACAATAAAACTTGGGTTTTTGAGGATCATCCTTAGAGGTCACCACCGTGAGTATTTTTCCTGGCTTTTCTCTAGGTTAATTGAGGTATGTACAAGTTGACCCAGATAATTATGGTTAACAAAAAAATTACTATCTCGAACAACAATGGGGAAAATAAATGCCTACTTTTTCATTATACCCTTAACTATAAGATGAATAAAATATTTATTTATTTAAAATATATGATAATTATAATTTTATAAAATTTTATATCATTTATATTATGAATATTTATTTTAGTACAATATTTTTTAAAATAAGGTTACGTGTAACCGACACTATTTGATGGTCAAAGCGGTATGAGATTCGTGATAAAAGACATAACCGATTATTTTGTTTTGGGGTTGGGATTTATGGTGGGCCCTGCCTAACAAAGTTAACAACAATCAACTATTGTCTTTTACTAAACAAAATTTCAGTTTTAATTTTTATACAATACTAGGTGCGCACACATGTACACAATGTTTTAAAAACCGGGTTGACTCGGCCGGTCGAACCGGTTGAACCGGGAACCAGTGAAGAGACCGGGTCAATTACGACCGGGTTGATGTCATTTTATGACCCGGATTGAATCGGCCGGTTCTATTAAAAAACTGGTTGAACCGGTCATAACGAACCGGTTGACCCGGTAACAAAAGTTAAAAACCAATATTCCAATAGACAATACGTATTAGCGTTAAAAACCAACACTTCAATGTCTCAAGATCCATGATTTGGTTTGATCGTTATGTTTCATTTTGATGTATTTGGATTGATGAAAAACTTATGCTTAAGTGTGTTTATTTAATTTTTTGGATTGATGTAAAACTTGTTGTTATGTGTTTTTTTTAATTTTTTGGATTGATGTAAAACTTGTTGTTATGTGTTATTTTAATGTTTTTTATTGATGTAAAACTTGTTGTTATGTGTTTTTTTAATGTTTTTGATTGATGTAAAATTTATTTTTATGTGTATTTTTAATGTTTTAACTTGTGAACATCAAATTTTTGGTTATATATATATAGAGAGAGAGAGAGGAAGGTTCATGTGAGAATCTTAACAATTTAAGAAAATAAGAGGAGCATTCTTAACCAATTGTTTGAGAAATTAGTTTTTAAAAATTAAAATTTGTTTTAAGGGTATATTGGTCATATTCTGTTATCCCCCTTTTTTTTGGAAAACATACGTCTCCCATTCGATCTGCATCAAAGAGCTTTTCTTCATTATGAACTTGTTCTCTGTTTATAAGCTATCCATGAATCACCATGTTTTGCTAACATTAATCACATATGATTCACAACATTAATCACAACACAAAGCACAACATAAAGCACAAATGAACCCCAACACAAATTTCCTTTTTTTTTTGAACGGCAGAATGAAATCTTTATTACCAACCAAAAAACCAACTGTAAACAAAGAGGACCAATATCCGAACGCAATACATCAATCACGCAACAAAACAAAGTAAAAACCGCATGTATGAATCCACAATAGGGAAGAATTTGCGACCCGCAAACCCAACCAGACCAAACACCAAAAAGAGTTCGCAGCAGATTGTTTATTATAACAATCCAAGAGACCGAACCAAGCAATTCGAGCAGACCAAATCATCCGACGAAATGGATCACCAGCAGCTGTGTTTGGACAGCGGTGGGATAAACCTGCATAGCTTAAACCCCCTTTTGGTAGCCGATCACGAACTCACACCGCCTCTTTTGCAACCCGAACCAACGTAAAAAAACCCAGCAACCCATAGTCCATATGAACAGCCCCTCGACCTGCCTTCTCCAGCCCCTAGCTGGTCTTTGTAGGAGTCTTTATCACAGACTCAAAAGCAAGAGACAACCCCAAGCTTCACCGTACTTAGACCACGTGCAAATCCCCGAGTAGACCCAGCTCGATCGAGGTGCCTTTTATTAGAGCTATCTTGGACAACGTACACCTTACCAAGCCGACCTATTGCAATAGTATCAATCCCTCCTTGCTCTTTGCAGTACCCTCAACCTCAGCGACCGACACGACTAATACCGACTACACAAACGACTGAGAAAAGCCACAACTTAAAGCTCAAAGATAAACGACATCGTAGCTTGTGAGATACAACCATCCACCGACAGACCGGGACGGTCGCAAATCACGTCCCTCATCCTCCCCGATCGACATCGAACGCGACCAACATTGAGAACGAACACGATCCTTCTCACCTTCATATATTTAACATCCACCGACAGTCCATGAGTATCAAGAATCACAACCACCATCTTCCTCGACCGACCCAGGACACGATCACCACAGCGACGATCAACAACTTATTGGTTTGAGTCTGAATCCTTCACTACGAGTATTGATGTACCCTTTAGTGTTGTTCCTGGACAGCGGGCAGATCTGCCGAACTGATCACCACCCGACACACTGCATCATCTAGTCTTGGCATTCGACAACATACACATTTTGACACCAAAAGACCACCTTCGAACCCGCTTTCTGTCCTGCAGACTATCCACTATCACGATCCCCCATCCGAGAGTAACCCGCTATGTATGCCACAGTCCCACTGCTTGTACCACAGTACGGTGAACAACACCCCACACCGAACAGATTGCAGCCCCATATCGATCGTGTGTTCCTTTTCAATCTTCCTTCCTGTCATAGCCTTGGGTTCGTTACCCACGTCACCCAATCGCATGCTAGATGTCTATCCCTTGTTGTAATCCACAAATTTCCTTTTGATTCTGTGTTTGAAATCACACATGATTGACAACCATTTCAATGATTTTACTATATAACTGTTAAAAACCCTATTACATCACATATGATTTTCTAATATGAAACTAACAGTGTTATGAAAATGCTTCATATCACATATGATTTACTAAATCAATATTACAGTCCTACTATATGATCAAATGGTAAATCACAAAATTTAATCACATATGATTCACAACATTAATCACAACACAAAGCACAACATAAAGCACAAATGAACCCCAACACAAATTTCCTTTTGATTCTCTGTTTGAAATCACACATGATTGATAACCATTTCAATGATCTTACTATATAAATGTTAAAAACCCTATTACATCACATATGATTTTCTAATATGAAACTAACCGTGTTATAAAAATGCTTCATATCACATATGATTTACTAAATCAATATTACAGTCCTACTATATGATCAAACGGTAAATCACAACATTAATCACATATGATTCACAACATTAATCACAACATAAAGCACAATTACAATCCTACTATATGATCAAACGGTAAATCCCAACATTAATCACATATGATTCACAACATTAATCACAACATAAAGCACAAATGAACCCCAACACAAATTTCCTTTTGATTCTCTGTTTGAAATCACACATGATTGATAACCATTTCAATGATTTTATAATATAACTGTTATAAACCCTATTACATCACATATGATTTTCTAATATGAAACTAATAGTGGATTAGTTCTTCAATCAAAACAACATAAAAGAACTTCAAATTAAGGAACAGAAATGAACCCCAACACAAATTTTCTTTTTATTCTAAATGTAGGTATACTTGAAATCACAAATGATTTATAACATTTCAATGATGTTAGAAATGAACCCCAAGACAAATTTTCTTTTTATTCTAAATGTAGGTATACTTGAAATCACAAATGATTTATAACATTTCAATGATTTTAGTATTTAACAATAAAAAACCCTAATACATACGCCTATGTTTATAATGTAAAACCACCTGTGATTTCTTCTGTCAAGTCGTCAATCCCAGATTTCCTTGTTATTCGCTTACTTCTTCGACGCTCTTCAACCATAAACAAACAAAAAATTTCATCAGGAACCTTTTCAATACATTTAAAACCCTAAAATCAAACATCTAATAAAATCCCAAACCTGTAGAATCCATTGAATGTGTTATTGGAATCTTCTTTGTTTTCAGATTCTCGGCCTCGTTTGAAATGAGTGTGAGTGAACTTCAAAATTTTCCGATTTCAGATTGGAGTTTTTGGGAGCGATTGAAGGTTTTGGGAGCGATTGAATGTTTTGGGAGCGTCCTGGTTTTCTCTTATTTGATAGGGATGATGATCCCCTAAGTTCAAATATCACGTATATTCTTACTGACTTTTCCGATTTTGCCCCTACATTTTTTTTTGTGCGTCCATCTCAGGTATATTTCGTTTAATATTATATATTTTTTTATTTTTTTATCTTTTAATCACAACCATTGATCTAATAAAAGAAGGGCTAAGATGCATCCCTTTATTTTCTTAATTAGGTCTCCTCCTCATTTTAGCCCACCTCTCTCTCTCTCTCTCTCTATATATATATATATATATATGCAGGAAAATGCAAATTACATAGAAATTCTTGAAACCGGGTTGAACCGGTTGAACCGTGACCCAGTCACCACACCGGGTCAACCAAAAAACCGGTTTTTAAAACATTGCATATACATATAAAATAAACGAATGACTATGTGAGAAAAAGAGTTAAATGTAAAAAGGAATTTGATTCGATGTATTTTATTAATGTTGATCTTCAATTACGATTGATTTAAAGATGAAGATCCTTAGGGATGGACTTACATGATATGTTTGTGCTGGAAAAGGCCCCCACTCAAAGGCTAATTTCTTTAAATAATTCAGGTAAAAATAAATTTGTTTTACTCTTATGTCATTAATTAGTTTCCCCGGTCATTTATGGTGGTTCCCCCTAGCGGTCCAGTCCAATTTGACGAAACCCACATCTCCAATAGCTATGCTAAAATAGAGAAAAATTGATTTTAATAACTTTTTTGTTCCAACAGCTATGCTATTGTGTATGCTAAAATAGAAAAATGAGTAGAGAGATTGAAAAAATCTATAAATTTAAAACTTTATAGAAGAGAGAGAAATAATATAATAATATTTTTCGACCAATAAAATAATTTTAAATTTAATATGTAGGAGAGAGAAACAATATATTATTAAATGTATTGATTATTTTATTAATAAAATTAATGTTATGATTGCTAAAATAGAATAGCTGCCGGAAATGAAAATAATTTTTCTTAGAGATTTTGACTTTTTCTACTTTATTATAGAAAAATTATACCATAGCTGTTGGAAATGCTCTTACTCTCTTGTTTGACAGTCATTCCCTCTAGTTCTTACAATCATGTTACAATAACAAATTTTGGTTGATGGTTTTGTTAATTATATTTCAGATTTTGTTCTTTTAGTTTAAAGATAAATCAGTTCACCTAATGTTAATTTTATATATATGCTTAAACTAATTCATCTAGAAAAAAATTATATAAATTAAATAATAGTATAATTTGCTATTCGGTTCACCAATATGGTAAAGACAATTGAAATCGAAACATACTTTATTCGATTAATGAATCGTTAAACCCTCAAACCGAATAACACAAAACCGTTGTGGTTCGGATGAGTTATCGGTTTTGGATTTTCTTGTACCCTTAGGACCCCCAGTTACCGAAGTTTCAGGATCCGCCACTGGAGATCTTTTCTTACCCTTCTCACTATAACTTTCATTCTCGCCAAAACCTAACCCCATACATATATGTATGCATGGATATACGTATGTGTATGTGTGTACATATTATGTATGTATTTATGTACTGAAGTTTAGGGGATGGTTCAAATAAGAAGGCTAAATATCATGAGAAATTTGAAAAGAAGGTAAAAAGAAGGTTTATATGTGAATCTATTGAAAAAAATCTAAGAAAATCTATTTAAAGATGAATATGTGAACCAATTACATATTATTCATAGGTTCACAAACATCTAAATAAAAATTTTCAATGATTTACATATGTACATTTCCTTAACCTTCCTTTCTTACCTTATCATGATATTTAACCTTCTTATTTGAATTTCTTACTCAAACTTTATTCAAACAACTATAACATTAACACCAATAATTTAAAGTAATATGACCATAAAAACTAGGAGTGTAGCAAATTAAAAAGAATAATTTTTATAATATAGTAAAAATATTAGTACGAATATACTTACATATGAATATTTTGTGATCGAAGTTTTTAATATACATATAGAGTGAACTATGGATTTAGTCATTGTGTTTTGATATTATTTGTGAATAGGGTCCATATAGTATGTTTATTGTGGATTTGGTCCTTGTGGTATGCAATTTGTTTTGTATATGGTCCTTCTGACTAACGCTTTCGTTAACTCCGTTAAATCAAGGGATATTTTAGTATTTTTCCATATTCTTGTCTTTTTCTTATAAAAAACAAAACAATATTTTTATCCATACAAATATGTATATATATATATATATAACATCAAAATAAATAAAAATAAAATATTATTTTATGATTTGATTTGTTTAAATTAAAAAATCAATCATATTAAATATGATTTAATTGTATTATTTTAGTACTTTGCCTATTTGAGTATGAAAACGTGATTGAAGTTTATAAAAATGATTTGTCTAATTTTAAGATACAAATATGATATTATGTATGGATTTAGCATTTCGTTAAAATCTAAATAGTTGATTTTGAGTTTTGATCCAAAAACAATATGAAAATTGGAACCTCTAATTTTAGGATGATAAAATTAGAGTTCATTTCTAAATGGTTTTCAATGATTTTGGTCTTAAAATATCGATAATAAACTTGTTTGTTGCAATGATAATAAAAGAACAATAAAATTAAATCGTCTTTAAGAAAATTAAAATTTTAATCTAATAAATCAAATCATAAAACAAGATCTTATTCTATTCGCTCTAAATAAAATAAAATATAGTTTTATGATCTGATTTGTTTAAATTAAAATTATAATTACATTAAAATAATAAAACCATATCTTTTTTCACCATTACAATAAAATAATAAAATTAAATCGTATTTAATAATTTTTTTTTTTAAAATTAAACAATCAAATCATACAATAACATCATATTTTATTTATTTCAAACTTAGAACATTTTATGTTCTAACATTCACCCCTAAGTTTTGTAAATGAAACATCCTCTTTAGCTTCAGCTCTTCTCCTCCTTGATTTCTTTAGAAAACTTAGCGTTGCTTAAATTTCAAAACAGCTCCGGCTCCCCCTTGAAAATAGCTCTTATCCTTTAAAGTTTCAACTTTAATACCAGATTCGATGTACACAATAACCTCGACTGAGTCCACAAAAAGTCAACTTTTATCTCTTGTAAATTCAACACATTCGTTATGCCCACAAGAAAGAAATGTGTGAATTATGACGGGACAACCAAAGTACATCTTCAGTTTATAACATCAAATCTGTATTTAACCGCGAGTTGAATAGGAATTCAGCTTAAGAACTTGATCTGATCTGCTCATAGGAGGAAACAACTGGTAGCAAACACTACTAGGCAAGGGTTAGAAGAATTATCAGATATTTGTTCAATAACTGATGAAAGACGCTCATTTTCTAACTGCTTTCCAAAACACTTAACAAATGAACTCATAACTCCTTTTTCACAAATCAGATGGATGATTATAAGCACTCAAAATTCTAGATCACAACCAAAACACCAGAACAATGATTGCAGTCACTCACACTTCTAATTGACCAGGTCAGAAGAATGATTAAGAGCACTCAAAGGTTTACTATCGTAAAGAAAAACTCCAGACTAATGATTGCAGATACTCAAGCTGCTAATCCAATCCAATCAGAGACTAAATCCAACACCCAGTATCGGAAAATCTTGTAACACCCTAAAATAGGGATAACAAAATTTCTGGAAAATGGAAACATGGTATATGAATTTGGCAAAGCAATCGAGCCTCCCAAAAATGGGGAAAGAATAATCACCTGTTGAAGTACAAGTTACAATTCTAACAAAAGGAAAATAACAACCTAATAATCTAATTTCATTCGAAATAAGATTACAATTCGGGTGTTTATCCGAAATTCCCCAAAAATGACGTCTTCAATAAGAATTGGTGTCCCAAAAATCCTCCCCAAACTCACTCTAATCCGGCTAGACCTTCTTATCACCGGCACCGCTAGAACCCGAGATACACATCGACACCAAACAAGTGTTAGGCCAAAAAGCCTAGTTAGTTGTACAAGTAAAAGAAATCCAAATAAATGTACAGTTCTTATCAACAGTTAACAATAAATTGTTCAAATGTGAAGTCAATGGGGGAGTCCCATAGCACCAATCAAGTTCCACCCAAAGAGTCGATACACCTTGATGCCAACTACCATGAGTGACATCCAAAAGGCCCGGCACACCCGAGGACTACAACCATGACATTACCCCGAATGGCGGAGATCTAGGTACATACCATTACAGTGGCACCCAAGACTATATCCTCCTAGTGTCTACCGACTTGGTTTGTCCAACATTAGTAGTAGTAAGTCTCAAGGTAAATAATGCACATGAATAATCACAATACCAACCATGGGTAAAATGGTAGACCATACATTTCTCATACTGTATATATTTTCACATGAGACTCGTGTAAATGGGTTAGCATCAAAGTAAGCATAATTCCACTTCATGATGATTTAGATAGCATAATATCCCATTTCCATAGTATGTACTTTATCAAGCTATAACAAGCAACCCATTATGGTGAAATCATCAAAGGATCCAATCAACCCAAAATTAGGTCAAACCACACACATAATCCATTATTCAAGCTTAACTCATACAAATATGTTTTCCCACTTATCTAGGGCCAAAGAGTCCCAAAGCCACTTTAGAGAAGCTCATCTATATATCAGTTGAGGACTTTGTCTTAAACATAAGAATTTCACAAGAACCAAGTATTATGAATGAATAGTGCAAATGTGAATGAATGACAATAATAGGTAAAACAAATATGATGTGTATCTAGTTTGACAAAGGTTTAGGAAACTCACAATCTAGGTTTTGGGTTAAAACCTAGAAAATAGCAAAACCCTAGAAATTGAGAGATGAAGTCTTGGATGAGAAATGGAGATCTTGGATGAGAATGCTTCAATAAAAAGACCTTGGATGGTGTTTTAATGCAATAAATGATTCCACCAACCAAACCCTAGAATGTTGATGAGATGAGTACTGGGTTACTCAAAAATCGCCTCCTATCTAAGCTCTCCCGTTTTCCTAAAGTGAAGTGTAGAAATGAGACATAAAAACCCAACTTATCAGCAGTTCAGGCTACGTGGGCGACATTGCCCAGCGATTTTGCCCATGGGCATGCATTGTCGCAGGGGCAATGTCGCAGGGTCCAGGTACCTCACGGTACATCCTATGCGACTATGACCAGACGACAGTGCCCGTGTCATAGTCGCGGGTTAATGTCGCACCCACTCCCCTAAAGGCTGAAATTTTCGCGTTTTGCATCGCAAAAGGGTTAGAAGTCCAAAGGGTCATAGGACAAGGCATAAAAAGCAACGTTAAGCATAAATTATCGATAAAAGTGAAAGTCTAAGACAGATTTAACGAATATTACATACGAGGGATTTTTCGAGCGTTACAAATCTTGACTGGCATGAGCGCTCGTGAAATTTTGACCAGATGCTAAAAATATGTGACCAACAGAAGATAGGAATGATGTCACATATGCATTACGCGAAAAATCTCGGGAACAGGGCAAACTTGTAGCAAAATGGGTTCTGAACAGTAACTTTTCGCACACCACATGAACATACTTTTCGTAGACCAAGAATTCGCAGACCGTTGACATTTAAGATCACAATTCGCATGTGGCATGAGCCGAAATCTTACTTTTCGCATAGGATTTGTACGAATTTTGTGCTTTTCGCAGGGTACATCATGCGAAATCTGAGCTTTTCGCATACCCTTTCATGCGAATTCTACACTTAGAAAAATTTCATCATCAAAGGTCGTAACGGTGCGAATTCTATAGTTAGAAAATAATTTCATCCTGGAAGCCACTTTTCGCATATAACATTGTGCAAATTTCTTGCTTTTCGCATCAAGTGGCTTGCGAAAGCTTCACTTTTCTCATACAACTTAGCACAGTAGCATGCAAATTCTGACTTTTCGCATCCAGCTACTGGCGAATTATGTACTTAGTAACATTGTTGTATCTAAGGATGAGTCATGCGAATTCTTCAATACTGTGGCATGCGAGTTCTTCATAAGCATGCAAATTCCAGAGATCTTGCGAATTCCGTTGTCTAAAAATCCAAAAAATCTTCAAATTCTTCTGCAAAACTTCGAATATCGAGGTCAAACTATACATACGTGTTCGAAATTGACATTAACGTACATTTGTAATTGATATTTTTTCAACAAAACATCTCTAGATCCAAAATTAATCAATACACAGTGAAAATTGAGTTTCGAACCAAAAATCCTTAAATTCGATCAAATCCTCCACATCTGTTGAAATTGAAACATGTAATTGATTCTCTCTAATTCGACTTTGATCTCTAAATCAAATTAACAACATAACTCTTCCAAATTTGCATCAAATCAAACAAATCAAAAATTCCAGAGTACTGTTCATGCGAAGTTACTGTTCCATTGATAAAATTGTGATCTTGATCGAATCGATGATAAATTCTTCGATTTAGGCTCTGATACCACTTGTTAGTCCAATTGATCACAATCTAATCAATGTAAATTGAATAACAAAGATGAATTGGGGAGGGAAATGATTGTTTATTCACACATCTAGAGAGAGCAAATGTTTCTCTCTCTTGAAACACATAGTTCACGAATGGCTACATTTTGGAATGAAAAGTTTACAAACAATTACAAAGCATTTCCCTATTTATACCCTATCACCCTTGTTTACATTCATTAAGCCCAAACTCAATGCTAAGGACGAGCCCCAAAACACAATTAAGATGACTTGTACAAAAATTCCAAACTTAGAACATTTTATGGTCTAACATATAGGTATAGCAAGAAGTTTTATCTGTTGGTTATTAATTAACTTTATGTAGTTTTAAGAAAATGTATGTATGTATAGCAATTTCTAACATTAAAATTTAAGATATTTGTATAAATGATAGATAATATTTAATAAACTATATTTTATCAAATACTTTAATAAATGTATACATACATATATATATATATATATATATATATATTATGCAATGCACATACTAAAGATGCATCACCTACTCGTATGAGTTTTATTTTTTATCTTTTTATTAGCACCAAACATGATGTGATATATATATATATATATATATATAGCATTTTGTCTTATTTCCCTTTAAAAGACCACTAGACAAATCAACCTATGACCATCATTCATGGACCACCATATATATATATATATATACACATATATATAGGGGCATAATCAAATGAGAACTAGGTAGTTTATGGTAACCGTGAGATCCAATATGAGCCACATATTTAGAATAATTAATATTAATTTTAAATAAATAGATATGATATTTTAGTAAATTTGTTAAATTCCTAAAATATAACTTTGTTGGGTCATCTGAAGATTTGAAGATGACCTCCTGATCTTCCATCTTATATCATCCTACTTAGAATATGTCTGAGGTTCTTTTAGCAGCTTGGTTTCTATACAAATGTTCGGTGAAGTCGAAGATCAGCCGAAGAAGACAAAGAAGGAGTACATCTCTCAAAGCGGATTGAAGATAGTCTCCTCAGCCTAAAGCCAAGCATGCCCAAGTGATCAACACCATCGGACAGGATGGTGTCAATCACATATCTTCAGGAGTATGAAGGTGTTCTCACATCTTCAGGAGCCGAAGATCTCTCAAGTCTTCGGCAGCCAATGATCTCTCCTTAGAAGCAGAAGATGTTCTCACATCTTCAGGAGCCGAAGATGCCTGAAGATTTCTTTCAAACACATTATACTTTTCTGACAAAGTATATTTGTGATATCTTGCTTTGATGTGGACCTCATCCCAAGATCAGAAAAAGTAAGTTTGTCTCCTACACTCTTTTAAGGAAAGGTCTACACCATCCCTGCAGGTCAACACTTCAAGACAAAGTCACTCCAAGACAAAAGGTACATCATGTACCATGCTGAAGACCTGTGTCCATCCCTTGCTCAACAGGTGTCTCATGCATTAAATGCATGAGACACTATAAATATGATGGATGCTTCAACATGCAAGATACCCAGCTCTACTACCTTCAAGTTCTCTAAGTGCCTGGCAACTTTCTCTCTATGAAGATCTTATTGTTTTCTAAGTTTTTTACAATTGTTCTTCATTCTCTATGTGTAAGATTGTTTGAACATATCTCATATGTTCTCTTCCGCAACAATCAAAGTTTTCTATGTGTAATTCTTGATTTCAAATCAATAAGAATTAAATTAAGTGAAAAATTGTGTGTATTGTATTCAACCCCCCCTTCTACAATACTTTTCTTATTTACTTACTGCTATTTGGGACCAACAAGTGGTATCAGAGCGGTTTAGTTTAACTCAATAAACTAGATCCGCAATGGCAGCCTCTTCTTCTTCCTCTTTGAAAAATGATTATTCTCAAAACTTCACTGCTGTTTCATACGACAAGGGCTCTATAGCCAAACCACCAAGGTTTAACCCCAATAACTTATTCTTGTGGAAAAGTCGTATGATACTCTTTCTAGAAGGAGTTGACAGCAGATATCCAACTATCTTACATGAAGGTCCTTTTATTACTAGAGTTTGGGACCGTTACAATGCAGATAAGCCAAAAGCTGATGAGGACTCTTCTGAGGAAGAAAGAACTCCAGCTACTGGGAGATACATTGTAAAGGACCCCAATAAATACAATGATGAAGACAGACGTCTTATAGCTCTTGATACTAAAGTCAGAGCCATCATTGCCCTCTCTCTGCCTGATGAGGTGTACCATTCTCTTGTTAACCTTTCTACTGCAAAAGAAATGTGGTCCACTCTGTGTATTCTTTATGAAGGTACGTCTGAGGTGAAAAAGAGGAAAAAGATTGCTCTTGTAAGAAAGTATGAACTCTTTTCTAATGAAAAGGGTGAATCTCTCTCAGACTACTACAATCGTTTTAACAGTCTTCTCAATAATCTAAAACTTGTGGGTCGCATTTATGATAATGAGGAAGTCTTGTGCAAGTTCATGGACTGTCTTCCTGGGTTTTGGGAAAACATTTGTACTTGCATCAAGTCTACCAAGGATCTTGACTCTATGCCACTCACTGCTCTTTATGGGACCCTCTTCAACTATGAGCAGACTAAACTGCTTAGGAAGTCAATCACAAAAGACATCAAAGGCTCTTCTCTAGCTCTTGTCGGTGAATCTTCCAAAAGTACTGTGTGTGTCCCTAGGATCACCTATCCCTCAGATTCTGATAATAATAGTCAAGAGGATCCCAATGATCCTTCAGAAGCCTATCTTAGTGAGGCGGATGACGAAGGTGAGGAAATTTCCAGTAAATCTCGCTTCTCTTCGAGAAAATCCAAGTTTTCAAGAAAATCCACTTCTACTTTTTCTAAAACCACTCCCTCTGACAAATCAAATGAGGAATGTTACAGGTGTGGGAGGAAGGGACACTTTGCTTCTGAGTGCAGAAGCAGGTCTTCTGATAAATCCAGACTACCCTCCTCTAACCGTACCTCCTCTAGGTTTGTCAGAACCAAGTCTAATTCTAATCAACCTTCTTTCCAAAAGACAAATATGTCTGTCTCCTCAAAGTCTGACCGGGCTGAGAAATACAAGGCAAAATATAAGAGAGAGAAGGAAAGAAATGAAACCTTGCTCAAAAAGGGAAAAGGTCAAATAACTGAAACCCATGATTGGGCAGATGAACCCACTTCTGAAAGTGACAAAGAAATGGCCAACCTTTGCTTCATGGCTAAAATAGATGATGTTGAATCCTCCTCTATGGCCCTTGTGTCTGCTGAGTGCTCTACCTCACCTACCTAGGTACATCCTTTTTCTCTCTCTATCTCTACCCTTCCCTTTCTTCGGACACTCTCTCTCTTCAAAAGCCTACCGAGTCCACCATCTTCAGAGAAACTGCATCTACTCATGTGAAGTTTGATGATCTTAAGTCATCATCTCTTCATGAGATGATGATTGGTGGATATCATCATGTGTTGGTGAAGATTCTCATAATCCTTTATCTAACTCAAATCGATATGTTCCTTTCTTCTCAAGGCACATCTCATCATAATGGTGAACTACCTATCTACTCATCTCCAATCCCTAATCTTCAGATAGTCTTCTCTGAAGATCAAGATCTCTCCTTGCTCCCATCATTACATTTCACACCTACCGATCTCATTTCTAATCATATCACCTCTCCTTCCTCCATCATCCATATTTGATATCTCATTCTCGTCTCAACCTCAAACTTCACCACAAATCATCCCACTTTCTCAACCATATATTCCTTCTTTACCTATTCCTGTCGATCTTCCATCTATCTCTCTCAAAGATGTTCCATCCAACTCTCACCTACAACATTCCTTTCTTCCTCATCTACCACCTGAAAAAAAAAATTTGTTCATCGGCCGAAGTACTGTTCATTCTTAAAAAAAAAAATGGTCACCGAAGTTTCGAAAAAAAAATTATTAATTTTTTTTACCGAATTACTGTTAAAAAAAAAGGTTGCTGCTGATTTGACTCTTCTTTAAAAAAAAAAAAAAAAAAGAAAAAAGGATTTTTTTCTACTTTTCCCAGCCGAAGAATAGTTTTTAAATAAATAAATAAAATTTATTTTTTGTTTCTCTTTTTTTCACTCCAGCCACTGGAAATCAAAAACCAATCATTTTCTTTTTTTTACACCATCACCACACTCACACTCCTCCCAACAACCCTCACCTGTTCTCTTCTCATTCGACTCTCTCTCTCCCTCACTCACCTTTCCTTCGGCCCACACCCCACCAAAACCCACCCCTTCTTTTTCTTTTTCGGCTCACACTACTCACCGACACCACACACCACCGAATCTCCCTTACCTCCAACCGAAACCCATCACCTCCCTTTATTTTTTTATCTTTCCCATACCATCTTCGGCCCCACACTCCCACCGAAAACCAACCACACACCCCTTCGGCCTTAGTCCATCCGAATCACCCTCCCCCCATTTTTTTCTCGGCTTCCTCAACCAGCCGACCCTCCCTCCTCCCACCCTCGGCTAGTCGAACCCCTCTCCCTCTCTTTCGGCTATTTCTCTCACTCTCTCTTCCCTCCTCGGCACCTCCAACTCTAAGCCCTCTCCTCGCCCCCCCTTCATCGGCAGCCGACCCCACCCCCTCCCTCACTTCGGCTACCGACCTCTTCCCTCACCCTCTACCGAATCCTCTCTCTTTCCCCTACCCTTCGGCCACCGACCCCTCACCCCTCTCTCCCCACTTCGGCGACCGACCCTCACCCCTTATCCCCCCCTTCGGCTACCGAAGCCATCCCCATCCCCTTATCACTCCACCTTTCGGCCTCCACCGACCCCACTTCGGCGACCACCTCACCCCCTTATCTCTCCACCCGATCACCCCATCCCCCCAACCCCTTGTCTTCGGTAACCGACAACCCCCCCTCCCCCTTATATCTCCCTCTCTTTCTCTCTCAAACCCCTCAACCGAACACCCCTTCTTCGGCTACCTATCTCGCTCGGCCTCTCCCTTCCTAGCCGAAAATCCCAAACCCCCTTATATCCCTATTTTTTTCGGCTCTCCTCCACCCAAGCCGAAAACCCCCGCTTATTCCTCCTTTTCGGTTTCCTCTACTCACCATAACCCACCTCGCTACCGAAGCCACACACTCTTATAACTCCCAACCCAAACACCCTCTAGCCGAACCCCACACCACCACCCTCACTTCTCCTCTTCGGCATCCAACCGAACCCCCAGCCGAACCCCTAGCCGAACATCCTTCGGCTCTTCTTCCCCTCCACCGATATCTCTCTCTCTCTCTCACTACCGAAGCCACCCCCCTCTCTTCCCTCTTGTGCCTCCCTAACGCCCTTCCCCCTCCCTCCTTCACACCGACCCCAACCACCCCTTACATCCTCTCACCCATTTTTTTTTCACTCTCACTCTTCCCCTTCCCAAGATTTTTTTACTACCATGTATCCCTCCCCATCCTTCCCCCTTCACCTTCCCCCCTCCCCTTCTTCCCATCTCCCACCTCTCTTCCAATTTTTTTTTATTTCTCGTTCAAAAAAAAAATGGGCCACTGAATTTATGGGTTCTTCGCGTCTTGAAATTTTTTCTGAGTGTCAGTACAATTTTTTTCTCTGTGTTGGTGTCATCATCAAATAGGGGGAGAAAAATTGTTGTGTCACAAATTGATTTGGTGATGAATCTTTTACCAACACTTAGAAACTCAAGAAGATCTATCTCAACAAGAGCTCTCTATCCACCAATCGAGCTCTTAACCCAGGTATGTTTTCTTTCATAACCTCTCCCGATCTACAATGGGGTGATGCTCGCGACACTCCGGTGTCCAAGGCTCCCTCATCTGTAGTGGCCCCATCTTCCCTATTCCCAAGTGAAGCCGACTAGCAAGAAAGAATATTCAAAGGCTTTCGGCACCTCCACACTAGCTAAGATGACCATATGACTGAAAGAACCTTCGGTTGTTGCCCCGGTCACATATCCCTCTTCAAAGCGGAGGCACTCACCTTCTTCCCCTCCCTCTCCTCTCAAGAGGTTGAGGAAGGTTTCAAGGGCCAAGCCACCTACTCCACCCACCGATTCTCCATAATCGGTAGGTGTTGAAATTTTCCCATCTGGGCCCGGGGACTCTGCTAAACCCAAAGCCATCTCCTTTGTATCCTCACTAAAGGATACAATTGTAACATCGGGGACCCCTATTATTCCCTCATCAACCTTTTCCTTGGTTGATAAGGATGACTTGGACTCCTTCCCTATCCAAGGTGCCTCTTCTCCACCTCACAGCCTATCACCCAGGATTCTCAGTCCTGATGCTTCTGCACGATCCAATGATGAATCTGCCCTTCCTGGAGCAGGTTCGGAGGATCCCGAAAATCTTCTGACTTCTTAGTTAAGAGGGAGTATGAGTTGAGGGGGAGAATCTTACCACTCAAGCTTAAACTCTGCTGAAACTAATTTTGCAATGGACTATGTGATCAAAGCCACCTGACATTAGTTGAGGGGGAGTATGAATTGAGGGGGAGCAACCAACCACTCAAGTTCAAACAATCCCGGCTACTGTCTTCTGTATCTTTGTATATATTTTGTCTTTCTCATTCTTTATTCATTGTATTCATTTATTCGTATGTATAGCTATACTTTTTCATTCTCTTGTAAATGTCAGATATACCAAAAACAAAAAAAAAAAAAAAAAACAAAAAAAAAAAAAAAAAAAAAAAAAAAAAAAACTAAAAGAATGGTCTATGTGAAAAGAACCCAAAAAGAGTAAAGATGGGTCAAAATGAATTTATTCAGTACACTCTTTGTTTTATTCTTTAGTATGGATGTCATCCTCAAATAGGGGGAGATTGTTGGGTCATCTGAAGATTTGAAGATGACCTCCTGATCTTCCATCTTATATCATCCTACTTAGAATATGTCTGAGGTTCTTTTAGCAGCTTGGTTTCTATACAAATGTTCGGTGAAGTCGAAGATCAGCCGAAGAAGACAAAGAAGGAGTACATCTCTCAAAGCGGATTGAAGATAGTCTCCTCAGCCTAAAGCCAAGCATGCCCAAGTGATCAACACCATCGGCCAGGATGGTGTCAATCACATATCTTCAGGAGTATGAATGTGTTCTCACATTTTCAGGAGCCGAAGATCTCTCAAGTCTTCGGCAGCCGATGATCTCTCCTTAGAAGCAGAAGATGTTCTCACATCTTCAGGAGCCGAAGATGCCTGAAGATTTCTTTCAAACACATTATACTTTTCTGACAAAGTATATTTGTGATATCTTGCTTTGATGTGGACCTCATCCCAAGATCAGAAAAAGTAAGTTTGTCTCCTACACTCTTTTAAGGAAAGGTCCACACCATCCCTGCAGGTCAACACTTCAAGACAAAGTCACTCCAAGACAAAAGGTACATCATGTACCATGCTGAAGACCTGTGTCCATCCCTTGCTCAACAGGTGTCTCATGCATTAAATGCATGAGACACTATAAATATGATGGATGCTTCAACATGCAAGATACCCAGCTCTACTACCTTCAAGTTCTCTAAGTGCCTGGCAACTTTCTCTCTACGAAGATCTTATTGTTTTCTAAGTGTTTTACAATTGTTCTTCATTCTCTATGTGTAAGATTGTTTGAACATATCTCATATGTTCTCTTCCGCAACAATCAAAGTTTTCTATGTGTAATTCTTGATTTCAAATCAATAAGAATTAAATTAAGTGAAAAATTGTGTGTATTGTATTCAACCCCCCCTTCTACAATATTTTTCTTATTTACTTACTGCTATTTGGGACCAACAAACTTAATTCCTAAATTTTCTTATTTCCTTTTACAAAAGGGTATCACAGTGTGTTATCACGTATTTTTTATGTTTACAAAAGGGTATCATAGTGTACTATCATATATTTTCGATCTTTACAAAGTGTATCACAGTGTGCATAACTTATTTTCGATGTTTTTTTCGATCTTTACAAAGTGTATCATGGTGTGCTATCACGTATTTTTGATGTTTTTTCGATTTTACAAAAGGGTTTCATAGTGTGCTATCATGTATTTTCGATATTTACACAGTGTATCATAGTGTGCATCATGTATTTTCGATGTTTATAAAGTGTATTACAGTGGGCATCATGTATTCGCCAGAATAATATTTGCTGGAGAGAGGAGAAAGAAGAGAAGAGATAGGAGATCTCAAAAATACCTAAAATTCCTTTAATTAAAATTTCAAATTAAAATTACCAAAATTATTGATTTCCTAATTTATCTTCTGATTTGTGGTTAAGATTAGATCTCACGATTACCACAGATAACTGAGTTCTCTCTTGAATGACCCCTATATATATATATATATATATATATATATATATATATATATATAATGCCATTTATATATATATATATATATATATATATATATATATATATACACTATATGGGTTAGGTTCAGAGGAAAATCTCAAAAAACGAAAAACTGAAGAACACTCTGGTAACCCTTCATCTGGATGGTATCTGGATGGTATTCACTTGTGCATACAAGTAATTTGTAACATGCACAAGTGCATAATGCACTTGAGCATAAAAACCAAAAAAACAACATAATTTACCTGTATGCACAAATGCATACCGTGCAGATGAAGGGCCGCCAGAGTGTTCTTCAGTTTCCCTTTTTTGACGTTTTCCCCTGAACCTCCCTATATATATATACATATATATATATATATATATTGTGCATACATGTAAATTATGTTATTTTTTTTGGTTTTTATGCACAAGTGCATTATGAACTTGTGCATGTTACAAATTACTTGTATGCACAAGTGAATACCATCCAGATGAGATTTTCCTCTGAACCTGACCCATATAGTGTATATATATATGTATGTATAGGATTTATATATATATATATATATATATATATATTAATGCCATTCATACATATATATATATATATATATATATACTCATACATACATATACATTATCCAGTTGGGTTTGAAGATTACCATTCAAAACCAAATTAGTATTAACACACAGTGGCCTCACAAGACCCTTCCCTTTCTGTCCAAACTCCAAACCACGGCCACACTCCACCGGTGGACTTCCTGCAACACGCAGACCCCCCCTCCCCTCTCCTGTATGAGTTCAAATTACTCACTTTCATCTCTTAACCTTCAAGCATTATCAAATAACATTAAAATCGTCGTTTTGGAACCCATTTTCTCATATTAAACCATAGACCATAAAAATTTCGAGATTGAGTTTTGGGTCACACAACCCCTTTTTGCTTCCTTCCTGCAATTCTTCCTTCCCTTTTGCTCTCGGTTCTGCTTGACAAGACAGGGCGTAGAATAATGATGTTCACTCCCGCCATTTCCTCCCTTAAACGATGGCCATTCTCCCTTTAATCGTTGTCTCTTTCCAATTTCCTCAACTCCCAATCCCACGTTCAATTTGAAAGTGAAAACCTAAATTCCATCTTTTCCCTTTTTTTTCACTTACGAAATGTTCAACTCTCATATTTGAGCTTTTACAAAGTGACCCTTGACTTTTGTTGATTATTAGTTTAAGCCAAGATTTTTGGGGTGTTACATGAAAGTTTATTTTCTTTCCTTCTCTTTCCTTTCTTTTCCTTCAATCTCAACAACACAAATACAAATATTTTTTTTCTTCTCCTTTCTTTTATTTTCTTTCATTCCATTTCTTTTCTTTCCTTCCAAAACTCGAGAACACAACGTAAGTTATTGAATTATATTAACAACACTCTCTTGAGAAATAATTAATTTATATTAATAATTCCAATTTTGAATTCCCGATAATAGTTCTCCCTTATTATGACGCTTTAAATATCATATTTAAATCACTTAAATAAATAAATGATTTATTGTAACCACCTCTTTAAAAATAAATAATTAAAATAGCAAATCCCCAATGTAAAATTATTTCAAATATTTCATAATGTCAAATACATAAGGTATTGCTTGAAATACCAATTGTTTAATTATAGGGACATCTTGATAATTATGCAATGATAAATAATTATTATAAGGTCAAAAGTAAATTTTATAAATCCAAATAAAGCTTGCTGAAATTTCTAGAATTGACATAAATCATATTTCAGGAACTTCAAGACTATAATTGTAAATTACTGAAACTTAAATATCTATGATAAAAAAATCAGTATATTTGAATGATAGAAGAAGCTCATGGATCTACCAAAGTTGCGGCTATGTAGCAAACAATTCTTACCTTTTTTAAGAGTAAATTACACCGGTGGTCCCGTGGTTTGCCCAAATTTTGAATTTGGTCCCTAAAGTAAACTATTTACGGTGATGGTCCCTAACTTTTTAATTTACTTTCACTCATGGTCCTTTTATAGTTAACGGCGTTAATGTCATCCAACCCCTTGTTTAAATCAAGAGGCAAATCAGTAATTTAATATAAAAAATAATTTACTCTCTATATTTAATTATATTTCCTCTGGTTCCATTGTGGGTATCCATATCTAACCACGACTTTACTGGATTACATATTCCTGTGGTTTAGCTTTCACCTTTCTTGAAAAAAATATTGATTTTTTGCTCCAAAAATTCAAGATTTTAGCTTCAGATTAACACTCAACAGTGCAGATATGAGGTGAGCAACTCAAATTGACTCAAATTTCAAAAGGGTTTCTTCAAAAATGGGGATTGATGTGCTAATAACGAGAAAAATGGTGGTTTTCTTCGTATTTGGTATGTGGTTTGTGGTGGCCGTCGTGGAAGTAACTGAAATTACAACAGTTTCATCACCACCACCATCGTCACCGCCACCACCGACATCGTTATCACCGTCATCAAGATGACCTTCAAGCTGCATTTCCGCCTTGTGGCTGTCGATTTGGAGTTCCCTTCGTTCAACCTGCATCTACATTCCTTCCTCAACGAACACTGTCCCTAATTCAATATGTGGTCTGCTGCTCAGCCTGCTCTCAGTCTTTTCCATTCTCTGGTCAACTGTATTTGCATTTCTGCCTTGTGGCGCTCAACCAAATCCTTAACTTGCTCATTTTGCATCATTTTTTGTTCAATCAACATCCGTACTTTTGCCATAAGGTTCCCAAAGTCATCTTTGACCCTTTCCATTGTCCCAATATGCATAATTCCCAGCTCTACCGATGCTTGCAATTCCGTCATATGCCTCTCAATATCTTCAACCAGTTTGGCCTTCTTTTTTGCCCTAGCCTCTATCTGCTTCATTGCTTTCGTTGGTGGTGCCTACAAAGTTCACAAGAATGTTATCCATCCAATATTTGTTGCCATCCTTTGACACAATACTACTTTAAACAAGATACCCTTCATTTGAAAGAATGCAACTTTGAAGTCCGTCGTGGGAATACTTGTCGGTGTGGTTCGATCCACTACAAGATGGGTGCTTGTCGTCGCCGTCGATGAAGACGATCGAATGATAAAAGAGTTTAGGAGGCCAAAGAGATTTTCGTTGAAATCTTGAAGATGATGTTTTTTATATTTAATAGATTTTTTTTAATTAAATTACTGATTTGCACCTTGATTTAAACAAGGGGTTGGATGACATTAACGTCATTAACTATAGAAGTACCATGAGTGAAAGTAACTTAAAAAGTTAGGGACCACCATCGTAGATAGTCTACTTTAGGGACCAAATCCAAAATTTAGGCAAACCATAGGGACCACCGGTGTAATTTACTCTTTTTTAAATATTATAAGTTAGAAAAACATATAAGCCAATGTTGATTTTTAGAACTTTCAGGTTTGGAATCGATCGTTTTGTGCTCCTTTTTCTCCTTTTTTTTACCATACATATTTACCAACATTTTGACATAAATAACATAATGTTTTGTCAAGTAATGAGTTCCACTTTCTCATTTAAAGTTTTGGTTTTCAAAACAAAACCCAACAACTTTGAACATTGATTTGGACCATGAAAACGTAAATATGAGATATGAGGTTACTAGGGTTCGATGGACATCTTAAAAAACGAAGCTAACCATATAAAGAACTTGGAGTTTGGTTTAGTATTGTTACCTTCAATCTTCGAAAAACCGAGAAAACTCAACTTTGTACTTCTAGCTCTTATTTCTCTCTCGATAATTGTTTAGAACTGTATGAACAAAAATGTTCTTTAAAGGGTGCTCCTCAATTATGTGCAAAACTTATGGCATATTAGTTGACAAATCAAGCCAATAGAGAGCCACAACCTACTGTCACTCTCAAAAACTATATCTGAAACATGTACGTCCTTTTGACAAAGCAGGTCCTCCAACTTTGGTAATACATGAATCCTTAACTTTTAGGGAGATAAATCTATAGTCGTAACCCGGATACTATTTGACCAATAACCATTTGCTAACATGTATTTTTATTTTTTATGACAACACATGTAACAGGTGACTATTTTTTATAAGAATTTTAACACATGACCTATTTTTGTAATGGAAAAGTTCAGAAAAACCTAACAAACTTTCTCATTTTGAATGGTTAAGCCTCTGAACTTTTTTCTGAATGAAAAACCCAATAAAATTTCTCACATTCAATGATTAAGTCCCTAAACGTTTTTTTAAATACATAAATCATTGAACTTTTAGAAATTGGTTACCTACATCCTTTTAACCCCTAAAAGTTACTTATACTGGCTAGAAAAGTTTTAAAGTGAAAAAACCTAAATCAACTTTACTGTTCTCAAATCCTAGGTTGTTCAAACCCCTCGCTGCTATAACAACCACATATTTCACATATCACATAATTTACATATTTCCCAGACATATCTCGAATACAATTAGGTCTTTCGATACAAAACTTTATAATACATCAAAAGTCACTATTAACTTTTTGCTAAATAGTATCATCGTACTAAAGATTCACATATCTAATATCCAAATTTGACTTCATGAACCATATAACTAAACGTCGAGCAAATACGGATAACTTCCGACAGATAGATAACATGGGAATAATTCACACTTTCCCTTTTCCATTATCACTAACACGTTGCTGACATAAAATGCACATTTAAAAAAAATAAGGGTTAAACCATACAGTCTAGTAAGGAAATCCCTGTCAGTTCCAAAATACCAAGAAATCAAATAATATGAAATAGTAAATCAGTTGATGAAATGAGCAAATTGATTTAAAATTCTTCCCATGAAACTAACCCCAACAGTCACCACAATTTAATCGCACACACCCCGGTAAGATCGAAATCAATACCCGTTGTGGCCCACCACACGAAACACATTCGTCGGCACTACAATCCCTGCTCGAATGTTATAGTCCTAGCACACCGCCTTATGTTGCGAAAGTTCATTTTTATCCCAAGAATCAATAATCACATTACATGAATTAATAAAAAAAACATGTAACAATTAACATATCACATTTTTCAATCCACGTTCAAACATATCAATAATATATGACATCGATATGTTAAATATTTGATAATATATGCATTTCATTTGAAGATAGTTAAAGAAAACTCACCTCGATATCGATATACGATAACACAAAGTTAACCGCTAAAAAAACTCAAAATCGAATGAAATTTTGAAATCAAATTAATACGTATCACAAACTAAACAAATAAACTTTACCAAAGCTCTTAACAACATCTAAAGTACCTAACCGATACCATGAAAGGCCCAAAAACGAACCATAAGAAAAACGAGAAAAAACAAAATTTTGCCACCACAGTGGACCACGCGACCCAGGTCGCGAGCTAAGTCACGTGGCTCACTGCCATCAACTTTTTCCCCTGTTTTTCAGCCTGCAATTTCCAGAATTCAAAACAAACCCAAAACCAACCGGTTTCTATTGATTCTCAAGTTCTAAGTGCATAAAAATGAAAAAGGAATGTCTTTTTTCATCCATAAAATGATTCCAACTAAGATTAATCATTTCACTAACCAACAAATCACAAAAAAATCACATTTAACTTAAAGATGGTGAAAATCCAAATATTCATAACATGGATTTAGAACATTAGCTAAGATTCAAAATAACTCAAAGAGTTCCAATTCCAAAGAGAATTATCTTTATAAACCTTACACCAAAAACCCAAAATAATAACCTAAACTTCAAACCGAAACAAATCAACCCATAAACTTAGAGTTCAAAGATTATTATAGAATCTAACTTGAAAAATATAATAAAGATGATACATTTGATAACAATATGAATAAAGCTTCAAAATTCCTCTTTTTCTCATTCAAATATCGAACTCTCAAGAAAACACACACACACACACACATTTTTTTGAAGTCTCAAAACCAATCTGGAGAATGACTAAGCTATGAAGGAATGACTCACCACATAAGGATCTCCTATTTCACCTTTAAACCTCCAAGTAGAAACAAGCATATTGAACCCTTACACTTCTATTAAACTTCATATATCCTACCAATGTTATTACAATATCGTCCCAGAATTCTATCAGTAAAAAAACGGGGATTTTTCGATCTCATCTCCGATTCCGATTCTTAGGTAGCATCATGACCCTTATGATAACGCCATTGAACTATTACTAAACCGATCTCTTTGTTTCTTAATATTTTTACTTTGTAGTCAATGATAGATTAAGGCTCTTCTATGAAGTGTAATCTCTCATCCACTTGAGCTTCAAGTAATGGTATTGCCTTATCAAAATCATCTAAACACTTTCTCAGAATATACATATGATACATGTTGTTAATACCGTTCAATTCGTACGAAAGTTCTAACCGATAAGCTATCTCACCAATCCAATCAATAATCACAAACGGCCCGATATATCTTGGACTCAATTTACCCTGTTTCCCGAATCGAACGTTTCCTTTCCATGGTGAGACTTTCAATATCACACTGTCCAACTCTATCAGTTTACGGAGTTTTTTGGTGTAGCTTTTCTGTCGATCCTGAGCCATTTTCAAACCTGTCCCAATCTGATTGATTTTATCAGGTAACTAAACAATTTCTAGTCTGGCTAACTGTTTCTCTCCTATTTCATCCCAACACAAAGGTGTTCTACATTTTCTACTATATAAAACCTCGAAGGGCACCGCTTGAATACTTGAATGATAACTATTATTGTAAGCAAATTCGATTAAAGGTAATTCACTAGTAAAAAAAAAGTATTTAGTGACGGTTAAAAACCGTTACCATAGGTATTCGGTAACGGTTTTCATGGACATAAAAATCGTCACCTATTTTCCGTCACTTTTGGTACATTTTTGGTTACGTTTAAAAAATGTTATCAAATCACATAAAAAACTGTTACCATACGCTAAAACTGTCATCTTAAATATACAAAAAAAAGTTGTTTTTTTTTTCTAAAACCGTTACCATAACATACAATGACATTTATTTTTAAAAACTGTCACCATAGAATAACATACGGTAACACTATTTTATAAAAATTGTCATCGTAGCATGACATGTTTTGACATTTATATTAAAAAACCGTCATCGTAGCATTACATGTGGTGACGTTTACTTTTTCAAAATCATGATCGTAGCATGACATACAGTGGCGGTTATTTGTCATAACCGTTACCATAGCATGACATATAATGACCTTCATTATTCAAAATCGTCACTGTAACATAACGTACGATGACGTTAATTTCTCGAAATAGTCACCGTAACATGACATACGCTGAGGTTTCTATTTAAAACTGTAACTGTAACATGACATACAGTGACGTTTATTATTTAAAACAGTCACCATAGCATGACCTACGTTGACGTTTACATTTAAAAAACATGACTATAAGATGACATAAGGTGACGTTTATTTTTCAAAATCGTCACCGTAACACGATATATGGTAACGTTTATTATTTAAAATCGTCACAGTAATAGACATATGGTGACATTTATTTATTCGAACCGTTACCATAGCATGACATACAGTGACGCTTATTTTTCAGATCCGTCATTGTAGTACGACATACGGTGACATTTGTTTTTCAAATCCGTTACTGTAGTAGGATGTATGGTGATATTTATTTTTCAAAAATGTCACCATAGTCATATGTACGGTGACGGTTTTGAAAACCAAACCATCAGCGTACCACGACATATTGTGACGTTTATCGTTCAAAAATGTCACCGTACCAAGACATATTGTGACGTTTATTTTTAAAAACCATCACCGTAAAGTGACATACAATGGCGTCTATTATTCAAAATCGTCACCGTAGTTGGACCTAAAGTGATGTTTTTTTTTTCAAAACCGTCATCATAGCACAACATACAGTGAGATTATTTTTCAAAACCGTCACTGTAAAGTGACGTAAAGTGACGTTTATTTTTCAAAACTGGCATTATAGTATGACATAGAGTGATGTTTATTTGTCAAAACCATCAATGTAAAGTGAAGTATGGCAACGTTTATTTGCCAAAATCGTTAGTGTAGCGTGACATACAATGACCTTTACTATTCAAAACCGTCACCATAGCATGATGTACGGTGATGTTAATTTTTCAAAAAATGTCACCATAGCATGACGTACATGACGTTTATTTTTAAAAATCGTAATTGAAGCTGAAATATAGTGACATTTATTTTTTTAAACTGTCACCGTAGTATGACATACATTAACGTGTATTTTTCAAAACCGTCACCGTAATATAAAATACGGTAATGTTTCTTTTTCAAAAACCATCATTGTAACATGACAAAAAGATGACGTTTATTTTTTAAAAACCATTACTATAACTTGACGCACAAAGTCGTTTATTCAAGCGTCACCACAATATGATGTACGGTTATGTCTTTTTAAAACCCATTATCATAGACTACTTGTTGCGAAAGGTTTTAATAATATCTGGAAAAAAAACTAAAAGAAGTTGAAAATAATTATCAATATATAAGAAACTATTAAACTAGTACTGATAATTATATGAATAATATTTCCACAGACAAATAATAACAAATTTATTGTGTCAAAAAAGTTTAAACACTTATAATAATCTTATGCATCAATCAATATTTTTCTTATTAAATGTACTCCTTGTACGCTTTGGCATCTTTAGCTGATCAACAGTTGTGTACTCTTTTTTGTCTTCTTATTTTGCTTCTCTTTATGCTCATCAGAAGTTGTTTGTGGTACCTGCAAAAGAATACAAGTTGAACCAACATATAAGTTGTATAAGATATAATAGTAATCGGGTCTTTGTGGATAGTGGTCATTATAAAGTCTGAAACTTTGCAATGGCTTCCCACCATATAAGTTGTATAAGATATAATGATAATCACATATTTAATATCTTCGTACCCATTGTTGTATACATTTAGACATGCAATATTGTCTATTAAAACAAATGAAGAACTAAATTAGATAAGCAACTGACCTTTGAGTCCGGGTTCACAAGGCTTTTCGGCCAAGCGACAAAACTTTCATAAGCGTCTCCTACAGTCTTGTGCTCACCCGATTGGATGGCTAAAAATGCAACTTGTTTTATTGTTTTGTCAATTTGAGACTTTGTAGCAATTAACCAGAAGTGAAACTCCATGAACGATTTGTCGTGAAGATGAGTACAAGATAGTCCCAGTTGCAACAGTGTTTCTTCGATCTGGATGTGCCAATCTACATTTTATAGCCTACAAAAACTATATTTCGTGTGAACATCGTAAAGATCAACGTTAAAAAAATTTATAATACATATAAATAGCACACCATTAAGATTTCATTTGCAACACTTGAGATGGTGTAGTCTTCCTACGAACCACCCAAAATCGATAATACAAGCACATAACATGTCTTCAATTGTTTGAATTATTCGTTAACTTTGATCGATTGTCTGTGGATGGTAATTCATACTTAACTTTATCAGGGATCCCATCTCTCTCTGGAACTCTCCAAAACATCGAAGTAAATCAACTGTCTCGATCCGATATAATCGATAACGGTACACCATGACGAGTTACCACTTCATCGATATACAACTTTGCCAATCTTTCCAACGTGTACGATTCTTTTATCGTTAAGAAATGAGCGGACTTTGACAATCAATCTACAATAACCCATATACCATCGAAGCCCTTCAGTGTTGTGGGCAATTTCATTATGAAATCCATCGTGATATGATCCCATTTTCAAACCAAAATTTTTGACGATTGTAACTTATCGAACAATTTATGGTGCTCCACTTTAACCTGCAAACAAGTTAAACAACGCTCCACATATCGAGCAAAATCTTTCTTCAGACCAAGCCACCAATAAAAATTTCGTGAGGTCTAGTGAGTTATCTCTAATATAGGTCACGCCAAGGCCACATAAAAGATTTATCGAAATATAAACCAATTTAGCTTTTAAAATAACACATCATACTTACAAACACGCTTTTGGCACACACTACCCGTCACGCGGAGGTGACAGCGTGTCTGGCTCATACTGTCTTATTTGGGACACCCCCCAAGGCATATATGGGACACACCACCCGATATGAGCACAGGCGGGACACACCCCCCGACTTGGCCATCTCGGTAACAACAATGTATGCATAGATTTCCACATATCAAGAACGATAAAAACATAACTTGCATTAAAGGACAAAACATAACTCGCATTTAAAAAAATCTCGCATATACGAAATATCACGTAATCATCAACGAGAATTGGGTTAGAAAAACTCACATGTCGTCCTTGCTAAGACTTTCCTACTTACGCTCCCCGACTTGGCCGTTTACCTAAAATTACGGAAAAACATAAAAAGGTAAGTTATGGACTCCTACTAACATAAAGCCCACACACGGCCATATCCGGCCCATGCCGCCCGGTCACTCCCGACCCACATCATCCGGGTCTCCCCCATTCCACACCACCCGGGTCTCCCACGGCCCCCCACCTCCCGGGGCATCCCGCCTCCTAGGCGCTCTCGACCCAACCCGACTCATGGGTACTCCCGGGGCTCCCGATTCCTGGGTTTGACCCCGATTCACCCCGTCTCCTAGGGTTATCCTCTCCCGGACCTCCTCCAGTACTCCCCCACTCCCGGGTTCCCCCAGTTCCCCATCGATTCCCGAGTCAGCCGTCTCCCGGGTTCCCGACACTCCTTATCCAGGTCTAGACGATTGGGCGATTAAGGGTTTTGGTGTGAACCCCAAAATCTCAGATTCTCAAACTAATCTTTATAAAATGAATGATTTGAACAACTAACGATTAAGGATCATAACATTAGTCATTTTTATCCCATTCCAACACAGACCCACTTCATTAAAATCACTTTCAATCAATCATAAGAAGATGCCTACCCACTTTTACACACAAGTCTGATTATGAAGCAATCGATTTACAACAAAGGTAAGAGATAGGAAATGGAGATTACTCTGATTGTGATTGATGAAGAATCCTCTCTGAAACCTCTAGTTTTCCCTTAATTTCTCTTTCTAGCCCCAATCCTTCACACGCACACAGAGAGTCCTTCTTGCTTTCAATATCCTCCAAGAGTGGTAAAATGATTAGGCGGCTTTAGGATTAGGGTTTTTAACTCTTTTAATCAAAATAACCGTTAGGCCCCTCCTACTTTAAGTTTTAGCCAACTACTCACCCAAACTTCCATTAATAAAACAAAATGCGGTTATTACGCATACCCGATTCATCGTATCCATAAATTTTATTGGTGCATTAGTCAAACCGAATGGCATAACAAAGAACTCGTAATGACCGTATCGGGTACGGAATGCATTTTTCGACACATCTTCTTACCGAACTTTCAACTGATGATAACCTGCTCGTAAATCATTTTTTGAGGAGTAATTAACACCAACCAGTTGATTAAAAAGGTCATCGATTCTCGGAAGCGGATATTTATTCTTTATTGTGAGTTTATTGAGTTCCCGATAATCGATACACATTCTCATCGACCCATCTTTTTTATTTACAAATAATATTGGTGCACCCCACGGAGAAGTACTAGGTCTGATAAAATCTCTATCTAACAATTCATGCAACTATGACATCATTTCTTTCATTCCAGACGGAGCCGATGGTACAGTGCACGAGTAATCTGTGCGACCCCAGGTATCAAATCAATTATAAATTCAATCTATCGATCCGGTGGAAGACTAGTCAAACCATCTGGGAAAACTTTTGGGAATTCACTGGCTACTGGTATGGTTTCATTAACACTCTTTTCTTTCTTTGTGTCAATTACATAGACCAAGAAACTTTGACAACCTTTCTTAACACATATATGGGTTTTTAACATAGAAGTCAAACTAGTATGTCGGTATTGATCATCTTTTTATTGCACACAATGTTGGCTTGATTTTTAGCGAACCAATCCATTCCCACCACCACGTCAAATTCTTTTAAAGACATGGGGAACATTTGAAGAGGTACCAAACACCCCTCCACATTTGTACAACAATTATCAAAGATTTCATTAATTGAAACCTGATTATTATTAGTAGTCTCTATTACTAACACATAATCTAACACTTTAGGTTTCATATGCAAACTAGGGGGTTCAAAAATCCGACCAACCCTATTAACCCAACCCAACGCGAAATAACTCAACTCGAAGCACCCGATGTCTAATCGAGTTGTAGAATCTTCAAAGTGTAGGTATTGGGTTTATGTTGGGTTACTTTTATTTGAACCCAACCTGACCCAATGAACTCAATATCCTTTTATTTCCTGGATTTAATATGAGTGTTGAGTCTCTATTAATATGTACATTAGGCAATTACATTATCACGTACCCTCTTCATATACGTATATTTTCAATCTATTCTCCATCTCTGTATAACTCCTTTTTATATATGTTCAATAACTGTGAACATATATATATATATATATTATATAATTTTATATACACATATAATTGAGAAAATTAATTGAATGTGATATACTTAAGATTTAAGAAGTATAGATAAGTTGTACCAAATAGTTGATGATGAAAAAGAAATTATGAGTAAGATAGAGAAAACTAGTTAGGAGAATATTTTTATGTACCAAAGTATCAACCAGACCAACTAGACTAACCTGATCAACCCGTACGGTTTGAGTTGGGTTGGGTTGGGTTGCACTATGTGTTGGATTAGGTTGAGATTTTTAAACCACAAACATCGATCGGGTTGGGTTGTTCAAATGCCTTCAACCCGATCAACCAACCTGTAACACCCGTAAATTCCTGTCTGTGAAAGCCAATCCCTTGAGAAATCCTTGATTCTGATCATAGAATTTCATCCCTTACGCCTTACCTTTTAAGCCTTATCGCATCGTAGGTGCTCCGGATGAAAATGGAAGAAATACACTCTGGGCGATAGTACCCTGGCGATAGTGCCCTGGGCACAATCGCCGGGCACAATCGCCTGCGGCCTCTGGTTGTTTTAAATTCGATTTTGAGCATCCCCACCTCATTATTCTCAACCCCTTTCACCCTTTTTCTCTCTAGAAATCGAACCCAAACCCTAAAATCGGTTTCTATGTATCCATGGCACCAAACCTATCATGTTCCAAGTGTTCTCCCCCACCCAACAAAGATTAGAAGCTCCACCTTCATCTTCCTCATCAAGTTCAACGGTTGGGAGCTCGGGTTGAAGTGTTGGATTGGGTATTCTCGTAAGTCTCATCATCTTCAAGGGTAAGTTTTCTTGTATTAAGGTTATAAATGTTCCATTGATGGTTTCTTAGTGTTTGGTTTCTCAAATCTCGGATTTGGTAGTTTTGGAGAAACTAGGGTTTTGTTATTATTTGGGGTTTCTTGGTATATTGTTAGGGGATTGTTTATACATGGTTGGATATGGTTACTTATGGTTTGGATTGTATGGATCTAGGTTTTGGAAGTTTCCGGCTTGAGGATTCGAGCGGCCTTCAAAAGAGCTCGTTGGGTGAAACCTAGATTTAGCCTAAATCTAGCAAGGTGAGTTCAATTTGATTTGTGAAAACGGTGTACATGCCAAAATGTGTATTTTAAAGTGTTTTACATGAAATGGTTAACTGCTGATAAGTTTCGAGTATCTTGAAGTAAAATGTGTTTTACTTAGTTATTTGTCAAAGTATGAGTATTTTGATAAGTTTTCATATTTGGTGAACTTGGGTTGTGTTAACCTCTTAAAATGCTTCTATTGGGTTTTGAACGTTTCCAACAACTAAATAACATGAATTACGTATTCTTGGTGATTTTGTACAAGTAAATTCTAATTCATGTTAGATGCATTTGGTCTATTTGCATTCATAAACACTTTGGAAATCTTGACTTCCATCTCGTATGGAGTTTTGGGTAAATCTAGTATTTGAAGTACGTGTCTTCATAAACGGTATTTAAAGACATTTCACTATTGTGGAGACCGGTAATTATTGGTCAAACGGATTTTGAGCTCTTTAGCTCGGTATTGGCTTAAACGAGTCGTGTGGACATTTGTCCGGACTTTTAAACCGTTGTAGGTTTTGGATATGAGGACACTTAATTTGTGTCATTGGTGAGTTACATGTTTTGGGAGCTTTGGTCTTTCAATTGGAGTTATGTAACGTTAGACAGTGTGTAATGGATCCACAGGCACGTGTGTCAGTCTGTTTTGGGATGGTCAATTGGGTATTGCGGGGTTGAACTTCGATACCCATGTTTTATGACCGAAATTTTACAAGTGATCTCTAGGAGGGTTGAGTCGGCTAGTGCTACCGGAGTAGTAGGCGCTAGGACCTCCGCCGCTTGAAGTAATGCCTGGGAGGTATTCTTTAAGTGTGTCGGGCCTTCGGGATGGAGTTCTTCGGAATGATCCATCAAGGTCAACTGACTTGGGGTGACACTTGTAAAGAAGTCGTAGGGACACCGGGCTGGGATGCCGAGAGGTGTCATGCGATTAACGTTGTTTGGATGGTATACTTTTGTGTTCCCTCCACCCTCAACGGATACGGGTTTCCCCCGTTGTTGGCTATCAGTATGTTAAATATAAGAACATCTTACTTTATTGTCATTGGTTCCTTACGGTCGCGTGAGTATTGGACCAAGTGTCTATGTTTTCGGACGTACGGTATATGTGGTTTTGATAGCGAGTTATAGGTCGAGCATTCTGTCCCGCCCGCGTTTTGGGTACTTTGGGTTATAAATGGTTATTCATGTTTTTACCAAATAAGTGTCGAACTATGATCCCGTTTGGGTGAGTTATGCGTTGCGCGTTATATAAGAAATGTGTGTTTTGGAAGCTTTGCCTTTAAAAGTGCATATTATGGGAAAATGTGTCGTTACCATTTCTTAAGCGTAATATTTCGAAGGACCTTGCCTTAAATGGAATTCTTTTCTTTTAAAGATATATACTTATGTTAAAACTCTTGAGCTCACTAGGCGTTAGGCCTAACCTTTTTGTTTGTCGGCATGTGCATCAGGTTTCGAGGTTGAGAGTTGGTTCTAGCAATCCTGTGAAGAGTAAAGCCTTAGCTAGATCCGAAAGCAAGTATTCGGTGAAGTCTTCCGCTTTATGGAGATAGTGACTATGCATGGGTATTAGTAGCACCCGTCCCTTATAGTCTATATATATATAAGATGGTATACGTGCATTGTAGCTAAATCTGAATTCGTGGTTGTAGATGATTCATTTATTGATGTATTTAGAAAATTTTAAATAAGTTTCTATTTCCAAATTCGAGGGTGTTACAAGTTGGTATCAGAGCTTAAGTTTGAGAGAATTAGGTGTTGATTTAGAATGCCTAGACTAAAACTAGCGTTTTATAAGTGATTGTAAGTGAAGTTGCACATTAGGAACCTTAAGATAAGATATTATGGAGTTGATCGAGTCACTAGAAACGGGAAATTTGTCGAGGGTCACAAGGATTAGCATGTGCGGTACGTTCATAATGGCACCTGACCAGTGTTATGGTGAACCTGCATACTACATGTGTATACTTGAACTACCTTGGTATGACTACCGTTGGGGTAGTGAGAAGGTTTCTAAGTGAGTAATCTAAGGAAACGTTGATGTCTATAGCAATGTCACGTTGAGGTGATAGTTAAGTGCGTTGAATGCATTAAGTTGATCGTCTTGAGTAAGAATAATTGGTTGGAGTAGAACCTTGAGCTTACGGAATTGACGTTATACGAGGAGAGATTGTAAGGTGAACCGATGAAATATCCGAGTGTTGCTTTAAGATGTGGAGTATCCAGATGACAATAGTAGGAAATTGAGATTGTTTTCCTAAGATGCTTGATACACCCGGATGACATTAGTATGTCGGGTTGTTGAGAAGCGTAGTCCAGAGGGGTGAATGCCGACCAAATTCATGCACTAAAGTTATTTCTAAAATGAGTTTGCATAAATTGTTTCTCTTGTTCGCCAAACTTAAAGTGTTTTGGATTATAAAGTCTTAGTAAAACATTTAGCCCTCATCAGATTTTAAACCGTGAGCTTAATCTTGCATGAAATAGTTTTGTTGCACGTGGTTGCAATTTATATTGAAAATCTCTCCGTTCCTGTTTTGTGTTTAACGCTATCTTTAGACATCTTAAAATCCGTATTTTAATACCACATGTGGTATTGGGCAAGTGACTGTAGAATTTTTAACCTTGACATTGGATCTCCTCCACGTATGTTAAGGTTTTAAAGGAAGAGTTGTCCCGCTGTTCTTGAGTCGGGATTTTTCTGTGTAATTTTAGTTTGTATGAGTCGTGTTTAATTTTACGGGGTATAGTTTTGCGATCTTTTTGGGTTCGTAAGTGTATTTTGAGGTGCGTGAGTTTTAACTTTATGTCGTATAATTTACGAGCTTTTGAGCGTCGTATCTCATGAGAGTTTTGTTGAAAAGGGTCACTTTATCTTACGTGGTGGTTTTAAAATTTTTAACCTTTTTAGACTTATTGTCGTTTTACGCTCCTATGTCGGGAAACAGAGATTTGACACCGCTTGATTTTACCGTCAATAAAATTATGAAAGTTTAGTTGGGTTTATGACGTTTTATTTTATGACCATTCGAACCGCGTAAAAAAAAAAGAGAGAAATTTTGGAACGTGTAGATTGGCATTATTGTGTGCATTAATTTACGAGTTTTGTTTGATACCTTGCTTCATGCGAGTCTTGCATCTACACTTTTGCAACCGTAAGAGGCACCTTGAAAAATCTAAATGTCGCATGATTGCATCTTGAGTTTCACACGAGTAGATGTGCATACTTTTGGGTCGAATCCGACTTTCACTCGCGTGAGTAATATGCGAAATATTTATGTTGTCTTGTATTAAATTTTAATCTAAGCGTGCTTCGCTTGTTGACCTTGCTGTTATAAATTTTCCGCAATACATGAAATGAATTTTCGTATTGCATATCGTTGTAGTTACCATCTTGGTCAAATGTGTTTTATCGAGGCGACTTAAAGTTTAAACCCGATTTGAGAATTATTTGCATTCTTATTATTTCACCAAACTTTGGAGAATAAACTGTTGCATATGGAGTTGTTAATAATTTTATGTCGCAATGACTTTTGGGTTGGGAAGTCAGAACTTTAAAGTTAATTTGTGAATGTCTCTTTTGGGAATCGTACAAACTTTTATTGCACATGTTATAGTGTGGAAAGTTATCTTTCATATGCATAGTATAAATTGATGCATTACTAGGATCATGGTAGTCCGTTTGAAAATTTTGTTGCGCATCTCTTGTTACCGTTTTTATTAACGTAATTACTGATCGAACGAGTTTTGGAAATGGTTTTATATGCGTTGTGTTGGTAACCAGTTTTGAAACCTATCGGATGGGCGATAGTGTGTAGTCACTGTATGGTTATTAGTTATAAAACTTGTGTATTTGAAAGTTTTATAAAACTTTAAATTGGCATATTATTTGAAAAACCTTGAACTCAGTAGGCCTATAGATTTAAACCCGTAGAAAAAGGGAGTTGTAATTAAGGAATAAGGAAGTCCTTGGGATTTGAAGCGTCGGAGGATCCGCCTTGCGGTCAGTCTTGGATTTTGGACTTGGGTTTTCGAATCTGCGCGCGTTTGTATTAATGGAATTAGTAGACTTAAGTCTTCCCGGTTATTTAAGGGGCGATTTTATGCTCCGGTGATCATGCGAGTTAAAGTGTTAGGTAACTATTGGCATTTAGATTGGGTTTCGTTTTGGTGGTTTGCTCGTCGGTGTGACACCAAGGCTTATGTGGGTGGTGTACCGTCTTAGCGGGTTCCGCGATTAAAAGAAATTTTGGTGATCTGTCGGTTAGAGATGTAAGATTTGAAATTTTAGCTCTCTGTTAGGTGTCAACCTTAGTGCGACAATCCGTCTGGAATGGAATTTTGGGCGGGATGTCCACGTTTTCGAGGTCACCGTTTAGTCCTAGGCGTCAACTTGTTTTTCTTGAGGTCGTTGGATCTTGGAATGTATGGATGTAAGCCGGTTGGTTATGGAAAATATTGTCCTTTCAGTGATGGAATTTGAAAGGAGTTTGGGTGTTGAGGATTAAGTATCGATGTGTTTAAGCATTTCCGTGGTGGTAAAGCTTGTGTTAAAGGATTGTTGTGAGGATTGGTGTTGGAACGGAGTTGAGTGTTGACCGAATCTGGGCTAAGTAGTAACTGAAGGACGCTTTGGTGCGCCTTAGAAGAATATCGTTATCGATATTAAGAATGGATCAGTTGAAATATGAGGAACTTGGAAGTTTAGTTTCTATCTTTGACGTTGTGTTCGGAACCGTAGATCCGAAGGAAAGTTTGGTCAGCGAGAATTTGGGGTCACTAACTACCTGGAGGTAGTAATTGTCACCTGAGGTTGGGAGACGACCATAACCATGTGAGTAAAAGGTTATCTTGGAGAGCTAGTGTACGCTCGGTTATGAGTATATTGTGCCCAAGAGGGGCAGCAATGTGAGTATCGGTGTAAGGGACGTGTTGGTGGTGCTAGCAACGGGTTAAGGTCAATCTTCCTGCGAGTGAGATTTCATGGGAACCTAGATTTCGAGGACGAAATCATTCTAAGGTTGGGAGGATTGTAACACCCATAAATTCCTGTATGTGAAAGCCAATCCCTTGAGAAATCCTTGATTCTGATCATAGAATTTCATCCCTTACGCCTTACCTTTTAAGCCTTATCGCATCGTAGGTGCTCCGGATGAAAATGGAAGAAATCGGGGCTCGGGACACTTTGGACGATAGTGCCCTAGGCACAATCGACGGGCACAATCGCCAACAGAGTGGTGCCCGCGGTACAGTTTGGGCGATAGTGCCCTGGTGAAAGTGCCTTGGGCACAATCGCCGGGCACAATCGCCTGCGGCCTCTGGTTGTTTTAAATTCGATTTTGAGCAGCCCCACCTCATTATTCTCAACCCCTTTCACCCTTTTTCTCTCTAGAAATCGAACCCAAACCCTAAAATCGGTTTCTATGTATCCATGGCACCAAACCTATCATGTTCCAAGTGTTCTCCCCACCCAACAAAGATTAGAAGCTCCACCTTCATCTTCCTCATCAAGTTCAACGGTTGGGAGCTCGGGTTGAAGTGTTGGATTGGGTGTTCTCGGAAGTCTCATCATCTTCAAGGGTAAGTTTTTTTGTATTAAGGTTATAAATGTTCCATTGATGGTTTCTTAGTGTTTGGTTTCTCAAATCTCGGATTTGGTAGTTTTGGAGAAACTAGGGTTTTGTTATTATTTGGGGTTTCTTGGTATATTGTTAGGGGAATGTTTCTACATTTTCGTATATGGTTACTTATGGTTTGGATTGTATGGATCTAGGTTTTGGAAGTTTCCGGCTTGAGGATTCGAGCGGCCTTCAAAAGAGCTCGTTGGGTGAAACCTAGATTTAGCCTAAATCTAGCAAGGTGAGTTCAAGTTGATTTGTGAAAACGGTGTACATGCCAAAATGTGTATTTTAAAGTGTTTTACATGAAATGGTTAACTGCTGATAAGTTTTGAGTATCTAGAAGTAAAATGTGTTTTACTTAGTTATTTGTCAAAGTATGAGTATTTTGATAAGTTTTCATATTTGGTGAACTTGGGTTGTGTTAACCTCTTAAAATGCTTCTATTGGGTTTTGAACGTTTCCAACAACTAAATAACATGAATTACGTATTCTTGGTGATTTTGTACAAGTAAAGTCTAATTCATGTTAGATGCATTTGGTCTATTTGCATTCATAAACACTTTGGAAATCTTGACTTCCATCTCGTATGGAGTTTTGGGTAAATCTAGTATTTGAAGTACGTGTCTTCATAAACGGTATTTAAAGACATTTCACTATTGTGGAGACGGTAATTATTGGTTAAACGGATTTTGAGCTCTTTAGCTCGGTATTGGCTTAAACGAGTCGTGTGGACATTTGTCCGGACTTTTAAACCGTTGTGGGTTTTGGATATGAGGACACTTAATTTGTGTCATTGGTGAGTTACATGTTTTGGGAGCTTTGGTCTTTCAATTGGAGTTATGTAACGTTAGACAGTGTGTAATGGATCCATAGGCACGTGTGTGAGTCTGTTTTGGTATGGTCAATTGTGTATTGCGGGGTTGAACTTCGGTACCCATGTTTTATGACCGAAAACTTTACAAGTGATCGCTAGGAGGGTTGAGTCGTCTAGTGCTACCGGAGTAATAGGCGCTAGGACCTCCGCCGCTTGAAGTAATGCCTGGGAGGTAGTCTTTAAGTGTGTCGGGCCTTCGGGATGGAGTTCTTCGGAATGATCCATCAAGGTCAACTGACTTGGGGTGACACTTGTAAAGAAGTCGTAGGGACACCGGGCTGGGATGCTGGGAGGTGTCATGCGATTAACGTTGTTTGGGTGGTATACTTTTGTGTTCCCTCCACACTCAACGGATACGGGTTTCCCCCGTTGTTGGATATCAGTATGTTAAATATAAGAACGTCTTACTTTATTGTCATTGGTTCCTTACGGTCGCGTGAGTATTGGACTAAGTGTCCATGTTTTCAGACGTACGGTATATGTGGTTTCGATAGCGAGTTATGGGTCGAGCATTCTGTCCCGCCCGCGTTTTGGGTACTTTGGGTTATAAATGGTTATTCATGTTTTTACCAAATAAGTGTCGAACTATGATCCCGTTTGGGTGAGTTATGCGTTGCGCGTTATATAAGAAATGTGTGTTTTGGGAGCTTTGCCTTTAAAAGTGCATATTATGGGAAAATGTGTCGTTACCATTTCTTAAGCGTAATATTTCGAAGGACCTTGCCTTAAATGGAATTCTTTTCTTTTAAAGATATATACTTATGTTAAAACTCTTGAGCTCACTAGGCGTTAGGCCTAACCTTTTTATTTGTCGGCATGTGCATCAGGTTTCGAGGTTGAGAGTTAGTTCTAGCAATCCTGTGAAGAGTAAAGCCTTAGCTAGATCCGAAAGCAAGTATTCGATGAAGTCTTCCGCTTTATGGAGATAGTGACTATGCATGGGTATTAGTAGCACCCGTCCCTTATAGTCTGTATATATATATAAGATGGTATACGTGCATTGTAGCTAAATCTGAATTCGTGGTTGTAGATGATTCATATATTGATGTATTTAGAAAATTTTAAATAAGTTGCTATTTCCTGATTCGAGGGTGTTACACAACCCGTGAGCACCCTTAATGCAAACGATCAGTAAATGAGGGAGACACAAAGGAACGATTTGCACCAAAATCATATAGTACTTTAGTACATACTGAGTTTACTAAAATTGTACTTATTACCACATCAGGAGTCTGTTCGGCCTCAACCGTAGACATCTAGAATGCACGTCGCTTTGTTTTTGTTTGATCGTGCTTTCGTGTATCTCCCCTATTTTCTTAACAAACCCTGGATGATTAGTTCCCCGACCTTTCAGTTGTGGTAATCAAGTCTGATATGCTCTGGAGAATTACACTGATAACAACGTCAAGTGTTCTACAATCAAGAGCAACATGACCCAATTTCCCACATCTGAAACAATGCTTCTAATCATGACTACATTTACCTCGATGTATTCAGTGACATTTTGGACACTGCCTCTCAGCAAATCCGGGACTCCGATGATTATCAAATTGGGTAAACTTTTGTTTTCTAGGATCACTTGGAGGTCCTTTCCACTTTCTTTTCTCACCCGGCTGTCGATTTCTATCCTTTTCAGTTGTTTCCGTAGCATCAAATGCGGATGTAAAAGTTTCGAGACGCATAGTTATGATAAGTCCCCTAATAGAAGAGTGCAGTCCCCAAACTTACTTATCTTTCTACTCTACGTTTTTCTTAGGATACGTAACATTCCACAAATCGGGATTTTTCTAAAAATCTTGTCGTCCATTCCTGAACAATTGAATTATCCTGCTCTAATCTAAGAAATTCTTCTTCTAACTCTCTTACTGCTGCTTTTGGACAATATTGTTCTTTTAAGGGCTTCAGTAAACTCATTCTAGGACATAGTTGTAAAATATCTTATCCTTTTGAAGTTGTCATAAGTTCCCACCAATATAAGGCATCAAATTTTTGTACATCAAAACGAACATAACTCTAGTCTTCATTTCCACATTTACTAGTATTGAAGATTGATTCTATTTCTTTCAACCATTTTTATAGCTTTGACAAGATCATGTTCATCGGAATAAATTGGTGGTTTACATACTAAGAATATTCTATACTCACATCATCTAGTATCAGTAATATGTGGAGCATTTACCTCATTCTCTCTAATAGGTTCGGGATTCACTGATTTTCTGTTTCTGAATGTGAGGATGTCTAAACAAAGATTGTAAATTAGTTTGGAGTATATTCATTGCAGCATCTAAGTCTCCCTGTGTAACATATTCGGATGTTTGAGCTCGATCCCGACCTCTGGCTCTATGTCTTCCTCGGTCACTATTTGAACTTTCTTGAACTGAGGCTTTTGTTCCGGTGGTAATCCCCTACTTAATGCTCTTCCCCATCCCCGACTTCTTCCCCCGACCTCTACTTCTGACATATGTAGTTTCAGGATTTGCCTCAATTTCAATTGCCACTCTTCCACGCCCTCTGCCTCTTCCTCGAGTATTTAAGGGTTCAACGATCCGCACCTTCTGAGTAACTGAAGCAAATCATCCGGAACGACGAGAAATGGCTGCCATCTGTTAAATCACAAAATAAATACATTTAATCACATATCCAAATAAAATAAAGTATTCAGTACAATATGCACCTGTAAATTCATAATTACATTGCCTAGATGTAATATGAATTTACCTTACATGTCGTGCTTTATACTTATTATATTTAATATCCCACAGGGTTCTATCATAACAAGGACATCTTAATTTCACATAAATTCATTTAGTTTCAGTCAAGGTATAAATTCAAATAACTAAATACCTTAAACTTAGGTTATGATACCAACTGTAGCAAACAGCATATTTCACATAATTTCATATTTCCCAGACATATCTGGAATACAATTAGGTCTTTCGATATAAAACTTTACAATACATCAAAAGTCACTATTAACTTTTTGCTAAATAGTATCATCGTATAAAAGGTTCACAGATCTAATATCCAAATTTGACTTCATCAACCATGTAACTAAACTTCAAGCAAATACGCATAACTTCATATAAATAGAAAACATGGGAATAATTCAGACTTTCCCTTTTTACTTTATCACTAACATGTTGCTAACGTGAAATGCACATTTTAAAACAAAATGAGGGTTAGAGCATAAGGTTTAGTGATAAAATTCCTGTCAGTTCCAAACTACCAAGAAACCAAATAATATGAAATAGTAAATCAATTATCGATTAAATGAGCAAACTGATTTAACATTTCTCCCATGAAACTAACCATAACAGTCGCCACAATTTAATCACACACACTCTGATAAGATCGTAATCAATATCGGTTGTGGCCCACCATATATAACACAGTAATGGGCACTACTCATAACCCATGCTCGTACCGTTACAGTCTTCTGTTGTGAAAGATCGTTTTTATCCCAAAAATCAATAATCATGTTACATGATATAATAATTAAACATGTAACAGTTAACATACCAAATTTACAATCTACGTCCAAACGTATCAATAATATACGACATCGATATGTTAAATATTTTATAATATATGCATTTCATTTTTAAAATAGTTGAAGAAAAATCACCTCAATCACGATATACGATAACACGAAGTTAACTGGTAACAAAACTTGAAATCGAACGAGAATCTGAATCAAATTAATACGGATCACAAACTAAACATCAAACTTTATCAAAGCTCTTAAAAACATCTAAGGTACCTAACCGATACCCCGAAAGACCCCAAAACGACCCAGAAGAAAAACGAGAAAAACCAAAATTTTGCCACCGTAGTGGACCACGCGATCCATGTCGCGAGCTAAGTCGCGTGGCTCACTGCCATCAACTTCTTCCCCTGTTCTTCAGCCTGCAATTTCCAGAATTCAAAATAGATCCAAACCCAATCAAATTCTATTGATTCTCAAGTTCTAAGTGTATAAAAATGAAGAAGGAATGTCTCTTTACATCCATAAAATGATTCCAACTAAGATTAATCAATTCACTAACCAACAAATCATATTAAAACGATTACATTAACTTAAAGATGGTGAAAACCCAAATATTCATAACATGGATTTAGAACATTAGCTAAGATTCAAAAGAACTCAAAGAGTTCCAATTCCAAAGAGAATTACCTTTATAAACCTATCACCTAAAAACCCAAACCAAACCCAAAAATATATGACCGAAACTTCAAACCTAAACAAACCAACTCATAAACGTAGAGTTGAAAGATTATTATAGAATCTAATTGAAAAAGATACTAAAGATGATACCTTTGATAACAATATGAAGAAAGCTTCAAAATTCCTCTTTTTCTCTTTCAAATATCGAACTCTCAAGGATACATTTTTTTTATGTCTCAAAACCAATCTGGGGAATGACCAAGACATGAAGGAATGACTCACCACATATTTCACCTTTGAACCTCCAAGTAGACACAAATAGCCTAATGAACCCTTAGACTTCTTTAAAACTTCATAAAACTTACCAAGGTTGTTACAACCATCACATTGTCGTCTATTCTCTATCACCAAACATTATCGTCATTGGACCCTGCCATCTATCTCCCTCTTTTTGTATTTTGATTTTCCCTCCTTTTTAATTTGTCTATACGTGCTCCATTAAGTTGTTATAAAAGAGGGAAAATTGAAAGACAAAAAAACATATCCAAAAAGGAGACGATGGCAGGAGCCAACGGCGGCGATGGTGGTTATGGAAACAAACAATAATGGGGTAGTGAGGGGGAGGGATGCCTTTGGTATAAAGGGTTTGAAAGGCATAAGGTTTGGATACAGTAAAATTGCTTTAGTTTTTTTTATCACTTTAAAACTTTCACTTTCTTAACCCGTTACAGATAGTTTTTTTTTTTGTTAAAAGAATGTACGTAACTAGGACTCAAGTCAGATGGGTTATTTAATTGAAAAAAATGTTTAATACTTAATCATTTAGCATGAGAAAATTCAATTTGTTTTTCATTCAAAAAAAAGTTTAGGGACTTAATCATTCAAATGGGAAATTACATGGGGTTTTCTTATTTTTCCTTTTTTGTAATGACCAACGTTTTAAAACAGCTACAAATATTTGTACAGGTGGGGTCGGGCCTGATATCCGAACAGTGATATATACATATAAGTTTACAAGATATTTTGGTAAAACGTTTAAAATTTTTGAAGTTTCTACAATATAAGATTTATAAAGTATTATGTACAAATCATTAATGTATTAGGAGGTACGTTTTATTGAAAAGTTTTGGTTGAAAGCAGTCTAACATTAGATGGAACAACAAAATATACGGATTTGAAAAGTCTAACGTTTTGGATTCAAATCCTCAATCACATGCATTTTATGTATTTGATTTTTTTTTTCTTGTTTTCTTGTTATAGAATACCGATTATTTGGAAATGTAAGTGTAATTTAAGGTGATTATAGAGATTAGTCTGTGTAGTAATAGATTTCACATACTACGGAATTTTTACGATTTATCAAATGCTTACCCTGTAAGTGCTTATCAAGTCACTTACCTTACCAGATGAACGCGACAAGGACTGAGAATCTTACACGTTAATAGCGATGGCAAGGACTTATGGGCTCTTTACCCAACGCTTACCCGGTAAGCGTTTACCCGTAATAGTCAATACTTTCACTTAATTTATCGGTTAAGATTTTAGTTCATTAATATTCTCAATCCTTGTCTTCATGTCCATCCGACAACCGGTAAACACTTACTGGATAAGCGTTTAATAAACGGCTCCTTAGAGTCTTACTCTGTAAGTGAGATTGCGACTCTTACCCGGTTAATGCTTACCGGGTAAATTGTTGCATATATATGATGTCATTTTGATGGACTAGAATGATACCCGTTAAGGTATGTGAGAGTGTTGACGGTAAACAGTAAATGCCTACCGCGTAAGAGTTTGGATAAATAGCCCCTTAGTTTTCTCTTAGAAACATGTATTTAAAAATATTAGAATAATTTAACATATTTATTTACGATTAAACATAAATTTCAGATCTTTTAATGATTAACGGTGTAATTTCTATTTTTTATTTAAAGAAAATAATATATTGGTCATTAAATTGTATAAATCAAAATAAAATTATAATGAATTTACCTACAACAACCCGGCCCAACCATTTTCATTCTAACATAGCAGCCCATAAGTCAACAAGATTGCTTACCCAGCGGCCCAGCCCACCAGTCAACAACATCAGCAGCCCAAATTAGAGATACAAAGGAGTTCAAGATTGAAATGTGGTTCGGCCTATAAAATCTGGGCCTATTAAGCACGAAGCCGAGCTCAGGCCCAACCTTAAAACCTGATCAAGCCCCCTTTTTTCCAATACATGGTTAAAGCCTTTTTAAACCCAAAAAGGCCTGGAAACCCCGACCTAAAAAGCCCGTCCAAGTCCTCTTTCAACCCCAAAACCCAACAGATTTTAGCCCGATAAAGCCTCGCTAATTTTTGCTTACTAAAAACGGGCTTGAGGGCCCCGGCCCTTGTACCTCTCTAGCCCAAGTGACTATATTCTATACAGGTGGATTTGAGGTGATCAAAATATGCATCTAGACCTAGGTTTTGGCCGATTTCACACCCAATAAACAAGTTTGACGTTTTGCGGTAAAATGCTTCATAGTTGTGATCAATTTGACTTGTTTTTTTTTTTTTTTGAATCATTGATTATATGAAATAACATCTAAAATTTGATCAAATTTCAAGATTTTTTATGTGTTGATGAAACTAATGTCATATACGGTGTGTTCGGTCAAATCAATGGCCTTTGGTCCATTGTATTGGCTTGATTATCATACCAATCTACTTAACTATATTAGATATCAAATAAAAAACAAGAAATTGCAAGTTTAGCATAAATTTTTTTATCAAGTTAGTTTGATGTATCCATTGATAACTCGATTTACGTATCTCTTGTGTGAGTAGCGTATTGTTCATCTATATTGACGGTCAAACTATTGTGGTCGTCATGTTTTATGAGTGCACTAGGTGCACTGATTTTACGCCCCAACTCGACCGCACAAAACTACAATTTATCCTAATGGTTACATGAATTCATATATAATGATGAACCAAATAATTCACATCCCAATCTAATTATAAAATAAGCAACACAAGTTTAAGTGTTTTTTGTTTAAATGTTTATTACAATGATTTTCAAAAGTATATAATATTATCTTTTTGGTTCATAGTTCTAGTTTTTTAAATATCTCCATTACTTATATTTTACTATTTTTAGTTAGAATTATCTTGTACCTCTATCATTAGTGGGTCTTGTATTTTCTTTCTTTGACAACACCAAAGAATTACCTTAATATAAAACAAAATTTAATTTAATTTAGTTATTTACATTATGACGGACGATATTAGTGGTCGCATTGGCCAATTTGGCCACCATTCATAAATGAATAGATTCATCCCTTATTTATATGTAACTAGAAGTGTACTCGCACAATGCAGCTAGATACATCATGATTTTAATGTTTTCATTTTATTTTCTGTTTTTTGTCGATTTACATTACGATTTTGGATGGTTGTGAGAGAGTGATAATGATTTTTTTATATAAATTTGTTTAATTTAGACTTAATGATATAATGTAATTTATTTTGGTTTAATAATATAATTTTTTTTTATAAAATATTCTGTAAGATTTTTTAATTATATTTTAGATTTTTTATATCTAAAATATGCTGAGAGTTATTTTAGGAGAGTTAAAATGAGAAATGATTTTAGGGGAGTTAAAATGGTTAGAGATAATGATTGAAAATTAATGAATAACATTAAATGTAATACATACAGCTTTTATGATTGTTTTTTAAGTAATTAGCATTAAATAGCTGTACATTAAGTTTTAAGACTTGTTTTTAAGAGTTTTTTATGTCATATTTATAATATAGTATAGATTATTATAACAATATATTTCTTCTGCTTGTAATCGATGTTCTCTCTTCGGTATCTTCTGCTTGAGTTCATTTTTGGCGTTGGTGAAGAAACCAAAAACGATGGAATTTCATATCGAAAAACGAAGGGGAAAAAAAAGGTTTATGCATGATATTTGGATGAAATTATGATTATTAACATTATGGCAATTATGTGATACATACGTAAGAATATATTAATTTGTTTATATATGATATTTTCAATCATTAAAGTTTTAACGAAGTTATATTATCGCAATTATGTGTCGTGTATAAATAATAATATATTTGTTTATATATGATTTTTGCAGTCATTAACGTTTTAACAAAGTTATATTATGGCAATTATGTGTCATGTACAAGTAAGAATATATTTGTTTATATATGATTTTTTTTTCACTCGTTAATGTTTTAAAGTTGTATTTTGTCAATATTGGAGAGGGGTCAGGTTCATGTGAGACCAAGTTATTTTCGTGAGACCGCGTGAGACCAAACCTTAAAACATGAAACTTCACACCGAAACACTGTGGAGGTAAAAAACATTCAATTACATTATGAAGGTAAAAAAACTTAAACCAAGTTAAAAAAAAATCAAACCTTCACAGATAAAAGACTGTGAAGGTATATCTGAACCTTCACAGTGAAGACGCTGTGAAGGTAAAAAAAACGAACATTCACAGCGAAAAACACCGTGAACGTAACATTTACGGTGTTTCCCCTATGAAAAGTTCGATTTTTTTTACATTTACAGTTTTTTGGTGTGAAGTTTCATACTTTAAAGCTTGGTCTCACGGAAACTATTTGGTCTCACGCGAACTTAAGTCTATTGGAGAGTTCATAAATAGACTTCTAGTTTTACTTACCGAATTAATAGGCGAATATTAATGTTCCTATATTTCTTTCTAGGCCATATAGGTATTAGGCGAGGCTTGCACAAAGCGATTTCAATAGCGGAGAAAATAGATTTTTTGATCTTATGTATGTTATGTTTCATATGAATTGTAACATACGTAATATATATATATATATATATATATATATTGCAAGCATTCAGTCAATGTATTGTGAAAAGGTTGTCGATGTAGAAAACAAATCCAATGGAACCATTCTTATAATGATGCATTTTTGAAATGCAACCTTTTTTTATCGTTTGTTCACATATGATATGGCTCCCTTGTGCTGGCTCGTTTTGATTAGGGTTTGTTGGCATATTTACAAACAAAGCCACTGTATATGAACAAATTGTAGTAGATCCTGATTTTTTAGATTGTGACATTATGATAATAAGTATCATTCCAAAAATGGACTGTTTTTTTGGACAAAATCGCCTTAATTAGATAAAATCTGATCCTAGCTATATAAGAAAATCTCACTTATGTATATAGTACTCGAAAAGATTTTAAAAATAATAATATTTATAGGTAAAATGACTTATGAAATAAAGAAAATCTTATGCATGGAGAGTAGGAGTTATGAATACTTGTACGTAGGTGTCCAATGCATAGTTTTATGACTACGTGATGAGGGTGTAGAAGTAAGCATTAGGGAGAAAAGGAAAACCAAATGGATACTTTGAGGTGTATAGGCTCAATGATTCATTAGGAAGGTTAGATTGCAAACAAAGTTACGCATCGTATATAGGCATGATGGTTGAAGTAGAGAGCGACTACGAGAGTATTGTATGATAAGAAAGTACCGTTAATACTGGAAATGAAATTCTAAGGGTAGACATGAAACCAACTATGTTGTATGGTTATGAGTGTTTTGGATAATAAAAAAAAGGAACAAATGAATAAATTGGAAATTTCAGAGATGAGAGTGTTGAGATGGATGTGTGGTTGGACCATGCTAGATAGGATTCCGAAAGACGTTTCTGGTCGAAACTAGGGTTTTTACCTATCACAGATAAATTGAGAGACGGAAGATTCAGGTGATTTGTGCATGTCCATAGGAGAAAATTGACAACACTAGTGAAGAGAGTGAAGAAGATGGTTGAGGGGGTGAGAATGGACATGACAACTTTGGACATTTCTAAGGATATGACATTTGATACGAGCTCTTAAAGGCTTAGGACAAAGTGGCCAATATTTAGTAGGATCTGGTAGATGGCGTACATTGAGTGGAGGGTAGAAATTGGGCAAATAGGCTATTTGTGTGGGATAGTTGGCCATGCGTAATGGTCATGCGTACATGTTTAAGTTGCTATATACATTAGTTCAACTTGTATTACATGTTTTACTTTATTATTGTCTACTTGCACACTATTGAATCATGCATATATATACAATTGAATCGAAATACGTTTGATTTTAATGCAATTTGTCCTTTTTATAACAATTATTGTTGGCCACCGCACGTTGCGTTTGATGATAATTTTTTAGGAAATACTAGACTACCACTATTTTTAGCCCAACTCTTTTTAATTTTCAACTATATCTTGTATTCCTTTAATATACCTACCATCCTTTTTTAATCTTTGATTGCTCATTCTTAATATACACACCACCATTTTTCAATATATCATTTTCTTCTGTGGAATAACCAATCTTAACACCACAATTTAAGATTTTAGAGTATTAAAAATTACTTGTGTCATCTCATTCTCCTTGTTTTTTCATTCTAGATATATATAAAGATATAGTTTTTTTTTGTCAAAAGTGAGTCCAACTCTCATGGTTGGCATAAATCATTTCTATTTTATATAAGACATCTCTACTCTTTTCATATATTCATTTCCATCTTTCAAGTTATCATCTCCAACCCATTTGCATTAACCATACCAAAACCACATTTCAAGATTTTTAGAAAACAAAAAAATTACTAGTGCCACTTATAAATTCTCAATGAATTTTCCTTTTATATATATAAAAATATAAAGATAAAGATTAATTTTTATATAGATATAGTTTTTGCTAAATGTTTGATGGTTTGCATATAAGTTTTTAAAAGTTTGATGGTTTTATTAATGACTTTTGAAGTCGAGTAACTAAGTTAATGCGAAATAAAGGTTACTTCAACTGGCAATAAGTCTTGGACATTCGAGTATTCTCCTTACAGGTCATCAGCTCGAGTCTTGCAAGGTTATTAGACATTTTCTTGACTATTCTCTAAGACTCCTGAGATTGGTTGAGGTGCACGTAAGTTGGTCAAACACCAACGGTTAACAAACAAAAAGTGCATTATTATTTGTTACAATTTGCCATTTCAAGAATTGTTTCATTTTAAAGAAACTGTAGAAATATAAATGAAAAAAACTATTTTACTTAACACTTTTTGTATATATAGAATTGTTTATTAGTGCATTACGTAATGTTTTATTTACATTCTTACAATAATTTGTTGGTAATAAGAAATCAAATACAATAAATTCAATAACATTAATACATTTTTTTTGTAAAAGTTTGGTTATTTTCTTTATGATAAAATTTATACAAGTTTGAGGAAATGGGCAGGTGCATTCTTCATTAAACCAATGGATACATTCATTCACAGAGTGGATGAACCAACTCATCAAGATCCCCCACCTCCATGAAAAGTGGAAAAATGAAACATTAATGGGTCATTTAATGTTTAGATTTTTGTTGAATATTTAATAAAAAGATATTTTAAAAACCTATACCAATATTTATATAGGTTCATAACATTTTGATGAGATTAATATTTTAAATATCTTTATTAATTATAATTGATCATTTTTTGTATATTTTAACTTACATAAAATCTTGTGGTCATATGTTATTATTATACAATTTTTTTATGAGATATTCATTTTAATTAACAAAAATTAGACTTAAAAGATTTTTCACAACAATCATTACTAGAAAAAGAGGTATAAGTGACGAAAGTCAGCGACAAGCAGAATCCGTCGCTAATTAGTGACGGATCGACCACCAACCCCCTATTCGTCGCTAATCCGTCACTAATTAGCGATGGATTCTGCCGTTGCTGATTAGCAACGGATTAGCGACAAAATTCAGTTATTTCTAATTAAGAAATAAAGAAAACCGAAAATCCACGTGTCCGTCGCTAATTAGTGACGGACAAATGAAATTTATAATTAAAAAATAAATAAAAATGAAAATTCACATGTCCATCACTAATCCGTCCCTAATTAGTGATGGACATGTGGCATCCATCGCTAATTAGTGACGGAATAGCAAAGAATTGTTATTTTTCTTCTTTTCTCGTATATATATATATATATATATATATATATATATATATATATATATATATATATATATATATATATGTATATATGTTACTCCCTCCGTCTCAAAATAAGTGTCCACATTTCTATTTATGTTTGTCCCAAAATAAATGTCTACTTTCAAAAGTAGAAAACTAAATTCTCAAATTTACCCTTAATTAATTCACAAATATTTAAGAGTTGTGAAGAGGGACATTAAATAAGAGTAAATATGTCTTTTGGTTAACAAAAAAGTATAATAATTATTCATGTCTAAAATTGTGTGTCATTTCAATTGTAGACACTTATTTTGGGACGGAGGGAGTATATGTTTATGTGTATGTGTTATATTTGTACATGTGTATGTGTTATATGTATTCATCGGTCCGCATTGATTGTTGACCTCGATTGAATCTATTTGTTTATATGTGTTGTGTCGTATATATATATATATATATATATATATATATATATATATATATATATATATATATATATGTGTGTGTGTGTGTGTGTGTGTGTGTGTGTGTGTGTGTGTTTATACCAATGTGTGTATGTGAATGTATTTATGATGTGTTTGTGTGTTGTTTGGTAACCGTGTATGATGTAAATATGCTTGTGTTGGTAACCGCATTGTATGTGTGAATGTATAAATAAGGTGTATGTGTATGTGTGTGTGTGTTAAGTTGTCAGGTGATTAACCACATACAAATAGATGATAAGTCACCATTGGTGTTATTGGTTTAAACCATTCATAATCTTAGTAGTCTTCTAGTGCTATAATGGATCTTAGCTGGTCTTACTGAGTTATAGTTGGTCTTAGTCTTCTTGTTGAGCCCCAATAAACACCACATGTATATGTACAACACACACTTGCATACAATCATGTAATAAATAAACAAGGATCATAAATGAGTCTTATTTGGCTTTAATAGATCTTAGTGGACTTTAATGTGTTCCATTGGTGTTTAATGGATCTATTGGGCTTTAAAAGGTTTCACTAGGCTTTTATGGGCCTATTAGGCTTTACTTGGTTTCATTAGGCTATAGTCGGTTTTATTGGGCTATAAACGGTTTTAATGGGCTTTATTTGGTTTTATTGGGCTTTAATGGGCTTTATTCTATTTATTGGCTTTAATAGATTATTTTAGACCTTATTCAATCTTATTGGCCTTTAATGGGTCTTTTGGGCTTTTATAAGGGGGTGTTTGGTTGGGGGTATTAGAAGGTAAGGAATGGAAATGATAATAATTGATAATGTTTGGTTCAAACAAGGAATGAAAATGGAATGAAAAATGGTGTTTGGTTTAGAAAATATAATCAATGATTATAATAGATTTGGGTAAAATCCATTCCTCCCCAAATTGAGGGGAATAAGAAGCAATCAACGAAAATAAATCGAACGGACAAGAATTGTGTTGGTTCCTCAAGAATTGTGCTTCATTTGGGAGGAATGAGAATATCTCTCTATTTTTCATTTTATCTTCACATGTTCGATTTTTTAGGGTTAGAAAATATGTTCTTCATTTGTGTGCTCGATGGATTTTCCAGATCTGAAAATGCTCGATGGATTTTCCAGATCTGTGTGCTCGATGGATATTTCAGATCCTATTCATCTTTTTCTTTTTCTATTTGGAGATAAAATGAAGAAAAAAAAGAGAAGTAGAAATGAAAATCGAGAAGACAGAGATGAAGATGGAGATGCCTGTTGTTTTCTTGGAGATGCTAGGTGTGAGGAAGGTCCTCATGAATGTGGAAGGTGAATAGTGATTGCCTTGGATATGGTTGCACCGCCAGTCTTCTCCTTTTCTCTTTTTATTTTTTTTACATTAATAATAAAGGAATTAGAAGTAATATAATATAATGGATTGAAAATAAGGATTCCCATTCCACTTTATTTTCATTATAAATCCCATTTTCATTCCTTAAAACGAACCAAACGCCCCCTAAGTTTATTCGGTTTTATTGGGCTTTACTCGGTTTCATTGCTCTATAATCGGTTTTATTGGGCATTATTTGGGTTTATTGGGCTTTAATCAGTTATATTGTACTTTATTCGACTAAAGTGGCGGTAAGTTTTCTAAAACCATACTTTGTTTTATGTATACATGATGTGTATGTATGTTGGTTTCTAACTGCGATTGGATCTATGTATATATTGTTCTGGGTATGTGTATATGTGTTGTATATATGTTTAATTATATGCATTTGTATGCGTGAATGTATAAATAACGTGTGTGTTGTTTGGTAACCGCAATAGATATATGTATATGTGTTGTATATATGTAGTTTGAGCTACCACTGGTAGGTAGACGTTAGGATATGACTAAGTAGATAGGTTAGATATGTTTGATTTAGAGTCGTTATGCTGTTGAAATTTCTTCTCACCCGTTTGTTAAACCATAGGAGCGCTATTGAGAGCTTAGGGATAAGGTGCAGACTAGCTAGGGACCCGACACCCCTCCGATTGATGAGTCATCTCTTTAGGAGCAGATGTCGGAGGACGGAAGAAGGGTCGTCTTTTTGGGTTCAGGACGACCTAGGATCCTCGTTATGCTATGACCGGTGAGTGTAGTAGCAGTAGTGGTGGGGGATCATCCGTGATTTTATCGACAGCAGATGTATGTTGGTTATATTGGTTATGTATCATGTCGTTACTTTTCATTGCCAACAAATACTGATTACTGAATATTTACAGCTAGTTGAGTTGAGAGAGAATATAGCAAAAATTGAGGAGGCGAGGGAGTCGAAGGAGCGGGAGGAGGGCTATATATGGCCCAGTTAGAGATTGAAAAGAAGCGCAACAAAGATCTGCAAGCCGAACAGGTCAGGCATGTTACCCAGTTAGCGGAGCAGCTCGCATTTTCGCAACAACAAGGATACGGTCTCCCGCCTCCCTTAGTATGATTGCTACGCTACACCACATACTGTATTTTGAACTTGTTGGGTTGTTTTGGTTTGTTAATTTTAAATTATGGGCATGTATATATTCGTATAAAATATAGGAAATACAACTTTTTATTTAATTTTTTAAAAATCAGCAACGGATGAGCGACAAAATAATACTTGGCAAATATGTCACTATAACCATCATTAAAGTGTCTGTCATTGATCCGTGGTAAAGTGTCCGTCATTGATCTGTCACTAATAGTGTCTGTTGCTGATGTCCGTCGGTAATCTGTCGCTGATAGTATCGTCCACGACTTTTTCACCGATAGACTTTCAACGACTAATTAGCGATGGATGACACTTTTAATGGCAGATCAACGACGGATCAGATAGTATTATTTATGGTTGTAAAAGTTTATCATAAAATTGTTAACGATATCATCAATATTTTATACTTTGATATGAGACAAGCAATTCATTTAAGTAGTTTTTGATATATATTACAAAAAAAAGAAGAAAATCCAATTGATATTTTCTGTTTTAGAGGACAAAACGAGTAAGATGAAAGTAAACTCGCCAATTCCAAGTGTATTATATTCTAGAAATAAGATCAGATGTCGTAATGTTAAATGTTTAATTTTCTTTTTATGATTAAATGCTATTTTAGTTATTTTGACATCAAAGCTAAACACTTATATTATTATACATGCAATTGTGCATTTGTACCTAGAGCCAACAATTAAAAAAACATGTCATTTAGCTTAAACGAGTTCTTAATAAAATAGTTGATAATTCATCATCTGGGTTTCAGTGAAAGTTGAATTAACGGTGAGAAGCATGAGAAGTTGTTATCAATTGTTGGATGAGAAATGGACGCACATTAAGATGAAATGTACTGAGATAAGATGCACCAGATCAATTCCTTTCTAAGCTGTAATTCGTGGGAGAGCTTGAGATTAAAAGAGATCAACGATTCAGATCCACTTCTCACGCTTCTCACTATTAACTCAACTTCTCACACGATCCTTCACCTGTTATTCGATTCATATTTACCTTTCTCATTGGTAGAATATATGGGGCAATTTTCTTTTTTGTCTTTGGTAAGCAATGAGAATCCTGTAGCATATGTGCTAAAAAAAACCACTTTGACCAAAATACCATTTTCAGATAGAAAAATGACATGTTCAGTCAAAATATTTATGGTCATTTTCGTAAAAAAATAAATTAAAATTGTTATAAAATAAGTTTGTGATCGTATGATGATAGAGATAAAAATAAAGATAGAGATAAATATATCAGAGTTAGATAAGAACTGAAATATCTCATAGCTACGTACTTGTAACTCATTCTAATTTAAAGGGGCTTTTGGTTAACGAGAATTTCAAATTCATCTCTCTATTTACCATTGTTCAATTTCATTTTTTTTTCCTTTAACACGTTATCAACACGTAAGTTCAACCAATTTTGAGCAGTCGACCACTCGTCCAGATTTTTTTAGTTTTCCACTTTATCAATCAATTCAAGTAAGTTTTTCCTTCACTACTACTCGTTAAATTTAATATTACATCAAACATTGTTGTATTGTTTCAATTTGATAAACAAACACATGCTATTGTTTTGGCAATTGTGTATATAGAAACTTGTTTTTAACGAGCATGTTACTTTTCCAACTATATGTAGAAACTGGAAATTGTTTATCATGTTTACATGTAAAATCATAAAAGCAAGCTCAACTGAAGGCTAACAAAAAAAAAAAAAAAAAGGAAAATTCGTTCTTGCTTTGGTGCTCCATTAGAGCTTTATGATTAATTGATTATGTGTTTTTATTTTGTTTTTTATTTTCTAATATTTTATGGTGATAGAAATCAATCCTAAGAGAAATAAAAGAAACAAATCTATCATTGGATCTAATAATCGATAAATTGTAACTAATAATTTGAAACAATATTATATTTTTATTAATTATGATATAGACTTTGATAATAATGGACTTGCTATTATTTATTCTTGGGTTAAAATATGTTTTAATTAAAGGGAAAATTGCATCTAAATGGAATAAACTTTGACTATATTCCTGTTTTGTGGAACCAACTTTTAAAATTATCATTTTAGGGTTTATATAAAAGTTTACATTTATTTAAGGGTCTTGTTAACAGGTTGAATAGGTAACCGGTCATCTTAATATGACATGGCAAATCATAAATTAAAAATGTATTATTTGGATTTTTATACATTGCCATATCATCAATCTCATGTAAAGTAATTTAAATAAATTTAAGAAAAAAAAGAGTATCACTTTATCTTCTAAACGACTTCCTGGCACCCCACGTGACCGCTCACCTTCTACATCCTTTCTTCTTCCTCGCGTCAACTAACCCATCACCGTCCATTTTTTCCGGCGACCTACCACCACGACCCCTTCTATGACGACCTCTTCTATGACGGCACCTACGCCGGTCTCGAGTTCATGACCACAAGTTCGAAACTCCAACGCCGACCACGAGTTCACGATCATAGGTTCTAAACTCCAACCCCGGTGTTCTTCTCCTTCTCCGGTCACTGTTAAATCCAAATCGAGCCCCAACATTGATGTTCTCTTTCCCGAATCGCTGTAAATCAAGACCAAAACCCCAACATCGGTGTCCCCCATTGTTGTAAATCAAAATTAAAACCTCGGCTCCGACGTTCTTCTCTTATCCTATCGTCGTACTTTTTTTTTAATATTGCTCAGTTTTTTATTTTTGTGTTTCAGATTTTTTATCCTTTTATTTTCATAATTTCACTTTAATTTTTTGTTTCGGACTTTTAATTAATTGGTATGTCTGGGTGGTCATTGTGAGGAATAAAATGGAGCTCACGGTGAGGATTTATTTTGGCGCTTCAAATAAGACGCCGGAGAAGAACAATAAGGTTCCGGAGTGGTTGTGGGTTAGAGGTGCTAAAGTTTTTTTTTCTATTTGGAAACTTTGAGTGCCATGTCATCATTTTAGCTTTTTTTTATTAAATATAATTATGACATGTAATCTTAGTTGGCAAAATACCGGTGCCAAGTCATCATTAACAGGTTAATAAGTTGACAAGACCCTTAAATAAATTTAAACTTTGCTTCAGACCCTTAAATGATGATTTTAAAAGTTCGTTCCCCAAAATAGAAATCAGGGTAAAGTTGATTTCATTTTAATGCAATTTTCCCTTAATTAAACCAACAAACTACATGTAATTTATACCGGTTATTATTGATTTTAGACCATCTTAGGGTTGTGCAGCTTTAAAATTGTTGTAAAGAATTAGTTAAGATAAAATCTGTATTCTAGAACCAACTTTTTTTCTTGGGACAGACATAAATATGTAGCTCATTGGATTCTTTTTATTTTTAAAATATTTATCATATTATTTTTAAAATATTTATCATATTATTATATTAGGTTGTTATATTAGTTTAATTTTGATTCAACATGTTCTAATTTCATTATATTTGGGTATGATAAATTTTATGGATATGATAATATTTATCGTTTTGAACTATTATTATTATTTATTAATGTTTATCAAATTATATTACAATATTCATATATGTAGATGGTTAATTTAAATGTTCATCTTAATATTCGTATGTTTAGATGTTTATCCAATTAGTTTACAATATTATTTATTTATTTATTATTTGTTTATGTTAATATTTAAATGTTTATCTTAATTATAATTTATAGTCTTATAATTAATTTTTGGAAGTTACACTTCCAAGGCCCATAACTTTTGGTGTTTTGCTAAAAGCTTCAAAAATAGCATGAAAATGTTAAAATATTATTTAAATGCTTATCTTGATTGCGGTTTGTACTTATTTTTTTCAACCTTAATTCATATTTGGAAGTTACACTTTCAACCCCATATTTTTGGCATCGTGCCAAAAGCTCCGGTAATGTTGATATGATAATATTTTTTTCTCAATTTGATTTCATTTTTTGACCTCATGTCAAAATCTACCAATTAAATAATCGTAAGATATCGAAAGGATTTTGTCAAACGAGTGTAAATAGCCCTAAGGTTTGTAGAGACTTAAGAAATCCATGTGATTCTCTACTACCTAAAACCTAATAGATTGATTGATTTCTTTTTGCAAATTGAAATATTGATGAAGTATTATCAACAAAATGTAAGCATACAAAAATCCAATATTGTTATGATAATGAAATTTCATACATAAAATAATATTTATAACCATAATCCATTGTCTTATCAAACAAAAAACCATATATTATCCCTTGTATATAATGGTTGAAACAACTCATCCTGAAATCAATGTCATAAACTCAAAAGAACCTAAGTACCATAAATGAGTATACAAATCTCCTTTGGAAAGGTACAAGAAAATACTTAACACCCATCAACGCCTTAAAAACCAACCACCTGAAAAAGGTACAAGCAAATACCTTTAAGTTTTTGTGATGACATATCAATCATAGCTTTCATAGAGACAACATTCTACTAGCAACCCCAAAGAACATTGTGCCTAAAACTGAAAATCGAAAATATTCATGAGCAAGTACTTCCCAGACTAATCTTATAGTGGAATAAAACCCATTTATTACAAAAAGCTTACTAATTTCAACAAATAAATGTTATGTCTCAAAAGGCATATTGATCTTCATCGCAAGGAACTCGCAGAATATGACATGATTCAGAAGATTATTCCACCTTTCATATATTAAATATTAATGAACCAATATAAATAGGAATATAACCTTTAGACAAATTCATCAACCTACTGCAAGTGGTTGAAAGATATAACAAGGTTCTTTCGAATAAGAACGATAGACATGTTGGGACAACGAAAATTCTCGAGATCAATAATAAAAGTATTAGAGGTGGAAACAACTGTAACATCCGTAAATGTAAACAAGATTGTCAGTTAGTAGAAAACAAGTTTTGTGGAGTTTTGGTGTAAATAGGAAAACTGAGGGGACAAAGTGTAAATTAAGGAAAAAGGGGCCTAAAAACCCTAAGCCCTATTCTTTTATTAGATAGAAGTTCCGTTTTGTGTGTGTAACCTGTGCGTGTGCGGCGACTCAAAGGGAGAAAAGAGGATCGATGGAAGTCTGGATTTGAAGATCAAGAACCGAAATCGCTTGGGATGTAGCATCTGGAGGTAAGAATCCTAATCTGAATCCTTGTTCTTTCTAGCGTTTTGTGTTAAAGGGATTTCGGGCGACTTGGGTTTTGGACTCGACACTGAAATGGGTTCTAGGGGTAGGGGTGGATTAAAGATTCAATGCTTTGATGTAAATTTATTTTGATGGTTAAACTAAATGGGAAATCGATTGATGATTAATAGATGGGAGTATGTTCTTGCCTCATTTCTGGGACCGAGACCAGTGAACTATGGGGTGTTATTGTCTGATTTAAAAATCAGTTGATTGTTGTGTGTTCCATAGGGTTCAGCAAAATTAATTAAGGTAAAATGATTTGGGGCGCTAAGATGGGATTAAAGGATCGAAGGGATTAACCTGGTATCGTCGCCTCTGTCGTGTGAAGACCTCGACCGGAGTCTTAGCATCCGGGGGGTCGGGGTGTGTTTCTATCCGGGGACCGGTGTGAGGGTGGGAACCGGGGCCTCGCCCGGTGTCTTCACGACCGGGGTGGCGCCCGGTGTCTCCACGCCCGGGGCCGCGCCCGGGTCCTTCACGACCGGGGTCGTGCCCGGTGTATTAAGGACTGGGGTCCGGGGTTTTAATGCAGTAACCTTAGTAGATTTTGGAACTTCTCGTATGTTAATTTCGATTGATTTACCTTGGAGTGTAGGAACTCATTAAATTCTCGTCTAGTGTTCGAGTGCGTTTTCGTGGTTTCTCAAATCAGGTGAGTTCCCTGTTTTTCAACAAGTGTTAATGTATTTTACAAACTGGAAATGGGGTATTTTATATTGCTTATTATGCGTGTTGTTAATCTTGATTAAACGATATTTTCATGTCGATATGATGTGTTGGGTAAAGTCTCATGCATATCTCTCATATATGTTTAAGTTGTAATGTGTTGTATTATTCAATTATGAGTTGGTCATGACCATATGTACTTATCTAACCATCGGGGATGGTTAAGCCGTGTATTTGGAATTTATTTCCCTATACACAGAAACGACATCGACATGGGGGGCGTATGGGGATCCACTGGGGGCCCCAAGGACGAGTAGTCCTTACGATCGTGGACGATTTGTGGCGTAAGATGGTCAATTCATGTGGCACCAAGTTGTGAGATTAAATTTATCTTCTTATAAATCCATTATGTTTTATGGATGGACGAGGTTGGGAATTCACTAGACCTTACGGTCTAATCCTCGCTTCCTATTTTCTTAAACCCATTTTCAGGTAACCGTGTGACTCCTGGATCACCCAGGGTGAAAGAGAAGTGTGAGATGCTAAGGAGTCGAAGTGTGGGACATAGAAGCGGCGTAGATGCTTTACTTTCATGTATTTTTTTAGCACTCGGTTGTAATAGACTCAACGTTAGACTATTTTGATCTTTTATCAAATTATATTTTAGGACCTGGGTTTGGGCTTTGTTATGCGTATTTCGTTCCGTGGAGTTTTGGGTTGTTACAATTGGTATCAGAGCCATAGTTTAAGGGATTTAGGCGACCAGTTGGGACTAAACTTAAACTGTAGGATATGGGACACAACCGAGATACTAGGATGTCGTAGGGGTACCGCTGTAGGAACAAGTGTCTTGAGAGATGGGGACTAACATGTAAGGTAAATTTGGAATTACATCTGGCCAATGTAATTGCAAATTTACAGGTGCATGTATGTGCTCGAAATATCATTCTATGTATAGAGGTCAGTGGAACATTGGGTATGCGGGGATAGTTTACCTTTCGCCGGGATAGGAAGGTCGTTTTGTGGAGTAGCCTACGAAGGGGTATTGTGGGGGAATAAATTTCTAGTCATGCGTTGTTGGCAATAGTTTGATGCGGTGCATGAGATTGTTTACATGAATTTGATGATAAACTTTAGGAGGAGCATTACCAAGGCAATATCAAACCAACCAAGGTAGAGCAGTTGATGCTCGAATTGGGAGGAGGTTTGATAAAAGGGAACTTTCAGTGTCAAGTAAGTTCCCAGGATGGTAGTTGATGTGTGGAATTGTTCGGAAAGAAACTATTAGTGGAACTGAATGAGGAGAAAATGTGATTGGTGTATCGGGCCGTAGGGAATCAAAGACTGAAATCGTATAAATTATACACCAGGGCTCAAAGAGTGATCTTGGGGGAAGATCTGTTGGATAGGGTGTGAAACACCAAAATTTGCGAGCTGTGGTTAGAACGAAAAAGTGATCGCTAGCCAAAGTATGGATGCCAGGATAAGCGGGTGAATGTAACAGTTGACCTCAAATGAGTGATTAGCCTTCAATTACAAGTGAGTGCATGCTTGGTGTCTATAAAGGTGCCTCAAGAGTGGATTCAAGATTTAAAGGGGATGCATACAAATCGAAATTCATATTTTGGGAACCAACTTAATGAGCGCAAGTGGTGTTTAAGTTTGAAAGGAAAACCTATATTTTCTTCATTGCATAATAAAATTTCGAAATTTTCAATTTGTGAATTATAGCATTTTCTTCATGACGAAAATCAATCACGAAAATAATTGGCTGCAAGTTGTGCAATTGAAATGGTTTGACACATGGTATTTTATAACCGCATGCGAGAACTAACTGTTTTAACTCGGGCAAACGGGTTCGTTCAAAACTTTCCTAGTGTATAGGGAAGATTTCTTTCCGTAGCACGATGTGTGTCCCAATATGCAATCATTCAAACAAGCAATCACATAAACAATACGATAAATCAAACCTGATATTGATTAAGCAAACTATTCAATGAGTTACAGACTTGAAGTCGAATTCTCCCTTCTCTCTGTCTTTTTCACGGCGCCACACCACCACCACCAGCTTCCTCACAATTATAATTTTTACTAATTAAGATCTCTAACCTAATAAACTCTAACCTAAACTAATTTATACTTAGGCTAACTAAGCCTAATGGGCTTGGCTTGCTTGGTCCCAACAACAAACTAAACTTATTTTAAATAAAATAAAAGGCTAATAAATAAGATACGAAAACAAACTTTGACTAATTATTACAAAAGGACCCTAGACTATTTGTTGAGACGACTTTATTAGCTTTAACTTCAGATTTCCATCTTCAGATAATTATGATCTTGAATCCAATAAATATGTGCTTTAACAATCTCCCCCTTTGGATCAAGATCATTCTTTAAGCTCAGAAAATGTAATCTTCCTTTTTGTCTTCAGAATGTAGCAATCTCCCCAATCGATGAGACTATCTTTTGGAAAGAAATTATCTCCAGTTTCAGCTCGGAATACTTCAGCAAATCATCTTCAAATTTCTTCAAAGCAGCAAAACTTCATAATATCTTCAGAAATTCTTTCAAAAACTTTTGATCTCCGCATTTCTTGATTGACGATTCTCCCCCTTTTTGATGAAAAGAGCAAAGAGTTCATCAAAACATGTCTTCAAGAAATTTCTTCCACCACCGATCTTGCAAACAGAACCACTGATTATCCGTCAATTCATTAAGATGTTCATCCAGATCTTTGCAAATCTAGACAATTTAGAAAATGAAGTGTAACACCTGAATCAACAAATGAATCAGTTAAAATTGCCTGTCAGTAACACAAAGTCACTGTGTGTAACGAATACACAATATAAAGGAGCTTTTATGATGTTCACTCCCCCAGGGCTTCCATTCAATCATCGAAAAACCACAAAGGTAATTTCTATGAACGTTATGACAAAGAAACAAATTCTTTGTGTGTTCGTGCAAGTGATAGAATAAAATAAAGCATATGATGTTTGCTTATAAGGCTCAAAAAGTGTAAACCACTGAGACAAGTAGTTAAACACAGACTCAATGTGCATTAGTAAAGTGTGAAGGTGGGGCAGACTTCCTTCTTTTCAATATCCAGATTTTCCAAATGAAAATCAGATAGCATATGTGTTGCGTCCCCTTTGAAAATGAAACATTTTCTTGTTGAGAAGAAAATGAGTAGATGGTGGGGTAAAGTCAAGAGTTGGCATGGGCTAGTTGCCTGTTTCAATAATGTTCACCAAGAATTGTGAAGCATTAGAAATGTGGCTGCCCGGCTCAGAAAGTAGTTGGTGCAGAGTTTAAAAATTCTTTTACTCTGATCTCTCACCCTTTTTCTTTTAATCTTTAAACTCACAGCTAACCGAACTCTCTTTTAATATTGTCTCTCATCACACATCCCACACTCATTTCTTGTTGGACTCCTCACATTTCACTACAGGATTAACTTCTTGGGTAGGAAACACTGGTTAACGTGAATCCATAGAAGTTCACTTAAGTCCTAGCACACTGATCCCATGTTTTCCTATGAATCATAAGATGCTCAGGTGATTTAACTTTATCAGTTAAGGCTCAATGATGAAGCAGAAAACATTTAAAATCACACTTACAAATCAAGAAATCTTTTTGAGAATTGGGAAATGGTTTGAACAATTAAGAACATGTTTTCTTCTGATTGAAAGTTGTCCTTCTTTCAACCATGGAGGAAATGAAGATTAAGAATTATACCTTTTGAGTACAGTCTTACATCTCACAAAGTCAAGCTTAAAGTCATATAGATATGATCTTTGAAGCATCTCTCAACCTACAAAAGTCTAAAAGTCTAGTCAAAGAAACTTTATTCACTGAAATTGAAATGACATAAAGCAGTAAAACAATTGATGTACGAGTTCTGATCAGAAATAATCAGAAGTCATCGCCATACTCCTTTGACTTGAGCGCTCCCCCTAAAATTATGCACTACTAACACATTGATCAGAAAGTACAATGCATTCATAATAGCTCCCCCTCAAACTAACATTGATCATCTATAAGATACTTTTCACACTACCCCTGAGATCATGAACAAACTATTAAAGAGCAGGTATCATGCGGAAATAATAATAAAGAAATGATAAAGAAATACAATAAGAAACTTTAATAGGTAACCACCGATTAGGTCTTAAGATTTAGCATACCAAGTCTTGAGACAAGAAAATTAAATCTCTTTTCGTCTAAAGGTTTGGTAAACAAATCTGCAAGCTGATAATCGGTTTTTACAAAGTAAAGTTCAATTGTTCCCTTTTCTACATTATCTTTTCACATCTATGTGTTTGGTCTTAGTATGCTGAACAGGGTTAGCGGAAATCGCAATAGCGCTTTTCGAATCACAATAGATCGGGATTCTATTGAAATGAAATCCATAGTCTCGCAGTTGTGTTCTCATCCACAAGACCTGAGAACAGCAGCTAGCAGCAGCTACATATTCCGCTTCGGCCGTTGATGTGGAGACACATAATTGCTTCTTCGAAGCCCAACTGACGAGTTTATCTCCGAGGAATTGTATATGACCCGAGGTGCTTTTCCTGTCTAACATGCAACCAGCATGATCTGCGTCTGAATAAGATGTTAGTTCAAAGCTTATATCCTTAGGATACCACAGACCAAGATCTGCAGTCCCCTTCAGATACCTGAAAATCCGCTTTACAGCAGACAAATGGGATTCTTTAGGATTGGCCTGATATCTAGCACATAAGCATGTAGAAAACATTATATCCGGCCTACTTGAAGTGAGATACATTAAGGAACCTATCATCCCTCTATAAGTCCTAACATCAACAGCCTTTCCCGAAAGATCGGTGCCAATCTTAGTACCAGGTGCCATTGGGGTACCAATCGGTTTACAATCTTCCATTTTGAACTTCCGAAGAATATCCAGAATGTATTTAGATTGATTGATAAAGATCCCCGTTGAAAATTGTTTGACTTGCAATCCGAGAAAGAAATTCATCTCTCCCATCATGCTCATTTGAAAACGAGACACCATGAGGTTTGCAAAGTTCCTACAGTACTTAGGATTTGTAGAACCAAAAATAATATCATCCACATATATTTGAATAAGAATGATATCGCCTTTATCCTTTTTAATAAAAAGAGTGGTATCAACCGTACCTTTTGTGAAACCCGACTTAACCAAGAATTGAGATAGGATATCATACCAGGCGCGAGGAGCTTGTTTCAGTCCATAAAGAGCTTTATCCAAGATGTAGACATGGTTCGGCTTATCTGGATTTACAAACCCTTCTGGCTGTGAGACGTAGACTTCTTCCTTGAGTACTCTATTCAGAAAAGCTGTCTTCACGTCCATTTGATAGACGGTGAAGTTCTTGTGGGCTGCGTAGGCTAAGAACATCCGAATTGCCTCTATACGTGCCACTGGAGCATAAGTCTCATCGTATTCTATTCCTTCCTCTTGTCTATATCCCTTGGCAACAAGTCGTGCTTTGTTTCGGATAATGGTGCCATCTTCATCTTTCTTGTTTTTGAACACCCATTTCGTACCAATGATGGTTTTACCTTGCGGTTTGGGTACGAGTCTCCAGACTTTCAGTGCTTCAAACTGATTCAGCTCATCTTGCATCGCAGTTACCCAATCTGAATCGGCAAGGGCCTCAGATACGCGTGTAGGCTCGATCTTGCTCAGAAAGGATTCATACATACATAGATTTGATGTTGCAGACCTAGTTTACACCGGTGCAGAAGGATCTCCAATAATTTGATGTATTGGGTGCTCTTTGGTCCACTTATGTTCATGAGGAAGTGGATTAGATGCATGTTGATCATTGTCCGCATCTAGGAATCCACTGGTATCTCCTTCAGACGTTTCAGAATTAACGGAGGCTTCAGTTGAAGTAGTTGTTGCAGAAGTAGCAGTAGGTACAGCTTGATCAATCTGTTGATCAGTCCCTACAGTACATCCTACGGAGTCAGCTACTTTTGTCTCGGCATTGTTGGTCACAACTTCAACTGTCGGAGTAGGCTTTTGAACTGGAACTTCTTGCTGAATAGGGGAACCAAATTCAGTAGAGATATCGGAAGTGGTCGGATGAGTAGTCATCGAGTCTTCTATCCTGTCAACCACAACTGAGTTAGGCAACTTAGAACCAAGAAATTCATCATAGAACAGTTCAAATAATAAATCCAAATCAGATAAATTAGAAGTAGACGACGAAGCGCCATCTGATTTGTTCTCTTGAGGTGCAGGTCCTGGACTGGTAGGTCCAGAAGTTAATACTCCGGTAATGACGGGTTCTGAACTGATGTGCTCAGAAGCCATTTCCTCATCGAATGTAACATTAACGCTCTCGATCACAGTCTTCAACTTCTTCAAATAAACACGATATGCAGACGATGTAGATGAATAACCAACAAAGTTGCCTTCATCCGCCTTAGCACTGAACTTGTTCAGATTCTCTCGGTCGTTTAGAACATAACACGTACAACCAAAAACATGAAAATATTTAATGGTTGGTGTGCGGTTGTTGATCAACGCATACGGAGTCTTCTGAAATCGGCGGTGTATCATGGAGCGATTCTGAGTGTGACATGCAGTCGATACAGCTTCAGCCCACAAAAATAAAGGTAAGTCAGATTGGCTGAGCATTGTCCGAGCGGCCTCGACAAGTGTACGATTTCGCCTTTCGACGACGCCGTTCTGTTGAGGTGTGCGAGCAGCAGAGTACTGATGTGATATCCCGACTGATTCGAGATATTCTTCGACTGTCTTGTTCTTGAACTCTGTGCCGTTGTCAGTCCTGAGAATCTTGACTTGTTTTTGCAGATTGACTTGAGTTGTCTTTAGAAACGAAATGAGAACATCGGGAGTCTCATCTTTAGACCGTAGAAACTTAACCCAAGTGTATCGCGTATAGTCATCCACAATAACCAACACATACTTCTTTCCTCCTAAGCTTTGCGTTCGCATAGGACCGCATAGATCCATATGCAACAACTCTAATGGAGAGTTGGTACTAGATTCAGGCTTTGGTTTGTGTGGGGCTCTCTTCATTTTTCCTTTTTCACACGCTGCACATAGATGTTCTTTCTCATACTTCAGCTCTGGAAGACCTTTCACTAGCTTACCACTGACCAGCTTGTTGATGTACCAAAAGTTGAGGTGAGAAAGTCGTCGATGCCATAACCAGCTTTGTTGCATCGAGGCCTTTGATAGTAGGCAGACCTGATTGTCAGCCTGGACCTTTGACAAATTGATGGTGTAGAGGTTTGACTTGCGAGATCCGACCAGGAGTTCTTTTCCTTCTTCAGTGCGTATTGAACATGTCTTGGCCTTGAAATTAACCTCTAAATCTTTGTTGCAGAACTGGCCAATGCTGAATAGGTTGTGCCCTAAGCCTTCAACGTAACTCACCTTCTTGATCGTAAGATTTTCATGTACAACATCACCATATCCCAGAATAGGTGAAAACTGATCATTTCCGAAACGAACTGTGCCGCAGTATTTGTCCGTATAATTAGACAACATACTCTTCTGCCCGGTCATATGTTTAGAACACCCACTATCCAAATACCACATATGACGGGTCTGCACAACATAAATCATGAAAGAAGAGGTTTAGGAACCCATTTAAAAATGGGACCTCCACTGTTAGTACTTGATTTTGGCACCCATTTAAATTTGGGTCCGCTTTTTCTTTGAAAACCAGAAGCATGATAAGACGTATGATAATGATAAGATGAAACATTATATGAACCATACCAAACATCAGAATATCTACGAGAAGCATAATCACATTCACCATAATTTAAAAACTTTTTAGTACTAGATGGAGCTAACTGAAATAATTGCTTTATAGAGTATTTCTTGCGAGAATCAACAAGATTATTTTTAAAAGTAGCAACATTCACACTCAAATCATCTTTACTAGAAGTCTTTTTATTCAAAATAAAACTAGAACTAGATTTAGCTTTCTCGTCTATCTTCTGTTTCGGTATCCATGCAGTCTTAACTCCAACCCTTTGCTTTCTCAAATCTGAAACATGTGAAACTTTAGAGTTAGAATGATGAGAATTAAGATAATGCTTCTTCTTTGGCTTACCAGTGGGGATCGGTTTATGTGAAAGATGAGATATTTGTTTCTTACCTTTTGCTATCTTTGATTTCACAGAAACTGATTTATCAACTTTCGTTGATGTTTCACCTTTGTCAAAAACACTGGGTAATCAAAAGGAATTAACAACACAAGATGAATGATCAGGAAGTTTAGAAGAAAAATCAAACTGAGAAACACACTTATTTAAAACACCTTCAGAGTTTAAGAAATTAAGCTCATTATCAAGTGAACCAGATCTGTCATCCGAATTTAAAGCTTTGGAGAGTTTAGGAAAATTAGAATTTTTGAACACTGTTGAAAATACAGTTTGTTCTAAGTCCATCAAAATTCTTTCATCTGTAAGAGTATTCTCAAGTTCAGAAATTTTACTTTCCAAAACTAGGGGAGGGACGTAAAGCTTACCTTCAATGGGTTTAGCCTCCAACTCTTTAACAGAATAACTTTCAAAATAATCATTTGAAAGAAATTTTGATTTATTAGAACGATAACTGTTATTCAACTTCTCATAGCGAAATGGAAGTTGAACTTTAGTTGTGTTCTTTCTTTTATCATATTCCTTGGCTTTATCTTTTTCCGACAGACTAGTCCAAAAGGGTTTGAGTTCTTGATGTTGAGGAGCCAACAACATAAACCCAAAGTCATAAAGTGCAGGCACTTCAGATATACCCTTTTTAAGATGATGTGGGTTCTTGTAACCAAGTCCCCAAGTATCAGGTTTCTCTTTAGGTTTGTTCAAATGAATAGTGTGTTCAGTTTGACCCAAAGAGTGTAATTTTTCTTCCAAAGCATTCACCTTTTCTATTAAAGATTTATTCTCTTTTGAAGTAGAAAAGTACCTTTTAGCAATCTCTCTAGATTTAAACTCACATTCTTTAAACTTTGAATCTGTTTCAGATAACTCTTTATGAATTATAGTCTTTTCTTTAGCGCTGGTGTCTATATTTTTGTGCAAAGTTTCAATTAATACATTTTTCTCAGCAATATCATTACTAAATTTATGTATAGATTGATTTTTCTCATTTATGACACCTCTTTCACGCTTCAGTTTTGACTCTAATTCTTGGAGTTTAGACATCATGGCATTCATGTGGTTCAATAAATCAAATTCAGTAAAGTTACATACCTCATCAGTATCTCCATCATCCGAATCAGCTTCAGCTTCTGACTGGTTCTTCCCCAGCAAGCACAGATGTGCTGTCTCATCCTTCTCTCCTTCTTCAGATTCTTCATCCGAGTGGTCGAGCCAGTATTCATCCTCGGCCATTAATGCTTTTCCAGCCTCTTGTTGCTTGGCTAGAAGCATTTTATTCTTGTAATAGTCTGAGTTTCGGACTTTTGATTTGCGGAAGTCCTTGGCAAAATGACCGAATCTACCACAGTTGTAGCACTTAATCGGTTCTTCTTTCTTGGTCTCTTCAGCTCCATCCTTCTTCATTTCTTCTGATCTCCTGTCTTCAACTTTCTCTTTATGCTTGTAGTTGTTCGGACCAGACGAGTATCGCTGACTATTGGAGTTTGGCTTTTTATAGAACTTCTTTTGAAAAGCCTTGGTTAACATGAGCATGGTTTCCATCAGTTTTTCACACTCGTCAGTTTCAGACTTTTCCTCACAATCAGCTTCTTCCGAATCAGAATCTATCACCTTCTTCTTCTTTGACTTCTTAACCACAAGAGCAACTGGATCAGCAACAGCTTTGTCAACCTTTTTCATCTCAGCCTTGATCTCTTCTACTTCTTCCTCATTCTGTCTGAGGATTTCATAGACTTCATGAAGAGGAATGTCATGCAGATCCTTCAACTGCCTCATCTGACGGGTGAACCTCTTCCACTCAGGCTGAAGATTGCTGAGGAATTTCACATTCAGCTCCACATGAGATTTGCTGATCTTGTTCTTGCTGAGCTCGTTCAGCAATGTGACAAATCTGTCATACGTGTCTTCGAGTGACTCTCCAGCTTTGGCTTTGAACTCTTCATAATTATTCAAGCAGGTAGATACTTTGAGCTGGTTGCCGACTTTAGATCCGATCATCATCTTCTCCAATTGATCCCATATTTGCTTACCGGTAGCGTTATAGCTGTCAATCTTGACATATATTTCATTCGGTATGCCTTGGAGAATAAATGATCTTGCCAGCTTGTCACCCTTGTGTCTCTTCAGCTGATCTTCCGAATATTCACCAATTGGTAATTTGTACTCTGTCTCTTCTTCTTGACCATTTTCTCCAGCTACAGTGAGAACCTTGGTCGGAGGTGTCATGATCCCGTCTTTCAGAGATTTTCTGATTTCATCTCCCAAATCATGTCGATCAATGAAGTCCAAAAATCTGTCCTTCCATTGCTCGTACTCCCCCTTGAAGAGTACTGGTGGTTTCACATCTGTTCCAATAGCAAGAGCTTCCCGAGACATCTTTACTTATATGATTAGAAATCAAACTTATCTGATATTGAACAATCAACTGATATTGATAGTTAGAAGTCAAGATAAAATCACACAATACTGAAAAACTTAGAAAGAAATTCAGAAAAGAACAGATCACAAACAGAACATTGTCCCCCTTCGCAAAAAAATGACCGGGGATGTGCTTCGACCGGAGACTTGTAAAGACCGATCGAGAGTTCGACCGGGGAAGTGCAAAGACCGATATTGCCTTCAACCGGGAACTTGTAAAGTCCGGTCGAGGATTTGACCGATAGAATGGTAAGACCGGAAGGTTGGTAAGACCGGATATTGGTAAGACCGGATGTTGGTAAGACCGGATGTTGGTAAGACCGGATGTTGGTAAGACCGGATGTTGGTAAGACCGGATGTTTGGTAAGACCGGATATTGGTAAGACCGGATGTTGGTAAGACCGGAGTGGACAGTGAGTGTCCCGGTCGAATGCTATAGACCGATAAAGTTATTCGACCGGAAGTGGACTTAGACCGATAGAAACAAAGACCTATATGTTCGACCGGAGTGTTCTTGACACAGTATCGACCCAGAAACTCAAATAATCAGCCCAGAAACAGATCAAAACATAAAATTAAACTCCCAAACTTTGCAAAAACGATCGATTACACGATTAGAACTGATTGCTACCAATTAATTTCAGTAAAAACCACTTTATGAAAGAATCGATTGAACACACAGTGTCGTCTCCAAACCGAACCCAGAAAACCAAAATCAGCAAATTGATAATCAAAATCAATGCAATTATCAAATCAAACAATACCCAATCACTATAATATGCAAAACAAACACAATCAAATCAATATCAACTTGAATGAACAATCACACAATAAAAAACATGAATCTTTGACAGAAAATTAGAACCGAACAAAAACTTATTCAATCCAATCTGTACTGTGCTCTGATACCAATTGTGTGTCCCAATATGCAATCATTCAAACAAGCAATCACATAAACAATACGATAAATCAAACCTGATATTGATTAAGCAAACTATTCAATGAGTTACAGACTTGAAGTCGAATTCTCCCTTCTCTCTGTCTTTTTCACGGCGCCACACCACCACCACCAGCTTCCTCACAGTTATAATTTTTACTAATTAAGATCTCTAACCTAATAAACTCTAACCTAAACTAATTTATACTTAGGCTAACTAAGCCTAATGGGTTTGGCTTGCTTGGGCCCAACAACAAACTAAACTTATTTTAAATAAAATAAAAGGCTAATAAATAAGATACGAAAACAAACTTTGACTAATTATTACAAAAGGACCCTAGACTATTTGTTGAGACGACTTTATTAGCTTTAACTTCAGATTTCCATCTTCAGATAATTATGATCTTGAATCCAATAAATATGTGCTTTAACACACGATCGTCACGACACTGTCTTATTTGGTCAAAATGGTATTTTATCGGAAGTTGCATGAAAATTACGTTCGAGATAGTGATGCATAACCTTGAGTTATGAGGGTATTGAGTCATGTGTGCTTAAAAATGATTTCAAATATTACGCCTTTTGAACGTTCAATACGAGAAATAACTTTCAATTATAAAAATGTCATGCATGAAGGCCATGAACTCAGAGGGTCAGGTGGGTTAGTGGTTTGGAGTAAAAAGAAAGAGCCCGAGAGAAGGGAATGTGTCAGTCAATCCAGTGATGGGCGATTTATACTTTTGTTATTTATTAAGAAAATAGGGAAGATCGGTAATGTCGGAAAAAGGGGATTTTGGCATCAATGGTGTTATGGCGGATGGAGCTTTGCTCAGAAATTCATCTTGTGGATGTCAGTATTTATCGAAATTGAAGAACAGTTTAGAAAGGGTCGAGCCTGAGTTTTGAATTATTAGAATGATTTCGTAAGATAGATCTCGCTCCAAGTAAACTGTGAGCCTCTTTCAAGTGGAGACGATGTAGTGTTAAGCTAAGCGCGATCCTTTGAGCAGGGTAAACTCCGTAAGAAAAATCTGGCGGTTGGGGGGCTGGCACTATGGGAGTATCGTCTTGTTGTTTTCTTCACAGATCAAGGTTGGCAACTGTTTTAGATGTTGCCGAAGGATTGGGAGGCCAAACGTTTAGAGAAGGTGGATATTGTCGGAGGTGAGATAACCATGTTGGAATGTTGTGGTAATGGAAAGTGGTTGCTTGGGCGGGGAGTTGTTATCTGTGAGATTTTATCAAGTTCGAAAGGGGGAAGTGTTTAGTACCATTAAGGTTAGTGCATGGATTGTATCGGGATATTGGGAGATGTGATACACTTGGATGAGAGAAGAGATGAGTCCAGGGAATGGGACTGGGCCTTGCATGCGAATAGGTTGATATGGAGACAAGTTTGGTTATGTGTGCGGATGATCAAGAGGACGTGATCTAGTCTCCTAACAAATTCAAGTGTAGCAGTGTCATATGGAGAGAAGGGGTGACTAGATTTTATGAAAAAGGGTTGCAAATGACGTATTATGGGTAAGATCAAATGGTTGATATCAAATGTTGGATTGTCGTATTCGGGGTGAATAATTTTGGGTCATAATGTTGGATAAAGGTAAGCGTAAATCCCGGCTGGAAATTTGAAAAGGGATTCTAATGCGACAAGTGGGTTGGGTGATAAATGACGATTGTCTAGAAGAAGAACTCGTGTTCTCATCGGCCGCGGTGAACTCCGGGTGAGTTCATTTGTTTCCAACAAATCGTTGATGAGAAAGTTCCATGTGGTTGGTGGTAGCCTTGGGGTGGGTTGAAGTTCGACGGATTAGATTAAGCATTCTTGGAGATAAGTAATCCCGGTTGACAGATCGAATCTGTTAGTAAGAAAATGAGGCTAGTATGTCGCCATAAGGGGAGTAATCTGAAACTGATAAGTTCGCTCAGTGGAACAGAAAAATGTGAAGTATGGCTAAGAGAGTCAACCTTGCGAGTGTATGAGCAGTATACGAGAATATGAGGAAGCTTCCGGTTATGTGCGTGGGAAGCTAAAGTCTTCGGCAGACTATTCGGGCAGTGAAAATGTGGAATGCTTACGCTCCCAAGTGTATGCAAATTGTGCATGGTATGGATAAATTGGTCATCAACAATGTTCTAGTAATCGATGTTGGGGATGGGAGTAGGTATTAATGCGATGTATATTTCCAGGGAGCATTGTGTTTAATTTTGAGAAACTTGGGATATTACGTGGGTTTGTGTCGCGTTACTTTAAAGAGGCGGACTTTGAAGCGATTATAAATGTATGGAAATTGTTAGATTCAATGGTGTACTGTTTTACGCCTTTGGGACTGACTCATCTTGACAAGGGAATAAATTGGCAATAGATCGAGGGACGGTGTAAGGTTAAACATAAATATATGGATATTTAAAGGACTAAGTGTGTTTGATGTCTTGGTTGATGGGGGCCTTGTGCGGTTGAATTATTACCATCACAGAATTAGTGATCGACGTTGTGGTATAAACCGATGAGTTAGTAGTGTTGTGAGCGATTTTAGAGGACTTTGCTAAGTATTATGTTGTTGAATACAGGAATTCTTTCCTGTAGCCTTGGGGGAGGTAGATCAAGAGTGACCCTGTGTCAAGTTGGTAAGGGGGTATTTATTAGTTTAGTTAGGAAAGGTTGAAGGTGGCTCGTAACTGTCGTAAGAGCTACGCGGTTAATCGGCGAAAAGATGTAGTGTTTCGGGCCAAAGGGGTATGTTGTTTAAAATATTCCCTTGGGGAAAAGGGGTGATGCAGGTTGGAAGGAAAGGAAAGTTGATCCGGCGTTGCATCAGACCGTTCGCGAGTGTAAGAGATGTGGGTAAGTGTTGAATAAACTCGATCTACCGGATAAATTGCGAAGAAATCCGCAGTGTACCTACACAAGTGGAACGGGTCGGGTGGTGGTATACAAGTTGGAAGTACCTGAGGAGTTGAGAATTATTCACAACACCTTTCGCGTCTCAACTACGAGAAGGTGTCTTGCAAAAGTCGATATGGCAGTGTCTTTACAGAATGTTCCAGTGGATGAGAAATTGATCTTCATCAAGGAACCGGAACCTTATAATATATTGTAAGATTAAGCGATTAAGGGCAAAGGATATAATTCTAGTAATGATTCTGTAAAAATTTCACAAAAGACGGGAAGCTACGTGGGAGCTAGAGCCGGAAGTGAGGACTAAACATCTGCACCTCCTTGCCAAGGAAATTTCGGGGACGGAATTCTTTTAAGGGAGGGAGAATTGTAACATCCGTAAATGTAAACAAGATTGTCAGTTAGTAGAAAACAAGCTTTGTGGAGTTTTGGTGTAAATAGGAAAACTGAGGGGACAAAGTGTAAATTAAGGAAAAAGGGGCCTAAAAACCCTAAGCCCTATTCTTTTATTAGATAGAAGTTGCGTTTTGTGTGTGTAACCTGTGCGTGTGCGGCGACTCAAAGGGAGAAAAGAGGATCGATCGAAGTCTGGATTTGAAGATCAAGAACCGAAATCGCTTGGGATGTAGCATCTGGAGGTAAGAATCCTAATCTGAATCCTTGTTCTTTCTAGCGTTTTGTATTAAAGGGATTTGGGGTGACTTGGGTTTTGGACTCGACACTGAAATGGATTCCAGGGGTAGGGGTGGATTAAAGATTCAATGCTTTGATGTAAATTTATTTTGATGGTTAAACTAAATGGGAAATCGATTGATGATTAATAGATGGGAGTATGTTCTTGCCTCATTTCTGGGACCGAGACCAGTGAACTATGGGGTGTTATTGTCTGATTTAAAAATCAGTTGATTGTTGTGTGTTCCATGGGTTCAGCAAAATTAATTAAGGTTGTTGGTCCCTATGGTGCTTAACAAGTTTGTAGAAGGGGGGGGGGGTTGAATACAAACACAAGATTTAAAGTTTAATAAATTGTTTATTGATAAATCAAATACAATTTACAAGTTTGTTGCGGAATAAGATTAAGACAGACTCAATCTAAACAAACTTAAGAAACACTAAGATGGTTGCACAAGAAATTCAGAGAATGGGGGATTAAGAGATATAGAAAACAAGGGTTTCTATATGGGGTTAAAGAATTGAGCACCCTTCAGATGAAGGGGTGATCTTCCTATTTATACCCTATGCATTAAATGCATGGCAGGGCACTTTACACGTGGCGTTCACTGATTGGCTTTGGGAGTCTGACTTTTAGGAGACATGCTTTCGGCCGGGAAATGAACAGTGTAGTTGACAGAGGTGTTGTACGAATTGTGGCAGAGACATGTCCGTTCTGACATATCGTACTAAGTTGTGCAAGGAGAGACAAAAGGAAACTTGAGACATAAGCTAAGTGATCATTCGATCGCTGAGTATCTCTTTCTTCAGAGATATCAAGAGTTCAGCGATCGCTGAAGCTTTTCCTTATGTTCCTTCGCGTATAAGTAGATTCGTCTTTGCTTCACTGATATCCGCATCAGGTCACTAGTAGACTTGTCTTTGTTCAGCAGCTTCGTCTTTGATTCAGCTATGAACATCTGTTGACGCGATACTTGTCTTCAGGGATTACGTTACTATTTACATCAGAAACTATTAGCGATACTGAACAGACTCAGTTTGATCACTGATAGTGAAACACTAATACATACTAGATGTTTATAAGAAGACTATCAGCGATACTGAACAGACTCAGTCTGATCGCTGATGATGAAACACTAATACATATTAAACGTAATTTTCACTAAGTATAGAAAAGGGTCGTTATCAAATCACTGAGAGAGTTTGGATCAACAATCTCCCCCTATTTGATAATGACAAAGTAACTGAAGAAAATTACTTTATAATTCCAAATGATGGAATAATCAGGACTCATAACATACATGTCCCAATTACTATTTTGAGGGATCTTTTACAGTACTGATAGAGTTAAGTACTTCACTGAAATTCTCATTAATCCAAGAAAAGAATTACAAGGAATGAAAATTACAAGTACAAGTGATGTACTAACTACTGTAAGTTAAACTAATAGATTGCAAGAAAAGAAACTAATCTATCAGCTATCTAAAGAGGGTTTAGGAGGATTGATCAAATACTCAGGTATTTCTTCTCCTTTTTGCCTTCGCTCTAAAGATTCTTTGCAGATGATCGCTATGATTGGCTCAGCAGCAGGAGAGAGAGTACACCATAGGCACATGAGATCCTTGAGAAGAGCGAGGGGACATATAGGGATTTCAGAGACCCTTTGAAATCTGAGCTGTTCCTCGTCATCTCTAAAGAAGATTCCAAAAGGTTCTTCAAGAACTTGTCCCAAAGCATATGGTCCGCCAGGAGGCAGAGAGAGATCCAGAACTGAAAGATCAGGAGGAGGACCGAACAGAGCTTCTCTTTAGAATTTGATGGAGGTTTCATTCCTGATCACTGCGACATTATCAGATGAGGAGGAGATAGGATTTCTCTTGATTTGCTTGGACTTTGGAGGAAGAGTAGATGGCACCTTTAGTATAGCAGCGACTTTGTTGATGAGAGCATCATTTACCCTTTCAACATAGCCTCTGTATGTAGACTTTGATTTCTTCAGCGCATCTTTGAACTCAAGCCACTCCATATAGCCAAGGTCTTCTAGCTTTGAAATGAACATAGCTTTGCAGCTTCCATCCTCTCTGGTAATCTCCATGGTGACAGAGAGTTTATCCTTCTTCTTTCTTCCAGAGATAGCAACCGCTACGATCTTCATTGGATCAGAGCGATAGTCAATTTTGTGCTTGCACCAATCGACATAATTATCGCTGACCGCTTTTTCTTTGGAGCGTTCCTCCTCAATTTCTTTCAAAAGAGCTGCCTGGACTTCCACTGGTTTGCTTTTTAGCTTCTTGTCTTTGACTTGAGAAGACTGAATTTTGAGAGCCAGAGAGGCATCTTTTTGACAGTCAGTGATCAGCTTCTCAGCCCTGACGGATTCTTCAATTTCAGCTTCAGTCAGGAACTCCAGATCTGATGATTGAGAGGGGATCTTTCTTCGTTGACCCTCCAGATGAGAGATCATCTCTGTTCTTTTCTTTCTCTCCTCCTATGACCAGTGAGATGGTCTAGAGGGCCTTCCATGATGTTGCAGGGACTCTTCTTCTTCTTTTTCATCCTCTTCCTCAATCTCTCTGACAGAGATTGGGATTATTTGGTCATCAGCTTCAGCAGCTGGGATTATTTGGAGCTCTTTACCCTCAAGAAGGGGAGAGAACTGTCTGGTCAGAAAAAGAAAAATGTTAGATTTATATTTAGGGAAGGAGAGAGATAAAGGCTAGAAAGAAACAGGGGTGGGATTTTTATAGAAGGAAAAAGGAACAAGTGTAAGGCATACCTGAGAAGGATTCTCCTCAGGTAGTGAAATCATCTTCAGGGTTCCCTCAGCAGTTGCACCTTTGCTTTGGGAAGGGGTTCCTGAAGGTGTTTCTTGACTCGCCCCCTGCTTTGATAACTTCTTTCGAAGCTATCGCTGAAGAAGTGACGGCTGAAGAACACCATAGAGATTGATCTTCATCGTCATCATCATCATCTTGATGAGAATCATCCTCTTGATCTTCAAGATCAAGGTCTTCATCATCGTCTTCTTCCTCCTCTTCATCATCTACTAGATCAGCGATGGTGGGAGGGGCTTTGTCAGCAGCTATCTCCCCCTCAACCCGAGAGGGAGTTTCCTTCAGTTGTTCAGCAGCATCAGCTTCTTTCTCCTTATTTTCTTCAGATGCTTTCTCCCCCTCTTTGTCATTATCACGAAGGGAGAGACCTTGGGAAGGAGTAGAGGTCTCAGCAGTGGAAAACTTCTGGACTTCAGCTTCCAGTCCTTTGAGCCGATCTTCAAGTACAGGGATGTCGGACGTAGCTTGATGAATAAAATCCACAGCTACGTCTAGAGCGGTTCTATCGTCTTCTGTAAATGAAGGAGCAGAAGTTGGAGCTGGTTCCTTCAGGCGGGAAAGGATCTGCTGAAGAAGGACTTCACAGGCATCAACCTTTGTAGACAGAGCTGCAAACTGTTGCTGTGAGTCTTCCTTGACTTTGTCAATCGCTTCTTGGAGAGTAGCGAGTTGAGAAACGTCAGCTTTGGAGGCGCAGGTGGCAGTCAGCGTCTTCAGTGCTTCACCAGCTGATTGAACAGCGTTGGTGGTGTTGTTGAGAGAGGCAGTCATAGAGTCCACCTTGGCACTCAGATTGTTGACATTGGTGTCAACAGTCGTCAAACTAGGACCTGAGTTATCAAACATTTTGTAGAATTGTAAAGATTCCTCAAAAGATTGATGTTCAGGTTCTATGGGTCCAAACTCAGGTTGTTGAACTGAGATTGTAGGTTGCGTCACTGTTGTTGTGACAGCGACCGAGATCGCTGGCACGGTTGAAGTGGTTGTAGCTGAGGATGTGGAGGAGAGACCCACGAAAGCATCCAAGGAAGTTTGTAGAGAAACATCCTTAGGGATAGAGCTAGAAGTAGCTTTCTCCTTGGTCACCTTGTCCTTCTTCGAAGGACCAAGGGAGCCAGTTGATGGTCGTTTGGAAGGGGTAGCGGCAGGGATAACAGAAGAAGAAACCTCCTGCGTGGCCGCTGAAGTAGAAGAAGTGAGAAGAGAGAGTCGGGAGCGAAGTTCAAAGATACTTACCTCGTTGGGGAGCGACTTGACTTCCAGAGATCGCTGACCCACTTTCGGAAAATATGCATCCGAGTTGGTGGGGTAAGTGGTAGGGTAGAGGAACTTCAGGTACGCGCAGATAAAGCGTACGTAGGGAACTTTGGGATCCCTCTCGGTCTTCTCTATCTTTGACTTCAGGTCGTCAAAGATAGCTGTTGCGTAGTCGAAGTTGCGTCCAGCTATCACTGAATAAGCTATCTGGACCTGAACCTTGCTGGCTTGGTCCAGTGACCCACTCTTCCCACTCATACACTGGATGAAGTGTGAGAAGATGTAGTTTAGCTGGGAAGGCATCAGTGCCTTCTTCACAAGAGTCAGCTTCTTGTTTGGAATTGTTGTCCTTGGTTTGGGTTCCCAAGCATATTCCATTGCATCCAGGAATTGGATGAGTTCAGCGTCAGTTGGCAAGGCTTCGAATCCATTTCTAGGTTTGTCGGGAAAACGCAGTGCTTTCCTCAGGCCTAGGGCAGTCATCATCCCTGAGCCAAGTTGAGTGCTGAATGAGATAGCAAGAACCTGTTCACCCTTTTTGTTGGTGATTGAGGTTTCATCAGCAGTAAACCAGAATTGCTGGAGAAGAGATTTGGAGGGTGTGGGATCCACAGTGATAGCATAAGCAATGCAGGATTGCTTTAGGAATGTTGCAGCTTCCTTCAGGTGTGGATACTTGACACCGTCAAAATCGAGACGAGCGAGATGCTTGTTCTTTGGAAGCTCCGATTCAGTGATGGCGAACTTGACATTCTTAGAGGCGACAAGAGCAGATTGAGCCATTCTGAATATGAGTAGATAAAAGAGTAGAAGAAAAGATTTTAGTCTAAAAATAAAGAAGATTTTCTAGTTTCTATTTGAGGAAAGAAACACAGAAAATCAACAAATTTGAAGATACAAGAACAAGAAGAAAAACCAAGGATTTTGAATGAAGAATAATCAAAATAAAATGGTTTTTAAAGAATAAAATCAAAAATGAAAATGATTTTATGTGATTAGAATCTTATAAACCCATAAATGAAGGTTTATGTAAAAAGATTTAAGAGAAGAATTAGAAAAAGATCAAGAATAACCTGTTGATCTTTGAAAAAGATGATGCAAATGCTTGAGAGAGTATTCTTGCTTTGAAAGTTTTTCCAGAAAGCGTAAAGATGATAAGAATGGAAAAACATTCCTTTTATACGTGTGAGAGAGGAGAGAGAATGTGAGAGGCGGGAAAGCAAATGCTCATCATGACATGGACACGTCCCACGATGTTGATTGGATAGAAGAGCAACGGACGAACGTGTCAGAAAAAGGCATGTCGTGGATTGTCGGTTCAAATGACGTCATAGAAGAGAGAGACTGTTCATTTGTTCGTTTTGAAATTATCGCTGAAGAAAAGTCAGCGATAGGTTTTCCTTTTTTTTTTTTTAAGTATCCCTGATGGTAAAGATAGGGATAGATTTTCTTTTAAGAGGATCACTGACTAGAAATATCAGTGATAAATTTATTTTTCAAAAAGCTTTTAATCATTTGAAGAAAGTTTCAGTGATTAAAGTTTATATTTTGAAAAATATCTTAACTGAATGAAGATTCAGTTGTAGGGATTGAGAAAAACATACCTGAGAGTCAGAATGTTTATCAGAGAGAATGATAAAAGGGGAACTTATGATTACTGACACAATGCATGAACGCTGAAGATTTATTCTTCGAGATTCAGCATTCCAAGCTCACTGATGAGAAAGTTGAACCTTGTCTCATCAAGAGGTTTGGTGAATAAATCAGCAAGCTGAAAGTCAGTAGGGATAAAGTGAAGTTCAATATCACCATTCATCACATGATCTCTGATAAAGTGATATCTAATCTTTATGTGTTTCGTCTTTGAATGTAGCACTGGATTATTTGCTATAGCGATAGCACTAGTGCTGTCGCAATAGATAGGAATATTTGATAGCTGAAGGTCATAATCTAATAGTTGATTTCTCATCCATAAGATCTGAGAACAACAGCTTCCAGCGGCTACGTATTCAGCTTCAGCTGTGGACGTGGACACTGAGTTTTGCTTTTTGCTTGTCCAACTTACCAGCTTTCCTCCCAAGAGTTGACATCCACCAGTGGTACTCTTTCTGTCAAGTTTACAGCCTGCAAAATCACTATCAGAATAACCAGTTAGATCGAACCCTGAGTCTTTGGGATACCAAAGACCGAGGTTAGGAGTTCCCTTCAGATATCTGAAGATTCGCTTAACAGCGATTAGATGGGATTCCTTGGGTTCAGATTGATAGCGTGCACATAAACAAGTAGAGTACATGATGTCAGGTCGGCTCGCTGTAAGATACAACAGGGAACCTATCATTCCTCTATAGGCAGTGACATTAACAGGTTTTCCAGAAGGATCTTTGTTAAGTGTCAGGGGTGGTGCCATAGGAGTTTTCATAGTTGAAGTTTGAGTAAGATCAAACTTCTTCAGCATATCTTTAACATACTTAACTTGGCTGATAAAAGTACCTTTGTCAGATTGTTTAATCTGAAGACCAAGAAAATATGTCAGCTCACCCATCATACTCATCTTATATTCTGTCTTCATTCTTTCAGCGAAGCGAGTACATAGAGATGGGTTAGTAGAACCAAATATTATGTCATCGACATATATTTGTACAAGAATTATATGACCTTTTATCTTTCTGAAAAATAACGTATTATCAATCTTGCCACGTTCAAAATTTTCAGAGATAAGAAATGATGAGAGAGTGTCATACCAAGCACGAGGGGCTTGTTTAAGACCATAGAGAGCCTTATCCAATTTATAAACATAATTTGGATACTTAGGGTCATAGAACCCTGGAGGTTGTTCTACATAGACTTCTTCATTCAGCTTTCCATTTAGGAACGCTTATTTTACATCCATTTGATAGACGATGAAATCTTTATAGACTGCATAAGCTAAGAATAGTCGAATTGCTTCGAGTCTAGCCACAGGAGCAAAGGTTTCATCATAGTCTATACCTTCCTCTTGTCTGTATCTCTGAGCAACAAGTCGAGCCTTGTTGCGGGTTACAGTTCCATGTTCATCTAACTTGTTTCTAAACACCCATTTGGTGCCTATAACAGTTTTATCAGATGGTCTAGGAACGAGATTCCAAACTTTGTTTCGAGAGAATTCAGTCAGCTCTTCTTGCATAGCTCTGACCCAGTTTGGATCTCTGAGGGCATCATCAGTCTTCTTGGGTTCTATTAAAGAAAGAAAGTTGACGAAGAGAGATATATTACCTGAGCTTCGTCATGTCTGAATACCTGCAACTGGATCACCGAGAATTTGATCTATTGGGTAATCTCTAGTCCATCGCTGAGCAGGAGCATGATCGCTCAACTCAGAGGTTGGATCAACAATTGGGATGTTTACTGATGAGGACGTTTGAGGTTCATCAGCAATTAACTGTTAAGTAGTGGACAAACGGTTGTTATCAGAGAGGTTTTCAGACAGAGGTAGATCTGATGGTAGCAAGGTGTTTAGAGGTTCAGCTGAAACCCATGAGTTGGATTCAGCGCTAGGATGTATAATGTTTGGATCATCATCAGCGACTGGAGGATCTGAATGCTGATGGTTTGAGAAGAAGGGTTCAGTTTCTATGTAGTGAGAGAACATCCAAGCATTTAATTCTTCATTGTCAGTTATTGGTTTAGATTTCGCTGAGCGAGTTTCATTAAATGTGACATGAATTGTTTCTTCCACAGATTGTCTTCTTTTGTTGAAAACTCTGTAGGCTTTGGAGATGGAGGAATATCCTAGAAATATTCCATCATCAGCTTTTGGGTCGAATTTCCCAAGTTGATCTCTGTTGTTTAAGATATAACACTGACAACTAAAGATATGAAGAAAACTGATAGAAGGCTTTCTTTCATGAAAAAGTTCATAAGTTGTCTTCCCAAATCGCTTTACTATCAGCGATCTGTTTTGAGTAAAACATGTAGTGTTTACATCTTCTACCCAAAATTGAGTAGGGAGATGAGAATCGCTGAGCATTGATCTAGCAACTTCAATGATCGTTATGTTTCTTCTTTCAGAGACTCCGTTTTGCTGAGGTGTTCTTACTGAAGAGAAGTTGTGAGAAATTCCCTTGTTCTCCAAGAAATTGTTCAGGGAACTGTTTTTAAATTCAGTTCCATGATCACTTCTTATTGAACGAACAGTAAGATTATTCAGCACTTCCATCTTTTTAACAAAAGATATTAGTTCTTCTGGAGTATCACTCTTACAGCGAAGAAACATAACCCAGGTATAACGAGAGAATTCATCTACAATGACAAGCGTATATTTCTTTCCAGCTATTGATTGGATGTTGACAGGGCCGAACAGATCCATATGCAAGAGCTGAAGAGGACTTGTCACTGAGGAAACTTGTTTAGACTTGAAACTAGCTTTTGATTGTTTTCCTTTTTCACATGCTGAGCAGAAAGATTCTTTAGCATATGAGTGCTGAGGAAGACCAGAAACCAGTTCCTTAGATGAGAGAGAATTTAGGGGTTTGAAGTTTAGATGAGAGAGCCTTTTATGCCATAGCCAGTTGACATCAGAAGAGGCCTTAGAGAGAAAACATAAGTTTTCAGTGATAGTAGAGTCCATATCTATTACATAGACATTTTCTCTGCGATTACCACTGAGAGCAAGTTTTCCTTTCTCATCCACCACTGAACATGCTTTCTTAGAAAAGTGAACTTCGTAGTCTTTATCACATAGCTGACTGATGCTCAGAAGGTTATGCTTCAGTCCATCTACATAAGCGACTCTTCGAAAGGTAGTTGTCCCATTGCTGAGGACACCAAACCCTCGGGTATATCCTTTTCCATTTCCACCGAAGGTCACAGAGGGACCTTTCTCTTCCTTGTATTCAGTGAGTAGGTCTTTTTGTCCAGTCATATGATGAGAACATCCACTATCGAGATACCAGATGCCCTTTGATCCCTGCACACATAAGAAAGATTAAGCGTTGTTTGGTACCCACTTTTCAATGGGTCCTTTAGAGTTAGTGGATAAGGAAGTTTCAGCAGTCTTCTCAGCAGATGAAGATTCAGCTTCAGAGGTGATATTCACTTTGGTTAATTTCTTAACCTTAGTGGTATACTTCACCTTGGTCGATTTTTCAACTTTGGTGACCTTCTCAGCTTTAGAGGCATTTTTCTTCACTTTAGCTGTTTTATCAGCTTTAGTGGCAGTTGGACATTTGCTTGCAATATGGTCAGTAAAACCACAGTGATAACATTTTATAGTATTTGAAAATGGTTTTAGGACCAGTAGAAGGTGTTGCAAGTTTAAGATGAGCAGTGCCAGGTCCGAGAAGGCTTTTCTCATGAAATCTGGGAGGAATTTTCATTTCTTCAGATCTCGTGGATTTAAGATCAATCTTTAGCTTTGGAGGACAGAGATCAAAGATTTCTATCATAGAGCTAGAGGATTGATTAGCTGAAGATTTAGAAGGAACTTTCAGCTTTGCTTTCCTGGTAGCCTTTTGAGGAAGGAGAATGGACTTTCCTTTATCCCCAAACTTAGTGTCTTTGGATTTTTCCTCAGGGATAGAATTTGAAGAAGAACAGGGATAGAATTGATTATAAGAAGTGTCAAAGAAAGAGGTGACAAAAGTTCCAAACTTAAGCGATGAACTTTCTTCTTTAGGATCATCCTGAGGTGTCCAAAACCAAGACCAGTTTTATCACTCTCAGGAGTTTGAGCATTTATTATCTCAGAGATCTTTGTTGATGATTTGCACCATTTTTCAACATGAGCCTTTTCTGCTTTTAGAGCAGCAATGGCTTGTTCGCGTTCAATGCTGATGATTTCATTTATAATGACTTGATCTTTCAACTTTTCTTCTAAAAGATTTAGTTCTCTGATCTTTTCATGACATTTCTCTAGCTCTTGAGTTAAATGAACATTTTTATTCTCAGCTTGAGTTTTGTCGTTTAGAGCATTATAAAGGTCAATCGTCAGCACATCAACAGCGCGACTTCTCTCAGCTTCAGGCAGAGAGGGATTAGTAGAGATAGATACCTGAGATGATATGTAGCTTATAGAAGGTTCAGATGGTTCTTCTACTTCTTCTTTAATCCCAGCCATGAGGCAAAGATTAGCGACTTCTTCTTCATCAGAACTTGATTCTTCTGATTCAGCCCAGTCATGTTCTTCAGCGATGAGACCTTTACCTTTTCGCTTGTAGCTTTTCAACTTTTGATATTTATTCTTCAGCTTTAGGTATTTGTCGTCACTGGATCTTCTTGAGGTAGAAGGTTTGAAGACCTTTTTAGACCTGCACTTACTAGGAAAGTGTCCAATCTTTTCACAGTTATAGCAAGTAGCAGTAGCCTTATCAACAGGCGTTGATTTTGGCTTTTCAGTAAGAGAGAGATGCTTACTTCTTCGAAAGTTGCTCTTTCTTGAAAATCTCTTAAAAGAGTTTGTCAAGAGTGCTAAGGACTCATCAAACTCTGAAAGATCAGGGTCTGATAGATCCTCAGTTTCAGAATCTAACTCAGTGATGGTGAGAGTAGATCGCTGAGATGGAATTATCTCTGAAGAGACTAAAGCAACAGGAGTGCTTTTGGAGTCTTTAGAATCTTTTACAAGATTTTTCTTCAGAAGATTCGATTGCTCATAGTTGAGCAATATTCCATATAGAGTGCTGAGAGAAAGAGAATTTAAGTCTTTTGTAAGCTTAAGACATATTGAATAACTGTCCCAGCTTTCAGGAAGACATTTTAAGAATTTTGTTACGACCTCAGAATTAGAATAGGTCCTACCAACAGTTCTTAGGTCAATGATTAAGCAGTTAAACCGCTGATGAACGTCAGAGAGAGATTCATTCTTACCAGCGATGAAAATTTCATACTGTCTTACCAAGTTAATCTTACGAGTTTCTTGGATTTTAGTGGTGCCTTCATATTGAACACATATGGTTTCCCACATTTCTTTAGAAGTTTTCAGATGCATGATGGAATGGAAAACTTCATCAGGCAGATCCATTGAAATAATGGTCTTTGCTCTTGCATCTATTCCTACCTTCTTTTTATCTTCATCACTCCACTGTCTTATTTCCTTAATGACATATCGTTCAGGGACAGCTTCAGTGGTGGCAGTAGCAGGAACAACAACTATAATTCTAACAGGTTCATAGGGTCCATTTTCTATATATTCAGGTATAGTAGGATCCGCACCTTCAAGAAATAGCATCATTCGATTTTTCCATAGAGAAAAGTTATCTCTGCTAAATCGAGGAGGTTTAGAAAGTGAACCATTATCATAGTAGTTTGTGTTTGTGTTAAGTGCCATTTAGAACAACAAAGAAAAGAATAAAGCAAGATCTTGTTTATTAGATTAAACAAACCGCTCTAATACCACTTGTTGGTTCCTATGGTGCTTAACAAGTTTGTAGAAGGGGGGGGGGGTTGAATACAAACACAAGACTTAAAGTTTAATAAATTGTTTAATGATAAATCAAATACAATTTACAAGTTTGTTGCGGAATAAGATTAAGACAGACTCAATCTAAACAAACTTAAGAAACACTAAGATGGTTGCACAAGAAATTCAGAGAATGGGGGATTAAGAGATATAGAAAACAAGGGTTTCTATATGGGGTTAAAGAATTGAGCACCCTTCAGATGAAGGGGTGATCTTCCTATTTTTACCCTATGCATTAAATGCATGGCAGGGCACTTTACACGTGGCGTTCACTGATTGGCTTTGGGAGTCTGACTTTTGGGAGACATGCTTTCGGCCGGGCAATGAACAGTGTAGTTGACAGAGGTGTTGTACGAATTGTGGCAGAGACATGTCCGTTCTGACATATCGTACTAAGTTGTGCAAGGAGAGACAAAAGGAAACTTGAGACATAAGCTAAGTGATCATTCGATCGCTGAGTATCTCTTTCTTCAGAGATATCAAGAGTTCAGCGATCGTTGAAGCTCTTCCTTATGTTCCTTCGCGTATAAGTAGATTCGTCTTTGCTTCACTGATATCCGCATCAGGTCACTAGTAGACTTGTCTTTGTTCAGCAGCTTCGTCTTCGATTCAGCTATGAACATCTGTTGACGCGATACTTGTCTTCAGGGATTACGTTACTGTTTACATCAGAAACTATCAGCGATACTGAACAGACTGAGTTTGATTACTGATAGTGAAACACTAATACATACTAGATGTTTATAAGAAGACTATCAGCGATACTGAACAGACTCAGTCTGATCGCTGATGATGAAACACCAATACATATTAAACGTAATTTTCACTAAGTATAGAAAAGGGTCGTTATCAAATCACTGAGAGAGTTTGGATCAACAAAGGTAGAATGATTTGGGGCGCTAAGATGGGATTAAAGGATCGAAGGGATTAACCTGGTATCGTCACCTCTGTCGTGTGAAGACCTCGACCGGAGTCTTAGCATCCGGGGGGTTGGGGTGTGTTTCCATCCGGGGACCGGTGTGAGGGTGGGAACCGGGGCCTCGCCCGGTGTCTCCACGCCCGGGGCCGCGCCCGGGGCCTTCACGACCGGGGTCGCGCCCGGTGTATTAAGGACTAGGGTCCGGGGTTTTAATGCAGTAACCTTAGTAGATTTTGGAACTTCTCGTATGTTAATTTCGATTGATTTACCTTGGAATGTAGGAACTCATTAAATTCTCGTCTAGTGTTCGAGTGCGTTTTCATGGTTTCTCAAAACAGGTGAGTTCCCTGTTTTTCAACAAGTGTTAATGTATTTTACAAACTGGAAATGGGGTATTTTATATTGCTTATTATGCGTGTTGTTAATCTTGATTAAACGATATTTTCATGTCGATATGATGTGTTGGGTAAAGTCTCATGCATATCTCTCATATATGTTCAAGTTGTAATGTGGTGTATTATTCAATTATGAGTTGGTCATGACCATATGTACTTATCTAACCATCGGGGATGGTTAATCCGTGTATTTGGAATTTGTTTCCCTATACACGAAAACGGCATCAACATGGGGGGGCGTATGGGGATCTACTAGGGGCCCCAAGGACGAGTAGTCCTTACGATCGTGGACGATTTGTGGCGTAAGATGGTCACTTCATGTGGCACCAAGTTGTGAGATTAAATTTATCTTCTTATAAATCCATTATGTTTTATAGATGGACGAGGTTGGGAATTCAATAGACCTTACGGTCTAATCCTCGCTTCCTATTTTCTTAAACCCATTTTCAGGTAACCGTGTGACTCCTGGATCACCCAGGGTGAAAGAGAAGTGTGAGATGCTAAGGAGTCGAAGTGCAGGACATAGAAGCGGTGTAGATGCTTTACTTTCATGTATTTTTTTTAGCTCTCGGTTGTAATAGACTCAACGTTAGACTATTTTGATCTTTTATCAAATTATATTTTAGGACCCGGGTTTGGGCTTTGTTATGCGTATTTCGTTCCGTGGAGTTTTGCGTTGTTACAACAACACCAAAGAATAGTGAGTGAAAAGCAAGTTATCACACGTGGCATCTATGTACCATATGGACAAGACCGTGGAAAGGGTCAGGGTCATGACAATAGCTGAAAAGGTTTTCCAATTCCTGGATCAGAGATGCAATTACTGCCAAGTTGATATTGAGTAGTAAAAAAGAAATACATTAATTACCACTCCTTTCAAAAAGAGAAAAAGTTGAAAACAACATTGATATTGATATGTTACCATATTGGATTTTAGTTATTTAAACCAGCCCTTATATTTTTCAACTTTTTATTAAATTTTTATCATTTTTAAGGTTTTATAAGTTCGATTTACTTCAAATTGATTTAAGTATAAAATTAATATATACACTCAAATCGATAACCATTATAGATGTAAAGAAATACACTAAAACAAATAAAAAACTCTCAATATTCTTCCTTCCGTGTAGGAATGTATCGAGGAGAACTTGAGTTTTTGTAATACATTTCACACAATTTAAAGAGATAAACTAATATTTATTTATAATTCATCCAATCAGAATACTTAGACGATGTATTGTCATTTTCTTGTTGGTACAAGATTAATAGTCATTGAATCATTATATTAATATAAACCTTGTTCAGATATTCATTATTAGAATGGAAATGGGCATATGTACATCAACTCTAATGAAATTAAAGGAACATATATTAGAGAATTTAACGTGTCAAATTAGTAGATTATCTAGTTCATTAAATCATGTTTTGTCTCCAATAAAAAACTTTGGAACAATGACACATATATGTTTCGACATGACCACGTGGGACACTACGATCATGATATAGTGATCCGTGTATTGTAAAATACACATAGACACATTCTCTTTCGAGTGAAAGGCAAAATGAGGCAAATTGCAACTGTTGACTTCTGCAGCATAAGAAGCAAAACCACCATCATAATATTCCCTCTCGAATACCTAAAACTTTTGTATACCCTGATCCTTAGCCAAGACAGGAATGAGACCATCCTAAAGCTAAGGACATAATACAAAAATACCTCCGCCTGGCATTCCAATTCAAATACTAGTGAGGTGAAGAAATAAACGATAACTTTTGTTGATTGTTCCAAAGGTGTGCGTTCATGAGCCCATGCTAGAGTTTCAATCAATTCCTTCCAATATCCGCACCAGGAAATTAAAAACATAAATCCAGTAGCCTAAACTTCCATTCTTACAATGAATACAAGGTGATATTTATGGATATAAACATCGTGAATGCGGGCCATTAAAGTACATTATGGTTCTGGTTTTGACACGACGAACTCATGTTATATTATTTCCACATGAAATGTTGCACTCCTAGCACAAGTTATACGTTTACGGGCTCACCACCCTGATTATCTCATCAGGTCTACATATCTTGGAATGCTAGAGATTTTACATTATAAGGATTTGATAATTATTGCATATGTATTGGGATCAATGTAGAGTTTCCTATACCCCATGTGTATATATAAAATGGTCTCGTAGAAGCTGTTATAAAAAGAATATTGATAATATCTTGGGAATTGGTTATGCACACCAATTTACCCAAAGCTTCCTGGAGTTATGCAATTATTATATGCAATTTTTTTCGTTTTTAGACCCACTACTAGTTAACCAATCTCACGCGTACCAGTTAATAACTAGATAAAAGCTTGATATTTTACATTTACGTATGTTTGATTGTGTAGTATATGTATCAATTGCGCCCCCACAACACATCAAAATGGGTCCTTAAAGACGATACTATATATGTTGAATATGAATCCCCAACAATGGTCAGTTAATTAGAATACTTGACAAGTGATCTCTTTACCACTAGATTTGGTGGTTGTCACTTTGATAAGACAATCTTACCGTCGGTAGGGGGAGATAGAAAAAAGGATTTTCCATGGGAACGACAGGAAAGGTCATTGAATATTCCCACTCTGTCTCATTTTGATCCCCAAAACTTCACAAAGTAATGTTGGGGTCAAACGAATCAGACTCGATACCTGATACGTTTAATGTTATTCCAAAAGTGACAAGATCACATATACAAGCTACAAATATACTCGCAACGTCAAAATTCCCAAAACAAGGGCACAACATCACTGGAAAGTGCGTTGCAATCACACATAGTGGACGTGTGATTGAGGTCGTAGCTCCTAAAATGAAATAGAGGAAGGTACTTGGTTCGATAAATAATCATCTAAAGGAAGAGAAGAGTAAGGACCAACTATTTATCATCGATACATAAACCTCTCATGAGATTGTCTCTGATTATAAATATGGCTATGAATCATTACTGGAGGACGCTCTGAAGTTAATATTGATTATAGAGATCAACGAAATCTCAAATAAATTATGAGAGTGCATATGAGTCGATAGACATATCATACATACTCATTGATGATATATTCGTATATACTATTGCTCATGATATGATAGAGCACATTGACATCGAACCATGCTCAGTTAAAGAATGTCCACAAAGAGCAAAGTTGGCCTACATGAAAAGAAGTAATCAAGAAGAATTATATTATTTGACGAATGAACAGGTATTTGGTTTGCTAGTGCAAACCCATCAAGTGTAAAGCCTGTAATACATAGATAAATCATTTGTCATAAAGCATAATGAAAATATGTTAGAGTTAAATTGTATTCAAGATTAAAAAGAGGGTCTTGGTTGTAATTGTTGTAAAGTGTGAGTGTGTACTTGTAATAATTGTAAGTGTGGTTGACCAAGTGCTAAGGTCATGTTGAGTGTTATAGATTCATAAGATTACACACACGTGTATTTGGTAAGCACATTGTGAAAACACACACACATAGAGCTTATTGTAAAAGTACTAAATAGGTATATGGATTGATTTAGATTGTGTGAATCAATAAACAAAGTGTTTCTTAATCATTTGTGTGATAATTGTTGGCTAGAAACTGAAACAACAATTGGTATCAGAGCCTAATTCGATAGAATTTGACAGAACATGTTTACGCACACTGAGTTTTAGAGTTTACGATTGATTCTTGAATTTGAGAGTGTTTTTGATCAAATTTGTGATTTGTTAGTGATCGTTGCACATAATAGAATGATTTTGTATTGGTAAATTTCACTTTTAAATTGTTTTGATCACTAAATTTGGATTTTTGAAAGTTTTTGAGTCGAACGAGTTCACGTACTGTATGATTATGGAATTGTATGATTGAGTCGATTTTTGTGAAATTCATTGATTGTATTTTGCTCTAACACTAATCTTGATTGATTTTGTGAAGTTACAGCGCCTAATTCGAAGGATTGTTGGAATTTTGTACTGATTTTTATATTTTGAACCGTAACTTGGAAGAACTCGCAAGATCCATACAATTCGTATGAAGAACTCGCATACGCTCTAGAATTCTCATAGATTTCATTGAATATCGTTTAAGTGTTGAATTCGCATGAGTGTTATAAGCGAAATCCTCAGAATTCGCATATGCCTTTGTACGAGAAGTAGGAATTCGCATAACACCATTATACGAAAAGCTTATTGTTTTGAAAATTTTTCTAAGTGAAGATTTCGCATCTTCTAGTGATACGAATTGATCATGCGAAAAGTTTGAAAGATCAAAATTTTCTAAGTCAAGAATTCGCATAACTCTCTTGTGCGAATTGTGAAGAACTCTCATGTAACTACATGCGAATTCCTTAGATTTCACATATACTTGCATGCAAATTGTTTTGTTTTCGTATATATCTTGCATGCAAATTGTGTAAGGTGTGCGAATTCTGAACTTATTTTTGTGTGCATGCGAATTCCTCAGGTTCTGCGAATTCTGGTGTTTGTTTTTGTGCAAATTGTCTTTCTAATCTCAGTTATGTAAGGATTCTATACTTAATTAGAAATTTTTGGGAAATTTCTTTTCTGAAATTTTTTAAGTGTTGTATCTATTGATTCTTTTGTCAAACTAATGATCAATTCTAGCTCATTTTTTCTACAGATTTGCAAAGATGTCTAAAGATCTTCTTTCCATGGGATCACAATCCAAACCTCCAGTACTTTCTATTGGTGAATATGCTCAATGGAAATGGCGGATGACTCAGTTTCTGAACCACAAGAACCGAGAGTATATGAAATCCATAACTGACGGACCAGTAAATCCTTAAGTCACTATTCCAGGCCAAGCAGCTACAGAAACTTCTCCAGAAATACTAGTCTGGTATGTACCAAAACCGTATCAATATTACAATGAGAGGGAGAAGGAGCTTGCAAAAATAGACGAGGAAGCCCTAATATACTTAACGATGACAATCCCAAACGATATCTACAATCGCGTAGACAGTCATGAATCCGCGAAAGCAATGTGGGATAAACTTGAGAGGTAATTCCAAGGAACAGAGAGGTCCATACAAGCTAAACTGAATCAAAGCATTAATGCTTATGAGGGATTTCATGCCAAAGAGGTAGAAGCTTTGATAGATACTTGCAACATTCAATGTGATTTTGAACGACCTGAGAAGAAACGGGATGAAAAAATCAATATTTGAGATAAATTACAAGTTCATCAAGAACTTGAACCCTGAATGGAAGAGCTATGCCATAAACCTGCAAATGTCTAAAAACATGGCACAAGAGAATGTGAATAATATTTTCTCTACTTTATCCTAACATGAGGACGAGGTAAAGTTATTGAGCGAGGAGAAGAAAATGGTAAAAAATTCACTGGCTCTGCTTGCTGAGAAGAAGAAGGGTTCTAGTTCTGGTTCCGTTTCTGGTTCAAAATCAAAGCTGAAGAAATCTAAAGCTTATCTCACCGAGCTAACTCAATCCAGTTCTGAGTCTTCTGTTGGTGAAGTTGAAGTTAATTCTGATGATGATGTTCAGAGGATCGCTGAAAACTTGGCCCTAATCACAAAGCAGTTCAACAAGAGCTTCGGAAAGAAGAAGTATTATTCAAAGCCGAAGTATGAAGGGTACAAAAAGGAGAAATCAGACAAGTACAAACGTCGTTTTGGAAAAAGAGACAAGAGGAGAGAAGAGAAGAAGGAAGAAAATAAGGATAATATAGATCCTCAGTCTGGACGGTGCTTCAACTGTGGAAAAGTTGGTCATTTTTCAAAAGACTGCAAGTTCAAGTGCATAAAGAACTCGAAATACTATGCGAAAAAGTCACTAATTGCAAAGAAGCAAGAAGAAGGGAAAGTGTTGATGCCAGAGGAAGAGAACTGGTTCTTCCAGAGTTCTGATGAGGAAGATGCCCACTTTACCCAGGTATGCATGTTGGCTAAAATTGATGAGAATGTTAAAGCCACTTCTGAACAATCTGAAGGTGATACTGATGTAAGTACTAATTCTGAAAACTCTGAACTTGTTGAATCTTTAATGGAACAAATCCAGCACATGGAATCAGAATTTGAAATTTTAAAGCGCAAACTTAGCTGTAAACGACAATCAATGATGAATTTTCGTGATGAAAATGCATTATTGAAAGTTGTTGAGGATAAAGAGAAGGAAAAGGATGCCTTGAAAAAGGAAAGAGAATATTTGAAAAGTCGGATCATGGAATTAAAAAAGGACTTAGTTAATTCTAATTCTGAAAAGGGTGAGTTCAAAATTAAGTTTGAAGTTTGTTTCCAGGAAAGGAATGAGGCATACTGTAAAATTAAACAATTGGAAGACTTAAATTTGAAAAGAGGACAGACTGAGCAGACATTAAATCTTTTAACCAACAAACTCCAAGACGTTCGGTTTTATAATCCAAAGTTGGGATTGGGTTTATCAGAAAATGACGTTTTAAAGAAAGCCCCGGAGAGTATGTATAACTTTGATAAATTGGGCTCAAGTGGAAAGAAAATCCCAAATATTCATGGTACTTTTGTTAAAGCTGAAACTCCTATATCTGACGCTTCGTTTAAAGGTAAAGAGGTCATGGAAGATGATACATCAAGTTGCGCTGATTCTCAAAATAGTTTTAAATCGGTTAGATTTAAATACAATGATTTAAACAAAAGCTATAAAAAGAGAAAATTAGAATTTGTTGAGTTTGAATCATTGTTTTCCACACCGTCATCTACTGAATCAGCAAACGATGATAAAATCACATCTGAAACCGAATGTCATTATGACGATTATGAGTCTGATACTGATATTTTTGATCAGATCCCTTTATCTGAATCTGTTATCTCTGACTCCTCAAATGAAGTTATGGTAGAAGATAATTCAAATGTCATGAATCCCAGCATTCAAAAATAGTTTGTTGATCAAATGTCTGAGGAGATTTTTGAAGAAATGCTGAATTCCTCGGATCCTGTCCCAATTTTTGAAAAGGTTGAGTCTAACTTTGTGATTGATCAAACACCTGATTTACTTAAACAAATCTCAGATTTACAAAAGTCTCTTGAAAAGTTAGAAGATGAAAATTGTGATCTTCGATTCAAATTGGATAAATCTTTAGAAGATAACAAATAGCTTTGTAAAGAAATAAATGGTTTGAAAAACAATTTGTTTAAAAAGAACTTAACTAAACAAAAGGTGTTTGATAAATAAAATTGTAATGTTAGATCCAATCCAGAGTTTGAGACTTCAGTCAAACCTACAGTTGTTTATTCTACATGTCCTGAATATTTGCCTAGCATTTTTGAAAAAGGTGAAACTTCTGGTAGTTTGAAAAAGAATTAATTCTCTAAGAAGAATACTAATAAAGCTTCTTTTTGTTAGAGCATATATATGTTGGATACAAGATCACAGAAGACTGAAGACTGAAGTCAAAGCTGAAGTCAACTCTCAAGCATCAAAGTCAATGTAATAAAAGTCTAAGTCAACATTGTATTTTATTTTTCCTAGTTGTGTGAGAGTTTTGTGTTCTGCGCGTTTTGTTTCTGTAGTAGTTTGCACGTTTCATAGTTGGTATAAATAGGTGTTGTGTGCGTGTTTGTAAACTGGTAACAGAGAACAACAGATAGAGTATTGTGAGAGTTTCAGTTTTAGAGAGAGAAAGTGTGTTGAGCGTACTTTGTATTTGAGATTTGATTGTGAAATAAAAGTGATATTAATGGAATCAGTTGTCATCGTTTGATTTACATTGTTATCTGGGATAACAATTGGTATCAGAGCAGACAGATTTTTAGAAACAAGGATCGAATCAAAGAATTTTGGAACGAATTTTTCAAGAACTCGCTAGTCGACTGTTGGGATTGGATTTCATTGTTTTTATGTTGTTTTGGACATAAATTTGTTTGTAATAGGTTCGATTTGATGAACAGAACAGATTGTGTTTGATTCACTTAGTCTAATTCACATCAAATTAGGGTGAATTTTGGATTTTAGTAGAATTTTTGAGTTTGAGTTATGTACGTACTGTGATAGAATCAAAATGTATTGATTAGTGTTTGAATTTGAAATTCAATTGTTGAAATCTGTTCTAATCTTGAAATCGAGGATCCCTGCACATTTTCGACCTAATTGGTGAAGATTTGAATCGAAGTCAGAGCAAAGATCGAGTTTTTGAACTGAGAAGTGAAGAACTCGCTAGATCTAAAGTTCACGCTAGTCAAGAACTCGCAAACTCGCAGAGACATTGATTGGGTGTGCAAAGTGAAGAACTCGCAAGTTGCTATGTGCGCGAAAGTCCAAAACTCGCTAATAGTGTCGTGCGGGAAGCTAAAACTCGCAAATCACTAGATCCAGTTTGTGTTTTCTGAATTTTGATGATCAGTAAGCAGTGTAGATAAAAGATGACTTCAAGAGACGCTCTTTTTATTGGTACGGATGTAAAGCCCCCTGTTTTGTTTAAAGGGGAGTACGAACAGTGGAAGGATCGTTTTCGTGATTTTGTTGACCGACAATCAAATGGAGAGAATATTTGGTTATCGATTACAGATGGTCCTATGAAATTTTCTACTGAGGATATTCCTGATGAAGATAATGAGTCAGATGATGATGGAGTTCTGAAGACAAAGATTGTTAAAAAGAATATTTCTCGGTTTACTGAAGAGGAAAAGAACCGATTCAAGCAGACAAACAAGCCAGATCTCTACTGTTGCAAAGTGTAACTAATGAAGTCTATATCAAAATAGACAGCTACAACGAAACTGCCAAATCAATGTGGGATCAACTACAGAAGATGATGATGGGTTCCAAGGTGGGAAATCAGATGAAAGTGGCAAACTGTATAAACAGTTATGAAGAATTTAAGGCTAAGGAAGATGAGAGCCTTGAAGATACTTATGATCGATTTGTGCTTCTATTGAATGAACTTTCCAAGAATAAAGTCACAAAGAAGCAGATTGAGAACAATGTCAAATTTCTCAATATTCTGCAACCTGAATGGAAGAAGCATACTCGAAGGATGAAACAAATGAAGGACTTAAGTGAGATACCCCTTCATGAAGTGTATGAGACATTGCGACAGAATGAGGAGGAGGTTGAAGAGAAAAGGAATGAGAAGAAAAAGAAAGTTGAGAAGGTTGCTGACCCCATTGCACTAGTAGCTGGAGAGAAGGAGAAAGAGAAGAAAAAGAAGAAGAAAGTAGTGATTCCCAGTTCTGATTCTGAGTCTGAATCCGACAGTGATGATGGTGAAAATCTCAAACAAGCCATGTTGCTACTGACTCGTGCCTTATGTTGCGAGATTTATATAATAAACCTCTTAGACCTTGCACAAATGGATAGTGACGCAAGTATACATTTCTCAATCCATTGTCGTCTTTTACAAGTAATAAAACGGTAAAATACCGAGTATCGATCCACAAGGAAAAAGGAGTAAAAGATTTAAATTAAAGTCCAGAAAAAGAAATGATTTCAGATGGCGATTTTGAAGAAATATTGTTGGTTGGGTTGATTACAAACTATTGCGAAAACAATTAATTAAAAAGGAAGCAAGGGTGTAGGGATTCGTTAAGATTTCAAAACAAATTTATCGGATAGAACTTTGTGACAAACAACTCATCATTTTTAACCATCAACTTATATAAGGTACTCTTTTGAGGTTGAGAAAGGCACGCGTCCATGGACTAACTTTAATGTTTCCAAAATAAAGTAAAGTCATGGCAATGGCACAATCTATCCCTTTTGTAAGTTGTACGGAATGAAACAAGTTTCCTTGGTTCTAAGTAACTCTTTCGAGCCTACCTCCGTATCGTTCAAGTTGATGTGTTCAAGACGACTCATTTATGAGTTCATCAAACTTTAACATTTCAACAATATAACCTTGAACGAATGGTTGGAACGATTTATTATTAGTCAACAAATTTCTACCATCAAAATAGGCTTTTTATCTTAACTTCACCCCACACCCGAGCTAAGGTTGTCAGCCTATCATTGCTCAGTTTCCTTGCATTTTTTTATTTTTAAGAAAAACGAAAGACATGAGTCAAAAATTTAAGGCATAATCTGTTTCGGCAATGACCAATTTTCACCAATTCTCGGATATGGTGACGTGATACAAGAGAATGTAACGATAACGAAGGTGAGTTATGTAGAAGGATTAAGGCATAATCTGTTTAGTATTGGCCAGTTCTGCGACAAAGGATTAGAGGTAAATTTCAAGGCTAAGAGTTGCTTGGTGCGTACTGAAAATGGAAAAGAACTCTTGGTCGGCATTCGAAAGTCCAACCTCTACACGATAAATTTGTCAAAGGTCCAGACTAACAATAAGGTTTGCTTATTGATAAAAGCCTCGATGCAACAAAGTTGGCTTTGGCACAGAAGGCTGTCGCATCTGAATTTTCGCTACATCAATAAATTGGTCAAAGGCAGATTGGTGAAAGGTCTTCCTAAGCTGAGATATGAAAAAGAACATCTATGTGCAGCATGTGAAAAGGGTAAAATGAAGAGGGCAACTCACAAGCCTAAACCCGAACCGAGTACAAGTTCTACACTTGAGTTGTTACACATAGATCTATGTGGTCCTATGAGAACTCAAAGCATAGAAGGAAAGAAGAATGTTTTGGTAATAGTGGACGATTATTCACGTTACACATGAGTAAAGTTTCTAAGGACAAAAGATGAGACACCCAAAGTACTCATCAACTTTTTGAAGACTACTCAGGTGAACTTGCAGAAGACAGTAAAGTTTCTAAGGACGGATAACGGCACAGAGTTTAAGAACAAAATTGTTGTAGATTATCTCGAATCGGTCAAGATAACACATCAATTCTCTGCTGCTCGAACGCCAGAACAGAATGGAGTTTTTGAACGACAAAATCGAACGCTAGTCGAGGCCGCTCGTATTATGCTTAGTCAGTCGAATCTACCTCTATTTCTGTGGGCAGAAGCTGTCTCAACTGCATGTTATACACAGAATCGCTCCATTATTCACAGACGGTTTGGTAAAACTCCTTATGCATTTATTAATAATCGTACACCTAATATCAAATATTTTCATGTCTTTGGATGTAGGTGTTTTGTGCTTAATGACAGAGAGAACTTGAATAAGTTCGGACCGAAGGCTGAAGAAGAAATCTTCATTGGATACTCACAGACATCTGCTGCATATAGGATATACATGAAGAGCTCAAAGACTGTTATCGAAAGCGTTAACATAACATTTGATGAAGAAGTGGCTTCTGAACAACATAGTTCAGAACCCATACATACCGGAGTGTTAGCTTCTGGACAACTCAGTCCAGAACCTGTGTTTAATACAACTAATTCGGATAAAGCTTCAACTTCTACATCTCATTTATCTGAATTAGATTTGTTGTTTGAATTATTTTATGATGAGTTTCTAGGATCTAAACTTCCTAAATCTATTGTGGTTGATAGGTCAGATGATTCAACGACTAATCATCCAACTACTTCAGATGCATCAACTGAACTTGTTTCCCCAGTTCAGACAGAAACTCCAATTCAAACAAATACTCCTTCAGTTGAAGTTGTACCTGAACATGTTGAACCAGAAGTTACTACTTCAGTTGGTTGCACTGTGATGGATAATCAACAGACTGCACAAGCTGTCCCAACTGAAACTTCTGTACAAGAAACTTCAACTATACTCCCAAACAATGCTGAACAAGAAGAAGCTGATAGTGGATATCTAGATGATTTGTATGATCAATCTATATCGAATCCGCTCCTTCACGAACACAAGTGGACCAAAGAGTACCCGATAATCCAGATAATTGGAGATCCAAATTTACCGGTGCAAACTAGGTCTGCGTCATTAAACATGTGTATGCATGATTCCTTTCGGAGCAAAATTGAGCCAACTCGAGTATCTGATGCTCTAGTTGATTCGGATTGGGTTACTGCAATGCAAGAGGATCTAAATCAGTGTGAAGCATTAAAAGTCTGGAGATTTGTACCACGTCCAGAAGGAAAATCTATCATTGGTACAAAATGGGTGTTCAAAAACAAGAAGAATGAAGATGGTATCGTAATTCGAAATAAAGCACGACTTGTCGCAAAAGGATATAGGCAAGAGGAAGGCATTGATTACGATGAGACTTACGCTCCAGTAGCACGTATAAAAGCAATCCGCATGTTTCTAGCGTACGCTGCTCACAAAAACTTCACAGTCTACCAGATGGACGTGAAGACTGCCTTTCTAAATGGCATACTTAAGGAGGAAGTCTACGTATCACAACCTGAAGGCTTTGTGAATCTAGATAAACCGGATCATGTCTACATCTTGGATAAAGCACTTTATGGTCTTAAACAAGCGCCTCGAGCTTGGTATGAGGTATTATCAAAGTTTTTGGTCAAGTCGGGCTTCACTAAAGATAAAATCGATACTATTTATTCATTAAAAAGGAAAAATCCAATATCATTCTTATTCAAATATATGTGGATGACATTATATTTGGCTCTACAAATCCTAAGTACTGTAAGAATTTTCAAATCTCATGGTGTCTAGATTTCAAATGAGTATGATGGGAGATATGAACTTCTTTCTCGGATTACAAGTAAAACAATTTTCAACGGGGATTTTTATAAACCAAGATAAGTACATTTTTGATATTATTCGGAAATTCAAAATGGAAACTTGTAAACCAATTGGAACCCCAATGGCACTGGAACTAAGATCGGCATGGATCATTTGGGAAAACCTGTTGATGTTAGAACCTATAGAGGAATGATCGGTTCTTTAATGTATCTTACTTCAAGTAGGCCAGATATTATGTTCTCTACATGTTTATGTCAAGATATCTGGCTAGTCCAAAAGAATCCCATATGTCTGCAGTAAAGCGCATTTTTAGATATCTGAAGGGGACTGCAGATCTTGGTCTGTGGTATCCTAAAGATATTGGTTTTGAACTGACGGCTTACTCCGATGCAGATCATGCTGGATGTATGTTTGACAGGAAGAGCACATCGGGTCATATACTATTCCTTGGAGATGAACTTGTTAGTTGGGCATCAAAGAAACAACTTTATGTTTCCACGTCAACGGCTGAGGCGGAGTATGTTGCTGCTGCAAGCTGCTGCTCTCAGGTGTTGTGGATGAGGACGCAACTACGAGATTATGGCTTCAAATTTGACAAGATTCCGATTTATTGTGACTCTAAAAGCGCCATTGCAATATCCGCAAATCCTGTATAGCATACAAAGATAAAACACATAGATGTTCGATATCATTTTATAAAAGACAATGTCGAAAAAGGTATAATAGAACTTTATTTTGTAAACACTAATTATCAGCTTGCTGATTTGTTTACCAAGCCTCTCGACGAAATGAGATTTAATTTTCTTATCTCGAAACTTGGTATGCTTAATCTCAAGACATAATCTGTGATTACCTATTAAAGTTTTTCTTATTGTTATTTTTCTTCATTTCTTTATCTTTATTCTGAAAAAGATATCTGCACTTTAATGTGTGTTTATGATCTCAGGGGGAGTGAGAGAAGATGATTAGATGATCAACATTCATTTGAGGGGGAGTTCATATATTCTTGTGTGTGTTTAACTGATAAATTTTATGATGCATAAATGCAAGGGGAGTTCAAGTATGAGTAAGGAGTACTGACTATGACTTCTGATTAATTCAGATCAGAACTCGTTCATTCAAAGTTTTACTGCTTTATGTCATTTTATTTTTCAATAAATGTTGTGAATAAAGTTGCTTTGACGAATTTTGTGACTGATGCAGATTGAGAGGATACTTAATGATCATATCATTTTGACTTTAAGCTGATTTCATGAGATTTAAGATGGACCGAAAGGTTTATTTCTAATCTTAATCTCATACATGTTTGAAAGATGGACAATTTTCAGATATGAAAACATGTTCTTAAATGTTCAAACCACTTCTGATTCTTAAACGATTTCATGAACATAAAAGTGTGATTTTAAATGTTTTCATTATTACTTATGCTTCAATGTTTATAAACCGTGTGTTTCCAAAGATAAATACTTGTGTATTATCTTGTCTATATACTGTCAAGTATTCACACACATCGGTTTAATTTTTGTTGAATTCGTTCTTACCATGTCTCTAAATTGAAACAAACTTTTTCGATGGTAAGATACCCCGATTGTTATTCAAAGTTTGAGCATGATTTCATTTTTTAAACATTCTTTCAAGAATGTCTATATTTTTGGTTCATATAGACAATTTCAATTTTTGCTGACCGAAGCCTTAATCGCTAAATCATTTCTATTTGATCTTTTTGATACAATGTCAGATTTTCAAACAAGTTTCTTGTATTCATTTTCATTCTTTCAATATACTTGTTTGAAATATCTTCAGTGTTTTAAAATGCTCAAATCTTCATGATTACATCTCTGAGCATACATAAATCTGACTTGTAATTCATACTTTGTGCTTTAACTGACAAGTTAAACCAGTTGAGCAACATATTCTTTTAGGAAAATATGGGTTCATTGTGTAGGACTTAAATGAAACTTCTATGGATTCACGTTAACCAGTGTTTCCTACCCAAGAAGTTAATCCTTAGTGATCGAGTGTGAGGAGTCAAAAAGAAATTAGTGTGGGTTGTGTGATGGGGTAAAATGAAAAAGAGAGTTTGGTTAGATGCGAGCTCAATGGTTAAAAAGAAAGAGGGTGTGAGATCAGAGTAAAAGAATATCAAACTCTGCACCAACTACTTTCTGAGTCGGGTAGCCACATTGCTAGTGTTTCACAATTCTTCGTGAACATTATTGAAACAGGCAACTAGCCCATGCTAACTCTTGATAAAAACCCCACCAGCCACTCATTTTCTTCTTAAAAAGAAAATGTTTCATATTTTCTGGGCGCACAACACATTATCTATCTGGTTTTCATTTGGAAAATTTGGATTATTGAAAAAGAAGAAAGTCTGCCCCACCTTCGCACCTCGATCATGTACAATTGAGTCTGTGTTTAATTATTGTTGTCTCAGTGGTTTACACAATTTTGAGCCTTATATAAGCAATCATCATGTGCTTAATTCTTTCTAACACTTGCACGAACACACAAGGAATTTGTTTTCTTGTCATAACGTTCATATAAATATCTTTGTGGTGTTTCGATGATTGAATGGAAGCCCTGGGGGAGTGAACATCACAAAAGCTCCTTTCCAATGTGTATTCGTTACACACAGTAACTTTGTGTTACTGACAGACATATTAACTGATTCATTTGTTTATTCATGTGTTACATTCCAATTTTTCTGGATTTGAAAAAATCTAGATGAATATCTTTGTGGATTGACGGTGAATCAGAGGCTCAGATTTCAAAAGATCAGTGGTCAGAATTGAAGATGACATTTCTTGTTGAAAGTTTTGATGATTTCATGCTTCCTTCATAAAAAAGGGGGAGATGGTAATCAAGAAATGTTACTTATGGGAGAGATATTTAATTAATGAAGTTTTGATAGAGAAAGTTTGGAGCTTAAAGAAGAATTTATGATAATTTCAGCAAAGTTGAAGAAAGATTGTTGAAAGTTGAGAGCAAAGTGCAAAGATTTCTGAATGTGAGCTGAATTTACTGAAATTTTCTTTGAAAATTATTTGCTGAAGCAGTCTAAGCAAATTCTGAAGATAATTTCTTTCTGAAGACTGAAAGAGGTTTGAGATATTTTTGAGAAGATAGAGTATTGAAGAGCATATCTACCATATTTTGGGGAGATTGTTATTTTGATTAAAGAAAGATTTTGAAAGAATACTGAAGATTGTGAAGATTACTGAAGTTGATAAAAATGGGAGATTAAAGTTACTGACCTTAAAGGGAGAAGATTATACTGCAAAATCTTTTGGAATTGATCTTGAATCCAAAAGGGGAGATTGTTAGAGCATAAATATGTTGGATACAAGATCACAGAAGACTTAAGATTGAAGTCAAAGCTGAAGTCAACTCTCAAGCATCAAAGTCAAAGTCAATGTAATAAAAGTCTAAGTCAACATTGTATTTTGTTTTTCATAGTTGTGTGAGAGTTTTGTGTTCTGAGCGTTTTGTTTCTGTAGTAGTTTGCGCGTTTCATAGTTGGTATAAATAGGTGTTGTGTGTGTGTTTGTAAAGTGGTAACAGAGAACAACAGATAGAGTATTGTGAGAGTTTCAGTTTTAGAGAGAGAAAGTGTGTTGAACGTACTTTGTATTTGAGATTTGATTGTGAAATAAAAGTGAGATTAATGGAATCAATTATCATCGTTTGATTTACATTGTTATCTGGGATAACACTTTTCGTGTTTCAGATCTTAATAGAAGTGTTGGTAATTAAAGGAGAATGGAGAAAGAAAGATTGTGATAAGAAATAGAGTGATACTATTTCTGAAAAAGTTCGTACTGTTACTACTAGTGATGAAAAGTTGACATGTAATAGTTCTAATGCAAATAAATGTCAAGTTTGTTCGAATAAATGTACCACTTTTGATAAATCAAAGATGTTGACATTTGCTCGCAAGAACATTATCTGTAATCATTGTGGTGACAACTCTTTCTCATTGTACTCCATTCCTCCAAAACCAAAGACTGTCAAAAGATCTCATAAAGCTAAATCTGTCTCTAAGTCCTCAACACAACACATTCATGTATTTCAAGCTAACCTGCTAATATTTCAAAGAAAAAGCAGTTTCGTGATCTTAATGTGAAAATGGTCTGGAAATGGTTGCCCAAACCAAGATATGAGTGGAGAGTTAAGGGTATATTAGATGATTTGAAGAAATTGCATGATTCTAACAAATCAGGATCCATCTGGATATGGGTACCTAAAAAAAGTGATTTGTTCATTTTGCAGGCCTGTCATTTGTGGTTCATAGACTCTGGATGCTCAAGACATATGACAGGATACAAGCACTTACTGCATAACTATGTGGAGGAACCTGCAGGAACAGTTAATTTTGCAAATGCTGATTTAAAAGGCTATATCAGAGGACACAACATGCTCACAAATGGCACCGTAACCATTAACAAAGTTTTGTATGTTGAAGGACTTGATCACAACTTGTTCAGCATGAGTCATTTTTGTGATAGTTTGTATCAAGTACGGTTTACTACAACTCACTGTCACATTGAGACTCTGGACGATTCAGAGATTTTTAGAGCTGAAAGATATGGTAATCTTTATGCGGTAAATTTTCCAACTCTTTCTGCTACACGTTCTGTTTGTCTACTTGCTAAAGCATCGAAAGAACAAAGTTGGATTTGGCATCGGCGCCTGTCTCATCAAAACTTCAAAGTTATTGATACATTGGCAAAACAAGGCATTGTCAAAGGTCTACCTGAAATGCGTTTTGAGAAGGATTCACTTTGCCCTGCATGTGAAATGGGTAAGATGAAACGAAGTTCACACAAATCAAAGATTGAATCTTCTTGCACAACGCCCCAAGAATTAATTCATATGGACCTTTGTGGCCCGATGCATACTCCGTCAATAAATGGTAAAAAGTACATTTTGGTGATGATTGACGAGTACTCAAGGTATACATGGTTGGAATTTCTGCGAGCTAAATCTGATGCACTAGAACTGATCATTGCCTTCATAAAGAAAGTCCAAGTTCTGCTTCAACTGCCAATCAAGAAGTTGCGTAGTGATAACGACACAGAGTTTAAAAATGAGACTCTTCAAAGCTATCTCAATTCAGTTGGGATTTCTCATAACTTCCCGGTTGTGCGAACACCGCAACAAAATGGCGTTGTTGAACGGAAAAACAGAACTTTGGTCGAAGCAGCAAGAACTATGTTGGCATATTCTGGTCTACCACTATACACCGCCTGTTTTACTCAGAACCGGACGATTGTGATTAAACACTTTAATAACACAACTTATGAACTGATTAATAAACGTAAACCGAATATTAAATTTTTACGTGTTTTTGGTTGCAGGTGTTATATCCTCAATGATCGTGATAATCTTGGCAAATTTGACAAGAAGGCAGACGAAGGCTACTTTATCGGTTATTCTTTAACGTCTAAAGCCTATCGTGTTTATAATCACCGAACCAAGATTATCATGGAAAGCATATATGTGTCTTTTGATGAAAATTCTACGCTGACTTCTGAACAACACAGTTCAGAACTCAATCTTAAGGGAAAGGCTTCTATTCATGATGGAATAGAACCCGAACCAAAACAGACTAAGTCATCTAACTCATCTACTGTTACATCTGAGTTAGACATATTATTTCTTGATGCTTTTATGGACATATGTGCAGATTTTGACAAATCAGGCGTGTCCGCATCAACTTCAAAGGTTCCAACAGTTACTGAAGACATTTCTGGACCTTCTGAAGCAGTCACAACAACAAACTCTTCAGATACATCTATACCCACTGTTTCTGATAACACTAATACCGATTCTGCATCTGCAAATACATATTTTGGACAAGAAGTCCCAAGCACTTTCTCTGTTGCTCCAGAATTACCTTCATTAGATACACGAGTACAAGAAGTTCTGAATACTTCTGAGGTTGTTCCTGCAATAGTCGATGAATACAACGAGCAAAATACGCGAGTATCTGTTCAACCACTCCCGAGCACAAAACTCTCACACAATTCTTACTTGCCTTGGGCTTCAAAAATGTTGTAAACTTGATCGGAAGAGCACCTCTGGATCGTGTCAGTTTTTAGGAGATAAACTTGTAAGTTGGACATCCAAAAAGCAGAACTGCGTGTCTACATCCACTGCTGAGGAAGAATACGTCGCTGCTGCAAGCTGCTGTTCGCAAGTCCTCTGGATGAAAACACAATTAAAGGACTTTGGATATTCTTACAAGCGAGTCCCTATCTATTATGATTCCAAGAGTGCAATTGCAAAATTGCTAATCCCGTTCATCACTCTAAAACAAAGCATATCGACGTGCGCTACCATTTCATTAAAGATCATGTGGAGAAAGGAGATGTTGAAATGCACTTTTTTCAAACAGACTACCAATTAGCTGATCTTTTCACTAAACCGTTAGAAGAAAATCGTTTTAACTTCTTAATCAACAAATTAGGTATGTTGAATATGTCTGCTTGAATACTTATCCATGATCTGAGGGGGAGTGTATCTTACTTTTGCTTACTTATCTGTGTTTTTGGGAAATTCTGAACAGTTGCTGATATTCATCACATACTGACTAAGGCAAAATCATTTTTACAATGATTACCAAAACCTTTATTGTTTTTGCAGGCTACTATTCGTGACGATGGCTTCTGAATATCTCAGTTCAGAACCCGCTTTCAACTGTTTTTCTTCTAAAGGATGTTGATTAGCTAACATCTTTCTAAGAAGTTTTTACTGTTGATTTGAGGGGGAGCTTATAAGATTTTTACTATTCTATTTTTAAGGGGGAGAAGAACAAAGAATATTATACTTTCATTGTCATATTTGTCTAATAATTTGACTTTTTACAGGTACTGAGGGGTATGAAGTTTTGTCAAGGATGCTTAATAGATAATATTCGTTTTAGGGGGAGTTAAGAATTTCATACTGAAGGTATACATTTCTAATTCTTAAACTCTAACACTTGTTGAAAGAAGAACAACTTTCGCTTGTGAAAATCTTTTTCTTAAATGTTCAAACCGCTTCTTATTCTTAAATTGTTTTCATGATTTGAGAAGTGTGATTTTAAATGATTTTCATTTATATACTTCCATGTTTAACTGACTGTGTGTTTCCAACGACAAATACTTGCATAATTGTCTTATCTTTATTCTTTCAAATATTTTTTACACACATTGGTTCAGTACATTCTTATTGACTTTATTATTATCATGTCTCTAAATGTTAAATCTTTCGATGGTAATACTCACGTTTGCTATTCATTGTTGATTGAAATCAGACGTCATTTCTTTATAATTGTACTTCCATTGCTCATATGCTTATATCTTGTTCATATAAACACATATTCGCTCTTTGATATCCCAAATTATTTGATCTGATCATATCATTGTCAGATTCTCAAAAACTTCATTTGTTTTCATTTCCTTCATTCAAATTCATTGTTTTGAGAGATATTAAATGTTCAAAATGCTCAAATTTCATTCTTATCTTTAATGAGCATACATTTTCTGATAATGATATTTTGTGCTTAATTGTCAACATAAACTGTTGAGCAACACATTCTTTTTAGGATAAAATTCATGGGTTCAGTGTGAGCGCTATAAAAGAACTTCTATGGATTCACGTAACCTATGTTTCCTACCCAAGAGGTATTCCGGAGTGATTGAGGGGAGAGGGGTCTAAAACAATCGAGTGTCGGAGTGTGCTGAGGTAAAATGTAACAGAGAGATTGGTTAGAAATGAGTTTAAATGTTTAAAAGAAAGAGGGTGAGAGATCAGAGTAAAAGAATATCATACTCTGCACCAAACTTTTTCTGAGTCGGGTAGTCGCATAATCTGTTGGTTCACACTTCTTCGTGACCTTCATTAAAAAAGGCAACTAGCCCATGGAAACTCTTGCATAAAACTCCACCTGCTACTCATTCTTTTCTTAACAAAAGAATGTTTCATATTTTTCTGGGAAACAGTTCATCATCTATTGGATCTTCATTTGGAAGATGCTAATATTGAAAAAGAAGGAACGTTTCCCCATCTTCGACTCGTTCTCATGCACATCGAGTCTATGTATAACTGTTGTTGTCTCAATGGTTTACATAATTTTGAGCCTTATTAAAAGCAATCATTATGCTTAATTCTTTCATATACAAGCACGAACACATAGAAAATTTGTTTTTCTGTCAGAACGTTCATAGATTAACCTTGTGTTATTTGAAGATTGAATGGAAGTCCTGGGGAGTGAACATCACCCAAGCTCCTTATACAGTACATTCGTTGTATTAAGTAACTTTGTGTTACTTACATGCATTTTAATTGTTTCATATGTTGATTCAGGGTTACCATTCTTAATTTGTCTGAATTTTACAAGATTCAGATAAATACATTTTATGAATTGACGGCAGACTATCAGATCAGACGGAGAATGTTCATAAAATTATTTGGGGGAGATTGTCTATTTTCCTACATGGGGGAGATTGTTTTTGTTACTCATGAAGACTGTGCTTATTTGATCATAAAGGGGGAGATATTTCAAAGACAAAACTGACCTTGAAATGTTTTGATGATTCTGATTCTCATCATTCATCAAAAAGGAGGAGAAATTTCAAGATTTCAAAGTCAGATTAGTTTCGAAGAGAAAGCAAAGTCAAGCAAGATGTGATGAAGGGAGAGAAATTTGTCAAAATGATGATTCAAAGAAGAAATCAAAGTCAAGAGAAAGTTGAAAAGCTGAAGATGTTCATATTTCAAAGTTTGCTATGTTAAAGAGATTTTCTGAAGAGCTTATCACATTTCATCATAATCAAAGGGGGAGATTGAAAAAGTATTAAAAGTTTTGAAGACTTCAACGTTTTGCAAAAATAGTCAAAAGGTGATTAGAAAATCCAAAAAGGGGAGATTGATTTAAAAGCCTTGTCAAAGATCAAGTAAAGTGACAAAGATTTGAAGATGTTAAAGTCGTGAAAGATCATTTACTGAAGATTTTTCAAGAAAGAGAAGACCTGAAGATGAGTGTCAAATTTATTTTTAATATTGAATCCAAAGGGGGAGATTGTTAGAGTTAAATTGTATTCAAGATTAAAATGAGAGTCTTGGTTGTAATTGTTGTAAAGTGTGAGTGTGTACTTGTAATAATTGTAAGTGTAGTTGACCAAGTGCTAAGGTCATGTTGACCATATATAAAGCAAGTCATAGTGTTATAGATTCATAAGATTACACACACACGTATTTAGTAAGAACATTGTGAAAACACACACACATAGAGCTTATTGTAAAAAGCACTAAATAGGTATATGGATTGATTTATATTGTGTGAATCAATAAACAAAGTGTTTCTTAATCATTTGTGTGATAATTGTTGGCTAGAATATGAAACAACAGAATAATTAAGTCATAATGTATGAGACTCTCCTTTGGCGCAAAGTTTCTCACAACGCCCTGGATTGACCACGAGAAGACTTACTCTCCCGTTATGGACGTTGTAATGTTCTGCTAATTAATTAACCTAGTAGTTTTCGAAGGATTGGAAATGCAGCTCATGAATGTGGTCACCACATATTTCTACGGTTGATGACATTACATTACCAAATTCAAGTAACTCTAAACAACGAAATGCATTTGCAATAAAATTGAAACAGTCACTTTATAGATTAAAGTAATCTATGCATATGTGGTATACCAACCTAAGTTAATACTTGATTGGGAAAGGATATATAAGAACGATGAACCGTGACCTTGCGTATTTATTTAGGAAAACAAGTTTCAGATTTTCAAAGTAGCTTTATATGTTGATGTTAGGAACATAATAGGCATTCTTGATGAAATAAGAGAAACCACAAGCTACTTGAAATCTAAATTTGAGATGAAAAATGTTAGGAAAACTTGGTTTTGTCTAGCTATTTGAGCTAGGACACCGAGTTTGTGAAATATTAATTCACCGATCACATATGTCTAGAAATAATCGGGCAATTTAATATGGACAAAGAGCATCCGATTAGCACTCCCATGATCGGTCAAAGTGTTGGATATAAGGAAAGATCCATTTCGTCTAAAGGATGGTGACGAAAAAGTGTTGGGAGATAGAATTCCCTATCTAAGTACAATATGTGCATTATCGTACTTAGTACGATACACTTGACCGTATATTGTATTTCTCAATGAACTTGTTAGCTAGATTTAGCTCAGTGCCAACGCAATGTCATTGGAATGATATCAAGTTAATCTTTTAGAACCATTGACATGGGTATATACTATCCCTATAGAAAGAAAAATGAGATTGATAATGGAACTTCAATACCTACTTAGAATGTAAGCAACAAAAGTACTAGATCTTATAGAAAAACACCAAACAATGTTTTGGTATGTCTTTGTTGATATTAGGTATCTGTCTGACCCGTACAAAGGTTGTTCCCAAACTAGATAAGGAATTACCATAGGGAACACTCCGATTGCTTAGAAATAAGCTAAGCAAACCCTTGTAACTACTTCCTTGAACTATTCCAAGAATATTACTCTCCATGAGATAATTAAAGAATGTATATGATCAAGGACTATCATTACACATATTAGAGGAGCTAGTAATTTTGAGTTCAAGCAATATCGTACTTGCATATATGGAAATAATACAGCATGTATCAAAGATATGAAAGAAAAATACATCAATGGTGATAACACAAAGCATGTTCTGCTTAAGTTTTATACAGTGAGCAATAAGACAACTCTCATCTATATTCAAGTGAATCAAGTAAGATGTCAGGAGAAAATTTGACATATTTTACCAAATCATTACCTAAAACCATATTTTTGGAAACATGCACTAGTACAAAAACTCACATTTGCCACGGTTAAAATCGCCGCCATAGGCCTTTGGCCACAATTTTTCTTTTCAATCAAACCGTAGCTTATTCGTGCGTGACCATTGATACCTTTTCACCACGTTTAAAATGTGTCACCAGATCAAATAAAAAAACCATAGCCATAGCCTAAAAACCGTGGCTATAAACATATCTAATATTTAAGGTACTGAAACATTTTTACCTTAACCGTGACAATAAATTGTTTATCGCCACACAAACTCACGTTAAATGTGGTCATTAACTACCTTTTAGTTACACAAAATAAAGAAAACCATGGCAATAAACTATTTATGGCCACACAATTTGTTTTTTAAGGTGGCCAATGATTACCCTATAATCACATATATTTGTTTTAACGTGGTCATAAACTACTTATCATCACACAAATTTTATATTAATCGTGACCAATTCATGACATATGGTTACCATAAATGTTAGAACCATGGCTATTGGTTATCTTCAGGTCATACAAAATAACTGAAAATGTAGCCATAAACAACTTATAGCCATGCAATTCATGACATATGGTTACACTTAAACTTTTGAAGTGTGACCATTAGTTACCTTTTGGTCACATGAACTAACTAAAACCATAGCGATAAATCGGTTTTTGCCATACAAATTTCATATTAACCATTGCCAATTGATAACATTTGGTTATACTAAATTGTTAGAAATGTGGCTATTGATTAACTTTTGGTCACATGAGTTAATTAAAATCGTGACCATAAACTACTTATAGTCATGCAAATTTTACATTAACCGTGGCCATTTCATGACATATGGTTACGCTGAATTGTTAAAAAACGTGGCTATTGGTAGCCTTTTGGTTACACAAAATAGCTAAAATCGTGATCATATACTATTTATTCTCACACAAATTTTATATTAACCGTGGTCATTTCATGACATATGGTTATGCTGAATTGTTAAAAACTGTGGCTATTGGTAGCCTTTTGGTTACACGAAATAACTAAAATCGTGATCATATACTATTTATAGCCACACAATTTTTATATTAACCGTTACTCTTTAATGACATGGTGACGCTTAATTGTTAAAACCGTGACTACTGGTTACCTTTTGGTTACATGAAATAATTAAAATCGTGGCTATAAACTAGGCTAATTCGTGACATATGGTTACACTAATTGTTAAAACCGTGGCCGTTTTTGTCACATAAAATAATCAAAATCGTAACGATAAACTAGTTATAGTCACAAATTTTATAGTAAACGTGATCGAATCATGATGTACGGTTATGTTGAATTTTAATAACCGTGACTATTTGTTTCCTTTTGGTCACACAAAATAACTTAACCTGTGGCAATAAGCTACTTACTGTCACACAAAGTTTATATCAATCGTGGCCAATTTTTGATGTATTGTTGCACTAAACTGTAGAGTCGTGACCATTGTGTTGCCGGTCATACGAAATAGCTAAACTATGGCCATAAACTATTTATAGTAATAGTTTAAATTAAATATGATACGATCATTATAGAAGTTGAACACGACAATTATAATATTTGGAAACGGTTTTAATAATGCGTGGCAAAATAATAAATAAATCTTTTTTAAAAGTTTAACATAATAATTATTTGAAAAACATCAAACAAGCGTATTAATGGTCATATGAATATGGTATAAAAACACCGGTAACAAACTTATCACAACTAGTTCTCTAATATAGTAGATTTTTGCTTATTAAAGCTACTCCTCGTATGCTTCGGCTTTTGTAACTCGTTGACACTGATATAGTTTTTCTTTCTCTTCTTAGGATTTTGTTTCTCGTCATGTTGATTAGAAGTTGGCTCTGGCACTGCAACAAGAATAAAATTTCATCTATTATACTTGTATCTTAAAATAAAGATCCATACCAATCAAGTACAAAAATAAAAAGGATGTAGCCTATAAATAGTTAAACACAATTCTTGATGTTGGAACTATATATGGTCTCATAGTCAAATATGGCGAATGATAAACCATGTCAAATTTTAAACTTAAATAATAAAACCCAATAAAAAGGGTTGTTTTTTTGGGTCGAAAACATCAGCAAAAGGGTTGTTTTTCTGGGTCAAAAACAGCAGCAAAACGACTGTTTTTTGGGTCAGAAAACAACAGTCAAAGTGTTGTTTTTTGGGTCAAAAAAACAATAGTCGAAGGGCTGTTTTTTTGGTCAAAAATCAGCAGCCGAAGGGCAGTTATTTGTGTGCAGAACCGAACAAAGCAGCCTCAATGGTGCTATTTGTCGGATGGCAGTTCATTAGGGATTGTTTGGTGACCATTTCAGAAAGTGAAATGGATGTTTTAGAGAACTGTTTAGAGATGTTTAATGGGATACTAGACTTGTTTTGGGGAGGGGTTGAATTACGGATTAGAATAGATTCAATTAGATATAAAAGTGCAAGACTTGACCAACACCAACATGGCCCATAACCTTTAAATGCATGTAGGTATGTCATCTACCCCCAAAAAGTAGAGAGGTTGATCATGTGAAGACCTTCAGGTTACGAAAAAAGTGTTTTTTGGTGAAAAACCAAGTGCTTCAAAAAAGTTGATATGCATAAATCAAGCAAAATTAAGGTAAATTCTCTCCCGCTACTGTTTTTTTTATCATGGGGTCTGCAAATGGTAAGATATACACAGAGCTTACCTTTAGCCAAGGGGCCAGTAGAGATTGTTTCCGTAAATACCTCTGTTTGTAACAAACACACAAAATATTGACACGTCTAGCAAGACTAAAAATGCAATTCGGCCCGTCCACATTATAAGCCTTTGAATCTGGCCCGTCCATGTGTCCTATATACATATATATATATACATATATATATATATATATAAATAGAATATGTTTTTTTACAAACTAAAGTGTTTTGTGCAATATATAAATAAAACTCGTTAAGAAAATTTTGACAAGTATATACCTTGTTTGAGAAACATATTGCTCTTTCATTACAAATAGAATAGTTGTTTGATTATATAGTAACCACACTCCCATCCCTCGTTTTTTTGGGTAAGATTGATGTAGTATGCGAGGTGCTTGCGTCTAGGTTGCCTGTAATGTTAGAACCAAAACGAATAACGGAAAAATGCATCATAACATAGAAAATCATTTAAGGATTTTCGTTAAACTAATAGGGATTCCTTTTGTTTTTGTTTCCCTTTATGATTTTCACAACCACATAAGTATATTGTATGCTCAGGATTAATTTTGTTCAGTATAAGAATAAATATTGTACCTGGAACCGTGGTTTTTCGCTCGTGGTTATCTTGTTAATTTCCATCCATATCGATGTCGTTTAGGTTGAGTTTGGCATCATCCAAATCGATTTCAGCGCCCTTATATCTTCTCCGAAGAGTTCTATGCCATTGAGGTCAACATCGTTATATCGAAGAAGTTTATAGACTGACATATTAAAAAAGAAAATTCGAAATAGAATGCTTTTGGTTAAGTGGAAACGTACTATTCATATGTTTTTTAGTAGTTTCATTTCTGATGTAATTGTGAACATAAAACTGATGCTATGAAAACATAAAACCTGAGGCCTTAGTCTTTAGGAGCACATTAAGTCGGTTGAATATTTGTGTGAATACTTCATTTTAGTAAACAGGAATTCCTGAAGTTCATTTTAAGTTATTCTTTTGTGTTGTTTCTTTGATAAAAAAATACACACTTCCATGTGAAAAGTGATAACCTTGCTCCTGTTGGAGTTTCAAAAAAAATTTGAAGAGGAAAAATGTAATACCATGTTTTGTTGTGCATTGATTTCTCATATGAGCTAGATGCATTGAGTTATTTGAGCATATATTTAGAGGGATTAGTTTTTTTCTTGCAAAAATGCAAAAAAAAAAAAAACACTTCACTTTAAGACACAGTAAGGGTTTGTGATAAAACTAATTTGGTATTAGATATTTCATTCGTAAATTATTTGGATCTTTTCAAGAAGTATTACCATCCAGTGAGAAGTTTATGAATTAGTATCTAAATTAAGGAAGTTGCTTGTGTTGGCAATAGTTGTTACAAAACCACTCTTTTGGTAACTGGTAACCACATGTTGTGTCTTGATCTGTGAAGAAACATTTGGAGTACATTGTTTTACCTTTTTGTATGTTATTTTATTGCAGTCGCTTACCAATATACCATACTTCCTTAACCTCTCCTTTTTAAAAGTGTGGATTTCAGATCACAAGATTGAATACTTACACGATGGTATATATTTTAGTTTTGACAATGTTGGTTTAGGAGTTCTTCAAGTTGGGAGCCCCTCATTCACATTAATATAACAGGAATAAGGTCGTTTATACGTTATCAAAAGCATTTCACCCATCTAATGGGTTGTTTACTAAAAGCTTACGACACTTACCGGGTGACTTTACCTTATCGGATGAACAGGACAAGGATCGAGAATCATACCGGTAAGAGCGATGACAAGGACTAAGAGTCTTATCCGATAAGTGAGAGTAACAACTCTTACCCGGTAAGCATTTATCGGACAAATTATTGCATAATATACCGTTTTAATGGACTAAAATCTTACCTGGTAGGTTAAGTTAAAGTGTTAGACTCTAACCGGTAAGCGCTTACCGGGTTAGCATTGGGTAAATGACCCCTAAAATTTTGAAATTTAGGAACATATTTGATATGTCAATTTGCTTGTTATATGTTGACTCCCAGTATTACAAGACTTTATGTAATGATAACTTGTTTATTATGTTAAACTTCGTTAAGTTTTAGCATTTAGGCTATTTATGTTTGGGCTTTAACAAATGGGGTAACATTGAAATGTTAATCGTCAATCTAACATACCAATTTCTTCATAAAACCTAAAAGATCCAAGTCAATCAATATAAATGAAAAGTCAACTACAGATTTAGACTACACATTCATACCAAAATCTTAGGTCATTGCTTCAAGATTGTGAAGAAGCAGTTGATGAGAGGAAAACTTGTGGAGGAAAAATCTAACCCAAGAATCAGAATCAAAATGAACAGTTGAAGCTGAAGTGAAACAAGCAGGTGAGAAAAAACAAGAAAAACGATAAAAGAAATAAGGAAAGAGGGGTTTTACCATATTAAACAGGGGTTGGATACAAGAACCGCGACTGAGGCGATGAAAGAGCGACGGTGAAAGAGAGTATGCAGACGATGAAAATTAAGGAGACCGTGAAGGTTTAGGGTTCAATAGGTTTATTTAAAAACAATATTATTATTATTATTCTATTATTGTTTATTAATTTTTTATTACTGCATTTCCTTATAATATTAAATTATTCTTATAAGAGTGAATTGCAAATTTGGTCCTGTGGTTTGTTGTTTTTCTCACATTTGGTCCCTACAAAATTTTTATTGCAAGAAAATCCTTGTGGTATGCAAAAGTGCTTGAATTTGGTCCCTCAAATTAACTCTGTTAGATGCCCTTCCGTTAAACCCCCTCATGTGCCTTGCACATGAGGGTATAATTGTATTTTTACTTACTTTTTTGTTTTTCACTAAACAACAAATCACATGGACCAAAATCGCAATATACTGTTATATATGTGTGTGTATGTCTATATATATATATATACCAAAGCAGAGACTTGTCGTCTCAGGCCTAAATGTCCAATCAAACACCTCCCCATATGGACCAAAAAAACCCTTCCTACCGAACCCCATCGCCACAACCCCTCCTTCCCAAGACTACCGACCCTCTCTTCGATTCCCTCACTGATTTCCTCATAGCAGCAACCATCACTTAGACCAAATCACATCAACAACCACTGATTTGGGGGAGCTTCACCGGCTGATGCAGAAAAAAGAGGAGGGGGAAGGGGTCGATGACGGTGACAGGGATCCATTTGAGCATTTGGGATTCCAGAGAGTTGACAAACTTCAGAACTGGGATTCGTTGTGCAAAATGTGTAGACCTGGTTGCAATAAGAAAAGGAAAAAGAGAAGATGTATGAAAGTTGTGATAGATCAAAATTAAGAGTCATGGATCAGATATTGCAGCTCCTGTTGATGTGATGGTTCCTGAAGCTGGTTGGAGAGTTTCAAAAGTAAGCAGATGATTTCAAGACCTAGTATTTCAGAAGAAATGAAATGAGTACAGATGCATGTGGTACTAGAATAAGAGGTGGAATCACAGTGAGGTTTGTGAAGGAGATATGGTTGCAAAAAAATATAAAAACGGAACCTGGAGTGTGGTGGGTAGATAGTAGATAGGACGGAAACAGAGGCGGGGAAGTGTTGTTTGATGGAAGACCATTGCAGTAGTGAATTTGCACGAAGTTACTGGAGTGGGGATGATTGTTCAAGAACGACGACAAGAATGGGGTGATCGGAACATATGTGGGTTTGGAGAAAATATGGTCGTGAAAGGAAATAGAGAGGGGATGGCGACGGTCGTTTCATGGAGATAAGAGGGACGCTAGAAGCGATGGGGACGGAGACGATGGAGTAACGCTGGAGATGATGGTGTAACGCCAGAGAGTAGGAAAGGAAGGGTCATTTCCAGGAGATGCCGGTGTGTATATATATATATATATATACATACATAGGGAAGAGTGTAAATTGCAAATTTGGTCCTGTGGTTTATTATTTTAGTGAAAAACACAAAAGTAAGTTAAAGGACTAAAATGCCCTTATGTGCAAGTAACATGAGTGATTTTAACGGAGACATATTAACGGTGTTAGTCCTTAGGGACCAAAACTGAGCACTTTTGCATACCACAGGGTTTTTCTTGCAATAAAAATTTTGTAGGGACCAAAAGTAAGAAAAACAACAAATCATAGGAACCAAATTTGCAATTTACTCTTCTTATAATTATTGTCTTATAAAAACCTAATTAACTTTTTTAAGACCTTTTTTATACAGTTTGTTTAAAAAAAACTAGTAAAAATGTATGTAACTGTGTTTTTTTAAAATATTTTTTACACAATATTTTTGAAAGAAACCATGTAAAAAGGCTAGGAAACCTTTTTACATGGCTTATTAGACAAATCGTGTAAAAATGTAGATCATTGTATTTTTTTTAAATACCTTTTCACATGGTTTTCGAAATTAAATCGTGTAAAAGTCTTCCAAACTTTTTTTACACGCTTTCTATTAAAAAACCGTGTAAATATAACCATTATATTGACTTTTCTATTCAAAAACCGTGTAAATATAGCCATTAGACTAAAGCTAGGGGTGATGTGGCGTGGTGCTATTTAGAGTCAAAACCGCAAACTAAACTATATATGTGGTTTTATACATGTTTTCACTTATGTACCATACGTATATTGTGGTTTTATTTTGGCGTCATTGTAATCGTGTTGACGAAAACTTTTTAATGATATATTATGTTATAAAAAATATTTATTTTATTAATTTAATAAATTACATGATTAATAAAAATATATAAAATATATAAACAACGCAATAGGGTAAACTGGTCATTTTATCTTTTCTGTCATGTCCAGTTATATATTATCAAACGTTAAACAATTGTTCTATCTTGTTGTATCGTGTTTGAACACCAAACGCACCGATAAGGAATGATCAATTCAATTGACCAAATTTCATTCAGGCGTTTGGTTTACCTATGGAATGAAATTTAATTCCACACCTTTCAAGAATTTGGTCCTTCCATCCTATTTCATCAAAAAAGACAAAACTATCCTCATCTTCCCTCCTTGATTTACCCATACCACCGTCGTCGAAGTCTGAACCACCGTCGACCACCATCGATCTGAACCATCGCCGACCATCGTTAATCTGAACCACCGTCGACCACCGTCGATCTGAACCACCGTCGACCACCGTCGATCTGAACCATCGCCGACCATCGTTAATCTGAACCACTGCCGACCACCACAATCTGAACCACCGTCGATCACCGCCGACGTGAAGCACCACCGACCACCGCCTACCTGAACCACAGTCGACCACCGCCGACCTGAATCACAGTCGACCACCGCCGATCTGAACCACTGTCGACCACCACCGATCTGAACCACCGCTGACCACCATCGATCTGAACTACCACCGACCTGAACCACAATAGTTGGATATTGATTTCAAATTCTCAAAAAGAGGTATTTTGGTCATTTACTAATATTTCATTCCTATTCAAAAGCTACATTGTGTGAACTAAAATGACATATTCCTATTTTTTTAACAGAATCCATTCCAATGTCTGTCAACCAAACCAAGTGGTGAAGTCTAATAACATTTCATTCCAAATTCTTCAAAGCCAAATTCATTTGACATATTTTATTCCATCCAAAAACATTTTGCAAACCAAACACCACCTAGGGATAAATTATATAATTAATCAAAATATATAAATAATGCATTAGGGGTAAATTGATTATTTTTTTCTATTCAATTATGTCTTACGAAACGTTAAGCACCAAACCCGCCTATAGGATGTGTTTGGTTTGTCAGAATGGATTGGAATTGGAGGTTTTTGGATTTCAAATCCATTCAAATCCTATGTTTGGTTTGCAGGATTGTCCGGATTTGAAATCCTAGGATTTTTTTGAAATCCCTCCAACATAGGATTTTGAAACCCCAAGGGGATGGCTAGGATTTTATATAATAATGTATAAAAATATGTTAAAAATACACGTTTTCTAATAATCAGTTAAATAAAAGGCAATTTAATTATTTTTATAATTTTTAATGATTTTTTTTTATAAATAATGAAATTCAAATCTATTCCAATCCTACAAACCAAACACACAAAAGGATTTCAAATCCTCTCAAATCCAAATCCCTATATGAAATCCAATCGATTTCATTCCTACAAACCAAAGGGACCCTAAGGTGGCGTTTGGTTGGAATGTTGAATTTCATTGACCAAATTATATTCCTTTGTTCGGTTCATTTTTTTTCACGCAAGAAATCTCTAAACTCGATCAAATTCCACAAATGAGGGAATTTAAAATTCCTTAGTAACTACAAGGTATTTTGATGGAATGAAATTCTTGTTTTTCATAATACCACAACCCAACCACATAAAACTTATCTAATTAAACCATGACTCTATTGGCTCCTTCTCTAAACCACCGTCGATCTGAACCACTTCCAACCACCGCCATTCTAAACCATCGCCGATATAAACCACCACCGACCACTATCGACGACCGTCGATTTGAAGCATCGCCGATCTAAACCACTACCGACCACTACCAATTTGAACCACCACTGATCACCGCCGACCATTGCTGATCTGAACCACCACCGACCACCGCTCTACTGAACCACCACCAACCATCGCATACTGAACCATCACCGATCTAAACCACCACCGACCACCGCCGTTCTGAACCACCGTTGATTTGAACCACCGCCGTTCTGAACCATCGCCGATCTAAACCATCGCCGACCATCACCGATCTGAACCACCGCCGACCACCGACCACTACCGACCACCACCGTTCTAAAACACGACCGTTCTGAACCACTGTCGATTTGAACCACCGCCGACCACCATCGATCTGAACCACCGCCCACCGCCGATCTGAGCCACCACCGACCACATCCGATCTGAACCACCGTTCTAAACCACCACCGACCACCATCAATATGAACCACCGTTACAAATAATGTACTTTTAATGACTATTTTATTAAAGCATATTTTGTTTAGAAAAATTAAAATTATCAAAAAGGGTATTTTGGTCATTTATCAACATTTAATTCTGATTCCAAAGCTACATTCTGTGAACCAAACAGACAGATTCCATTCCAATATTGTCAACCAAACAGGTGGTCAAACCTGACAACATTCTATTCCAATTATTTCAAAGTCAAATTCCTTTGACAACTTCCGTTCCATCAAAAATCATTTTGCGAACCAAACACCACCTTAGTGGTTTATTGAAAGGAAATTTAGTATCACGAATTTGGTGATGGTTTTGGAAGGAAATTCAGTATCGAAACTTTATCATTAATTTGTTTTTTATGGAGGGAAATTCATACATTTTGCTTTTGTTTTTGCCATTCCCTTCATCATTTTTCTCCTGCCCCGTCAATCTGCTCGTGAACCATGTAGAGCATCTCTTGAAGGTTAATTTTTCTCTCTTCGTCCTTTTACTTCTATGGGCCTTAAGGATTTTGTGAATTTCTTCTTCAATCCTGATTCGGAGTTATACGATTTTGGATTTCTAAGTTATGTTCTTTTGTTGTTGAACTTTCAGATTTCAATTTTAAGTTAGGGTGTTTTGATTTGGCGCTTGTAATGATGAAACACCGTGTTGTTTAGGGTTTATTTTGTTTTTGTTGGCTGTGTTTCAAGCGTTCGCTCTCCAATATATGTTTGGGGTTTTACATCGATGCTTCTTAAACTAGGGCATCTCTTTTCGAAGAGTTGGATCTATCTCCATGTTCATTTGAAGTGGGTTCTCATATACCGAGAGGTAAATCTTGCACTCTATTGATTTAAGTTCTCAAGTACTATGAGGTAATTATCTTGATTTGATTAATTTTGTTGAAGATAAACTGTAGAAACGGTTGATGTTAGGGTTTAAGAAAGATTTTGAAAGGATACTACTTGTTGTAGATTAGAAATCTAATGGAAAGGACAACCGGATAGTCTCCGATTAGATTTTTGTCGGAACAATTACTATGGCATATCGATTGGGTTAATAGAATGTTGCATGGATCTTAATTTTTGTACCTTATGAAAGCATTTTGGTATGACCTAATACTTAGATTTTAGACCATTAGCTTTGAGTGGTCAGTTTTGCCAAGAGATCGAATAAGGGATATGATAGAAACTTTAAGAATAGTGTTCTCCATATGGAAATATTCAAGGTAAATTTCTATCTAACCTTGATTGTCATTACTACTAGGTAAATAATAGTAAATTTTGTTTGCTTCTTTTTATATACTAAGGCCATTTTTTTGGCTTTCGCCTAGAGCATCAGAAACCTCAACCTCAGGACATGCCTTGATTAACTTATAGTGGATGATACATAACTATTACTTTTCTTTCTAACACTATAGATTGTTTAAATGGAGGTGAGCCTGCATACCATTTTCAAATGGGTGTTGGATCTGGCTCTAGGATATAGGTTTTACACATTTTTGTTATTGATAAATTATTAGATATTTGCTCCCTTTTCCCAAACAGTTTTAGACTATTATGGTTAGTGGATGTTATTTTCCTGAATAAAAATTGGTGTGTGCTTTTTTGGTAGAGAAAATGATTATTGTCATTAAACTCTTGAGAGTGAAAATTAGATAATAACTATCATGTTATTTGGAGAGTGTTATAATAAACAGGAATAGCATGTATGAAATTGTAAGCACACAATTTATCAATGCTTTTATTTTGCAGTTACTCTACATGTTATATGGTTATTGGTTGAATTGGAACCTATTCTATTATAAAAATATGCTTGAAATAACTTGGTTAAATCTTTCACTATTCTTTAGGCACTAGGTAATTTTTCTTGGACAAAAATCATAGGAACTAATAGAATAATCACAATTTGAGACTGAACCTAAATATATATAAACATCTTTGCATTTATATGGTCATAATTCTTTCAGAATTGTTAATCGATTTCACTAAGGGGTCGTTTACCAAACGTTACTGAGGTAAGTGGTTACGAAGTCACATTATCTTATCGGATGAATATGGCAAGGACCAAGAATCTTACCCGGTAAGAGCTAAGCCAAGGACCGAGAGTCTTACCCGGTAAGTGATGGCGAATACTCTTACCATGGTTAGCGCTTACTGAAAATGGTTGTCTTTTTTAGATGATTTTCTTTGTGTTTTTTTATCTCTTCTCTTCTCCTTTCATCGTACATTTCTTGTAACTTTTGTTCACCATGCTTGATTTTAGTAAACTGTAGCTTTTTGACATGTTCATATGTGGCTGAAATATGGTAAGGAACTGAGTTGTAGGTGCCACCGCCTTGAACGGAAAGAGCAGTCAGTCTCACTCGCAGGTTGTGTTATGATAACTTTATCTATGTTTCTTGTTCACAAATTTATACTTGATTTCCCAAATACTGGCCATAATAGGTTTTTGGAACTTAGGATTAATATGGTTTTCCAAATTTCACATTTTTACACTTGTAATGTAACATTTGTTGCGGTTAAGTTGGAAACATAGTTGTTTAACTATTTGAATTTCTTTTTACTGTTCAACATCTTTCTTGTTCCTTTTACCCACTAAGATGACAGTGAACTCAACAAATTGGCCTCCAAGATTTGATATTTCAACAACTGGCTACAACATTGTGGTATGATTGCTTCTACTTCGTTGTTCGTCTTTTGATGTCTTAGATTACTACCAAGCTAGAACATTTGTGAAGAATTGTATTTCACCATTTTTATGCAACTTCCAGAATTTTAGAAAGGTCTTGCAAAGCTTACTGTGCTTATAGAGATGCCTTCTTTGTCCAAATATAAATTTTACAACTACTTTGCATGGGTACACCACTAGTATAATACAACATATAGAGGGCGATTATATATAAATACAAATTTTAGTTTTACGATTGAGCTGGCCACCAAACCCGTTCTTTAACAATTTTCAGAGTAAGCTTTCATTTAACCCGTGACAAGTGACAACACACTTATGTACTTAGGTCAAGTGTGTTTGTAAAATCATTGGTTGCATGGAGTGGCAAATATTATCTTAGTCTTTAGATTAAAAAGTACATATAATAGTTGTTTGGCTACTTTTGTTATTCTGTTAGGCATTTAGCTTCATGTTTTCGATCATCAACACTTATTTTTTTGTTTGTACCCTTAAATTTTGTGTGACATATTATATATGCTCCATAATTGATATTTGCTATATGTGATTCAAGATTTTGCCTTTTGAACTTTTAATAGATACACTTAGATGGCATTTTGTTTTTGCTTTTACATCTCAAGAATGTGTTTGATAAAAGTTCAAGTTAGAAACTTCTGTTGTAAATATAACTTTACTATTAACATAATCTTTCATTGAGATGCATGATTTTTATGAAGTCAATGGGTTTTATATATCTTCGAATACTCGATTGTATTTTGTACATTTAAGAACTATTTGCAGCCTGGTAAAATGGTAGGAAGGTGGTTGTAATTGGTTTATATTTATATACACCTTTTCTTACATTTACCATTTCTAAGTTGTCTCTTGAACACTTAATATTTAAAATGTGTCTCTTGGTAACTTTTTGGTCATCTAAAAAAACAAAAAAAAAAACATTACTAATTCATTACATATGTTTACACTTAGGGGCCGTTTACCAAACGCTTACCGGGTAAGCGCGGTAAGAGCGTCACCTTTACTTGTCTTATCGGATAACATTATCAGCCATCAAAATTGATTGGTAAACAACTTTTAGTCGGTAAACACTTACCTGGTTAGTGTCTTCTTCTTCACTTACCGGGTAAGAGTATCGATCCTTGCTATATATGCCTCTTACCAGGTAAGATTTTAGGTCCTTGCCATGCTCACCCATAAGGTAAGTGACACCTAGTAAGCACTTACCTGATAAGCGTTTAGTAAACAACCACTATTTGTTACATTTTGGTTACAAAAATAAAAATTGTGGCTATAAACTATTTATTAGCAACATGGATTGTCATTGATTATCCCTTAACCCATATAGATTATAGACATGAATATTTCATATTAACTGTAGCCAAAAAATGACATAGTTACCCTTAATTTTATAAATGTTGTATGGGTCACCTTTTGATCACACAAAATCATAGAAGCCGTAGTCATTTCATGACATAAAGTTGCACTTAAAATTTTAGAAACGTGGTCATTGGTTACATTTTCGTCACACAAAATGAGTGGTCATAAACTACTTATTTCTCACATCAACTAAATTGTTAGAAGCGTGACTATTGGTCATCTTATAACCACATGGATTTATTTTAACCGTGGTCTTAGTTATATTTACCGCCACACAAATTTTATATTAGTCGTGGCCAAAAAAACTGTGGCCATGGTTTTTGACCCTTACTGGTTACGGTAAAAAAACTGTGGCCATAGGGAACCATTTAGTCACGATTTTTCCTATACCGTGACTTTATTTTTGAACGTGCTTGGTAATGGTCATGGTTATTGAGTTAAACCGTGGCTAAAACAATACTCGATTTTTATTTATGTCTTTTAGCCACAGTTCTAAACCCATCCGTGGCTAACATGTATTTCCAAAACCATGGCAAAAAGTCATTTTTGTACTAGTGATGTAGAAAGTATTAAAATGTAAATGTTTTTCAAACTCCTTTGATTAATGCACGAATAAGGGGGAGTCTACTATACATGTAATATTGGTTTATTGTGCTATTTCCTTCAACCAAGGTTTTATTTTTCCTATTGGGTTTTCCTTGATGTAAAGTTTTAGTTAGGCAACAGTTCATATACCACCATGCGTTCCTAACTCTCATGATTAATGTACGAATGTAAGAGAAAGCTAGACTGAAGGAAAAGTCTATGTATTGTAAAGGAGCTGGTGCATTGTATTCTTTCCTTCGTCAGACTTTTATTTTTTTTCCACTGGGTTTTTATTTTGGCGTAAGGTTTTTTAATGAGGCAACAATTGTGCACCGTCACTCATTTAACTCGGCACAAGGGGAAGTGTTATAGGATAAGTGTGTCATCGTTAAAAGGATATGATGATAAAGATAAATATATCAGAGTTAGATTAGAACTGAAATATCTCATAGCTACCTACTTGTAACTCATCCCAATTTAAAGGAATTTTGATTAATGAGAATTACAGATTTCTTCTCTCTATTTACCGTTGTTCTATTTCGTTTTTTCTTTTACCAAAATAACAGATAATATCATTTATTGACTTTTTCTATTGTCGTCATCACTCTTTATTTCTTGTGTTCCTCCAAAATATCAAATTCTCTGTGTGGTGAGTTAGACATTGTTTTATCGAACAATAACATACTAAGGCTATTAACCAAAGGGTCATTGGCTCATGGGTAGCCGATAAAAACCATATTTCTGAAAGTTGGATGTTTATGTACTTGCCACCAAATGTAACAACGTCCATAAATTTGATTTGTCGGATATAAATATCATATAGTTAAAGAAAAACATACTAGGACTAGTATATTACTTTGGATCTCACAAATTTAATACAATTTCTCAGAAAAAATGTTATACATTTTATTCAAATATTCAACCCAATAAAAAAAAAAGAAGATAAAAAAAAGTGGATAATTGTTCACCTTTTCATACATTTTATATATTTATTTTATGAACCCACATTTTTCAAGGACCACTTTATACATTGCACAAAAACATAAAGTTTCCCACAATTCCTAACTTCATTTTGCACCTTCCAATATCTTGAGGCATTCAAAACACACATTCTTATTTCTTGGACCACTTTCACTTTTCTGAAAACTAGTTAAACGTCATTCGAATAATTCAAATCGAACCCAACTTTAATATCGGTATTTTGTAGCTATCTCTTGATCTTTTATTAGATAATTAAAGATTCATTATAAATTAGAAATGATTATATCTATGCCATTATCTATTTGTATGGTAATCACCTGGGGAGTTCATAGCGTTCAACCCGGGTTCGATTCCCTGCATTTGCAACTTTGTGGCCACTGGGTTTAACCTCAGGGATGCATGCGTTCGCAGTCGGTTTCTTTGTCAAGGGATTAGTCTGGACCAAAGGTCCAGGATACCCTTTCCCAAAAAAAAATCTATTTGTATCATATATATGTACCAATTTATTTGTTTTTACCGAATAAAAAAAATCAAATAAGTATATACATTTATATATACATGATAAAAACTAAATGGACAATATATTAATATAACTATAAGTGATAAAAGCACAAGCAATATGTGTAATTTTTTTTAATTATCAAAAAGAAAATACTGACTCAGTGGGAGACCAAGTGGGCGGGACGTGATATCTAACACCTATGGTGTAATGAATCTTCAAAAAAGGCGAAGGAGTATGAATGATAATGGAAGAACAAAGGAATCGTGTATGAAATTGATTGCAAAACAAGTTTTTGTCCAATTATGATACTTCAAGCATGAAATAGATCAAGGATCTAGGAATCTACTTTAGTTTCATTGTATCACGGTTTGGGTGCACTTTTGGATTCTTTTCAAATTCAGTCAATCAAGATAATGTATTGTCAATTCCGTCAAAATTGCCCAGAACTCCAATAATGTTGGAGCTCATTAGTCTGGATAATATTTTAAAGGCCTAATATTTTATACAAAATAAAATACAAGACAATCGAATATGAGTCACACAAACCATCCACCATTTAGGAATACACATACACAAGAAACTACACAAAAGTCCATAGAGAGGTGTGCCATCAAATATCACTATACATACATATGACCGTAAAACTAGCATAGTAACACCTACCCCGATGTGCCATTAGATACAATTACACTTGTTGTCAGATTATTACAAACCTATTAAAGATTTACAAAATAGGATAAAGAAAGAGTTTAGCTTTGATTCCATCAAATAGGATAAAGATTTAAAATAGTATTTGACTTGGGAATTCTGAATGCCCAATAAAAGGTTCATTGGACCACTTCTCCGAAGACATATATTCCATCAAATTCATCTTTCAAGATTGGCCACAAATCCAAGTTTCTGGATCAAAACGATGTCGTCTTTAATGACTTAATTTTCATGACACCTAGAAAATTCCCTACATAATAATGTTAACTTAAATTCGCAACTACTCCACATCGATTCGTACACAATTGTTCAAATTAGGGTAAACATCAATCCGTTTTATCAAAAAATCGCAATCGACAATATTTATGATTATCAAAAGAATTAGAAAACAATACATATCAACCATATAAAGTAATGGTTTCCGATGGATGACAGAAAGATAAAAGAATGAAAGTTGTATGTTCATGCTCACACGTATTGTATAGAGACTTTCAATTATTGGATTTGAGTTTGATCCATTTTAAACTGCATTTAATGATTCAGAATCTTGCCCAACGTTACAAATTCTACAACATCATCAGCATGATGTAAACTTGCAATACATTACCTTCAAAATGAATATCAAGAATACTTTATCAAGAATGTAAAATTGAAATAGAAAATGGTCGAAATGTTTTAGGTTGGTCGTGGTTATTTGAAATACCCAACTTAACCAGAATAAGAAACTACTAGAATTAAAATTAACAACCATAGTTTTTTGCAACGTCGAACAACTAGCTTCTTTTTAACACCCTGTTCAATAAAAACACTTAGAGGTTGTTTGGTTTTTTAAAAAAACCTCTTAATGACTCTTAAGTCTGAATCGTTCAGACCTTTTTACACACCACCTCTTATTAATCATAACTAAAATAAGACTTCAGACTTTAGACCTCTTAAAAAACAAACGGCACCTTAGAGTTGGACATATGTGACAAGTTGGCTCACGAGCAAGTTCTAAAAAAAGGGGAAAAACACAAAGGGAGCTTTAGCCAAACCACCATATATACTATTGTTCCAAATCGAGCTTGGCCCTAGCCTTAGGGTGCGTTTGGTTCGCATAATGGAATTTGATTTTGAAGGAATTGGAATGGAATTTGACCACCCGTTTGGTTGGTAGAAATTGGATGGAATTCAATTCTTTCACCTTAATTAGCCAAGGAATGATGAATTCCTTGATTTGTGGAATTCAAAGGATTCCATCATGATCAATATGTGAACCAAACAAAAGAATTGGAATTTGGTCAAAAGAATTTGTCATTCCAATTCCATCAAATTCCTTCGAATTCTGCGAACCAAACGGCCCCTTAGTATTCAAGCCAGAATAATGAGCCCTATGAACCATTATTGTATTTTACAATTTTTAGTATATTTTGAAAAGAAATTAGTTGTTATTTGAAACACATAATTACAATTTTATGTCAGTCCGTCTTTAACATACACGCACTGAACTTATAAAAGCCAATAGATGTTGAGCCCATATGCATTCATATAAGTCCACAAAAATTAAGCCACTAGCCAATAGGATACCATAAAACCTAAGTCTATATAAGTTAAATGAGTCAAGTTGTAGATGAACCAAAATCCAAATCTATAGAATACGAATATTTATTCAACCATGGTGGCAGGATGGTCGAGTTGTAGATGAACCAAATCCAAATCTATACAGTACAGATATTTATTCAACCATCGTGGCAGGATGTGAAGATAATAAATGTGTCTAAATCAATTATACAAACATATATATATATATATATATATATATATATATATATATATATATATATATATGCAAAGACTTGAGATAATGTGAGAACAATCTATTTCCGTAAGACCCGTGAGACCACAAAAATAACACAAAACCTACACAATAGAAGATTGTGAAGATATTGTAAAGGTAAACCTTTAAAGTGTTTTTGCTGTGAAGGTTCGCTGTTTTTCGTACCTTCTCAATGAATCGATGTGAAGTTTTAGTGTTATTTTATGGTTTCACGAGTCTCATGAAAACAAGTTGGTCTCATGTGAATCCAACCCTACATGCACATCTATACACCTACTTATATCTGTGTATATATATATATATATATGCAAAGATTTGAGATAATGTGAGAACAATCTATTTCCGTAAGACCCGTGAGACCACAAAAATAACACAAAACCTACACAATAGAAGATTGTGAAGATATTGTAAAGGTAAACCTTTAAAGTGTTTTTGCTGTGAAGGTTCGCTGTTTTTCGTACCTTCTCAATGAATCGATGTGAAGTTTTAGTGTTATTTTATGGTCTCACGAGTCTCATGAAAACAAGTTGGTCTCATGTGAATCCAACCCTACATGCACATCTATACACCTACTTATATCTGTGTATATATATATATATATGTGTGTGTGTGTGTGTGTGTGTGTATGTGTATTTAATACCCTCAAATTTGATAAGAGCAACTAATTTAAAATTTTCAATATTACATCAAATAAATGATAAAACTTCTTCCTACAAATCAAAACTGGAAATACCTCAAAATAAATTATATAATTAACCTCAACAATTATTAACTCAAGTCTTATACAAAGACTAAATCGAGGTCGTGTGTTACTAAAACCTCATATTAGTCACTATCTCCGAATGCGGAAACATCATCAATTGCTACATCCTTCTCGTGTATCTAACTCACTCAACTCTTCACGGTGCTGCTAGTACCTTTCCGTAACAAAGACCTGATGCACATGCCGAAAAATGTCATTAAAACAATAAAACGCATTAAATCGACGTTTATACAAATACACTCTTCAAATGCATTATCAACATAAAAACATAAATTGGTTGGGACATATCATTTTCCAAATTAAAATCCTCATTATATTCCCAAAATATTCCAAGATACAATGACGTGCATTTTCCATACCGTTAATAAACCAGATGCACCAAAATTGTGTCAACGTCAAATAACTTTCATTTGTGCAATAAATCACCAAAAGGGCATATGCTTGGGGTTCACACATCAAAACATCCAAAAACCAATGATAGACATTTTATAAGATTTAACAACCTAAATTTAACAATTATGAAAATTTTGTCAAATACTCAACACATTTGATAAATATCAAGTAAACACATTATTACATCAAAATACACATTTTGGCATGTATTAGTTTTCACAAAGTAACTTGTACTCATCTTGCTAGGTTAGGTTAAACCTAGGCTCCAAACTCCATTTCTAGCTTCAAAAGATGAAGACTTTAGATCTCCATGATAACTTCTAGATCTATGGTGTAAACGTTCTCAAGAACATCTCATTCACTCCCAAAACATATACAAATAAACCCAAGAGAAGAAATGAGGGTTGAGGTGAAAAGAACCAAACCCTAGGTTAAGAAATGGTTGATTATAGGCTTACCTTTCGACTTCTAGGGACCCAAATCTTCAAGGAAACCTTCATACTTCTTGTTTCCTAATTGTAAAGATTCAAAATACGAATCTATAGCCACCGAAATAGCCTCAATCGGGTTAGCAATGAGAAAGTTATGGCCAAATGAAGAACAACCCGAAAATCAGATTTTATGCCTGGAACACGCTCGCGACTATGTCATGCTACAATGCCAATGGCATTGTCGCCTGGGATGTATAGAATCTGGTACATTACCGTGACATTGCCCTGCGACTATTATATTGGGCATTGTTGCCGGGCATTGTAGCCTCAATCGTACCGAACGTTTTTTGACCGTTCCTCGACAGTTCTCCCGAACGTTCCTCGACCGTTCCTTGAGCGTTAACCCGACCATTTTCCTGGCCGTTCACAAACCATTTTCCCTGTCATTCCTCGACTATCTCCTGGTCATTCATCAATCGTTTTCTCGATCGTTCCTCGACTGTTTCCTGGCCATTCATCAACCTTTTCTCGACCGTTTTTCTGGCTGTTCATTGACCGTTTTCCCCGGTCGTTCACCGGCCGTTTGTACAAAATTTAGGGTGTTACAATCCTCCCAAACTTAAATGAGATTTCGTCCTCGAAATCTGATTCTTACACAAAACATTCAAATACTACACTAAACGCTTATTAGATTTTCTTGGTTCCCGTAGTAGCTCGGTTCTTTCTTGCAATAGTAAAACCTGGATTTTAGAATTCCCCACAACATCGATGTCATGCAATTCTATTTCCCACGCAACACTCAAAATGTGCGAGGGACATGGGACGATCCAAAACACTACACGATCAGGAGCACCAGACCGAAAAAGGACTTTTCATCTACCCATCCCAAAGAGGGTAACAATCCAATGATATAGACCACAACAAACGTTAATTTTACAAAATGACTATTTCCCTTTCGAAGGAAGTGTCTCTGTCTTAGTTCAATCCCAAACTGAAACTCGATAATTTATTGGCAAAACTGCCATGTCGATTTTCATGTTGACTCTCATATCTAATATCCACCTCGATACGTTACACTCATACCAGAGTGAATATCGAACCTTATTGGAGAAATTTCTAACCATATGAACTCGTTGCCTTCCAACCTTAGGTGACCCCTACTACCTCAATAGTAGTTCACGACTTAATCAACTCAATTCCACTACTGTTGCCCAAAATGAATTACTCTTAAATTTTCCTTACAAACTCTATCAATATGTGATACTCTCCTCCTTTGCATTCATCATTTTGATGTTTTAGCAAAATCTTATTCGACTACAACTAGGCATGCTCCCTTCGAATCTGAGTATTCACTTTCACGTCGACTTTAAACGGGTGGTAAAGGAATCGTGCATAAATATTACTAAAAAGCTACTCGTTGCCACTATTGCATTGATATTTTAACCTCGCCTAGTCAAAGTCTCCACATTAGTCGATTTCCACTCAAGGTCTACATCGACATTCTCACTAAAATCTCCAATAATTAATAATGTAAATGATTCATCATCTTTTCCTTGACGAAATTCCTAACAACTAGCTTGATCAGTTTGATACAACTCTGAATCCGTACTCCAAATCGTCACAAAGCACACCAACCGTAAGGATTTCCAAAATTTCATGAGTCAAACCATTTCCGATATTGATCCAATGTCCTTCTAGAAACGTACTAAAACCCTCCATTGATAGTCGATTATCTCAAACTCCACGATTACACAACTCTTAGGATGCATTCCAACATTGACTCATCAAATAAAATTCTTGAGAAAACAAAATAGTCGCAATCGACATTCACTAGTTACTAAAATATGATATCCTCAATCACCACATATTTCGCGAATGCTTCTTAGAATTCGACTGATGTATCCCAAGTACCCCCAACGGTTCTTGACCTCAAAATCAAAAGTCGACTCCTAAAGTCGCAAATGACCGTACAACAAAACTTTTTTTTCATTCATGAAGACCTACCAGATGGTGCAGCACTAACACTCAAAATGATGTCACCCGATTAATCCACCAATTCAAATGAAACCGTATGCAAGCAATCACACAAAGCTTTAACCCGAAGATTTACCGAAACAAATGATCACCCCTTAAGTAACTGGTATAGTAAATAAATCTAATACCTTAGTTATTCATACATGAACCGACTTTTCAGACTGAAGTTCCAAAATTTAAAACTGATCACAAGTCAAATCATACAACCTTCCATTCCCGAGAACTCCTCTTCCTTAATTATAACTTCTTTAACAACAGTGGTTTTAAATCTATGAGTCTAGTGAGTTCAAGGTTCTTCAAGTACAAAACTTAACACATATGCCAATTTATAACATAATTCAAAATATTTACCGACATAAAAAATTTATAATAAATCTTACGCATGCATAAAATAAAAACTACTACCACAACTAGGTAGTCGGGCGAAGTGGCTACAAATGCCACACACATAAAACCAACACAAAAAGTTGCATTTTTGGCGTTCCAAAACAAAGGCTACAACCAACGGAAATACGTTCAACCAAATTTATTCAAATGGACTATTATAGTCCCAACATAGGAATACTCACGCCATACATGTAAATGATTTCATGCCCTAAAATAGTGTGAAATGAAACGCGTTCGCACCACAACTCGATGGAAAACTACGCAACTGAACGCCATCAAAATCTTCGCCTCAATTTACAAAATTCATAGGATAAAATTCAATAATAATGTCTTATACGCAAACACACGCAATAAACCAATCCTGTGCATTTATATATTGCATCATTATGTAACACCCGTAATTTTCGGTAAGTATAAAGGCACCCAGGCATTTCTATACCTTGTGTTTGGTGCAATTCATGTTGGGAAAACACTAATAAAAGTTCCAAAGAGTTTCGAGGGCCTTAGTGTCTAAAAATATCGTATTTTCAGGCTTCGGGGAGTCTGGGCGAAAGTGACAGCGAAAGTGACATGTGTCACAATCGCGTGTCACTCTCACGGAGGGCATTATTGCCCGCGGTACACTCTCAGCGAGAGTGCCAGCGAAAGTGACATATGTCACTTTCGCGGGGCATATTCGCCGTCGGGCCAGGCCTCTTTTAAGCCATTTTTCTCACTTTTCTCATTCATTCTTTCAACCCCTTTCACCCTCTTCTCTCCAAAATCGACCCTCAAAGTCTAACATCAAATTTTACGCATCCAAGACACCAAATCTAATGTGTTCCAAGTGTTTCTCCACCACCCAACAAAGTTTCAAGGCTAGGGTCAAGAAGCTCCATCTTCATCTTCAACCTCAAGCTCTATTTTAGGGTTTTCTAGGTTTTCGTCAAAACCTAAGTGGTAAGTGTATCTTCCCCATTTCTAAACCTTGTTATAAGATATAAATGTTCTCTTGATGATTTCCTAGTGTATGGTTTATTAAATTTCGAATTTGATGATTTTGGAGAAAATAGTTCAAAATTAGGGTTTGGCCAAGTTGGGGTTTTTGATGTAAAATGTTTGGGGAACTATTCTAAATGGTTGAATAAGTAGTTCATGGTTGGAAAATTGTGATGATAGGTTTTTGGAAGGTTTTGCTTGTGGATTCATATTTCATCAAGGAAGCTCATGTTGGGTAAAATCTAGATTTAGCCTGAATCTAGCGAGGTGAGTTCAAGTTGATTTGTGAAAACGGTGTACATGCCAAAATGTTTACTTTAAAGTGTTTATGTTTTACACTAAATTGTTAACTGCTGATAAGTTTTGGTTACTTAGATATATTTAACTTTACAAACTTATGTAACACCCATCTTTGTGATTTTTCATTTTGATATGTTTCCTTGATGATATAATTTATAAATGAAGGTCATTTTATATAATTGTCCATTTGGTGCATACGATTTTATTAACCATTAGAAAATGCATATCGTTGTATTACGAGTCATTTTGGCAATATGAAGAGAACAAGTTCATTTGGAGAACGTTTTGTTTCAACCAATGAAAAGTTTTGGGTTAATTACCTTTTTGGTTGTGGTGTTTACATAATTGTTGGTCAAACGTATTTCGATGTCTCTACTGGCTTTCATTGGATATTTACGTAAATTGTTGGGTCGTTGGCTCGATTTTGACTAAATGGAGTCTTGAGGACATTGGTCCGGTTTAAAAACAGTTGTGGAACTTTGGAGTATGATGGCGTTTATTTCATGTCATTTGTGAGTTACATGTTTTGGGTGCTTTGGTCATTCAAATTGGAGTCATGTAATGTTTAGACTGTAATGCATTGGATCCATAGGCATAGAGGTCGGTTTATCATGTAAATTCATGATAAGGTCCCCGAGTTGTAATTTGGAAATAGGCATTGGTGATACGATGTAAGTTTCCAAATGAACAAGCATGTCAATAATGGTGAGGTCCCAAGGTAAAGATCCATGAATAGGGTTGAACTTGGGGATGCTTGGGCTAAAGATCCATGAATAGGATTGATGCATTCCTTGACTAAAGATCCATGAATAGGGTTGATGTCAACGGTTGATCATCTTGAAGTTATGCTTATAACATAGATACGTGGCTTAACTTTGTGTGCCCGCCACATTCGATGGAATCGGGACTCCCCCGTCACCGAAAGGTGTTGTTTTGGGTATGGTATTTTAGTATCCATGTTTTCGGTGACGTTTTATATATATGTGTTTTATTCATGATTTATGGGTCGAGTATTATGTCTCATCCGTGTTGGGTATTTCGAGATATAACATTTTACCCGCGTATTATAAAATTGGGAGTTCTCTCTCTATTCTCATTTTGAGCAAGTTTTGGGTTAAATCTAAATTTACGAAAGAACGTTTTATACTGGGATTTTCGCCTTTAAAACACTTTGGTTTGATTAACGGTTAACTCGATGTCTCTTTCGTTTAAAATGCATATTTATTAGTAAACGAGTCGTTTTCATAATTGAAGCATATCATCTTGAAGTATTATGATTTTAATTGCATCATTCCTTTTTAAACGATTAATTTACTTATGTTGTAAACTTTTGAGCTCACTAGGCGTTAAGCCTAACCTTTTTATTTGTCGGCATGTGCATCAGGTTCCAGTTGGGGGTTTGGTTCTAGCAGTACTATGAAGAGATGTGCTTAGTTTTTCACAAGTGTAAGTATTTGGTGAAATATTCCGTGGTTTGGAGATAATGACTATTATTGGGTTTTAGTAGCACCCGTCCTTGTTATAGACTGTATGTAGAAAATAAATTGCGTGTGTAGAGGTTAAACCTTAAATTGTGATTGTATATGAATCATTTATTGATGTATTTAGAAAATTTTAAATTAGTTGCTATTTCCAGATTTGAGGGTGTTATAAGTTGGTATCAAAGCTTAAGTTTGAGAGAATTAGTTATGGATTTTATTCCTAGACTCAAATTAGCGTTGTTTTAGGTGATTGAAAATGAAATTGCACATTAGGTATCTTAAGATACAATATTTTGGAATTTACCGAGTCGCAAGAAACAGGAAACTTGTCGATGACCGCAAGAATGATCATGTACGGTACGTTCATAATGGCACCTGGCCAGTGTTATGATGAACCTACGTGTTACGTGTGTATACTTGAACTGCCTTGGCATGGTTATCGTTAGGGTAGTAAGGAAGTTTCTAGGCGAGTAGTCGAAAGAAGAACTGATGTTTGTAACATTGTCATATTGGAGTGATGGTTAAGCATGCCCGATGCAACTAGTTGACCATTTTGGGTCAAAGTCATTGGTTGACTTAGAAACATAAGCTTATTGAATTGACTATTGTTAGGTCTGATTTTATAGTAATCATTGTATTTATAGGGCTTGGTCAAATACTGTGTCTATTGTCTATCTGTGTTGTATCTGACCAAGGGTATTTAAGTCCCTTTGGTCTTGTGTCTTTGTAAGAACCTTTCACGCACATATTGAATTCAGTTACTTTGCACATCCTTCTCTCTCTCTCTACTTTCTCTCTCTAAAGATTCATTGATCTTGGACTCACAATTGGTATCAGAGCCATCTGAATCTTGAGAGGATTGAGAGATTGATTTTTGTTATCTGAATTTGTGATTGAAATCGAAAATTTGATCGATTTTCTTGAGTTTTTCAAGAAAATCTCGTTTTCTTGATTTCTCATCAAATTTGGATGTGTTTGTGATCGAATTGTGTTGTTTTTGGACTCATTAGATTCGTTTTTGATAATCGATCACATTTGTTTCAGATTGTTTTGCAATAAAACTAAGTTTTGATCCTCATTTTTTTTAGTTTTAAATTGTTTCTGGAAAAACTCGTACACGTACTGTTTCATCATCGATTTTTCTGATTAAGTGTTTGTTAATCGAAAATTGTTGTTAGAAATGAGTTAAAAAGTTGTTTTCGATACTCAGTGTGTAATTTTCTTGATTCAATTTCATAGTTTCTTTCAATCTTGCGAGTTTTATTCATCTTTTTACTGTTTGCGCAAGATTCATATAAGTTTGCGCAAGTTCATGTTGTACTAATCCTGGTGTTAGTGTATTTTCAGGTTTGCGTATCCAGTGAACTACGAGAAGCTTAGTTTTCATATCATCAAGCTCCCGTAAAGCTCCATTTTCGTATCCAGTGAATTACGCAAAGCTGATTTTGCGCATCCTCCGTGTTATGCAAAGTTCATTGTGCGTATCTCTCAGCTTACGCAAAGCTACTTTGCGCATCAGATTTCACTCTCAGACTAGTTTGCGCATTCATCTTCATACGCAAAGCTCAACTTTGCGTTTCTTTCTGCATCCGAGAAACTTAAGTTTGCGCATCCGCCTTCACACGCAAAGTCTACTTTGCGCATCTACCTTCATACGCAAAGTCTAGTTTGCGCCTTATCTGTCCAAGTTTAAAAAAAAAAAAGAGTCTGTAATTTTTATTTTTTTTTTATATATGGATTCTTCAAAATTTGCTTATCAAGCTCAGGTCTACAAGAATGACATCATGATGTCATTGGGTACAAAAAGTCGTCCACCAGTGCTGATAGATGAAAACGAATTTACACAGTGACAAGATCGGTTCCTGAACTTCATTGAACGACAAAAGAATGGAAATGACATGATGATCATTTTATCTGAAGGACCGTTTGAAAGACCCAAATTGGCTTCTGGATTATATAAGCCTACTAAAGAGTACACACATGAAGAATTGTCTGCTTATCAAGCTGATCGTAATATTAAAGCAAATCTGATGCTCGCTTTGCCAAACTCTGTATACAACAGGATTGGCTGTTTCAAAACTCATCTTAATCTGATGTGGCAACAGCTTGAGAAGATTATGCTTGGTTCTTCAGTAACTACCCAACTCAGGCATATACGCTACATGAATAATTTTGAAGAATTCAAAGCCAAGGACGGGGAGCCACTAAAGACTGTGTTTGATCGTTTCTGTGCCGTAATCAATGATCTTCGGAATATTAAGGTTGAAAAGACTGAGCTTGAGAAAAATCTGAAGTTCCTCAACATATTGCAGCCTGAATGGAATAAATCTTGTCATAGACTGAGAAACGATGTCAGAATCTCCAATATGCAAATTCAAGAACTTTATGAAATTCTGATGACTGATGAGTGCATTGTGATAGAAAAGAAGGTCAAACTAGAGAAAAAGAAGAAGTCAGTAGACCCGGTTGCACTCCTCACGAGCCAACTGGCTGAAAAGGCGTTGCCTGATAACGCTTACAAGGGGTCAACTGATGATGATGGTGAGGCTCTACAGAAAGCAATGATCCTTCTCTCTCAGCATTACCAGAAAAAGTTCCAACCAAGATTTGATTCCAACTCTTCTCGCTTCACTTCTGGGTTTAAAGCCAAAGTACCCGAGCCAAAGACTGCTGCTTGCTACAACTGTGGAAAGCCGGGTCACATCTCAAACGAGTGTAGAGCAAAGAAGGTTAAGAACTCAGCTTATTACAGAAAGCAATTGGAGCTGGCTGAGAAAAGAGAGAATGGAACAACTTTGCTGGCAGAAGAAGAATTCTGGATGGATCACTCTGACGATGAAGCTGCAAACGTAGAGATCGCTCAGATGTGCTTGGTTGGAGATGACCAGTCAGATGATTCTGAAACTGATGAAGATGAGGTATATTCTGAATTTGATTACAATTTTATTACTTCTCAGTTGAATATCATGATAACTGCTTTATCTGATTTACGTTTAAAGTTATTATCTGAAAAGAATTTAAATTCAGAAAAGTCAGATTTGATTAACAAACTGAAAATTTCTTTGAAAGATGAAAAATCTATTTTAGAAAACACTAAAGACATCTTTCAAAAGAAATTGGATGATTTGGAAAATTCAAATAAATCTTATCTTGAATCTTTGACATCTATGACTAATTTAAAAGATGAATTTTCAGATAAAATAAATAAGTTAGAAGAAAAACTTTATCGAAGAAACCAATATGAACAAACAATTTTTATGAACAAACCAAGGAGTGAAGAAACTTTAAAACAAAAGTGGGGACTTGGTTTTGACAATGCTCATTGTTTAAACAAAGTGATAAACGAAGTTCCTACTTTATATAAATACGATTATCTAACTCTTGCACACTATGCTCCTCAGTTCAAATTTCATTGGACTAGTGAAAAGGAAGTGTTAGATCTCGAAAATGAGAAAAGGACAACTAATAAGAAAATCGAAATTCCTTTTGTTTATACGTATGAAAATGCCAAATATTTTCCTGAAAAATCAAGGAGAGGTAGAAGAAATTTAAATGATATATCTTCTGTTAAATCTTCAATGTCTGATGATTTTGTTTCTTCTTATGCCCCTGATTCTGATAAGGAAAATATTTCTCCAATCATTTATGATTCGAAGAAATATACTCCTCCGTTAGTTTTAGAAGACAAAATCATCGATCTTGAAGATAAGATAGAAGATCAAAATATTTTGAAGAAAATTGAATATGATATTATTCTTTCTTTCATGACGTCTAGTCTTGAAGAAAAATTATCTTCTCAAAAATCAGATTCTATTTCTAGCCTTTCTTCTGATTCTAAGGAAAACGAAAAGGAAATTTCCAATTTTAAAATCTTTTCTCCAAATAATTCAGACTCCAAGGCAAATTCATATTTATTAGTTGATCAGATTGGTTGCTTAGATAAACTTATTTCTTCTAATTTAAATATTAAATCTAAAATTATTGATGATTATTTTACGCTCAATGATCAATATTATAAAGCTAAGCGTAAAAGAAGACGGTCAAAGAAGTCAAAGAAACAAGATAAAGTTATTTCTGACAGTTCTAATTCTTCCGATTCAATTCTTACAGATAGGACTTTGAGCGCTCAATCAAAGAAGCAAATCTGGAGAGCGAGGCGGACATCTGATGAACATATTTTTGATGGGGATAAATGTGTAGACAAACTTTATAAAAGTGATTCATTTGCTACATGTAATAAAATTTCAAAATATTCTATAAAGCAAATGATTCGAATTTCAAAACATGTCTCATGTTCTTCCTCAGATTCTAGTTCTGATGATTATGCTTTCTCTTCTGATGATTGTGCTTATTATTCTGATGATATTTCTCATGCTTCTCGTTTCAAATCTGCTTATTATTTCCCCATAAGAACTGTAACTAAGAAACATGGGCCCAAATTTAAGTGGGTACCCAAATCATTATCTGATTTAAAGTTGCAGGCATCACATGTTAAGGGGGAGTAAGGGAAATTGGTTTATGAGTACTTAAGCTCAGGACTCGTACTTCATAGACTATGACTTCTAGACATGTCAGTCTAGAACTCGTTCTTCAATGCTTTAAGCATTCTGACTAATGAGATATTGTGAGTACATTTACTTTTAATTCCGCTGCATTCATCTCTGATTATGATGTTATTCCAGTTTTCTCAAATATTTCTTGAATCTGAGTTTGTTCAACTTTCTTTTGATTTTGTCTAACCCATATTTTTTTTTTAATTTGAGACACAAATAATTTTTTAATGTGAAAGATGAAACAATTGAATTTTATTTTGTTCCGATTAAATATTAATTAAAAGTTTAAATCCTTACAAATTTTATTCTATAAAGTAAAAGCTTTACAAGTTTTCTTTCTTTTGAATAAATTGTGTGTCTAGGATAAATTTTCAAGTTGCTTTGTTAATATTAAAGTTTTATATGTTCAACTTTCAAGTCTTACAAAAGTCGAAAAGTCAACAACATTTTTGAAACTTTTATTTCTGCTTTCAAGTTGTGTGATTCGAAATATTTATAGTTTACAATGCTTAGAAATTCTAAAAAGTCAAAATTTTGATTGTAATGAAAATATGGGCTAAGTACTTTTATGTAAAACTGAGTGATTGAGATGAATATTAAATTCTTAAAATTCAGAAATCTCTAAGTTTAAAAGTTTGTACCTGTGGCCTTTCTGGTTTGGGAAAGTAAGTTCTTCAGGATGCTTGTCATCTGGTCCCCTAAGGTCATTTGATCTGGGAGTGATCGAACCCAAATCCTTCAATAGAATCAGATCGAAAGTCATGTTCTACTGGTATGAATGGGTTTAGGATATGTCGATGTAGTCTTTCTGATCTGGGAGAGTAAGTTCCAAGGGGTTCTTGACACCTAGTCCCCTAAGGCCAACTGGTCTGGGAGCGGCTGACCCAAATCCTGCAATAGGGTCAGATAGAAAGTTACGTTTACGGCATGTTCTTTACTTAATAAACTTTTTGATCAAAAGATGCCAAAGTGCACAAGCTTAAAAGATGCCAAAGAGCACACTCATGTTAAGATGCCAATGTGCACACTGCTAAAAAGATGCCAATGAGCACACATCTCATGATACTTGGTGATATGTTTTAAGTTGCGATAAACCTATAAATTTGTGATAATCTTAATTTTTGATGGATTAGTGTGAGTACATGCAAAGTTCTCTATTATATTTTTAGAATTGCATTTTCTTGAAGCTAATCGAAGATTCACATGTGAGCACACTGAATAGATTGCTGGAAGTTTTTGAAACTGAACATGTTTTAACTTGATATGCAATAAAACTTGTTCTTGTATCCAACAACACACGCTTGATTTCAACTGATTGATAAATCTGTGATATTTTACTGAGTAGACTTTAATTTGTTTAGTGTTTAAAATTTTATATGTTTAGTCGTTTCAAAATTTACATTAAGTATATTTTTCTTTCTACATTAATATTTGATCATTATGTTCTCATAAATATATTTTAATGGGTTTATGCATTATTCAAGGGGGAGTGAACAAAGAGATTATTTTTCAAAGTTTATATCTGTTTTTGAGGGGGAGTATCTGATTTTCCCTTATGAATGCTAACTCGAATTGTCATATCTAGTGCATTTGTGTAGGGGGAGTCAAAGAGCTTCAAAAGGTAAATTTTTTTTTTCTGAAGATTAAGTCAGCTTTGCGACATCAGTTGGTCGCGCAAACCGTGCTTTGTGCAACCCGCGTGAAACGCAAACCATGCTTTGCTCAACTCACGTGTAACGCAAACCTCACTTTGTGCAACCAACGTGATGCGCAAACCTTCCCTGTTTTCTCTGTTTCTTTGATTTTGCAGATCTTAAGTTGTCTCGTCTCCAACATTTGCATGACCAAGTTGATCCTGATCATCAAGGTCATGAGGGGGAGAATTAAGAGATGTTAAGGAGATGATAAAGAGACAAAGAGCACAAACGTTTATCTGCTGATCAAGATTCGCTCAAAGATTCTATTCTCTCAGCTACATCTAATTCTTTTGCTGTTTCTGCTCCGACCACCATCGTTCATTCAAGATCATTCAAAAAGGTGTGTCGTCTAGAGCTCAAGGCAACAAAGACAACTTAATCTGAAAGATGCTGAGAAGAATTTTTTTTTCTTAAAAGTCAGAAAGCTTCACAAAGTCGCTTTAATGGTCTGTGCTGTTTTAGAAGATGATTTTTGAAGACCAAAGCGCCAATGATTACTAAGGGGGAGATTGTTAGGTATGATTTTATAGTAATCATTGTATTTATCGGGCTTGGTCAAATACTGTGTCTATTGTCTATTTGTGTTGTATCTGACCAAGGGTATTTAAGTCCCTTTGGTCTTGTGTCTTTGTAAGAACCTTTCACGCACATATTGAATTCAGTTACTTTGCGCATCCTTCTCTCTCTCTCTCTCTACTTTCTCTCTCTAAAGATTCATTGATCTTGGACTCACAACTCTATTTCAAGGAGAGATCGTAAGTTGACCAAATTAGGGTGATTGCTGTCTTAAGATGTTTGATGCTTCCGGATGACAATATTATGACGGGAAATTGAGAACCGTAGTCCTAAGATGTTGAGTGCCAACCAAATTCATGCACGAACTTTATTTTTAGATAAGTTTGCATAAATTATTCTCATGTTTTCAAAGTATAAAGTAAGTTATGTTACGAAGTCTTGATAAAGCAATTAGCACTCATCAGATTTTAAACCGTGAGCTTAAACAATGGTTGTGGCACGTGGTTGCAAATATTTTATTGAAAATCTCTTTATCCCCGTTTCATGTCAAACACTATTTACGAATATTGTAATATATGTGTTTTAATATTATTTTGGTATTGGTCAAGTAACTGTGGAATTTTTGATCTTGACATTGGATCTCCTCCACGTATGTTAAAGTTTTAAAGGAAGAGTTGTTCCCATGTTTTTTTTTGAGTCAGAATTTTCTTGGGAATTTTAGTCTGCACGAGTCATGTTGAATTTTATGGAATATTGTTTTGCGACGTTTTGGGCACGTGAGTGTACTTCGAAATGCGTGGGTTTTAACTTTATTGCGTGTAAATTTATGAGCTTTTGAGCGTCGTGCCTCATGTTAGTGTTGTTGAAAAAGGGTTGTTTTATCTTACATTCTGGTCTTGAGATTTTAACATTTTTAAATTATTTGTCTCCTTATGCTCTTATGTCGGGAGATGAAAATTCTGACGTCGTTTGATTTTAACGTTAGTGAGTTTTATGAAAATTCAGTCGGGTTTTACGGCGTTTTGCTTTATGACAGTTTGAGTCGCGTAATAAAAGGAAATTTTGGAACATGTATACATGCATTATTGAGTGCGTTAATTTATAAGTTTGGTTAATAGATGTCATCCCGGCGTGTTGTTTTGGGGAAGTTTCATTTTCACGTAATTTATCTTTGGGCTTTATTCAAGTGTCCATCGTTGCATACTAATCGTATTTGGATTAAATTATACTTTTGGTGTGAGTAAACGTATAAAAGATTTATGTTGCTTCAGATAGAACTGTTGATCTAAACGTGCTTCAATTGTGACTTTGTTGTCATAAGTTTTCCGCGATGCATGAAATCAATTTTCGGTTTGCATGTCATTGTATTTACCGTTTTGGGTAAGCGCGTTTTATCAGTGCGGTCCAAAATTTGAACTCGATTTAAAAATTTATTTATGTTCCTATTGTGTTGCTAAATTTGGGGAAATAGACGGACGTATATGGGCCTTGTTGGGGGTTTTATTTTCCGACGTTTTGTGTTTTTAAAGGAAAATATTTTAAAGTTGAAGTGGTGAAATTCTCTTTTGGGAGTTGTACAAACTTTTATTGCACATGTTATAGTGCAGAAAATTATTTTCATATGCATGATATAAATTGATGCATGCTAGGACCATGGTGGTTGTGAGTCCGTGATCGTTTACCAGATAAATCAAACAACAAACAATATAACGATTACCAACCTGTTTGGATTACAAATGCGGATTACAAGGTTGATATCGGTTACAGTTTAACATTTTCTCTCTCTGTTCTTCAATGTGGTCGATGTGTTCTGAAAATGAGTTATGAGAGAGATTGAGACTAAATTAAACAAAACTAAACTTAATAATATCTAGATATCTAATATCTAGATATTATAATTAAAACTAATATAATAATTAACTAAATAATATCTAAACTAAATATCTAAATAATAATATCTAGATATTTAGGAACTAATATAAAATACTAAAAACAACTTTGACATTTATTACAGAATAGACCTTAGACTATGGTTGAGAGCGACTTGTCAGCAGTAGCTTCAGATTGCGATCTTCGTTTTGTATGATCTTGAATCCAATGAGACTGTGTCCTAACAATCTCCCCCTTTGGATCAAGATCATTACGAAAATGATGTAGCAATTTGATCTTCTCTTTCAGCTCAGAAGATGCAATCTCTTTCTCTGTTCAATTGTAATAATCTCCAGGTTTAGCTTCAGGATGCTTTAGCAAAGTATCTTCAAAGAATTTTTCTCTCAGATCAGTATGTCTTTAGAAAACTTTGAAGAATCTTTTCTTGATTAGCTCTTCTCTTCTCTATCTTCAGAATAGTTGGAAGAGTTCTCTAAACCTTTGATCTTTCACATTTCTTGGTAGGCTCTTCTCCCCCTTTTTGATGAAAAGTACAACGACTTCATCAAAACATATGTCAAGAAATGTAATGCTTATAGAGCCCCTGATTCGTCAATTCATAAGATATTCATCCAGATCTTTGCAAATCTAGACAAAGTAGTCTTGTAACACCTGAATCAACTAATGAATCAGTTAACATGCCTGTCAGTAACACTAAGTCACTGTGTGTAACAAATACACATTGGAAAGGAGCTGTTTGATGTTGACTCCCCCAGGGCTTCCATTTAATCATCAAAACACCACAAAGGTAATTTCTATAAACGGTATGACAAAGAAACTAATTCCTTGTGTGTTCGTGCTTGTGTTGAAAGAATTAAGCACGGATGATTGCTTATTGGCTCAAAATTGTATAAACAACTGAGATAACAGTAAGTTAAACACAGACTCAATGTGCATGATTGAAGTGCGAAGGTGGGGCAGCATTCCTTCTTTTCAATATCCAGATTTTCCAAATGAAAATCAGATAGCAAATGTTCTGCATCCCCTTAGAAAATGTGAAACAATTTCTTGTTGAGAAGAAAATGAGTAGTTGGTGAGGTTTGATCAAGAGTTGGCATGGGCTAGTTGCATGTTTCAATAATGTTCACCAAAGAATTGTGAAACACTAGAAATGTGGTTGCCCGGCTCAGAAAAAGTTGGTGCAGAGTTGTGATATTCTTTTAACTCTTTTCTCACACCCTCTTTCTTTTAAACATTTAGCTCACTCTAATCAAACTTACTTTTTCTGTTTGACACACTCATTTCTTTTGACTTCTCACACTCAATCACTATGGATTAACTTCTTGGGTAGAAATCACTGGTTATGGTGATTCCATAGAAGTTGTGTTAATTCCTAGCACAAAGAAATCCTGTTTTCCTATTATGCATATGATGCTCAAATTGGTTTAACTATTTCAGTTAAAGCATAAATTAGATCTTGAAAACATTTAAAGTCACACTTCCAATTCATGAATTCGTTTTGAGATTCGGGAAGTGGTTTGAACATTTAAGAACAATGTTTTCAATGAATGAAAGTTATCCTTATTTCATCCATATATGATATTAAGATAAAGGATTATACCTTTACGTGCGATCTTACATCTCATGAAGCTAAGCTTAAAGTCATAAACATATGATCGTGTAAGCTTCTCTCAAAAATTCTGCAAAAGTCTTATGTCAAGTCAAAGTAAAATTTATTCACTTAAATTGAAAAGACAAAAAGCAGTAAAACTTTTAAAGTACGAGTTCTGATTAGAAATAATCAGAAGTCATCACCTTTTTACTCCCCCTGAAATTATGCATTTGAAACTTATCAGAAATATTATGCATAAAATTTCAGAAAAGTATGTATGTACTCCCCCTTGATGGTTGATTTCCTCTTGGAGTATCAGAGTACAATCTCTTTTTCAGCACGGAGTAAGGTCTTTTGATCTTTGAAGTGCGAGTCCTAAACTGTTGTGTTTAGAAGTCATTCTTCGTTGAAGTACGAGTTCTAAGCTGATTTACTTAGAAGCCTTTTTGACATTGATGTCCGGGTCTTGAGCTGTTTTTCTCAAGAACCATATGTTTTTTGATGTCCGGGTTTTGAACTGCATTATCCAAAAACCTAATCTCTCCTACTCCCCCTTGACAGTAGGTACCTGCAACACAGAATCATTCCTTTTCTTTGGTATCCATTTCCAATTGGATCCAACTGTGTTAGCAAACGTTTTTGGCACCCAGTGAAATTTGGGTCCGCTTTGATTTTTAGAATCAGATAAAGAATTTGAATGATAAGAGGGAACATGATATGATCTAAACCAAATGTCAGAATCTTGACAAGAAGCATTATCATGTCTATCATAATTTGAAAACTTTCTAGCAGACAAAGATAACTGGAATAATTGTTGTATTGAAAATTTCTTGCGAGAATCAACAAGTTTTGGTTTAGAAAAAGTAATATCCACAATTATATCATCTTTACTAGTAGAAATCTTATTACAGTCAGTACTAGAACATGATATAGCAGTCTCGTCAAACTCCTGTTTCGGTTGCCATTTAGATTTAACTTTAAGTCTTTTCTTGCTCATTGCTGAAAGATTTGAAACTTGTGAGTTAGACTTTTGAGCAACAAACGAATGCACCTTCTTCGGCTTACCAGTAGTGATCGGTTTCTGTGAATGCTGAGATTTAATCTTACCTTTAACATTTTTAGCTTTCACAGAGACTGATTTATCAACTTTCGTTGATTTTGCACTGTTAACAGGCGTACTGGTTTTTGGCAGTTTGGTATTAAAGTCAAATTGTTCAAAACACTCATCTGAAACACCATCAGAGTTTAGACCTAACATATCTTTAGAGTTTGAAGCCTTAGAAAGAATAACATTTTTCAGCACGGTTGAAAAAACTTTTTGTTCAATATTCATCAAAAGTCTTTCATCTGTTAAAGAATTCTCGAGTTCAGAAATTTTACTTTCTAAAACGAGAGGAGGGACATATAGTTTACCTTGAATAGGCTTCGCCTCCATTTCTTTTTCAGAATAACTTTGAAAGAAATCACTTGAAAGAGTTTTCTTCTTTTGATATTGGATTTTCATTATAACTATTATTCATCTTCGCATAATAAAATGGAAGGTGAACTTTAGATGATTTCAACCGTTTTTCAGTTTCTATGGCTTCATCCTCTTCTGATAGTTTAGTCCAGAAAGTTTTAAACTCAGGGATTCGTCGAGCTAATTTCATAGAAAGATGATCATAAAGTGCAGGCACTTCAGACATTCCTTTTTGAAGACAGTGATGATTCTTATAACCGATTCCCCATCTCTCTATTTTCTCTTTGGGTTTGTTCAGATGAATAGTCTATTCAGTTTGACCCATTTTGTATAACTTCTCTTCCAAACTTTTTAATTTACCAAGTAAAGAAAAGTTTTCTTTGGAAGTTGAAGATTGCAAATTCGTAAGCTCATATAAATCAAGCTCACTTTTTCTCAGTTTAGACTTGAGTTCATAATTCTCTTTAAGAATTATAGTCTGTTCTTTCGCGTTGGTGTCATTGTTTCTATGTAAAACCTCAACCAATACTTTCTTCTCAGCAATTTCATCGCTAAGTTTCTGTATCGATTGGTTTTTGTCAGTAATGACACCCTCTTCCCGCTTAAGATTCGACTCTAAATCTTGGAGTTTTAACTTCATGGCATGCATTTGATCACATACCTCGTCATTAGAATCAACTTCGGTTTTTATCTTCATCTGACTCAGCAAGCACAAGTTTGTCTCTTTCTTCTCTCCTTGTTTCTGGATTTTAGCTTCGCTGGAATTCATTCTGTTTCTGTTTGGATTAAGAGAAAACTTGACAGATATGTTCGTTAATGCAAATTAAAATCAGATAAAAATTCAGAAATAAAAATTTCCAAAAATTTCCAAATTTAACCAAGTCTGGAAATGGAGGAAAAAGTCAAACTTTGCGTTTGTAGTGGGTCGCGCAAACGAAGAGGTTTTCGTTTCACTTGGGTCGCGCAAACGGAGCTTTGCGTTTCACTTGGGTCGCGCAAATGGAGCTTTGCGTATCACTTTGGTTGCACAAAGTAGAGCTTTGCGTATCTCTTGGGTTGCGCAAAGTGGAGCTTTGACCGGGAGAGTGTAAATACCGGATGGTTGCTCGACCGGTAAGATGTTGAACCGGTAAATTGCGTCGACCGGTAAGATGTTATACCGGGAAAATAGTGAAAGACCTCGACCGATATATGGAAGACCGGTACAAGTAATGACCGGAAGATGGTAATGACCGGTATGTTGCTGGATTTCGATCTCGACCGGTACTAGTTTTTCTTTCAACCGGTATGTTGATGCAAAGTTCTATCAAGTAATGACCGGAGGATGATAAGACCGGTATTGATGGAGTGAATCAGTTCGACCGGAAGCTGTTTGACCGGATATTTGTTGCAAGGACCGATAGGAATTGTAAGACCGATATTGAGATTTGCTTGACCGGTATAAGAATGACCGGTATAAGAGAGAGTTACTTGACCGGTAAGTGACTTCCAAGAGAGTGTGAGTGGACCGATATGTGAGAAGTTTTTGAGAGTAGTGATGATATTTTAAGAGAAGTTACGTGAGGTTGCTTTTGGAGTTAAATCTCATTGGAGTTGTGCATGTGATTCTTTGAATGGACCGGTATTAAAGAGTTTTGCATGTAGTTGGAGTTGCATGTGGAATTGAAGATGATAATATATCTCCACGCGTCCAAGTGAGTGGGTGGAACACGTGAAACTTTTTGAACCAAAGACCGATAGTGTGATACCAAAGACCGGTAATGGAGTATGATACCAAAGGACCGTATGAGATGTTCTTTGACCGGTACAAATGGACAAAGGACCGATAGAATGACTTATTGGACCGATATATTGCAAAGGACCGATATATAAATGACCGATATTTCAGTAAGACCGGTACACTATCTTCTTCGTTAAAATCGGCTTGTAAATCTCAAATCAAACAATCTAGAATTCGAATTAAAGCACCAAACTTTGACAGATTGTTCTACGTACCAACAACAACACCACACAACCTTTTGATTTCGAAAATAACCGAAAAATCAAGTTTTGATCAATTGAACAGTGTTCTTCAAAAATGAAGAACACAAAGAGTTAAAATTTTTGATTTTGAATCTGGATCAGCTCTGATACCAATTGTGAGTCCGTGATCGTTTACCAGATAAATCAAACAACAAACAATATAATGATTACCAACCTGTTTGGATTACAAACGCGGATTACAAGGTTGATATCAGTTACAGTTTAAGCTTTTCTCTCTCTGTTCTTCAATGTGGTCGATGTGTTCTGAAAATGAGTTATGAGAGAGATTGAGACTAACTTAAACAAAACTAAACTTAATAATATCTAGATATCTAATATCTAGATATTATAATTAAAACTAATATAATAATTAACTAAATAATATCTAAACTAAGTATCTAAATAATAATATCTAGATATTTAGGAACTAATATAAAGTACTAAAAACAACTTTGACATTTATTACATAATAGACCCTAGACTATGGTTGAGAGCGACTTGTCAGCAGTAGCTTCAGATTGCGATCTTCGTTTTGCATGATCTTGAATCCAATGAGACTATGTCCTAACAGTGGTCCCTTTGAAAAAGTTTTGTTGTGTACCCTTGTTTACTATCATTGTTAGCGTGAGTAATGATTAAATGTTTTTTAATGTTATTTTATAAGTGTGGTGTTTATTTGGCACTTCGCGAATTTATCGAGTAAACAATAGTGGTTTGCAAGCGTATGATAAATTGTTATAAAACTTTTGCGTTTAAAAGTTTTACAAAATTCCAAATTGGCATACTAGTCGGAAAACCTTGAACTCACTAGGGCTACAGGTTTAACACCCTATCTGGAAAAGAGTAATATTTAGAGACTAGAGGAGTCCTCGGGATTTGAAGCCTCGGAAGGTCCGACTTGTGGTCAACTTTGAATGTTAGGTTTCAGTTTTGGATCTGTGCACGTTTGAATAGTTGAGGTATCAGATTTATATATTACCCCCATATATAATCGGTGATCTTTCTCTTCGGTAAATCCTTGGGTTGAGCCTTGTGCGATTGCCTGGGTGCGGATTAGTTTTGAATTGGTGGGTTGACATTGACAATATGTTATGTGTTGGTAGTGTACTACCTTTACGAGTATTTGGGAATATTGAGGACGTTATAGTTTGTTTGTGAAAAGGTATGATCGGAGTTCTCATTTCCATATTAGGTGTTAACTTTAAATATTTTGAGAATTGGCTCAGTGCAAGCCGACTTGTCCGTTTGAGGCCAGTGATCTTTAGAATGTTTGGAAATATCCCGTTGGATTATGAGGAATGTTAGCCTCACGGTGGTGGAATTTAAGGGAAGATTAGATGTTGGTAATTAAGTATCGATGTGTATAAGCTTTCCTGATATGGTAAATATCTTATTGATGGAATGTTTGAGGTTGGGAGTAGATCGGGGTTGAGTGATAGTCGGATCTACTTTAACCTGTTACCCGGAGAGCGTATTGGTACGCCCCGGAAGGACGACCTTGGAGCATTAAAAATTAGAGGATTCCTTGGAGGTTGATGTCGAACTTGGTTTGGGTCTACAAGTATGTTGAGATGAGGTGAATTGGCCAGTGTGAAATTGAGGTCACAAACTACTCTTGAGGTAGTAAGTGTCACCCAAGGTTGGGAGACAACTGTAGTCTTGTGAGTAAAGACTACTTTAGTGAGTTAAGTGTTCACTCGGACATAAGTGTAACGTACCCAAAGGGACGGCTGTCGTGAGTATCGGCATAAGGATTATGGTAGTGGTTCTGGATTATTGATTAAGGACAATCTATCCTGCAGGCAACATTTTTTTGAAATCTAGATTTCGAGGACAAAATCTATTTTAAGGTTGGGAGGATTGTTACACCCGTAATTTTTGGTAAGTATAAGGGCACCCAGGTGTTTCTGTACCTTGTGTTTGGTGGGATTCATGTTGGGAAAAGACTACTAAAAGTTCCAAAGAGCGTCGAGGGCCTTAGTGTCGAAAAAGATCGGATTTTCGGGCTTCGGGGAGTCTGGGCGAAAGTGACATGTGTCACAATCGCGTGTCACTCTCGCGGAGGGCATTACAATTAGGGTGGAGGACTGATTATAATGGAGGTGGCAGACTATTAGGGTGGAGGACTGGCGGACTTAGGGTAGAGGACTAGCGGACTTATAGTAAAAGACTCAAAGAATTATAAAGAGAGAATTGTAGAAAGAGAATTGTAGAGAGAGAGAGTTATGAAAGAGGATTTTATTTATTTCAAGGGATGCCTTTCAAATGAGGGGGAGGCCTTCTTTTTATAGGCAAGGAAAAGGTCCTCTTACATAAGCATGACGTAAGCATTACATAAGAAAACAATAATTCTACAAATGAGGTAAGCACTTACATCACTAGAGAAGTGACTTCATTCTTCCATCATTTTTACATCATCATTTTAAACAAATCAAACTTTAATAATAAAGAAAAATACAAGCACACATTAATTTTATTTTAAACTGATGCTTTTATTTCCAACGCGAATCTGGGTGCGACGGGTCATCTTCATACGGATCGTAAGGTTCGTCATTGAGGAAGACATAGTCATCTTCGTTGTCGGAAATGTCAAAGTCATCTTCAGAGGAATCAATGGATTTGGCAAGGTGGGTGCTGAACCATTGATTGAGCGTCTCCTTCCATAATGACACTTCAGGGTGTCTATCTGGCCATATCTCTGCACCTTCCATTAACTATGTCAGGATGTTGTGAGGAGCCACATTGTTTGCAGACGCCAAATCGTTACGTATCTCCAAGAGTTTCCAGGTATGATTAACCTGGAAGGATCGGCTGGCTTGGTTGACATCATGCCAAGTATGGATTAAGGTTGTGGGGAAATGGTAAATCAGCGGTTGTTTGTTTGTGACAGAATTTCCGGGTAGAAAGGAGCATGGTCTTTTGAAGCAGATTAGCACGTAAGTTTTGTGACTTACATGCAGTCTCTGGATCCATTGATGAACCGGGAGGAACCATTGGAGAACAGTAAATAGGTTCTTCTGTTCAGGGGGAACGTGTTCAAACTGACACCGGAACATGTATGTGAACAGTTTGCATGCGTTGAAGGAAATGGCGACAGTATGGGTTTCGAAGAGATACCAGAAGAAGCAGAGTGCTTCTTTAGGAAGCCTGAATAGTTCATGGATATGGAAAATGTTGAGGAAAGGGTAGTCGGGATGAAACATGTAATTTTTCATGAAGGGACCATGTTTTGCAAGAAGGACATTATAAAATGTCTTCCAATTCAATAAGGACCTTTGGCTCAGGGTTAAATCAGCAATGACTTCAGTTACCTCTTCAGGGAGATCTTGGGTAGTTGTGCGAGAGGCTTCTTGGGGAGTAGATGAGCTGGAGTTGGCTTTATCAATCGCAAACACCAATGGGATGACCATGTGTTGGGGAACTCTTTCAAGACCACTATATTTATAGTGTTTTGGCCTTGACAGAAAATTTGCGAGAATATTTTCTGACCCTTTGATGTGTTTTACTGTAAACTTCCACTGTGAGAACCAATTTGCCCACCTTAAAAGTTGTGTCTCTGGAAGCATCTTTCTTTTGAATTGGAGTATGCGTGGGAAAGAGGACATATCCATCTCAATCTGGAAACAGTGACCGATAAGATGGAATTGGAATTTTTCTATTCCTCTTTTGACTGCTAGAATCTTCTTGAAAGTTGAATGGTAGTGTTGCTCTGAGGCTTTGAACGTGCCACTCTTGTAACCACAAATTGTCCTGACACCTTTGTCATCTTGTGCAAGTAGAACTGCTCCCCAGTACTCATCACACGCATCTGTCTGGATAATTCTTTTGTCAGTAGTAGTGGGAATCTTTAGAGGTGGCATCTTGTCGGCTAGTTGCTTTATAGCTCTGACAGCTATTGTTTGTCGTTCAGCCCAAAGTGGTGGTTCCTTTTTTAGCATGGGGAATAAGTATACAGTATGGTGTGATAAATTTGGCAAGAAATCGGCCATGTAGTTGACAAAACCAAGGAACTGTTGGACTTCTTTTTGCGACGAAAGCACATCTGGAAACCTGCCCGCGGTACACTCTCAGCGAGAGTGCCAACGAAAGTGACACATGTCACTTTCGCGGGGCATATTCGCCGTCGGGCCAGGCCTCTTTTAAGCCATTTTTCTCACTTTTCTCATTCATTCTTTCAACCCCTTTCACCCTCTTCTCTCCAAAATCGACCCTCAAACCCTAACATCAGATTTTACGCATCCAAGACAACAAATCTAATGTGTTCCAAGTGTTTCTCCACCACCCAACAAAGCTTGGAAGCTAGGGTCAAGAAGCTCCATCTTTATCTTCATCTTCAACCTCAAGCTCTATTTTAGGGTTTTCTAGGTTTTCGTCAAAACCTAAGTGGTAAGTGTATCTTACCCATTTCTAAACCTTGTTATAAGATATAAATGTTCTCTTGATGATTTCCTAGTGTTTGGTTAATTAAATTTCGAATTTGATGATTTTGGTGAAAATAGTTCAAAATTAGGGTTTGGCCAAGTTGGGGTTTTTGATGTAAAATGTTTGGGGAACTATTCTAAATGGTTGAATAAGTATGTTCATGGTTGGAAAATTGTGATGATAGGTTTTTGGAAGGTTTTGCTTGTGGATTCGGATTTCTTCAAGGAAGCTCAAGTTGGGGTAAAATTTAGATTTAGCCTGAATCTAGCGAGGTGAGTTCAAGTTGATTTGTGAAAACGGTGTACATGCCTAAATGTTTATTCTAAAGTGTTTGTGTTTTAAATTAAATTGTTAACTGCTGATAAGTTTTGGTTACTTGGATATATTTAACTTTACAAACTTATGTAACACCCATCTTTGTGATTTTTTGGCATTAGATAAATAAATCATTTGGATATGTTTCCTTGATGATATAGTTTATAAATGAAGGTCATTTTCTATATTTGTCCATTTGGTGCATACGATTTTATAAACCGTTAGAAAATGCATATCATTGTACTACGAGTCATTTTGGCAACATGAAGAGAACAAGTTCATTTGGATAACGTTTTGTTTCAACCAATGAAAAGTTTTGGGTTAATTACCTTTTTGGTTGTGGTGTTTGCATAATTGTTGGTCAAATGTATTTCGATGTTTCTACTGGCTTTCATTGGATATTTACTTAAACTGTTGGGTCGTTGGCTCGGTTTTGACTAAATGGAGTCTTGAGGACATTGGTCCTGTTTAAAAACAGTTGTGGAATTTTGGAGTATGATGGCGTTTATTTCATGTCATTTGTGAGTTACATGTTTTGGGTGCTTTGATCATTCAAATTGGAGTCATGTAATGTTTAGACTATAATGCATTGGATCCATAGGCATAGAGGCCGGTTTATCATGTAAATTCGGGATAAGGTCCCCGAGTTGTAATTTGGAAATAGGCATTGGTGATACGATGTAAGTTTCCAAATGAATAAGCATGTCAAGGATGGTGAGGTCCCAAGGTAAAGATCCATGAATAGGGTTGAACTTGGTGATGCTTGGGCTAAAGATCCATGAATAGGGTTGATGTCAACGGTTGATCATCTTGAAGTTATGCTTATAACATAGATACGTGGCTTAACTTTGTGTGCCCGCCACATTAGATGGAATCGGGACTCCCCCGTCACCGAAAGTTGTTGTTTTGGGTATGGTATTGTAGTATCCATGTTTTCGTTGACGTTTCATATATATATATATATGTGTGTTTTATTCATGATTTATGGGTCGAGTATTATGTCCCATCCGTGTTGGGTATTTCGAGATATAACATTTTACCCGCGTTTTATAAAATTGGGAGTTCTCTCTCTATTCTCATTTTGAGCAAGTTTTGGGTTAAATCTAAATTTACGAAAGAACGTTTTATATTGGGATTTTCGCCTTTAAAACACTTTGGTTTGGTTAACGGTGAACTCAGTGTCTCTTTTGTTTAAAATGCGTAATTATTAGTAAACGAGTCGTTTTCATAAGTGAAGCATATCATCTTGAAGTATTATGATTTTAATTGCATCATTCCTGTTTAAACGATTAATTTACTTATATTGTAAACTTTTGAGCTTACTAGGCGTTAAGCCTAACATTTTTATTTGTCGACATGTGCATCAGGTTCCAGTTGGGGGTTTGGTTCTAGCAGTACTATGAAGAGATGTGCTTAGTTTTTCACAAGTGTAAATATTTGGTGAAATCTTCCGCGGTTTGGAGATAGTGACTATTATTGGGTTTTAGTAGCACCCGTCCTTGTTATAGACTATATGTAGAAAACCATTTGTGTGTTCTTGGTACCTTGATGCGTACGATTACAGAGAGAATGTACGACCTTCTCTTCAATACTTAGAATTATGATAATAATGAAGATTTACCCCTAAAACCTAATTAATTAAAACCTATTTATACTAAGCCGTATAAGCCTAATGGGCTTGAGGCCCAATAATAAATAACTATCAACTTATTACAATTTGAACCCTGAACTTTAATCTTGAATACAATTACTGATCCAACAATCTCCCCCTTTGGATTCAAGATTAAAAAAATTTGACAATTTGCTTCCGGTCTTCACTTCTCTTGAAAACTTGTTAACAACTTCAGATCTTGTAGCTTTACACAGTCTTCAAATTCCTCTTTTGAATGCAAGTGTCCTTCTGACGATTATCTTCAATCAGACTATTGATAGATCAAATAAGCTCAAACACTTTGAATTCTTTGAAATCTTCAACAGTCTTCAGATTATATTCTCCCCCTTTGTATATTCTCCCCCTTTTTGATGAATGGTAAGAATCATCATCATCAAAACATAGCAAAACAATCTTCCCCTTTTTGTATAGTCATCAATCAAGCATTGTCTTCATGTATATATCCCTGTGTGGAAATAATAGCAGTCTCCCCAAATGGAGAAAGTGATTATTTCAATCTTTTCATATTCAAACAAAATAAATGTGGTAACCCTGAATCAACAAATGACTCAGTTAAAATGCCTGTCAGTGACACAAAGTCACTGAGTAACACAAAGTTACTATATAACGATCTGGTTTTGATGTTGGCTCCCCAGGACTTCCATTCAATCATCGAATAACACATGATTATCTATGAATGTTCTGACAGAAAACAAATTTATGCGTGCTTGTGCATGTGTATGAAAGAATTAAGCACAGATGATTGCTTTTCAATGTAGGCTCAAAGTATGTAAACTTGTTGAGACAACAACAAGTTATACTACGACTCAATGTGCATGAGAAAGGGTTCGAAGGTGGGGCAACTTTCCTTCTTTTTCAATATTAGTATCTTCCAAATGAAGAACACATAGCATATGTGCTACTTCCCCAGAAAATGTGAAACATTCTCTTTTTGTGAAAAGAATGAGTAGCTAGTGGGGTTGTATGCAAGAGATGACATGGGCTAGGTGCCTTTTTCAATGATGGTCACCAAAGAATGTGAACCAATCAGATTAAGTGGCTGCCCGGCTCAGAAAGAAGTTTGGTGCAGAGTCTGATATTCTTTTACTCTGTTCTCTCACCCTCTTTCTTTTAATTCTCACTTCTAACCAATCTCTCTTTTCCATTTTACCTCTTCACACACCATCACTCAATTCTTTTGACCCCTCTCCCCTAGTCACTCAGGGAATACTTCCTGGGTAGGAAACACTGGTTAACGTGAATCCATGGAAGTTCTTGTTAAGCTCACACATTGAACCTCTTGTATTTTCCTAAAAGAACGTGCTGTTCAACAGTTTTTTGTACATGAAAGCACAAAGGAATACAAACATGAAGAATAAAAAATTTGGAGAAGTCAAAACATAAGATGTTTGAAAATGCAATTCTCCCCCTCAAACTAAAAGAGTTTGTCAATTAAGCTCTTTGACAATTAAGTATCCAAAAATCATTTAAAATCACACTTCATAATTCATGAAAATCTGTGAAGAATAGGAAGTGGTTTGAACATTTAAGAAACCATTTTCCACAAGTGAAAGTTGTTCATCTTTCAAAAAGTGATAAAATGTAAGTATTAGAAGGATATACCTGTAAGTCAGAATCCTTAACTCCTCCTGGAATGAATATTTTCATTTAAGTATCTTTAACAAAAAAAACTCATATATCCTCCCCCTTAATACCTGTAAAAAGTCAATTTAATCAGAAAAAAATATGACAATGATAGTAAAAATCATATTTATCTCCTCCTAAAAGATATAACAGTTAACTCCCCCTCAAATCAAAAACTTCTATAAAAGATTTTATCATTTAAGCATCCTATCAGAAGAAAACATTTGAGTATGGATTTTGAACTGAAGTATTCAAAAGCCATGATTACTTATTCTCCGGTGAGAATAGTATTTAATCTTTTCCTAAAAAATCAGAAAATACATCAGTAAAAGTATAAAGCATATAAGCTCCCCTTAATATGTGCATAATCCTTAATCATGAAACCGAGTTCTGAATTACTAGGATTAAAGTAAATTCAGAAGTCAAACTCTTTGACATTGAAGTCCGAGTCCTAAGTTGTTGTACTTAGAAGTCATCTTGTTGACAATGAGGCAAGAGTCCTGATCTGTATTAATCAGAAGTCATTGTTCTTTCTCCCCCTTAAACTTTGGGTGCCTGCAACACAGGTTTAGGTTTTGGTACCCAATGGTAATTGGGTCCTAATGGGTTAGTTGCATTTCTAGTGGGAGATATAAAATAAGAACCATACCAGTTATTCACATACTCTTTGCATACAAAATCATTTGAGCCACAGTAGGAACAACTAATTTTCTTTTGTGCTAACCTGATCAATTGATTGATAGTGTAAACCAGATCAGGTTTGCCAAAAGTTTTACCTTTTGAGGCATCGTTCCTTTTAGCATTTGATGCATGCACAAATGATTCTTCTTTCTTCTTTTCCTCTGAAGATCCTTTAACTCTCCAGATCCAATTTCCTCTATCTTTTTCTTCATCATTCCTTTTCCAGAACATTTTCTTCCGAGACTTGTTCTTCATGAAGTTACCTGAACCATCAACATTTTTGTCATAGAAAAGGTTAGAAGGACGAATCTGATCTTTATGTTCAGAAGTATGATCATCAATTACATCAAACAAAGGATTATTAGAAACTTTAGTAAAAATTGAACTTGCTGCTGAATTGAATGAGCAATCGAATGCAGTTAGATCATTTCTCGGTGATTGAGCTATTGAGTCTGGCGTCTTGTGCTCAGTCAGCTTCACTTTGAATACGATCTCTTCAAGTTCCTTTATCTTTGATGAAAAACTGTTTCTTTCCTTTGCAATCAGATCAAACTTCTTATGCAACTCAGATTTTGCATTATTCTCCTTCAAGATGTTTGTTGACAACTCAGATAGCTTTCTTGTTAGATTAGCTATCTCAGTCTCTAGATCTTTCTTTTCTTTGGAAAAGTATTTATTTACATCCTTCTGCTCAGCTTTCTTCTTTTCTTTCTCAACCTTGTCTCTCTCTAGAATGATAACTTTCTCAAAGTCTGAAACTTGTTGAGAAAGCTTAACATATTTAAGCTCTAACGATTTCTTCTCTTCAAACGCTTTTCTGGAGAAATCAGAGAAATTCTTAGCAAATTCTTTTATTTCTTTCTCAATCTTCAACATTACATCTTTGGCTTTTGTGTTGTCTCTGTCTTGGGTTGCCTTTTCTTTCAGCATATTAATCTCAACCTCAAGACTAAAGACTTGATCTTTCAGTTTATCTCTTTCCACAAAGACTTGAGAATTTGTCTTTCTAAGCCCTTCAGATGTTTCTCTAGCAATGTTTGCTCTCCTTCTAAGCTCATCAAGCTCTTTTTGCATTAACTCCTTCTTTGACCATGTAGAGCTTGAATTAAGACTTTCAGATCTTTTCAACTTTGCTTCAAAATTTAAGATCTCTTTCTCTTTCGACTCAATAATTCCTGCATAATTAATTTTAGAATTATTAATGCATTCTGAGCAAACAAAATCTTTCTTTAAAGGATTATCATTTTTCAATCTGCCAATCTGTTCTAGAAGAGACGAGTTCTGAATTTTCAGATCTTTATTCTCAGCTTCTAATGCTGGAATCTCTTGCATATATGCTAAAGCACAATCTCTCTTGGTTAGCACCGTAATTCCCTTCTCGTCTGTGTAAGACATGATAATATGTGTACCACTTCAATCAACTTGTAAGATCTTAGAATCAAGAATTGGATAAAAACTACACTAAAATTTTTTCAGAAAAATAAATTTCCAAAAATGATCAAATGCAGAATTCGCAAACAGTAGATAAAATCAATTAAATACAGAGTAATACTGAAAATAAGAAAATTTTTGATCACGAACAAAACTTTGTCCCCCTCCGCGAGATGTGGGTCGCGAGAGATGGATTTTGCGCGACTAGAAGGTGGCGCAAAAGTGATGTTTGCGCGATGAACGGATGGCGCAAACCTGAGGATTGCGCGAATAACTGATGGCGCAAAATAAATCAAATGATGCGACCGATGCCTTGCTTGATCGGTGTTGTTAAGACACAGTCTCATTGGATTCAAGATCATCCAAACTGAAGATCGCAATCTGAAGCTAAAGCCGAAACGTCGACTCTCGATATTAAAGTCTATGTCGTTTGTAATAAATGTCAATGTATTTGTTTATTATTGTACTAGTTAAATTAATATCTAGTTTGTTAGATATTAGTTTAACTTAGTTAGTTTCTAGTTTATTAGATATTAGTTATTTAGTTAGTTATTAGTTAGATATAATATCTATTTGTTAGATATTATTTAGTTATAATAGTTTTATATTACAACTTGTTGTTTCAAGTTGATTAGGAAGTGTGTAAATGTTGGGAACTGAAGAAATGCTAAGTATGGTTAATGCTGCTAGCTCAACAATTAGTACTTCTGAGTTAATGCTGCTAGTTGAAGTTAATGCTGCTAGAACATGATTAATGTTGCTCTTCAAGATTAGTACTGCTGGAGTTACTACTGCTAAGAGATTAATACTGCTGATCTTGACTAGTGCTGCTTATGAGATGGAGATCCAAATTACAAGAATGACAGCTGGATAGACTGAAGATATTCATGGAAGATATTCTGAAGATATTTTATTAATTGTAATTATCTTTTGTTCAGTATATATATAGAATTGATAGAATAGTTTCATTATTATTAGTTCTGAATTTTTGTTTTAGAGAGAATCAACCTCAAGGCATAGTTCCTAATTCTAGAGAAGTAGAATTCGTCTTGAAAGAGCTTGTTCTTCAAGATTGAGGTTGTGTGTGTAATCTTGTAACTTCAACCATTCAATACAAGTTTACAAGTTATTCATCATATTTACTGTTTGTTTACTGTGTTATTGAATATCAAAGTGTTATTCCGCAAACTTCTTTGATATTGTTTCTGAGTATTTATAATTCTTGTTGAAAATTCGATCCTAACAAGTGGTATCAGAGCAGGTTCTCTCAGAAACATTCATTCATTCATCATGGAAAACTTTGCAGAATCAAACAGTACTCTTGTCTCTAAGGTTCCAATGCTCAAACCCAATGAGTTTGACATGTGGAAGATCAGAATCAGGCAATACATTCTCCTTACTGACTACTCAATGTGGGATGTCATTGAGAATGGCCCCTCTACTGAAGGTCAGATTGGACCAGATGGTAAAAGATCTCCACCAAAGACAGATGGTGAGAGGAAGATTAGACAGACAGAGATGAAGGCCTTGAGCACACTGCTCTTGGCCATCCCCAATGAATATCAACATCAATTCTGTAACTGCACAGATGCTCAGATTCTCTGGAATGCTCTAGAGAAAAGATTTGCTGGAACTAAAAGCACCAAAAGAAATCAAAGGGATGTTCTGAAGCAGAAGTATGAGAACTTCACTTCTTCAAAGAATGAGTCCATGACTCAAACTTTTGACAGGTTCAACAAGCTTATTGGTGAACTGGCTACTGTGGGAGTGAAGATGGAGCAAGATGATATCAACAGGAAATTCCTCAGATCTCTTGGAGAAGAATGGACTATGTACACTGTCTCATATAGACAGAGTGACAATCTGGAAGAGAAGGAACTAGATGATCTGTATAATGATCTAAGAGTTTTTGAATCAGAGGTAGAAACTAAGAAGAAGCCCACTGGGTATATTCATAATGCAGCACTTCTATCAGCATCTGCTGATACTACTGCCAACTCTGAAGCAGTTAGTGCTGCTAGTGGAGTGAATTCAGAAAAAGGCACTGAAACTGTCTTTGAAGCCTTTTTGTCAAGTCTTATCAACAACTCTTTGATTAATGGTGATCTGGAACAAATTCACCCTGATGACTTGGAGGAGATGGACATTAAATGGCAGATGGCCATGTTATCTATGAGGGTGAAGAAGTTTATTAAAAGAACTGGGAGGAAGAACTTCTCTCAAAGAAGAGAAGATGGTGCTGGTTTTGACAAGACAAAGGTGGAATGTTATAAGTGCCACATGAAGGGACACTTTGCTAGAGAATGCAGAAGTGGTGTGCCAAATAACAACCACCAACAAGCCCAGAATGGAGGCTACAATCAAAACAAGAACTCTGCTCAAGCCCTTGTTTCTCAACAAGGAATGGGGTTTGACTGGAGTGACCAAGCTGAGGAAGCCATTCAGAATCAAGCTCTTATGGCAGAGGTATCTAATCTTCCCTCTAAGGTAAGTTCTAATCTTTGTACTCAATCTTGCATAGATACTGTCAAAAGGTACAGGGATCACAACCAAAACATGTGTGATGACCTCAAAAGATTAGAAAATGACAGAAGAGATTATGTGTTGATAGTGGAAAGGTTTGAAGAACAAATCAAAGGCTTTCAAGCTAATGAACTTCAACACACTTATGACACAAACTACTGGAAGTGGGAAAAGAATGAGTTAGAGACCAAACTGTCTAAGTCCAAAGAAGAGAATGATAAGTTGAAAGAAGAATTAGCTAAGGTTAAGCTTGATATAGAAAAGTTTTCATATGCCTCAAAAGCAATGGATTCTCTTCTAAAGGCTCAGATTCATGATAAGATGAAGCCTGGTGTTGGATACAACAACACACCTCCTCCTTATAACAACAACTATATCCCTCCTACATCAGACCTGTTAGAGACCAAGGAGAAAAAGGACTTGTCTGAGAAAGCATTTAAGATAGATCCTTTGGATGAGGTGGTGGTTAAGGATATGACTGAGAAAGAAGCTAGTGAGAATAGGAATAATGCTGTGAGTAAAGAGATACCCTTAGAAAACAACATTATCACCAATGAGGGATGTGGAAAAATCTGGGTCAAGTCTAAAGAGATAGAGAAGACCAAAGGAAAGGCTAACAAGGTCCATTACAAACAGACCACGGTTGTGAATCCTGTCCCTTGTAAACAGTGTGCTTGCAATAAAACTGAGAGCCCAAATTCTGGTACAAAGAGAGGTAATCAAAGAAACTGGAATAATCAATGGGCTCAGAAACAAGGAGTTGATCTGAGTAAGATAATCAGACCAAAACCATGTTTTATATGTGGCAAGTTAAATCATTTGGCTAAGTACTGTTTCTTTAATCCTATTAACCAAAGAATGAGCTTTCAAAGATGTGTGCAAAAACCTTTTGGTTATAGGAAGGCTGGAAAGAAACATGTGGCTAAGAAATCTGTTGAAACCAAAGGCCAAATGAAGAAAAAGGTTTTAAAAGAGAGTATTAAAATGTGGGTTCCCAGAAGCACTAAAACTGTTAGTACTGCTACAACCAATAATACTGCTGACAGGGATAGTGCTGCCAGGAGCAATACTGCTGCTACCAGTGTTAGTACTGCTGAGAAGATTAATGCTTCTAATACTGTTAGTACTTCTTCAAAGGTTACTACTGCTAACACAGTTACTGCTGCTGATGCAGTTACTACTTCTAACAAGGTTAATACTGCTAAGCATGCAAGTATTGCTAATGCAGTTAGTTTTTCTAAAACCAGTACTGCTTCTAGCAAATGTGCTGCAAAACCCATTATTGTGACAAAGTACTCCAGCAATGAGGAGTCAAAGTTTAAAAATCTTGTCAAAAAGGAATGCAAATATTTTGATGAGAAAGGGGTACCCAAGACCAGTTTGGCTTGGGTTCCTAATCCATACTAACTGATTTATCTTATGTGCAGGGCAACCAACAGCTCAAGGGGAAGAACATCTGGCATGTGGATAGTGGTTGCTCTAGGCACATGACAGGCAACATGTCATGCCTTCAGAATTTCAAGCATATCAATGGAGGACATGTTGCATTTGGAGACAATCTTGCAGGTGGAAAAGTAAGTGGAAAAGGTAATGTCACAAAAGGTAAGATGACATTTGAGGATGTCTACTATGTTGATCAGCTAAAGTACAACCTGTTAAGTGTATCACAGGTTTGTGACAAACAACATAGTATATTATTTACAAATACAGAATGTATGATCCTTGCTCCAGGATTCAAGGTAGTTGATGAAAGCATGATACTACTTAGAACTCCAAGAAAGGAAAATGTTTACTGTCTAGATATGGACAATGTTTCAAGTGATTCATCCCTAAACTGTCTTGTTTCAAAAGATTCTGTGGATGAATCCTCTCTTTGGCACAGAAGGATGTGTCACATGAATTTCAAGACAATGAACAAAATTGTTAAAAACAACCTTGTAAGAGGTTTACCATCAAAAGTCTTTTCATGTGATGATCATTGTGTTGCTTGTCTTAAAGGAAAACAGCACAAAACTTCTCATAAGACCAAAGAGTTAAATTCAATTTCTTCTTGTCTCCAGTTATTACATATGGATCTGTTTGGCCCTACAAATGTGATGAGCATAGGGAAGAAATCATATTACCTAGTTATTGTTGATGATTACTCTAGATTTACTTGGGTATATTTTCTAAGGACTAAGGATGAGACAAGTGGACTGATCAAATCCTTTATTCTAAGAATTGAAAACCAAACTAATCAAAAAGTAAAAGTCATTAGATCAGACAATGGAACTGAATTTAAAAATCTTGATCTAAACATCTTTTGTGAAGAAAAAGGCATTGAGAGACAATATAGTGCTCCTAGGACTCCATAACAAAATGGAGTTGCTGAAAGAAGGAATAGGACACTAATTGAGGCTGCTAGATCTCTGTTAGCTGATTCAAAACTGCCAATTACTTTCTGGGCTGAAGCAGTTAACACTGCCTGTTATGTCCAAAACAGAGTGCTAGTGGTCAAGCCAAAGAACAAGACACCTTATGAGCTCTTATATAAAAGAAAACCATTTATTGGATTTTTTAAACCATTTGGGTGTCCTTGTACAATTCTCAATACTAAATCTCACTTAGGAAAGTTTGATAGAAAGGCAGATGATGGATTTCTTGTGGGTTACTCATCTCAAAGTAAAGCCTACAGAGTTTTTAATACTTCTTCTAGAATAATTGAGGAAAGTGACAATGTCAAATGCAATGAGAACACACCAAATCCTATTGGGTCTGGTCCTCAATGGCTGTTTGACATTGATTCACTAACTAACTCTTTTGGTTTCAGTAGTGATGATTATGCAGGACCAGGTAGTGGAGGATCAGGGACTACACAAGTTCAAGAAAATATACCTCAGTCTGTAATTTTTCCCATACCTACAGTGGATCCTATTGAAGACTGTGAAAAGGAGCCATCTACTGAACCAAATCAGAGTGAAGAATAAAGGAGAGATGAGGAGAATCAAGCGAATCAAGAGAATAAAGAACCAGAAGTAGCTGCTGACATCACCTCAGTTGAGTTGAATGACTCCAATCTAGAGGTGGGACTAAATGAAGAACCTAGTCATCAAACAAGAACACAAAAGAATCATCCTCCTCAGCTGGTAATAGGAGATATCTCTTCTCCTATGATGACTAGAAATCAAAGCAGGCTGCAAGATATGCAAGACCAACAGCATACAATGCTCTCTTGCTTTCTATCCCAGCTTGAGCCTAAGAAGGCTCATGATGCTATGAAAGATTCCAGTTGGATAGAAGCTATGCAAGAAGAGCTGCTCCAATTCAAGCTGCAAGATGTTTGGGATCTGGTAGACCTTCCTAAAGGTCAAAGAGCAATAGGCACAAAATGGGTCTTCATAAATAAGAGAGATGAGAGAGGAATAGTAATAAAGAACAAAGCAAGGTTGGTGGCTCAAGGGTATACACAAGAAGAAGGAATAGATTATGAAGAAGTATTTGCACCAGTGGCTAGGATAGAAGCAATCAGATTGTTCCTGGCCTATGCTTCTTATATGAAGTTCAAAGTCTATCAAATGGATGTAAAAAGTGCATTTTTATATGGATCAATTGAAGAAGAAGTATATGTCTGTCAACCACCAGGGTTTGAAAATCCAAACTATCCAGACAGAGTATACAAACTGAAGAAAGCACTTTATGGACTGCATCAAGCACCAAGAGCATGGTATGACACTCTGTCATCCTATCTATTGGAAAATGGCTTTGAAAGAGGAGTCATTGATAAGACTCTGTTCATCAAGAGAAAGAAGAAGGACATCTTGCTGGTCCAAATCTATGTGGATGATATCATCTTTGGATCCACAAGAGACAATATGTGCAAGGAGTTTGAGGATCTCATGCATCAAAGGTTCAAAATAAGTTCCATGGGGGAACTTACTTTCTTCCTTGGACTCCAAGTTCAACAGAAGTCAGATGGTATTTTCATTTGTCAGTCCAAGTATGTGCAGGACATTCTAACCAAGTTTGGTTTCTCAGACTCAAAGCCTGCCAGCACACCTATGGAGACACACAAGCAGATAACAGCAGATCTTGAGGGGGATGATATGGATGTTCATCACTATAGATCCATGATTGGCTCTCTCATGTATCTTACAACCTCTAGACCAGATATAATGTTTCCAGTCTGTGTGTGTGCAAGATTTCAAGTTAGGCCAAAGCAATCACACTATCAAGCTGTTAAGAGGATATTCAGATCTCAAAGGGCAACCTAGATTGGGACTTTGGTATCCTTATGATTCATCATTTGACCTACTTGCATACTCAGACAGTGACTTAGGTGGAGCAAACTTGGACATAAAATCTACTTCTAGAGGATGCCAGTTTTTGGGTGCAAGACTAGTTTCATGGCAGTGCAAGAAACAAACCACAATGTCTACATCTACAACAGAAGCAGAGTACATAGCAGCTGCAAGTTGCTGTTCTCAAGTCTTATGGATTCAGAATCAAATGTTGGACTATGGGGTAACATTTCTACACACTCCAATCTTTATTGATAATAGCAGTGCTATTAGCATTCTTAATAATCCTGTCAAGCACTCAAAGACAAAGCACATTGAGATCAGGTATCACTTTATAAGAGACTGCAATGAAAAGAAGCTTATTCAAGTTGTAAAGGTTCACACTGATAACCAGTTTGCTGATCTATTCACCAAAGCCTTTGATGTGGGTAGATTCACTTTCTTGGTAACAAGTGTGGGAATGATCAACTCTGAATAAGATCTTACTTAAAAAGTGGTTCAATACCTGTATTTTGGTTATTCTTGGTGTTACTAACTTTTTTCTCAGGAAATGTATAGCCGTACTCAGTTTATCACAAGCTTAAAAGTGTAAGTATGGTTAATACTGCCAGTACAGTTTTAATACTACCAGTACAGTTTTAGTACTGCCAGTACAGTATTAATACTGCCAGTGCACAGTTAATCCTGCTAGTGGTTAATACTACTCTCAGTTAATACTGCTAGTTAGTTAATACTGCTAGTGGTTAGTACTGCTAGTTAGTTAATACTGCTAGTGGTTAATACTGCTCTCAGTTAATACTGCTAGTAGTTAATACTGCTCACTGTTAATACTGCTTTCACTATCTTTTTACGATTAATACTGCTTTTAATCCGAATACTATAAATACCCTTTGCCCGCCTAAAAAGTTCATAACGACTCTTTGCATACTGTTCACTTGCGCTCTAACCCTTTTCTCTCAAGTACCAAGTTTTCAGGCAAGAACACTCAAGTTCAATGGCATCCATGGCGTTCATTGACGAGCACAATGAAATCGCGATGCTCCAAAAGCCAAAACAAGCTGAAGGTTTTCACCAGATAGTCGACTTTCTGAAGTCCAGCCACATCGCTCATGCTCTCACTGTGTCTCCTACCATCTTCATAGAGCATCAGAGGCAATTCTGGGCCAATGCCACCATCGTTACAGAGAATGGTGTGCAAATGATAAAGACAAGGGTGTGTGACAAACCCCTAACAGTTACTGAAGAGGTACTACGCATCTGTCTACGTCTAGACGATGCTGCAGGTATCACCTCTATTCCTAATGAGGAACTATTCTCAACTCTTTCAAGAATGGGGTATGAAGGCCAAATGGGAATTTTCAAGTTTTTCAAAGCTAAATTTTCATCCCAATGGAGGTTCTTTGTTCATACCCTGATGCACTGTATTTCAAAGAAAACTACTGGCTGGAGCCAATTTAGCAGTCCCATTGCATATGCTTTGGTTTGTTTATCTACTGCTAGAAAATATAATTTTTCTCTGATGATCTTCAATGATCTTGTCTCAAACCTGGACAACAAGAAGAGTTTCTTCATGTATCCCAGGTTTGTACAGGCAGTTATCACTAATGAATTGATGGATATACCTCACTTTGATGGGGTATATGTACCTAAACCCCCTAAATGCAAGGTTTTCTCAAATATGAGAAGATCTGCTAGGGACTCGGAAGGAGTTGACACCCCATTGTTCTCTACAATGATGGTGGTGTCCCACACTGATGAAGGTATGGCAGCAGGGTCAAAGCCCTCCTCAGACCATCCCACTGCTAGCCAATCCCAACCTTCCCACTCTATATCTATTCCCCAGTCTCTGCTTCATAAGCCCACATCTCCAATTACGCAAACTTACAAAAGGAAACAGGTAAAGAAGGCTCCTTCCCTTCTTGTACCTTCACCCACTAAGCCTTTAAGCCCTCTAAGGGAGGATTCTCCTTTAGAGAATATCTACAGGGCAACCACAGGGGTGTCTCCCAACCCCAAGGAGGTGCTCACTGAGGTGGAGGTTGAGCATATGGGTGTTAAGGCTGCCACTACTCCTGCTAGCACAGAGGAGGTCAGTGGTAACATCTCTAAGACCTTTCCCATGGCAACTTTGGGTGAGAAATCATCCAAAGGTCCCAGGTGCCAAGAAACCAAGGGGGTGGATAGTGCTTCTGCTAGGCAGAAGGCTTCCACTACTAAAAGATCCAATGATCATTCAAAAGAGGGTAACACTCCTGGAGAAGGTGAGGACAGATATAACTATGACGAATTGATGGAAACCATGGGAAACATCAACATGGATGTTCTTAAACAGGGCAAAGAGATAGATGAAATGAAGCTGGTAATCTTGTCTCAACAAGCACAGATTGCCAAGCTAAAGAAAATGGTGTCAAGGCTAGTGCAAAAGAAGAGGAGAAAACAATATGTTTTGAAGAAGAGATCAACCATTAAAGATGCTTCCAACAAGGGGGAGAAAGAGTCTGAAAAAGAGAAAGAGGATGGGATAGAAGCAGAAACAGATTTTGCTCAAGCAGCAGAAACAGTTAATGCTGCTGAGGCAAAAGAAGCAGTAGAAACAGAGGAAACAATAACAGGGCTTTCTGTAGAAGAACTAGAAATTGCAGAAACACTGGTTAAAGCCAAGAATGACACTCCCAATGCAAAGGGAGTGGTCATAAATGAAGGGGGAGTAAAGAAGACAGAAAAGAAAGATAAGGCTGCAGATACAAAGGGAGAAGGAAAGGAGAAGATTATTGAATCTGAAATGCCTTCAAAGAGAAAGACTCAGATTGAATTGGATGAGGAAATTGCAAAGAAGCTTCAAGAACAGATGGAAAAGGAGGAACAACTCCAAACTGTTGGGAACTGAAGAATTCATCAAGTATGGTTAATGCTGCTAGTCCAGAATTACTACTGCTAGAAGACTTCAAAGTTAATACTGCTGAGTATTACTACTTCTAGTAGAATTAATACTGCTAGTCAAAGTTAGTGTTGCTTGAACAAAGTTAGTACTGCTTAGCTAGTTAGTACTGCTAGAGGTTAGTACTGCTTAGTAGTTAATGCTGCTTATGATTAGTGCTGCTTATGAATTGAAGATCTGGATGAAGAGGATGACAGCTGTAAAGAATAAAGATATTCATGGAAGGATTGAAGATAACTATGCAAGATATACTGAAGATATTCTATTTTTTGTAATTATCTTTTTGTTCAGTATTTGTATAGATTTGACAGAATAGTTTAGATACAGTTTTTTTTTTTTAAGTTTTTGTTTTAGAGAGAATCAACCTCAAGGCATAGTTCCTAATTCTAGAGAAGTAGAATTCGTCTTGCAAGAGCTTGTTCTTCAAGATTGAGGTTGTGTGTGTAATCTTGTGATTTTAATACAAGTTTACAAGTTGTTAATCATATACTGTTTGTTTACTGTTACATTGAATATCAAAGTGTTTTTCCGCAACTTCTTTGATATTGTTTCTGAGACTTTATTCTTGTTGAGAATTAGATCCTGACAAGTGGTATCAGAGCCTGTTCTCTCAGAAACATCTATTCATTCATCATGGAAAACTTTGCAGAATCAAACAGTACTCTGGTCTCAAAGGTACCAATGCTCAGACCCAATGAATTCGATATGTGGAAGATCAGAATCAAGCAGTACATACTCCTCACTGACTATTCTATGTGGGATATCATAGAGAATGGTCCTTCTGAAGCAGGTAAGATTGGTGCAGATGAAAAGAGAACTCCACCAAAAACTGATGCAGAAAGAAAGGCTAGACAGACAGAGATGAAAGCCTTGAGCACTTTGCTCTTGGCTATCCCCAATGAATATCAACATCAGTTCTGCAACTGCACTGATGCAGAGATGCTCTGGAATGCTCTAGAGAAGAGATTCTCAGGTACCAAAAGTACCAAGAGAAATCAGAAAGCCATTCTGAAGCAACAATATGAGAACTTTATGTCAACCAAGAATGAGTCCATGACTCAAACTTTTGACAGGTTCAACAAGCTTATTGGTGAACTTGCTACAGTGGGAGTACAAATTGATCAAGATGATCTGAACAGAAAGTTTCTAAGGTCCCTGAGTGATGAATGGACCATGTATATTGTGTCTTTCAGACAGAATGATCAACTGGAAGAAAAGGAACTTGATGATCTATATAATGATCTAAGAGTTTTTGAATCTGAGGTAGAGGCTAAGAAGAGGCCTTCTGGATATGTTCACAATGCTGCACTCCTTTCAGCATCAACTGATTCTACTTCCAACTCTGAATCAGTTAGTGCTGCCAATGGAGCAACTCAAGAGAAAGGCACTGAAACTGTATTTGAAGCCTTTCTAGCAAGTCATGGAAACTCTTCTCTCATTAATGATGACTTGGAACAACTCCATCCAGATGATCTTGAAGAGATGGACATTAAATGGCAGATGGCCATGCTCTCTATGAGAGTTAAGAAGTTCATCAAAAGAACTGGAAGGAACAACTTCTCACAAAGAAGAGAAGATGGAGCAGGTTTTGACAAGTCAAAGGTGGAATGCTATAAATGCCATCAGAAGGGACATTTTGCTAGAGAATGCAGAAATGGAATGCCTCAAAACAATAACCACCAACAAGCTCAATCTGGAAGCTTCAATAATAACAGAAACTCTGCACAAGCCCTTGTCTCTCAACAAGGCATGGGGTTTGATTGGAGTGATCAAGCTGAAGAGGCCATCCAGAACCAAGCTTTAATGGCAGAGGTGTCTGATCTCCCAACAGAGGTAACTTCCAATCTATGTTCTCAAAATTGCATTAACACTGTTAAAAGGTATAGGAATCACAATCAGAACATGAGTGATGACCTTAAGAGATTGGAAAAGGACATAAAAGATTATGTGAGAATAGTTGAGAGATTTGAAGAGCAGATTAAGGGTTTTCAAGCCAATGAGCTTCAACACTCTTATGACACAAACTACTGGAAGTGGGAGAAGAATGACTTAGAACTTCAACTGACTAGATCCAAAGAGGAAAGTGAAAAGCTAAGAGTAGAAGTAGCTAAAGTCAAGCTAGATGTAGAAAAGTTTTCCAATGCCTCTAAAGCTATGGATTCTTTACTACAATCTCAGATTCATGATAAACTGAGAAGAGGAATAGGGTACAATACCACACCACCACCCTATAACAACAACTACATCCCTCCTAGTTCAGATTTGTTAGAAACAAAGGATAGGAAGGACCTACCTAAGGGAGCCACTGAGATAGATCCCTTAGATGAAGTAGTTGTTGAGGATAAAACTGAGAAAGAAGTTGTCAAGGATAAAGACAACACTGTGAGTGGTGAGATTCCTGTAGAAAACCACATAATCACCAATGAGGGATGTGGAAAGCATTGGATCAAGTCCAATGAGATAGAGAAGACTGAGGGAAAGAACAAGAAGGTTCATTATAAGCAGACCACTGTTGTGAACCCTATCCCTTGCAAGCAGTGTGCATGCAATACATCTAAGCCCCAAAAACATGATAAACCAAGGGGAAATCAGAGAAACTGGAACAACCAATGGGCACAAAAACAAGGCATTGATCTGAGTAAAATCAATAGACCAAAGCCTTGTTTCATATGTGGAAAGTTAAACCATTTGGCTAAGCATTGTTTCTTTAATCCTATTAACCAACAGATGAACTTTCAAAGATTTGTGCAAAAACCTGTTGGTTATAGGAAGGCTGGAAAGAAACATGTGATGAAGAAATCTGTTGAAAGTAAGGGCCCCATGAGGAAAAAGGTTTTAAAAGAAAGTACTAAAATGTGGGTGCCTAGAAGCACTAAAACTGTTAGTACTGCTGACAGGGATAGTGCTGCTGGAAGCATTACTGCTGCTACCAGTGTTAGTACTGCTGAAAATATTAATGCTGCTAATACTGTTAGTACCTCTTCAAAGGTTAATACTGCCAACACAGTTATTGCTGCTCACACAGTTACTGCTGCTAACACAGTTACTACTTCTAACAAGGTTAGTACTGCTAAGCATGCAAGTGGTGCTAAGGCAGTTAGTACTTTTAAAACCAGTACTGCTTCTAGCAAAAGTGTTTCCAAGCCTATCATTGTGACAAAGTACTCCAGAAATGAGGAGTCAAAGTTTAAAAATCTTGTCAAGAAAGAATGCAAGTATTTTGATGAGAAAGGGGTACCCAAGACCACTTTGGCTTGGGTTCCCAATTCATACTAACTCATATATCTTATGTGCAGGGCAACCAACAGCTCAAGGGGAAGAGCATATGGCATGTTGATAGTGGTTGCTCTAGGCACATGATAGACAACATGTCATGTCTTCAGGATTTCAATCATATCAATGAAGGACATGTTGCATTTGGAGATAATCTTACTGGAGGTAAAATAAGTGGAAAAGGTAATGTTACAAAAGGTAAGATGACATTTGAGGATGTCTACTATGTTGATCAGTTAAAGTACAACCTGTTAAGTGTATCACAGGTTTGTGACAAACAACATAGCATATTATTTACAAACACAGAGTGTATGATCCTTGCTCCAGGGTTCAAAGTAGTTGATGAAAGCATGATACTACTTAGAACTCCAAGAAAGGAAAATGTTTATTGTCTAGATATGGACAATGTTGATAGTGATTCATCCCTGAACTGTCTTGTTTCAAAAGCTTCTGTGGATGAATCCTCTCTTTGGCACAGAAGGATGGGTCACATGAACTTCAAAACTATGAACAAACTTGTGAAAAACAACCTTGTAAGAGGTTTACCATCAAAAGTTTTTTCATGTGATGATCATTGTGTTGCTTGTCTTAAAGGCAAACAACACAAAACTTCTCATAAGACCAAAGAGTTAAACACTATTTCTTCTTGTCTCCAATTACTACATATGGATTTGTTTGGTCCTACAAATGTTATGAGTATAGGCAAGAAATCTTACTGCTTGGTTATTGTTGATGATTACTCCAGATTTACTTGGATATATTTTCTAAGGACTAAGGATGAGACAAGTGGACTGATCAAATCCTTTATCCTAAGAATTGAAAACCAAACTAATCAAAAAGTAAAAGTCATTAGATCAGATAATGGGACTGAATTTAAAAACCTTGATCTAAACACCTTTTGTGAAGACAAAGGCATTGAGAGACAATATAGTGCCCCTAGGACTCCTCAACAGAATGGAGTTGCTGAGAGGAGAAATAGGACACTAATAGAGGTTGCTAGATCTCTAGTGGCTGATTCAAAACTGCCAATTACCTTCTGGGCTGAAGCAGTCAATACTGCCTGTTATGTCCAAAACAGAGTTCTAGTGGTCAAGCCAAAGAACAAGACCCCGTATGAGCTTTTAAATAAAAGAAAACCCTTTATTGGATTTTTCAAACCTTTTGGGTGTCCTTGTACAATTCTCAATACTAAATCTCACTTAGGTAAGTTTGATAGCAAAGCAGATGATGGATTTCTTGTTGCTTACTCATCTCAGAGTAAGGCTTACAGAGTTTTTAACTCTTCTTCTAGAATAATTGAAGAAAGTGACAATGTAAAATGCAATGAGAACACACCAAATCCAATTGGGTCTGGTCCTTAGTGGCTATTTGACATTGATTCACTAACTAACTCTTTTGGTTTCAGTAGTGATGATTATGCAGGTTCAGGGAGTGGAGAATCAAGAACTACCCAAGTCCAAGACAGTATGTCTAAATCTGTGATTTTTCCCATACCCACAGTGGATCCTGTTGAAGACTGTGAGAAGGAACCATCTACTGGACCAAGTCAGAGTGAAGAAGAAAGTAGAGATGAGGAGACTCAAGACATTAAAGAATCAGAAGTAGCTGCTGAAAACACCTCAGTTGAGTTGAATGACTCCAATCTAGAGGTGGGACTTAATGAAGAACCTAATCATCACACCATAATTCAAAAGAATCATCCTCCACAACTGGTAATAGGAGACATATCCTCTCCTATGATGACTAGAAATCAAAGCAGACTGCACGAAATGCAAGAGCAACAACATACAATGCTTTCTTGCTTTCTATTCCAGCTTGAGCCTAAGAAGGCACATGATGTTATGAAAGAGTCCAGTTGGATAGAAGCAATGCAAGAAGAGCTACTGCAATTCAAGCTGCAAGATATTTGGGATCTGGTAGACCTTCCTAAAGGCCAAAGAGCAATAGGAACAAAATGGGTCTTCAGGAATAAGAGAGATGAAAGAGGTATAGTGATAAGGAACAAAGCAAGGTTGGTGGCTCAAGGGTATACACAAGAAGAGGGAATAGACTATGATGAAGTGTTTGCACCTGTGGCCAGGATAAAAGCAATTAGATTATTCCTGGCTTATGCTTCTTTTATGAAATTCAAAGTCTATCAAATGGATGTGAAAAGTGCATTTCTTTATGGCTCAATTGAAGAAGAAGTATATGTCTGTCAACCACCAGGGTTTGAAAACCCAAGCTATCCAGACAGGGTATACAAATTGAAGAAAGCACTTTATGGACTGCATCAAGCTCCAAGAGCATGGTATGACACTCTGTCATCCTATCTCTTGGAAAATGGCTTTGAAAGAGGAGTCATTGATAAGACTTTATTCATCAAGAGAAAGAAGAAGGATATCTTGCTGGTCCAAATCTATGTTGATGATATCATTTTTGGATCTACAAGAGACAACATGTGCAAGGAGTTTGAGGAACTAATGCATCAAAAATTCAAAATGAGTTCCATGGGGGAACTTACTTTTTTCCTTGGACTCCAAGTTCAAAAGAAGTCAGATGGAATCTTTATCTGTCAGTCCAAGTATGTGCAGGACATTCTAACCAAGTTTGGTTTCTCAGATTCAAAACCTGCCAGCACACCTATGGAGACACACAAGCAGATAACAGCAGATCTTGAGGGGGAGGATATGGATGTTCATCATTATAGATCCATGATTGGCTCTCTCATGTATCTTACAGCCTCTAGGCCAGATATAATGTTTCCAGTCTGTGTATGTGCAAGATTCCAAGTTAGGCCAAAACAATCTCACTATCAAGCTGTTAAGAGGATATTCAGATATCTCAAAGGGCAACCCAGATTGGGACTTTGGTATCCTCATGACTCATCCTTTGACCTACTTGCATACTCAGACAGTGATCTAGGTGGAGCAAACTTGGACAGAAAATCTACTTCTGGAGGATGTCAGTTTGTTGGGAACTGAAGAATTCATCAAGTGTGGTTAATGCTGCTGGTTCAATATTAATGCTGCTAGAAGTCATAAAGGTTAGTACTGCTGAGTGTTACTACTGCTAGTGTTAATTAATACTGCTAGTCAAAGTTAGTACTGCTTGAACAAAGTTAGTACTGCTTAGCTAGTTAGTACTGCTAGTGGTTAGTACTGCTTAGTAGTTAATGCTGCTAGAAGGAAGTTAATGCTGCTGAAGATTAATACTGCTTATATGATGAAGATTCGTATGAAAGGATATGCATGGAAGCTTAGAGATATACATAGAAGATATACTGAAGATATTTTATTCATTGTAATTATCTTTGTATTCAGTATATATATATAGTATTGCTTAGAATAGGATGATAACTTTTAACTTTCAGTTTTCATTCTTCTAGAGAAAATCAACCTCAAGGCATAGATCCTAATTCTAGAGAAGTAGAATTCGTATTGGTGAGTCTGTTCATCAATATTGAGGTTGAGTGAGTAATCTTGTAACTGCAAAGCATCAAATAAAAGCTTACAGTTTGTTATTCATATTTACTGTGTTGATTTACTGTTTCATTGAATATCAAAGTGTTATTCCGCAAACTTCTTTGATATTGTTTCTGAGAATTAATTCTTGTTGAGAATTCGATCCTGACAAGTGGTATCAGAGCCTGATTTCTCAGAAACAAACTATTCATCATGGAAAATCTTACAGAATCAAGCAGTACTTTGGTATCAAAAGTTCCAATGCTCAGATCCAATGAATTTGACATGTGGAAAATCAGAATCAAGCAATATATTCTCCTCACAGATTACTCTATGTGGGACATCATTGAGAATGGCCCATCTGATGCAGGAAAGATTGGTGAAGATGGCAAAAGAACCCCTCCAAAGACAGATGCAGACAGGAAGACAAGGCAGATAGAGATGAAAGCCTTGAGCACACTGCTCTTGGCCATTCCAAATGAGTATCAACACCAATTCTGCAATTGTACTGATGCACAAATGCTCTGGAATGCTCTAGAGAAGAGATTCTCAGGTACTAAAAGTACCAAGAGAAATCAAAAGGCAATCTTAAAACAACAGTATGAAAACTTCATCTCAACTAAGAATGAGTCAATGACTCAAACTTTTGACAGGTTTAATAAACTAATTGGTGAACTAGCTACTATGGGAGTACAGATTGATCAAGATGATGTGAACAGAAAGTTCTTAAGGTCCCTTGGAGATGAATGGACCATGTACACTGTGTCATTCAGACAGAATGATCAGTTGGAAGAAAAAGAACTTGATGATCTGTACAATGATCTTAGAGTATTTGAAGCTGAGGTGGAGGCAAAGAAGAAGCCTTCTGGATATATTCATAATGCTGCACTCTTATCAGCATCAATTGATTCTACTGCTAACCCTGAATCAGTTAATGCTGCTACTGGAACAAATCAAGATAAAAGCACTGATTCTGTGTTTGAAGCTTTTCTTTCCAATCATGGAAATTCCTCTTTGATTAATGATGACTTAGAACAACTTCATCCAGATGATCTGGAAGAGATGGATATTAAATGGCAGATGGCCATGCTCTCCATGAGGGTTAAGAAGTTTATAAAGAGGACTGGGAGAAACAACTTCTCCCAAAGAAAAGAAGATGGAGCAGGGTTTGATAAATCAAAGGTGGAATGCTACAAATGCCATCTTAAGGGACATTTTGCTAGAGAATGCAGAAGTGAAGTGTCTCACAACAATCACCAACAAACTCAATCTGGAAGCTTCAATAACAACAGAAACTCTGCTCAAGCCCTTGTTTCTCAACAAGGAATGGGGTTTGATTGGAGTGATCAAGCAGAAGAAGCTATTCAGAATCAAGCTCTTATGGCTAAAGTATCTGATCTCCCATCTGAGGTAAGTTCTAATCTCTGTTCTAAAACTTGCATAGACACTGTTAAAAGGTACAGGGATCACAATCAGAAGATGAGTGATGACCTTAAGAGATTAGAAAAAGATATCAAAGACTATATAAGGATTGTAGAGAGATTTGAAGATCAGATCAAAGGTTTTCAAGCCAATGAACTTCAACACTCATATGACACCAATTACTGGCAGTGGGAGAAAAAGGATTTAGAACTTAAACTGACCAAATCTAAAGAGGAGAGTGAAAAACTAAAAGAGGAGTTAACCAAGGTTAAGCTTGATGTAGAAAAGTTTTCCAATGCTTCTAAAGCAATGGACTCCTTACTGAAAAATCAGATTCATGATAAGTTGAGAAGAGGAATTGGGTATAATGCTACACCTCCACCATATAACAACAATTACATTTCTCCTACTTCAGACCTGTTAAACACCAAAGATAGGAAGGACTTGCCTGAGGGAGCCACTGAAATAGATCCCTTAGATGAGGATAAGACTGAGAAAGAGGTTGGCAAGAGTAAGAAGAACAAGGTGAGTGGTGAGATTTCTATAGAAAACAACATTATCACCAATGAGGATTGTGGAAGGGCTTGGATCAAATCCAAGAACATAGAGAAGACAGAGGAAAAGTCTGGTAAGGTCCATTATAAACAGACCACAGTTGTGAATCCAGGTCCTTGCAAACAGTGTGCTTGTAAGAAAAATGAGCCCCAAAAACAGGACAAAAAGAGGGGAAATCAAAGAAACTGGAATAATCAATGGGCACATAAACAAGGGGTTGATCTGAGTAAAATCAATAGACCAAAACCTTGTTTTATCTGTGGCAAATTGAATCATCTTGCAAAATTCTGTTATTTCAATCCTATGAACCAAAGAATGAATTTCCAAAGATCCATGCAAAAACCCTTTGGTTATAAGAAAATTGAAAAGAACCATGTGGCTAAGAAAACTGTTAAAACTAAAAGCCACATGAAGAAAAAGTATTCTGTTAAAGAAAGTGTCAATATGTGGATTCCTAAAAGCACTAAAACTGTTAGTACTGCTACCACAAATAGTACTGCTGACAATGATAGTGCTGCTAGAAGTAATACTACTGCTAACAATGTTAATGCTGCTAACAAGGTTAGTACTGCTAAACCTGTAAGTACTGCTAACTCTGTTAGTACTTCTAAGGTTAATACTGCTTCTAGTGTTGATTCTGCTAAGCCAATCATATTGACAAAGTACTCTAATAAAGAGTACTCTGAGTTTAGAAACCTCATTAAAAAGGAATGTAAATACTTTGATGAGAAAGGAAGACCCAAGATCACTTTGGCTTGGGTCCCCAATTATACTAATTGATTTATTTAATGTGCAGGGCAACCAACAGCTCAAGGGAAAGAGCATATGGCATGTTGATAGTGGTTGCTCTAGGCACATGACTGGCAACATGTCATGCCTTCAGGATTTCAAGCAAATTAATGGAGGACATGTTGCATTTGGAGACAATCTTACTGGTGGTAAGATAAGTGGAAAAGGTAATGTCACCAAAGGTAAGATGACATTTGAGGATGTCTACTATGTTGATCAATTAAAGTACAACCTGTTAAGTGTATCACAGGTTTGTGACAAACAACATAGTATATTATTTACTAATACTGAGTGTATGATTCTTGCTCCAGGGTTCAAGGTAGTTGATGAAAGCATGATACTACTTAGAACTCCAAGGAAGGACAATGTTTACTGTCTTGATTTGGACAATGTTGATAGTGATTCATCTTTAAATTGTCTTGTTTCAAAAGCTTCTATAGATGAATCCTCCCTTTGGCACAGAAGGATGTGTCACATGAATTTCAAGACTATGAATAATCTTGTTAAAAATAACCTTGTAAGAGGTTTACCATCAAAAGTCTTTTCATGTGATGATCATTGTGTTGCTTGTCTTAAAGGCAAACAACACAAAACTTCTCATAAGACCAAAGAGTTAAATTCTGTTTCTTCTTATCTCCAGTTATTGCATATGGATCTGTTTGGTCCTACAAATGTTATGAGTATAGGCAAGAAATCTTACTGCTTGGTTATTGTTGATGATTACTCCAGATTTACTTGGGTATATTTTCTAAGGACTAAGGATGAAACAAGTGGTCTTATCAAATCCTTTATTCTAAGAATTGAAAACCAAACTAATCAAAGAGTAAAAGTCATTAGATCAGATAATGGAACTGAGTTTAAAAATCATGATCTAAACACCTTTTGTGAAGAGAAAGGTATTGAGAGACAATATAGTGCTCCTAGGACTCCTCAACAGAATGGTGTTGCTGAAAGGAGAAATAGGACACTAATAGAGGCTGCTAGATCTCTGTTGGCTGATTCAAAATTGCCAATTACCTTCTGGGCTGAAGCAGTTAATACTGCTTGTTATGTCCAAAACAGAGTCCTAATAGTCAAGCAAAAGAACAAGACCCCATATGAGCTTTTAAATAAAAGAAAACCTTTTATTGGTTTCTTTAAACCTTTTGGGTGTCCTTGTACAATTCTAAATACCAAATCTCACTTAGGTAAATTTGATAGCAAAGCAGATGATGGATTTCTTGTTGGATATTCATCTCAGAGTAAGGCCTACAGAGTTTTTAACTCTTCTTCTAGAATAATTGAAGAAAGTGACAATGTCAAATGCAATGAGAACACACCAAATCCTGTTGGGTCTGGACCTCAGTGGCTATTTGACATTGATTCACTAACTAACTCTTTTGGTTTCAGTAATGAGTATACAGGAACAGGTGGTGGGGAATCAGAGATCACACAAGTTCAAGAAAGTATATCTAAATCTGTGATTTTTCCCATACCCACAGTAAATTCAGTTGAAGACTGTGAAAAGGAATCATTTTCTGAATCAAGTCAGATTGAAAAAGACACTAGAGATGAGGAGACTCAAGAAAACAATGAAGTAGCACCTGAAAATACTTCAGATGAGTTGCATGAATCTAATCTTGAGGCTGGATTAAATGAAGAACCTAGTCACAACACCAGAGTTCAGAAGAATCATCCTCCACAGTTGATAATAGGAGATATCTCTTCTCCTATGATGACTAGACATCAAAGCAGACTTCAGGAAATGCAAGATCAACAGCATACGGTGCTTTCTTGTTTCCTATCCCAGCTTGAGCCTAAAAAGGCACATGATGCTATGAAAGAATCTAGCTGGATAGAAGCAATGCAAGAAGAATTGTTACAGTTCAAGCTACAAGATGTGTGGGATCTAGTAGACCTTCCTAAAGGTCACAGAGCAATTGGCACAAAATGGATCTTCAGAAACAAGAGAGATGAAAGAGGTATTGTTATAAGAAACAAAGCAAGGCTGGTGGCTCAAGGCTATACTCAAGAAGAGGGCATAGATTATGAAGAAGTTTTTGCACCTGTAGCTAGGATAGAAGCAATCAGACTATTCCTAGCCTATGCTTCTTACATGAACTTCAAAGTCTACCAAATGGATGTAAAAAGTGCTTTTCTCTATGGGTCAATTGAAGAAGAAGTATATGTCTGTCAACCACCAGGGTTTGAAAACCCAAGCTATCCAGACAGAGTATACAAATTAAAGAAAGCACTTTATGGACTACATCAAGCCCCAAGAGCATGGTATGACACCCTGTCATCCTATCTCTTGGAAAATGACTTTGAAAGAGGAGTCATTGATAAGACTCTATTTATCAAAAGAAAGAAGAAGGATATCTTGCTGGTCCAAATATATGTTGATGACATTATTTTTGGTTCTACAAGAAACAACATGTGCAAGGAGTTTGAGGATTTAATGCATCAAAGGTTCAAAATGAGTTCCATGGGGGAACTTACTTTCTTCCTTGGACTTCAAGTTCTACAGAAGTCAGATGGCATTTTCATATGTCAATCCAAGTATGTGCAGGATATTCTAACGAAGTTTGGTTTCTCAGACTCAAAACCTGCCAGCACACCTATGGAAACACACAAGCAGATCACAGCAGATCTTGAGGGGGAGGATATGGATGTGCATCATTATAGATCCATGATTGGCTCTCTCATGTATCTCACAGCATCAAGGCCAGATATTATGTTTCCAGTCTGTGTATGTGCCAGATTTCAAGTTAGGCCAAAGCAATCTCACTTTCAAGCTGTTAAGAGGATATTCAGATATCTCAAAGGGCAACCCAGATTGGGACTTTGGTATCCTCATAACTCACCTTTTGACCTAATAGCATACTCAGATAGTGATCTAGGTGGGGCAAACTTGGACAGAAAATCTACTACTGGAGGATGTCAGTTTTTGGGTGCAAGACTAGTCTCATGGCAGTGCAAGAAACAAACCACAATATCCACATCTACAACAGAGGCAGAGTACATAGCAGCTGCAAGTTGCTGTTCTCAAGTCTTATGGATTCAGAATCAAATGTTGGATTACGGGGTAACCTTTCTACACACTCCAATCTTTATTGACAACAGCAGTGCTATCAGCATTGTAAATAATCCAGTCAAGCACTCAAAGACAAAGCACATTGAAATCAGGTTTCACTTTATAAGAGATTGTAATGAAAAGAAACTTATTCAAGTTGTCAAAGTTCACACTGATAATCAGTTTGCTGATTTATTCACTAAAGCTTTTGATGTGGGTAGATTCACTTTCTTGGTAACAAGTGTGGGAATGATAAACTCTGCATAATCTTCTTCTCAAAAAGTGGTTTTATACCTGTATTTTGTTATTCTTGGTGTTACTAATATTCTTTTTCAGGACATGCATAGCAGTTCTCAGTGATTAGCAAGCTTAAAAGGAACAAGTGCAGTTAATACTGCTAGTAGTTAATACTGCTAGTTAGTTAATACTGCTTTCAGTTAATACTGCTAGTAGTTAATACTGCTAGTTAGTTAATACTGCTTTCAGTTAATACTGCTAGTTAGTTAATACTGCTCGCAGTTAATACTGCTAGTAGTTAATACTGCTAGTTAGTTAATACTGCTCGCAGTTAATACTGCTAGTAGTTAATACTGCTAGTAGTTAATACTGCTAGTTAGTTAATACTGCTAGTTAGTTACTACTGCTCGCAGTTAATACTGCCAGTAGTTAATACTGCTATAGGTTAATACTGCTTCTATTCCGAATACTATAAATACTCTTTGCCCGCCTAAAAGCTTATAACGACTCTTTGCATACTATTCACTTGCGCTCTAAACCCTTTCTCTCTCAAGTTCGAAGTTTTCAGGCAAGTCTTCACTAAGATAAATGGCATCAATGGCGTTTATTGACGAGCACAATGAAATCGCAATGCTCCAAAAGCCAAAACAAGCAGATGGCTTTCATCAGATAGTCGACTTTCTGAAGACTAGTCACATTGCCCATGCTCTCACTATGTCTCCAACTATCTTTATAGAGCATCAGAGGCAATTCTGGGCACATGCCACCATTGTTAATGAGGATGGTGTGCGAATGATCAAGACGACAGTATGTGGCAATCCATTGACAGTTACTGAAGAGATAGTTCGCATCAGTCTACGTCTAGACGATGCCTCTGGTATAACTTCTATCCCTAATGATGAACTGTTTTCTACTCTGACAAGAATGGGGTATGGAGGCCCACTGGGTATTTTTAAGTTCTCAAAAGCTAAATTTTCACCCCAATGGCGTTTTCTTGTTCATACCTTGATGCACTGCATTTCTAAAAAGACTACTGGATGGAGTGAGTTCAGCAGTACCATTGCTTATGCTTTGGTCTGTTTGGCCACTTCCAGAAGGTACAATTTTTCACAAATGATTTTCAATGATCTTGTCTCAAACATGGGAAACAAAAAGAGCTTTTATATGTATCCCAGGTTTGTTCAAGCAGTTATCAACCATGAATTGACGGATATTCCTCATTCTGATGGAATTTATGTACCAAAACCCCCCAAAGGCAAGGTTTTCTCAAATATGAGAAGATCTGCTGGGGACTCTGAAGGAGTTGACACCCCATTGTTCTCTACAATGATGGTGGTGTCCCAACCCAATGAAGGTATGGCAGCAGGGTCAAGGCCCCCATTAGATCAATCCACTGCGAGCCAAGCCCAACCTTCCCACTCTATATCTATCCCACAGTCCCTACTAAATAAGCCCACTTCTCCAATTACCCAAACTTATCAAAGAAAACAGGTAAAGAAGGCTCCTTCCCTTCTTGTACCATCACCCACTCAGCCTTTAAGCCCTCTAAGGGAGAATTCTCCCCTAGAGAATATCCAAAGGGAAACCACAAGGGTGTCTCCCAACCCAAAGGAGGTGCTCTCTGAGGAGGAGGTAGAGCATATGGGTGATGAGGCTGCCACTACTCCTGCTAGCACAGAGGAGGAAAGTGGTAACATCAATAAGACCTCCCCCATGGCAACTTTGAATGAGCAATCATTTGAAGGACCCTGGTGCCAAGAAACCACAGGGGTGGATAGTGTTTCTGCTAGGCAGAAGACATCTACTAATAAAAGATCCAATGATCCTTCAATAGGGGGTAACACTCCTGGAGAAGGTGAGGACAGATATAACTATGATGAATTGATGGAGACCACGGGAAACATCAACAAGGATGTCATCAAGCAAGGAAAAGAAATAGAGGAGATGAAGCTGATTATTCTATCTCAACAAGTTCAGATCACCAAACTGAAGAAAATGGTGACAAGATTGTTACAGAAAAGGAGAAGGAAACAGTTTGTGCTAAAGAGGAGGACAAGTGTTGAAGATGATTTCAACAAGGGGGAGAATTCAGAGGCTGAAGCAGAAAAAGAAAGTATTTCTGAGATGGGATTTGATGTTAAGGGGGAGAAAGCTGCAGAAACAGAAGCACAAGAAGTAGAAACAGATAATGTTCAAGCAACAACAGGGCTATCTGTTGAAGAATTGGAAATAGCTGAAACCTTAGTAAAAGCAAAGAATGACACTCCTAAGGCTACTCAAAAGGCTAAGGGAGTAGTCATCAATGAAGGAGACCTTGAAAAGAAGACACAAGAAAGAAGTGAGGCAGGGTTGAAGGATACAAAGGGTAAGGCTAAGATGATTGAACCTGAACAACCTGCAAAGAAGAAAATTCAGATAGAACTGGATGAAGAAGTGGCAAAGCAGCTTCAGGCAGAAATGGAAAGGGAGGAACAACTTCAATCTGAGAAGGATAGAGAGCTTGCACTGAATATGGCCAGAAAACTAAATGAAGAGTATCAGAAGGGCATGAAAACAGCAGCTCAGGCCAAGCAAGTACAAGTAAAAAGAATGCCATTCAAAAAGCAGAAAAGACAACCATCCAAGACCTTTTTGGCCAATCAGGAAAGAAAAAAGATGATAAACTTCCTGAAAGGTGCAATTGGTGTTAAGGGGGAGATGTTTACTCATATGGCATACTCTCAGGTTGAAGAGCTATACAGGAAGGAAATGACAAAGCTCCAAGGGGATTCCTCTCAAAGGGAAGAAGCAGAAAGAAGGATGAAAGAGAGACATGATCTCAACATCCAACAACCATTCCCTGAGAAAACCACACCTTCCAAAGAAGAAGCAGAAGAGAAGAAGGAAGAACCTGGAAATGTTGGTAGAGAAGCCAAGTCTGGAAAAAGAGTAAAAACAATTGCTCCAAAAAGGCAGTTGAAAAGGCCTAGGGTGGAAGAACCTGAAAAGGAAGCAGAACCTTCAGTCACATCCCCAACAGAGCCAGTACAGAGTCCAGAGCAGGTCACTAAGCAAACTGATGAAAGTATGGATCCGTACATGACAATAGTGGAACCTTTGAAAGCTGTTCCAATCTCTATGCAAGCTCCAGAGATCATCTTCTGGGATATTCTGAGAGACAATGGAAAGAATTTCTTCAGAATCAAGAGAGCTGATGGTTCATTTGAAGCTTATTCAACATGGGGGAAAGTCATCAGAAGTTGCTCAAGAGCTGATATGGAAGAACTATATAAAGTTGGGATGAAACTTTATGAACCTGTGTTGAAAGGTACTGAAGAGAATCTTCTCAAAGTGACATTGGAATACTTGTGCATGATGTTTGATCCTGCAAGAGTGCACCATAGGATTAAAGATCATATGCATGAGTTCATATTCAAGAAGATTGACAAATGGATACTGTTTGAAAACTGTGGAGTATACATGATTACTATTGACAATTGTTATCATGAATACTACTTGGTGGACAAAATATATGAGCATAGCAAGGAGAAGTTAGAAGGGATTCTTAAAGCTACACTGGTTTGTACAAAGGATTCAGAAATGGCCAAGATTGTGGTGAGAAGAACTGTAAATCAAAGTTTGGGCCTAGATCCAAATTTGGGAAATTGAATCTGAGGTGTTGAAATCATCTTGAAAGAGATCTGAAGAACTTGACTTCTTTTCCTAAAAGTCAAGTTAGGGGGAGATTGTTGGGAACTGAAGAATTCATCAAGTGTGGTTAATGCTGCTGGTTCAATATTAATGCTGCTAGAAGTCATAAAGGTTAGTACTGCTGAGTGTTACTACTGCTAGTGTTAATTAATACTGCTAGTCAAAGTTAGTACTGCTTGAACAAAGTTAGTACTGCTTAGCTAGTTAGTACTGCTAGTGGTTAGTACTGCTTAGTAGTTAATGCTGCTAGAAGGAAGTTAATGCTGCTGAAGATTAATACTGCTTATATGATGAAGATTCGTATGAAAGGATATACATGGAAGCTTAGAGATATACATAGAAGATATACTGAAGATATTTTATTCATTGTAATTATCTTTGTATTCAGTATATATATATAGTATTGTTTAGAATAGGATGATAACTTTTAACTTTCAGTTTTCATTCTTCTAGAGAAAATCAACCTCAAGGCATAGATCCTAATTCTAGAGAAGTAGAATTCGTATTGGTGAGTCTGTTCATCAATATTGAGGTTGAGTGAGTAATCTTGTAACTGCAAAGCATCAAATAAAAGCTTACAGTTTGTTATTCATATTTACTGTGTTGATTTACTGTTTCATTGAATATCAAAGTGTTATTCCGCAAACTTCTTTGATATTGTTTCTGAGAATTAATTCTTGTTGAGAATTCGATCCTGACACAGTTCTTAGGTGCAAGACTAGTTTCATGGCAGTGCAAGAAACAAACCACAGTGTCCACATCTACAACAGAGGCAGAGTACATAGCACCTGCAAGTTGCTGTTCTCAAGTCTTATGGATTCAGAATCAAATGCTGGACTATGGGGTAACCTTTCTACACACTCCAATTTTTATTGATAATAGCAGTGCTATTAGCATTGTGAATAATCTTGTCAAGCACTCAAAGACAAAGCACATTGAGATCAGGTATCACTTCATAAGAGACTGTAATGAAAAGAAACTTATTCAAGTTGTAAAGGTTCATACTGACAACCAGTTTGCTGATCTATTCACCAAAGCATTTGATGTGGGTAGATTCACTTTCTTGGTAACAAGTGTGGGAATGATCAACTCTGAATAAGCTCCTACTTAAAAAGTGGTTCAATACCTGTATATTATTTATTCTTGGTGGTCCTAATCTTCTTTTTCAGGAAAAGTATAGCTGTACTCAGTCCTTCACAAAGCTTAAAAGTGTAAGCATTGTTAATACTGCCAGTGCATTGTTAATACTGCCAGTGCATTGTTAATACTGCCAGTGCATTTTTAATACTGCTAGTGGTTAATACTGCTTTCAGTTAATACAGCTAGTAGTTAATACTGCTTTCAGTTAATACTACTAGTGGTTAATACTGCTTTCAGTTAATACTGCTAGTAGTTAATACTTCTTTCAGTTAATACTGCTAGTAGTTAATACTGCTATCAGTTAATACTGCTTGTCGTTAATACTGCTAGTGGTTAATACTGCTATCAGTTAATACTGCTAGTGGTTACTACTGCTAGTAGTTAATACTGCTTTCAGTTAATACTGCTAGTGGTTAATACCGCTTGTCGTTAATACTGCTCTTGGTTACTACTGCTTATGTCCCGAATACTATAAATACCCTTTGCCCGCCTAAAAGTTCATAACGACTCTTTGCATACTGTTCACTTGCGCTCTAAACCCTTTCTCTCTCGAGTTCCAAGTTTTTAGGCAAGAACCTTCAAGGTCAATGGCATCCATGGCGTTCATTGACGAGCACAATGAAATCGCGATGCTCCAAAAGCCAAAACAAGCTGAAGGTTTTCACTAGATAGTCGACTTTCTGAAGTCCAACCACATTGCCCATGCTCTCACTATATCTCCTACCATCTTCATAGAGCATCAGAGGCAATTCTGGGCAAATGCCACCATTGTTACTAAGAATGGTGTGCAAATGATCAAAACAAGGGTGTGTGACAAACCCTTGACAGTTACTGAAGAGGTAATTCGCATCAGTCTACGTCTAGACGATGCCTCTGGTATAACTTCTATCTCTAATGATGAACTGTTTGCTACTCTTACAAGAATGGGGTATTGAGGCCCATTGGGTGTGTTCAAGTTCTCAAAAGCCAAATTTTCACCCCAATGGCGTTTCTTTGTCCATACCCTTATGCATTGTATCTCTAAAAAGACTACTGGATGGAGTGAGTTTAGTAGCACCATTGCTTATGCTTTGGTATGCTTAGCCACTACCAGAAAGTATAATTTTTCCCAAATGATTTTTAATGATCTTGTCTCAAACCTGGGAAGTAAAAAGAGTTTTTACATGTACCCCAGGTTTGTCCAAGAAGTTATTACCCATGAATTGATGGATATACCTCATTTTGATGGGGTATATGTACCAAAAATTCCCAAAGGTAAGGTCTTTTCAAATATGAAAAGATCTCCTCTGGACTCGGAAGGAGTTGACACCCCATTGTTCTCTACAATGATAGTGGTGTCCCAAACTGATGAAGGTATGGCATCAGGGTCAAGGCCCCCATTAGACCAACCCACTGCTAGCCAATCCCAACCTTCCCACCCTATATCAATTCCCCAGTCTCTTCTTGATAAACCAACTTCACCAATCACCCAAACATACAAAAGGAAACAGGTAAAGAAGGCTCCTTCCTTTCTTGTACCATCAACCCCTAAGCCTTTAAGCCCTCTAAGGGAGGATTCTCCCTTAGAGAATATCTACAGGGAAACCACAAGGGTGTCTCCCAACCCAAAGGAGGTGCTCTCTGAGGAGGAGGAAGATCATATGGGTGAGCAGGCTGCCACTACTCCTGCTAACACAGAGGAGGACAGTGGTAACATAACTAAGACCTCCCCCATGGAAACTTTGAATGAGCAATGATTCAAAGGTCCCTGGTGCCAAGAAACTAAGGGGGTGGATAGTGCTTCTGCCAGGCAGAAGACTTCCACTACAAAAAGATCCTATGATCCTTCAAAAGAGGGTAACACTTCTGGAGAAGGTGAGGACATATATGACTATGATGAATTGATGGAAACAATGGGTAACATCAACCTGGATGTTATTAAACAAGGCAAAGAGATAGAGGAAATGAAATTGGTAATCTTGTCCCAACAAGTACAGATTGCCAAATTAAAGAAAATGGTGACAAGGTTGGTGCACAAGCAGAGGAGAAAGCAGTTTGTGTTGAAGCAAAGGTCAAATAATAAAGATGCTTCCAACAAGGGGGAGAAAGAGGCTGAAACAGAGAAAGAAAATACAGCTGAGAGGGCATTTGAGGTTGAGGGGGAGGAAGAGGCAGAAAAAGAAACAGAATTTGCTGAAGCAGTAGAAACTGTTAATGCTGCTGAAGCAACAGAAACTGTTAATGCTGCTGAAGCAACAAAAACTGTTAATACTGCTGAAGCAGCAGTAACAGGGCTTTCTGTTGAAGAATTGGAAATTGCTGAAACTTTGATCAAAGCAAAGAATGACTCTCCTAAGGCTACTCAAAAGGCCAAGGGAGTGGTCATCAATGAAGTTGAAATTCAACAGAAGGAAACAGAAAAGGCAAAGGAGTCAAAAGGAAAAGGAAAGGAGAAGATGGTTGAAGCTGAACTGCCTGCCAAGAAAAGGAGTCAGATTGAGTTGGATGAAGAAATGGCAAAGCTACTTCAGGCTGAACTGGAAAAGGAAGAACAACTTCAATCAGAGAAGGATAGAGAGCTTGCACAGATAATGGCAAGAAAACTCAATGCTGAGTATCAAGAGAGTTTAAAAGATGCAGCAGAAGCCAAGAAAAGCTCTGTGAAAGTTTCTAAGCAAAGAATGCCATTCAAAAAGCAAAAGAGACAACCTTCCAAAACATTTTTGGCCAATCAGGAAAGAAGAAAGATGATAAATTTCCTGAAAGGTGCAATTGGTGTCAAGGGGGAGATGTTCTCTAACATGGCATACACTCAGGTTGAGGAATTGTATCAAAAAGAGATGCTCAAGCTTCAAGGGGATTCAGTCCAAAGGGAAGAGGCTGAGAGAAGAATGAAGGAAAGGCATGACCTTAATATTCAGAAGCCATTCCCTGAGGAGACCACACCCTCAAAAGACAAAGCTGAGGAGATGAAGGACGAATCTGAGAGTGTTGGGGTAGAAGCCAAAACTGGGAAGAGGATGAAGACTATAGCCTCCAAGAAGCAGAACAAAAGGCCAAGAGTTGAAGAAATAGCAGAAACAGCAGAACCTTCAGTTACTTCTAAAACTGAATCTGTAAAGAACCCAGAAAAATCCACTAAGCAATATAATCTTGATCTATATATAACTACAACAGCTGATGAACCAGTTTCAGCTGATCCCATTTCTATGAAAGCGCCAGAAGTCATATTTTGGGATATTTTGGAAGATCAAAGGAAGAAATACTTCAGGCTTAAGAGAGTGGGAGATATATATGAAGTGTACTCTACTTGGGGTAGACTCATAAGAAGTTGTTCAAGATCAGATTTAGAAGAGATGTTTAAAGTTGGGTTGGAGATGTATGAAAAGGAGCTGAAAGGAGAAGGAATGAGCTTAATCAGATTAGCTATGGAGTACTTATGCATGATGTTTGATCCTAGCAAAGTTCAACATGTGATCAGAGATTTGCATCTACAGAATAAATTCCAAAGAATAGAAAACTGGATGATATTTGAAAGGTGTGGAGTCTATGTTATCACTGTGGACAGAGCTTATCATGAGTACTACTTAGTTGATAAAATCTATGATCACAGCAAGGCCAAATTACAAGCAATGTTAAATGCAAAGCTTACATGTTCAAAAGATTCAGAAATGGCAAAGATTGTGGTTAGCAGAATCATTAATCAAAGTTTGGGTTTGGATCCTAATCTAGGAGTGTGAACTGAAGTGTTGAAAGCATCTTGAAGATCAGATCTGAAGAACTTGACTTCTCTTCCTAAAAGTCAAGTTAGGGGGAGATTGTTGGGAACTGAAGAATTCATCAAGTATGGTTAATGCTGCTAGTCCAGAATTACTACTGCTAGAAGACTTCAAAGTTAATACTGCTGAGTATTACTACTTCTAGTAGAATTAATACTGCTAGTCAAAGTTAGTGCTGCTTGAACAAAGTTAGTACTTCTTAGCTAGTTAGTACTGCTAGAGGTTAGTACTGCTTAGTAGTTAATGCTGCTTATGATTAGTGCTGCTTATGAATTGAATATCTGGATGAAGAGGATGACAGCTGTAAAGAATAAAGATATTCATGGAAGGATTGAAGATAACTATGCAAGATATACTGAAGATATTCTATTTTTTGTAATTATCTTTTTGTTCAGTATTTGTATAGATTTGACAGAATAGTTTAGATACAGTTTTTTTTTAAGTTTTTGTTTTAGAGAGAATCAACCTCAAGGCATAGTTCCTAATTCTAGAGAAGTAGAATTCGTCTTGAAAGAGCTTGTTCTTCAAGATTGAGGTTGTGTGTGTAATCTTGTGATTTTAATACAAGTTTACAAGTTGTTAATCATATACTGTTTGTTTACTGTTACATTGAATATCAAAGTGTTTTTCCGTAACTTCTTTGATATTGTTTCTGAGACTTTATTCTTGTTGAGAATTAGATCCTGACACAAACTGAAACTGATAGAGAACTTGCAAAGATTATGGCCAGAAAGCTAAATGCAGAGTATCAGAAGAGTATACAAGAAGCAGCTCAGGCCAAGAAACTTCAAGTCAAAAGAATGGCAAGTCAAAAGCAAAAAAGACAACCTTCCAAGACCTTTGTGGCCAATCAGGAAAGGAGAAAAATGATAAATTTTCTGAAAGGTGCAATTGGGGTCAAGGGAGAGATGTTTACCAATATGGCATATAGCAAGATTGAGGAGCTGTACAAGAAGGAAATGGCCAAACTTCAAGGGGAATCATCTCAAAGGGAAGAAGCTGAAAGAAGAATGAAGGAGAGGCATGACCTCAATATTCAACAACCATTCCCTGAGGAGACCACACCCTCAAAAGACAAAGTTGAAGAAAAGAAGGAAGAATCTGAAAATGTTGGTGTAGAAGTTAAGTCTGCAAAAAGGGTAAAAACCATTGCTGTAAAAAGGGTTTTCAAAAGGCTAAGAGTGGAAGAAAAAGCAGAAACTGCAGCAGAAACTGAAGCAGAATCAGTGCATAATCCAGAACAGTTCCATAAGCAAACTGATGAGAATATGGATGTCTACATGACTATAGTAGAACCTATAAAGGCTGTTCCAATCTCCATGAAAGCTCCTGAGATCACCTTTTGGGACATTCTAAGAGATAACGGAAAGGATTTCTTCAGAATCAAAAGAGCTGATGGTACATTTGAAGCATTTTCAACCTGGGGGAGAGTGATCAGAAGTTGCTCAAGAGCAGACATAGAAGAAATGTACAAAGTGGGAATGAAACTCTATGAACCTGTGTTGACAAGTAATGAAGAAAATATTCTCAAAGTAACAATGGAATACTTGTGTATGATGTTTGATCCAGAGAGGGTAACATACAGAATTAAAGATCTTCATCATGAGTATGAATTCAAGAAGATTACTCACTGGATGTTATTTGAAAACTGTGGTGTATACATGATTACTATTGACAAATGTTATCATGAATACTACCTAGTGGACAAAATTTATAGTCACAGCAAGGAGAAGTTAACAGGGATGCTCAAAGCTAAGCTAGTATGCACAAAGGATTCAGAAATGGCTAGAATTGTGGTGAGAATAACTATCAATTAAAGTCTGGGCCTAGATCCAAATTTGGGCAACTGAACCTGAGGTGTTGAAAGCATCTTGAAGATCAGATCTGAAGAACTTGACTTCTCTTCCTAAAAGTCAAGTTAGGGGGAGATTGTTGGGAACTGAAGAAATGCTAAGTATGGTTAATGCTGCTAGCTCAACAATTAGTACTTCTGAGTTAATGCTGCTAGTTGAAGTTAATGCTGCTAGAACATGATTAATGCTGCTCTTCAAGATTAGTACTGCTGGAGTTACTACTGCTAAGAGATTAATACTGCTGATCTTGACTAGTGCTGCTTATGAGATGGAGATCCAAATTACAAGAATGACAGTTGGATAGACTGAAGATATTCATGGAAGATATTCTGAAGATATTTTATTAATTGTAATTATCTTTTGTTCAGTATATATATAGAATTGATAGAATAGTTTCATTATTATTAGTTCTGAATTTTTGTTTTAGAGAGAATCAACCTCAAGGCATAGTTTCTAATTCTAGAGAAGTAGAATTCGTCTTGAAAGAGCTTGTTCTTCAAGATTGAGGTCGTGTGTGTAATCTTGTAACTTCAACCATTCAATACAAGTTTACAAGTTATTCATCATATTTACTGTTTGTTTACTGTGTTATTGAATATCAAAGTGTTATTCCGCAAACTTCTTTGATATTGTTTCTGAGTATTTATAATTCTTGTTGAGAATTCGATCCTAACAGTAAAACACACTATGTTAGATATTAGGTGTATCTCTAGTATCTCTCAATAATCATATATTATTAAAAACACACAAAAACACACACTTAAGGGTGTAATAGAGAGAAAACAGAGAACACACATCTACGTTTACAGGATGAGACACCTGATATTCTCATCACATTCCTAAAGACAACCCAGGTGAATCTGCAGAAACCGGTCAAGTTTCTAAGAACAGACAACGACACAGAGTTCAAGAACCAAAAGGTGGAAGAATATCTCGAATCTGTCGGGATTTCACATCAATACTCTGCTGCTCGTACGCCTCAACAAAATGGAGTGGTTGAAAGAAGAAATCGGACGCTAGTCGAGGCTGCTCGTACTATGCTAAGTCAATCAGACTTACCTCTATTTTTGTGGGCAGAAGTTGTTTCGACCGCGTGCTACACACAGAATCGCTCCATGGTACATCGAAAATTCAAGAAGACTCCTTATGCGTTAATCAACAACCGAACACCGACAATCAAATACTTCCATATATTTGGGTGTAAGTGTTTTGTTCTAAACGATAGGGAAAGTCTAAATAAGTTCAATGCTAAGGCGGATGAAGGAATCTTCATTAGTTATTCCTCGACATCAACTGCATTCCGTGTTTATCTAAAGAAGTCAAATACGGTGATTGAAAGCATCAACGTCTCGTTTGATGAAGAGATGGCTTCCGAACAACAAAAGTTCAGAACCCGTTATAACAGGAATACTAGCTTCTAGGCAACTCAGTCCAGGACCTACGTCTCAACAGAATAAATTAGATGAAGCATCAACTTCTACGAACCATTTATCTGATTTAGATTTATTATTTGAATTGTTTTATGATGAATTTCTTGGATCTAATGTAAAGAAATATGTTATGGTTGACAGGATGGAAGACTTCACGAGTACTCATCCAACCAGTTCAGATGTTCCTATTGAATCAAACGCCCCGATTCAACAAGAAATTACAATTCAAATGCCGACTCCAACAGTTGAAGAAGTGACAAATGATAAAGAGATAGAAGTAGCTGAAATAGTAGGAGATACTATACAGATCAATCTACAGCCAGAACACGTTGTACCTGCTGAGCCTTCTGAACCAACCACTTCAACTGAAATCATAATTCCTCCTGAACAATCAGAAGAAGGTACAAGTGGATTTGTAGATGATACAACCGACATACAATCATCTAATCCATTACCTCATGAACATAAATGGAACAAAGAGCACCCGCTAAGCCAGATCATTGGCGATCCATCAAAACAGGTGCAAACTAGGTCAGCATCAATGAACATGTGCATGCATGACTCATTTCTGAGCAAGTTCGAGCCAACACGTGTATCAGAGGCACTTGCTGATCCAGAATGGGTGGTCTCAATGCAAGAAGAGATGAATCAATTCGATGCACTTAAAGTCTCGAGACTCGTACCCAAACCTCAAGGTAAAACCATTATAGGTACGAAATGGGTTTTCAAGATAAAGAAAGACGAAGATGGTACCGTTATCCGAAACAAGGCAAGACTAGTAGCCAAAGGATATAGACAAGAGAAAGGAATCGACTATGACAAGACATATGCTCCTGTGGCGCGGTTAGAGGCAATCAGAATGTTTCTAGCCTACGCAGCCCACAAGAACTTCACAGTCTTTCAAATGGACGTGAAGACAGCATTCCTGAATGGAATTCTGAAGGAGGAAGTCTACGTCTCTCAGCCAGAAGGTTTTTTCAATCAAGAGAAGCCGAATCATGTTTACATTCTCGACAAAGCACTATACGGTCTGAAACAAGCACCTCGAGCCTGGTATGATGTCCTTTCCAATTTTCTAGTCAAGTCTGGGTTTTCAAAAGGTACGGTGGATACAACTTTGTTTATCAAAAAGGAAAAAGGCGATATCATTTTAATTCAAATTTATGTAGATGATATTATCTTTGGTTCTACAAATACTAAGTACTGTAAGAATTTCGCAAACCTTATGGTGTCTAGATTTCAGATGAATTTGATGGGATAGATGAATTTCTTTCTCGGTTTACAAGTAAAACAATTTTCATCGGGTATCTTTATCAATCAATCAAAATACATTAGGGATATTCTTCGGAAGTTCCAAATGGAAAATTCAAAACCGATTGGTACCCCAATGGCACCAGGTACTAAGATTGGCACCGATCCTTCGGGAAAGGCTGTTGATGTTAGGACTTATCGAGGGATGATAAGTTCTTTAATGTATCTTACTTCTAGTAGGCCAGATATAACGTTTTCAACATGCTTATGTGCAAGATATCAGGCCAATCCTACAGAAATCCATATGTCTGCTGTGAAGCGCATATTTAGGTATCTAAAGGGCACTGCAGATCTTGGTCTGTGGTATCCTAAAGATACTAGTTTTGAACTAACAGCGTACACAGATGCAGATCATGCAGGTTGTATGTTAGACAGGAAGAGCACGTCAGGACACGTACAGTTCCTCGGTGACAAACTCGTAAGTTGGGCATCGAAGAAGCAACTTTGTGTTTCAACTTCCACGGCCGAAGCAGAATATGTAGCTGCTGCTAGCTGCTGTTCTCAGGTCTTATGGACGAGAACTCAATTGTGCGACTACGATTTCCACTTCAACAAGATACCGATATACTGTGACTCCAAGAGCGCCATCGCAATATCAGCGAATCCTGTTCAACACACCAAGACTAAGCACATAGACGTCAGGTATCATTTTATTAAAGATCATGTTGAAAAAGGAACAATTGAACATTTCTTTGTAAAAACTGATTATTAACTTGTTGATTTGTTCACCAAACCCTTAGACGAAAAGAGGTTCAACTTTCTTATCTCTAAACATGGTATGCTAAATCTTAAAATCTAATCAGTATTTACCTATAAAAGTTTTCTAAATTGTATACTTTTTCATCATTTATTCATTCTTAACTCTGATTGATATCTGCACTTCTATATTCTGTTCATAATCCAAGGGGGAGAATGAGAAGAAATTGACAAGTGGTCAATATTACTTCGAGGGGGAGCTCATAAAATTTTGCATGTACCTTTTAATGCCAAATTTTTTTTGTAATGCAAGAATTTAGGGGGAGCTCTTCAAGACAAAGGGGAGTACGGATATGACTTCTGATTATTCTTGATCAGAACTCGTACTTTAAAAGTTTTACTGCTTTTTGTTTTTTCAATGTAAGTGAATAAATTTTACTTTGACTTGACATAAGACTTTTGCAGAATTTTTGAGAGATGCTTACAAGTTCATATGTTTATGACTTAAAGCTTACCTTCATGAGATTGAAGATCGTACGTCAAGGTATAATTCTAAATCTTCATCTCATATATGACTGAAAGAAGGACAACTTTCAATCATTGGAAAACATTGTTTTTTTAATGTTCAAACCATTTCCCGATGTTTCAACAGATTTTATATTTTAGGAGTGTAATTTTAAATGTTTCATGATCTAAATTGTGCTTTAACTGAAATAGTTAAACCATTCTGAGCATCACGTGCATCATAGGAAAACATGAATTTCATTGTGCTAGGAATTAACACAACTTCTATGGAATCACCTTAACCAGTGATTTCTACCCAAGAAGTTAATCCTTAGTGATTGAGTGTGCAAAGAGAAAAGAAATGAGTGTGATTAGAGAAAGCTAAATGTTAAAAAGAAAGAGCATGTGAGAACAGAGTTAAAAAGAATATCACAACTCTGCACCAACTTTTTCTGAGCCGGGTAGCCACATTTCTAGTGTTTCACAACTCTTTTGTGATCATTATTGAAACAGGTAACTAGCCTATGCCAACTCTTGATCAAACCTCACCATCTACTCATTTTCTTCTCAACAAGAAAGTGTTTCACATTTTCTAAGGGGAAGCAGCACATATGCTATCTGATTTTCATTTGGAAAATCTAGATATTGAAAAGAAGGAAGTCTGCCCCACCTTCGCACTTCACTCCTGCACATTGAGGCTGTGTTTAACTTACTGTTGTCTCAGTGGTTTATACAAAATTTTGAGCCCTATAAGTGATCATCAAGTGCTTAATTCTTTCTATCACAAGCACGAACACACAAGGAATTTGTTTCTTTGTCATAACGTTTATAGAAATAACCTTTGTGGTGTTTCGATGATTAAATGGAAGCCCTGGGGGAGTCAACATCAAACAGCTCCTTTCCAATGTCTATTCGTTACACACAGTGACTTAGTGTTACTGACAGGCATGTCAACTGATTCATTAGTTGATTCAGGTGTTACACGACTATTTTTTCTGGATTTGAAAAGATCTGGATGAATAGCTTTTGAATTGACGGATCAGGGGCTCTAACCGCAAGATAGACATTTCTTACACATAATTTTGATGAAGTCATTGCACTTAACATCAAAAAGGGGAGAATGACTACACAAGAAATGGCAAAGATCACATGTTTCAAGAATCACGTCAAAGATTGAAATCTTCAAAAGCAACTATTCTGAAGACATGCTGATTAAAGAGCTAGAGAAAGAGATTGCATCTTCTGAGCTGAACAAGAAGACTGAATTGCTAAAATCATTTTCGTAATGATCTTGATCCAAAGGGTGAGATTGTTAAGACACAGTCTCATTGGATTCAAGATCATCCAAACTGAGATTGCAATCTGAAGCTAAAGCCGAAACGTCGACTCTCGATATTAAAGTCTATGTCGTTTGTAATAAATGTCAATGTATTTGTTTATTATTGTACTAGTTAAATTAATATCTAGTTTGTTAGATATTAGTTTAACTTAGTTAGTTTCTAGTTTATTAGATATTAGTTATTTAGTTAGTTATTAGTTAGATATAATATCTATTTGTTAGATATTATTTAGTTATAATAGTTTTATATTACAACTTGTTGTTGCAAGTTGATTAGGAAGTGTGTAAAACACACTATGTTAGATATTAGGTGTATCTCTAGTATCTATCAATGATCAGATATTATTAAAAACATACAAAAACACACACTTAAGGGTGTAATAGAGAGAAAACAGAGAACACACATCTATAGCTTGAATCAGATCAACCTTGTAACCATTTCTTATAATCAATACAGGTTCGTAATCTTTATGTGTTGTTAATCTAAGAACTTGATATAGTATTGTTGGACCCACAGGTGTCTTGCTCGACCGGCATCTCGACCGGACCTGTGTTTGCAACCGTTGTCACGTTGACCGGATCCTTCGACCGGTGTCCTGTGTAACGACCGGTATCTTGTGACCGGGATGGTGCGACCGGATCAAAGTATCGACCGGTCTCTTGCTGACCGGTCCTGAGTATCGACCTGTGTCTGAGTGACCGGTATTTTACCGACCGGTGTTTGCGACCGAGACCGGACTACTTGAATAACGACCGGTGTTCTTAGTTCGACCCAAAACACGATTTTTAGTCCAGAAATCTACACAAAAACTCAAATTCAATGCAAAAAGCAGACTTTTGTAACCACAAACATATATCGATCAAATCACAATTAAAATCAATGATTAAAAACAACTTTTAATGCTTCAATTTGAATGGGACAGAGGTCGATAGATATAAGAACCCAGATCCAAGAATTATCAAAAAGCCAATCAATTGATGATTTAGAGTGCAATTAAACTATCAGATAATGTTCTAAATCATAAAACACATCTAATCAAATCAACTTTATGCATAAAAACTCATTAATTCATGAAATCAATTATTCACACAGTGAGTTATCGATGAACACGCTGAACACAAATTTAATCCAAAAAGCTTGATTCTTTAGGCTCTGATACCACTTGTTAAACCAAGATAACTAGTTGATAAACAATCACACAACACAATAAAGATCAAGAGATATACAGAACAGAATAACATACCACAATCCCTTGATTAATCAGTGAAAACCAGTTGTGTGTTCTTGGTACCTTGATGCGTACGATTACAGAGAGAATGTACGACCTCCTCTTCAATACTTAGAATTATGATAATAATGAAGATTTAACCCTAAAACCTAATTAATTAAAACCTATTTATACTAAGCCGTATAAGCCTAATGGGCTTGAGGCCCAATAATAAATAACTATCAACTTATTACAATTTGAACCCTGAACTTTAATCTTGAATACAATTGCTGATCCAACAACCTTAAATTGTGATTGTATATGAATCATTTACTGATGTATTTAGAAAATTTTAAATTAGTTGTTATTTCCAGATTTGAGGGTGTTATACATTGAGCCACAAACAATATGAGATAAGATTCCAATAAAACTCAAGGGACATATAAACAACCGCATGATGTCAAAATTCTCACCTCAAATAATAAAAATCGCATAATACAAAATTATCAAAATATCATAAAATTTCTCAATAAATTCAAACTCACGCAATCATCAAGCTTATGCCATTTAGAAATTTCACTCTTTTGTTACGAATCAACATGAGATAAAATTCAACAAGGGTTGCAACCATATGCAATAAAACAATTTTATGTGGGTTTAAGATAATGGTTTAAAATATTGTGCGGCTAAAACGTCTTTCAAAAATTTTGTAACATAACCAACACAAAGATTTTCGAAAAATATGAAACAACTTATGCAATTTATTTTTAGGAGTAAATCTTGTGCATGAAGTTGGTCGAGACTCAAAGTCATAAAACCAAACTCATCAAGTCCACCGGTCACACTACGGACATCAAAATGCTCAACCATCTTAAGGCAATAATCGGAACCTAAATCGGTTAGCCTTACAATTTCTTTTCGAAATAGGGTCGATTCAATAAGCCTACGGTTCTAATCCAACCAATATCTCTGACCCGAAATGGTCAACTTAATGTACTCCTCATGCTTAACTGTCACTCAAAGTCACAATGCTATAAACATCAACTTCTTCTGATGACTATTCATTAAGAATTTTATCCACTACCCCATCAATCATCACATGAAAGCGATTCAAGCATATACATGCAACATATAAGTTTACCATAACACTGGCCAGGTGCAATTATGAACGTACCGTACATGATTATCCTTGCTACCATCATCATGATTCTGGATTATAGTGACTCAATTGACCTAAAAATATCCTATCTTAAAGTGCCTAATAGTACAATCTCATTTTCATTTACTTAGAATTACAATAGTCTGAGTCTAGGTATCCTAAATAAATACCTAAATCTCTCACACTTTTGCTCTGATACCAACTTGTAACACTCTCAAATTTGATAAGAGCAACTAATTTAAAATTTTCAATATTACATCAAATAAAGGATAAAACTTCTTCCTTCAAATCAAAACTCGAAATACCTCAAAATAAATTATATAATTAACCTCAACAATTATTAACTCGAGTCTTATACAAAGACTAAATCAAGGTCGGGTGTTACTAAAACCTCATATTAGTCGCTATCTCCGAATGTGGAAACATCATTCTAACTAGCACTAAACTCTTCATGGTGCCGCTAGTACCTTTCCCCAACAAAGACCTGATGCACATGCCAAAAAATAAAAAGGGTAGGCTTAATGCCTAGTGAGTTCAAGAGTTTTCATCACTAAATAATCAATAAAACGGAAATAATATTATTTAAATCTCAAATTCCATTATGGAAAATGTTTAGAATAAATAATGATATCTTTTCCAAAAATTCCATCTTTCGCGATAAAGCGCTTACATAGAAATACTCCGAAAACATGAAACTAAACCTAATACTCATGTGAAACATAAATAGGATACAAATCCAAATACCAAAGCATGGTAATAACTATTTCATTCAAACCTTAATATATATGCAGGGGATCCAATATTAAAGTCATCAATTGCAATTACTCGCACAAGACCAACCGATATTGAAACATGGATATTACAACATTCGAAAACAATGTTTGACAACAACGGGGGAGACCTGTATTCGTTGAGAGTGAAGGGAAAATATGAGTATGTCACTCGTACAACGTTAATCATATAACACTTCGCGACTAGACGTCCAAATGTTCCTATAACTCCTTAGCAAGTTTCACCTAAAGAGTCGGTTGACCTTAGTGTCTATTCCCACGAATTCCACCTCAAGGCCCCGCACACTTATGGACTACTTCCAAGGCATTCCTTTCAAGCAGCGGAGGTCCTAGTGCCTACCTCCAAGGTAGCAACTTCAGACTCAACCCTCCTAGTGCCTACTTGAAAAGTGTAAGGTCACAAAACATGGGTCTCGGAGTCCAACCCCGCAATACCCATTAGACCATCAAATAAAGATTGACTTACGTGCCTATGGATCCAATGCAACATAGTCTAAATTACTTGACTCTAAAGGGGTGTCCAACATCCTCAAAACATGTAATTAATAATTAAATATGTCATAACGCATAAAATTCCAAGAAAATGTCCAACACACAAGAAACAAGGGTTTTAGCAATGATTTTTGTCGTCGCTAAAAGTCATTTTATCGTGAAAAACAGTTTATAGAGACGACATGTCGTCGCAATAGCCTCTTGCTGAAACATCTTGTCTCTAAAAGCCCGTCGCTGAAACTCATTTTTCTAGTATCTCAAAAAATATAGTTAACAATAAAATATGCTTCAAATGATTATAATTTTAAAATATCGATATTGAGCAATTTAAAATCGGACTAAAGTACCCAATACTCATTAAAGTCAGTCAAAAGTTCAATAATTCATTTGACCATTCAATAAATATAATTAAAACAATCAAACACATTAAATCAACATTTATACAAATACACTCTTCAAATGCATTATCAACTTAAAAACATAAATTGGTTGTGACAAATCATTTCCAAATTAAAATGCTCATTATATGCCCAAAATATTCCATGACTCAATGACGTGCATTTTCCAAACGGTTTATAAAACCATATACATCAAAAATGCGTTAACGTCAAACAACTTTCATTTGTGCAATAAATCACCAAAATGGCATATGCTTGGGGTTCACAAATCAAAATATCCGAAAACCAATGATATATATTTTATAAGATTTAACAACCTAAATTTACAAATTATGAAAACTTTGTCAAGTACTCAATACATTTGATAAATATCAAGTAAACACGCTATTACTTTAAACTACACATTTTGGCATGTACATAGTTTTTGCAAAGCAACTTGAACTCACTTTGTAGGTTAGGTTAAACTTAGGTTCCAAACTCTATCTCTAGCTTCAAAAGATGAAGACTTTAGCTCTCCATACTAACTTCTCTATGGTGTAAATGTTCTCAAGAACATCTCTTTAATGTAATAACCCAATTTTGTCAATAGTATAAGTTCAAGGGTTGTTCTATAAGTGATAATTATTTTAGGGGCCAAAGTTGTAAATTGAGGGAACTATAAGAGGAAGCACGAGAAAGCAAAGCTACAAGCACGAAAAATCTAGAAGCACGAAAATGATAGAAACACGATAATGCGAAGCTAGAAGCATGATACTGCAAAGCTAGAAGCACGACAAAGCAAAACTAAAAGCACAACAAAGTAGTGAGTTTTAGATTTATATAAACCAATTACCCAATCATTCCCTTGATTTTCTGGGTTATCGTTCAAGAGAAAGAGAGGAAACGAAAAGGAGAAATAGTGATAGTCATCTTAGTGATTCAAAGAATATCTCAAGAAACTTTTACTGTAGGTTCGGTTACTCGTCGGTGAACTTTGTTATACGTGGTGTTCGATTGTGGCGGTAATTGTCGGTTTTGCTCGTTTGGGCCATTTGTGCGTATGTTGCTTCAAACTCTTAATAAGCTAGGTTTTCTTTTAACCATTTTCGAACTGGAATACATATGTTTTCGAATGCTGAAATTAATATGTCGCTTCAAGGCACAGAGAGATATGTTGTGCAGAAAGAGGCACGAAGTGAGATATTGTGATTCAAGGCACTATTTTGGTAAAATTTCACAAGTCACGACCGACGCAAGAAAACCAAACGTCATTAGTCTAGAGATCATTCTTGTATTAAGATAAGGTCCTGACGATCACACACACCGAGAACCATAGTCGTAACCTATGACGACGGTCGTAAGTTTCTCTCGAACGTTTCCAGGAAATCACTCGACGACTCCTATCTAGCGACCACTGTAACGTAACTAATGATTATGTCATTTATTATCCACGACCGTTTTTCTTTTATGGTTCTTTATTACAGGTATCAAAGTGCATAATGGCCAACAGATATAACGGATGAACATCATCAAGATCAATCATTATCAAGACCGTTGGACATTCAATGCTCATTTATGACGACCAAAAGCTATATATACAAGGCTTGAAGAATCATTCGAGACAAGACCAATCAGCCAGAACTCCTCTGCAACACTCAAGAACATTCAACTTGTTTTCTCCTAAGCAAGAACTCTTGACAAAGTGCTCCAATCGCACGATGAATAGCTGCAAGTTTATGATTTACTATTGTTATTCCCAGATGTGTGCAAATCAATCAAGAACAACAAGAGATTCAATCACAATTTCCATATGTATTGATCTTAAATTCACAAATTACAATAGTATGAAATACTCTCTCTCAATAATATTTCTCTCTAGACTATAATCTTTCTTAAGTGCTATCTTTTTTTTTCTTCAGGATTACAAAGAAGAAAACATCTTTTATACCTACAAGTAATAAGGAACAAAACAAACAAAAACAAAATAATACATTGACTTTTAGCTAATGACTTTGACTTTGACTTTCTTTTAACATCATTTTACTTTGACTTTGCAAAGAGATGCTTTTGACTTGAGCTTTGACTTTTAATTCCCATGATCTTGGATCCAACGTATTTGTGCACTAAAAATCTCCCCCTTTGGATTCAAGATCATCTTCAAAAAGAAATTTGACAATAATGAACAATCTCTTCCTTTGACCCCCTTTTAGCATTAATAGAGGAAATCTTCTTCTTTGTAAAACAATCTCTCCTCTTTTGGAAATAACACTGATCATCTACAAAGTCTGTAACACTCTCTTTCTATCTTTGGAAACTCTTCAGATTTGCAGTATTCATCCCCAAAGTCTGTTATTAACTTCTTCAAGAATTTTAACAATCTCCCCCAAGTTTTATGATCATCTCTTTTAGTCTTCAGAAAAAGAGATTATCTTTCGATTCAACTCGCTTTTCTTCAACAAATAATCTTTAAAGAAATTTTCGATAAAATTCATCAATCTTTCAAAACCTTTTGAACTTTATCTTTAATTTTGAACTTTCTCTCCATATTTCTGAAAATAATTTTTCAAACACAGTCATTTCTTGAACGTCTTCCCCAAAACTACTTTTCCATTTCTTGATCTTCTCCCCCTTTTTGATGATGTAGAGCATAGAAATCATCAAAAATTTCCTCAAGAAATGTAATGAACCATTGTCTGACCATTGATATTTCCATATGAGCCTCTGAACATCCGTCAATTCATAAGATATTCAGCCGAATCTTTTCAAATTCAGACAAATAAGAATGTAACCCTGAATCAACAAATGAATCAGATAAAATGTGTTAGAGCATAAATATGTTGGATACAAGATCAAGAAGACAAAAGTCAAAGTTCAAGAAGTCAAAACTGAGAAAAGTCAACTCTCATGTGAAAGTCAAAGTCTTTGTAATAAATTGTCAAAGTCAATGTCTTTGTGTTTTGTTTTTCCTTTGTAATTGTTTGGTGGTATAAATACCTTCTTGTATTTGTATTTCATAAGAAGTCTTTTTGGTAACTAACAGAATACGTTTGAGAGAGATCTTTAGAGAGAGAGAGAAGTTCTAGAGAGAGAAAGTGTAATCGTTGGATTTCTAAGATTAATCAAACAGGTAATTTGATTGAAATCTTGTTTGTGTTTGTTTGATTGTGAATAGGATCTAGAATCTGGGAATAACAATTGGTATCAGAGCAGATCCAAAGTGAAATCAGATCATGAAATCCAAGAAAGTGTTGGTTCGTCACTATTCTTGAGCAAAGAATCAAGTTTTTGAGTTTTAATGTGTTTTTGGAGCAGAATTTGATTAGGATTTGTTCGAAAAGTGTAATAGATCGAGTCTATGTACTTTAATTTCTGAATTGCACTGTAATTCTCACGAATTTGTGATTTTTGTTGAGTTTTTGTTCACGAGTCGATATTCACTGTTTCATTGTTCTTTTTGTATTTTGAGTGATTGTTTGTGAAATTCTTGTGTTGTAATACGTTCAAGTACTGTAATCGAGCAACAATTCAAAGTTTCAGACCAATTCACAAAAGTTTAGATCGAAAACAGATGGAAAACTCAATTTTTGGCTCGACTTTCTGAAGAACGCGCTAGAGATCCAGAACGCGCAAGTTCATCGTTCAAACGCGCAAGATTCATCCGCAAGAACGCGCAAGTCGAAGGGAAGATTTTGGTCTCAAACGCGCAAGTAACAATCTGCGAGTTCTAGAAAGTCGCTTATCGAAGTCTGCGAGTTTGGAAAAGTTGGAAAATTTTCTAAGGACCAGAACGCGCACGTAGTGGTTAGCGAGTTCTTCAAACGCGCTAATCGAAGGGTGCGAGTTTGAAGAGGAACAGTGGTTTGCGAGTTCATTCGACGTGCGAGTTTGAAATTCTAAGTGTGGAAACGCGCAAGTATAGCTAGCGAGTTTGTTCAAAACGCGCAAGCTTTGACGAGCGAGTTTTGGAAACACGCACACCTCAGTTAGCGAGTTTTATCGTGAATAGTAATCTGCGTGTTTAGGCGTTAGCGAGTTTTAGAGGGAATAGTCACTTGCGAGTTTCAACGGCCTGCGAGTTTGATTGATCTGCGAGTTTATCAGAACACGCAACCCTTTGCGTGCGAGTTTCACAAACGCGCAAGCTTAAGTCTGCGAGTTTCACTCTGAATAGTTCTTTGCGAGTTTCTCAAACGCGCAAGTCTCAATCTGCGTGTTTGTCAGTGTTTGCGAGTTTCAGCGATTGCGAGTTATATAGTGACTTGCGAGTTTTGATACTTAGTCAAATTTTTCATAATTTCTGATTTTTTCTAAATTTCAAGTTTTTTCTTGTGATTTCATATTTTTGGACAAACGATCAGTTCTAGTTTCTTATTGATATATTTTTCAAACAGGTTTAAACAAGATGACTTCAAAAGATGCACTTTCAATTGGTACTGATGTCAAGCCTCCTGTTCTATTGAAAGGAGAGTACGAGCAGTGGAAGGATAGATTTCTGGATTTTATTGACAGACATGCAAACGGGGAGAATATTCTCTTGTCAATAACAGAAGGTCCTATGAAACCAATCATAGTTCAAGTACCTGCTGATGATGATTCATCTGATAGTGGACATGGTGATGAGGAAAAAGAACAAAAGACAAAACCAGTTAAAGTGGATGTCTCACAGTATTCTGAAGAACAGAAAAGCCGTTACAAAGCAGACAAGCAAGCAAGATCTCTTCTACTTCAAAGCATTCCTAATGAGATTTACATCAAGATTGATAACTACAAGGATGATGCTAAAAAGATGTGGGATCAATTACAAAAGATGATGATGGGATCCAAGGTAGGGAATCAGATGAAAGTGGGTAACTGCATCAATAGCTACGAGGAATTAAAAGCCAAAGAGAATGAGAGTTTGGAAGACACGTATGAAAGGTTTACTTTGCTTCTAAATGAACTGACGAAGAACAAAGTGACAAAGAAGCAGCTAGAAAACAATGTCAAATTCCTGAGTATCCTACGACCTGAGTGGAAGAAACATACACGTAGGATGAAGCAGATGAAAGACTTACATGACATACCTCTTCATGAAGTCTATGAGACTTGACGACAGAATGAAGAAGAGGTTGAGGAGAAAAGAGTTGAAAAGAAGAAGGCTGAAAAGGTTCCTGATCCAATTGCTTTGGTTGTTGGAGAGTGTTGGGAACTGAAGATTCTACTAAGTGTAGTTACTACTGCTAGTATAAATGTAATTACTACTGCCAGAACAAGTTGAAGATTACTACTGCTAGTAGAATTACTACTGCTAGTTAAAGTTAGTACTGCTTGAACAAAGTTAGTACTGCTTAGCTAGTTAGTACTGCTAGTGGTTAGTACTGCTTGCAGTTAATGCTGCTAGATGAAGTTAATGCTGCTAGATGAAGTTAATGCTGCTGAGTATTATTAGTGCTGCTAAAGAGATCCGGATGGAAAATACTACAGCTGGATATACTGAAGATATACTTAGAAGATATACATGGAAGATATACTGAAGATTTGTTTATTCTTTGTAATTATCTTTTTATCAGTATATGTATAGAATGTTTAGAATAAAAAAAAAAAAAAAAAAACTTTTGATAATTATTTTTCAAGAGAGAAATCAACCTCAAGGCATAGATCCTAATTCTAGAGAAGTAGAATTCGTATTGGTGAGCCTGTTCATCAATATTGAGGTTGAGTGTGTAATCCTGTAACTTCAAAGCATTCAATACAAGTTTACAGTTTGTTCCTCATATTTTCTGTATTGATTTACTATTTCATTGAATATCAAAGTGTTATTCCGCAAACTTCTTTGATATTGTTTCTGAGAATTAATTCTTGTTGAGAATTAGATCCTGACAAGTGGTATCAGAGCTAAATTCTCTCAGAAACAGTTATTCATCATGGAAAATCTTACAGAATCAAGCAGTACTTTGGTCTCAAAAGTTCCAATGCTCAGATCCAATGAATTTGACATGTGGAAAATCAGAATCAAGCAATATATTCTCCTCACAGATTACTCCATGTGGGACATCATTGAGAATGGCCCATCTGATGGAGGAAAGATTGGTGAAGATGGCAAAAGAACTCCTCCAAAGACAGATACAGACAGGAAATCAAGACAGACAGAGATGAAAGCCTTGAGCACACTGCTCTTGGCCATTCCAAATGAGTATCAACACCAATTCTGCAATTGTACTGATGCACAGATGCTCTGGAATGCTCTAGAGAAGAGATTCTCAGGTACTAAAAGTACCAAGAGAAATCAAAAGGCAATCTTAAAACAACAGTATGAAAACTTCATCTCAACTAAGAATGAGTCCATGACTCAAACTTTTGACAGGTTTAATAAACTAATTGGTGAACTAGCTACTATGGGAGTACAGATTGATCAAGATGATGTGAACAGAAAGTTCTTAAGGTCCCTTGGAGATGAATGGACCATGTACACTGTGTCATTCAGACAGAATGATCAGTTGGAAGACAAAGAACTTGATGATCTGTACAATGATCTTAGAGTATTTGAAGCTGAGGTGGAGGCAAAGAAGAAGCCTTCTGGATATGTTCATAATGCTGCACTCCTATCAGCATCAATTGATTCTACTGCTAACCCTGAATCAGTTAATGCTGCTAATGGATCAAATTTAGATAAAGGCACTGATTATGTATTTGAAGCTCTTCTTTCTAATCATGGAAATTCTTCTCTGATCAATGATGACTTAGAACAACTTCATCCTGATGATCTGGAAGAGATGGATATTAAATGGCAGATGGCCATGATCTCCATGAGGGTTAAAAAGTTTATAAAGAGGACTGGAAGAAACAACTTCTCACAAAGAAGAGAAGATGGAGCAGGGTTTGATAAATCAAAGGTAGAATGCTACAAATGCCATCTGAAGGGACATTTTGCTAGAGAATGCAGAAGTGGAATGTCTCACAACAACAACCATCAACAAGCTCAATCTGGAAGCTTCAATAACAACAGAAACTCTGCTCAAGCCCTTGTTTCTCAACAAGGAATGGGGTTTGATTGGAGTGATCAAGCAGAAGAAGCTATTCAGAATCAAGCTCTTATGGCTAAAGTATCTGATCTCCCATCTGAGGTAAGTTCTAATCTCTGCTCTAAAACTTGCATAGACACTGTTAAAAGGTACAGGGATCACAATCAGAAGATGAGTGATGACCTGAAGAGACTAGAAAAGGATATAAAAGACTATGTGAGGATAGTAGAGAGATTTGAAGATCAAATCAAAGGTTTTCAAGCCAATGAACTACAACACTCATATGACACTAATTACTGGCAGTGGGAGAAAAAGGATTTAGAACTTAAACTGACCAAATCTAAAGAGGAGAGTGAAAAACTGAAAGAGGAGTTAACCAAGGTTAAGCTTGATGTAGAAAAGTTTTCCAATGCTTCTAAAGCAATGGACTCCTTACTGCAAAATCAGATTCATGATAAATTAAGAAGAGGAATTGGGTATAATGCCACACCTCCACCATATAACAACAATTACATTCCTCCTACTTCAGACCTGTTAGACACCAAAGATAGGAAGGACTTGCCTGAGGGAGCCACTGAAATAGATCCCTTAGATGAGGTAATTGTTGAGGATAAGACTGAGAAAGAGGTTGGCAAGAGTAAGAAGAACAAGGTGAGTGGTGAGACTTCTATAGAAAACAACATTATCACCAATGAGGATTGTGGAAGGGCTTGGATCAAATCCAAGAACATAGAGAAGACAGAGGAAAAGTCTGGTAAGGTCCATTATAAACAGACCACAGTTGTGAATCCAGGTCCTTGCAAACAGTGTACTTGTAAGAAGAATGAGCCCCAAAAACAGGACAAAAAGAGAGGAAATCAAAGAAACTGGAATAATCAATGGGCACATAAACAAGGGGTTGATCTGAGTAAAATCAATAGACCAAAACCTTGCTTTATCTGTGGCAAATTGAATCATCTTGCAAAATTCTGTTATTTCAATCCTATGAACCAAAGAATGAATTTCCAAAGATCCATGCAAAAACCCTTTGGTTATAAGAAAATTGAAAAGAACCATGTGGCTAAGAAAACTGTTAAAACTAAAAGCCACATGAAGAAAAAGTATTCTGTTAAAGAAATTGTCAATATGTGGATTCCTAAAAGCACTAAAACTGTTAGTACTGCTACCACAAATAGTGCTGCTGACAATGATAGTGCTGCTAGAAGTAATACTACTGCTAAACCTGTTAGTACTGCTACACCTGTTAGTACTGCTACACCTGTTAGTACTGCTAACTCTGTTAGTACTTCTAAGGTTAGTACTGCTTCCAGTGTTGATTCTGCTAAGCCAATCATATTGACAAAGTACTCTAATAAAGAGTGCTCTGAGTTTAAAAACCTCATTAAAAAGGAATGTAAATACTTTGATGAGAAAGGAAGACCCAAGATCACTTTGGCTTGGGTCCCCAATCATACTAATTGATTTATTTAATGTGCAGGGCAACCAACAGCTCAAGGGAAAGAGCATATGGCATGTTGATAGTGGTTGCTCTAGGCACATGACTGGCAACATGTCATGCCTTCAGGATTTCAAGCAAATTAATGGAGGACATGTTGCATTTGGAGACAATCTTACTGGTGGTAAGATAAGTGGAAAAGGTAATGTCACCAAAGGTAAGATGACATTTGAGGATGTCTACTATGTTGATCAATTAAAGTACAACCTGTTAAGTGTATCACAGGTTTGTGACAAACAACATAGTATATTATTTACTAATACTGAGTGTATGATTCTTGCTCCAGGGTTCAAGGTAGTTGATGAAAGCATGATACTACTTAGAACTCCAAGGAAGGACAATGTTTACTGTCTTGATTTGGACAATGTTGATAGTGATTCATCTTTAAATTGTCTTGTTTCAAAAGCTTCTATAGATGAATCCTCCCTTTGGCACAGAAGGATGTGTCACATGAATTTCAAGACTATGAACAATCTTGTTAAAAATAACCTTGTAAGAGGTTTACCTTCAAAAGTCTTTTCATGTGATGATCATTGTGTTGCTTGTCTTAAAGGCAAACAACACAAAACTTCTCATAAGACCAAAGAGTTAAATTCTGTTTCTTCTTGTCTCTAGTTATTGCATATGGATCTGTTTGGTCCTACAAATGTTATGAGTATAGGCAAGAAATCTTACTGCTTAGTTATTGTTGATGATTACTCCAGATTTACTTGGGTATATTTTCTAAGGACTAAGGATGAAACAAGTGGTCTTATCAAAACCTTTATTCTAAGAATTGAAAACCAAACTAATCAAAGAGTAAAAGTCATTAGATCAGATAATGGAACTGAATTTAAAAATCATGATTTAAACACTTTTTGTGAAGGAAAAGGTATTGAGAGACAATATAGTGCTCCTAGGACTCCTCAACAGAATGGTGTTGCTGAAAGGAGAAATAGGACACTAATAGAGGCTGCTAGATCTCTGTTGGCTGATTCAAAATTGCCAATTACATTCTGGGCTGAAGCAGTTAATACTGCCTGTTATGTCCAAAACAGAGTTCTAGTGGTCAAGCAAAAGAACAAGACCCCATATGAGCTTTTAAATCAAAGAAAACCTTTTATTGGTTTCTTCAAATCTTTTGGGTGTCCTTGTACAATTCTAAATACCAAATCTCACTTAGGTAAGTTTGATAGCAAAGCAGATGATGGATTTCTTGTTGGATATTCATCTCAGAGTAAGGCCTACAGAGTTTTTAACTCTTCTTCTAGAATAATTGAAGAAAGTGACAATGTCAAATGCAATGAGAACACACCAAATCCTGTTGGGTCTGGACCTCAGTGGCTATTTGACATTGATTCACTAACTAACTCTTTTGGATTTAGTAATGAGTATACAGGAACAGGTGGTGGAGAATCAGAGATCACACAAGTTCAAGAAAGTATATCTAAATCTGTGATTTTTCCCATACCCACAGTAATTGAAGACTGTGAAAAGGAATCATTTACTGAACCAAGTCAGAGTGAAGAAGACACTAGAGATGAGGAGACTCAAGAATCAGAAGTGACATCTGAAGACACTTCAGTTGAATTGCATGACTCTAATCTAGAGGATGGACTGAATGTAGAACCTAGTCATAACACAAGAGTTCAAAAGAATCATCCTCCACAGTTGATAATAGGTGATGTCTCTTCTCCCATGATGACTAGACATCAAAGCAGGCTTCAAGAAATGCAAGATCAACAGCATACAGTGCTCTCATGTTTTCTATCCCAGCTTGAGCCTAAAAAGGCACATGATGCTATGAAAGAATCTAGCTGGATAGAAGCAATGCAAGAAGAATTGTTACAGTTCAAGCTACAAGATGTGTGGGATCTAGTAGACCTTCCTAAAGGTCACAGAGCAATTGGCACAAAATGGATCTTCAGAAACAAGAGAGATGAAAGAGGTATTGTTATAAGAAACAAAGCAAGGCTGGTAGCTCAAGGCTACACTCAAGAAGAGGGCATAGATTATGAAGAAGTTTTTGCACCTGTAGCTAGGATAGAAGCAATCAGACTATTCCTAGCCTATGCTTCTTACATGAACTTCAAAGTCTACCAAATGGATGTAAAAAGTGCTTTTCTCTATGGGTCAATTGAAGAAGAAGTATATGTCTGTCAACCACCAGGGTTTGAAAACCCAAGCTATCCAGACAGAGTATACAAATTAAAGAAAGCACTTTATGGACTACATCAAGCCCCAAGAGCATGGTATGACACCCTGTCATCCTATCTCTTGGAAAATGACTTTGAAAGAGTAGTCATTGATAAGACTCTATTTATCAAAAGAAAGAAGAAGGATATCTTGCTGGTCCAAATCTATGTTGATGACATTATTTTTGGGTCTACAAGAAACAACATGTGCAAGGAGTTTGAGGATTTAATGCATCAAAGGTTCAAAATGAGTTCCATGGGGGAACTTACTTTCTTCCTTGGACTCCAAGTTCAACAGAAGTCAGATGGCATTTTTATATGTCAATCCAAGTATGTGCAGGATATTCTAACCAAGTTTGGTTTCTCAGAATCAAAACCTGCCAGCACACCTATGGAAACACACAAGCAGATCACAGCAGATCTTGAGGGGGAGGATATGGATGTGCATCTTTATAGATCCATGATTGGCTCTCTCATGTATCTCACAGCATCAAGGCCAGATATTATGTTTCCAGTCTGTGTATGTGCAAGATTTCAAGTTAGGCCAAAGCAATCTCACTTTCAAGCTGTTAAGAGGATATTCAGATATCTCAAAGGGCAACCCAGATTGGGACTTTGGTATCCTCATAACTCACCTTTTGACCTAATAGCATACTCAGACAGTGATCTAGGTGGGGCAAACTTGGACAGCAAATCTACTTCTGGAGGATGTCAGTTTTTGGGTGCTAGACTAGTCTCATGGCAGTGCAAGAAACAAACCACAGTATCCACATCTACAACAGAGGCAGAGTACATAGCAGCTGCAAGTTGCTGTTCTCAAGTCTTATGGATTCAGAATCAAATGCTGGATTATGGGGTAACCTTTCTACACACTCCAATCTTTATTGACAACAGCAGTGCTATTAGCATTGTAAATAATCCAGTCAAGCACTCAAAGACAAAGCACATTGAAATCAGGTATCACTTTATAAGAGATTGTAATGAAAAGAAACTTATTCAAGTTGTCAAAGTTCACACTGATAATCAGTTTGCTGATCTATTCACTAAAGCTTTTGATGTGGGTAGATTCACTTTCTTGGTAACAAGTGTGGGAATGATAAACTCTGAATAATCTTCTTCTCAAAAAGTGGTTTTATACCTGTATATTTTTATTCTTGGTGTTACTAATCTTCTTTTCAGGATATGCATAGCAGTACTCAGTATTTAGCAAGTTTAAAAGGAGTAAGTCTAGTTAATACTGCTTTCGGTTAATACTGCTCGCGGTTAATACTGCTAGTTAGTTAATACTGCTAGTAGTTAATACTGCTAGTTCAGTTAATATTGCTCGTGGTTAATACTGCTCGCGGTTAATACTGCTAGTTAGTTAATACTGCTAGTAGTTAATACTGCTAGTTCAGTTAATACTGCTCGCGGTTAATACTGCTAGTTAGTTACTACTGCTAGTAGTTAATACTGCTAGTTCAGTTAATACTGCTCGTGGTTAATACTGCTTGCGGTTAATACTGCTAGTTAGTTAATACTGCTCTAGGTTAATACTGCTTATATTCCGAATACTATAAATACTTTTTGCCCGCCTAAAAGTTCATAACGACTCTTTGCATACTGTTCTCTTGCGCTCAAAACCTTTTCTCTCTCAAGTTCGAAGTTTTCAGGCAAGTGTTCACTAAGATCAATGGCATCCATGACATTCATCGACGAGCACAACGAGATTGCGATGCTACAAAAGCCAAAGCAAGCTTCAGGATTTCATCAGATTGTGGATTTCCTCAAGTCAAGTCAAATTGCTCATGCTCTTACTGTATCACCTACAATCTACATTGAGCACCAAAGGCAGTTCTGGGCTAATGCAACCATTGTTGTGGAAAATGGTGTGCAAATGATCAAGACAAGAATCTGTGATCACTCACTTACAGTTACTGAAGAAGTCATTCGCATCAGTCTACGTCTAGACGATGCCTCTGGTATAATGTCTATCTCTAATGATGAACTGTTTTCTAATCTTACTAGAATGGGGTATGGAGGCCCATTGGGTGTTTTCAAATTCTCAAAAGCAAAGTTTTCACCCCAATGGCGTTTTCTTGTTCATACCCTGATGCATTGCATCTCCAAAAAGACCACTGGATGGAGTGAGTTCAGCAGTCCAATTGCATATGCTTTGGTATGCTTGGCTACATCCAGAAGGTACAATTTCTCAAAGATGATTTTCAGTGATCTTGTATCAAATATGGGAAACAAAAAGAGTTTCTTTATGTATCCCAGATTTGTTCAGGAAGTAATTAACCATGAATTGACGGATATACCTCAACCTGTTGGGGTATATGTACCTAAACCCCCAAAAGGCAAGGTTTTCTCAAATATGAGAAGATCTGCTGGGGACTCGGAAGGAGTTGACACCCCATTGTTCTCTACAATGATGGTGGTGTCCCAAAACACTGAAGGTATGGCAGCAGGGTCAAGGCCCTCATTAGACCATCCCACTGCTAGCCAAGCCCAACCTTCTCACTCAAAAACAATTCCCCAGTCCATTCTTACAAAACCAACCTCTCCAATTACCCAAACTTATCAAAGAAAACAGGTAAAGAAGGCTCCTTCCCTTCTTGTACCATCACCCACTAAGCCTTTAAGCCCTCTAAGGGAGAATTCTCCCCTAGAGAATATCCAAAGGGAAACCACAAGGGTGTCTCCCAACCCAAAGGAGGTGCTCTCTGAGGAGGAGGTAGAGCATATGGGTGATGAGGCTGCCACTACTCCTGCTAGCACAGAGGAGGAAAGTGGTAACATCAATAAGACCTCCCCCATGGCAACTTTGAATGAGCAATCATTTGAAGGACCCTGGTGCCAAGAAACCACAGGGGTGGATAGTGCTTCTGCTAGGCAGAAGACATCTACTAATAAAAGATCCAATGATCCTTCAATAGGGGGTAACACTCCTGGAGAAGGTGAGGACATATATAACTATGATGAATTGATGGAGACCATGGGAAACATCAACCAGGATGTCATCAAGCAAGGAAAAGAAATAGAGGAGATGAAGCTGATTATTCTATCTCAACAAGTTCAGATCACCAAACTGAAGAAAATGGTGACAAGATTGTTACAGAAAAGGAGAAGGAAACAGTTTGTGCTAAAGAGGAGGACAAGTGTTGAAGATGATTTCAACAAGGGGGAGAATTCAGAGGCTGAAGCAGAAAAAGAAAGTATTTCTGAGATGGGATTTGATGTTAAGGGGGAGAAAGCTGCAGAAATAGAAGCACAAGAAGTAGAAACAGATAATGTTCAAGCAGCAACAGGGCTATCTGTTGAAGAATTGGAAATAGCTGAAACCTTAGTAAAAGCAAAGAATGACACTCCTAAGGCTACTCAAAAGGCTAAGGGAGTGGTCATCAATGAAGGAGACCTTGAAAAGAAGACACAAGAAAGAAGTGAGGCAGGGTTGAAGGATACAAAGGGTAAAGCTAAGATGATTGAACCTGAACAACCTGCAAAGAAGAAAATTCAGATAGAACTGGATGAAGAAGTGGCAAAGCAGCTTCAGGCAGAAATGGAAAGGGAGGAACAACTTCAATCTGAGAAGGATAGAGAGCTTGCACTGAATATGGCCAGAAAACTAAATGAAGAGTATCAGAAGAGCATGAAAACAGCAGCTCAGGCCAAGCAAGTACAAGTAAAAAGAATGTCATTCAAAAAGCAGAAAAGACAACCCTCCAAGACCTTTTTGGCCAATCAGGAAAGAAGAAAGATGATAAACTTCCTGAAAGGTGCAATTGGTGTTAAGGGGGAGATGTTTACTCATATGGCATACTCTCAGGTTGAAGAGCTATACAGGAAGGAAATGACAAAGCTCCAAGGGGATTCCTCTCAAAGGGAAGAAGCAGAAAGAAGGATGAAAGAGAGACATGATCTCAACATCCAACAACCATTCCCTGAGAAAACCACACCTTCCAAAGAAGAAGCAGAAGAGAAGAAGAAAGAACCTGGAAATGTTGGTAGAGAAGCCAAGTCTGGAAAAAGAGTGAAAACAATTGCTCCAAAAAGGCAGTTGAAAAGGCCTAGGGTGGAAGAAACTGAAAAGGAAGCAGAACCTTCAATCACATCCCCAACAGAGCCAGTACAGAGCCCAGAGCAGGTCACTAAGCAAACTGATGAAAGTATGGATCCGTACATGACAATAGTGGAACCTTTGAAAGCTGTTCCAATCTCTATGCAAGCTCCAGAGATCATCTTCTGGGATATTCTGAGAGACAATGGAAAGAATTTCTTCAGAATCAAGAGAGCTGATGGTTCATTTGAAGCCTATTCAACATGGGGGAAAGTCATCCGAAGTTGTTCAAGAGCTGATATGGAAGAACTATATAAAGTTGGGATGAAACTTTATGAACCTGTGTTGAAAGGTACTGAAGAGAATCTTCTCAAAGTGACATTGGAATACTTGTGCATGATGTTTGAGCCTGCAAGAGTGCACCATAGGATTAAAGATCATATGCATGAGTTCATATTCAAGAAGATTGACAAATGGATACTGTTTGAAAACTGTGGAGTATACATGATTACTATTGACAATTGTTATCATGAATACTACCTGGTGGACAAAATATATGAGCATAGCAAGGAGAAGTTAGAAGGGATGCTTAAAGCTACACTGGTTTGTACAAAGGATTCAGAAATGGCCAAGATTGTGGTGAGAAGAACTGTAAATCAAAGTTTGGGCCTAGATCCAAATTTGGGCAACTAAATGTAAGGTGTTGAAAGCATCTTGAAGAAGATCTGAAGAACTTGACTTCTTTTCCTAAAAGTCAAGTTAGGGGGAGATTGTTGGGAACTGAAGATTCTACTAAGTGTAGTTACTACTGCTAGTATAAATGTAATTACTACTGCCAGAACAAGTTGAAGATTACTACTGCTAGTAGAATTACTACTACTAGTTAAAGTTAGTACTGCTTGAACAAAGTTAGTACTGCTTAGCTAGTTAGTACTGCTAGTGGTTAGTACTGCTTGCAGTTAATGCTGCTAGATGAAGTTAATGCTGCTAGATGAAGTTAATGCTGCTGAGTATTATTAGTGCTGCTAAAGAGATCCGGATGGAAAATACTACAGCTGGATATACTGAAGATATACTTAGAAGATATACATGGAAGATATACTGAAGATTTGTTTATTCTTTGTAATTATCTTTTTATCAGTATATGTATAGAATGTTTAGAATAAAAAAAAAAAAACTTTTGATAATTATTTTTCAAGAGAGAAATCAACCTCAAGGCATAGATCCTAATTCTAGAGAAGTAGAATTCGTATTGGTGAGCCTGTTCATCAATATTGAGGTTGAGTGTGTAATCCTGTAACTTCAAAGCATTCAATACAAGTTTACAGTTTGTTCCTCATATTTTCTGTATTGATTTACTATTTCATTGAATATCAAAGTGTTATTCCGCAAACTTCTTTGATATTGTTTCTGAGAATTAATTCTTGTTGAGAATTAGATCCTGACAGAGAGAAGATGAAAGAAAAGAAAGAAAAGGCAGAGAAGAAGAAAAAGAAGAAAGTGCTTACGAGTTCTGAGTCAGAATCTGAATCAGATGGTGATTTTATGAGAAAGTCTGAAACATGCCATGATGTTACAGACCCGTGCCTTTCAAAAGAAATTCTACAAGAAGCCGGGATCAAATTCTCAAAGGTATTCTTCATCAAGTTCAAAGAATTATGAGCACCGAGAGAGGGTGGAAGAAAAGAGATATGAAGAAAACAGATATGTTGAGAAGAAACCTGATGAAAGGAAGAAGTTCATGAATGACTACACTGTTGCCGTAAAGCCTGCAAGTGATCCAGTCAAATGCTACAACTGTGGCAAGATTGGTTATTTTGCAAAAGATTGTAGAAAGCCAAAAGTTCGTAATTCCCAGTTTTATCAGAACAAACTGCTATTGGCAAAACAGCAAGAAGCAGGAATAACTTAAATGGTTGAGGATGAATTTTGGCTGGATCATTCCGAAGGTGAAGATGAGGAGAAGGAAGAAACAACTCATCTTTGTCTCATGGGCAAAGAAATAAAGTATGACGAGTCCGATGACGAGACATCTGATGAGGTATTAAACTTAACTAAAAAAGATTTCATTACCAAAATGGAAGCCATGGTGGTTGAGCTTCAAGATTTACAAAATAAACTGAAAAAGGAAAAAGAAAGAGTTGCTAAAAGGAACAAGAAGATCTTTGAACTTAATTCGTCTGTTATTGGGAACAAAGATCTGATTGATTCTTTACGCAAATCTGCTTCTGATTCTAAGTCTCAAGTAGATTGTTTTGAAAAGAAGATTTCTGATTTTGAAGTTAAAGTTTCTAAGTATGAGTTTGTGAAGAAAGAATCTGCACTAATTGTTCATAAATTGCAGGTTGAGAACAAGCTTTTGAATAAGAAGGTAAATGGTCTGGAAGCCAAACTCTATGCAAGAGGTCAAACAGATCAAACTATCTTTCTTAATGCACCTAATGAAGAGGCTGATGTTAAAGAAAAATGGGGACTTGGTTTTGAAAACCCCATTACTTAAAGAAAGCCATCAGAAAACAACCAACATTATATAATTTTGATTTTCTTGCTTGTGCTGGTAAACATACTCATTTAAAACCCAAATTTGTTACCAAATTACCGGAAGAAGTTGAGGCAAAAGAAACTGAAAATAGAAAGAATGTAAAGAAAATGCAACTACCATTTAACTATGCCAAGTTAAATGATAGTTATCTTGCAGAAACACCAAAAATTCTTTCAAATGACTATTTTGCTAGTTATTCTGTTTCTGAGATGAAGGCAAAACCTGCAGTTGCAAAGGTTTATGTTCCTCCACTCATTCTGGAAAGCAAAATAGTTGAGCTTGAAAATATTGTTTCTGATGAAAGACTTTTGGTAGATATTGAACAAAGTGTGTTTTCTACAGTTTTAAAGAACACTGTTTTTCAATCTAAATCTACAAAGTGTTCTACAGTTTCAAAGGTACTTCAAACTTCGTCTGATAATTTTGATGACTTATTTGAGTCTGCAAATGACTTTCTTAATTCTGATGATGGGTGCATAGAAGAAATTGATATGTTTGACTTCAATGCTCCTCTTTCTGTTCATTCTACTTGTCTTATAGATGATAAAGTGTTACCAAGTGTTATTAATATTGGTGAATCATTAACTAAGGTTGATGAACCAGTTTCTGTAACTGCTGATTACTATGCTCGAGGTAAGAAACATAAGAAACAGCGATTACAGAAACAGAAATACATTGGTAAACAAAAGAAAACTCAGTTTTAGAAATCTGCTTTTCCTAATAAATCTAAATCTTTTGTTTCAGATATAAGGAAGAAAAGGTCAAAAGCGAGAACCGAATGGAGACCAAAAAGGAAGGATGATGAGATAACTGAATCAGCTTCTGATAATTCTTGTACTAGATCTGATAGTAGTGATTCTGATGTAGTTGGTCAATATACTTCTCATAAACAAAACCTTGTAACTTTTTACAAGCGTTATTCAATAAAGCAATTGATTCAATTATCTCCTATTACTACTAAATCTTATCATTATCGGAGAAATGATTTTGCTTATTCTCATAATTCTTCTGATTGGTTTGGATCTTATCATGTTTATTCTTCAAGATCAAATGTTTTTAAAAGTTTTCAAAGAAAAGGAGGGTCCATATTTAAATGGATACCAAAATCATATGTTAATCTGTTAGGACCCGTTTTTAAATGGGTACCTAAATCTATTGTTTCCTGATTTCTCTTGCAGACCCGACATATGTGGTACTTGGACAGTAGATGTTCCAAGCATATGACTGGGCAAAAAGCTTTATTGTCTAATTATATAGAGAAATTCAATGGAAATGTCAGATTTGGAAACGATCAACTTCCACCAATCTTAGGATATGGTGACATCATTCAAGACAACATAACGATCAGTAAGGTGAGTTATGTCGAAGGCTTAGGGCACAACCTGTTTAGCATTGGTCAATTCTGTGATAAAGGGTTAGAGGTCAACTTCAAATCTAAGAGTTGCTCGGTTCGTACTGAAGACGACACATAACTCTTAGGTGGACATCTCAAGACAAACCTTTATACCATCAACCTGTCCAAAGTTCAGATTGACATTCAAGTTTGCTTAATGACAAAAGCTTCAATGCAGCAAAGTTGGCTCTGGCACAGACGTTTATCACACCTGAACTTTCGTTATATCAACAAGCTGGTTAGTGGAAAATTGGTAAAAGGACTTCCTGAGCTGAAATATGAGAAAGAACACTTATGTGCTGCATGTGAGAAGGGTAAGATAAAGAGAGCTCCGCATAAACCGAAGCCTGAACCAAGCACTAGTTCTCCGTTAGAATTGTTACATATGGATTTGTGTGGTCCAATGAGAACTCAGAGTTTGGGTGGAAAGAAATACGTGTTGGTCATTGTGGACGATTACTCAAGATACACATGGGTCAAATTTCTTCGATCAAAAGATGAGACGCCCGAAGTTCTCATTACTTTCTTAAAGACGACCCAGGTGAATATGTAGAGACAAGTCAAGTTTCTACGAACTGATAACGGCACAGAGTTCAAAAACAAAACAGTTGAAGAATATCTCGAATCGGTCGGGATATCACATCAGTACTCTGCTGCTCGTACGCCTGAACAAAATGGAGTAGTTGAAAGGCGAAATCGGACGCTAGTCGAGGCCGCTCGTACTATGCTCAGCCAATCCGATCTACCTCTATTTTTATGGGCAGAAGCTGTGTCAACTGCATGTCATACTCAAAATCGGTCCATAATACACCGCCGTTTTCAAAAGACTCCATATGAGTTGATCAACAACAGAACACCGACAATCAAGTATTTTCACATATTTGGGTGTAAATGTTTTGTGCTTAATGACAGAGAGAGTCTGAATAAATTCAGTGCTAAGGCGGACGAAGGCATCTTCATTGGTTATTCTTCAACATCGGCAGCATATCGTGTTTATCTGAAGAAGTCAAAGACAGTCATTGAGAGCGTAAATGTTACATTCGATGAAGATATGGCTTCTGAACAACTCAGTTCAGAACCCGTGATAACTGGAGTATTAGCTTCTGGGCAGATCAGTCCAGAACCTGCTTCTACAGCGAATAATTCGAATAACGCTTCTACTTCTATTTCACATTTAACTGATTTAGATTTGTTATTTGAATTCTTTTATGATGAGTTTCTAGGATCTAATGTATCTAAATCTGCTGTGACTGACAGGTCTGAAGAAACAAGTTGCAATCATCCAGTCACTTCAGAAGTTATAACTGAACTTGTATCCCCTGTTCAATCAGAAACTCACATTCCTACAATTACTCCTACAGTTGAAGATGTACAAGTAAATGCTGAGCCAGAAGTAAATGTTTCAGTTGGGTGTAATACAATGTCTACTCAACAGCCAGAGTCTGCTGTTCCAACTGATACTTTTGCACCTGAAACTTCAACTTCAAACCCCCCCTCTTTTATTCAAACTGAAGAGTCTGATAGTGGATTTCTAGATAATGATCATGTTCAATCAGTATACTCCACTACCTCATGAGCATCGCTGGACCAAAGAGCATCCTTTACATCAAGTAATTGGAGATCTCAACAAGCCTGTACAAACGAGGTCAGCGACTCTTAATCAATGTATGCATGACTCATTCCTCAGCAAGATAGATCCCACGCGAGTATCAGAGGCTCTTGCTGATTCGGACTGGGTATCTGCCATACAAGAAGAGATCAATCAGTTTGAAGCCCTAAAGGTTTGGAGATTAGTTCTAAAACCAGAAGGAAAATCCATAATTAGTACTAAATGGGTATTCAAAAACAAAAAGGATGAAGATGGTATCGTCATAAGGAACAAAGCTAGATTTGTTGCGAAAGGTTACCCGCAAGAGGAAGGCATAGATTACGATGAGACGTATGCTCCAGTAGCACGTATAGAGTCAATCCGCATGTTTCTAGCCTACGCAGCTCATAAGAATTTCACAGTCTTTCAGATGGATGTGAAAACAGCCTTTCTGAACGGCATTCTTAAAGAGGAAGTATACGTGTCTCAACCAGAAGGGTTCGTCAATCCAGATAAGCCAGATCATGTTTATATCTTGGACAAAGCCCTATATGGTTTAAAACAAGCCCCTCGAGCATGGTATGACGTTTCATCTAAATTCTTGGTCAAGTCCGGTTTTTCTAAAGGTAAGGTTGATACCACTTTATTCATCAAAAAGGAAAAAGATGATATTATTCTTATTCAGATTTATGTTGATGATATAATATTTGGTTCTACTAATCCTAAATTTTGGAAAAACTTTTCTAATCTCATGGTGTCACGTTTTCAAATGAGTATGATGGGAGAGATGAATTTCTTTCTCGGATTACAAGTTAAACATTTTTCAATGGGGATTTTCATTAACCAATCTAAGTACATTTTGGATATTCTTCGGAAGTTAAATATGGAAAATTGTAAACCAATTGGAACCCCGATGGCACCAGGTACTAAAATTAGCACTGATCCTTCGGGTAAAAGTGTTGATGTTAGAACTTATAGAGGTATGATAGGATCGTTAATGTATCTTACATCTAGTAGACCAGATATTATGTTTTCAACATGCTTATGTTCTAGATATCAGGATGCTCCCAAAGAGTCCCATTTGGCTGATGTCAAACGGATTTAGGTATCTGAAGGGGACTGCAGACCTCGGTCTGTGGTATCCTAAGGATACTAGGTTTCAACTGACTGCTTATTCAGATGCAGATCATGCAGGTTGCATGTTGGACAGAAAGAGTACTTCTGGTCACGTTCAATTTCTTGGATACAAGCTCGTTAGCTGGGCATCAAAGAAACAATTATGCGTTTCCTCATCGACTGCTGAAGCAGAGTACGTAGCTGCAGCCAGTTGCTGCTCTCAAGTCCTGTGGATGCGAACACAGCTGCGAGACTATGGATTCAAGTTTGATAAAATTCCAATATATTGTGACTCGAAGAGTGCAATTGCCATATCTGCTAATCCTGTCCAACATACGAAAACCAAACACATTGATGTCAGGTATCATTTTATTAAAGATAATGTAGAAAAAGGAACAATTGAACTTTATTTTGTAAAAACAGATTATCAACTTGCAGATTTATTTACCAAACCCTTAGATGAAAAGAGATTTAATTTTCTTATATCTAAGCTTGGTATGTTAAATCTGAAAACATAATCGGTTGTTACCTACTAAAGTTACGTATTGTTATTTTTCTTCATTTTCTTTATCTTTATGTCTGAAGGATATCTGCACTTTAATTGTTTGCTCATGATCTCAGGGGGATTAAGAGAAGATTAAAGATGAATCATTATTCTTTTGAGGGGGAGCATAACTAATTTGTGCATTTTTCTTAATTGACAAAATTTTTGTAATGCATGATTTTAGGGGGAGCTTATATGTTATACCAAAAGGAGTAAGACTATGATTTCTGATCATTTCAGATCAGAACTCGTACTTTAATCGTTTTACTGTTTTATGTCTTTTATTTTTCAAATAAATTTGTGAATAAATTTGCTTTGACTAAACTTTGAGACTTATGCAGGATGAGAGAGGATGACAAGATCATATCTTAATGACTTCAGCTTGACTTCATGAGATTTAAGATTGCGTGAAAAGGTAAATTTCTTATCTTAATCTCAAATGTATCTGAAAGAAGGACAACTTTCAGATATAGAAAACATGTTCTGAAATGTTCAAACCACTTCCCGATTCTTAAACAGATTTTATAATTTGGAAGTGTGATTTTAAATGTTTTCATTTTATTTTTGTGCTTAATTGATAAACAAACCGTGTGTTTCCAAAGATAAATACTTGCGTATTGTATTATCTACATACTTTCAAGTATTCACACACATCGGTTTAATTTTTGATCAAAATGTTCTTACCATGTCTCATATTGAAACATATTCTCGATGGTAAGACACCCCGCTTGTACTTTAAAGAATTTTGAGCGATATTTCATTTCGAAACGTCATTTCAAGAATGTCTATATTTTTGTTTCATATAGACAATATCCATTATTCTTGACCATAAGCCTTAATTGATATATAATTCGTTTCTGATCATTTTCATACAATGTCAGATTTTCAAACAAGCCTTTTGCATTCATATTCATTCATTTCATAAACTTGTTTGAAAATACTTCAATGTCTAAAAATGCTCAAATCTTCATGATTATATTTTATGAGCATACATTCATCTGAAATTTGTATATGAGCTTTAAAAGCTAAAGTTAAATCATTATGAGTAACACGTACTTTTAGGATCATACATGGGTTCTTTGTGTTAGGACTTAAATGAACTTCTATGGATTCACGATTACCAGTGTTTCCTACCCAATAAGTTATCCAATAGTGATTGAGTGTGAGGAGTCTAAAAGAAATGAGTGTGGGATGTGTGACGAGGTAAAATGTAAATGAGAGTTTGGTTAGTAGTGAGTTTAATGATTAAAAAGAAAGAGGGTGTGAGATCAGAGTAAAAGAATATCAAACTCTGCACCAACTACTTTCTGAGCTGGGCAGCCACATTACTAGCGTTTCACAACTCTTTGGTGAACGTTATTGAAACAGGCAACTAGCCCATGCCAACTCTTGACTAAACCCCACCAGCTACTCATTTTCTTCTTAAAAAGAAAATGTTTCACATTTTCAAAGGGGACGCAACATATAATCTATCTGGTTTTCATTTGGAAAATCTGGATATTGAAAAAGAAGGAAGTTTGCCCCACCTTCGCACTTCAATCATGCACATTGAGTTTGTTTTTATCTACTGTTGTCTCAGTGGTTTACACTATGTTGAGCCTTAAAAAGCAATCATTTGTGCTTAGTTCTTTCTACACATGCACGAACACACAAAGAATTTGTTTCTTTGTCATAACATTCATAGAAATTGCCTTTGTGGTATTTCGATGATTGGATGGAAGCCCTGGGGGAGTGAACATCAAAAAGCTCCTTTATATTGTGTATTCATTACACACAGTGACTTTGTGTTACTGACAGGCATTTTAACTGATTCATCTGTTGATTCAGGGGTTACATGTTCTTATTTTGTCTGGATTTGCTAAGATCTAGATGAATACTTGGTTATGGATCAGAAAATCAGAGGCTTAGTTTGACATATTAGAATGGTCAACGACATTTCTTGGAAGAAAAGTTTTGATGATAAAGATGCTCAAATCATCAAAAAGGGGGAGATGATATCAAGAAATGTTAAAGTTTTGAAGTTTGGGGGAGATGGTATCAAGAAATGGTCAAAGACATTTTACCTGTTAGATGATTTTCAGAAATGTCCAAGTCAGAAAAGTTCAATTTGAAGATTTGGAGAAGATCAAAGAATTTCTGAAGATTTGCTGAAATTTTCTTTGAAGATTATTTGCTAAAGCAATTCGAGCTGATTCTGAAGATAGTTTCTTTCCAAAGACTGAAAGTATCTTGTGAAAGTTTTGGGGATATTGTTCATTGTTTGAAGATATTTTTGGAAAGAATACAGTCAAAGAAAAAGGGGAGTTTGTACTGACAGAGTTTAAGAGTGAAGATTAAAGAATTTCTGAAGATTTGCTGAAATTTTCTTTGAAGATTATTTGCTAAAGCAATTCGAGCTGATTCTGAAGATAGTTTCTTTCCAAAGACTGAAAGTATCTTGTGAATGTTTTGGGGAGATTGTTCATTGTTTGAAGATATTTTTGGAAATAATACAGTCAAAGAAAAAGGGGAGTTTGTACTGATAGAGTTTAAGAGTGAAGATTAAATTACTAGATCTTTTAACAGTGATCTTGAATCCAAAGGGGGAGATTGTTAGAGCATAAATATGTTGGATACAAGATCAAGAAGACAAAAGTCAAAGTTCAAGAAGTCAAAACTGAGAAAAGTTGTTGGGAACTGAAAGAATTGCTTAAGTACAGTTAATGCTGCTAGCACAACTTGGTTACTACTTCTGAAGTTAATGTTGCTGATACAGGTTAATGCTGCTAGTCAAGATTAATACTGCTAGAAGAAATTACTACTGCTAAGCAATTTTAGTACTGCTAGTAGTTAGTACTGCTGAACTTAATACTGCTCAAAGTATTAATGCTGCTAAAGACTTAGTGCTGCTTAAGAGATAATCAAGATTCGTGCAGATCAAGATTGAAGATTATGGAAAGCTTGAAGATAAAGATGGAAGATTATTTTGAAGATCTTTTATTATTTGTAATTATCTTTTATCTTCAGTATATATATAATAGTTTGTAATTGATAGAAAAAAAACTTTTAGAATTCTGAATTTTTGTTTTCTTAGAGAGAATCAACCTCCAGGCTTATAGTCCTAGTTCTAGAGAAGTAGAATTCGTATTGGTGAGCCTGTTCATCAATATTGAGGTTGTGTGTGAAATCTTGTAGCTTTATAACCATTCAATAAAGTTTACATGTTGTTATTCTGATTCACTGTTTCATTGATCTTTGAATATTAAAGTGTTATTCCGCAAACTCCTTTAATATTGTTTCTGAGTGTTTATTCTTGTTAAGAATTCAGATCCTGGCAAGTGGTATCAGAGCAAGTATTCTCAGAAATCTTATTCATCATGGAAAACACAGTCGAAACAAACAGTACTCTGGTCTCAAAGGTTCCAATGCTCAGATCTAATGAATTTGACATGTGGAAGATTAGAATCAAGCAATACATTCTCCTCACAGATTACTCCATGTGGGACATCATTGAGAATGGCCCATCTGATGCAGGAAAGATTGGTGAAGATGGAAAAAGAACCCCAGCAAATTCGGATGCAGAAAGAAAGACAAGGCAGACAGAGATGAAAGCCTTGAGCACACTGCTCTTGGCCATTCCCAATGAGTATCAACACCAATTCTGTAATTGCACTGATGCATAGATGCTTTGGAATGCTCTAGAAAAGAGATTCTCTGGTACCAAAAGTACCAAGAGAAATCAGAAGGCAATTTTGAAGCAACATTATGAAAACTTTATGTCAACTAAGAATGAGTCAATGACTCAAACTTTTGACAGGTTTAACAAGCTAATTGGTGAACTAGACACTATGGGAGTACAGATTGATCAAGATGATGTAAACAGAAAGTTCTTAAGGTCCCTTGGAGATGAATGGACCATGTACACTGTTTCATTCAGATAGAATGAATAATTGGAAGAGAAAGAACTTGATGATCTGTACAATGATCTTAGAGTATTTGAAGCTGAGGTAGAGGCAAAGAAGAAGCCTTTTGGATATGTTCATAATGCTGCACTCCTATCAGCATCAATTGATTCTACTGCTAACCCTGAATAAGTTAATGCTGCTAATGGAGCAAATCAAGAAAAAGGCACTGAATCTGTGTTTGAAGCCTTTCTTTCCAGCCATGAAAATTCCTCTTTAATCAATGATGATTTGGAACAACTTCATCCTGATGATCTTGAAGAGATGGATATTAAATGGCAGATGGCCATGCTTTCCATGCGAGTGAAGAAGTTCATAAAGAGGACTGGGAGGAACAACTTCTCCCAAAGAAGAGAAGATGGAGCAGGCTTTGATAAATCAAAGGTGGAGTGCTATAAATATCATCTGAAGGGACACTTTTCCAGGGAATGCAGAAGTGAAGTATCTCAAAACAACAACCACCAACAAGCACAGTCTGGAAGCTTCAATCACAACAGAAACTCTGCTCAAGCCCTTGTTTCTCAACAAGGAATGGGGTTTGACTGGAGTGATCAAGCAGAAGAGGCTATCCAAAATCAAGCTCTTATGGCAGAAGTATATGATCTCCCAACTGAGGTAAGTTCTAATCTCAGTTCTAAAACTTGCATAGACACTGTCAAAAGGTACAGGGATCACAACCAGAAGATGAGTGATGACCTTAAGAGGTTAGCAAAAGATATAAAAGACTATGTGAGAATTGTTGAGAGGTTTGAGGAACAGATTAAAGATTTTCAAGCCAATGAACTTCAACACTCATATGATACCAATTACTGGAAGTGGGAGAAAAAGGATCTAAAACTCCAACTGACCAAATCTAAAGAAGAGAGTGAAAAGTTGAGAGAGGAGCTAACCAAGGTTAAGCTTGACGTGGAAAAGTTTTCCAATGCTTCTAAAGCAATGGACTCTTTACTACAAACTCAGATTCATGACAAATTGAGAAGAGGAATTGGGTATATTACCACACCACCACCATACAACAACAACTACATTCCTCCTACTTCAGATTTGCTAGAAACCAAAGATAGGAAGGACTTGCCTGAGGGAGCCACTGAGATAGATCACTTAGATGAGGTAGTTGTTGAGGACAAGACTGAGAAAGAGGTTGGTAAGAGTAAGGAGAACAATGTGAGTGGTGAGATTCCCCTAGAGAATCACATCATTACCAATGAGGGGTGTGGAAGGATTTGGGTCAAATCAAAGGACATAGAGAAGACATAGGGAAAGTCTGGTAAGGTCCATTACAAACAGACCACAGTTGTGAATCCAGTTCCTTGCAAACAGTGTGCATGCAAGAAATCTGAGCCCCTAAAACATGATAAAAAGAGGGGAAATCAAACAAACTGGAATAATCAGTGGGCACAAAAACAAGGGATTGATTTGAGTAAAATCAATAGACCAAAGCCTTGTTTTATCTGTGGAAAATTGAATCATCTTGCCAAATACTGTTATTTCAATCCTATAAACCAAAGGATGAATTTTCAAAGATCTATGTAAAAACCCTTGGGTTATAGGAAGAAGGAAATGAACCATGTGGCTAAGAAATCTGTTAAATCTAAAAGCCACATGAAGAAAAAGACTGTTAAAGAAAGTGTCAATATGTGGGTTCCTAAAAGCACTAAAACTGTTAGTACTGCTATCCCAAATAGTACTGCTGACAATGATAGTGCTGCTAGAAGCAATAATACTGCTAACTCTATTAGTGCTTCTAACAAGGGCAGTACTGCTAAACCTGTTAGTGTTGCTAACTCTGTTAGTACTTCTAAAGTTAGTACTGCTCCTAGTGTTTGTGCTGCTAGACCAATCATATTGACAAAGTACTCCAATAAAGAGTGCTCTGATTTCAAAAAACTCATCAAAAAGGAATGTAAGTACTTTGATGAGAAAGGGAGACCCAAGACCACTTTGGCTTGGGTTCCCAATCAATACTAATTGTTTAATCTTATGTGCAGGGCAACCGGCAGCTCAAGGGGAAGAGCATCTGGCATGTTGATAGTGGTTGTTGTAGGCACATGACAGGGAACATGTCATGCCTCAAGAATTTCAAGAAAATTGATGGTGGGCATGTTGCCTTTGGTAATACTCCAGATGGAGGTAAGATAATTGGTAAGGGGGATGTAACCAAAGGTAAAATGACCTTTGAAGATGTATTCTATGTTGAGCAGTTAAGGTACAACCTGTTAAGTGTATCACAGGTTTGTGACAAACAGCATAGTATATTATTTACTGATTCTGAATGCATTATCCTTGCTCCTGGATTCAAGGTAGTTAATGAAAAGATGATACTACTAAGAACTCCCAGAAAGGATAATGTATATTGCTTAGATATGGAAAATGTTTCAACTGATTCATCCCTAAATTGTCTTGTTTCAAAAGCTTCTTTGGATGAATCATCACTTTGGCACAGAAGGACGTGTCACATGAACTTTAAAACAATGAATAAAATTGTTAAAAACAACCTTGTAAGAGGTTTACCTTCCAAAGTCTTTTCATGTGATGATCATTGTGTTGCCTGTCTCAAAGGCAAACAACACAAAACTTCTCATAAGTCCAAAAAGTTGAACACTATCTCTAACTCTCTTCAGTTGTTACATATGGATCTGTTTGGTCCTACAAATGTTATGAGTATAGGTAAGAAATCATACTGCCTAGTTATTGTTGATGATTACTCTAGATTTACTTGGGTATATTTTCTAAGGACTAAGGATGAGACAAGTGGACTGATCAAATCCTTTATTCTAAGAATTGAAAACCAAACAAATCAAAAGGTAAAAGTCATTAGGTCAGATAATGGTACTGAATTTAAAAATCATGACCTAAAAACCTTTTGTGAGGAAAAAGGAATTGAGAGGCAATACAGTGCTCCTAGGACTCCACAACAAAATGGTGTTGCTGAGAGAAGGAATAGGACATTGATTGAGGCTGCTAGATCTCTGTTAGCTGATTCCAAACTACCAATTACTTTCTGGGCTGAAGCAGTATATGTCCAAAACAGAGTTCTAGTAGTCAAGCCTAACAACAAGACACCATATGAGCTTTTAAATAAAAGAAAACCATTTATTGGATTTTTCAAACCTTTTGGGTGTCCTTGTACCATTCTCAATACCAAAACTCACTTAGGAAAGTTTGATAGCAAGACAGATGATGGTTTTCTTGTTGGTTACTCATCTCAGAGTAAGGCTTACAGAGTTTTTAATACTTCTTCTAGAATAATTTAAGAAAGTGACAATGTCAAATGCAATGAGAACACACCAAATCCTATTGGGTCTGGTCCTCAGTGGTTATTTGTCATTGATTCACTAACTAACTCTTTGGGTTTATGTAGTGATTATCATGCAGGTTCAGGAAGTGGAGGATCAGGGGATGAACAAGTACAAGTACAAGACATTATTCCTTAGTCTGTGATCTTTCCCATACCTACAATAGAGCCTGTTGATGTCTGTGCAAAGGAAATTATGACTGAACTGATTCAGAGTGAAGAAGAAGGAAAAGATGAGGAGAATCAAGGGCATGAAGAGCCAGAAGCAGCTGATGAGATCCCCTCAGCTGGCTTAAATGATTCCAATCTAGATTTGGGAATCAATGAAGAACTTAGTCATCATACTAGAACTCAAAAGAACCATCCTCCAGAGCTGGTCATAGGAGACATCTCTTCTCCTATGATAACAAGGAATCAAAGCAGACTTCAAGAGCTGCAGGATCAGCAACATACAGTACTCTCTTGCTTTCTATCTCAGATTGAGCCTAAGAAGGTTTATGATGCAATGAAAGATTCCAGTTGGATAGAAGCTATGCAAGAAGAATTACTGCAGTTCAAATTGCAAGAAGTTTGGGACTTGGTGGACCTTCCAAAAGGTCATAGAGCTATTGGCACCAAGTGGATTTTCAGGAATAAAAAGGATCAGAGAGGAATTTTGATCAGGAACAAAGCAAGGCTTGTGGCACAAGGGTACACTCAAGAAGAAGGCATTGACTATGAAGAAGTATTTGCTCCAGTGGCAAGGGTAGAGGCAATTAGGCTATTTCTAGCCTATGCCTCATACATGAAGTTCAAGGTATACCAAATGGATGTGAATAGTGCCTTTCTTTATGATACAATTGATGAAGAAGTATATGTCTGTCAGCCCCCTGGATTTGAAAATCCATCATATCCAGACAGAGTATACAAACTGAAGAAAGCACTGTATGGTCTTCATCAAACCCCCAGAGCATGGTATGATACACTGTCTACTTATCTCTTGGAGAATGGGTTTGAAAGAGGAATAATTGACAAGACCCTCTTCATTAAAAGAAGTAAGAAGGACATCCTATTGGTTCAGATTTATGTGGATGATATCATCTTTGGATCCACAAAATATCAGATGTGTAGAGACTTTGAAAAGTTGATGCACAAGAGCTTTAAAATAAGTTCAATGGGTGAACTTACCTTCTTCCTTAGGCTTCAAGTGAAACAGAAGAAAGATGGGATCTTCATAAGCCAATCAAAATATGTGAAAGACATCCTGGATAAGTATGGTTTAACAGACTCAAAGCCAGCAAGCACACCTATGGAGACTCATAAACAGATCACTGCTGATCTTGAGGGGGAGGATATTGATGTCCATCTATATAGATCAATGATTGGATCTCTTATGTATCTCACAGCCTCAAGACCAGACATCATGTTTCCAGTGTGTTTGTGTGCCAGATTCCAAGTCAAGCCCAAGCAATCACATCTTCAAGCTGTTAAAAGGATTTTCAGATACTTAAGAGGGCAACCTAGATTAGGTCTCTGGTATCCGTATGAATCCAACTTTGACTTGATTGCATATTCAGACAGTGACTTGGGAGGTGCTAACATGGACAGAAAGTCTACTTCAAGTGGATGTCAACTTTTTGGTGCAAGACTAGTATCTTGGCAGTGTAAGAAGCAAACCACTGAATGTAAATTTTGAAACAACTAAACATATAAAATTTTAAATACTAAACAAATTATATTCTACAGAGTAAAATATTACAAGTTTATCAATCATTTGAAATCAAACATATGTTGTTGGATACAAGAACAAGTTTCATTGCATATCAAGTTAAAACATGTTCAGTTTTCAAAAACTTCCATCAATCTATTCAGTGTGCTCACATGCGAATCTTCGATTAGCTTCAAGAAAATGCAATTCTAAAAATATTATAGAGAACTTTGCATGTACTGACACTAATTCATCAAAAATTAAGACTTTCACAAATTTACAGGTTTATTACAACTCAAACATATCACCAAGTATCATGAGATGTGTGCTCATTGGCATCTTTTTAGCATTGTGCTCATTGGCATCTTAACATGAGTGTGCTCTTTGGCATCTTTTAAGCGCGTGCACTTTGGCATCTTTTGATCAAAAAGGTTATTAAGTAAAGAACATGCCGTAAACGTAACTTTCTATCTGACCCTATTACAGGATTTGGGTCAGCCACTCCCAGACCAGTTGGCCTTAGGGGACTACGTGTCAAGCACCCCTTGGAACTTACTTTCCCAGATCAGAAAGGCTACATCGACATATCCTAAACCCATTCATACCAGTAAAACATGACTTTCGATCTGATTCTATAGAAGGATTTCTGTTCGATCACTCCCAGACCAATTGACCTTAGGGGACCAAATGACAAGCATCCCGAGGAACTTACTTTCCCAAACCAGAAAGGTCACAGGTACAAACTTTCAAACTTAGAGATTTCTGTATTTTAAGAAATTAATATTCATCTCAATCACTCAGATCAACGTCTAAATGCTTAGCCCATATTTTCATTCCGATCTATAATTCTGATCATTTAGGTAGTCTAAGCAAAGTAAACTATAAAAAATTCCGACTCACATATCTTTAAAGCAATAATAAAAGTTTCAAACATGTTGCTGACTTTTCAACTTTTGTAAGACTTGAAATTTGACCATATAAAAACTTTAATATAAACAAAAGAACTTGAAAATTTATCCTAGACACATATTTTATTCAAAAGAAAGAAAAAATGTAAAACTTTACTTTATAGAATAAAATTTGTAAAGATTTAAACTTTGAATAAATGTTTAGTTGGAACAAAATAAAATTCAACTATTTCATCTTTTACATTAAAGAAATTAAATTTGTGTCTCATATTAAAAAAAATTTGGGTAATACAAATTCATGAGTTAGATAAACAAGCTCAGATTCTTGAAACATTGAGAAAAACTGGAATACCATCATTATCAGAGATAAATGCAGCGGAAATAAAATTGATGTACTCACAGTATCTCATTTAGTCAGAAGCTTAAATCATTGAAGAACGAGTTCTAAACTGTTGTGTTTAGAAGTCGAGTCTATGAAGTACGGGTCCTGAGCTGAATTACTCAGAAGCCAAAATTCCCTTACTCCCCCTTAACATGTGATGCCTGCAACTTTGAATCAGATAAATATTTGGGAACGCACTTGAATTTGGGACCGTGTTTGTTAGTTGCAGTTCTTATGGGGAAATAATGAGCAGATTTGAAATTTAAAGCACGAGGAATATGATCAGAGAAATAATCACAACTATCAGAAGATAAAGCATGATCATCTGAACTAGAATCAGAAGACGAATATGAGACATTTTTGGAAATTTGAAACATTTGCTTTATAGAGTATTTTGAAACTTTATTACAAATAGCAAATGAATCACTATTATAAAATTTGTCTACACATCGATCTCCATCAAACATAGAATCAGTTGATGTCCGCCTAGCTCTCCAGATCTGCTTCTTTGACTGGCTCATAGTCCTATCTGAAATAATAGTATCGGAAGAATTAGAACAGTTAGATATAACTTTATCTCGTTTCTTCGACTTCTTTGACCTTCTTCTTTTACGCTTAGGTTTATAATATTGATCATTGAGCGTAAAAGAATCATGAAGAATTTTAGACGAAATATTTAAATCAGAAGAAATAAATTTATCCAAGCAACCAATCTGATCAACTAATAAATTTGAATTCACCTCGGAGTCTGAATTATTTTGAGAAAGGATTTTAAAATTTGAGACTTCCTTTTTATTTTCCTTAGAATCAGAAGATAGGCTAGAAATAGAATCTGATTTTTGAGAAAATAAAATTTCTTTAAGACTAGAAGTCATAAAAGAAAGAATAATGTCAGATTCAATTTTCTTCAAAATATTTTGATCTTCTATCTGATCTTCAAGATCTATGATTTTTTCTTCTAATATTAACGGAGGAGTATATTTCTTCGAATCATAAATGATTGGAGAAATATTTTCCTTATCAGAATCAGGGGCATAAGAAGGAATAAAATCATTAGACACTGAAGATTTAACAGAAGATATATTATTTAAAACTCTTCTTCCTCTTCTTGATTTTTCCGGAAAATATTTGGCATTTTCGGACGTATAAACAAAAGGAATTTCATTTTTCTTTTTATATATTCTTTTCTCATTTTCCATTTCTAACACTTGCTTCTCATTCATCCAATCAATCTTAAATTGAGGAGCATAATGAGCAAGAGTCAGATAATCGTATTTATATAAAGTTGGGGATTTTTCAATCGCATTGTTTAAACAATGAGGATTTTCAAAACCAAGTCTCCACCTTTGTTTTAAAGCCTCTTCACTCCTCGGTTTGTTCATATAAATTGTTTGTTCAGATTGGTCTCTTCGATAAAGCTTTTCTTCTAACTTATTTATTTTATCTAAAAATTCATCTTTTAAATTAGTCATAGCCGTCAAAGATTCAAGATAAGTCTTATTTGAATTTTCCAAATCATCTAATTTCTTTTGAAAGATGTTTTTAGTATTTTCTAAAATGGATTTTTCATCTTTCAAAGAAATTCAGTTTGTCAATCAAATCTGACTTTTCAGAATTTAGATTCTTTTCAGATAAAATCTTTGAACACAAATCAGATAAAGCAGTTATCATAATATCAAACTGAGAGGTAATAAATTTGTAATCAAATTCAGAGTATACCTCATCAGCATCAGAATCAGAATCATCTGACTGATCATCTCCGATCAAGCACATCTGAGCGATCTCGACGTTTGATGCTTCATCATCGGAATAATCCAGCCAGAATTCTTCCTCGGCTAGCAAAGCTAATCCACTTTCTCTTTTCTCAGCCAACTCCAATTTCCTTCGGTAATAAGTTGAGTTCTTAATCTTCTTTGCTCTACACTTCTTTGAGATGTGACCCGGCTTTCCACAGTTGTAGCAAGCAACAGTCTTTGGCTCGGGTACTTTTACTTTAGGACCGGAATAGAAACGAGAAGAGTTGGAACCCGATCTAGGTTGGAACTTCTTCTGATAGTGTTGGGAGAGAAGAATCATAGCTTTCTGTAAGGCCTCTCCATCGTCATCAGTTGACCTGGTGTAAGCGTTATCAGACAACGCTTGTTCATTCAGTTGCTTCGTGAGAAGAGCAACCGGATCAACTGTTTTCTTGTTCTTTTTATCCAGTTTGGCCTTCTTTTCCAGTACTAAACTCTCATCAGTCAGCAAAATCTCATACAGTTCTTGAATCTGCATTGTTGAGATCCTAACATCGTTCCTCATTCTATGACATGCTTTATTCCACTCAGGCTGTAAAGCGTTCAGAAACTTCAAGTTAGCCTCCAATTTAGTCTTGGTAACTTTAATCTTGTAAAGATCATTGATAACAGCCCAGAATCGATCAAACACACTCTTCAAACTTTCCCCATCCTTTGCCTGAAACTTTTCAAAGTTGTTCATGTATCTGGTCTGTCGTAACTGAGTAGACATTGCAGAACCAAGCATAATCTTCTCAAGTTGTGTCCACATCAGCATAGGGTTATATTTAAAGCAATCGATTATGTTATAGATGGAGTTGGGAAGAGCAAGAATCAGATTTGATTTAGCCTGACTGTCTGCTTTATATCTTGATAGCTCTTTTTCCTCATATTCACTTAAAGGTGTTTCAACTGCTGTAGCTGGAGTAGTTGCAGTAGCTGGAATCACTTTCATTTTCCTCACCATAGGACCCTCATACAGAGATTTCATCATATTATCCCCATTAGGTTGCCTTTCAATAAAGTTGATAAACCGATCCTACCACTGTTCGAATTCGTTCTCATTGATTAGTACTGGTGGACGAGTATCAGACCCCAAAGACATCATGAGGTCATTCTTGTAGATCTGTGCTTGCAAAGACATCTTGATAAAATAATCAACTTGAAGTGAATGACCGTCCCAAACTATATATCAGAAAATCAAAAATCAGATTGAATTGAAAATTTTCAAAAAAAAAATTGTGGGTCACACTAGAAACTTGGTGCCTTGAGGAACGCAAGGTGGAACTTTGCGGGTCACACTAGAAACGCAAAGTAAACTTTGCGGGTCTAACTAGAAACGCAAAGTGAAGCTTTGCGGGTCTAACTAGAAACGCAAAGTGAACTTTGCGCGTGTAGTAAGATCTGAGAACCTGACTTTGCGTGTGACACTTAAGACGCACAATGAACTTTGCGGGTCTAATGTTAACCGAAAATAAAAAGTATGATGAATGAGGCGGAAAGCATAAGAATGAAACGCAAAGTTGTAAGAACAAACGCAAACCGCAGAAACTCAAGAAAAACTAGCAAAATCAAACGAAAACAAGAAATTTATGGAAGAAAAGCATACTCTGAGTTTCGAAAACAACTTTAAAACACCTTTCAACAAACAAATTCGATTAAAACACAATAAAACTAAAAAATCAATGATGAAACAGTAAGCAGACCGAGTTTTTCCAGAAAATCATAAAAACACAAAATCGATGATTTAAAACCGTTTTTCTTGCAAAATAGTATGAATCAACAACGATCTTCTATCAAAAACGAAACTAAAGACACAAAATTCAAAGCAATTCAATCACAAACACATCCGAATTTGATGAGAAATCAAGAAAACGAGATTTTCTTGAAAAATTCAAGAAAATCGATCAAATTTTCGATTTCGATCACTAATTCAGATTCAGTAAAACAATCTCTCAATTCTCTCAAGATCTAGCAAGCTCTGATACCAATTGAGAGTCCAAGAATCTCTAAATCCTTTAGAGAGAGAAAGTAGAGAGAGAGAACTTTGGAGCGCAAAGTAAGAATTCTATTGAATAGTGTGTGAAACTTACAAGACACAAAGACCAAAGGGACTTAAATACCCTTGGTCAGATACAACACTGAAAAGACTCTAAACACAGTATTTGACCAAACCCTATAAATACAATGATTACTATAAAATCAGACCTAACAATATCCATCTTCGAACTTTAATCAGACATGTTAAGCGACTTAGCGAAGCTTCTTGACTAAAAAAAAAATTCTTCTCAGCATCTTTCAATTTATATTGTCTTTGCTGCCTTGACAAGACTTGACCTGTTTGAAATAAGTTTGAAAGAACAATCGGTTCATCAGCTTGTGCTCTAAACGACACACCTCTTTCAAATGTACTTGAATGAACACTGGTGGTCGAAGCTAGAACAGCAAAAGAACTAATATAGCTGAGAAAATATAGAATCTTGAGCGAATCTTGAGCAGCAGATAAACGTTTGAACTCTTTCTCTCTTTAACTTCTCCTTAACTTCTCCCCCTCATGACCTTGATGATCTGGATCAACTTGGTCATGCCTACTTTGGAGACGAGACAGCTTTAGATCTGCAAAAAAAAACAGAATAAAGGAGAAAAAGGGAAGGTTTGCACTACATATTGGTGGCGCAAACTTAGTTTTGCGCTAGCTGAAGGACGCGCAAAGTTGAGTTTTGCGCTACCAACTGTTGGCGCAAATATGACTTGAAATCTGAAAATTTTCACCTGTTAAGCTCTTTGACTCCCCCTACACAAATGCACTAAATATGACAATTCAAGTTAGCATTCATATAGAAAATCAGATACTCCCCCTCGAAATGAGATATGATCTTTCAGAATATTCTCCTTATTCACTCCCCCTCGAAAAATGCACAAACCAATTTACAGAGATATGAATACACAAACATAACAACATCAGTGTAAACAGAAAAATATACTGAATATAAATTTTGAAACAACTAAACATATAAAATTTTAAACACTATACAAATTAAATTCTACTTAGTAAAATATCACAGATTAATCCATCAAATGAAATCAAGTGTATGTTGTTTGATATAGATACAAGTTTCATTGCATATCATGTTAAGACATGTTCAGTTTCAAAAACATTCATCAATCTATTCAGTGTGCTAGCATGCGAACTTCGATTAGCATCAAGAAAATGCAATTCTAAAAATATAATAGTGAACTTTGCCTTTACTCACACTAAGCTGTCAAGAATTAAGACTTTCACAAATTTATAGGTTTATCGCAACTCAAACATATCACCAAGTATCATGAGATGTGTGCTCATTGGCATCTTTTAGCATTGTGCACATTGGCATCTTCACATGAGTGTGCTCTTTGGCATCTTTTAAGCTTGTGCACATTGGCATCTTTTAATCAAGAAGTTTGGTAAGTAAAGAACATGTCGTAAATGTAACTTTCTATCTAATCCTATTGCAGGATTTGGGTCAGCCGCTCCCAGACCAGTTGGCCTTAGGGGACTAGGTGTCAAGCACCCGTTGGAACTTACTCTCCCAGATCAGAAAGGCTACATCGACACATCCTAAACCCATTCATACCAATAGAACATGACTTTCGATCTGATTATATAGAAGGATTTGGGTTCGATCACTCCCGGACTTTGTTATTATCATGTCTCAAAAATAAACAATTTTTCGGTGGTAATAAACCCCGTTTGAAATTCAAAGATTGTTGAGCGTTACTTCATTCAAAGTGTTTCTTTCAAGAATGTCTATATTTGATTCATATAGACAACATCCAATTTTTCATGACCTAATATTTTATTAATAAACCATTCATATTTGATCTTTTCATACATTGTCAGATTCTCAAAACATATCTATTGATTTCACTTCGTTCATTCAATTTCTTTGTTTTGAGAGAATCTTCTACGTTTAAAATGCTCAAATCTTCATGACTATCTTATTGAGCATATATTTGTTTGACATATGTGCTTTAACTGTCGAAGTTAAATCTTTTAGCAACATTTTCTTTAGGAAAAAATACATGGGATCAATGTGTGAGCTTAATTGAACTTCTATGGATTCACGATAACTAGTGTTTCCTACCCAATAAGTTATCCTTCAGTGATTGAGAGAGGAGGGGTCAATATTATAGTGTAGGTGTGTGTTGAGATAAAATGACAAGAGAGGTTGGTTAGAAGTGATCTTAAATGTTTAAAAAGAAAGAGGGTGTGAGAACAAAGTTAAAAGAATATGAAAACTCTGCACCAACCAGTTTCTGAGTCGGGCAGACACATTACTGATTGTTTCACAATTCTTTCGTCAAAATCATTGAAATAGGCAGTGAGCCCATCCTAATTGTTGCTTTAAACCCACCAGCTACTTATGTTTTTCTTAACAAGAAGATGTTTCAATTTTCTTAGGGAAGCAACACATACGTACTCTATCTCATCTTCATTTGGAAGATGTGGATATTTAAAAAGAAGGAAAGTTGCCCCACCTTCGACTTTCATTCATGCACTTTGAGTCCATGTATTACTATTGTTATCTCAATGGTTTACACATTTTGAGCCTATTGTAAAGCAAAATGCTTAAATTCTTTCATACACAAGCACGAACGCACAGAAATTTTGTTTTTCTGTCGGAACGTTCATAGAATTACCTTGTGTTTTCGATGATTGAATGGAAGACCTAGGGAGTGATCATAAATAAAACTCCTTGTACAGTACATTCGTTGTACTAAGTGGCTTCCTGCTGCTTACATGCATCTTAACTGATTCATTTGTTGATTAAGGTTTTCACTCTTATTTGTCTGAATTTGAAAAGATTCGGATGAATACATTATGAATTGACGAATGGTTCAGATGTTCGTTTGGAAAGATCAGTTGGTTAGAGAGTGAAATAGTACATTTCTTGAGGGAAGTTTTGATGATTTCTTTGCTCTACATCATCAAAAAGGGGGAGAAAATAAAGAAATGGATAAGAAGTTATGGGAGAAAGATTCAAGAAATGAGAAAGATATTGTGAATAAAGTTCAAGTTTTCAAGAATGTTCAAGAAATTTTCTTTGACGATTATTTTGGAAGGAGAAAAGTGAGCTATAGCTGAAGATAATTTCTTTGCTAGAGATGATGTTTTTTTTATCAAAGTCTTAAGGAGAGAATATTAAAGATCACAAGAAGGGGAAAGTGAAGATTATCAATTTTCATCTTAATAAAGGGAGAATGTTGATTGTCTGAGAAAATCAATTTTTGTCCAAAAGGGGGAGAATGTTCTTGAAAGGGGGAGAACGTGCTTTCAAGATGAAATTCATTTGACGATAAGTGCAAGTTTATCCAAAGGGGGAGATCACTTGTTTCTGAATCAAAGGGGGATAATTTATTTTTGAAGATGACCTTGAATCCAAATGGGGAGAATGTTAGAGCACATATTGTTGTCTTCAAGATCATCTAGATTGAAAGTCAAATGCCCAAGTCAAAGCCTTCAAATGAAAAATCAAAGTCATCAAGTGAAAAGTCAAAGTCAATCAAAGTCTAGCTTGTTTGTTTTGTTTGTGTGTTCCTTGTATTGTGTCTAGGTATAAATACCTTTGTCGTTGTAATGATTGAATAGAGAGCTTATTTAAGAAGAGCATATTGTATATCTTAGTGAGAGAAAGTTGAGAGAGAGAGAGAGAGAGTGATTGTAATGTGAATTTCAAAGATCAATGAACATTGAGATTTGATTGAGAAATCATTGTTCATCTTGATAATCTTGCATCAACTGGGAATAACAAACTCTCTAAGCTCTACGTATCGATGCGGATTTCTGACTCAGAAAATTTCACACTCCTCAAGATGCGAATTCTACACTTTTCGCATACAATGATATGCGAAAAGTTCCCTTAGAAAATTCAGAATCCACATTTCGTACGCTGAGTCGTGCGAAATCCTACTTTTCGTACACTAAGATATGCGAAATTCTCACTTTTCTCACGAAGTGCGATGCGAAATATGTCCTTAACTTTTTCCAATCACCCAATATTGTGTGAAACCCTCAAGATCATGTGAGGTCTTCACTGATTATATGAATTTCTCAGATCTCGGCCCAAAACTTCAAAATTCAACCAAAATTCGACTCAATCCTTCAAATTAGTCCTTGCAACTTTGGCAATTTGATCTCGAATACAACCTAAACACTTTACAATTGATCGATTACAAACAATTTAGCAAGAATTACAATATGATCTTAAGAACAGTTCATGAAAAACTTTCGAACCAAAACTACATCAAAATCAAAATTCACACAATTCTGTTGTGAATTTGACGAAGTAAAACAAATCATAGATATTCTAAATCATAACGTGAGTACAATGAAATAGGATTTACAAACAAAATAGCACAAAAACAAGAAATTGATTCTGAAACAGATATGTGTGCGAGTTCTTGAGTTCGATTACAAATCCACAGATCATTTATTGAGATTCTCTGATTTCGTGCTTGCTCTAATACCAATTGTTATTCCCAGATGTGTGCAAATCAATCAAGAACAACAAGATATTCAATCATAATTGCCATATGTATTAATCTTGAATTCATAAATTACAATAGTATGAAATACTCTCTCTCAATAATATTTCTATCTCTACACTATAATCTTTCTTAAGTGTTATCTTTTTTTTTTTCAGGATTACAAAGAAGAAAACAACTTTTATACCTACAAGTAATAAGGAACAAAACAAACAAAAACAAACTAATACATTGACTTTTAGATAATTACTTTGACTTTGACTTTCTTTTAACATCTTTTTACTTTGACTTTGCAAAGAGAGGCTTTTGACTTGAGCTTTGACTGTTAATTCCCATGATATTTGATCCAACATATTTGTGCACTAACAACTTATTTCTATCTGTAATATTGTCATTTGAACATTCGATCACTCCTTCTAAAGGACGACATCCCTATTTGACGTCCATAGTGCACTTGACGATCTCTGCTATCGTCCACAGTTTTTACCCTCGACGGTGTTTTCCGTGTCACCAAAGTCTTTGTCTCTTATTTGCTTTTATTTCCTTTCGTACGATTTGTCGATCGATAGCTTACTTTAGTTGTTAAAGCTCCACACCGACCTTAGATCTTCCTTTGGATGATTTTTGGCATTAACAGTTTGGCATCCATCGTGGGACCCTAGCTAGAGTAAAATCCTCGAAAAAAATGCGCCTTACTAACAGTTTTAGTGCAACTTTTTTTACTACCAGGATCATGGAAGCTCAGGGAACTCAACCCCACATCATCGTTCAAATGCGAATGGAACTTGATGATGCTCGCAGTCGCATTAACTATCTGGATGAGCAGAATCGCTGAGCAGCTGAAGAACTTTCAGCAACGAGGAATCAATATGTGGGAAACCAATTGGGGCCTCAGTATGGTCCAAGCCCACCTTTTTACATGCCTTTTTGCAGGTTTTCAACCTCCATTGCCTCCATACCCCAGGCCGATGCAAGGTACTGGAGCAACCACAGGAGTCGCCACTTTCTCTATCCCGATGATTCCAATGATGCCACCACCAACGACACCATTTCCATCGATGTCAATGTCTCCCTTGCACGCACAAATCAATGGTGACGCTAGAGAGAAATCACATTTAAACGGGTTTTCTCCAAATGCAAGTGTCACATTTCAAGACTCTGGATTTATACCAGTTTCACTCCCCACGAGCAACGGTTTCAATCTGGATGATCCTGTTGCACGATGACTGAAGCCATTAGAATAAGAGAATAAGAAGATGTTGCCGCTACTCACAAAGCTTCCAGGGGCTGCTATGCCTGTAGACGTTGAATCAAGGACCGGATTTCAAGCATCACCTTTCATCGACGAAATCTCCATGGTCGACGTTCCAAAAAAGTATAACATTCTGACGTTCACTCCGAAGTACTCCAGAATTAGTGATCCGGCCAAGCATATCGCACAGTATAAATAGTTGATATGGACTGTCTCGATACCTCATCAGTATCAGCAGGTCTGCATGTGCAAAAGCTTTGGTGCGACTCTCATGGGTGCTTCACTTCAATGGTTGATTAACTTGCGACCTAAGTCTATCAGTAATTTCGCAGAGCTAGTCAACCAATTCTTTCAATAGTTTGCTAGCAATCGTAAGATGGAAAAGCAGACTAGCGACCTCTATTAAAACATTCAGAAGACAGAAGAGTCGGTTCGAAACTAATTCAATCGCTTCAATTCTGAGATGGTCAGCATACGAAATTGTGACTTCCGGACTGCGATCGAGGCTTACAAGCGAGGTCTTGACGACAGCTCAAACCTATATATGGATTAGACAAAATATCCACCAGAAAACTTCGAAGATGTTCGAGCCCGGATACTAGCCTACATGCGGGTCGAAGATGATGTGGCCTCCCGTCGCAAACACTCCAATGATAAGAAAGCATTGAGCGTCAAGAAGTCGGACTTCAATGCTAGATCAACCTCCAAGGTCGAGGTCCAAAGAAATCTCGAACGTGAGATTTGACAAAAAGAAGAATGCACTAGCGAATAAGTTCCCCCAATATCCTAAGATTTCTTCTTACAAATTCAGTAGAACATATAAAGAGGTGGTCAAAGGCCTAAAGAACGTCCAGACCAACGTCAAGTGGCCTCCAAAAAGTGAAAGAGATGACGCCAAGAAAGACAAATGACGCCAAGAAAGACAAATCCGAATGGTGCGACTTTCATAGCAACCATGGCCACGTAACGGACGACTACATCGCCTTAAGATGAGAATTGGCTTGGCTCGTACCAAAAGGCCACCTGCAAGACTTGCTAGGAGAAAACATTCGGTCGGATTTACCAGAACATGCAAAAGTCGTTAATTGCGTGACTGGAGGTTCCGATATCTATGGATTAACTTACTTGACAGCCACGGGACATGCTAGTCGAGGACCGGAAGAACTTCTCGTCTCACGATCGTCGCGACCAAAACATAAACTGGAGTTGGAGGCTATGCCTATAACCTTCGATCAAGAACATCTCAACGAACAATGGCAAAAACTCATGATGGCTTAATCATTCAGCTTGCAATCAGGAACTGCTTGAGTAAAAGAATCCTGGTCGACGGAGGAAGTTTTGCCAATATTTTTTTCCTTAGAACGATCAATGCTATGGGAATTGACAAGTCAGAAATCGTTAGACGTTCGACGGTCCTTGTGGGCTTTAAGGCGACATGGCTAACACCATCGAGGAAATTACTTTCCCATTATTCGCTAAAGGGGTCAACAAGCAGACCAAATTCAACGTCATAGACTGCTCGTCAGCATACAATATTATCCTAGGGCGACCTTAGATTCATGATATGAAAGTTGTTCCATCGACATATCATCAAACGATCAAGTTCCACATGCCCTGGGGTGTCCAAGAAGTTAAAAGCGAGCAAAAGATCGCGCGAGATTACTACAAAGTTACGATGAGGCCTCGAAAGCAGAGTATCTAGAAATTACAGAACTAGGTCGATCCTGACTCCATTGACGACTAGCGACTGGAAGAAGTTGTCTTGGATAAGCATAAACTTGACAGGGTCATTTTCATAGGTACGTCTCTCGACCCTTCCTTAAAAGAATCATTGATTTCTTTTTTGTAGAGTAATGTCGACTGTTTTTCCAGGACGCACGAGGATATGGTTGGCATCGACCCTGAGGTCATCTCACATCGACTCAACGTCGATCCATCATTTAAGCCAGTCAAACAAAAGCGACGCAAATTCGTTCCTGAGCGAAACAAAGTAATCAATGAAGAAGTCGACAATCTACTCAAGACTGGAAAAATTCAGGAAGTAAAATATCCCAAATGGTTAGCAAATGTCATGGTCGTACAGAAGAAGAACGGTAAGTGAAGAGTATGTATCGATTTCAACGATCTCAACAAGGCTTGTCCTAAAGACCCATTCCTATTACCCCACATTGATGTTATCGTCGACGCAACTGCCGGACATGAACTCTTAACGTTCATAGACGGATATTCAGGATACATCAAATCCTTATGCATCGCGACGACCAAGAGAAGACGATGTTCATGACAGACAAATGGATTTACTGTTATAAGTTCATGCCTTTCGGTCTCGAGAATGCAGGATCAACATACCAGCGACTGGTCAACAGGATGTTCAAAGAGCGTCTCGGCGACACAATGGAAGTATACATCGACGATATGTTAGTGAAATCAAAATAGGAGATCGATCATATCGGTCATCTGAAACAATCATTCGACATTCTCAAGAAGTATCATATAAAGCTCAATCCAACGAAATGCTCATTCGGAGTAAGTGCAGGGAAATTCCTATGATACATGGTCACCTGTCATGGGATCGAGGCCAATCCCGACCAGATAAAGGCGATCATGGACATTAAGTCCCCACATAATATTAAAGAGGTCCAACGACTTACTAGACGAATAGCGGCATTAAACAGGGTTATCTCTCGATCTTCAGATAAATGCCATCTATTTTATAATGTTTTGATAAAAAACAGGGGCTTTGAATGGACGAGCGACCGCGAAAATGCGCTCCAAAAACTTGAGGAGTACATGGCGTCGTCACCTTTACTGTCGAAGCCTGAAGACTACGAGGTCCTCTAGATTTATCTAGAAGTTAAAACGACCGATGTAAGTGTCGTCTTAATCCAAGAGGACGAAAAGCAACAACTTCCCATCTATTACGTAAGTAAGTCACTTCTCGACGCCAAAACCAGGTATTCCTCTATGGAAAAACTTTTGTTGGCCTTAATTATAGCGGCAAAAAAGTTACGTCATTATTTCGAGTCATATCCTATAACTGTTGTGACTAACTTTCCTCTTAAGTTTGTCTTGAGGAAACCCGAGTTGACATGTCGATTGAAAAAATGGAGCATCTACCTTAGTAGTTACGAAATTGAATACAAACCCAGGACTGCCATCAAATCGCAAGCTTTGGCCGATTTCGTCGCCTATTTCAGCCTAGAATTGGATGTACCGACGAAACATGTAGCCACTCTCGACGATGCAACCTAGAATTTACATGCCGACGGATCATCCAACGACCGGGGGGCAGGTCTTGGCGTCGTCATCAAGTCACCATAGGGGGAAAAATGGTGTACTCTATACGATGCGACTTCAAAGCTACGAATAATGAAGTTGAATACAAAGCTTTGATCGCAGGAATGAATATGGCTCACGACCTGGGAGGAACAAGATTTCACGTCAAAAGTGATTCCCTCTTAGTCGTGAATCAAATGAATGGGGAATTCAAAGTTAAAGATTCTAAAATGACGGCTTATCTCAAAAAATCCAAACCCAAATCTGAGGAATTTCAGGATTTTTGTATTTCACAGATCCCAAGGGATCAGAATACCAAAGCTGACGCATTGCCTAATATCGGATCGGCACTCAGACAATCCCCATTCGACATCGTTCCAATAATCCATCTGGAAACGCCATCCATTGGAAGCGAGAACGACGTCTAAGCAATAGAAGAGGAAGACAACTAGTCGAGCGACATCAAAAGATTCTTAACGAACGACCAACTTCCTGAAGACAAAATGGAAGCCCGAAAAATCAGATTTAAGGCATCCAGATACCTTGTGATCAAAGGATAACTCTGTAGACGATCGTCAATAGGACTAAATTTACGACGTGTGACCATTAAAACCAAGTCCAGGGCATTTTGCAAGAAATGCACGATGGTGAGTGCGGTAATCACTTAGGTGATCGTAGCTTGGCAAATCGTATCTCTAGACAAGGATAGTATTGGACGACCTTACGACAAGATGCAATAAGATACGTCAAAAGCTGGGACGCATGTCAAAGACATTCAGGTATGTCAAAAAAAACCTTCTAAACCCTTGCACTCGACTTTAAATCCATAGCCCTTCGTGCGGTGCGGAATGGATATTGTCAGCAAGTTACCGTCGACCCCCGGGCAAAAGATATTCCTTTTAGTCCTCACGGATTATTATTCAAAATGGATAGAAGTGCTTGCTTTCTCCCAAGTTCGGGACAAAGAAGTCATCTCTTTATCTAGACTAACATCATTTGCAGGATCGAAATCCCATCTGAGATAGTATACAACAATGGATCGCAATTCATAAGCGACAGAACCCAGTAGTTCTGCGAGGATCGTAACATCAAACTTATGACCTCAACACCTCGCTATCCTCAATCAAATGGACTTGTCGAGTCAAGTAACAAAACCATCATCAATTTGATCAAGAAAAGACTCAGAGTAGCAAAAGGTAAATGGGTCGAAGAACTTTCGACGGTTCTTTGGGCCAATCGTACGACACCTCATACCTCTACAGAACAAAAACCCTTCTCTCTAGTATATGGTTGCGAAGCAGTCTTGCTTGTCGAGACCCAACTTCCAACCTCATGACATTCGTCGGTCGACCACAACTTAGTCGACCTAAGTTACGACCTCAACGCATTAGAAGAACTAGGAGAGTCAACATTGATCAAAATGGAATCTCAGATGCATCCAATCGAACGATGTTTTAATAAAAATGTGAAAGCCAAGATCTTCCAAGTAGGCGATTAAGTCCTACGACGAGTGTTTCAAAACACTCAAGAACCAGGTTCAGGTAAGCCATCCACTAAATGGAAAGTTCTATACTGAATAACTGAGGTTGTAGGAAAAGGATCCTATCGATTACAAACCCTCGACGGTTGCGACATCCCTCAAAGTTTGAATGTGGTACATTTAAAGAAGTATTTCTTCTAAACCCATTTCATATTTTCTTATGACTATCTCTTTTCAACCATTACTGACTTAAGCATCGGAGAGTCGTTGGCCTAGCCAACGACCCCCTCTAATGTTATTTCATTGCAGGATCGGTCGATTACTCGACTATGGTTATGGTTCACGATCATCTCATGACCGAGTCGTACGATCTAAGAACCTGATACCAAAACTTTGCCTTAACCACAAATACCTTGCTCTGTTTCTGAGTTTAACATTTCTTAGTCACATTCGATCGCAAGGTTCTTTACGGCCCAAAAAATTTGGTCGAATCTTACTTGGCCTTATTTGTGAATGCTTGGGTTTGATCGATTAACAGGTTCATGACTTTCCCAGTCGCAAGACTTGAATTGACCAACGAGTTTGTTGTTTGTACTAATCGCAAGTTCCTTGTGAATTATCTTTACTTGTCCAGTCACAAGTTTATTTACTTATGATTGATCATATTTTGATATCGCGTGTTACTTGGAACAATTTCCATTGATCCTTCGATGATTGTCGTGAATAACTTATTCCAATGTTTGTTACGACAAAATAAGGTTTGCAATAGAATAAAGTTTCGACGGGTTTTAATAATAAAAAAATCTTATATTAATATCTAGAAAGATATTACAAAGCACGACACGACCACCAACGGTCGCCCGATTGAAAGACAAAAAATGATAAAAAGCTAAGGAGCTAGCTGCTCCTACTCCTGCTGCTCGGGGTCGACCACAACACTCCCACCTTCGGGGACATCCTCCCCCGACTTGATTTCTTGCTCGTCCTCAGAGTCGAGATCTTTCTCGGCCCTAATGGACCCCAAGAAGAAGGCGAGTTCGCCTTCCGCCGACGCAAAGGGATTATGACCCTTCAGGTGACGTCTTATTAAGGCCGCCCGGACCATAACATGGGTGAAAACCTCGACAGACTTCACCTCCTCCTGAAGACCGGTGACTTCTTCGTCGCCTCTAGCTACACCCTAAGGCCCTCGATCTCTTTTCCATTCACGATCAAGGCTTCCTTAGTAGTCCTGATCTCCGCCTCCGACGCGGACGCTCAACCCAAGGCCTCTTTTAGTTGTCCTCGGAGCTCCTTCTTCTCATGACTAACAACCTCAAACTGGTTGAGGGGTCATCGAGACGAACATAGTACACTTCCTTCTTGGCCTCCACCTCCTTGGCCTTGGCCTTACCCTCCACGGCCCTAGCCAACGCTTCATGTTCCTTTTCTAAGGCGGTCGGGACTAGCTTCATCACCTCGTCCATACAGGTGTTTAGGACTAACCCCGTTTCAAGAGCCTGCACAATCATACAATCATCAATTAGAACATGAATCATCAAACAAAGGAAGAGTGACATAAAAACAAAAGTTCGCTTACCATGAAGAACAACCCTAAGAAGTGAGCCGCCAAATCGTCGACCGATACATCCTTGTATCATTCGAAAAATGACGACAGAAGGAATTTCCTCAAATGAGGGACAAGGACTTCTTGCCCAGTTGACCAGGCGACATGAAGTCGCCTGGGAGAGTGAAGCTCACATCAATAGGAGATAGAACTTCACTCATGGGGTGCCTTCCCCTTGTCTTTCGACGAAGAGGATTGGCCTTCTACCCAGGCCGGCGGGGTCTGCGAGATCGGCTCCATGTCCACAACCGGAGGCATCATCGCCTTCTCCAAAGCAGTGGCCTCGGGGCCACTGACGGTTCCCTCAGGACCATCTTCGACTTCTTGACCCCCGACTCAGATATCGGGGGATCCTTTCTTTTGATCTTTCTCCTTTTTTGGGCGAGTCGGTCGAGGGCCTCTCTCTTCGAGAAACCCGTCGATGATTTCGCATGGGTCGATCCTCCTGAAAAGATAAAACACACATAAGAAACATAGAAAAAAGAACAAGTAACATCTTTCATAAGACTAGACCTTACAAGATCTTAAGATCTTGCGACCAGTGGGTGACGTCTAAACGACTATACCCCACAAACCTCTACAGGCGCGAAGCGTGGTAGGCTTGTACCGGAGGAGCATAGGGAGGAAAAGGAGCCCAGACGGTAGAAGAGCCAGGGTAGGCCGGGTTATTTGACGAAAATGGAAGGCTTTGGGCTATGAACCTATTGAAGAAGGCCCTATGGAGTAAAGGGAAGTGCATGAATTCATTCTTACGATTAGTGGGTGACGTCTAAGCGACTAGGCCCCACGAAAATTCTCACAACAGTGGTGACGTCTTACGACTAGACCCACTAGCCTACGACCTACGGGTGACGTCATTTATAGACTAGACCCTATAAGGTCTTACAATCGATAGGTGACATCCTAAGACTAGACCCTATAAACTAAGATAACGAGAAAGCTTACCAGTCATCCCCTTCTCCGGAGTCCCTTCGACGGTCTCCTCCTCTTCTTTTTCTTCTTCCTCTATCAAAGTAGCGGCTGACGTCCCGACATATTGCACGTCGTCGTCCTCGTCCCAATCGGTAGTAGGACGGATGGTGAAAAAGGAGCGCTCCTCGACACTGAATTCGAGGAACATCTCAACCGTGGAGGCTAAATCTGTTGAAGGCGCCGTTATCGAGAAATCGATCACTAGCAAACAAAAATAGACGTTAGTAAAAACTTTTGGTAGATAATCTAACGGTAAAAGTATTAAAAAGACTCTACGTCTTACCCTCGGTATTCCACCTTGTCGTGAGCCATTGCACTTCATCACCGAGCGACGTGATGCGACCAAAGACATATCTCGTCTTCCACTTGTGGTCATTGACCGTGGTCGCCTGAACCAACGTACGAGGCCCTCTATATCTTGAGAAGAGGTTGTACCGATGGTTCGCCTCCGCCTTGACCGTATAGGCCAAGAGGAGGTCATAAACGGTAAATGGTGACTCCCATTTATCTGTCAACCGTTCAATCACTTGAACGATTCTCCAGAACTGGGGCATCATTTACCCCGGTGATAGGTCAAAAATCGTGAGAAACGATCTCGATAACGGCGAATATGGCCAAGTAAACCCTATTTTGAATGGATACTCATATAAAACAATGTATTTGTTTGGGCATTGTTTTGGTCGCAACAATGTCGGAGGACAACGCTCCACACTTTCAGGAATTCCGGCCAAGAGCCGAAATGCCTCAACATCTTCCTCCTCACGGAGGGTACTGATTGGGTCTGGAAACATAGCAAAATCAGGGTCGTGGATGGTCGCTACGTAAAACCCAAATGTGTCCCAGTTTCTCCTAGGCTTATGGGCTTGGGTCTTAAAACGCATAAACATGGGTAGGGGAGATCTTACCTTAAATACTGCTCTAACCTCGATCGAATTTTGGTAAAGATTTTCGGTATTGCAGGTTTTTGGCAAAGATTCGAAGGTATCTCACTCTAAAAACAATAGATGGTCGATACCTGTCATCGACCCTTCGTACGCCAACCGTCAGATGAATGACACATGTCCCTACGCCTGACACCACACGCCCCACGTCGTCGTGACATCACAACCGTTATGCGGCTACACGCTTCCCCTCATGAACTCTTCGGTTTTCAAGAAACCAATTCGGTTACATTTATCAACATGTGTCCAATCTGATTATAAAAAATTCGAAAAGTTGACTTGTCGCCCAATTTTCGAATTTTGGGGGCAAACTGTTTGGGTAAAATTTCACAAGTCACGAACGATGCATGAAACCAAACGTATTTAGTCAAAAGACCATTCTTATATTAAGATGAGGTCCTGATGATCACACACAACGAGAACCATAGTCGTCACCTATGACGACGGTCGTAAGTTTCTCTCGACCGCTTCCAGGAAATCACTCGACGACTCCTATCTTGCGACCTCGGTAACGTAACTAATGATTATATCATTTATTATCCACGACAGTTTTTCTTTTATGGTTCTTTATTACAGGTATCAAAGCACATAATGGCCAACGGATATAACGGACAAACATCTTCAAAATCAATCATTATTAAGACCGTTGGAAATTCAATGCTCATTTATGACGACCAAAAGCTATATATACAAGGCTTGAAGAATCATTCGAGACAAGACCAATCAACCAGAGTTCCTCCGCAACACTGAAGAACATTCATCAACTTATTTTCTCCTAAGCAAGAACTCTCAACAAAGTGCTCCAATCGCACGACGAATAGCTGCAAGCTTACGATTTACTTATTTATGTCTGTAATATTGTCATTTATACCTTCGATCACTCCTTCTAAATGACGACGTCCCTGTCTGATGTCCATAGTGCACTTGACGATCTTTGATATCGTCCACGGTTTTTACCCTCGACAAGGTTTTCCGCATCACCAAATTATTTGTCACTTATTTGCTTTTATTTCCCATTGTACGATTTATCGATCAATTGCTTACTTTAGTTGTTAAAGCTCCACACCGATCTTAGATCTTCCTTTGGACGATTTTTGGCATTAACAGGCACGAAGTGAGATATTGCATTACACTATTGCACTTTGGTTGTAGTTAAAGGACAACGGAGTTGGTTGTACATAAAGGTCAACAGAGTGGGTTGTACTTAAAGGTCAGCGGAGTAAGTTAATAAGTTGTGCTTAATGACCAACGTAGTGTTTTGTGAGATGTTGTGCTTGAAGGTCAACAAAGTGTTTTGTGAAATTGATGAATGTTTTATACATCAATGATTTTATAATATCATTAACAAACTGTTAGGGATTATCTTACTAGATCATTTGGTCTAACCCTCATTTATGGTTGTTAATCCCTTGTTTGTGTTCTAAACAATGATTAACCAAACTAACTACGCAAACAAAGTATTATATATATGTGTGGAAGTGTATTGTATGTAGAAAGATGGATGGTTTGGTAATAAACACAATCAAGTAATAAAGAAATCGATGGACAAATAAGAGTTATTCACTGAAAGATATTATTCATTAACTTGAATTTTTACACCAAGAGCACACACTACTGTGTGCAAAAATGCTCTCTTCAATATTTAAAAATGCTAGACTAAGCGTGGTATAATTGTTTGCTTGCTTACAGTGAATTCAGGAGGTGCTCCCTTCATATACAAGGGGAGAGCACACAATAGTACAAGACAAAGGCTGACATTCCATATGAGGAATGCCACCTGAAAATTAAAACCATCGTGGGGATGTACTATTGATCTTAAAGATCGTCGTACAACAGGGTCACATGATCTGCATGTGATGTTGTCACGTCTATGGTATCCTGAAATCTTCAAGTCTTCCATTCTTCAGAGCTTAGCCACCACAGAGGCTCTGTGAGGAATCACAGAGGTTATGTGGTGTGAGTGTGATCTTTAAGTTGAGCTTCTCAGTTGAATGGTCGACAGAGATTCTGAGCTTGGCACTTCTGTGGTATTCTTGGTTTGTGATAGCAGTCTTATGAAGTTCCTATACATAGCCTATTTTTCAATTTTTTTCTATTTAATGAATGGAGCTAACAATCTCCCCCTAAGTATGAAAAATAAAAAATTGGAATGGTGAGTCTATAGCTAAGTAAGAAAAGTAAGAGGTGAAAGGAACTTAACCTCTGAAGATTGATTTTTCATTCATATATAAAGAAATGCCATAAGGCAAGTACATGAAATTGAAATTACATTATATGAATGAAAAACAAAATTACATAACTTCAGAGCCTATAATTTGGCGTCTGAAAAGTCGTCTATCTTTTTGCTAAAACGTCCATCTTTCTTCAGCTCTCTGTAGTAGAGGGCACACATGTTCCGAAAACTAATGGTCGTTCAATGTTCTCCAAGATTTGATCAACGGCTTCAGGATTGACAAGTGGTGTGCCTCTATGCTTCATGATTTCTTCTTGGAAGTACAGCAGAGACTGAGTTGAATATTTTTGGCTTTCAAAACCTAAGAATATCTTCTTTTCGCCTCTTGGGTTCAAGTATACGAATCCAAACTTTGGATCGATGATTATGGAGTTTGGTTTGATGTTGTCCGAGGGAGGTAGGTCATCATTTGGAGGTGTTAAGTTTACCCTCTTCACTCCTAGGTCTAGAGTGACCTGAAAATCAACTACACTATAGTATAGGAGTTTTTCTTTCATTACCTTCTTGAGGATCAAGTGTGCCTTTTGATTTTCTCTTCTCCATCCGAACCTATCCACTTTCCAAGTAAAAAGCTCTGTGAGATCATGGGGGTGGAGGTTTTTTAAGTCAGCATCGGTGATCCTCATCTTTTGACCATTCTCTCTCATTACACAGTACTCATGATACCAGAAGTTTTTGCACTTGGTATGTAGTTGTTTGATCCCAGAGCCTCTATAAACTTTTCCATGGAGAACACTTTAGCCTTAGGTTCAGCCTTTTTCTTGTAGAACCTCCTGGTTTCCTCTAAGATGATCTCCTCTTAGAGTGTAGGTGAAGGTAGTGGGTCGTTGATCCCTCGACTATATAAGTATTTGTATACAACTTCTTCCAGATCCTTCTTTGGTGGAAGGATTGGAATGGGTTTCCTCACTCCATTCCTTGGATGATCTCTGCTACCCTGTCCATTGAGGGTTTTGCCTGGGGTTCTAGGATCGATTGTATTGACAGAGGTTGTAGATCAAATTCCCAATCTCCTTCCTCTGGTTTGGGCGACACGAAAGAATCAAATGCTCTCTTCATGAGCTTTTCAGTATTCTGTGGAGGTTTAGACTTGATCTTCAGAGCATCTATGGCTATGGATTTACCCTTGTCTTTGTCAGACGGTTTGGTCTTGGGGATTAATGCAACATCTGGCTTTTGTACACGAGTGACAGGCTTTGGAACATGGACTTCTTTGATCTGTTGGACTTTAGTGGGAGTGGGAACTGCAAAGGTTTTATGCTTTGACTTATGAGAGTTGTCCTCTCAGCTCGCAGGTACTTGATTAAGGGGTTCTGCAGAGATAGGAATTTCTGGCAGTGCAAGTTTCAACAGATTCTCCCCCTCACGATGCCCAGAAGGACCAGAACCATCTGGTCCTCGGTCATCAGGCTTTCCCCTCATTTGATCGACCTCAGCTTGGCAAGAGGAGGGTGCCTTTCTCTTCTTTCGCCTTGGTTGGTCCTCAGGCTTGAGGTTTCTCTTCACAGAGCACTCGATCATGTGCACTAAGTCCTCTGCGGCCAGTGTGGCTTTGTTTACCTCATAATATGTGCTAAACTTGATCAAGGCAATGTTTCTTTTGACAACATCACCAAATTTGTTGCCTTGTTTAGTAAAGTTGTCGCTGATTCTGTTGATGGCTCTGAGCATGTTCTCTCCCATCTTCTGTAGTTCATATTTTGTTTCCAGATGGGAGGGGAAGCTTACTTCTGCTTGAGTAGGAGGTTGAGTTGTAGAGGTTTTCGCAGTGACCATCGTGCTGCGAATCAAGTCAACGATTTTAGTTTTCAGAGCTGTCAACTTGTCTTCTGTAGAGGCTGAGGTTTCTGCAGCAGCCTTCATAGCTTGATCCATAACTATCTCGCCTAGGACTTTGATTGCACCTGTTTGAGTGTCCACAACTTTGATAATTTTGTTGGAGTCTTCATGTGTGGCATTGGTGGAAGAGGCTTGAACTATTTTCTCGATTGCAAGAGAATTCTGGGCAGTGATTTTTTGTAATTCACCTAGAACTTCTGTGTTGGGCTTCAGAGCCTCTGTGAATTGTTGAAGATCCTCCTTGGTAATGGTGTTGGTTGGGATAGGCTTTGCAACTCATTAAATCTTCTATACACATTATCCTCGAAGGTTTTGAGCTCATCCTTCGTGACAAACATGTTGGGGGTAACCTCTGGACCAACACATGGTCCATATTCTGCTAATGAGCCTTTGGAACCTAAAGAGCCTGTTTTTATGTTGAGCTCAATAGGATTTCCCTCTGATCCTCGATGTTCCATGGAGGAATCATCTACAAAGGTTCTGTTTTCGAGTTTCTAAAGTGTAGATTAAGAGTCTATCACTCGAGTATCGATAAGTGGACTATTTGGGTGATCTAGACCCGCAAAGTCGATGTGTGCCCTTACCAACACCTCTAAAGTGTTTAGGATGTGACTCGTGTGTGCAGCAAAGGCAACAAATGCCTCTGTAGGGTGGGTGGCATGTTCTGGGGAAAAATATCACTTATAGCTTCACCACCATCCTTTTGAGAGGATGAGGTTGTTTTGGTTTCCCCGGTTAGTGATGGCACAGAAGAGGAAAGATGTTCCTCTGTCCGTTTGGTTGGGGTTTGGTTCAGAATGTGAACGCTTTCTTCAACATTCTTCTGCACTAGATCTGCAGGAATGGATGGGTGTCTTGCACTGGGAGTAGGCTTTGGTTTTTCTTCAACATACTCTCCTCCTTCGATTTTTCTCTCTCTTCTCCTACCCTTTCTTCTTATTATCAATCGACTTCATGTTAGTGACAACCTCTACCTCTATGGTAGTGTCCAGAGCTCCTAAACCCTTGGTCAGTAAATTTTGTGTCTCATCTTCTTTGGGTGGGGAACTAAGTTGTTCGACCACTTGGTGAGTAATGTCAGCGGCAAGGTCGATTGGGCTCTTAGGCCCTTCGTCCTCTTGAAGGATCTCGAGTTCAGGGTCTTCAACAATCACGACCCTTCTCTTCTTCCTCTGCAAAGGCACTTCCTCTTCTTCTGCAGGTTCCTTCAGAAGAATTTCAGCCTGAGCCTCTTCTAAGGCCTTTATTTTGGCCTTGTCAGACAATTTACAAGTCTCTTCTTCTGTGCCTTTTTCGAAGGATCTTCAGAGGCTTATACCTCTGGATGAGGTACAGAGGCCTTCTCGATGTTCTGCTCGACCTCATCTGCCTTAGGCCTTTTAGCTTTCTTTTTCTTCCTTTTCAGAGGCTTTGGTACCTCTGCGGTCACAACTTGTTCGGGGATTGGGACCTCTTTTTCTGTAGTCCTCTTCTTTATTTTCTTTTAATATTTCGCCTTAGAAGACTCACCCCCAACCCCACTCTCAGGGTTTTTCTTCTCAACTACTCTCTTCTCGCGTGCCACTTCGGTCATATCCTCTTGTACTCCCTCTGCTTTATCATCCATAGTGTAAATTGCTATCTTTCCCACAAGGAATCCTATGCGTGGGGGGGTTGCAAGACTCGATTCAGGAGTCCTATGCCCATGGATGTATTCGAGCCTATCCTCTTCACTACACAAATAGCTCAAAAGCTTGGCTAGCAGAGGTCGAGCACCAGGGTATCCAGTAACCAGGGTGGTGAGTTTATGAGACTTCATCTCATATATCTTCGTCATCTTACCCTCTGAGGGTAGCTTACTTTCACCCACCATTTCATTGCCAAGTAAAACGGCAATGAATCTGTTGAAAACAAGAGTTGTTGGTGGTTTTTCCCTCTTCTGGTCCTCCTCCTTGGTGAGCACAGCGTTCATGATCTCTCTGAATATGATCTTGGCATAATCCAGAGGAAGATCGTAGTAGATCCCATATATGATGGCCAAGATGTTGTGGCTCGATTGGTCAGGGCTTCCTACCTTGCACGTCAGAGCCTGATTGAGGATTGAAAACAGAACATTCCACTGAGGTGGCAAGTTCTGACGCCTAAACTCTATCCTCTTGGAGATGGGTTTGGCATACCCAATGAATCTTAGAAAGTCTAAGATTTCTTCGTCTGTTGTTCCTCTGAGTATTTGGTCAAGTTCAATTGATCGTTAGTAGGGAGTTCGAAAATGTCCTGAACAATTCTTTTGTTGAGGCCTAGTTCCAGAAATTGTCACTTCCAGGACGTGTAACATACTCCATAATACAATGTCCATAGTTTTGGATTTTCTCATAGTGGCATCCTTGCCAGAACTGTTGGACATAAGTTTCAGGTACATCATTCCTTGTCATAGTTAGGGCCTTGTTCAGAAAGTGGTTCTTCAATAGTTTGATGAGGGGTTCAACTTCAGTAAGATATCCCTTAGGGTTCAAAACGATGAAGTGATTGTTGGGTTTCAGTTAGAGAGAAATGGAATGGTATTGGTGCCTAGTGAATGAGATCATTCGACTAGTGAGTTGGTTTTGTTGATCCACGGATGTAGATTCATCCTTTTGTGCCATGGAGTGTTGGGAGTTGTTTGAGTTCTGGGAGTTTCCAGCGGATGCAGATTTGGAAGCCATTGATGCAAGAAAAAGATGAAGAGCAAGTTGCAGGTTTTTGCTTTGTATTCTTGAGAGAAAAGATAGCAGGTAAAAAATGAAAGGTGAAAAGGTTTGGGTATTTATGGTGTGAGAGGGAAAAATAATTAAGCAGTAAAAGATAACAAGTTGAAATCCGTAATTAGTACCTAGCTAGAAATGAACCGTTTCTAAAAACGACGGTACATATTACGTCCCAATCACATGTTGCCACGTCATCTAGGGCAACGCACAATCGAGTACGTGCGCCTCCCACTAATCTGACGCGCGTGGCATTTGCTATACCTAAATGTCTGTCATTTTTTAAAGATAACCAGCACCCCAAAACCTTTGAAATGTACAAGTGTTGATGTCAGGATCGAATTCTCAACAAGAATTAATTCTCAGAAACAATATCAAAGAAGTTTGCGGAATAACACTTTGATATCCAATGAAATAGTAAATCAATACAGAAAATATGAGGAACAAACTGTAAACTTGTATTGAATGCTTTGAAGTTACAGAATTACACACTCAACCTCAATATTGATGAACAGGCTCACCAATACGAATTCTACTTCTCTAGAATTAGGATCTATGCCTTGAGGTTGATTTTCTCTAAAAGAATGAAAACAAAAAAATTGTTATATCTCCTATTCTAAACAATACTATATATATATACTGAATACAAAGATAATTACAATGAATAAAATATCTTCAGTATATATTCTATGTATATCTCTAAGCTTCCATGTATATCCTTTCATACGAATCTTCATCATATAAGCAGTATTAATCTTCAGCAGCATTAACTTCCTTCTAGCAGCCTTAACTACTAAGCAGTACTAACTACTAGCAGTACTAACTAGCTAAGCAGTACTAACTTTGTTCAAGCAGTACTAACTTTGACTAGCAGTATTAATTAACACTAGCAGTAGTAACACTCAGCAGTATTAACCTTTATGTCTTCTAGCAGCATTAATATTGAACCAGCAGCATTAACCACACATGATGAATTCTTCAGTTCCCAACAATCTCCCCCTAACTTGACTTTTATAAAAAGAAGTCAAGTTCTTCAGATCTTCTTCAAGATGCTCCCAAAACTCCATTATGGTCTAAATTCCTGTGTTTGCATCCAATCCCAAACTCTGATTGATGGTTCTTTGAATCAAGTATTTAGCCATTTCTGAATCTGGAACACACCTTAACTTTTTCTTCAACATGGCATGTAGCTTTAATCTGCTATGATTATACACTCTATCCACTAGGAAGTATTCAGTGTGATTTAAATCCAAAGTCACTGTATATACTCCACTAATTTCATATAGAGTCCAACTGTTTACTGATTTGAAGACATCTTTGATCAAGTGCTTTACTTCTTCAGGTTTGAACATCATACACAGATACTCTATCACCAGTTTTGTAATTGAAATCCCTGGAGCTTTCAACTTATCTGCATACAACTTCATCCCTATATCAAACATTTCTTCAATATCAGACCTTGAGCATGTTCTGACAATTTTAGCCCAAGCACTGTAGACTTCATACTTTTCATCTTTTCTCTTCAGTCTGATATACTTCTTGCCATATACTTCCAAAACATCCCAATGAATGACTTCAGGAGGTTTAACTCCTACAGGTTCTGCTGCAATTGGTTCAGGCACTTTGTCCATCACAACCATGTACATCTTGACATCCTCAGTACTTGCAGGTTCTTTCATTGTAGATGACTCAGGTGCCTCTTCTTCTTCAGCAACCTTTTCAGCCTCTTCTTCCACTAATCTAGGCTTCTTTGTAGGTTTTCTCCTGGCAATCATCTTTGTTCTTTTTAAAGTCCTTAGACTTTCACCAATTGTTATTTCCTTCTCTGGAGTTTCTTGCTCATCAGGGAATGGTTTTTGTAAGAAATCATTGCTTTCTTTCATTCTTTTCTCCATTTCAACCCTTGCAAGATCATCCCCTTGAAGCTTTATTCTCTCAGCATCATACATCTTCTTGAGATTCTCAAAAGACATTTTTGAAAACATCTCTACCTTGACACCTACTGCACCCTTGAGGAAAGTAATCATTTTCTTTCTCTCTTGAGCACCCAGGTATGTCTTTGAAGGTTGTCTTTTCCTTGTAGCCATTTTGATCTTTTCAGACTTCCTCAAAGATGTGGCTTTTTGCTTGGCTTGTTCTGTTGCTAAGCTTTGTTGATAGGCTTTGTTTAACTCTGCAGCCATTGCTTTAGCTATCTCTCTATCTTTTAGCACTTGCATGGTTTCTGCTTCTTCAAATTCAGCCTGTATCTTTCTAGCTAGAGCTTCATCTGATTCAATCAGCTTCTGCTTTTTGATTGGTTTATCAGATTCAACTAACTTTGCCTTACCTTTATCTTTACCCATCTCCTTCTCAATGCTAGAGTTCTTTGCTGCATCACCTCTTTCTTTTATGACAACTCCTTTGGCCTTTGAGGTGACCTTGGGAGTATCATGTTTTGCTTTGATGAGTGTTTCTGCAACCTCAAGCTCTGTAAGGACCTCTTTTACTTGTTCTGCTGCTTCTTTCAGCTCAGCAGTATTAACCATTTCTGCTGCTTTACTTGAACTGGCAGTATTAATGGTTTCTGCTGCTGGCTCTGTTTCTGCTGCTTGCTCATTCTCCCCCTCAACATTATGTTTTTCCTCTTGCTCCCCCTTAGCTTTGGCATCAGCTTCTGACTCCCCCTTCTTGGGAGCATCAGTCACTGGTTTCCTCCTTCTGAGCACAAATTGTTTCTTCTTCTTTTGCAGAATCAGTTTCCTTACCATTTGCTTCAACTTGATGATTTGTTCTTGTTGTGACAGTACTATGAGTTTTAGCTCTTCTATATCTTTGCCCTGTTTGAGTACATCCATGTTGATGTTGCCCATTGCCTCCATCAATTCATCATAGTTATATCTGTCCTCACCTTCTCCAGGAGTGTTACCCCCTATGGAAGGATCATTGGATCTTTTAGTAGTGGAAGTCTTCTGCCTAGCAGAAGCACTATCCACCCCTGTGGTTTCTTGGCACCAGGGACCTTCAAATGATTGCTCATTCAAAGTTGCCATGGGGGAGGTCTTATTGATGTTACCACTTTCCTCCTCTGTGCTAGCAGGAGTAGTGGCAGCCTCATCACCCATATGCTCTACCTCCTCCTCAGAGAGCACCTCCTTTGGGTTGGGAGATACCCTTGTGGTTTCCCTTTGGATATTCTCTAGGGGAGAATTCTCCCTTAGAGGGCTTAAAGGCTTAGTTGGTGATGGTACAAGAAGGGAAGGAGCCTTCTTTACCTGTTTTCTTTGATAAGTTTGGGTAATTGTAGAAGTGGGCTTATTCAGAAGGGACTGTGGAATTGATTTTGAGAGGGAAGGTTGGGCTTGGCTAGCAGTGGGTTTGTCTAATGGGGGCCTTGACCCTGCTGCCATACCTTCATTGGTTTGGGACACCACCATCATTGTAGAGAACAATGGGGTGTCAACTCCTTCAGAGTCCCCAGCAGATCTTCTCATATTTGAGAAAACCTTGCCTTTGGGGGGTTTAGGTACATATACCCCAACAGGTTGAGGTATATCCGTCAATTGATTAGTAATAACTTCTTGAACAAACCTGGGATACATAAAGAAGCTCTTTTTGTTTCCCATGTTTGAGACAAGATCATTGAAAATCATTTTAGAAAAATTGTACTTTCGGGCAGTGGCCAAGCACACCAAAGCATAAGCAATAGTGCTGCTGAACTCACTCCATCCAGTAGTCTTTTTGGATATGCAATGCATAAGAGTATGGACAAAGAAACGCCATTGGGGTGAGAATTTAGCTTTAGAAAATTTGAAAACACCCAATGGGCCTCCATACCCCATTCTTGTAAGATTTGAAAACAGTTCATCATTTGGGATAGAAGTTATACCAGATGCATCGTCTAGACGTAGACTGATGCGAATAACTTCTTCAGTAACTGTAAGTGAGTGATCACAGATTCTTGTCTTGATCATTTGCACACCATTTTCCACAACAATGGTTGCATTAGCCCAGAACTGCCTTTGGTGCTCAATGTAGATTGTAGGGGATACAGTAAGAGCATGAGCAATGTGACTTGACTTGAGGAAATCCACAATCTGATGAAATCCTGAAGCTTGCTTTGGCTTTTGTAGCAGCGCAATCTCGTTGTGCTCGTCGATGAACGTCATGGATGCCATTGATCTTAGTGAAAACTTGCCTGAAAACTTCGAACTTGAGAGAGAAAAGGTTTTGAGCGCAAGAGAACAGTATGCAAAGAGTCGTTATGAACTTTTAGGCGGGCAAAAAGTATTTATAGTATTCGGAATATAAGCAGTATTAACCTAGAGCAGTATTAACTACTAGCAGTAGTAACGGCTAGCAGTATTAACTAACTAGCAGCATTAACTACTAAGCAGTATTAACCACTAGCAGTATTAACTGAAAGCAGTATTAACCACTAGCAGTATTAACTGAAAGCAGTATTAACCACGAGCAGTATTAACTGAAAGCAGTATTAACTGAAAGCAGTATTAACTGAAAGCAGTATTAACCACAAGCAGTATTAACTGAAAGCAGTATTAACTGAAAGCAGTATTAACCACAAGCAGTATTAACTATACTTACTCCTTTTAAACTTGCTAAATACTGAGTACTGCTATGCATATCCTGAAAAAGAAGATTAGTAACACCAAGAATAAAAATATACAGGTATAAAACCACTTTTTGAGAAGAAGATTATTCAGAGTTTATCATTCCCACACTTGTTACCAAGAAAGTGAATCTACCCACATCAAAAGCTTTAGTGAATAGATCAGCAAACTGATTATCAGTGTGAACTTTGACAACTTGAATAAGTTTCTTTTCATTACAATCTCTTATAAAGTGATACCTGATTTCAATGTGCTTTGTCTTTGAGTGCTTGACTGGATTATTTACAATGCTAATAGCACTGCTGTTGTCAATAAAGATTGGAGTGTGTAGAAAGGTTACCCCATAATCCAGCATTTGATTCTGAATCCATAAGACTTGAGAACAGCAACTTGCAGCTGCTATGTACTCTGCCTCTGTTGTAGATGTGGATACTGTGGTTTGTTTCTTGCACTGCCATGAGACTAGTCTAGCACCCAAAAACTGACATCCTCCAGAAGTAGATTTTCTGTCCAAGTTTGCCCCACCTAGATCACTGTCTGAGTATGCTATTAGGTCAAAAGGTGAGTTATGAGGATACCAAAGTCCCAATCTGGGTTGCCCTTTGAGATATCTGAATATCCTCTTAACAGCTTGAAAGTGAGATTGCTTTGGCCTAACTTGAAATCTTGCACATACACAGACTGGAAACATAATATCTGGCCTTGATGCTGTGAGATACATGAGAGAGCCAATCATGGATCTATAAAGATGCACATCCATATCCTCCCCCTCAAGATCTGCTGTGATCTGCTTGTGTGTTTCCATAGGTGTGCTGGCAGGTTTTGATTCTGAGAAACCAAACTTGGTTAGAATATCCTGCACATACTTGGATTGACATATAAAAATGCCATCTGACTTCTGTTGAACTTGGAGTCCAAGGAAGAAAGTAAGTTCCCCCATGGAACTCATTTTGAACCTTTGATGCATTAAATCCTCAAACTCCTTGCACATGTTGTTTCTTGTAGAACCAAAAATAATGTCATCAACATATATTTGGACCAGCAAGATATCCTTCTTCTTTCTTTTGATAAATAGAGTCTTATCAATGACTCCTCTTTCAAAGTCATTTTCCAAGAGATAGGATGACAGGGTGTCATACCATGCTCTTGGGGCTTGATGTAGTCCATAAAGTGCTTTCTTTAATTTGTATACTCTGTCTGGATAGCTTGGGTTTTCAAACCCTGGTGGTTGACAGACATATACTTCTTCTTCAATTGACCCATAGAGAAAAGCACTTTTTACATCCATTTGGTAGACTTTGAAGTTCATGTAAGAAGCATAGGCTAGGAATAGTCTGATTGCTTCTATCCTAGCTACAGGTGCAAAAACTTCTTCATAATCTATGCCCTCTTCTTGAGTGTAGCCTTGAGCTACCAGCCTTGCTTTGTTTCTTATAACAATACCTCTTTCATCTCTCTTGTTTCTGAAGATCCATTTTGTGCCAATTGCTCTGTGACCTTTAGGAAGGTCTACTAGATCCCACACATCTTGTAGCTTGAACTGTAACAATTCTTCTTGCATTGCTTCTATCCAACTAGATTCTTTCATAGCATCATGTGCCTTTTTAGGCTCAAGCTGGGATAGAAAACATGAGAGCACTGTATGCTGTTGATCTTGCATTTCCTGAAGTCTGCTTTGATGTCTAGTCATCATAGGAGAAGAGATATCTCCTATTATCAACTGTGGAGGATGATTCTTCTGAACTCTGGTGTTGTGACTAGGTTCTTCATTTAATCCAGCCTCAAGATTGGATTCATGCAACTCATCTGAAGTATTTTCAGGTGCTACTTCATTGTTTTCTTGAGTCTCCTCATCTCTAGTGTCTTTTTCAATCTGACTTGATTCAGAAAATGATTCCTTTTCACAGTCTTCAACTGAATTTACTGTGGGTATGGGAAAAATCACAGATTTAGATATACTTTCTTGAACTTGTGTGATCTCTGATTCCCCACCACCTGTTCCTGTATATTCATTACTGAAACCAAAAGAGTTAGTTAGTGAATCAATGTCAAATAGCCACTGAGGTCCAGACCCAACAGGATTTGGTGTGTTCTCATTGCATTTGACATTGTCACTTTCTTCAATTATTCTAGAAGAAGAGTTAAAAACTCTGTAGGCCTTACTCTGAGATGAATATCCAACAAGAAATCCATCATCTGCTTTGCTATCAAATTTACCTAAGTGAGATTTGGTATTTAGAATTGTACAAGGACACCCAAAAGGTTTAAAGAAACCAATAAAAGGTTTTCTTTTATTTAAAAGCTCATATGGGGTCTTGTTCTTTTGCTTGACTATTAGGACTCTGTTTTGGACATAACAAGCAGTATTAACTGCTTCAGCCCAGAAGGTAATTGGCAATTTTGAATCAGCCAACAGAGATCTAGCAGCCTCTATTAGTGTCCTATTTCTCCTTTCAGCAACACCATTCTGTTGAGGAGTCCTAGGAGCACTATATTGTCTCTCAATACCTTTCTCTTCACAAAAGGTGTTTAGATCATGATTTTTAAACTCAGTTCCATTATCTGATCTAATGACTTTTACTCTTTGATTAGTTTGGTTTTCAATTCTTAGAATAAAGGATTTGATAAGACCACTTGTTTCATCCTTAGTCCTTAGAAAATATACCCAAGTAAATCTGGAGTAATCATCAACAATAACCAAGCAGTAAGATTTCTTGCCTATACTCATAACATTTGTAGGACCAAACAGATCCATATGCAATAACTGGAGATAAGAAGAAACAGAATTTAACTCTTTGGTCTTATGAGAAGTTTTGTGTTGTTTGCCTTTAAGACAAGCAACACAATGATCATCACATGAAAATACTTTTGATGGTAAACCTCTTACAAGGTTATTTTTAACAAGATTGTTCATAGTCTTGAAATTCATGTGACACATCCTTCTGTGCCAAAGGGAGGATTCATCTATAGAAGCTTTTGAAACAAGACAATTTAAAGATGAATCACTATCAACATTGTCCAAATCAAGACAGTAAACATTGTCCTTCCTTGGAGTTCTAAGTAGTATCATGCTTTCATCAACTACCTTGAACCCTGGAGCAAGAATCATACACTCAGTATTAGTAAATAATATACTATGTTGTTTGTCACAAACCTGTGATACACTTAACAGGTTGTACTTTAATTGATCAACATAGTAGACATCCTCAAATGTCATCTTACCTTTGGTGACATTACCTTTTCCACTTATCTTACCACCAGTAAGATTGTCTCCAAATGCAACATGTCCTCCATTAATTTGCTTGAAATCCTGAAGGCATGACATGTTGCCAGTCATGTGCCTAGAGCAACCACTATCAACATGCCATATGCTCTTTCCCTTGAGCTGTTGGTTGCCCTGCACATTAAATAAATCAATTAGTATGATTGGGGACCCAAGCCAAAGTGATCTTGGGTCTTCCTTTCTCATCAAAGTATTTACATTCCTTTTAATGAGGTTTCTAAACTCAGAGTACTCTTTATTAGAGTACTTTGTCAATATAATTGGCTTAGCAGAATCAACACTAGAAGCAGTACTAACCTTAGAAGTACTAACAGAGTTAGCAGTACTAACAGGTTTAGCAGTACTAACAGGTTTAGCAGTACTAACCTTGTTAGCAGCATTAACATTGTTAGCAGCATTAACATTGTTAGCAGTAGTATTACTTCTAGCAGCACTATCATTGTCAGCAGCACTATTTGTGGTAGCAGTACTAACAGTTTTAGTGCTTTTAGGAATCCACATATTGACACTTTCTTTAACAGAATACTTTTTCTTCATATGACTTGTAGTTTTAACAGTTTTCTTAGCCACATGATTCTTTTCAATTTTCTTATAATTAAAGGGTTTTTGCATGGATCTTTGGAAATTCATTCTTTGGTTCATAGGATTGAAATAACATAATTTTGCAAGATGATTCAATTTGCCACAGATAAAACAAGGTTTTGGTCTATTGATTTTACTCAGATCAACCCCTTGTTTATGTGCCCATTGATTATTCCAGTTTCTTTGATTTCCCCTCTTTTTGTCCTGTTTTTGGGGCTCATTCTTCTTACAAGCACACTGTTTGCAAGGACCTGGATTCACAACTGTGGTCTGTTTATAATGGACCTTACCAGACTTTTCCTCTGTCTTCTCTATGTTCTTGGATTTGATCCAAGCCCTTCCACAATCCTCATTGGTGATAATGTTGTTTTCTATAGAAATCTCACCACTCACCTTGTTCTCCTTACTCTTGCCAACCTCTTTCTCAGTCTTATCCTCAACAATTTCCTCATCTAAGGGATCTATTTCAGTGGCTCCCTCAGGCAAGTCCTTCCTATCTTTGGTGTCTAACAGGTCTGAAGTAGGAGGAATGTAATTGTTGTTATATGGTGGAGGTGTGGCATTATACCCAATTCCTCTTCTTAATTTATCATGAATCTGATTTTGCAGTAAGGAGTCCATTGCTTTAGAAGCATTGGAAAACTTTTCTACATCAAGCTTAACCTTGGTTAACTCCTCTTTCAGTTTTTCACTCTCCTCTTTAGATTTGGTCAGTTTAAGTTCTAAATCCTTTTTCTCCCACTGCCAGTAATTGGTGTCATATGAGTGTTGTAGTTCATTGGCTTGAAAACCTTTGATTTGATCTTCAAATCTCTCTACTATCCTCACATAGTCTTTTATATCCTTTTCTAGTCTCTTAAGGTCATCACTCATCTTCTGATTGTGATCCCTGTACCTTTTAACAGTGTCTATGCAAGTTTTAGAGCAGAGATTAGAACTTACCTCAGATGGGAGATCAGATACTTTAGCCATAAAAGCTTGATTCTGAATAGCTTCTTCTGCTTGATCACTCCAATCAAACCCCATTCCTTGTTGAGAAACAAGGGCTTGAGCAGAGTTTCTGTTGTTATTGAAGCTTCCAGATTGAGCTTGTTGATGGTTGTTGTTGTGAGACATTCCACTTCTGCATTCTCTAGCAAAATGTCCCTTCAGATGGCATTTGTAGCATTCTACCTTTGATTTATCAAACCCTGCTCCATCTTCTCTTCTTTGTGAGAAGTTGTTTCTTCCAGTCCTCTTTATAAACTTCTTAACCCTCATGGAGAGCATGGCCATCTGCCATTTAATATCCATCTCTTCCAGATCATCAGGATGAAGTTGTTCTAAGTCATCATTGATCAAAGAAGAATTTCCATGATTAGAAAGAAGAGCTTCAAACACAGAATCAGTGCTTTTATCTTGATTTGTTCCAGTAGCAGCATTAACTGATTCAGGGTTAGCAATAGAATCAATTGATGCTGATAAGAGTGCAGCATTATGAATATATCCAGAAGGCTTCTTCTTTGCCTCCACCTCAGCTTCAAATACTCTAAGATCATTGTACAGATCATCAAGTTCTTTGTCTTCCAACTGATCATTCTGTCTGAATGACACAGTGTACATGGTCCATTCATCTCCAAGGGACCTTAAGAACTTTCTGTTCACATCATCTTGATCAATCTGTACTCCCATAGTAGCTAGTTCACCAATTAGTTTATTAAACCTGTCAAAAGTTTGAGTCATGGACTCATTCTTAGTTGAGATGAAGTTTTCATACTGTTGTTTTAAGATTGCCTTTTGATTTCTCTTGGTACTTTTAGTACCTGAGAATCTCTTCTCTAGAGCATTCCAGAGCATCTGTGCATCAGTACAATTGCAGAATTGGTGTTGATACTCATTTGGAATGGCCAAGAGCAGTGTGCTCAAGGCTTTCATCTCTGTCTGTCTTGATTTCCTGTCTGTATCTGTCTTTGGAGGAGTTCTTTTGCCATCTTCACCAATCTTTCCTCCATCAGATGGGCCATTCTCAATGATGTCCCACATAGAGTAATCTGTGAGGAGAATATATTGCTTGATTCTGATTTTCCACATGTCAAATTCATTGGATCTGAGCATTGGAACTTTTGAGACCAAAGTACTGCTTGATTCTGTAAGATTTTCCATGATGAATAACTGTTTCTGAGAGAATTTAGCTCTGATACCACTTGTCAGGATCGAATTCTCAACAAGAATTAATTCTCAGAAACAATATCAAAGAAGTTTGCGGAATAACACTTTGATATCCAATGAAATAGTAAATCAATACAGAAAATATGAGGAACAAACTGTAAACTTGTATTGAATGCTTTGAAGTTACAGAATTACACACTCAACCTCAATATTGATGAACAGGCTCACCAATAGGAATTCTACTTCTCTAGAATTAGGATCTATGCCTTGAGGTTGATTTTCTCTAAAAGAATGAAAACAAAAAAATTGTTATATCTCCTATTCTAAACAATACTATATATATATACTGAATACAAAGATAATTACAATGAATAAAATATCTTCAGTATATCTTCTATGTATATCTCTAAGCTTCCATGTATATCCTTTCATACGAATCTTCATCATATAAGCAGTATTAATCTTCAGCAGCATTAACTTCCTTCTAGCAGCCTTAACTACTAAGCAGTACTAACTACTAGCAGTACTAACTAGCTAAGCAGTACTAACTTTGTTCAAGCAGTACTAACTTTGACTAGCAGTATTAATTAACACTAGCAGTAGTAACACTCAGCAGTATTAACCTTTATGTCTTCTAGCAGCATTAATATTGAACCAGCAGCATTAACCACACTTGATGAATTCTTCAGTTCCCAACAGTTGAGAATGATAGAAGCTCTGTGGGTTAAGAGCTTCTGAGGTTTGGGGTGTGCTCTGTTATGCACAAATATACACTTTTAGTACCCAAAAACATTAGAAACCAATGAGATGATCGAGTTGGACACTTAAATGAGAAGTTAGGGGTCAAGAAGTGTCTTTGAGGGACACAGAGGCTCTGTTGCATCTCGCAGAGGCTCTGTGAGAGGCCTCAGAGGTTGTTTGACCAAAAATTTCTCATTAAGTAAAGATGTTTAATATTTTTGATCACCCAAAGTTTGGACATGTTTTGGTTGGAAATTTAGGACATATTGAGAAATTGGTGTCCGAGAAAAGTGTTTTTGTCTTGGTAGATGTGCGAAGAACATACCTATTTCTGCGAGCTTCTTTCTTTAGGATTGGCTTCTCTGCTCCCCTTTGAATGATCAAGATCTTCTTTACTTAACTCCTTTCTACTCCCCCTTGACCTATGCTTGGATCATACAAGAACAAGGAATCACATAACCTTGGACCATAGGAAATGAATTAAAAGACAACTGTACATGCAAGAATGAACTATACATACAGAAGTAAAGATAAAGACTGAAATGAAATATATACAACAGAAGCTTTGTGCCAAGGTACAGAGGCTCTATGGATCAACTCATGTTTAACATTCCTAACTTGCCAACAAGAAATGAAAATCTCTTTTCATCTAGAGCTTTTGTGAATAGGTCAGCAAGTTGGTATCTTGTGGACACAAAATACATTTCAATGGTGCCCTGCTCCACATGGTGTTTCAGAAAGTGGTACCTGATATCTATGTGTTTAGTCTTTGAGTGTTGTACTGGATTGGCAGAGATCGCAATGGCACTCTTGGAGTCACAGAGGATGGGTATCTTATCAATGGCAAGACCATAGTCTCTTAGTTGGGTTCTCATCCACAGAAGTTATGAGCAACACCTAGTAGTAGCCACATATTCAGCTTCTGTCGTAGAAGTTGACACACAATGATGTTTCTTAGAAGTCCAACTAACCAATTTTCCTCCTAGGAATTGACAACTCCCAGATGTACTCTTTCGGTCAAGCTTGCATCCTCTATAGTCTGAATCTGTATAAGCCACAAGATCAAAGACAGAGTTCTTTGGATACCAAAGGCCAAGAATTTTGGTTCCCTTTAGGTATCTAAAGATCCTCTTCACAGCTAAAAGATGGGATTCCTTGGGGTTATCTTGGAATCTTGCACAGATACATGTAGCAAACATTATATTAGGTCTACTAGCAGTTAAGTATAAAAGAGACCCAATCATACCTCTGTAGAGTTTACACTCCACAAATTTACCCTCTGGATTAGCATAGAGCTTGGATCTAGTGGCCATTAGAGTCCTCATTGCTGAAGAGTCAGAGAGTTTGTATTTTTCAAGTATGTCAGAGACATATTTTGATTAATTTAAGAAAATTCCCTCTAGAGTTTGCTTGACTTGTATTCCTAAGAATAATGTTAATTCTCCCATCATACTCATCTCAAAATCACTCTTCATCAAAGTTTCAAACTTTTTACAGTAAGATTCATTGGTATACCCAAAAATAATGGCATCTACATAAATTTGCACAAGTAGAATCTCACCTTTTCTCTTCTTAAAGAATAGAGTTGTATCAGTTGTACCTCTTTCGAAGCCATTAGCTAGCAAGAAGTTGGAAAGTCTGTCATACCAGGCTCTGGCTTGCTTCAGTCCATACAGAGCTTTGTCTAAGAAGTAGACATGGTTGGGGTATTTAGAGCTTTCAAACCCTGGTGGTTGTTGGACATATACTTCTTCTTGAATTTGCCCATTTAGAAAGGCCGACTTGACATCCATTTGGTACACTTTGAAACCTTTGTGGACTGTGAAGGCAAGGAAGATCCTTATAGATTCGAGCCTTGCCACAGGAGCAAAAGTCTCTTCATAGTTGATCCCTTCTTATTGGCAATATCCCTTTGCCACCAGTCTTACTTTGTTCCTGATCACCACCCCATCTTCATCCTTCTTGTTCCTAAAGACCCATTTGGTCCCCATTGCAGTTTTGCCTTTCGACATAGGCACTAGGGTCCATACTTCATTTCATTCAAACTACAGAAGCTCCTCTTGCATTGCTTCTATCCAGTTTGGGTCTTCTAGGGCTTTAGAGACCTTCTTAGGCTCGATGATACTTACAAAATTTGTAAAGAAACAAAATTTTGCAGTAGCAGAGCGAGTTTTGACTCTGTCAGAAGGGTCACCAATGATCTGGCTCTGTGGGTGACTTTTTGTCCACTTCGTTATTCTGGGTATGTGGTTATTGGAACTTTCTAGTTGAACATCTGGAGAGGTTTCATGTTCATTATCAGCTTCTGTCACATAAGGTTGATCATTTATGCTTACCACAAAATTTGATTGACCTCCTTGAGTTGAAGAAGAGAGCTTTGTGGTATCTCGGTCAGAGTTATGTGATTGCTATGGTGTTGAACCCTCAGAAATTATGGGAAGATGATCTGTTGCATGGTTGGGCATGGAACCTTGGTTGATCTCTGTATGCTCCCCTCGACATTTGATCCTACAAGAGTAGTAGAAGAGGGTGAAGTATTACTAGGACCAGTTAGGGATGTACCTGTTTGGTCCTCAGAGGCCTCGGCTTCAAAGGCCCAATGATCATCTTTAGAGGGTTCATCATCGTTAAACATTTCTTCAAACAAATTATGAAGTTCATTTGCTCTACCTAATTATTCACCAGAGTCACGTGTTTTGAGCTTGAGTCCTGAGCTGATTTGCTCAGAAGTCACCTGAAACGAGTCATCAAAAGAAACATTAACACTTTCAAGTATATGTTTTGAATTGATCATGTAGACTCGATATACCTTGAAGGAAGCCGAATAACCAATGAACTTGGCTTCATCAACTTTGCAATCAAACTTCCTTATGTTCTCTCTGTTGTTGAGAACAAAACATGTGCAGGCAAACACATGAAAGAACTTTATATTTGGCTTTCTCTGGTTCAGAAGGTGATAAGGGTTCTTCGAGTGCCTCTTCACTATGAGTGATCTATTTTGAGTGAAGCACGTCAAATAAATGGCTTCTGCCCATAATGAAGTCGACAATCCAGAAGCAATGAGCATGATTTTGGCGACCTCCACTAGTGTCATGTTCTTTCGTTCAACGACACCATTATGTTGTGGAGTCCTTGCAGCGGAGAAGTTATGTGAAATGCTTTCCTCTGTGAGATAGTATCAATGGTTGAGTTTTTGAACTCTGTACCATTGTCACTTTAAATCTTCTGAACCTTGCAATCATACAGAACCTGAATTCTCTTCAAAAGATTGATTAGTATTATAGGAACATAAGACTTATTTCGGAAAAATTCTACCCAAATGTATCGAGAGAATTCATCTATTAGTACAAGTTTGTACTTCATTCTACTTAGGCTCTGCACAGAAATAGGACCATAGAGGTCTACATGCAGCATCTGCAGAGGCCTAGTGCAAGATATATCTGACTTGCTCTTATGAGCTGCTCTTTTCAGTTTACCCATCTCACAAACAGAGCATAGATGATCTTTGTCAAACTTAATACTTGGAAGACCACTTACCAAATTTAATTTTACAAGTTTTTCAAGAGTGTGAAAGTTTAGATGACAGAACCTATTGTGCCAGAACTAAGCTTCCTCATTTACTTGATACCAAACATAGCTTTTCTTCTATCTTGGTGGCCATGAAATTCATGAGGTAATGATTGCCCCTTCTGTTGGCTCGCAAAAGCTCTATTCCAGAGTTCGCTAACACTGAGTAGGTTGTGCTTAAGGCCATCCATATAAGCCACTCTGTACACATCGATGTCCTTCTTGGCAATGACTGCATAACCTTTAATTTTCCCCTTCTTAATGTCTCCAAAGGTCACAGAACCACCTCCATATTTCTCTTGGTACGAGATGAGCAACCCTCTGTCGCCAGTCATGTGCCGTAAGCACCCGGGGTCTAGGTACCAAATGGGCACACACTGTTTCTTCTGCGATCAGATTAAGGAGTTTTAGGTACCCATTTCCAAATGGGTCCATTCTTGTTAGGGTTCTTAAGAGATTCCTTGGCACTCTTTGGTTTGACACCTTCTTCTACCGAAGAACCATTTTACCTCTTCTCACCCTTGAATTTGGCATTCTTGGGCTTAGGGTGAGAGATAAGGCAGTGTGGACTAAAGAAATGTTGATTTAAAGCATGGATGAGATCAAAGCATTTACAATAAGGCACTTCAGAAGAAAACTTTTTGAACTTTTCATTAAATATATCAAAAGTGGGTACAGAGCATTTTTCACTACAATCCTTCCTAGCATTGGATTCTTTTTACAGAAATTCCTATCTAGTCTAGATTGATTTTTCACAAAATTTCCTCTTGGATTGCTCTTGGATTGTACCCTCCTTCTGTTGTTTTCCTCCTTCGAAATCACTGCCATAGAAGTAAAAGATTTGTCATTTTTAAGCCATTTTCCCTTCTGTTGCCATGTGAATTTTCTTGAAAACGATTTATAGATTTTAGAGATTTAGGCTTTTGAGATGATAAAGCCTTTTAGTTGTTCAACTTTTCAAGCTCAAGAGAAGTCTTGGCTTGTAGACACATATCAAGAAAATCAGGCAAAATATGTATCCCTGCAGATCTCCTTTTAGGAGCAACCATCCTATTAAGAATGCCATAGGGTAATTTACAATCCTCTAGTGTGCAGGGAGCTATTTCTGACTCCACAAAGCTGGTTGACTCAGACTCTGATTCAGAATTTGAATCAAGAAAATCTTTGTGAGTTGAGGCATGATTCTCTAGATATGTACTACTCTTTCTATCATTAGTGTCCTCTGAAATGTGTAAGTTTTTGAGAGTACAAGGGACCACTTCAGGAACACTTAAGCTCTTCATTAAGTCTTGCTCAAATATTTCGTGCAGGACAAAGGTCATATCAGGATGATTGAAAAAGTGGTTTTCATAAGTTTTCTTCAAATCATTTTCCAGAAATATTTTGAACAACTTTTCTTCTACAGAGGCTGGCACAAACTCTGGTGCCTTAGGGCAGAACTCCTTTTCAGAAATCAACATGCACACAAAGGCCATTTTAGTTTAAGTCTTTCGATGACCAAATTTGAAAAGTCCTATCTGTTTTTGAGACAGATATTTCCTTGGAATGGATTTCTCATTTCAGAAGGTGATGATGACAAGTCATGGTTTTCATACCAAACACTAGTCATCACCAAAGGATTCCTCTCATGTGATCCTTCAGTGGTTCTGCACCTTTTGAAAGTAGAAGTTAGATTTGGAAGACTTGGTTTTAAAAATTTCCCAGGACATAAGATATTTGCTAAAGATTTATGTCTTTTTTTTCCAGTGTAGGGATCAATGTCAGGGAACCCTATACCTCTTCTGGCAACTTGGGTATTTACCTTTTCATGAACCTTCTTTGCATCTTGATACTTCCTAATCAACATATCTCTGTCGAGCAAGTCTTGGTGAAAGACTTCTCTCTCCTTTTGAAAAAAGTTCTTTAAATAGACAACATTTAACCTATCACTCCCATTGTCCCTTAGCTCTTTTATTTTTAATTTTAAAGCTTTATAAAGTAAAGCAATATTTTCTTTTAAAGATTTCTTTTTAGAAATATGCTCAGCTATAAGAGATTTATTTTCATCATAAAGTTTATCCTTCTCTTAAGTAAGAAGTCTAGCTTCTCGCTCATAGAAGGCAAGCTTCTTTTCAAGCTCTGAGCATGTGGTTTTAAAATCGAGAAATTTCTTTTTAAGTTCAATAAGTTTATCTTCAGAGTCATAAGATATAGAGTTGTATGTGGTTACCTCACTATTTGCCTCAGAGGAATTGAGCTCTACCATCCCATAGAACAATGCATTTGTATCCCCTTCGTCAGAGGATTCATCAGTCACGAGATTGTCTTGTTCGGCCATCAGGGACCTCTGTGTGTAGTACTTTGCCTTCTTTTTGAAAAACGCACCATCTCTGACTGGCTTGCCTTTGGGGGCATTTGTTCTACACTCTGCTGCAAAGTGCCCAAGCTTTCTGCACTTGACGCAACCTTAATTATGTGGGGCATTGTTCACAGTCTTATCATATCCTCTGCTATCGCTCCTCTGAGCACCCCTCTGCGGGTACTCGATGGTCTTCTGATGTTCCACAAACCTTCTCTCGTCACCTCTTTTCTCTTATTGCCTTTGATCATCAAACTCTTCTCTTCCAAACTTCCTCTACTCATACCCACCAAATCCTTTGCGATCTCCTCTCTCAACCCTTTCATCTCTTCCCCTGTTGAACATGGACTTCTTCTTCAGACCTTTGTTGTAATCTTTATTCATAAGAGCAAGAGTTTTGGCCAAAGAATCCATGTCCATTTCTTCTTCTGAGTTATCCTCTACTTCACTTTCCGCATCCAAAACCTTCTTCTTCTTCCTCAGACCTTCTTCCACAACTTTTTTTTCTTGGGCTTATCCTGAATATCTACGGTCTTTCCAACTAGTGCAAGAGGTCCTCCAACTTGTGTTTTGACCTTGGTGATGCGATTCTTTTGGCTGACAAGAGTCCCAAAGAGGTCAGATAAAGAACAAATATCAAGATCCAAAGTTGTTTGGAGTGACATGGATAAGTGCAGCCATTCATCATTCAGACTCTGAAGAAACATAACATTGTTTTCTTCAGAAATTATGTGGATTCCATATCTTTTGAACTTGTTGATCAAGGAGTTAAACCTATCATATGTGCTCTGAAGGGTTTCGTTCGGAAGAGCTTTGAATGCATAGTATTCATTTGAAGTCTCACATGAGTCTCACATGAGCTTTTAATGCATAGTATTCATCTGAAGGGTTTCGTTCGGAAGAGCTTTGAATGCATAGTATTCATTTGAAGTCTCACATGAGTCTCACATGAGCTTTGAATGCATAGTATTCATCTGAAGGGTTTCGTTCGGAAGAGCTTTGAATGCATAGTATTCATTTTGGGTCTTAGCACACCCTTCAAGTTGTTTTTCTAACTCTAACCACATAACTTTTGAAGTCTCACATGAGTTTAATGTTGAAAAGTTATCATTAGGAATGCCCATTATGAGTAGCCTTTTGGATTTCTTAGCAAGTTCAATTAGCTCTTTTTCTTGTTCACTCCACTCAACCATAGGTTTGGGTTTTTGGTATTCAGGAACCTCTGGGGTAGTAGCTGTAACAGGTACTCTTGGTACAGTGGTCATGGGAACATATGGGGGATTGTGAATAAACTCAACTACTCTTGGATCCACCCCTTCAAGAAAGTGAACCATTCTGATTTTCCCCTAGGGATATTCATCCCTAAGTAAAGTAGGAGGTTTGGACTGGGATCCAGCACTAAAAAAGGTCATTGCATTTGCCATTTTCAGTGAGATGAAAATGATAAAAAAACAGAGTATAGACTGAAACAAGTAAGTTTGAACGAGACAAGATGAGATATGGTATGAATATGATTAAAGGAAGTGTATCAACACAACTCACAAGCTTTTGAATTATTCTAGGATATGAAAGTGACCTATTAAATCAAACTGTTTGAAGAAAACATAGAAAACAGGAACTTTTCTATTGAAAATGAAAGACACAATTAAGAAATAGTTCAAAGTACTACTAAACATATAGGAATCATTGTAGAACAGGATCTTTTGATATTGATCATCAAAGAGTGCTCTGATACCAATTGTTGATCCCTTGTTTGTGTTCTAGACAATGATTAACCAAACTAACTACACAAATAGAGTATTATATATGTGTGCGGAAGCGTATTGTATGTAGAAAGATGGTTGGTTTGGTAGTAAATACACAATCACGTAACAAAGAAATCGATGGACAAGTAAGAGTTAGTCACTGAAAGATATTCTTCATTAACTTGAATTTTTACACCAAGAACACACACTACTGTGTGCAGAAATGCTCTCTTCAATATTTGAAAATGTTAGACTAAGCGTGGTGTAATTGTGTGCTTGTTTACACTGAATTCATGAGATGCTCCATTCATATACAAGGGGAGAGCACACAATAGTACAAGACAAAGGATGACATTCCATATGAGGAATGCCACCTGGAAATTAAAACCATCGTGGGGATGTACTATTCATCTTGAAGATCTTCGTACAGCAGGGTCACGTGATATGCATGTGATATTGTCTTGTCCATGGTATCCTGAAATCTTCAAGTCTTCCATTCATCAGAGCCTAGCCAGCACAGAGGCTCTGTAAGGGATCACAAAGGTTCTGTGGTCTGAGTGTGATCTTCAGGTTGAGCTTCTTGGTAGAATGGTCGACAGAGCTTCTGATCTCGACACTTCTGTGGTATTCTTGGTGTATGATAGCAGTCTTCCGAAGTTCCTATACATAGCCTATTTTTCAATACTTTTCTATTTAATGAAAGAAGCTAACAATGGTGGAGATAAAGTGATTGGTAGCTTGGGAAGAAGATAGTTGTGAGTGAATTACATTATAGGTCCAATAGTTTTGATCAGGTTCTTTATAATTTTGTTATCAGTTTGGGTGATCATATATCGGAAATGATCTGATGCTACGGTTATAATTTAGTAGTGCGGCTAGAAATATTCTTTCCGTCGTATTTGAGGTGATTCTGGGAAGATTATTTTTAGTCGACTCTTTTTGAAAAATTTCATTTTATGGTTAAATTTGGAAACCGGGTCGTTACACTTTATTCCCAAAACATATACAAACAAACCCAAAAGCAGAAATGAGTGTTGAGGTGAAAAGAATCAAACCCTAGGTTAAGAAATGGTTGGTTATAGGCTTACCTTTCGACTTCTAGGGACCCAAATCTTCAAGTAAACCTTCATACTTTTTCTTGACCCATTGAAAAGCTTCAAAGTACGAATCCATAGCCTCCGAAATCGCCTCAATCGAGTTAGAAATGAGAAAGTTATGGCCAAATGAAGAACAACCCGAAAATCAGATTTTATGCCTGGAACACGCACATGACTATGTGTTAGGACACAGTCTCATTGGATTCAAGATCATCCAAAACGAAGATCGCAATCTGAAGTTAATGCTGAAAGTTACTCTCAACCATAGTCTAGGGTCTATTCTGTAATAAAGTCAAAGTTGTTTTTAATATCTAGATATTTATTATTTAGATATTATGTTTTTAGTTATAATATTAGTTTATTAAGTTTTGATAATATCTTAAACAGATATTATCTCTTTCTCTCTGTACATCGATCAACAAAAAAAACACACACAATACACACACATCAAAGGTGTAAAGAGAGAAAAACAAACAGAGCCAAAAACTCAAGAACTCAACCGTGTAATCCGCGTTTATATATCGAAACAGGTTGGTTTATTATCTATTGTTTGTTGTTTTGATTATCTGGTAACGATCACGGACTCACAATTGGTATCAGAGCTGATCCAGATTCAAAATCAAAGATTTTTACTCTCTGTGTTCTTCATTTTTGAAGAACACTGTGTTATAGATCAAAACTTGATTTTACGGTTATTTTCGAAATCAAAAGGTTGTGTATTGTTGTTGTTGGTAAGGAGAACATACTGTCAAAGTTTGGTGTGGTAAATCGATCTCTAGTTGGGTTAATTTTAGAGTTGCGGGTCGTTTAATCGGAGAAGACGACGTATCGGTCTTAAGCGTACCGGTCGAACCTTAGTTTTTACATTCTACCGGTCGAAGATCATTTTTTATCGGTCGAATCTCACAAACTTTTGGTATCGGTCAAACACTCTCCGGTCAAATCCCACTTTGTACCGGTCGAATATTTTTTTTTATCCGGTCGAGTATTTTTTTTTTATCCGGTCAAAGTAAACCTCAATTCCGGTCGAACCCCACTTTTCCACTACATTTCACCGGTCGAATAAAACTTTTCCACCTCACTTCCCCGGTCAAACTCCTATTTTAATCCGATCGAATCACACAAAACAAATCCCAGTCTTAGAGACAACTATCGGTCAAAGCCATTTTGATTATCCGGTCGAATTGTTTGTTTCCGGTCAAAGACCTTCACATATTTATCCGGTCAAACATATCAAACTCTATTCTCTCTTTCGGTCATTCCACTAAACCACTAAACATACTAAACCTCCGGTCTTACAGTATTGTTCACAATCTCACACAAACACCTCCACTTTTCCACTTGTATTCCAGTCAAACCCTCACCTCCAACTCTCAAATTCCTCACTTTTCTACTTCTCACGTGAATTCCACATCCACTCTCAAAATCCACATTTCCAATCCACTTTTTCCAATCCATTTTTATTTATTTTGGTCCATCATTTTGGTTTACTCATTATCCAAGAATTAATCAAAAGAAGTTCAAGTTTTGTCAAAGAATATAATTTCGAAATTAATTTTCGAAATCAAAGAAAGTTCACGTGGCATTTAATTGGAATCCAATCTTTTTACCGGTCAATCAGTTTAATCGGTCGAAAATTTTACCGATCCTTACGTCTTATCGGTCGAACCTCACTTTGCGCAATAAACCTCTCGTGCAAACCTTCTCAAAACGCAAAGTTTTTCCAGACTTCGAATTTTATTCAAAATGACATCCAGAGAAGCTCTTGCAATCGGAACTGATACCAAGCCACCAGTTCTCTTTAGAGGAGAATACGAACAGTGGAAGGATCGGTTCCTGAACTTCATCGAAAGACAGGAATTGGGTGATTTCATCAAACAATCCTTAGAAGAAGGCCTAATGGAAACAAAATATAGGGAACCAGCAGCAGGTACTCAAGAAGTACGACATGCACTTTCTTATGGAGATCTAACAGGTGATGATAAGCTAAGAGCAAAAGGCGACATGTTAGCCAAGTCATACATTCTACAAGGGATTACGAATGAAATCTATGTAAAGATTGACAGCTACAAGGCCTCCGGAACACAAATGTGGGATCAACTAGAGAAAATGATGTTGGGTTCAAAGATTGGGAACCAACTGAAAATCTCTAACTGCCTGCACAGTTTTGAAGAATTCAAAGGCAGAACTGGAGAAACTCTAGAGGGAACATATGATAGGTTTGTGACTTTGCTAAACGAATTAAGCAAGAATAAGGTCAACAAATCTCAAATCGAGCTAAATATCAAATTCCTGAGTATTCTACAACCAGAATGGAAAAGTTTTGCCAGGCAGATGAGGCAGATAAAAGACCTGAATGAGATTCCACTTCACGAGGTGTATGAAACCCTCCGACAAAATGAAGATGAGGTGGATGAAATTCTAGCAGAAAAGAGAAAAGGAAAGACAGTTGAAGACACAGTCGCTCTTGTTGTAAAGAAGAAAAAGAACAAGACGATTGTGTATGAATCAGAAGAAGCTGAAGCTGATGTTGTCTCTGACTCGGATGAAAATGAACAAATGCAGCAGGCAATGCAGTTTCTGACAAATGCATTTCAGAAAAAGTTCTACAGGAATCCAACGTCTAATAGTCAGAGGTACTCTTCTGGACGAAACAACTATGCTCACAAGAAAAAAATTGAAGGAAGCAGATATGAAGGAAATAAGTATGAAGGGAAGATATTTGAGGGAAAGAGAACAGAGGAGAAGAAACCTGAAGATAGAAGATATCAGACTGAAGGAAAAAGGTTAGTGGAGAGGAATCCTGAAGAGAGGAAATTTAAAGCTGAAGGATCAAGTCAGCCAGGACCACCGATGTGCTACAACTGTGGCAAAACAGGTCACTTTGCCAAGGATTGCCGCAGATCAAAAGTCAGAAACTCCGATTACTACAAGAACAAGATGCTTCTTGCAAAGCAACAGGAGGCAGGCAAGGCACTGATGGCTGACGATGAATACTGGCTGGATCACTCAGATGAAGAAGAAGAAGATGAAGAAAAGGATGAAGCCGTCAATATGTGCTTGATGGGCAAAATCGAATCAGATGCTGAAGCTGATTCAGAAAATGAAGAAGAGGAGGTATGTGTTTTATCGTATAAAGATTTAATGAATAAAATGCATGCTATGGTTTTAAAACAAGAAGAGTTAGAATCTAATCTTAAGCGAGAAAATGGTGTTATAATTAACAAAAACCAATTGATACAGAAACTTAGCGATGAAATTGCTGAGAAGAAAGTATTAGTTGAGATTTTACATACAAACGGTGACACCAACGCAAAAGAACAGACTATAATTCTAAAAGAGAATATTGAGCTCAAGTCTAAATTGACAAAAAGTGAGATTGATTTTTATAAGCTTACTGATATGCATTCTTTATGTACTAAAGAAAACAAGACCTTAATTGCTAAATTAGACGCTTTGGAAAAGAAGCTATACTCATTAGGTCAAAGTGAGCAAACCATTCATCTTAACAAACCGAAAAAGAACAAAGAAAATTGGGGAATCGGTTATGTGAAACCTCAACGTCTTCAAAAGGGTATAAGAGAAGTGCCTGCACTCTATGACTATACCTCTATGCTAGTTTCTCACCGAATCTCCTCACTTAAAGTTTTTAATACTAAACTATCAGAAGAGGATGAAGCTAATGAATTTGAAAAACGGATGAAGTCAACTAAAGTTCACGCTCCATTTTATTATGCGAAGTTGAATAATAGTTATGACTATCCCAATGATGAAAAGAAATCTCTTTCAACTGACTACTTTCAAAGTTATTCTGAAAAAGAGATGGAGGCGAAGCCTGTCATAGGTAAAATTTATGTCCCTTCTCTCGTGTTAGAAAGTAAAATTTCTGAACTCGATAACTCTTTATCAGATGAAAGACTTATGATTGAGATTCAACAAAAGGTTTTTTCAACTGTTATGAAAAATGTTGTTATTTCAAAGGCTTCTACTTCTGATGACATGTTTGGTTCATCAAACGAAGAGTTTAATTTTCTTAATTCTGACGGTGGTTTAGATGGTTGTTTTGAACAAGTTGATTTTAATGTGAAACTTACTAACCATGCATCTTTTGTTAAGAAAACTTCAAGAAAAACCAGTATGTCTGTGAACAGTGCAAAATCAACGAAAGTTGATTACTCAGTCTCTGTGAAAGCTAACAATGCTAAAGGTAAGAAAATATCTCAGCATTCACAGAAACCGACCACTACTGGTAATTCTGAGAAGAAGCACTCAGTTGTTGCTCAAAGGTCTAACTCACTAGTTTTACATGTTTCAGATATGAGCAAGCCAAGGCCTGAAGCCAATTCTCAATGGCAACCAAAAAGGAAGCTTGACAAGGCCATTTTATCGTTTAGTAGTGTTAATTGTAATAAGACTTCGCTTACTAAAGATGTTGTGATTGCTGATATTGCTGTTTTGCATCCAAAACTTGTTGTTTCTCGTAAACAATATACAATGAAGCAATTATTTCAGTTATCTTTATTTGCTGGAAAGTCCTCTATCTATAATAAACATGTTTCTATTACTTGTCAAGATTCTGGAGATTGGTTTGGAAATTACCATGTGCATACATCTCATATTAATTCTTCTCATGCATTTCAAAAGAAAAGAGGAACCAATTTGAAATGGTTACCAAAATCTTGTGCTAACACAGCAGGACCCAAATTCCAGTGGGTACCTAAGGCTAAATCTGTGTTGCAGGCACACAAAGCTTAAAGAGAATACGACTTCTGATTAGGTACAGATCAGGACTCGTTCTTCAATGTCAAAATAGGTTTTTGGATAATGCAGTTCAAAACCCGAACATCAAAGTCAAAATAGGCTTTTGAATAATACAGTTCAAGACCCGGACATCAATGTCAAAGTGGCTTCTGATTACAACAGATCAGAACCCGTACCTCAATAGAGAAAAAGGCTCTTGAATAATACAGTTCAAGACCCGAACTTCAAAGATCAGCGACTTCTGATTATGTACAGATCAGGACTCGTTCTTCAATGTCAAAAATAGGTTTTTGGATAATGCAGTTCAAAACCCGGACATCAAAGAACATATGGTTCTTGAGTAAATCAGCTCAAGACCCGGACTTCAATGTCAAAGATGGCTTCTAAGTAAATCAGCTTAGAACCCGTACTTCAACGAAGTTTGACTTCTAAACACAACAGTTTAGGACTCGTACTTCAATAATCAAAAGACCTTACTCTGTGTTGAACATGAAGATTGTACTCCGATACTCGAATGAGGAAATCAACCATCAAGGGGGAGTACATACTTTTCTGAAATTTTATGCATATCTTTTACAACTGATAAAGTTTCAAATGCATAATTTCAGGGGGAGTAAAAAGGTGATGACTTCTGATTATTTCTGATCAGAACTCGTACTTTAAAAGTTTTACTGCTTTTTGTCTTTTCAATTTAAGTGAATAAATTTTACTTTGACTTTGACTTAAGACTTTTGCAGAAGTTTGAGAGAAGCTTAAAAGATCATATCTTTATGACTTTAAGCTTAGCTTCATGAGATGTAAGATCATATGTTCAGGTATTATCCTTTATCTTAATCTCATATATGGTTGAAAGAATGACAACTTTCAATCATTGAAAACATCGTTCTAAAACGTTCAAATCACTTCCCGATTCTTCAACCAAATTTTATAATTCGGAAGTGTGATTTTAAATGTTTTCAAAATCAATTTTGTGCTTTAACTGAAATAGTTAAACCAATCTGAGCATCACATGCATCATAGGAAAACAAAGAATCATTGTGCTAGGAATTAACACAACTTCAATGGAATCACCTTAACCAGTGATTTCTACCCAAGAAGTTAAATCCTTAGTGATTGAGTGTGCAAATCGAAAAGAAATGAGTGTGATTAGAGAAAGCAAAATGTTTAAAAGAAAGAGCGTGTGAGAATAGAGTTAAAAAGAATATCACAACTCTGCACCAACTTTTTCTGAGCCGGGTAGCCACAATTCTAGTGATTCACAATTCTTTGGTGATCATTATTGAAACAGGCAACTAACCCATACCAACTCTTGATCAAACCTCACCAACTACTCATTTTCTTCTCAACAAGAAAGTGTTTCACATTTTCAAAGGGGACGCAACACATATGCTATCTGATTTTCATTTGGAAAATCTGGATATTGAAAAGAAGGAAGTCTGCCCCACCTTCGCACTTCACTCATGCACATTGAGTCTGTGTTTAACTTACTGTTGTCTCAGTGGTTTACACAATTTTGAGCCTAATAAGCAATCATCAAGTGCTTAATATTTTCTATCACAAGCACGAACACACAAGGAATTTGTTTCTTTGTCATAAAGTTTATAGAAATAACCTTTGTGGTGTTTCGATGATTAAATGGAAGCCCTGGGGGAGTCAACATCAAACAGCTCCTTTCCAATGTGTATTCGTTACACACAGTGACTTAGTGTTACTGACAGGCATTCTAACTGATTCATTAGTTGATTCAGGTGTTACATGATTATTTTGTCTAGATTTGCAAAGATCAGGATGAATAACTATTGAATTGACGAATCAGAGACTCCAAGTGGTTGACATTTCTTACTCAAAGTTTTGATGAAGTCGTTGCACTTTCCATCAAAAAGGGGGAGAATCTAAAGCTTGAAGAAATGTTCAGTCCATTACATTACAAGACCAAGAACTGCGAGATCAAAGTATTCTGAAGACATGCTGATTTCAGATAAATTTTCTTTGAAGATACTTTGCTAAAGCATTCTGAGCTAGAGAAAGAGATTGCATCTTCTGTGCTGAAAGAGAAGATCGTATTGACAAATCATTTTCGTAATGATCTTGATCCAAAGGGGGAGATTGTTAGGACACAGTCTCATTGGATTCAAGATCATCCAAAACGAAGATCGCAATCTGAAGTTAATGCTGAAAGTTACTCTCAACCATAGTCTAGGGTCTATTCTGTAATAAAGTCAAAGTTGTTTTTAATATCTAGATATTTATTATTTAGATATTATGTTTTTAGTTATAATATTAGTTTATTAAGTTTTGATAATATCTTAAACAGATATTATCTCTTTCTCTCTGTACATCGATCAACAAAAAAAACACACACAATACACATACATCAAAGGTGTAAAGAGAGAAAAACAAACAGAGCCAAAAACTCAAGAACTCAACCGTGTAATCCGCGTTTATATATCGAAACAGGTTGGTTTATTATCTATTGTTTGTTGTTTTGATTATATGGTAACGATCACGGACTCACACTATGCCATGATATAATGCCAATGGCATTGTCATCGGGTGATAAGTCGGGTTTACATCCTCCTTAATCGAACCGCAAGTGTACGGTGTCGAATCAAGTAATACGTACATAGGTACAAGTATCGAACCAAAGGAACTTGGTACTGAATACCACAATGAATATATCAATTATTAACTAGACTGACTAAAGTTGGATTGTTTTGAGTTTTGCAACAAGAATAAATTAAGACAACTTAAAGAAAACCTTGGAGCCTTAACAAGTTAACTGTTGATAAGAAAAGTTGGGGGTTGGATTCATGTCAAGTTCATTTTTATTTAAACTGTGAATGGATTTAATAATTTGTTTAAAAAATTCAATGAAATTAACCACGAAGATAGTTGCTATACTTCCTCAAGCTATAGCAACAATAGCAATTAAAAATGAAGTTTCATCTTTCGATCTCACATTCAAATTAAGTTGCTTGTAAAAACAGGATTAAAAACTTCTATGGTGGAATTGGTATATCTCTATCCAATTCTCACCATAGGCATACGACAACCACATATAACCTTCACACACTCCTCTCAAAGAGTAAAAAGATCAAGAGATATTCAATCAGCTGATCATACTAAAAGAACTAATTCAAAACTATGCCATATGCTTCATTGATTTAAAGATTCAAAAAAAATCCAAATCCAAATCACGAGTTTACATCAAAACAACACCCATCAATCCTACAACCCCCAACATGGGACAATTAGCTCAAGTTGGGGTTAAAAAAACCGAAAAATGGAAATGGAATGAACGCAGATCTAGACATTGTTCTTGGAACAAAAATGCTTCAAAAGATAACAAACAGGCCCCGAGATCTCAATTATTGCAGCACAAGCATTGTAATAAGATCGAGGATCCATTCCACCAAAGTCTCCCACCTTTTTCCGTTGTTTCTCCCTTGTTTCCGCTCCAGAAAATCGCCTTCAGCCGCCTTATCTCTAATTCAAAAATTGTGTAACCCCCAACCCTAGCTGAAATAGTCGATTAAGACTGTTTCAGATCGTGGCGCGGGTTATGGCGTGGGTTGGGTCCCACGAAAAGTCGCCCGCGTTGCCCAAACCCGCATGGCCCAATAAAGTCGTGGCCCAAGCCGCCCGAGGTACTGTTTTTGCACAATTTAGCTTCCATTCCTCACCAATCACCTCAGAATTGAGATTGGCTCCCCAAAGTATAATTTTCGACAGTTTCATCTTAAGTTTTACTTCTTCTTCTCATCTCGTTTCGACCTGTACCTTTCTTTCAAAAACCATTAGTTTTCCCACTATTTTCCTTGGGATCGTACAGTTTCCACCAGATTCAGTGCATCAATAATGTCCAATTCTGACATTATCACCGGGCATTGTTGCCCGGGATGTACCGAATTTGGTATATATATATAGATAAGAGAGAGAGAGAGAGAGAGAGAGATAAGTTTCAAATACAAACCCTCTAATTAAGTACAAAGTGATCAAATGATATCTTATGGAAATAATGAGAGTTTATTTACAATGATATGAATATTTATGGAAGATTATCAGAGTTCATTCATTATGATCAATACTTTAGATCAGGAAAAATTTGGTATATTTATAAAACCATATATTTATTAAACTATATGAATGGTTGAGATTGTTTGTATTAATTAGAGAATTTGTATTTAACACTCCATATATATATATATATATATATATATATACATATATATATAGGGTTAATCAAATAAGAACTCTAAAACTTGTGAGATCTGATGTGAGCCACTTATTTAAGATAACTATTTTATTTACTAAATAAAGATAAAAGGGTAATTTAGTAATAAAAAAAATACAACTCATAAATGCATTTAATTAATTTATTCTCTCTATAAATAGAAAATCCATAACTCCCATAAATAGAAAATTCACAACTCACCTATAAAAACATTAATTAGTTGTTCACAATGTGTGTCTATGAAACAACCCAACCAGGAACAATAAGATAACAATTAAATCTTAATAATAATACTAATAAAAAAATCCATGCCAAAGCGGCCCCAAGCGTACAATAAAATTTCAAAGTTTGCAAAGGCAACCGATTCACAACTGAGGTATTAATAAAATAAACTAAGATGTCGGTCTTCTATCTGATCCCGCTACATCTTCTCTTTCCCTTTATCTGCCCTTCCTAAATTACGCCTGCCTGAAAAGATTTTTAGTTTTGAAAGAGCGAGGGTTAGACCGAAGGTCTAGTGAGTCCCCTCTAACAGATGAGCAATAAAATAACTTTCTAGAATTAAATCAACATTTAAATAAACACACAAGGATAAAACACGCTACTGACCACACTACCGTCAAAGACGATGTGTCTAACTCGCACTGCCTTTATTTTGGGACACACCCCCCAATGGCATAAACGGGCCACACTCTCCGGCACGAGTAGGCGGGCCACACTCCATGTATGCATACATTTAAACATCAACAATTTATAACACACATAAATCATTTCATAATAATCATGCCATCGTAAATAAATTAAAGTTTAAAATTAAACTTCACATGCTCTCGTTACCAAAAAGGTTTAGTTCAGAAAAACTCACCTGGCGTCCTTAGCTCAAATGTCGTGTCTACTACTATAATTCGGTCCGAAACCTATAAAGGAAACATTGACCGGTGAACATCCGATTCTTTCTATTTTAGCAAGGTTGACCTTAACACCATAATTCCCACGTCACCTATTCCCTAAATTATCCTCGGCCCACAAGAATCTCAACTCGAGACAAAGTACCTTGAATCCTTGAAATATATATAATAAAAAAAAAAACAATAGGCCGGCCTTAGAAAACAAAGCCCAACAATAAAAATAATTCAAACTACTTAAACTTAAGTTGACATTTAACTTAAACTTGGGCTTCGTCCCACACTACATAGTCCGGGGACCGGGGCCTAAAATGGCCTCCCGGTGTGTTATGCGACAGGGGTATAACCCCCCCCCTGGGGTGACCGGAGCTTGGCACGGATCGTTGCCCACCCATGGACCGGGGTCCCTCTAACGACCGGAGTCTCGACCGGTGCGTGGGTTGACCGTCGACCGGTGTCCACTTCTTTGAATGGTTCCTCAAATCGACCGGGGCCAACGTAATACGGTGACCGGAGTCACTCAGACATAATATCGAACGAAACCCAGAGACTCATATTCAGATATCACCAATCACAGATAAATCTCAGAAATCAATAACAATCTAACCCAAAACCCATAATCAGATGCAGAACTCGATTTCAACCAACATTCCATTAATCACGTAGATATTCTTATAACGATTTCCGATTATCTCAAACCCAGAAAACCCCAACATAAGATTCAATACACAACCCCCAAACACAACTACTATGATTAAAACATTTATTAATTAAAGAGTTCTAATCACAAGAAGATTTACCTTCAACGAAATCAATCCAAATCTTGAACTTCTTGAAGAATCCCTTCTTCCTCGGTCTCCCTCTAAAATCGCCCAATGCTCTTCACCAAAATCAGTTGCCACTTGGTAAGACCTTAGCACCTAGGGTTAAAATCCCACTTTTCACTCTAGACCCCTCCAATATGGCCTTTCTACTTTCTTTTACCCCAAACGTTTAATTCTCTGATTTTAAGCCGGTCATTAGAATATTCCCCCCTCAAAAGAATTCTGTCCCCGGAATTCCTTTGTCGAACAAACTGGGATATTGGATTCTCATAACCGACTCCAATTCCCATGTCGCTTCTTGACCTTTATGGAATTACCACTAAACTTTCACCAAGGGAATTTCCTTGCTCCTCAACTTCTTCACTTTACGATCCAGAATAGCTACTGGTTCCTCAACATAACATAGTTTCTCATCTAAACGAACGTCGTCCAATGGTACTACCACATCCACCTCTGCTAGACACTTTTTCAAATTAGATACATGAAATGTAGGGTGTATACCTCGTAGCTCCATGGGCAGATCCAACTTGTAAGCTACTTCCCCAACGCGCTCCACAATAGCAAATGGACCAACAAACCTGTGTCTCAACTTACCTTTCTTTCCCAAACGAATCACTCCCTTCCAAGGTGAGACTTTTAACATCACCAAGTCTCCCACTTGGAACTCTATCGGCTTCCTTCGTTTATTTGCTTACGTCTTCTGACGATCTTGGGCCACCTTTAACCTTTCCCGAATCTGATTAACCTTGTCGGCCGTCACTTGCACGATTTCCGGTCTTGCTAGCTTCCTTTCACCCACCTCGTTCCAACATAAAGGTGTTCTACACTTTCGTCCGTACAACGCTTCAAATGGAGTGGCTCGAATACTAGCATGATAATTGTTGTTATATGAAAACTCTATCAAAGGTAAATGAGTCTCCCACGAACCTTTGAAGTCAATAACACAAGCTCGAAGCATATCTTCCAATGTTTGAATGGTTCTTTCACTCTGGTCGTCCGTTTGAGGGTGATACGTTGTGCTCAACTTGAGTTACGAACCCAAATCCCATTGTAGGCTCCTCCAAAATGACGACGTGAAGCAAGCATCCCAATCTGACATAATAGAGGATGGTACTCCATGCCTGGATACAATCTCATCAATGTACAACTTGGCCAACTTCTCCAACGGGTACGTCTCCTTAATCGGTAGAAAGTGAGCAGATTTTGTGAGTCGATCCACTATCACCCAAATAGCATCGTGCCCCATAGGTGATCGCGACAATCCAGTAATGAAGTCCATTGCTATATCATCCCACTTCCATACCGGTATTTCTAACAGTTGCAATTCCCCATACGACCTTTGATGCTCCGCTTTTACTTTCAAACACGTTAGACATCGTTCAACGAAGTAAGTTATGTCTTTCTTCAAGCATGGCCACCAGTAACTTTGCTTCAGGTCTCGATACATCTTATTGGTTCCCGGATGTATCGAGTATCGCGACTTATGAGCTTCTTCTAACACTCTCTTTCGAAGATCTCCCAACTTTGGGATCCACACTCTTTTCTCGAAACATTTAACTCCACGACTGTCAGCAGTAAGCGAATCAGCAATTCCAACGATTCTCTCGCTTCTCAAATTTTCTTCCGATACCGCTTCCTCTTGACACTTCTTGATTTCCTCCAAGAAATTAGAAGTTGCCTCAACTCGAAATGCCACCACTTTAGATACCGCACTATGTTCTTTCCGACTCAAGGTGTCCGCCACCACATTGGCTTTACCCGGGTGGTATAGAATCTCACAATCATAATCACTCAGTAACTCCATCCATCTTCGCTGCCTCATGTTCAACTCTTTCTGATTGAATAGATGCTGAAGAGTTTTATGATCGGTATAAATTTGGCACCTAACTCCGTACAAGTAATGCCTCCAAATCTTCAACACGAATACCACAGCTGTCAGTTCAAGGTCGTGTGTCGTATAATTCCTCTCATGATCTTTCAACTAACGAGACACGTAAGCGATCACCTTCCCCTCTTGCATCAGCACGCACCCCAGCCCTAACTTTGAAGTGTCACTGTAGATCACGAACCCTTCTGTACCGTTGGGTAAACACAGAATAGGTGCACTACTCAATCTTTTCTTCAGTTCACTGAACGAATCCTCCTGAGCTTCCTTCCATGCAAACGTAACATTTTTCCTTGTTAGAGTCGTTAATGGCATGGCTAATCTCGAGAAATCCTGAATGAACCTTCGATAGTAACCCGTCAAGCCAAGGAAACTTCTCACTTCAGACGGTGATTTTGGCACCTCCTACTCTTCGATTGCCTTAATCTTCATTGGATCTACCTTAATCCCGTCTTCCGACACCACGTGCCCTAAAAACTTCACTTCACTTAACCAAAACTCGCATTTTGAGAATTTGGCGTACAACTTTTCCCGCTTGAGCATCTCCAACACGGATCGCAGATGCACCTCATGGTCGCTCATGGACTGTGAATAAATTAGTATGTCATCGATGAAGACGATGGCATACTTGTCCAAAAGTGGACCACACACTCTATTCATCAGATCCATGAATGTTGTCGGTGCGTTTGTCAACCCAAATGGCATGACAAGAAATTCGAAATGTCCATACCTCGTGCGAAAAGCAGTCTTGGGTACATCCTCCTCCCTCACCTTCAGCTAATGATAACCCGAACGCATATCTATCTTCGAGAAATAACTTGCTCCTTGCAACTGACCGAAAAGATCATCTATTCTGGGGAGCGGATACTTCATCTTGACCGTTACCTTGTTGAGCTCTCGGTAGTCTATACACATTCTCATAGACCCATCCTTCTTCTTAACGAATAGCACCGGTACTCCCCACGGTGACGTGCTGGGACGGATAAACCTTTATCCAGCAGCTCTTGCAGTTGAGTCATCATCTCCTTCATTTCGGCCGGCACCAAACGATAAGGAGCCCTTGCTATTGGTGCCTCTCCCGGCATTAAATCTATTCTGAACTCCACTTGCGTATCCGGTGGCAAGGTGGTTAAGTCTTCCGAAAACACTTCCGAGTACTCACACACTATCGGAACATATTCTAATCCCTTCTACTCTTTCTTAGCGTCTACTACATATGCTAAGAACCCCACACACTCTTTCACTAGACAACGCCTAGCCTTGATCATAGAAATCAAGCACGACTTCCTATCCCGACGATCCCCATACACTATAACCTTCTTCTGATCAGGCAAGTCTATACGAATTATCTTCTTATTACAGACAATGCTGGCATCGTTAGACGCTAACCAATCCATCCCTACAATGACGTCAAATTCCCCCATGCCCATCGGGTATAACCGCAATGGAAAGGTATGACCGTCAATATCTATACTACACCCGTCATATACTTCTCCCACTAAGACTCGACTATCATCTGCTACTTCTACTTCAAACCCTTGACTAAGCTTCTTGGGATTTACAAGCAACTTATGCACGAAATTCGGAGACACAAGTGAATGGTTCGCGCCCGAATCAAACAACACATTAGCAAAATTCGAGTCTATGGGAAAAGTACTTGTCACCACATTCGGTGTCTCCACCGCCTCCTCTGCTGTCATATTAAAATCCCTAACTCTTGCCCGGGTTGGGTCCACTTTCTTATCGCCTCCCTTATCCCCATATCCTCCAACTGCTCCTTTCTTCAACTGAGGGCAATCGGTCGTGATATGATCAGGACCCACACTGGTAACAAGATCTTGACCCGCGGCAGTCACGAGCCATGTGTCCAGTCTTTCCACACTTGAAGCATCCTTACCGCTCCAAGAGATACCCTCCCTTATGCATTCTGTTACATTTGCTGCACGACCTACTATCATTCTTGGAAACAACCCGCTGATCAGATTTAGCGGATTTGAATGTTCTAGAATCACGGACAGTCCCCTCCCATTTCCGCTTGTCCCCACTCCTCTCTGTAGCTTGACGATTCTTTTCCTTCTCTCTTAGTTCGGCTGCATTCACCGCTGCTTGAAATGTAGCTGGTTCTCTGTTCGAAACAAATTCCCGAATATTACTTCTCAATCCAAAGATGAAACGTTCCACCCGCCTTTCCTCATTAGGCACGTAGACTTCTATAAATCGGGATTTCTCAATGAACTTCGTCGTATATTCTCGGACTGTCATATCCCTCTGTTCCAAGCTGAAAAATTCTTCCTCTAGCTTTTTAACCGCGGCCAGAGGGAAAAACTGCGTCTTGAATCTTTTCACGAACCCCTCCCAGGATAACTCCTTAGCTGCCGCCGAACCCTGTCCCCCCGATTCAACGTCCCACCATATTACTGCCTCATCCTTCAGCATAGACAACGCGTACACAACCTTATCCCTTTCAGAACATTTGATGGTATCGAATGCCAACTCCATCCCTTTCACCCATTTCATCACTAGCTCAGGATCACATTCTCCCTTATAAGTAGGAGGTTTGCAAGCAGCAAACTCCTTGAAACTACACCCTTTCTCAACCAATGCTTTGGTCAATACTGCAAGAGTCGACTGTGAGTGGCTCCCCACCACAGTCACCGGCGAATCAAATATTTCAGTCACCTCTCTATCCTCACCCTTTTTCCTTACTGGCTGATACCTCATTAGTTCGCTGAGTCAACAATGCATTCAGAGTTTCTTGTAATTTCCCCATCTCAGCTGTAAAGGTATCTTGCGTAACAAATCCCTGCGTTCATCCCCCACCACGGTTCCTTGTCTGCCTCCGTCCCCTTACCAAAGTTGAACTCTCTTAAAGAGAGGTTTCCTGACCAGGTCTCGCCTCCACATTTTTAGATCAGCGAACAACACGAGTCGCCCTTTCCCCTCGAGTTCCTGCAGTTGGTTCATTCACTTGAGTGGTCGCTTTCTTAGTCGTTTTCCCTTTAGGTCGGCCGCGACCCTTCCCGTGGTTAGCAGTTGTCCGAGGAGGAGCAACGGGTCCATCCTCAACAATCTCATTCACTGGTGCCACCTCTACTGCCGGCACCGATCTGCTCCTAGTCACTCTTTCCGACATAACTACAGATAAAGCATCAACATATAAACTTCATTAAGGTAAACCCTAAAGCAATAAAGCAAGTTAAGCATGCACATATACCTGTAAATTTATAATTACACTGGCCAGATGTAATTTTAAATTTACCTTACATGTTAGTCCTCACTACTCTAACACTCGTCTTCCTACGGTTAACCTATAATCTCAGTTGTGATTTACTCCCTAAGTTTAAGTCTAGGCCCATCCGGTCACCTAGATCCCTTAAACTATGGCTCTGATACCAACTGAAACAACCCAACCAGGAACAATAAGATAACAATTAAATCTTAATAATAATACTAATAAAAAAATCCATGCCAAAGCGGCCCCAAGCGTACAATAAAATTTCAAGGATTGCAAAGGCAACCTATTTACAACTGAGGTATTAATAAAATAAACTAAGATGTCGGTCTTCTATCTGATCCCGCTACATCTTCTCTTTCCCTTTATATGCCCTTCATAAATCACGCATGCCTGAAAAGAATTTTAATTTTGAAAGAGCGAGGGTTAGACCGAAGGTCTAGTGAGTCCCCTCTAACAGATGAGCAATAAAATAACCTTCCAGAATTAAATCAACATTTAAATAAACACACAAGGATAAAACATGCTACTGACCACACTACCATCAAAGACAGTGTGTCTAACTCTCACTGCCTTTATTTTGGGACACACCCCCAATGGCATAAACGGGCCACACTCCCCGGCACGAGTAGGCAAGCCACACTCCCCGACTTAGGTCACAATCTCTACATGTAATGTATGCATACATTTAAACATCAACAATTTACAACACACTTAAATCATTTCATAGTAATCATTCCATCGTAAATAAATCAAAGTTTAAAATTAAACTTCACATGCTTTCGTTACCAAAAAGGTTTAGTTCAGAAAAACTCACCTGGTGTCCTTAGCTCGAATCTCGCGTCTACTCCTATAATTCGGTCCGAAACCTATAAAGGAAACATTGACCGGTGAACATCCGATTCTTTCTATTTTAGCAAGGTTGACCTTAACACCATAATTTCCACGTCACCTATTCCTTAAAATATCCTCGGCCCACAAGAATCTCAACTCGAGACAAAGTACCTTGAATCCTAGAAATATATATATATAAAAAAACAATGGTCCGGCCTTAAAAACAAAGCCCAACACTAAAAATAATTCAAACTACTTAAACTTAAGTTTACATTTGACTTAAACTTGGGCTTCGGCCCACACTACATAGTCTGGGGATCGGGGCCTAAAATGGTCGCCTGGTGTGTTATGCGACCGGGGTATAACCCCCCCCCCCCCCCCGGTGACCGGAGCTTGGTACGGATCGGTGCCCACCCAAGGACCGGGGTCCCTCTAACGACCGGAGTCTCGACCGGTGCGTGGGTTGACCGTCGACCGGTGTCCACTTCTTTGACCGGTGCCTCAAATTGACCGGGGCCAACGCAATACGGTGACCGGAGTCACTCAGACAGAATATCGAACGAAACCCAGAGACTCATATTCAAATATCGCCAATCACAGATAAATCTTAGAAATCAATAACAATCTAACCCAAAACCCATAGTCAGATGCAGAACTCGATTTCAACCAACATTCCATTAATCACGTAGATATTCTTATAACGATTTTCAATTATCTCAAACCCAGAAAACCCCAACTTCAGATTCAATACACAACCCCCAAACACAACTACTATGATTAAAACATTTATAAATTAAAGAGTTCTAATCACAAGAAGATTTACCTTCAACGAAATCAATCCAAATCTTGAACTTCTTGAAGAATCCCTTCTTCCTCGGTTTCTCTTTAAAATTGTCCAATGCTCTTCACCAAAATCAGCCGCCACTTGGTAAGACCTTAGCGAAAATCCCACTTTCCCCCACTTTTCACTCTAAACCCCTCCAATATGGCCTTTCTACTTTCTTTTACCCCAAACTTTTAATTCTCTTATTTTAATCCGGCCATTACAATCTAACTCCTTGTACAATGTTTTTAGTGATCTTTAGTTTTTTTTTTTGGCGTTGTTGTGTCACATTGTTTTCACAAGGTGATCACAATGTCTAAAAAGATAGGTGGTCACAATATTTAATTGAAACAATATAGTTGATGGCGATTCAATCGTGATACTAGAAGTTTTTGGTTTGTGGTTCACTAGAGATGCTAGACGAGTGTACAAATTTGATTATTGATTTGTTCATAATGTGTATCTAAGTCATTATACACTAATGTTATTAGGGATCTGTAGTTCTTTTTTTTTTTTTTTTTTTTTTTTTTTGGTGTTTTTGTGTTCAAAAGGTGATCACAATGTGTTATTTGGTGATATTTGTTAAGTTACTTAGGTTTAATTTTATTTTTTAGATTGTTGTTAATGAGAGGAGAGATGAGAGATAAGAGATGAGAGCAAAAATGTACAAAATACCCACAATAACCTTTATTTAAATTTTTAATTCAAAATTACTAATTTCCTAATCTAACCCTTAACTTAATATGATTTGTGGTTTATATTGGATTTTACGGATCTCGCAAATTGCCTAGATCTCAAAAAAAGATGAAAAACGTAAGAAAGGATTTCAACCATTATCACTTTTAATTAGTGTTGATCTAATGGTTCAGATTAAAACCCAAAATAACTCATGAGTTAGCTTAGAAGAGAATTTTCAATTGATCTTCAATTATGATTGATCCATGGGTGGAGATCCCTTCTTACCTTGTCATGATAACTATTATTATTACTGAAAACTAACTAACTAACTATTGAAATCAACCAAAAAACCGAAAATGCCCTTCAAAATAGCCAAAAAATACATAGAAATCCCTTGAAATCAACCAATAAAACTTTAAAAATCCCTCGAAACAGTAGAATTAAGCTAAAAATATATCGGACGAGTTTGTGGACCTTTAGGTGGCGTTTGGTTCACAGAATGTTTTTGGATGGAATGGAATTTGTCAAAAAAATTTGACTTTGAAGAAATTAGAATGGAATGTTGTCAGGTTTGACCACCTGTTTGGTTGACATAATTGGAATGAAATATGTTAAAGGAATTAGAATTTGTCTGTTTGGTTCATAGAATGTAGCTTTGGAATTGGATGAAATGTTGATAAATGACCAAAATACCCTTTTTGATGATTTTAATTTTTCCAAACAAAACATGTTTTAATAAAATAGACATTAAAAGTACTTTATTTGTAACAGTGGTTCATATTGGTGGTGGTCAGTGGCGGTTTAGAATGGTGGTTCAGAACGAATGTGGTCGGTGGTGGTCGATGGTGGTTCAAATCGACGGTGGGCGGTGGTTCAGAAATGGCGGTGGCTGACGGTGGTTCAGATCAGCGGTGGTCGGTGGTCGTTCAAAATGGCAATGGTCGGCGGTGTTTCAGATCGGCGGTGGTTGGTGGTGGTTGAGAACAGCGGTGGTAGGCAGTGGTTGAGAACGGCGATGGTCGGTGGTGATTGAGATCGGCGGTGGTCGGCAGTGGTTAAGAACTGCAGTTATCGGTGGTCGACGGTAGTTAAGATCGACGGTGGTCGGGAGTGGTTCAGATCGGCGGTGGTTTAGATCGGCGTTAGTTCAGATCGGCGACGGTTCAGTACGACGGTGGTCGACGGTGGTTCAGAATGGCAGTGATTGGTGGTCGGCAATAGTCGGTGGTGGTGCAGATCGGCAGTGGTCGACGGTGGTCGGTGGTGGTTCAGAACGACGGTGTTCGGTGGTGGTCAATGGTGGTAGGCGGTGGTCAGTGGTGGTCGGCGGTGGTTTAGATAAGCGGTGGTCGACGATTGTTTAGAGAAGGAACCAATTGAGTCATGGTTATATTGGATTGAGGGCATATGTGGTATTATGAAAAAAAAGGAATTTCATTCCATCAAAATACCTTGTAGTTGCTAAGGAATTTTAGATTCCCTCATTTGTAGAATTTGATGGAATTTAGAGTTTCCTTCCGTGAAAAAGAATGAACCAAACAAAGGAATGGAATTTGGTCAACGGAATTCAACATTTCAATTCCATCAGAATATGCGACCAAACGCCACCTTATTCTATCTGAAGGGTACACCGACCTCGAAAAAATCCCGGATCCGCCACTGAAATGGGGGATCCTATCAACTTGTTCCGACCTGAGATAATAATCTCATGAGTTTGGTCTTACTTCACTGTCGAGAAACGAAAGAAGACTTCCATCTTCAAGTTTAAGTCAGACATATCTTCCCTTTTGACAACATCTCCTAATTCGGTGCTTAATTTGAAAGGCATATTTCGACTTTCTTCAAAAGAAACAATCTCCTTATTTTTTTAACCGAAAAATGGCAATTATAATCAAAATTGGAGTCAAAAAAATATTATAAAAACGAGTAATTTATTCTTTTCAATTTGATATTTTATTAAGTTATTGGAATGTATCTACAAAATAAAACTAATTGATTACGTTTAAATATTTATTATTACCTATTTTTATAAGTTTAAATCAATAATTGGCACATGCGAATGAATAATTATTTTAAATAAATATGAAAGAAAAACCATTTCTATTTTCTTTCAAACTAATTTTCAGTTTAATATTATTCAATAATAAAGCAAATTATATTCCGATTTTTTTCTGCCAAGTACGCTAAAACAAAGAATTAATTGCTTTTTTCAATTTTTATTTTTTTAATTTATAATTTACAAACTAGTAACTATGTATATTAATATACAAATTTAATAAAAAAAAAAATCAAAACTTGACAATGTATAATAAAACTATAAATACAATCATTAAAAACTTACGCATTTCAAAAACATGAATTAATAACTAGTTTACATTGACTTAACACTATAATTAATATTATTATTATTTTTATAAAATAATGAGTTTGATTTGGTTTACGGTAATCAAAAAAAGAGAACCCGACCAACGAAGCATTTTTCAATTTAAAAATATTACAATTAATTAAAACAACCATAATGAAGAACTTTGGTTTATTTTATTTGATTTAATATACTTTTAAAATGTGATCAATAATTATTTTTTTTGTCACCACTACTAAATTATAAGCATCATGATTCGTCTCACGTCATGCATGACTTAACTTGCCAAGCAAAATGGACCGGTTTACGTTTTATTTTTTTCTATTTAAAAATATTATCAAAATGATAATATATATTTTATTAAATTAAAATTTTGGTTTCAAACCTTACGATCCGTACCGAATTATGAATTTGTTGCGGTTTTATAAGTTAAAGTTTGAATTCGGCTCAGAATTTTGGCTTATAAAAACAAAACTAGTGTATATAAGATCGATAATATCAATATTTAATAATAACTATATATTAACAATTTTTTTAGTTTATCTTAATTCATAAATTATGTGTTATTAATACACCATTTTTTATTTTGAGTTTCTGCTAAAATTTTAATAAGTTTTTAATTGAGATGATCTTTTACCAATTAATACTTATTGGCTTTAACTTTGGCATACAAGTTTTTATTTGAAGTTGATAAAGAACATTTTCAATATTTTAATTAAATTATTTGTTTAATCACATGTTAAATCTTTTAGTTTTAGCAAAAATATCAAATACGAAATAAAATTTATGATAAACATAAACCCTAAGGTAGCGTTTGGTATGCAAATAAAATATGACATGATTGGACTAGACATAATAGGACAGGATCGGACTAGACAGCACAAGAGCGCATGACAGAACCGGACATGACCGGATTAGACAAGACAAATGTCTGTCTAGTGTTTGGTACGACTAGGACTAGATAAGACATGACTACATAAGTTGCCCCTAAAAATTTTTTTTTTTGATGATTTTATATATTATATAGTAGTTATAAATGACACAAATAAAGTATATATTTAAATCATTTAATTTATAAACATTTTTAGTTTTTTACACAATTTGCATATACATAAATAATAATACGAAATTTTAAGAAGAATATGAAATAATTGATAGTAGTTCAAAAAAAAACCAATTTATACAAAGGAAATATTATGTTTGATTCAATTTGGAAGACCTTTATGAACTAGTGGAGGCATGATGTATCGACAAGTAAAGGTAAAGGCAATGTGTGACTGGTGAACGATGATGGTTGTAGAGGACGTAAAGATGGTGTATAGTGGTGGTGGAGGGATAGTTGTGGCTAAGGTGGCATACGATCTTCACCTAGTGGAAATAACTACCTATAGATAGGATGTAGTTGCAACCGACTCTATAGAGAAGATTGTTGTCGCAATATTTTTATTGCGTCTATTTGGACATATTCAACAATGACACATGTTCACCACCACTAGAAAAATGAATATCTTCGATGAAATATATCGTCGAAAACTTTCAAGAGATTTTAGACGGAGTTTCGACGGAAAACAAATTAAACTTTTTTCTAACTTTTTCGTTGAATTCTTGATGAATATTCGACGGAAAAAGGTCTGTCGATATTATGTCGAAGATTTTAAACGGATTTTCGACAAGGTTTCGATGATATTCGTGTTTGTCGAAAAGTTTCCAATCCGTCGATAATACATCAAAAATTATTCAAATAATAAATAATTTTTTTTTTCAAATCCGTCGAAAATTTGTCGATTCATTCCATCAATAATACGTCGAATATTATTCAATAATTAATAATTATGTTTTTTTCAAGTTCGCCGAAGTTCCATCGATAATCCATCGAAAGATGGTCTAGATGTGTCATATTAAATATTGTTGACCGTTAAAAGGTCTAAGTTATACATTTGTGCGTGTATACCTTAATTATCATACGTACGATGGTACTCATCATATATCTTAAGGTCTTAAAATGTATCTGTAACGCCCGAAATTTTGTAATTAAAGTCTCTCCCTAATAATCACGTTTATCGTATTTAGATATGTGGTCATTTTATAGATAAACGGGTCTCCGATCAGGAGTAGTTGATTTGTTAAAAAAGAAAATCAAATTTTGTATGGAACTCAAAAGCCTTGCAAACCTCAAACTAACATTAGACCAGCCTTAGGGGTTGTTTTGTATTAAACCCAAAAGCCTTTAGGACGAGTTCCAAGTGAGTTGCAAACCTTAAACCCATATTAAACTAGCCCTAGGGGTTGTTTTGTTACTAAACTAAAAGCATTTAGGACGAGTTTCAAGTGAGTTTCTTGGCCTCTAACTAGCACCAAACTAGCCCTAACCAAAATTGGGTTTAAAACCGTTTGAACGTTTTTTCTTCTCATTTACTCCCATTTCTCATTCATTCTTTCACCTACCTTCTTCCTAAACTCTCTCAACCTAAAACACTCCATTAAATTTGTCCCTTGAAAGCATTTAACGCACTTTCTCCACACTTATTTCAAGTTTGGATTCATCAACTAGGATTCGAAGCTATCAAGAGTTCTTCATCTCTCATTTCTCATGCTCAAGTTCTAGGATGTTGGAGTATTTCTGTTAGCATACAGATCTATTGGATTCAAGATCATCCAATCTGAAGTTTGCAATCTGAAGCTAAAGCTGGAAAGTCGACTCTTAATATTAGTCTAAAGTCAGTTTGTAATAAAATGTCAAAGTTAGTTTTAGTATTTTATTATTATTCCTAAATATCTAAGTTATTAGATATTTTAGGATATTAGTTTAGATATTATTAGTTTTAGATATTATGTTGTTTTGTTTAAGTTAGGTGAGATATTAGAATATCTAAGACATCTAGACAATCTGATCAACCAAGAACACTATTCACAGAGAACTTATCAGAGAAGAAATCAACCTTGTAATCCATCGTTTTGTTAATCAAACAGGTTGGTAAATCGTATCTTGTTTTGTGTTTGATTATCTGGTAAAGATCGTGTTCAATCAAACGGACCCACAATTGGTATTAGAGCTAGTACTAGATTCAAAAACAAAATTTTAAAACTCTCTGTGTTCTTCATCTTCAAACATACTGTACCATCGATCAACATTTCAAAACAGTGGTTGTTTTTGAAATCAAGAGGTTGTAACCTGTTGTAAAAGGTTAGTCGATCAACTTGTCAAAGTTTGGTGCTGTAAAACGTTTTCTAGATTGGTGTATTTGGTGATTTATAGAGCAGATTAATCGAACAGGAACACACACCGGTCGACACCGGTTACACGCACTTCGGTCCGAACACCGGTCTCAATACCGGTCGAATACTCCACTTCGGTCTCTACCCCGGTCACGGTTTCAACCCGGTCACTACATCAATCAGGTCGACGTAGGACTCCGGTCGAAGGTGATATACCGGTCACATCTCTAACACCGGTCGCAAGATAACCCCGGTCGATGCATAACACCGGTCAAAGCAACAGTCCGGTCGAGCAGGTCCGGTCGAACATCACTCAGGTCAACAATACACCGGTCGAGCACCTCCACTTTTGCGCCATCAACTACTAACGCAAAACTTGTTTTGCGCCATCAACGTCTCACGCAAAAGTTTTTTCGCTCGACCAACTACTCACGCAATCTTCAAAAATGCGCGACCTACTTCTCACGCAAACTTTGTTTTGCGCCAACCATTACTCGCGCAAAGTTCAAGTTCGCGCGACCTGCCCCTCGCGCAAAACCCCTTTTGCGCCAACTTCTCAGCACGATTTCCATTTTTGCGCCAACCACTTCTAGCGCAAAGTTGACATTTGCGCCAGCCTCCTTTAGCGCAAATTGTGATTTTTGCTCCAGTTCTATACTTGGTTAAATTTGGAAATTTTATTTCTGAATTTTATTTGATTTTATTTGGATTAACGATCATATCTGTCAAGTTCTTTTGTTACAGGAATCATGGATGTTGATTTCTTTGCTCCACCTAGAGAAAAAAGTCTGTCTCAGAAATTTTCAGATCTTTAAGAACAGTACAAACTAGATCAGATGTTTACTTCGAAAGAATTTTTATCATCTGCAACTGATATGAAATCTACTGTTTTAGAAAGAGGAAAATATGAGCAGTGGAAAATCCATTTCTTAGACTTTATTGACAAACATGAATTGAACACTTATATCAGATTATCTTTGCAGGAAGGGATGATGAAAATTCCAACAATGTTCAATTCTTTCCGAGGAACTTCTGGATGGTTGGAAAGTAAAGAGGTTCCAATATACCTTAATGAATACACAGATGAGCAGAGAAGGAGACATGAAACTAATAAATTTGCCAAAATTCTTATCTTGAAAGGAATTTCAGAAGAGATTACTATTCAAATGAATAGCAGACTTAGAAAATGGGCTTCAACAAAACAGTTATGGGATCAGCTTGAAGATATATCAAAATTGTCTCCAAAAGAAAAGGTAATGGTTTTGGTAACTGAGAATGATGAGTTGAAAAGAAAGATCCCAGACTTAGAAGATCAAAGTGTCCAGATCCTGCAAGCAGCTTCTGTTGAAAGCTATGAAGAAAAGATAAAGGACTTGGATAGTACAAACACTGAACTTCAAAAGAAAATATCAGAATTTGAGAAGAAGTTCTCAGATCTTTCCAAGAAGAGTATTGAGGAGAAGAAGGTGATTCAACTTAAAATTATAAATCTTTCTCAACAAGTTAGTAACTTTGAGAAAGTAATCATTATGGAAAGAGATTTGCTTGCCAAAGAGAAGAAGGCAATAGAACAGAAGAACGTTGGATTCTTAAAAGAGATATCAGATGGAAGAAAGGGTGCTAGGAAGGGATTTGAAGAAGAGAGAAGAACCTTTGAAGCTGCAATTAGAAAGCTTAATGCAAAGCTATCTGAACTTTCTAAGTGTACACAGAAAGAGAAGAAAAAGAAGTGTGAGCTTGAGATGAAGATTGACCTTCTTGTCAAAGAAAGAAACAGTTATTCTTCAAAGATTAAAAAGCTTGAAAAGATTATTTCAATGGTGGTGGTGACTGAGCACAAGACTCCAGAGTCAATTGTCCACTCACCTAGAGATGATTCAGCTGATTCGGAATACTCATTCAAGTCAGCTGCAAGTTCAACATCCAAATCTGTTTTTTCAAAAAGGTCAGTTAAATCTTCTTATCAAATTCGTAATACTAACCTTTTCTTTGATAGAAATACAGATGGTTCATGTACACATCGAAGAAGGAGAAGTACCTACAAAGAAGCTGAATTGGTTTGGAAAAGGCAACCAATTAAAGAAAAGAAGGAAGACAAGAAGAAAGATGAGGTGAAGAGTAAGAAGTCATGTGTACAAAAGCAGAATGCCAAGAAGAACAATGCGCGTAAAGGTAAACCTGATTTTGTCTACACGAGAGATCAATTAATCAGTTTGTGAGGTAAGAAATTCTATTGTTCTTATTGTCGTACACATGATCCTGTTCATAAAACGAGTGACCATTACTGGTATGGTTCTTACTCAATTACTCCCATAAGAACTGCAACTAACACAGTTGGATCCAAATGGAAATGGATACCAAAGAAAAGGGATGATTCTGTGTTGCAGGAACCTACTGTCAAAGGGGATTAGGAGAACAATGGCTCTTGAATACAACAGTTCAAGACCCGGACTTAAATGTCAAGACGATGGCTTCTAAGTAAATCAGCTTAGAACCTGTACTTCAACGAAGTTTGACTTCTAAACACAACAGTTTAGAACTCGTACTTCAGTGATCAAAAGACTTTACTCCTATGCTGATATGAGAAGTGTACTCCAATACTCGAATGAGGAAATCAACCTTCAAGGGGGAGTACATATTTGTCTGAAATTTTAATGCATATCTTTTTAACTGACATATTTTTGGATGCATAATTTCAGGGGGAGTAAAAGAACTATGACTTCTGATTATTTCTGATCAGAACTCGTACTTTCATTGTTTTACTGCTTTTGTCTTTTTAATTTCAGTGAATAAATTTTCTTTGACTATGACATAAGACTTTTGCAGTTTGAGAGACGCTTACATGTTCATATCTTTATGACTTTAAGCTTAGCTTCATGAGATGTAAGATTGCAATAAAGGTATAATCATTTATCTTCATCTCATATATGGTTGAAAGAAGAACAACTTTCATTCATTGAAAACATGTTCTTAAATGTTCAAACCACTTCCCGAATCTCAAAACGATTTCATGAATTGGAAGTGTGCCTTTAAATGTTTTCAATATATAATTTGTACTTTAACTGATAAAGTTAAACCATTTTGAGCATCATATGCTTTCTAGGAAAACATCGGATTTCATTGTGCTAGGACTTAACAAAAAGTTAATCCATAGTGATAGAGTGTGAGGATTTAAAAAAATTGAGTGTGGGTTGTGTGATGAGATATAATGCAAAAGAGAGTTCGGTTAGAAATAAACTGAATGTTTAAAAGAAAGAGGGTGTGAGAACAGAGTCAAAAGAATATCAGAACTCTGCACCAACTACTTTCTGAGTCGGGCAGCCACATTTCTAGTGTTTCACATTTCTTTGGTGAACATTATTGAAACAGGCAACTAGACCATGCCAACTCTTGATTAACCCCACCAGCTACTCATTTTCTTCTTAAAAGGAAAATGTTTCATTTTCAAAGGGGAAGCAGTACATTTACTATCTGATTTTCATTTGGAAAATCTGGATATTGAAAAGAAGGAAATCTGCCCCACCTTCACACTTCAATCATGCACATTGAGTCTGTGTTTAACTTATTGTTGTCTCAGTGGTTTACACAATATTGAGCCTTAAAAGCAATCATCAAGTTCTTAATTCTTTCTATCACTTGCACGAACACACAAGGAATTTGCTTCTTTGTCATAACGTTCATAGAATTTACCTTTGTGGTGTTTCGATGATTGAATGGAAGCCTTGGGGGAGTGAACATCACAAAGCTCCTTTCCAATGTGTATTCGTTACACACAGTGACTTAGTGTTACTGACAGGTATTTTAACTGATTCATTTGTTGATTCAGGTGTTACACGACTATTTTGTCTGGATTTGCAAAGATCTGGATGAATATCTTTTGAATTGACGGATCATAAGCTCCTTAAGATAGACATTTCTTGACATAAAAGTTTTGATGAAGTCGTTGCACTTTTCATCAAAAAGGGGGAGAAGAGCTACACAAGAAATGGGGAACAACACAAGTTTAGAGCAAGTATTCTGAAGACATGCTGATTTGAGAGAATTTTTCTTTGAAGATACTTTGCTACATCATTCTGAGCTAAATCTATAGATAATTTCTTCCCATCATCTGAAAGAGAGTTTATCTACGTCTTTTGGGGAGATTGCTACTTGTTGAAGACTAAGAGGGAGATTGCATCTTCTGAGCTGAAAGAGAAGACTGAATTGCTAAATCTTTTTAGTAATGATCTTGATCCAAAAGGGGAGATTGTTAGCGCACAGATCTATTGGATTCAAGATCATCCAATCTGAAGTTTGCAATCTGAAGCTAAAGTTGGAAAGTCGACTCTTAATATTAGTCTAAAGTCAGTTTGTAATAAAATGTCAAAGTTAGTTTTAGTATTTTATTATTATTCCTAAATATCTAAGTTATTAGATATTTTAGGATATTAGTTTAGATATTATTAGTTTTAGATATTATGTTGTTTTGTTTAAGTTAGGTGAGATATTAGAATATCTAAGACATCTAGACAATCTGATCAACCAAGAACACTATTCACAAAGAGCTTATCAGAGAAGAAATCAACCTTGTAATCCATCGTTTTGTTAATCAAACAGGTATGTAAATCGTATCTTGTTTTGTGTTTGATTATCTGGTAAAGATCGTGTTCAATCAAACGGACCCACAATTTCTAGGTTTTAACCAACACCTAGTATTGTGAGTTCATTCTCTCATTTTAAGCTCTATACATGTCAAAACTACACTTTTGAACCTATAATCATCTCCTTATTTATCTTTTCATTATTTGTAAGTTTTAACCTAAAATGGGTTTTGGGGATTTTTAGGGTTCTAAATGAATTTTGGAATTTGTGGTTAGGAACCATGGTTTGAGTGAAAATATGTTTTGTTTTCATATTTATGACTAAATGTTTGGTTGAAGTCTTATTGATGTTATTTAGGGTTTTTTTCCTCTAAATTTGAAGATTTCACTTAGGAATAAATCGTATTTGGTTATTTGACAAAAATTGATCTAAATGTTTATAAATTGTTGGAAAACCTTGTTTTAGAGACATTTTATGTTGAAAATGGAAATGACCATTTATTGCTCATTATTTGGACTTTAAGTGCATTAAAATGGTTTATGTATGGAAATTGTTAAGTCAAATATTGTATTCAAGATTAAATGAGGGGTCAATGTGTAATATTGTAAAGTGTAAGGAGTTGTTTTGTAAATTGAGTTGTAAGGTCAATTGTGTTGACCATATAAATAGTGTTTGGTCTTTGTATTTGTTAGTAGGTGAGAACACACACACGCAATCAGAGAGAATAGTTCAAACAGAGAACACACAGAGTGCTTGAGAGACATACGCAACAAATAGGTATATGAGTTGATGTAATCTGTGTGCTATCAATAAAAGATTGATTCTTACATAATTGTGTGTGATTATATGAGCTTGGATCTGTGACTTTCAATTGGTAACAGAGCAAACTCGAAGAAATCAACAAAAATGGAGAACTCGCACATTGTTTTCTGATCTTGATCGATTTTTCAATTTTGACGTGTAATTGTGTGTCAATTTGATTGTTCTATGATCGATTGATGTTCTAGAATCAATTTGTATAGGATTTAAACACTATTGCACTGTAATTTTTACTCAATTTCAGGTTTTTGTAAATTTTTGAGAAGTCGTATTCTACGTACTATATCTCATTCGAAATGTATACTTAAGTCGATTTGTGTAAAATTCATTGTTAGGATTTGGTTCTAGCAGTGTACGTGAGCAAATTTGTGGATTTACATAAGCTAATTCAAATTTTCAATGGGTTTTTGATCGATTTTGGAGAATTTTTGTCGAATTTTGAAGAACTCGCATCATGAACTCGCAAGATCTGGACTTCTCACATGTTGATGAAGAATTCGCATCTCACTTGATTTGGTGAAAAGTCTTAAGTAAGAAATTTGCAGGGCACAAGATACGAGAAGTGTAGAATTCACATGTGCTTGTGTGCGAAAAGATGGAATTCGCATAGCATTTCATACAAGAAGTACACAACTCGCATTAGCCTTCGTGCGAGCAGTTGAAGAATTCGCATCACATTTGATACGAGACGTGAGCTAAGGAAACAATTCGCATTTGTTATTATACGAGAAGTTGGGAATTCGCATCGCATAGCATACGAAAAGTTTGGATTCACATCGAGCTACATACGAATTCTTTGGGTTTTCACATAGAAAGTTCGAAATTTTTATAAGTTAGGAATTCGTATCGATACGAGAAGTTTGGGATCGATTTTTTGGTTAAGTATAGAATTCGCATGAAGGTGTTGTGCGAGAAGTTTGAAGTTTGAAGATTTGTCCAAGTAAACAACTCGCATCCCGGAGTGTGCGAGTTTCAGGAACTCGCGTCCCATTATATGTGAATTGCTAGAACTCGCATAACGTTACGTGCGAATTTGTGAGTTGTGAGAATTTTTGATCCACTTGGTGTGCGAATTTCTTGATTTGCCAATCTGTGAAGGTTTCTACTTGGTGTGCGAATTCTTTGGGGTCTGCGAATTTTGAAGAGTGTGCGAATCTTGGTAGCTACAGTGGTGTTTTTATCTTAGAAAATTTTTGGAAGATTTTTTCTGAAAATTTTTCTGATTTGTTAACTGTTGATTTTTCGAACTAACGATCACTCCGAGATCTTATTCTACAGATTGTCAAAATGTCTAAAGAATTGCTCTCTATGGGATCTCAGTCCAAACCACCTGTACTTTCTATCGGAGAATACCCTTAGTGGAAGCGCCAAATGACTCAGTTCCTGAACCATAAGAACAGAGAGTATATGAAGTCTATAATTGAAGGTCCAGTCAATCCAGTGGTAACAGTTCCTGGACAGCCTGCTACTGAGACTTCACCTGAAATTCCTATCTGGTATGTGCTAAAGCCTTACCAATACTTCAGTGAACGAGAGAAGGAACTTGAAAAGATAGATGACGAAGCTCTTATTTACCTGACAATGGCCATCCCAAATTACATTTACAACCGTGTAGATAGTCGTGATTCAGCGAAAGCAATGTGGGGTAAGCTGGAAAGGTAATTTCAGGGAACTGACAAATCTATTAAAACTCAGCTTAATCAGAGTATTAATGCTTATGAAGGCTTGCGGACAAAGGAAGGTGAATCTTTGGCAGATCCCTATACTAGGTTCAATGTGATTGTGAATGACTTGAAATGGAACGGGATGAACAAGATTGTGTCAGAGATCAATTATAAGTTCATCAAGAACCTGAACCTAGAATTGAAGAGCTACACCATAAATCTTCATATGTCTAAAGATATGGATCTTGAATATGTGGATGACATCTTTACTACTTTGTTACAGCATGAAGATGAAGTAAATATGTTAAGTGATGAGAAGAAGATGGTGAAAGAGTCGTTAGCTCTGTTAGCTGAAAAGAAAAAGGGTAAGTCAAGTTCTGCTTCTGGTACCGGCTCAAAATCCAAGTCAAAGCTGCCCAAAACTTATCTGTCTGAGCTTCCAAACTCTAGTTCTGAGTCATGGGTAGAATAGATTGAGGAGGATTCTGATGAAGATATTCAGAGGTTTGCTGAAAATCTGGCCTTCATCACAAAGCAGTTTAAGAAGAGTTTTGGTAAGAAGAAGTATTTTTCCAAGCAAAAGTATTAAGGCTACAAAAAGGATAAATCTGAGAAGTATAAGCCCCGATTTGGGGAGAAAGAAGAGAGAGAAGAAGAAAGGAAGAGAAGAAAGAAGAGAAGATTGATCCGTAAAGCGGAAGGTGCTTTAACTGTGCCAAGTTTGGCCATTTTTCAAAGGATTGTAAGTTCAAGCGGGTAAAGATCTCAGAATACTAGGCCAAGAAATCTCTGTTGGCGAGGAAACAGGAAGGGAAACTGTTGATGGCTGAGGAAGAGAACTGGTTATGTCAAAGTTCTGACGAAGAGGAAGCCCACTTTACCCATGTTTGCATGATGGCAAAAGTTGAAGAAGATGTTGAACCTGTTTCTGAGTAGTCTGATGGTGATTCTGAGGTAAGTGATGATGTTGATATGGTTAATTCTTTACTTGCTCAAATTAAAAACATGGAATCTGAATTTGAAGTGCTGAAAAATAAACTGAGCCTTGAACAACAATCAATGATGAAATTTCGCGATGAAAATGCATTGTTGAAAGTTGTGATTGAGGACAAGGAAAAGGAAAAGGATAATTTGAAAAAAGAAAAAGCTGATTTGAAAACTAAGATCACATAACTTGAAAAGAACTTAGTTAATCTGAATTCTGAAAAGGGTGAATACAAAATCAAATTTGAAGTTTGTTTTCAAGAAAGAAACGAGGCTTATTGCAAGATTAAGCAACTAGAGGATATAAATTTGAAAAGAGGACAGACTGAACAAACTCTGAATCTTCTCACAAACAAACTCCAGGATGTTCAGTTTTATAATCCAAAACTGGGGTTAGGTTTGTCAGAAAATGATGTTTTAAAAAGAGCCCCTGAGAATTTATATAACTTTGATAAATTGGGTTCTACTGTAAAGAAGATTCCATATATTCGAGACAGGTTTGTAAAAGCTGAAACTCCTATATCTAAAACTCCATCAAAAGGTAAGGAAGTGATGGATGATGATCAATCAAGTTGCACTGATTCACAGTCTAGTTTTAAATCGGTGGGATTTAATGATTTAAATAAAAGCTACAAAAATAAAAAGTTGGAATTTGTAGAGTTCGAATCATTATTTTCCCCACCTTCTTCAAATGAATCAGTCAACGAGGATAAAATCATACCTGAAACCAAATGTCAGTATGATGAATATGAATCTGATACTGATGTTTGTGATCAGACCATCTTTTCTGAATCCATTGCTTCTGAATCTTCAAATGGAGCGAAGGTAGAAGAGTCTTCAAATGTCACGAATTCTGATAATCAATCTGAGTTTGTTGAGAACATGACTGAAGAAGTTTTTGAAGAGATGATGAATTCTTCAGACCCTGTCTCGATTTTAAACAAGCTTGAGTCTAACTCTGTGGTTCATCAAACATCTGATTTTGAAAACCAAATCTCTGATTTACAAAAGGCTCTTGAAGAGGTTGAAGATGAAAATTGTGATCTTCGGTTTAAACTTAATAAATCTTTTGAAGAATATAAAGAGCTTTGTAAACAAAATAGTGATTTGAAAAATGATTTATTTAAGAAAATTTTATCTGAACAAAAGGAGTTTGATGACAAAAAGTGGAATGTTAGATCAAACCCAGAGATTGTGACACTTGCTAAGCCAACAGTTGTATATTCTTCATGTTTTGAAAACCAACCAAGTATTTTTGAGAAAGGAGAAACTTCTGGAATTAAATCAAAGAATTCACTCTCTAAGAAATCGACTAACAAAGTTTCTTTTAGATTTTGATATATCTTAGTGGAAAAGTTAAAGGAGAATGGAGGAAGAAATTTTGTGAAAAGAAAGATTGTGAAAGTGTGTCTGAAAAATGTGAAAAAAAATTGTACTGTTTCTACTAGTGATGTTAGTTCTTCATGTAATAGTTCGACGATCAATAAATGTCAATTTTGTGTCAAGGATTGTAAAACTTTTGATGAATAAAAAATGATGACATTTTCTCGCAAGAACTTTATATGTAATCACTGTGGTAGAAATTCTTTTTCATTGCACTCCATTCCTCCTAAGTATAAGAATGTTAAAAGTTTTCCTAAAGTCAAATCCTTTTCTAAGGCCTCGACGCAACAAATTCATATCTTTAAGGCTAAGTCAAATAATTTTTCAAAGAAGAAAAGTTTTCATGATTTAAATGTAAATTAGGTTTGGAAATCGTTACCTAAGCCTCGATTTGAATGGAGAGTCAAAGGAAAGGTAGACGATTTTCAAAAGGTTAAAGATGCTAACAAGAAAGGACCCATCTGGATATGTGTACCTAAACAAAAGTAAGTATGTTTCTGTTGCAGGCCCGTCATCTATGGTTTATTGATTATGGATGCTCAAGGCACATGACGGGGTTCAAGGACTTATTGCATGATTATGTTGAACAACCTGCTGGAACAGTTGGATTCACAAATTTTGAGCTTAAAGGTTATATCAAAGGATAGGGTATGCTGAAAAATAGTTATGTGACCATTCAGAAGGTTCTCTATATGGAAGGGCTAGATCACAATATGTTCAGTACAAGTCAATTCTGTAACAGCCACTACCAAGTTAGGTTTACCATGACACACTGTCACATTGAAGATTCAGACGGTTCTGAGGTATTCAAAGCAGAAAGATATGGAAATCTGTATGCGGTTAATTTTCCAACACTTTCAGCAACCAGATCAGTTTGTTTGATTGCTAGAGCGTCAAAGGAAGAAAGTTGGATTTGGCATCTCCGCCTTTCTCACCAGAACTTTAAGGCTATACATACATTGGCGAGTAAAGGTATGGTCAAAGATCTACCAGAGTTACGATTTGAGAAGGATTCTTTGTGTTCAGCATGCGAAATAGGAAAGATGAAAAGAAGTTCCCATAAGGCAAAGATAGAATCTTCTTGCAAATCACCGCTTGAGATGATTCACATGGACCTTTGTGGCCTGATACGTACTCAATCAATCAATGGTAAAAAGTATATCTTGGTTATGATTGATGAGTATTCCAGATATACAGGGTTGGAGTTTCTAAGAGCCTAATCAGATGCGCCAGAATTGATAATTGCCTTCATCAAGAAAGTGCAAGTTTTGTTGCAATTGCCAATTAAGAAGTTGCGAAGCGATAATGACACTAAATTCAAGAATGAGATTCTTCAAGGTTATCTACAATCAGTTGGGATTTCTCATAATTTTTCGGCCGCTTACACACCGCAACAGAATGGTGTTGTTGAACGCAAGAACATAACTTTAGTCGAAGCTGCAAAAACTATCTTGGCATATTCTGGTCTTCCATTATATCGGTGGGCTGAAGCTGTTTCCACCGCATGTTTCACTCAGAATCAGACGATAATCAATAAACGTTTAAATAAGACAGCGTACGAAATCATAAATAAAAGAAAACCTAATGTTAAATTTCTTCGTGTTCTTGGTTGCAGGTGCTTTATCTTAAATGACCGTGACAATCTTGGCAAATTTGATAAGAAAGCAGACGAAGGCAACCTTCTTGGATATTCCTTGACGTCAAAAGCCTATCGTATCTACAATCGTCGAACCAAAACTGTCATGGAACGCATTAACGTGTCATTTGATGAACATTCGACATTGACTTCTGAACAACTCAGTTCAGGACTCAAGCTAAAAGGAAAGGCTTCTATTCATGACAAAATAGAACCCGTGTCTACAGAGAATAAGTCTTCTAACTTATCAATTTCTACATTTGAGTTAGATCTTTTATTTTTTGATGCATTCATGGACATATGTGCAGATTTTGATAAATCAAGTGCGTCTGCATCAACATCGGAGGTCCCTACAGTAACTGAGAATATTTCTAGACCATCTGAACACGTCACAACAACAACTTCATCAGGTATGACAACGCCTAATGATTCTGATCAAACTAATCAAGGTTCTATTTCTGCAGATACCAACTCTGGTCAAGAAGTCCCCGAGTACTTCTTCTGTTGCACCAAAAATACAACAATCAGAATCACCAGTGAATGAAATTGTTCCTGCAATAGTGGATAAGTATAATGAGCAAAACACGAGAATTAATGTTCAACCACTTCCTAGTACCACTATTTGGACTAGAGATCACCCCCTAGACAACATAATTGGTGACGTAAATAGTGGAGTAAAGACCCGTGCAGCGTCTGCGAATTATTGTTTATATACCAGTTTCCTAAGTTCCATTGAACCGAAAAAGGTCTCGGAGGCTCTTCAAGATCCTGATTGGATACTTTCTATGCAAGATGAGCTACTCTAATTTGAGCGGAACAAGGTATGGCGGCTGATCCCACGACCAAAAGATAAATTTGTGATTGGCACAAAGTGGGTATTTAGGAATAAGAGAGATGAGGCTGGAATTGTTGTGCGAAACAAAGCAAAATTGGTCGCTAAGGGTTATTGTCAGCAGGAGGGCATCGACTATGATGAAACTTTCGCCCCTGTTGCAAGGATCGAAGCTATTCGGATTTTTCTTTCATACGCATCACATAAGAATTTCACAATCTATCAAATGGATGTGAAATCAGCATTTTTAAATGGCATACTGCATGAAGAAGTGTACGTTGCACAACCCGAAGGCTTCATAGATCCACAACACCCTGATCACGTCTATGTTCTTGATAAAGCGTTATATGGTCTTAAACAAGCCCCAAGAGCATGGTACGAAACTTTAACTCAATTCCTTCTTGCCTCAGGTTTTAAGAAAGGTACGATTGACACGACCTTATTCCTAAAGAAACAAGGTGAGGACTTGATCTTAATCCAGATATACGTAGATGATATAATATTTGGGTCTACAAATTCTAAATTCTGAAAAAACTTTTCAAAGATTATGGAGACTCGGTTTGAAATGTCTATGATGGGTGGACTGACATTTTTCCTTGGTCTTCAAGTGAAACAGTCCCCTGATGGTATTTTTATCAACCAGTCCAAATATATTCGAGATATTTTGAAAAAGTTTAATATGATCGATAGTGCAGTAATGAAAACGCCCATGGCTACTAGAACGCTTCTAGACGCAGATTTAACTGGTAAATTTGTTGATCAGAAAATGTACCGTAGTATGATTGGATCATTATTGTATCTTACGACAAGTAGACCTGATATTATGTTTGCTACTTGTTTCTGTGCGAGATATCAAGCTAATCTGAAGGAATCTCATCTTGTAGTCGTGAAAAGGATCCTTAGATACTTGAAAGGCACTCCTGAATTAGGCCTTTGGTATCCAAAGGAATCCGGATTTGATTTAACTGCTTTCACAGATGTTGATCACGCAGGTTGTAAGCTTGATCGGAAAAGCACATCTGGATCTTGTCAATTTTTAGGTGATAAACTTGTAAGCTGGACATCCAAAAAGCAAAACTATGTGTCTACATCCATTGCTGAGGCTGAGTACGTTGCTGCCGCAAGCTGCTGTTCTCAAATCTTGTGGATGAAGACGCAACTTAAATATTTTGGATACACGTACAAGAGAGTCCCTATCTATTGTGATTCCAAGAGCATCATTGCCATAACTTCTAATCCAGTTCAGCACTCAAAGACTAAGCATATCGATGTGCGTTACCACTTCATCAAGGATCATGTGGAGAAAGGTGATATTGAAATGCATTTTGTACAGACGGACCACCAGTTAGTTGATTTGTTTACCAAGCCTTTAGACGAAAAACGCTTTAAGTTTCTAATCAACAAACTAGGTATGCTCAACATGTCTTCTTAAAGTATGTCAATATCTCTTGCATGATTATAGAGGGAGTAGATCTTGATGTTTACATGTATAGAGGGAGTTAGAACATTGGCTTATATTCTGATTTACTGACGAAAGCGGAATCATTCTATATGATTACTAAAATCTTTCTTGTTTTGCAGGTTATCAAACTGTGACGTTGGCTTCTGAATAATTCTGTTCAAAACCCGAACTTAAATGTTTTTCTTCTTAAGGAAGCTGAAATGATACATATTTATCAGGAAGTTTTTTTTATTGTCTGTTTGAATGGGAGTTTGTTTAAATTTTCACTGTCATATTTTTCTGGGGCGGATAATAGAAAAGAGAAATGAGATTAACTGTTATATTCATATTGTTCTCTACTAATAACTTGTTTTTTTATAGATACAGTGGAGGAGTATCTGATGTTTTGTCAAAGCGAGCTTAAATGATAGAATATTCATTAAAGGGAGAGAATCCTATGCTGCATGTTACACATGATGAAAGACGAACGACTTTCGGATGTGAAAATTGTTTTCTTAAACGTTCAAACCACTTTGTGTTATCAAACGATTTATGAATTTCGAAGTGTGTTTTTAAATGTTTTTCATATCGATACTTTCATGATTAACTGGCCGTGTGTTTCTTAATGATAAATACTTGTGTATTTTCTTGTCTATATACTGTCAAGTATTCTTACACACATCGGTTCAGTACTTTTATTGACTTTGTTATTACCATGTCTCAAAAAGATAAATCTTTCGATGGTAATACTCCCGTTTGTATTCTACATTGTTTGAAATCAGACGTCATTTCTTATTAATTGTGCTTTCATTATCAAATTTTTTATATCTTGTTCCTATAAACAAATATCGTTCTTTTATATCCCAATATTTTTCTTCATGATATTTCATCTGATCACATCATTGTCAGATTCTCAAAACACTTCACTTGAATTCTTTTTATTCATTCAATTTCATTGTTTTGAGAGATCTTAAATGTTCAATATGCTCAAATTTCATTCTTATTATTCATGAGCATACATTTTCCGATAATGATATCCTGTGCTTATATGTCAACATGAACTGTTGAGTAACACATCTCTTTTAGGACAAATTATATGGGATTCAGTGTGTACGCTTAAAAGACTTCTATGGATTCACGTTAACCAGTGTTTCCAACCCCGAAAGTTATCCTGAGTGATTGAGGGGAGAGGGGTAAAAAGAATACAGAGTGGGTGTGTGATGAGGTAAAATGTAAAAGAGAGGTAGGTTAGAAGTGAGCTTAAATGTTAAAAGAAAAGGGTGAGAGATCAGAGTAAAAGAATATCAAACTCTGCACCAACTTTTTCTGAGCTGGGCAGCCACATTATTTGTTGTTTCACAATTTTTTTTCGTGAACTTCATTGAAAAAGGCAACTAGCCCATGCCAACTCTTGTATATAACCCCACCAGCTACTCATTATTTTCTCAACAAAAGAATGTTTCATATTTTAAAGGAGAAACAGCACATAATCTATCAAATCTTCATTCAGAAGATGTTGATATTGAAAAAGAAGGAAAGTTGCCCCACCTTCGACCCTTTCTCATGCACATTTAGTCTATGTAATATTGTTGTTGTCTCAATAGTTTACATATTTTGAGCTTATTCAAGCTTTAATTGCTTCAATCATTGCTACACTTGCACGAGCACATAAGGAATAAGTTTTCTTGTCATAACATTCATAGAAAATTCCTTTGTGGTTTTTCAATGATTGAATGGAAGCCCTGGGGGAGTGAACATCAAAAAGCTCCTTTTCCATGTGCATTTATTGTACACAGTGGCTCCGTGCTACTGACAGGCATGATTAACTGATTCATCTGTTGATTCAGGTTTACCAATCCAAATTTGTCAGAAGATCAGATGGAGATCATATTATCTTTGGCGGAAATTGTATATTTTATTGAAAGAGGAGATCTCATGAAGACTGTGCCTATATTGATGTTTGGGGGAGATATTTCAAAGATGATGTTGACGTTGAAATGTTTTGATGATTCTGATTTCTCATCATTCATCAAAAAGGGCGAGAAATTTAAGGATTTCAAAGTCAGAACTTTGCTAATCTTATCAAAAAGAGGAAGAAATTGTCAAAGTTCAATTTCAGATCAAAAAAAAAGTAAAAAGAAATCCATAAAGCTGATGATTATTGTATTCAAGAGATTTTATAAAAGATTGTTGCATTCTGTGACAAGTGAGGGAGATTGAAGAAAATTTTCAAGTTCTGAAGTTGTCAAAGTTGTGTTGAAAAGAGTTTCAAAGAGAGAGTTTGTTAGAGATTTGGAATTGTTAAAGATTTCATCTTGAAGATTTTACAACAAGAAGATGACCTGAAGATTATTGTAAAAAAAATTTAATCTTGAATCCAAAGGGGGAGATTGTTAAGTCAAATATTGTATTCAAGATTAAATGAGGGGTCAATGTGTAATATTGTAAAGTGTAAGGAGTTGTTTTGTAAATTGAGTTGTAAGGTCAATTTTGTTGACCATATAAATAGTGTTTGGTCTTTGTATTTGTAAGTAGGTGAGAACACACACACGCAATCAGAGAAAATAGTTCAAACAGAGAACACACAGAGTGCTTAAGAGACATACGCAACAAATAGGTATATGAGTTGATGTAATCTGTGTGATATCAATAAAAGATTGATTCTTACATAATTGTGTGTGATTATATGAGCTTGGATATTTGACTTTCATAAATCATATTATGGAAATTCTATTATGAAAACTATAAGTGTTATTATAGTTAGTCATAAATGATATTGTGACTAGTCGTACACTATTAATAGTGGATTCATAGGTATAGGAGTCGGCTTATTTTTAGGATGGCGTTCCCCTTTTGTAACTAGTTGAGACATTGGGTAACCAGAGCTAACTTGGTACAGTTATGTGGGACCGGATACTAGCCATGGACTGTAAATGTAATCATAGTGAATGCGTATGACTATGATCCTCGGGTCCCCTCCCCCACATCTATGTATGAGTCAGTGTTACTCGTGGCCATGTGTCCTAGTATTGAGCTCACAACTTGGAAAGTAGCTTACTTTTGTGTTCCGCTACGATCCTTGAAAATCGGGTCTCCCCCGTCATTGCAAAATGCTTTTGGACTGTAAGGTTCTTATGTGGATATATGACAAGTACATCATCTCATGTTACTTAAAGATCATTTATTAACATTTTATGTACTCTTCATTTATATATAAAATGTTTGTTCTCACTAGGCGTAAAGTCTAACACTTTTTCTTAAATGACATGTATATCAGGTTTCGTTAGTGGCGGGGTTCCCAAGATTTAGGGACGAGCGCTTGGCCTGTAATGGTCACTTTTAGAGATAGACATCTTTTGGTCATTGACGTACAAATCTGATAGATATTTGGGAGACAGCAATGTCAATTGTTTTAATCTAGACGGAAGTAGTTTAGATTAGTGAGTTGTCATTATTTATTTCCATTCATAGAAATTGCAAACGCTATTACTATTTCCTCTTTTCGGGTGATTCCCTTATGTTTAAGATGTCATACTTGGCATTTATTCAGGTTTTAGTTTACACCCATTTTTAGGGTGTTACAGTATGTTAAGGTATCTAAGTGGATAATTAATAAAGCGTGATACTCACTCAAACCGAAACGATCCATTAATGAGTCATTAAGGACTATCATGACTTATTCTGACTTAATTAATCCTGTTAAGATTTATTCAGGTTGCTTATGACCCAGCATATATGACCTAATTAATTACACTAGTTAAAGAGAATAAGAGTACTCACTCACTTAAACCAAAAAGGCACATTAATAACCACAATGACTCAATATGTCTCAATTAGACCCATTAAAGTCTAATCAGATTGATTATGACCCCCGACGTCTCTCATATAACCCACTTGGCTAGACTTGTTAAAGATAATAAGTGATAATCCAAGAATCACTAAATCACTTAGAGAGAGAAAGTAGAGAGAGAAAGATATGAAGCGCAAAGTAAGATCTTGAATTGAATAACCGTGAATTCTTACAAGACTCAAAGACCAAAGGGACTTAAATACCCTTGGCTTATACAACAGATAAAACTATCTAAGCACAGTATAAGATCAAGCCTATAAATACAATGATTACTATAAAATCAGACTTAACAATCTCCCCCTTAGTAATCATTGGCATTGTGGTCTTCAGTATCCATCTTCTAAATCAGCATGGACCATCTAAGCGACTTATCGAAGAAGCTTCTTTGACTAAAAAAAATTTTCTTCTCAGCATCTTTCAGATTGATTTATCTTTGCTGCCTTGACAAGACTGGACCTGTTTGTAATTATCTTGAAAGAACAATCGGTTCATCAGCTTGTGCTCTGGATGACACAGTAACAGCTTGAATGAACTGTAGTGGTCGGAGCAGTAACAGCAAAAGAATTGATATAGCTGAGAGAATATAGAATCTTGAGCGAATCTTGATCTGCAGATAAACATTTTATCTCTTTGTCTCTTTATCATCTCCTTAACTTCTCCCCCTCATGACCTTGATGATCTGGATCAACTTGGTCATGCAAATGTTGGAGACGAGACAACTTCAGATCTGCAAAATCAGAATAAAGGAGAAAGAGGGACGGTTTGCGCTACACGTTGGTGGCGCAAAGAGATTTTTGCACTAGACGAAGGTGGCACAAAGTGAGGTTTGCGCGCTACCAACTGTTGGCGCAAAGCTGACTTAAACTCAGAAAAATTTCACCTGTTAAGCTCTTTGACTCCCCCTACACAAATGCACTAAATATGACAATTCAAGTTAGCATTCTTATAGAGAATCAAATACTCCCCCTCAAAAACAGATATCATCTTTTAGAAAAATCCTCCTTTTTCACTCCCCCCTCGAATAATGCACAAACCCATGTACAAAGATATGAGAACACAAGAAATGAAACATCAAAGTTGAAAGAAAAATATACTGAATATGTATTTTGAAACAACTAAACATATAAAATTTTAAACACTAAACAAGTTAAATTCTACTCAGTAAAATATCACAGATTTATCAATCAGTTGAAATCAAGTGTGTGTTGTTGGATACAGAAACAGGTTTCATTGCATATCAAGTTAAGACATGTTCAGTTTCAAAAACTTCCAGCAATCTATTCAGTGTGCTTGCATGCGAACTTCGATTAGCTTCAAGAAAATGTAATTCAAAAAATATAATATAGAACTTTGCATGTACTCACACTAAGCCATCAAAAATTAGAACTTTCACAAATTTACAGGTTTATCGCAACTCAAACATATCACCAAGTATCATGAGATGTGTGCTCATTGGCATCTTTTAGCATTGTGCACATTGGCATCATCACATGAGTGTGCTCTTTGGCATATTTTAAACTTGTGCACTTTGGCATCTTTTAATCAAAAAGTTTGATAAGTAAAGAACATGTCGTAAACGTAACTTTCTATCTGATCCTATTACAGGTTTGGGTCAGAAGCTCCCAGACCAGATGGCCTTAGGGGACTAGGTGTCAAGCACCCCTTGGAACTTACTCTCCCAGATCAGAAAGGCTACATCGACACATCCTAAACCCATTCATACCAGTAGAACATGACTTTCGATCTGGTTCTATAGAAGGATTTGGGTTCGATCACTCCCAGACCAATTGACCTTAGGGGACCAGATGACAAGCATCCCACGGAACTTACTTTCCCAAACCAGAAAGGTCACAGGTACAAACTTTTAAACTTAGAGAAATTCTGTATTTTATATATTTAATTTTCATCTCAATCACTCAGTTTTACATCTAAGTGCTTAGCCCATATTTTCATTACGATCCATAATTCAGACTTTTTAGGATTTCCAAGCATTGTAAACTATAAATATTTCGAATCACATATCTTTAAAGCAAAATGGAAAAGTTTCAAACATGTTGCTGACTTTTCTACTTTTGTAAGATTTGAAAGTTGAACATATAAAACTTCAATATAAACAAAGCAACTTGAAAATTTATCCTTGACACACATTTTATTCAAAAGAAAGAAAACTGTAAAACTTTTACTTTATAGAAAAAAAATTGTAAAGATTTAAACTTTTAAAATTCAACATGCCGAGTTTTGAAAGCAAAAAACTAACATGATTTTTTTTTTTAAGCGGCAAGTTGATATTTAGTTGAAACAAAATATAATTCAAAAATACTTTCTTTCACACAATATATAAAGAATTTGTGTCTCAAATGAAAGATTTTGGGTTGAACAAACTTCAGAAGAGTTTAAAAATGCTCAAATTCTTGAAAATCTTTTGAGAAAACTGGAATAACATCAGGATCAGATATAAAGTGCAGCGGAAATAAATAAGATGTACTCACAGTTTCTCATTAGTCATAAGCTATAAGCTTTGAAGAACGAGTCCTAGACTGATATGTCTAGAAGTCATTGTCCTTTGAAGCACGGGTTCTGAGCTGAATTACTCAGAAGCCAATATTCTTTTACTCCCCCTTGACAATTGATGTGCAACTTAGAATCAGTCTGAGATTTTGGTACCCACTTGTATTTGGGTCCATGAAAGTTAGTTGCAGTTCTTGTGGGGATATATTTGTAAGATTTGACACGAAAGGCATGAGAAAGATTATCAGAAAAATAAACACAACCATCAGAAGAAGAGAAAGCATAATCATCAGAACTAGAGTCAGAGGAAGAATATGAGACATGTTTTGAAATTTGAATCATTTGCTTTATTGAGTATTTTGAAATTTTATTACAAGAAGCAAATGAATCACTTTTATAATGTTTGTCTACATATCTATCCTCATCGGTCTGAGAATCATCTGATGTCCGCTTGATCCTCCATATCTGCTTTGTAGACTTGTTCAAAGTCCGATCTGAAATATTCGAATCAGAAGAATTAGAATTATCAGAAATGACTGACTCTTGTTTCTTTGACTTCTTTGACCTTCTTCTTTTACGCTTTGGTTTTATAATAATCATCATTTAGCGTAAAAGATTCATCAAGAATTTTCGAATTAAGATTTGAATCAGAAGAAGCAATTTTACCCAAGAAATCTAACTGATCAGACAATAAATCTGAACTTACCTCGGAGTCATAAAAATTTTGAGAAAAGATTTTAGAATTGGAAACTTCCTTTTTGTTTTCTTTAAAGGAAGAAGAAAGGCTAGAAATAGAAAATGAATCTTGTTTTTGAGAAATTAATTTTTCTTCAAGACTTGACGCCATGAAAGAAAGAATAACATTAGATTCAATTTCTTTTCGAATATTTTGATCTTCCATCTTATCTTCAAGGTCAATGATTTTGCCTTCTAATATTAAAGGAGGAGTATATCTCTTAGAATCAAAAAAGATTGGAGAGATATTTTCCTTATCAGATTTATTGGCAAATATATCAACAAAATCATCACATACTGAAGACTTGACAAGAGATATTTCATTTAAACCTTTTCTGCCTCTCTTTGTTTAGTCAGAAAAATATTTAGCATTTTCTTGCGTATAAACAAAAGGAAATTCTTTGTGCGTGTTTTTCATTCTTTTCTCATTTTCGATTTCTAACACTTGCTTTTCATTCATCCAATCAATTTTAAATTGAGGAGCATATTTAGCCAGAGTTAGATAATCGTATTTATATAAAGTAGGGGATTTTTCAATCGCATTGTTTAAACAATGAGGATTTTCAAAACCAAGTCTTGGTTTATTCATGAAAATTGTTTGCTCAGATTGGTTCCTTCAATATAACTTTTCTTCTAACTTATTTATTTTATCCGAAAAATCATCTTTTAATTTGGTCATTTCAGTCAAAGACTCAAGATAAGTCTTATTTGAATTTTCCAAATCATCCAATTTCTTTTGAAAGATTTCTTTAGTATGAACCAAAATAGATTTTTCATCTTTCAAAGAAATTTTAAATTTGTCAATCAAATCTGACTTTTTTGAATTTAAATTCTTCTCAGATATTAACTTCGAGCGAAGATCAGATAAAGCAGTTATAATAATGGTCATCTGAGAAGAAATGAAGTTGTAATCAAACTCAGAAATTACCTCATCTTCATCAGTATCATCATCATCATCTGACTGATCATCTCCGATTAAGCACATTTGAGCAATTTCCACATTGTCAGCTAAATCATCGGAGTGATCAAGCCAGTACTCCTCTTCTACGAGCAAAGTTGTTCCGTTCTCTCTTTTCTCGGCAAGTTCCATTTTCTTCCGATAGTATGCCGAATCCCTAACCTTCTTCCGATAGCTGACCGGGCTTTCCACAGTTGTAGCATGCAGCCGCTTTCTTAGCCTCGGGCACTTGAACATTCTTTGACCCAGAAGTGAAGCAAAGATTGTTGGAACCCGACCGAGGTTGGAACTTTTTCTGATAATGTTGTGAGAGAAGGATCATTGCTTTCTGAAGAGCCTCGCCATCATCATTAGTGGCCCCGTCATAAGCATTATCAGACAATTCTTGATTAGCCAGTTGGCTCGTTAGAAGTGCAACCGGGTCCACTGTTTTCTTGTTTTTCTTTTCAAGTTTGGCCTTCTTCTCAGTTATAATGCATTCATCTGTCAGCAAAATCTCAAACATCTCTTGGATTTGCATGGTAGAAATTCTGACATCATTCCTCAAGCGATGGCAAGATTTATTCCATTCTGGTTGAAGTGCATTGAGGAATTTCAGATTTGTCTCAAGCTCAGTCTTTTCCACTTTTATCTTTCTCAAATCATTTATCACGGCACAAAAATGGTTATATGTGACGGTTAAAAATCGTCACTGTAGGTATACAGTAACGGTTTTCATAAACATTAAAAACGTTACCTATTCTGCCGTCACTTTTGATATACTTTTGGTTACGTTTAGAAAACGTTACCAAATCACATTAAAACCCGTTACCACCGACTAAAACCGTCACCTTAGATGTGTAAAAAAAGATTTTTTTTTTCCTAAAACCGTCACCATAGCATGACATATGGTGACATTTATTTTTCAAAACCGTAAACATAAAATGACATACGATGACTTTTCTTTTTAAAAATTGTCACCATAGAATGACATACAGTGACGTTTATTTTTCAAAACGTCACTATAGCATGAGATAAGGTAACATTTATTTTTTTTAAACTGTCATTATAGATTGACATCTTGTGACGTTTATTTTTAAACCGTCACCGTAGCATTACATATGATGACGTTTATATTTAAAACTCTCACCATAGTATGACATACGATGACGTTTGTTTTTAAAAATTGTCATTGTAACATGACATGCAGTGACGTTTATATTTCAAAACTGTCACCGCAACATGACATACGATACCGTTTATTTTTCAAAATTGTCACTGTAGAATGACATACAGTGACGTTTGTATTTTAAAACCGTCACCGCGACATGACATAGATGATGTTTATATGTGAAAATCGTCACCGTAGCAAGACATATGGTGACACTTATTTTTTAAAATTGTCACTGTGGCATGACATATGGTGACATTTGTATTTCAAAGTCATCACAGTAGTATGGCATATGATGACGTTTACATTTGAAAACCGTCACCGTAGCATGACATACAATGACGTTTATTTTTGAAAACCGTCACTATAACATGACATGCGGTGACATTTATTTTTCAAAACCATCAACGTAGCATGACATGTGGTGATGCTTATTTTTCAAAACCATCAACATAACATAACATATGCTGACATTTATTTTTAAAACCATCATCGTAGTATGACATACGGTGATATTTATTTTTCAAAATCGTTACCATAGCTTAAAATATGGTGACGTTTATTTTTCAAAATTGTTATCGTAGTATTACATACGGTGACATTTAATTTTAAAAATCATCATCATATAATGACATATATGGCAACATTCAATTGTCAAAATTGTCACTTTACTTTGAAATACGGGGACATTTATTTGTCAAAAACGTCTCTGTAGCCTGACATACGATGATATTTATATTTTAAAACCGTCACTATAGCATGGCATACAAGGATGTTTATTTGTCAAAATCATCACCGTAACATAACACATAGTAACGTTTATTTTTTAAAACCGTCACTGTAGCATGCTATATGGTTACGTTTATTTTTCAAAATCGTCATCATAAGCATGACATACGATGACATTTATTTTTCAAAGTAATGATTATAGCATGACATTCGATAATGTTTATTTATCAAACTAATCACAGTAGAATATACCAAGGTGATGTTTATTTTTCAAAATTGTCACCATAGAATGTCATACAGTGACGTTAGATTTTAAAAATGTCGCTATAAGCTACTTTTGGTTACGGTTTTTTATTATTTAAAATTAAATATAATAATAACTTTTAAAAACTCAATAAAAATCATAAAATTAACATTGCATATAAGAACATTATAGTAATAACATACATTACATAAATAATGAATGAGAAAACCAAGAACACAAGTACTAAATATCTGAAACAACTTTTTCCTTATCTAAGCTATTATCTCGTTTGCTTTGATCCTTTTTTACCAACGTGTTAGTAATTGAATAAATGTTGTTTCACTTTGTACGTTTTTGCTTCTCACTATTATGATTTGAAGTTCTTCGTAGAACCTGCAAGAAGATAATCCCAAAAAATTAACGGAGTTTTAACATAAAGAAGTTAATAGTTATAAAATTAAACCAAAAATCTAGGGAAAAAGATGACATGTGCATAAAGTCAATCACCCAAAAGTTTTGACTAACAAGTTATATAGATTGTGATCCATACTATACAGGACTGTGTACCTAGTTTAGTGCTCCTAGTTCGTGATTGCATAAATTAATCATAATTGTAGCAAAAACAAAGATATATATATAAAGTCGCATGAATCACATGTGATTTTATACGTGATTTTGGTGTAAAATCACATGTGATTCAATCGTTTTCTTATTCTCTTATTTAGTTACTGTTCACGCGTGAACCTGAATCTACATACATATATATATATACACACATAAATATATCAAAATTGCTAGCACCACGACAGAATAACAAAAATATATCTATAATATACAACATATTTAATATATTATAAACTATAAATGTAAGATGTAAACTAACCTGAAATCAGAAAGACAATTGTGTGTGGTTTATCGAGTTGAGTCGGGTTCCATTCCATAAAATGGAGGACAATTACATGAATATAACTCTTCAGCTACATTGTCCTACGTACAAGAAAAAGGAAATAAAGTGTTAACAAGATATCATGTCATAACACAAGAGATCTTCATAAAATAAACAAGCCTTTGAAAAGAGTATGTAGATGTACAAAAGACATTCAAATGAAATAGTTGTCCATATTTTACATAACATAGATATACAAAAGACATTCAACAAAAATAGTAATCCATATTTTACAAAATTAAAAGACAGGAGGATTTAAAGGGTAAAAAAAATATGCATATGAACATAAAGAAAAATAGATTAAAAAAGATAAAACATAAACTTGAGTTGCTAGAACCTCTTTGTGTTTAGAATTCAATCTCCGGAATTAAGGGTTGGTGGGTTTGAAGACATTATCCCAACCCAATTAGTGCGGTTTGAAAAATATCTAACGCTTTAATTTATTTTTTTAAACATCACCCAACCCAACCCACAAACAACAATAATAACCAGCGACAAGTAAAACATCAAGTAAAAGTCATTGGTTAAAGCAGTAACAAGTAGCAATCGATAATTGAACCATGCTAAAAGTCTAATAACTAGTCCATAAGCAACAATTATAAGAAACAGAGGTGTTGGCAGAAACATAGCAAACTGAAACTGACACAATAAGGTGGCGTTTGTTTTTTAAGAGGTGTTGAAGTCTGAAATCTGAATCAACTAGACTGTTTGTTTTGTAAACTGTCAAATGTTTGAATATGTATATTTGTTTATTTCAACCTCACCCTTCTAACTTAACCCTAGCTTCGCTTGATTGGATCTCAAATTTACCACTTGTTTATATCAAATTATTAACATCTTTCTTTATAATCATTTACAAACACACACACAAATTCTTGTTTTATCTTGCCAATTCCCCCTCTTCCCTTCGTGTTTCTTTATGTGTCTCACTTCTCCTACACAAGATATATACTTTTGTTGTTGGTGTATGTTGTTTACAGCCAAGCTAGAGGACATATATATTATTTACATGTTTTCTTTGCCATAACAAAAAATGAATGATTGATTCCCTTACTAGTTATTAATTATATCATTGTCTTCTGGTGGGTTACATGGTAAAAAGGTAATGCTGCTAAGAGGAACATGGGAAACAAAGGGACTTGGTTTTCTGCAATCAAGAGCCTTTTTATATCCAACTCTAAACTCAATGTAAATGTAACCACTACCTGCTAATGTTTTTCCTTAGATATTTCTTCTTCTCAAATACTAATATATTATATATACATAATTTATATATTAATCAACATCATCCCCAATCACAACCACAACCTTCATCTCATCTATCACCTCCAAGAATCACTCGTCCTCCTCCAGTCCTCCTACTCTTCCTAGAGTTGTTCATGATCCACAAACAGAGATTATAGAACCACCTATACAACAACAAAACTATCTTTTGCTACCAGGATCCAGGATGCCTATAGAGGATATAAGGAAATCTTATCATCCTATTTACTTTAACATAATCATAAACCAAATGCAATTTGTCCTGAGGCCATTGCATAATCAAACCCAAACATCACCCAAAAATAGTACCAATTATGGACACATGATCAACAAGAAACCAAAGAAAAAAAGCATATTGGTTTGATCTGATATCAAAAACCAATACAAAAAATCCAGAAATTTGAAGGCATATCAGTTTCAAGAAATCAACAAATTCATAGACGAAATCAACAAATTCAAAGACGAAATCAACACATTCAGGGACGAAATCAACAAATTCAGGGACAAAATCAACAAATTCAGAGACGAAATCAACACATTGACCATAGATGCTGCAAACGACACAACATTGTTGGAGTACAGTTAAAATTCTTCCCGAAATGTAAACAACAATTTCAACACCAATTACGTGATAATATATGAAATCCTTTTGAATCTCTTTCTAAAAGAGTCCTTATAAAGAGAGAAAGTTTTTACATACATACATGTTTTTGTTCGTTTGTGTATAGCCAATGTGTGACTCCAACATATTACATCAATTAATATCATAGCAGCATAACAAGAAGAGGTTCAATAGTCATAAATACATAAAAGTTACAAAAATAGCAGTTGTGGTGAACCATGGTTGCTCCATATTTCATAAAGAAGTTTCTATGGCTCAAAATCACAACGAAAAGTGCCACTTTAGCATACCCAACCCAACCCCTGGACAGGTTGTCCTGGTTTTGGCTTCAGTTGGCCACTTACATTTAAGCAACATGTAATCGAAGTAATAATATATTACTCGGTTTGCTTACATTTGCATTTGTAAGAAAATATATATGAAATTAAAAAAGAAAATGAAACCAGGTTTTTTTATAGAATATCTATTTATAAACCGGTTGTGATACCATAAAAAAATGCAATCAATTTAGAATTTTGATTACAAAACTCCTTAAATAGATTTTGGTAACGTAAATGGTTGCCAAACATCATCTCTCTATCCGATTTACACTTCTCCAAATGCGTCAACAAAACAAGTCAAAAACCCAAAACCATAAGCACCATATAAATCTTTAAGCTGTTTCAAAATCTAGTATGAATTTTTGAAATAGCTAAAATAAATAAATTGAGAGCAAGCCATTACCTCAAAGTAGTGGTATACCTACAGGGCAAGCTATGGTCATCTAATGATAAACAAACTAAAGGAGAGAATACCCCATTGTTGTCTTATCTAGCAATAGACTTTCAAGAGGTAATAAGAAACTCGTATACACAAAACTCGTATACTCAATTTCTAGCAATAGACTATCAAGGGGTAACAAGCAAAGTCACTACATTGTTTGTGTATACAATAGCATCTTAGTTTTCAACAGAAATTGAGTATTTGGTGCATCCTTTGGCGCTAATAATTCCCTTCTTATACAACCATTGTTTCTAATTTTCAATGTATTAATTCCTGCTATTCAATACCAAATAAAATCAATGTGAAACTATAAGCAACCAATAACACATCCCAAACCATTTGCAACTATAGTAAACCTAAACCAAATTGAGATTTCTATGCTAAACAAAATTACGAGAGAAGCTTATAAGACATAACAAAAAGATTCAAGGATTTAGGGCTTTGCACACTCGATGGCGTGATTTCATGAAGGATGTAATACGTACCTCTCTCGCTGTCTCTATGAACTCGTGAATGCCTGAATGGAGGTGCGACAATGGATGAAGGGCAAAGGATAGTTAGAGTTTTGTTGTGCGACAATGGTGAAGGGTGAAGGCTAGTTTGCGGTGGTGTTGGCCTGATGCGACGGTGTTACTGCTGCGACGGTGGTGTTGCAATGGTGTTGCGGTGGGTGCTCTTGGCTTGCTGCGATAGCCTATGGAGACCGATAGTCGAGAGGCGAGAGTTGAGAGTTTTAGGGTTTCTCTTTCTCAGTTTTAGCCGCCGCTAAATTACAAATTGTTTGTCAATTTTGATTTTGAAAATATTTTGTTTTGGTGGTGTGAGGCTGTGAGCGGCTAACATAAAATTTTAAAATTATTAAATAATTCCATAAATATATAAATAAGCAATATGATTTTATATTAATTATAGTAATTGGTCGTTTTTTATCAGTTGATACTTCGGTTCGGTTTGGTCGGTTTTTCATCGGTTGATACTTCGGTTCGGTTCGGTCGGTTGTGGTCGGTTCTGTACTGTCATCCAAGAACCGACCGATCCGAATTGTATGTTGAAATTTTCGATCCGATTCGATCCAATTAAAATTGGATATCCGATCATTGTCGATCAGTTCAAATTCGATCGGTTGACTTTCTACACACCTCTAATTCTAGGAAAACCCATGTAAAAAGATACGAAGACCTTTTTACACGATTTTTTACCTAAAACCATGTAAAAAAAATTCATTTTACACCCTTCTAAGTAAAAACCGTGTAAAAAGGTATTACACGATTTTTTACTCAAAACCAAATAATTCTCCACCATTGTATTTATTAACAAAAATGTTCAATATTAGAATAAAATTTATTTTATTTTTAAATATAAAATAGTTAAATTACAATTAAATTTTTAATTAAACTAATTATATAAAAAACGAGAAATTTTTAATTTGGTATTCATAATTAATAAATAAATAATATATATAGAGTCGGGTTCAAACGAGAATAATACCTATTTAAAAGAACACGGAAACTAACAAAATCATTAGTGATTTTACATTAACACACGAAAAAAGGACTTTGGCCGCGGCTTCAGGTCTGCGTGGCTTTTTTGCGCGTTAATGTAAAATCACCAATGATTTTGTTAGTTCTCGTGTTCTTTTAAATAGTTATTGTTCTCGTTTGATTCTCTTTCAATATATATATATATATATATATATATATTAATATATATTATAGAGGGAGGTTCAGGGAAAACCTAAAAATATAAAAAATTGAGGAAGTCTTTGATAACCGTTGATCTGAACGGTATGTATATGTGTATACATGTAATTAAAACTATTTTTTTGGTTTTTATGCACATGTGCATATGCACTTGTGTATGTTACATATGTGCATATGCAATTGTGCATGTAACAAATTACTTGTGTTCCTCAGTTTTTAATTTTTTGCGGTTTTTCTTTGAACCTAAATATATATATAGAGAGAGGTGGGTTCAAATGAAAACTCATCTTTCATTGTGCACATGAGGACAAATCTTAACCATTGATCAAAACTTAAAAAACTAATCAATGGTTAATACATAATAAGGTTAATTGGGATCCATTAAAGCCCAAGTGGATCCATTAAAACCCAAGTGGATCCATTACAACGCAAGTGGAATCATTAAAGCCCAAGTGGATCTATTAAAGCCTAAATGGATCCATTAAAGCCCAAGTGGGTCCATTAAAACCCATGTGGATCCATTAAAACCCAAGTGGATCCATTACAACGCAAGTGAATCTATTAAAGCCTAAGTGGATCCATTAAAGCCCAGTAAGAACCATTAAAGCCCAACTGGACCCCTTAAAGCCTAACCGACCCATAAACCCCCATGTGGATCCATTAAAGCCCAAATGGATCCCTTAAAGCCCAAATGGATCCATTAAAGCCCCAAATGGGTCCATTAAAGCCCAAGTGGATCTATTAAAGCCCAAGTGGATCCATTACAGCGCAAATGGAACCATTAAAGCCCAAGTGGATCCATTAAAGCCTAGTAGGAACCATTAAAGCCCTATTGGAGCCCTTAAATCCCAAGTGGATCCATTAAAGCCTAATTGGACCCCTTAAATCCCAAGTGGGTCCATTAAAGCCCAACCGATCCATAAACACCCATGTGGATTCATAAAAGCCTAAATGGATCCCTTAAAGCCCAAGTGGATCTATTAAAACCCAACTGGATCCATTAAATTCCAAATGGGTCCATTAAAGCCCAAGTGGACCCGTTAAAGCTCAAGTGAATCCATTACAGCGCAAGTGGAACATTAAAGCACAAATGGATCTATTAAAGCCTAGCAGGAACCATTAAGCCCAACTGGACCCCTTAAAGCCCAAGTGGGTCCATTAAAGCCCAAGTAGATCCATTAAAGCCTAACTTGATCCATTAAAAGCCAAATGGGACCATTAAAGCCCAAGTGAATCCATTACAGCGCAAGTGGAACCATTTGCCCAAGTTGATCCATTATAGCCCAACTAGATCCATTAAAGCCCAAATGGGTCCATTAAAGCCCAATTGCATTCTTTGAAGCCCAAATGGATCCCTTAAGCCCGATCGATCCATTACAACATAGGTAGATCCATTAAAGCCCAACTAGATCCATTACAACCCAAATGGGTCCATTAAAGCCCAAGTGGATCCATTTAAATCCAAATGGATCCATTAAAGCTCAACCGATCCATAAACGGCCATGTGAATTCATTAAAGCCTAATCGATCTATTAAAGCCTAACTGGATCAATTATAAAGCCCAAGTGGATCCATTAAAACCCAAATGGATCCATTAAAGCCCAACCGATCCATAAACGTCCATGCGAATTCATTAAAGCCTAAGCGATCCATTAAAGCCCAAGTGGATCCATTAAAGCCTAATTGATCCATTAAAGCCCAACCGATCCATTACAGTGCAAGTGGATCCATTAAAGCCTCCAATTGGATTCATTACAACCCAAATGGGTCTATTAATGCCCAAGTGGACCTATTAAGGCCCAACTTATTCATAAACACCCATGTGGATTCATTAAAGACTAACTGATCCCTTAAAGCCCAAATGGATCCCTTAAAGCCCAAATGGATCTCTTAAAGCCCAAATGATTCCCTTAAAGCTCAAATAGATCCATTAAAGCCTAATCGATCCATTATAGCGGAAGTGGATCTATTAAAGCCTAACTGAATCCATTACAGCCCAAGTGGATCCATTAAAAACCAAATGGATCCATTAAAGCCCAACGATCCATAAACACCCATATGGATTCATTAAAGTCCAACCGATCTATTAAGCCCAATTGGATCCATTAAAACCCATCCGGTCTATTAAACCCCAAATGAATCAATTAAATCCCGACAGGTATGTATATATATATATATATATTAAATTTTTTTATAAGAAAAAGTAAAAAAAATAATTAAATATTTCTGACTGATTTATATATTTTTTATTTTTTAAATATAAATTCGTCGGAAATATACTTTGAAATTTTCTGGCGGATTCCCGGCAAATTTATATAATTTTTTTAAATTGTTTATTTTTTTCAGAGAAAAAGTAAAAAAAAAAGTTAATTAAAAATTTCCGACTGATTTTCGCTGGATTTTAATTAATTAAATTAATTAATTAATTTCCGTCGGAAATCCCCCTAAAATGTTTAATCAATTTCCTCTAAAATAAATAATTAAAAAAAAGTTATATATTCTGTTGGAAATCCGCCGAAAATCCGCCGAAAAAACATAATTTTTTTTAAAAAGAAAAAAATATTCTGGTGGATTTCCGATGAAAGTCAACGAGGTTTGACTACTTTGGCAGCCGACGGAAATTAGTGGTCAGGTCCTTCTATCAGAGCAAAAGTCAAACTTTGAGGACCAAAACTTGAATTATAAAACCACAGGTCGATCTTTCAAAAAAATCACCAAACATTAAAGACCAAAATTGGAGTTTACTTTTAATTTATATAAATAAGAGTAAACTCCAACTTTGGTCCCTGAGGTTTATTGATTTCTTTGAAAGAGGTCCCTATGGTTTCATAATTCAAGTTTACATCCCCAGGGTTTGGATTTTGCTCTAGAAATGGTCCCTGACACCTAACTCCGTTAAAAAGCTCCGTTAGAGCCAGGGGCATTTTCGTCCAACCATGTTTTTGTCCCTCTTTCGCAACTTTTCTATGTTTTTCTTGTTTTTTAAAAAACATAAAAATTTCAGGGACCAAATATATTAATTACTCTAATATATATATATATATATATATATATATATATATATATATATATATAAATTGTGTGTGTGAGAGAGACAGAGAGAGTGTGTAAAACAAAGGAACCATCGTCCTCTGTGATTTGGTCCATCGCCGGCAAACTCTCCGGCCAAACTCCAACGCCGGCCAAAGCAACCATTTTTGTCCATTTTTGTACAGAAAGAAGAGCAACCCACATGTTCTCTCAAAAAGCTTCCATTTTTGTCCATTTTTGTAAATAAAATCACAACCAGGCCGTATATGAAAAAGAAAAAAAATTGATGTAAATCTATTGCTGGCTAATAATGATAGGTTTTTATCAACTCGGCCTTTATTTCAAGAAAACCAACCACAGGGCTGCAAGATCTGTAGAAGCATAGTTGAAACCTCCATCTCTCTTGACAACAATAAGAGGTATATTTTTTCCTTCAATAAAGATCACCTGAGCTCCTTCACTTTCTTCAATCAATCCCTTTTCCCTCAACAGATCAAGAGTCCCAGAAATGTAGGGATTATAAAAGCTTTCACCCTGAAAGCAATGGAATTAAAACACTAACTCGTAAATTACAAAATATGCACGTAAGCCTATTTTATATCAAGAGCAGAATAAGTGGAGTTCTCTAGCAAAATATGCAACATCTGTGAGCAAGCAACAACTGTGATATGTATACATGGGTTTCAATTATAAAAAAGAGATAAGGCTGATAATAGAGGTCAGATACACCAACTTTCAACTTCAAATTTAATATGAATTCATTAAATATTCAAGCAACATTTGGTGTCAAAAACCAAAATGTGACAGAATTCTAACAGTACCTAAAGGGTCACAAATTGCCTATCTGGAATGTAGGGACTAGAGAACTGGAGGTGAAAAAGAAGGAAGGTGCAGAAGATTGATCCAAAACCAGGAAGGTGCAGAAGAACAGATGGTATTACTGTAATTTAGAGGAATAAATGGGAACTTCATTGAAATGGGTTGGCTGGCGACTTCGTCTTCTCCGATGATTTCTCCGGTGAACCCCAACACCACCACCTTTACCGTACAGTCCCTTGCCAAATGCCCTAGCTCACTGCAATGTGATCTTTATCTTTATTCTCAACATAATTAATCATACCTTTTATCAACTGAATCTCATCATCTTCACTCCATACTCCATAGCCTCTGAAACAACTGTTTCTTTTCTCCAGCACTCTTTGAGCGGTAAATATCCATGGGCTTCGAAGCTAAAGGTTTGATGTTTGGATCGGCTTTTTCGCACTGTTTGGGAGGTGAATCACTGTCTGATTCGTATTCTACGGAGGATGATTTAGAAGTGGGTTGGGGTTTGATGGAATACGGCGGAGGTGGATGTGGAGGGGTGGTGCCGGAGAAAAGGAGGGGAGGGGTGGTGTCGGAGATTTTGTCGTCATTGTCCCTGTAATATATATATATGAGTTATACATAACAGGTCCCTGAAGTTTAATGGAAGTTTCTATAATAAATAAAGACAAAAAAGAATTGCAAAAAGGGACAAAAACATGGTTGGACGAAAATGTCCCTGGCTCTAACGGAGCTTTTTAACGGAGTTAGTGTCCAGGGACCTCTTTCAAAGCAAAATCCATACCCTGGGGACGTAAAATTGAATTATGAAACCATAGGGACCTCTTTCAAAGAAATCACTAAACGTCATGGACCAAAATTGTAGTTTACTCTATAAATAATTAAGTCTGTAAGGTGAAAATTGATGGTTTGAGCTTTAAGTTTATATGAATATGATTTCCCCTATATATGGATACTCTTTAAAGAATTTTATACATGTTTAATAGTTAGTTGACCATTTGTCAATATACCCATCATTGTAAATAAAAAGGTATATAGAAAATTCTATTTTATTACCCATTTATTTTTTTTAAATGTTAACGAGATATATTGTGATTTTATAAGTTTTTTTTTTAAATATTGTTATATTATTGAATAGAGTAAATTACAAATTTCACCCCTGTGGTTATATGTACTTTTGGATTGGATCCTTAAATCCTCAACTATCACTGTATCATGACAAACGATGAGGTAAATTTCTCAAAACCGTCACTGACTCATGACATTCGGTGACGTAACTTTATCAAAACTGTCACAATAAAATGACATATGATGACATTTATCATTCAAAACCGTCATCGTAACATTAGATACTGTGAGTAAATTTCTCAAATTCATCGCTACATGACATACGTTGACATAAATTTATCAAAATCGTCACCATAACATGACATACGGTGATGTTAATCAATCAAAACTCAATTTATCCTTCCACACTGTCACTCTAGTATAACAAAGGGTGAAGTTTATTTTTCAAAACCTTCACAGTAATATGACATATAGTGATGTTTATTATTCAAAATTGTTATCTTAGCATAACTTATAGTGACATTTATTATTCAGAAGCATCACCGTAACCTAACATACGGTGACATAAATTTATCAAAATTGTCACTGCATTATGATGTACGGTGACATAACTTTATCAATATTGTCACTGTAACATGACATACGGTGACGTTCATCATTCAAAACTGTCACCGTAACATCAACATACTGTGACGTTTTCCATTCAACACCGTTATCATAACATGACATATGGTAACATTTAGATTTCAAGACCGTCACTGTAGAATGACATAGGACGACGTTTATTTTTCAAACCCATCGCCATAGGATAACATACGATGATGTTCATTTTTAAAATCATCATTTTAACATGACATACATCAATGTTTATTATTTGAAAACGTCACAATAGCATGACATAGGGTGACTCATTTCTTTTTTTTTGTCAAAATTGTCACCCTTGCATAACATATGATAATGTTTATGTTTCAAAACCGTCACCATAACATGACGTACATTGACATTTATTTTTCTAAACCGTCACCGTAGCATAACAGGTGACGTAATTTTTTCGAAACCGTCATTGTAGCATGACATGCAGTGACGTTTATTTTTCAAAACTGTCACTGTAGCATGAGGCACATTGTCGTTTATCTTTCATAATCGTCATTGTAACATGATGTACGATGACATCTATTGTTCAAAATCGTCACTGTAAGATGACGTACACTGATGTTTATTATTTAAAATTATCACCATAACATTACATATGGTCACATTTATTATACAAAATCGTCATCATAGCATGACTTACGTGGACGTTCATTATTATAACCGTCACCATATCATGATATATAATGACATTTATTATACGAAACCATCACCACTGAGACATATAATATTTTAAAACCATCAACATAGCATAACATATGGTGACATTTATTTTTCAAATCGTTACCGTAGAATGACATATGGTAACATACTCAAAACCGTCACCATAACATGACATATTGTGACTTAATTATTAGAAACCGTCAATTTAACTTGAGATATTGTGATGTAAATGTTTTATTGCCGTTACCAAATCATTACATATGATGACGTAATTTTTTTCAAAAACCTTGCCATACACTAACTTTTGGTGACACAAATTTTGCAAAACCGTTGCCATAGAACTTGGTGACTTTTGGAAACGGTTTTTAAATAAGCGTTGCTATACATATTTTTGTTTTCCGTAACGCTTTTTTAAAACCGTTACGACATAAAGCAACGAATTAGATAAAAACCGTTACTAAAAGGTCTTATATGCCAACGGTTTTTAAAAACCGTTACAACATAAAGCAACGGTTTTACGAAACCGTTTGAAACCGTTACGCTAGGGAACCTTTTATTACGTTTTTATCTAACACGTTGCTTTATGTTTCTATGTTTTTTTGTAATAGTAACATTTCTTTATTAAAACTGTTACTAAAACAATTCTATAATTTTTTATGTGACCTTTTGTAACAGTTTTTTTATCAAACCGTTACAAACCTATTTTTCAAAACCGTCACAAAAAGTCATTTTTGTACTAGTGTAAACAATTTTCAGTGACTCCCCATCCTTGGCTTTGAATTCTTCAAAGTTGTTCATATAACGCGTATGTCGAAGTTGAGTTGCAACTGAAGATCCAAGCATAATCTTTTCTAGTTGTTGCCACATAAGATTAGGATGATTTTTGAAACAATCAATCCTGTTGTAAATAGAGTTTGGCAAAGCTAGCATCAGATTTGCCTTTATATCACGATCGGCTTGATATTGCGATAACTCATCGGGTGTATATTCTTTGGTAAGCTTATATAATCCAGAAGCCAGAATGGGTTTTTCAAAAGGTCCTTCAGATAGAATATTCATCATGTCATTTCCGTTCTTTTGACGCTCGATAAAATTCAGAAACCTATCTTGCCACTGAGTAAATTCGTTTTCATCAATCAGAACTGGAGGACGATTTTTTGTGCCCAAAGACATCATGAGATCGCTTTTATAGAACTGAGCTTGATAAGCAAACTTGGCAGAATCCATATCTTCAGAAAACCAGAAAAATTCTAAGTCTTGACAGAACTGGCGCAAACTAGAGGTTTGCGTGAGAGAATGTAGCGCAAACTGAGGTTTGTGTGAGCATTTGATGGCGCAAACAAACTTTGCGTGAGGCGTTGAAGACGCAAACCAAACTTTGCGTGAGCTGTATATGGCGCAAACTATGATTTGCGCTTAGCACTGATGGCGCAAACTTGAGTTTGCTTGATGAACAGATGACGCAGGAGATTTTTGCGAGCAGTTGGAAACACAAACTATGATTTGCTTGAGAAGACAATGGCGCAAACTTGATTTTGCGTGATGAACTGAAGACGAGAACTTTCACTTTTACTTAAGCAGAAGATAACGCAAAACTGACTTTGCGTGAGAAAGAGATGACGCAAGATGTAACTTGCGCGAATCGATACTAACGCAAACTTTACTTTGCGTAAACTTCAGAAAAAGAGAACCTTCCTTTCACGATGAACTTGTGCAAATCAGATGAACTCACGCAAATCAGATGAACTCGCGCAAATCACAGATCTGGCGCAAAGATGATAACAAAACTCAGATTCCTTCTAAAATCGATTACAGGCACAAAATTAATGAGATTTCCAAACACACATATGATCGAAAACATGATTTTAACACTTTGTAACAAATCATTTCGATTAAAAAAAACCACAAATTCGAAAATCCGTTATATGAACAGTACGTGAAAAACCGTTTTCCAGAAACTCGAAAAATCACAACATCGAACAACCAAACTTGATTTTCTTGAAAAATGATGTGAATCAAATATGTTTTACAATTAAAATCAAATCCAACAAACCAAATTTCAGAAAAATTCGTTCACAAAACTGTCCAAATTTGATTAAAAATCAAAAAATGAGATTTTCTTGAAAAAATCAAGAAAATCGATCAAATTTTCTGATTAAATCACAAATTCAGTAAACGAAAAACGATTCTCTCAATCCTCTCAGATTTAGATTGGCTCTGATACCAATTGATAATCCAAAAATCACTAAATCACTTAGAGAGAGAAAGTAGAGAGAGAAAGATATGAAGCGCAAAGTAAGATCTTGAATTGAATAAGCGTGAATTCTTACAAGACACAAAGACCAAAGGGACTTAAATACCCTTGGCTTATACAACAGATAAAACTATCTAAGCACAGTATAAGATCAAGCCTATAAATACAATGATTACTATAAAATCAGACTTAACAATAAGACACAATATTCCAACTTAGAACAAAATGGCCCATTAAAAACCACATGATCCGTTATATCTCTAGAGGTAGTTATGACCCATTTAGACCTATCATGACCCACCTAAACTCGTTGGGGACCGCCATGACCCGATATAACTTAATTAGACTCATTACGGTATCATCAGACTCATTATGACCTACTTAGACTCATTAAGGATAAAAAGACCCATTATCCATTTAGACCACAACGATCAATTAAAGCCATAAAGACCCACTGTTGTCCAGTTACACCCAATAATATCCAATATGAGTCATTATGATCCCATAAAACTTGCTAATGAAGTAATTTAATTTAAAGGTGTGTTTGGGTGGCTCGGAGCTGCAAAAGCGAACCCATCTAAATTGGTTAAGTAGTGGTTAGAATATTGGTTCAATTAATAAACCAGACAATGAATTGAATACATATTAGAGTTTAACTTGCATCTAATATTTTATATTTTTTTTTTAAAATAACTACTTAGTACAAAAATATTTAAGCTTATAATACGTTTTTTTTTAAATAAATGTTTATATTTTAGATGGATTTTCGACAGATGTTTGAGATCCGTCGAATATCCGTTGAAAAAACAGGTTAAATAAATATTTATAAGCTTTTTAAAAACAAACACTTAACATTTTAGATGGATCTTTGACGGAGAAGTTAAGGTTTGTCGAAAATCCATCGAAGATAGTAGAAGAATATTTAAGCTTATAATATGTTTTATAAAAATAAATATTACATTTTAGATGAATTTTCGATATAATATTTGATAATTGTCGAAGATACGTCTAAAATACAAGTTAAAAAAATATTTATATGTTTTTTAAAAGTAAATACTTAACATTTTAGACAGATCTTTGACGGAGAAGTTAAGGTCGTCAAAATTCCGTCGAAGATAATCAAAAAATATTTTATTTAGGAAGGTTAAAAAATTTTGATTTTTTTTTAAATAATACTTCCATCTTAGACGAATTTTGGACGGATGCTTTAGATATGTCGAAGATCCATCGAAACGTGGGAGCATATAAAGTTCGCCCAATCTAGATTTACGATTTCACATCTACATCTCTTCCATTCGACTTCGAAATCGACTACGTTCTGGTTTACCGTCTGTTCCACCCCGTCACTGATTTGCCCCTCGTATACCACCATCTGTCTCATCCACCACCGACCATCGACCACTACATCTCCATCCCAGACGAGGTTTACATCTTCAAAATCGTCCGTCCCCGTCACTAATTTTCATGTAGTACACCGTCCCTCATAGAGGAGAGTTATTAGTCTGCTTCTAGAAAATATTAAGGAGTATGTATATTTCTTGTAAATGTAAAATAATTTTACTTAAATTAAATTAATATTTGATGTGTTATATCGGTCTCATTGTAGGTTTTAGGATGTTTTGGTCAGAAACGACATCATTGGGACATTGAAAGCATGTTCGATGGTCATGGACACTTGAAAGGGAGTTCCTCTTGAGGCTCGCCATGCGATGTGGGTCCGATTTATGGTTTGTACTTACTTTTGTATGTAACTTCTTAAATCAAATAGTTGTTGTATTGTTAAAACTAACGTATTTGAATGATATATTTATAGACCTAGTATCAATGAGATCCCACTATCGATTGGGCAATCCGGGCTGCTTGGGAGAATGTCTTAATGAAGCGGTTCCCAGATGTCGTGCATATGGCATGGAAGGTGGTGGAGGCTGCGGAAAAAAATGGGACACCCCTGTTTGATGGTACATATAGAAGAAAGAATATGATTAAGTGGAAAGACTTAATTTGTATTATTACTTGTAGGTGGATATATATATATATATACATATATATATACACACACATCTTAAAAGAATCGTAACCTACAATTGTAAATCGTAACCTACAAAACTAAATCGTAACTTACAAGATATTTACAATCAAGTCATTATGAGATAATATCTAATTAGTATAGGTATTGATTGTGAGAATCTGTATCATCCCCCCTCCCCCAAGATGGGCGATCGAGTAGTGAGACCAATCTTGGACATGAGTTCTTTGAACCGTGTTCTTGCAAGTGGCTTAGTAAGAGCATCAACTAGTTGATCATTGCCGGAAATGTAGGAAACACGCAACTTTCGACTTTGGACATTCTCACGAACAAAATGATAGTCAAGAGCTAGGTGCTTCATTTTTGAGTGAATTTTAGGATTGGCGGCAATATATGTAGCTCCCATATAATCACAATATATTATCGGCGTTGTGATGGGTAGATGGCCAACTCATGAATTAAGTTTTGGACCCATAATATCTCTGTCATAGTTGCAACAACAACTCAGTATTCGGCTTCTGTCGACAAACGAGCAAGAGTGCGTTGCTTACGTGAACTCCAAGAAATTGGATTTCTACCCTAGTAAACAATGTAGCTGGTGGTTGAAATATAGTCATCTTTATCACCGGCCCAAGAATCTTCTATGAAGGCATGGAGAGTAGTGGGCGAAACACAACGTAATAGTAGACCTTGCGTAGATGCGTACACTAGATAACGTAAGAGTCATTTGAGAGTTGCCCAATGTTCTTCAGTTGGCTTGTGATGTATTAAGATAACATGTTCATAGCAAAAGAAACATCTAATATGGTTAGTGATAAGTATTATAGACTTCCCACAATTTCCCTGTATTCAGTAGGCTTGGCCAAAGGGGTTCCGCTATGTAGGGTTAAGGTAGGATGAGAAGCCATGGAGGTAGGAACAGGTTTGGGGGATGCCATGTGAGTACGTGTGAGGAGGTCTTGTATGTATTTATGGGCTAAGAAAAATGCCATGTGGGTGAGGTAAGACTTCCACACCAAGGAAATAATAAAGTGTGCCAATATCCTTAAGTGAGAAACGATTGGAGAGTTGAGAAATAAAGGAGTTTAGAAGAGTGAGATTTGATACAGTGATGATGATATCATCAACATAAACAAGAAGAAAGATGTGATCATTTTTGTGGCGTAACGTAAAAAGTGGGGCGTCGGAAATGGAATTTTTGAAACCACGACCGAGTATATAGGATTGAGTTCATTGTACCAAGCTCGTGGAGCTTGTTTGAGGCCATAGAGAGATTGACGGAGTTTGCATACATGATTAAGATGAGTTTGACTAATGAAACATGTTGGTTGAACAATAAAGACATACTCCATTAGAGAGCATTGAAGAAAGGCATTGTTAATGTCAACTTGACAAAGAGACCAACTATGCATGATAGCTATAAATAGGATCATTCGGATTGTGGGAGGCTTAACCATGGGGTTGAAGGTTTCAGTATAGTCAAGACCAGGTCTTTGGTGGAATCCTTTAGTAACTAAACGAGCTTTATAATGCTCAATAGATCCATCGGGATTATATTTGGTACGAAATACCCTTTTACATCCAATAAAGTTTGAGATGGAGAAGATGGAACAAGATCCCATGTGTGATTTTTTTAGTAAAGCATTGTACTCATCTTTCATAGCTCCACGCCATACCGGATTTTCAATTCTTGTGTTATAGTGGTAGGCTCGGTGGAAGTGGGTTGGAAAGAAACATGGAGATTCATTTTATCAATGGGTTTAAGACTGTTGTTTTGAAGTCTTGTTATGGGAGGTCATGGTCAGGGAAAGAGATGGAGGATTAAGAGGTGATGAGGGAGTAGAAGAGAGTGAAGGTACCGTGGAGGAAGAATTAGTTTCACTTGAAGGGGAATAACATATGTAGATGTATTTTATGGAGGTTGCATGCGTGATGTAGTGGGTAAGATGGAAAGTTGGATAACACACCATTCTTCCGCATCATTAGATATGTGTGGAGATGCAGCAAAGGAGGAGGTGAAGACGAGGAACTCATGTTTGATGAATTTAACGTGACAAGAGACATATATCTTGTTAGAGGTGGGATCAAGACAATACTAAGCACTTTGGGTGGGATCAAGTTTATTTGTGGTATAGGGACGGGGCCAAGGGTAGCAAAAACACCCAAAACTATGCAATTTAAAATAGTTGCCTGTGTGACCAAGAAGTTTATGATAGAGAGATTGAAGATTAAATGTAGGAGTTTGCATACGATTTATGAGGTAACTAGCAGTAGCAAAAGCAAGAGACCAATATGTATGTGTCATAGAAGAGTGAGTAAGAAGAGAAAGACCGGTTTCAACAATGTGACGATGACATCACTCTGAGTAGCCATTGTGCTCGAGCGTATGAGGCAGGAAGATAGATGAGTGATGCCATGAGAATAAAAAGTAGGATTTAAACCAATATATTCACCACCATTATCACTAAAGATAGTAAAGATGGTTCGTTTGAAAAATAATTCAACTTTGAGTTTGAATTTAATAAAAATGACAGTGGCCTCATTTTTGTGTTTAAGTGGATAAAACCACACATATTTGGAATAATGATCAACAAATATTATGTAGTATTTGTATCCATCATAAGAGAGGGTGGGGGAAGTCCAAACATTACTACAAAGAATATCAAGAGGGCCTTTAGATTGTAAGGTGTTATGAGAGAACGTTAATTTATGGCTTTTATTGCAATCACAAGAATTGCAATGAAAAGCAACAGACTTAGGAATATTTAAATTGAAAGAGTTGTTAATATGATGTAAAATAGAATATGATGGATGGCCTAATCGATGATGCCAATCGGTAGTGGATGCCATTTTGACAGAGTGAACGATGTAACAAGTGGGTTGCCATTCATAAATTTCCAATTTAGTTTGGCCTTGGAGAAGGGGTGCCCCCGTGCGAAAATCCTTCACAAGATAAGAAGTAGGTGAGAATGTAATTGAAGCATTATTATGTTGGAAAAATTTAGATATTTAGATTATATACGAGAAATAGAAGGCATATGTAATATATGATTAAGATGAAGTTTAGAAGTAGGAGTAAGAAGAGATGTTGAACCGGTGTTTGAGATGGCTAGTCCCAAACCATCGCTAATAATGAGTTTCTCCCTACCATTGTAATGGGAGTGAAGTGTAAGGTTGGAAAGATCATGAGTGATATGGTGTGTTGCACCACTATCAAGAAGTCAACCATTGGATGAAGTTTCTAAGGCATCAGCGGCATAGGCATGTGGAAAAGAAGAAGATGAGATTGGAAGATAAGAGGAGGGTGATGGTGGAGTTGCATTTGGGATTTGAGTGTAGAAGATAGGGCATTGCAAGACATGGTGCTCAATTATGCGACACCATTGGCAACGTCCCTTGAAGGGTTGAACATGATGGTTTGGGCATAAGCGGGGAACATATTTGGGGTGGGTAGTAAAAAAAAACACATATGGATTTTAAGCTTTGATACCATATAATATGATTGAGTGGAAAGACTTGATTTGTATCTCAGGGCTTGTGGCCACTAGCAGGACTTGTGGCCACTGAGGATAATCTCAGGGTTGTACGCTTTAGCAGCTGGGCCAAAGGCCCTAATTGTCAGGGATTAGTCTGGCCCAGGATACCCTTTCCAAAAAAATAACCTATTGTTTGTATTAGGAAAAGAAAGAACAACTAACAACCCTATTGTTTGTATTAGGAAAAGAAATAACAACATCAGCTGTCTACGATGGAGTTGTCTAAATTGACCCATGAGAAAAAAAGGGTTGGATGGTGCATTGGGGGAGTTGATTACTCCCAAGGCGACTCAGACGCTGGTAAATTATATATTTAATTTTTAGGAAAACGTTGTGTAAATTTAATCTAGTTTGGGTTGCTAATTGGTGGGTAAACGTGAGGATTGTTTAATATTAAGCGTAAGTGAGTCATAATGTACCTTAACAAGCCTTGTTGTACATTGATGGGTGATATTAGGCCTAAGTGAGTCATAGTGTACCTTAACGAGTGTTGTAAGATATTAATGGATCATATTAGGTTTAAGTGAGTCATAATCTAACATAATGGGTCTTGTCGAACCTTAATGAATCATATTAGGCCTAAGTGAGTCATAATGTACCTTAACGAGTCCTATTGGACCTTAATGGATCATATTAGGCCGAGGTGAGTCATAATGTAACAGGTTTTGTCGAAACTTAATGGATGATATTAGGCCTACGTGAGTCATAATGTACCTTAACGGGTCTTGTCGGACCTTAATGGATAATATTTTGCATAATTGAGTCATAATGGACCTTAATGGGTCTTGTTGGACCTTAACGGGTCTTTTTGGATCTTAACATGTCATATTAGGCATGAATGAGTCATAATGGACCTTAATGGGTCTTGTTGCAACTTAATGAGTCAATTAGACATAATTGAGTGATAACGGACCTTAACGGGTCATAACATGGTTATAAACTCTTTAACATAGTTTGGTTGTCGATTGTTGGGCAAACGTTAGACTTCATTTATTGTGGATACGTTTAATTTACATGCGTTATGCTGCTGATTTTTGTTATGATCATGTTTTGCAATTGTAGTCCAATTATCATCAGTTGCTCGTCCAAAAGTATAGGGAGGACAACTTTTCATCCACAGTTAGGGGACGTTGATATGTGGACGGAGGCTGCTGGAGAAGTGAAGAAGGTGAGGATCTACGGGTTCGGTGCACCACAAGATCCAGAATACGTGATGACTGGTATCTCCAGTTGCAGCTCCAGGGTACAGTCCTCTGAGCAGGGGGACTTCTAATGAGGTAAATATTGAAACATTTATTCTTTTACAAACTCACATTATGTTTAATTGATTCTAATTGTTTTTTGTTGAATAAATGAATATATCACACATGAATGAGGAGCTTAAAAAGACAGATGAGCAGATTGCAGAGCAACAACGAACCTTTGAGTAGCGGATAGAGCATGGGTAAAGCAGCAGGTCAGCAACAAGTACAACGGCAGGTTGAGAACAAATGACAAAAATGATGGAGCATCTCGCTAGATTCATGGGTTCCCAATCGGCTTTACTCCACCCCACCCACCAACTCTCTTGATTTATGAAGACATAATCTTTATCTAGTAATACCTATAGTTATGTGTCGATAAATTTAGATTACTGTATTTGTAGTTTTATATTACTCGTGTTTGGGCAGATTCAGATTAATCTATGCAGGGAAACAATAAATTTTATTTTATTTTTCTTAAAAATGATTGACATTTTTGACAGATCTTCAACGGAAAATCCATCACCAATCCCATGATAAGCCCATTAAAATGCCACATACTCTTGACCCAGTTTTCATCGAAAATCCCTCGAATAATACAGTCTATCGAAAATATGTCGAAAAACAAAGCCGTCTTAATCGATAGAAAATACAAGTTGTCGTAAATCCGTCGAAAATACAAGTCGTTGAAAATCTATCGACTAGTGCAGTCTGTCGAAAATCCCTCAAAATAGGCCATCGAAATTCCATCGAAAGTTATTCGCAAGGGTTGTTGAAAATCACTTGAAATTTTCATGGGTTTTTCAATGGAACGTCTTTGTCGAAAATTCCGTCGAAAATCCCCATTTTCGAAGGATTTTTCTGTCTAAAATTCCCCTCTGTTTGTAGTGCACAATATATAGGGTTATTTTGTTGTAATGACCAACATTTATTTAAGTCATTGAAAGAACATTTTATGTAGATTATATATATATATATATAAGGGTTGTAAACGACCCGAATGTTTAGCGTACCGTTCGTGAAGCAGTAGGGGGTTCGTTTATTTAATAAATGAACGAACATGAACACAATTTTTTGTTCATTTAGTTAAATGAGCGAACATGAACAATGGTATTGTTCGTTCATGAATGTTCATTAATTTATACTCGTTTAGGTTCATTTATGTTTGTTTATTTGTAATTATACACAAATAATTTGTATATTATGACATTTATATGTAGAATCGTTAATTATATTTAGCATTTAGAATTCTTTTTTTTTTATCCCTCCTAAATTTACTTGGTTTTACATTTTGTTATTTATCTCTGAGGAATGAAATGATGAGCAATGGTGTTTTTATTCTATTTGTTTGTGCCCGTTCATTTATGTTCATTTAGTCTCTTAATGAATGACATAAACAAACACGAACAATCACCTTTTCTTAAACCAAAAAACAAGAACACAAAAAAATTCATTTTTGTTCACACGTTTGTTCAGTTAAGTTAAACGAATGAATACGAACAAACTTATGTTTGTGTTCGTTCGGTTTATTTTACAGACCTGTTGTTTTGGATTTAGAAAATGATAATGTTAAATCCTATTAATTTATTTATATACTTATCTTCTAAAAAAGTCGACAATTTCGACCTATTTACTTAAAATTTGGTCATTTTTATTAGTTTGTTTATAATTGGTTAAATAAATATAGTCATAAAATTTGGTTTAGGGTTTCATTTAAAATAATATTTAAATGCTTACAATATTTAACACCGTCTTATTAAAATATAATTAAATTCAAATTTTAATAATATAATAACATTTGTGATCATGTTAAAAACAATTAATAATTAATTTGCGATGTTAGAAAAATATTGACATGATCATTTCAACTGGACCAAATTATTAACTTATTTTGATGCATATTAAAATACAGCCCATTTTAGCTTGTTATTCGATTCATTTGACTTTTTCATCTTACTACATTTACCTCCTAATAACAAAATTATGACATTTTATATCCAAACATTTCTTTTTGTAATATTTTGAATGTTATCATCTTGTTTAGGGGTGTATAAAAAACCTTCAACCTGCAAAACCCGTCCAACCCAAACCGCTAACAACCCAATTAAACCCAACCCGCCCAACCGCTAAACCGTCTACCCGCCAACCCGCAAATTAAGAGCGTTGAAATTGGGTTACGATTTATTCAACCCCCCCAACCCGTCAACCCGCCACTAATATATAATTTTTATAAAATGATATATATATATATATATATATAATACAAGAATAAAAAAAACAACTAGTCTATTTAAGCAAATTTATAGCCCAAACTATATTATATACATTATATATATATATATAATACATTTTACTTAACCGGACAAACTAATGGAGACTTGTTCGTGTTCGTTCAAAAAATTAACCAAACAAATGAATGAACACGAACGGTAAAAGAACGTAACTTTTTGTGTTCATGTGCGTTCGTTAAGAACATGTGTTTGTTCGTGTTCATTTACGTTTATTCGTTAAGATACGAAATGAACGTAAACAGGCGAACATAAACGAACGAACACAAATGAACAAAAAAACATCATTAATCATCATTTCGTTCCGAAATAACATAACAAAATGAAAAATAGGGTAAATTTATGAATAATAAAAAAAGGAATTTTTAAATTTTAATATAATTAATGATTTTACATATTAATACCATAATATATATATATATATATATATATATATATATATTTATATATATAAACAAACGTAAACAAACAGAAATAAACAGAAATTAACGAACGTAAATGAACGAACGAGCTCCTTGTTCATGTTCGTTCATTTAACTAAACGAACAAAAAGATGTATTCATGTTCGATCAATTCTTAAATAAACGAATATAAACGAAATTCTCCCGTATGGTTCGCCAAACATTTGGTTCATTTACAGTCCTAGCACTGCTAAATGTTAATCAAATAACCTCTTGGTTCGCTAAATGTTTGTATATTCTTAGTAGTATTTATCGTACTTTATTTTACAATTTTATGCAAACCGCTCAACCCGCCATAACCCGCAAGGGTTGGGTTGGGTTGGGTTATACTTTTGAATGGGTTGGGTTGGGTTGGGTTGAGTTTTTCCAAACCGTCATTATTGGGTTGAGTTGTAAAAATGTCTCAAACCGCCCAACCCAACCCGCATACACCCCTAATCTTGTTATTAATTGTTAAACGACAAGTCATGAGAATATCGGGGATCTTTTTGGATGTGTAATCAAAACTAATTGAACTTATAGTTGTAATAATAAATTTTTTTAATGAGAAGATAAATTGATATTAAATAAATAAACAAAAAACAAATTATTTTATCATTTATTTTTAGGTTATTTATAAGAATTCTTGAAATCTAAATAAAAATGAATAGAAACGCGTATAGAAGTGGTAAATAGGTGTGGAAAGGAAGGGCAGAATAGTCAAAGAATAATTGACATTCTATGGGGACTAGGCATCCCCCACAATGGCTTTCAATGTCTCAATTCCTGCCAACATTTCGAATCAAGATTTGTAGCCCTTCAAGATTCCCTTTTTATATTTTTAGAATATTATTTTTTTAATAATTAATTTTGCAAATCATAATCCAAATTAATTGTGGGCCCTACATAATAATTTCGTTATGAGAAAACAACTTGATGGAATGAGTTGTCAAGTATTTATGAATACTTAATAAGCTCATGTAAATCAACTATTATTGTTTTTACTAGAAAACAATATATATATATATATATATATATATATATATATAAAACACTACAAACCGAATTAAATTATGGATTTTTCATATTGGTTATATTTTAGGTATATACGCAAATTGGTCTTGCATAAAAAAATACTCATCTCATATACTTCAATAACAACCTTTTTTTTAAAATCATATATATTATTCAAAATATATAATTTCATACTGCCGAATAAACATGTAAAATATATTGCGTTATTTCACATTAAAAACAATATATATGAAAGGATACATATTCATAAATTTTACATTGTGAAACAGAACTTTAAATAAAATTCATTGGATGGTTTCTTGCATGTTTTCATTATTTTTTTAGCTTCTTATATTATTAGACTTAAGTTCGCGTGAGACCAAACAGTTTCCGTGAGATCAAGTTTTAAAGTATGAAACTTCACACCAAAAACTGTGAATGTAAAAAAAATCGAACTTTTCATAGGAAAAACACTGTAAATGTTACGTTCACGGTGTTTTTCGCTGTGAATGTTCGTTTTTTTACCTTCACAGCGTCTTCACTGTGAAGGTTCGGATATACCTTCACAGTCTTTTATCTGTGAAGGTTTGATTTTTTTTAACTTGGTTTAGGTTTTTTACCTTCATAGTGTGATTACATTATGAAGGTTCGAATGTTTTTTATCTTCACAGTGTTTCGGTGTAAAGTTTCATGTTTTAAGGCTTGGTCTCACACGGTCTCACGGAAACAGCTTGGTCTCACGTGAACCTGACCCTATATTATTATGTCTATATTAGATGTCTATATGACTATATATATGTTATATATATGTATATATATATATATATATATATATATATATAATTAATGGTATATTTGTTAAAGACGATGTTTTAATGTTTTTTTACAATTGACAATATATAATTGTTGGAAAATAAACAAATAAATGATGATATAATTCATTTTATTCAAATGCACTGTCAAATTATTTTTAGGGTGTAAAGGAAAAATTACTGAATAAATACTGATGAACATTTTGCTATTGACATGTATGTTTAAAATAGTTTATTGAATTTTAAAATGATATTAAAACCACATCTATATAAAAAAAAAAAAAGGTTTCAGGTTCTTCAGCATGTTAAATGTGTGATTTTGAATAGGACCCACAAAATTTTGGGACCTAATTTTACGTTATTTAGGTTTTTAATCAACGAATTTCTATCAAAAGACAAGAATAATACGTTACATCATCGCCTCGATAATTGTATATATGTATCTATATTATCTCACTTTGCATTATAATTAAAATATTTAGGTATAACAGCGCATCCAAAAGATTGAAACATCCCTGGAAGGTCTTTATATTGTTAATATTATTGTCGGCTTCAAATTCAATAGAGTTGTTCTTAAAATCCAATAGTATTTTCAGTTAAAATGTTAAGTTTAAGAAAGAAATGTGTTCGTCCATACAAAATTCGATGTCTTTTTAGTTATTTATAAATACAATTTTTTTACGTATATATAATTCATTACAATTAATTTATATATGACATTATATATATATATATATATCGTGTGTATAAGGCGGAAGTTTTCACAAACCACTATATTCTTTTGAGTGTAGAACATGTATTTTTATGTACATCTCACCCCGTCAAATCTCAGTTGCAAGTGTCATATACATGCCCATACATGTTCGTTTGGGATATATATATATATATATATAGAGAGAGAGAGAGAGAGAGAGAGAGAGAGGGATGACCGTGTGAGAAATAGAGGTTAATGTGAGAAGCGTGAGAAGTGGATCTGAACCGTTGATCACTTTTAACCAAATGTCCTCCCATGAATTGCGGCTTAGAAGGGAATTGATTCGGTGCATCACATCCTAATGTACATACATTTCTCATTCAACAGTTGATAACCACTTCTCACGCTTCTCACGCTTCTCATGTCAACATCAATTTATCACCGGAACCCAACCATATATATATATATATATATAGAGAGAGAGAGAGAGAGAAAGGGTGGGAGGTTCAAGGGAAAACCTCAAAAAATGGAAAACTGAGGAACACCCTGCTAGACATTCATCTAGACGGTATCCACTTGTGCATACAAGTAAATTAAGTATCGCATGTAATTGCCTATAGTACGTAAAAGAGTGTTCTCATAATTTCGTAAAATGAAAGTTTGTTTTTGTTCGAACCCTCCCCCTCTCTCTATATATCACTAAGAAAATGATATATTTAATTTTCAATTAAGGGTTATCGGCATCTAAATTAAATCAATAAATAAGTTATAGTAAAAAAAAGATTGATATGGCATATCTTAGTAGCATTTTATAACTAGCGCCAAACATCAAATTTGGCCATATCAACTTTAGTCATTTTAAAAGGAAACTAATAATGAATCCCATAAAAAGTTAGAATTTGAAAAGGGAATTGAAGTATCCTCTTTGTACATTTATATGATTTTGACTCCACAAGCCCTAAAGATAAAGAGAGTCGTGTTTGCATATTTTTGAGGTCTTTTTGGACACTATATATATGAGAGAGATGTGGATGGGAAGGCTTTGACATATGTTATACAAAAATCATATCTCACTTAGACGTTATATGCTATTAGTGTCTGGTTAAGACACAATCTGAAAAATTTGGCAATAAAAACATGTAAATACTGATATATGACTCTCCTCGAATCCAGAGCCATTTTTGAAAATAAACAGTTTAATTTGGGAAGAAGTTTATAATCATATTAATTAAAGTAAGTTTTAGATATCATCTTCTATAATTATTTAAATGTGACTATTTTACTTTTGACAAATTTTAAAACGTAAATGATTTTAGTGACAACAATTTTTTTTAATTGTTATATATTTTGAAACATGGTTGTTTTCTCATATAATGTCATAAACATCAATTGCATTTTAAAAAGTTCATTGTTGTATAATCATTTTTTAAACTTGTAAAATTTATCATCAAATGAATTAGTAATATTTTTGTGCGGGACTTATTTTTATTATAACAACATTTGAAAATAAGACTGCATTTTTTGGTATTAAACTTTAAAATATAATGGATTTTTTATTTTAAATTTCAAAAAAAAAAAAAACAAGTAATCATTTCAAGCTTTGACTGATTTTTATGATGACAATGTTTTAAAGTATGACTAAAACTTTTTATAGTAAGAATAATTGATCTTTTACGTTTAAATTTTCTAATAATAAACTTCAAATACAACAACAATAATAATGGCAAATTCAACCTCTTATGTTGTCATTTTTCATGAAAATCAACAAATTATAAAATAGACATCTTTTTTAACACCAAAGGTTTTTACCGACAAACAAATCTTTTGGCAATGCGTCAGCAAAAGTGTCATCATTCAGCGACTAGTCGGTGAAAGTCAGTCAGTCAACATTAAGAGTAAATACTTTCACCGACAAATCCCGAAGGAATTGAAGTCTCCTTTGAATTGTCAAAAGACACATCCAGCAAAGCATCACTGACAATTTGCAATCACCAAAGGATTTGCGATAAACTTTCTTCATCGACGAATCACAGAAGGATGTAATCAACAACAGATTGTCGAAAGGTTTAATCAACTAGGATTGTTGAAGCCATTTCAGCGACAGGTTGTCTAAGGCCTACTATATATTGCTAATGGCCGATCTGTCAGTGATTTGTTAGAAATATTAGTTTATTTATAGAAACGTATATCTTTCTGTATAAAAAACGCATAACCTATATATAGAATACATATAACATATAAAATCAAGTCATATTAGGTTCGTACAAATAACTACCTAGGAGCAGGTTAGGAAGGGAATTTTCACATATACTCATCAAACTGCACCCGTAACTATGCCTACTAAATCTCTAGAGCTAGCCAATTTCTCCACTCTCTCTCCAACTATGAATTGAGCTTGGCACCCTGTACTGCCCGCTGTAACACCCCATTTTTGGGGCAATTTATATGGCTTATAAACAATAAGGGACTTAAGTGTCAAGTGGGGTAAAGATGAGTATTTAAATAATGAAGGATTTAATCAAAGGAAACCAAATGTGGGATAAACCCACTCTTATAGAATTTTGGCTTGGGATGAGGGATTGAGAAAACATCTTTTGATCGAGTCTCGTCTTAAAGAAAACTTTACATAAACCATTATCTTACCTCATGGATTCCTATCCAAGACACAAGCATCGTCTAGATAATTTGTAGAAGGAAAGCAAGATTTAAGAAAGGTTTTCAAGCTAGTGGTCCTTAGTATCAAGAACGAAGGAAGAGTGAAGTACATTTTTTAGAAGGAATCATTGTCAAAGTATGTGCCTTTTTCCTTCGTTTTTGTTTAGATGTTGGGTGTCCCCACTGTAACGTTTAGGCATTGTCATATAGCGATTTCGTAATCGAAGGTTCATCAAGGTGTTGAATATGTAAGGGTTTTGAACGTGAATGTTAGTGGTGAATTCGAGTCACACATAGAACCCGAAACCATGTTTGAATTTGCCGAAAATATCTTCGGCACTTGGGATTTAAGATTTTGTTGTAGTTTTGTTTTACCCTAGAAAGTGAGGAGTTCCGTCTGAACCATGGCTCAAACTAGACAAAAATAATGGGTCAACGAATCCACAACTGTTGGCATTGTCGATGGCCAACGCTGCTGAGGGGTGGTCGCTTTATGTGTGTATGTGTGTGTTCAAGAGGTGGAGCAAGAGGCAAGAGGGCATCCCATAAGCCCCCTGGTTGCCAAAGTTAGTGTTTACTTGAGTGGGCAGAATGGTGAGACCACAGTCTCCTCTAGTGGTGGTTGCAGTTTACAAAAGATGGTTGAAGCCCTTGGATTTCCTTGGTTAGTCTCGACCATGCATGATGTTGGGCCAAATAAAGAATGTTTGGAATGAAGGTGTTGGGTCATCTGAATATTTGAAGATGACATCTTGATCTTCCATTTTGTATCATCCTACTTAGAATATTTTAAGGTTCTTTCTAGCAACTTGGTTTCCATACAAATGTTCGGTGAAGTCGAAGATCAGCCGAAAAAGATAAAGAATAAGTATATCTCTCAAAGTGGATTGAAGATGGACTTCTCATCCTAAAGCCAAGCTGCCAACCTATGTGGATCAACACCATCGGCCAGGATGGTGTCGATCTCACATCTTCAGAACCTGAAGATAATCTCACATCTTCAGAACCTGAAGATGTTCTCACATCTTCAGGACCTGAAGATAATCTCACATCTTTAGACTTTTGAAGATGTATGTGGTGATTTATGCCGACTTGTCTATCTATTCACCAAACTTGTCATTGATAAGTTTTGGTGGGAAAATATCATCGGCACAAACACATTGTACTTTTCTGAGAAAGTATAATTGTGATATATTGCATTGATGTGGACCTCATCTGAAGATCAGAAAAAGTATGTTTTGTATTTTACACTCTTTTAAGGAAAAGTCTACACCATCCTCTACAGGTCAACGCTTCAAGCCAAAAACACTCCAAGACAAAAGGTACATCCTGTACCATGCAAAATACTTGTGCCCATCCCTTTCTCAACAGGTGTCCCATGCATTAAATGCATGAGGCACTATATATATGGAGGATGCTTTAACATGCAAAGATCACCAGCTTTACAAGTGTTCAAGCTCTCTAAGTGTCTGGCAATTTCTCTCTACGAAGTTCATTGTTTTCTAAGTGTTTTCAATTGTTCTTCATTCTCTTTGTGTAAGATTGTTTGAACAAATTTCATCTGTTCTCTTCCGCAACAATCAAAAGTTTTATATGTGTAATTCTCGATTTCAAATCAATAAAAATTAAATTAAGTGAAAATTTGTATGTATTGTATTCAACCCCCTTCTACAATACTTTTCTTGTTTACTTACTGCTAACTGGGACCAACAGAATGCATGAATTTAATATTATTATTAGTAATAATATTAGTATTAAAGATACATTAATTTGGCAATTAGTCAAATAATTCGATGGTAGCATCAAACAGATCATAATTAGTTCGGAAAAAAGATGTTGAAAGAAGATTTTTGTAAAGAAGTTTATAAAATCTTTAAATGATACTTTTGTTTCGTAAAATATTTTATAAAAGGATTTAATTGCCAATGATTAAATTAGAAAGAAAGCTTTATGATTTCTTAATGAAAGCGTTGGTTTCTGGAAAACTATTAAAATAACCTTGAGGTAATTAAGCCTGTGAAATTCTTCGTTTTAGCATTTAGAAGGTTATTAAAGCAACAAAGTTTTTCTTTGGGAATCTGTTTCGTCCGTTGACAAGAATTAATTATTAGTTGGACAAGCTTATAAAATTATATATATAAACTAAAATTCGAGCATAGTGGGACATTAAATTGAGTAGTCACTTAAGCGATCGATCGAGAAGGAACTCATATTAGATATAAGGTGATCTTGTTGACCCAAGTAATAGTTTTATTAATGAAAGTACTTAGACAAGTCGTTATGTTTTGCGTAGGTGCAAGTTTAGAAGGAATAAAGAAGTCTACACACTAGGTGAGCTCATGTGATTTGTAAAACGGAGATGCATGCATAGTATGCAAATATGTTGCAAAAGTTAATATTCATATTATATATGTTTTATAGTATCTTCAGTTACATGCTTTCCATAAATGATATGTTTTGAAAGATATGAGATATGCGATTATAGTTATAGTCAAGTTTCCCACGGACTAGGATAGGTTACTGTTAGAATAGCATATAATTATTAGTTTGGCCATGGCTTGGGGAGATAGTCCCTATAAGCACGACAACCTTTGTGTAATCCAATAATGTGGTAAGATGGCACCTATACACCTGGTGGAATGGTTATGTTTTATGATAAAGTATATGTTGCAAGTTGTATGCTTTTCTTCGCATATATCTCTATATTTCAAAGCATGCTTTCAGTTTACTTATTTCTGTTAAGCATGTAAGAAATTAAATTGTAAACTCACTAGACGCAATCTGACGTTTTCAATATGCATCTCTCAGGGGGCGCTATAGCAGGTAGATTGAAGGGCAAGGAGAATGCTTAAGAACGACGTGAGGCAGATCCATTAACATTAATAATTCAAGTTTGATGAGTTGTGGTTTCTTTTTGTGGATTGTGTTTTTATTTTAGATTTCCGCTGTTAAGATTTTAGTATGGTTTAATATTGAATTGAATGTTTTTTACTGTTATGGTTAGTAGTTACAACGCTGGTTTTTTGGGTGTGACAAGTTGGTATATAGAGATGGCCAAAAATTGATTATGGGTCGGGCCAGGCTAGGCCAAATCAGTCCCGATCCTAAATTCTCTTCCCCAGATCCCGGTCTCCGTAAAAAACCCTCAGTCCAGTTAAGGTTATATAGAACCGATTATGAGAACCGGTCCCGGTCCCGGGCCAACCCAAATTGGTCCCAATTAAAAAAAAATTAAATCGATTTTTTTACGTATAATTTTTTTAAAATAGGTAATTGAGTCAATCAAATACACTTAAAAATACGTTTTATTATAGTTTTGTAATTTGTTTTCAATCAAATACACTTAGAAAGTTATAAATACATTTAAAAATACATCAATGTAAATATGTAATCCTAGAAAAGAGTTTATTCATTTTGAAGTTTAAGAAGAGCCTCAATGTTATCAAGGTCATCAATGTCGGGTTTATCATCTCGTCAAATTATGGGTAAATGTCGTCGATATCGGTAGTTGGCGGCGTTGTTAGGTTCATGTCGTATTCATTTTCTTCCAAGTTTCTTCCACCTCTTCATGCTCCATCTCTAGTGATGTCGTGTGTTGAGTTATTTCATTGTTATCCAAATAATCCTTCAAGCATTTGCAACAATCCATGGACTTCAGACTTAGTCTTGTTTGCCGCATCGAAATGATCCTGCCACTAAGAGAAAAAGCGGCCTCCGAAGCTATGGTACTAACTTGATTATTAGTATATCACGGGCCATGCATGCCAAAACCGGAAATTGAGATTGCTTTTGTTCCACCATTCTAATAAATCAATATTTTTAAAATCTTCGACATTCGAAAAAGAAATAAAATTAGCATGCATATACATATTTAGTTAAACAAGTATCAAATCAATATTTTTTACTCGTTTTCTTTTAATCTCGTTAAATAAGTTTGTCATTAACTCCCTCTGGTTTTGGCGATGACCACTAGAACTAGAATTAGAATTTGAACTAGAACCCATAAATAAATGACTAGAAGAGCTTTGTTGTTCATTTTTTCCGCCAAATTTTTTTTATAATGATCAAATAAATTGCTAAAATTATGATTAAATACATATATTTGTTCTTCTGAAAAATTAGTATTGATATGCGTATCTAAACCAAAAGTCAAACATATAAATTAAATTAAAACTTCAACACGGGTGACATTTAAATAAATGTTTAACACCACGATACATGTAAAGGAAAATGGGATCTCTAATGAATATTTTAATAAATTTTCTTTCATTGAGTAATCATGATTGTCTTCGTATTGTTGTATCTTACTTGCCAAAATAAATAATTTATTTAGGCATTGTTTGACAAAAATAAGCTATCATATAAGCTAGATTATTTTTTAAGTAATCGTTTGGATGCACATAAGCTAGTTGGAGTAGCTTATGACGAGCTTTTTGACACTTTTTTCAATTATAACCTTCATTAATAATAATTATTAATTATTAATAAATATTAACTATTAATTATAAATAATTATTAACTATTAATTGTTCATAAATATAAATTTATAGTAATTGAAATTAATTAAAAATTATTGAGTGTTGTAGGATAATTGTGTCATCGTCTAAAGGATATGACGATAGAGATAAAGATAGAAATATAGATAAGTATATGAGAGTTAAATTAGAACTGAAATATTTCATAGCTATCTACTTGTAACTCATCCCTATTTAAAGGACTTATGATTAATGAGAATGACAGATTTACTCTCAATTTATTGTTGTTCAATTTAGTTTTTCCTTTAACACGTTATCAGCACATTGCTCGTCTTCTATCTGCAACTTTAATTATCAATCGACTTTGCAATTCAAGTAAGCATCTTTACATTTTAAGCTCTTTGAATATGTCGCATAGCTAATGTTTGATGACACAACATGTATTAGCCAATATCTTCCACCATATACCCATTCTAGATAAATGATTATTTTCTCTGTTGATGCATGATGAATTGATAATGATGATAAATGTCAATTATGAATTACTATTACAAATTAAACTCTATATTTTTTCCTACCAGTTTCAATCGCTTATGATCTAATGTGATATTGAAAAAAAAAAGTTAGTAATAAATGGTTGCTTATGCGATGAAAAATTAAATATGGGATTAATTTTCTTTTTCTTTAAGGAATTGTGTGATTAATTTGTTGCAAATTTTTTAATAGTTTTTTTGTTGTATAATTGTGTGATCTAATGTGATATTGATGGATTATGATATGCATTGAATGATTAAATTGTTTTTATTTAACCATTAAGTTTCATCAACTATTTATTTGATTATTATTGTTTCTGTATCCAGTTATTAATATGAATAATTATTTTATTGTGTTATTTGTAGACTAGTTAATTGTTATTTGTGGATTTAAGTCAATGGCTTCAATTTGATATTAACATGTTTACTAATTCTTTTATCGAATTAGTTTTAGAAATTGCCTTATCCACGTAATATTTAAATGTTTATCTTAATTATAAGTTCCTACTTATAATTCTTATAATTAATTTTTGGAAGTTACACTTCCAACGCCCATAACTTTTGGTGTTTTGCTAAAAGCTCCAAAAATAGCATGAAAATGTTAAAATAGTATTCAAATGCTTATCTTGATTATGGGTTCCTACTCATCATTTTCAACCTTAATTCATATTTGGAAGTTACACTTTCGACCTCATATTTTTTTTGGATCATGCCAAAAACTCCCATAATGCTGATATATAATAATTTTTCTGAATCTGATTTCATTTTATTGACCTCATGTCAAAATCTACCAATTAAATAAATCGTAAAATATCAAAAGGATTTTGTCAAACGGGTGTAAATAACCCTAAGGTTTGTAGAGATTCAAGAAATCTAGGTGATTCCCCTACTACCTGGAAATCCAATAGATTGAGTGATTTCATTTCTCAAATTAAAATATTGATGAAGTATTATCAATAAAATGTAAGCATACAAAAATCTAATATTGTTATGATAATGAAATTTCATACATAAAGTAATAATTATAATCATAATCCATTGTCTTATCAAACAGAAAATCATATATTATACTTTATATTCTTAAATGGTTGAAACAACTCACCCGTGATTTGATGTCCTAAACTCAAAGGAACTTGAGTACAAATATGAGTATCCAATGTAGTTGGAAAGGTACAAGAAGATACCTAAAGTCCATTAACTCCCTATTGATCTTAAAACCAACCTCTTGAAAAGGTACAAGCAAATACCATCATGTTTTAAAACGATAAATAAATCCTAACTTTCATAAGAATACCTTTACTAAACACCCCAAAGAACAGTGGGATGTCCCGAAAAGGAGAATCAGTAGTATTCATGAACATGTACTTCTCGAACTAATCGTACAGCGGAATGAAACCCGCTTACTCGATTACAAAAAGGTAACTGATTTCAATAAAGAACTGTTGTATCCCAAAATGCGTCTCAATCTTTGTGGCAAGGAACTCACAGAAGATGATATGATTCATAACATTATTTTCACTTTTCATACATCATTAAATATTAATGAACCAATATAAGTTGGAATGTAACTTTTAGAAAAACTCATTAACGTACTGCAAGTGGTTGAGAGACATAACAAGGTTCATTCGAATAACAATACTACATATGGCGGGACAAATAAAATTTCCAAGATCAATAATGAAAATGTTGGAAGTGGAAACAACTACAAAAAATTGTGAGTTCAAAACAAATTCACACATGTGACATTTACGCATCATGTGGACGAGACCCTAGAAAGGGTCAGGATCATGGTAAGAATCATGAATGATTTTTCAATACCTGGAGGCTGAGTAGAAATGATATGTAAAAATGTTGGACTGTTCCCTTGCGTATTTATTTAGGAGAACAAGTTCCAGATTTTCAAAGTAGCTTTATATGTCGATGTTATGAACATAATATGCACTCTTGATGAAATAAGAGAAACCACAAGCTACTTGAAATCTAAATTTGAGATGAAAAATCTTAGGAAAACTTGGTTTTGTCTAGATATTTGAGTTTAAACACCAAGTTTGTGAAATATTAATTCACCGATTGCATATGTCCAGAAAATAATCAGGCAATTTAATATGGACAAAGCGCATCCGGTTAGCACTCCCATGATCGGTCAAAGTGTTGGATATAAGGAATGGTCCATTTTGTCTAAAGGATGATTATGAAAAAAGTGTTGGGAGATGTAATTCCCTATACAAGTACAACATGCCCATTATTGTACTTAGCACAATACATTTGATCGTATATTGTATTTCTCAGTGAACTTGTTAGCTAGATTTAGCTCGGCGCCGACGCAACATCATTGGAATGATATCAAGTTAATCTTTTGGAACCATTGAAATGGGCTTATACTTTCCCTATAGAAAGAAAAATGGGATTGATAATGGAACTTCAATACCTACTTAGAATGTAAGCAACAAATGTACTAGCTCTTATAGAAAAACACCAAACAATGTCTTGGTATGTGTTTGTTGATATTAGGTATCTGCCTGACTCATAGAAATGTTGTTCCCAAAATGGATAAGGAATTACCACAGGGAACACTCCGATTGCTTGGAAGTAAGCTAAGCAAACCCTTGTAACCACCTCCTTGAACTATTCCAAGAATATTACGCTCGATGAGACAATTAAATAATGTATATGATTAAGGACTATCACTACCCATATTAGAGGAGCTAATAATTTTGAGTTCAACCAGTATCTTACTTGCATATATGGAAATAATGCATCATGTATCAAAGTAATGAAAAAAAGAGGATACATCAAGGGAGATAACACAAAGCATATTCTGCTTAAGTTTTATACAATCAACAATAAGAAAACTCTCCTCAAGATTCAATTGAATCAAGTAAGATGTCAGGAGAATATGACACATTTTACCAAATCATTACCTAAAACCATATATTAGGAAACATGTAGAAATTAAATGCAAATGTTTTCAAAACTCCCTTGATTAATGCACGAATCAGAGGGAGTAGTAAACAAAAGGGGGAGTCTACTATAAATATGATATTATTATGTTGTGCTATTTCCTTCAACCAATGTTTTATTTCTCCCATTGGGTTTTGTTCCTTGGTGTAAGGTTTTAGTGAGGCAACTGTTTATATACCTTTATGCTTTCCTAACTCTCATGATTAATGTACGAATCTAAGAGAAAACTAGACTAAAGGAAAAGTCTATATATTGCAAAGAAGTTGGTGCATTGTACTCTTTCCTTCGTCAGACTTTTATTTTTTCCCACTGGGTTTTTATTTTGGCGTAAGGTTTTAATGAGACAACAATTGTACACCATCACTCATTTGACTCAGTACAAGGGGTGTGTTGTAGGATAAGTGTGTCATCGTCTAAAGGATATGAGGATAGAGATAGATATAAGTATATCAAAGTTAGATTAGAACTGAAATCTCTCATAGCTATCTACTTGTAACTCATCCCTATTTAAAGGGCTTATGATTAATAAGAATGACATATTTACTCTCAATTTATTGTTGTTCTATTTAGTTTTTCCTTTAACATTGAGTAATTTTTATTATACATTATTAATTAATTTTAATTACACATAGATATTAATATAATTATTAATTACTTATAAGTGAACTATATCAATTATTGTTTAAATTTTTATTCAATATATTTAGATATCAAAAAACAAATATAACAAAATATTAAAATGTTTATGTAAGTTGCATAACATTTAAAGATATACTTATTTTAGTTTTGAAAAAATTAAAAATTTTATTCAATATATTAAAATTATATTGTTGAAAAGAGCTTATTAATAATGATATGTGTGGTTCCTATTTTATTTTTATTCATATTATATGTAATGATTATCTAAATCATAGATTATTGTAGACTTTTTCTAAAATTTGTTTTAACAAAATCAAATTTTATACTATACATATCTTAATCAAGTTTAAATTCTTTCAATTAAATATTATATTATTTAATTTTTCTTTACCATCTGTTGATAGTAATTAACAAATTATATTATTAGAAATTTGTTTTAATCATATTATTACATTTGAATTATATTATGAAATATATGTAATTGACTATTTTTTAAGATGTCATTTTTGGTCATTTTACAGGCTAATAAACTAGTTTTTACCAAATTAATTTGTTTATCAGCTAGTTTATTAGTCATCAGCTAGTTTGCCAAACATAGTTTTAAAAGTAAAGGGTTTGTTGAATAATAAACAACTGATAGAAGAGTTGTTGCATTTTTAAAATCGCCCAAAATATCGTATAATCCCTCAAGCACGACCCAATCTAATACGTCAATAGTATTACGAGCACAATGAATATTATAAAGTGCTTGGAAATGATTTTTTTTGTTTTATCAAATTGTCAATCATAAAATAAGTCGAATTCCATCCAACGGATACCAAAGTTCCGTCCTAAAGCTTTAAAACCAATATCTTCGCAATATTTCCTATACGGTGCATTTTCCCCTTTTGTAGAAATTGTCCGTAACATAAGCCTAAACTTATCTAGTATGAGTTTACAAGTTTTTAAACCGTCTTGAATGGATAAATTGATTATGTATGCACAACAGCGTTTATGAAATAATTGACTGTCTAAAATAGGGTCAAACCCAACTTTAATTTCTCCACACATCGATTATTATTACTAGCATTATTAAATGAAATAGTAATGACTTTAGAATATAAATTATAAGATGTAAGACTTTTTTTAAGTAATTGAAAATAGATGATCAGCCGAATGTGGCGCACCAAACGGTTCAAACATGATTACACGTTTTACTACTTGCCACGATTGCGGTTCAATCCAATGTGCACGTTATGCATATATAAGAATGTGGCAAACCGTGTGACGCGCTCCATATATCACATGTTAACGAAAAGGAATTAGGCAAAAGAGAAAACATTTGTCACATTTCATTTTGACACGTTTTCCACAATTTAATTGCATCATGTCTAAGAGTTTGACGACTTAACGACTTGTAGCGTGGTTGTAACATTTTTTAAATGAGATTCGTAATGTGAATGTTGTCAAAATTTCCGAACGACAACCTGACTCGAATGATATGTTGTGTTGTTATTTGACGGTTTAAATCGGCAGCGATCGTCCATATTCCACCTTGATTATCATGTATAGGTTGACTTGAATCTCCTTCCGCCAACCTTAACCCCAGGCATGTTTTTTTGGTGTGACGCCTCAAGGTTGAATTTCCATTGGCCGTAAGGAGATCTTGCTACATTTTTCATTGTGCCTTCTGTTTCCCATTTGTGAGTACGACAATGTTGTAATAATTTCAAATCTCAGACTTTCATCTATGGTCGGTGATAACTTTGGCAATGGTTTTGTTGGATGCATCATGTTCACCGGCCATCTTATATTAAGTAATAACATAGAGAAAGAGATCAAAATATGAGAAGTAGGAATTCTTAAAAACCGAAATCGTATACGAGCTAAAATCAAGACTTATAACGAGAATTGTGAACGTTTTTTGTGTTTGAGTTTGTATCTTTCCCCGTACACCATACACCATATGACGTATATAATGTATAGACGATCAATATAAAAAAAAGGTCCCAACGTTTAAAAACGACTATTTTTTGAAAATATTTGGCTGGGCCATAACGGGTCCCGTAATTGGTCCCGGTCCGGGTAGGACCATGTTTTTCACTGATTATCGTAACCGGTGGGACTTAACCGGGTTGTAACCGACGGGTCTTAACTGGTCTCTACCGATCATGATCCTCCGCAGATCCTGGGATGGGCCGGGCCCATTTGGCTATCTCTATTGGTATCAGAGTGAGCCCAAGAGAAATAGGTTACGATCTGTAGCCTAAACTTAAACTGTTAGGTGTGAAAATTAAGCATCAATCTAACTACGACTCAATGCTAGTACAACTCAGTATATGTATAAATAGGTTAGTGCTAGATATGCATAGACGGTACTTAGAAGTAAAGTCAATGTTGAGAAAGATAGAACAACTTGAACAAGCTTATTCCCAAGAGTTTGACATGTTAATATTCAGATTTGGAGTTGCCATGGAAAATTCTGATATACGTAGCACCAGTAGTCTCAGTCATGACTTGTGTGGGGGAAGATATCAGATTTCATCGTGCGATAGTCAACATATTTCTTTAGTGCAATTAATTTAGCACAACGCATAGGCGAGATAATCATAGATAAAGTAGTACAAATGTCACAAATGACATTTTCCAGTATGTTGGCCAATGCCGTAAGAGCTAGAACTAAACATCCAAGGATCCTGGTTCGTGATGAAAGAATCATTAGTAGCATTGGTAGTGTATCACATAAATGTTGTGGTCATATAACATACCATAGCACCCATTGTGAGAAACTTATAGCGAAAAGTCACAAGTAGTGTAGATGAGCTAAAATAGAAACATAGAAAGTTTTTTTTTGTATTTGAGTACATCTCGAAAATAATCAGTCAAGTTGTAGTTACCACTTCTAGTGACACAACTTTGCATTGTTACATATCGTGGCTGTAGTAAAAAGTGAGAAGAAGATAACCACTGAGATATAGAGCCGAGAGAAACACTCCTGGTTGACTAGAATTGTTTCATAATAAGGGTGAAATGATTAGAAATGAAGTTTCACATGGAACAAGGAAGCAATGTAATGCAAAAGCATGCAAGTAAGTGAATTGAAAGGCCAAGGTTTTCAACCCTTTGGATGTCAACTTTAGCAATGTAAGATGGAGCGAACTATAAATGTTTTGAGACTAGATTTTAAGAGGTAGGTGGAGGTATAAACTCCCGAGATTTCCTTAAAATTGTTTTTGATAGTTGCAATGATAGAGCTAAGCAGCAGTAAGGCTATAAAGCCAAAAAAAAAATAGTGAGCATATGTGTAAAGGATCCATCAAGGGGTCCAAGTAATTTTGGGACAATCTAATGTCAACATGACATACAGTGAGTTAGAAATTTATTTATAAATGAAAAAAGAAAACATTTGAGTGGATGAAAAGTAGGAAGCAAATAGTGCTTCATATGTAGTGAACCAAGTCACTCAATGAGAGATTGCACAACTATTCGAGAATATCAAGAGTAGTTCTCGACCACGTAATTAAGATATGATTGCATAAATTTCAAAGATGCTGCTAGAATTGTAAAAGCTAGTAGATGTAGTCCAGCAAAAAGTTAGCAAGTAAGAAATAGTTGTTTATAGTTAAAAGGCGAGTTTATATCATGATATTTGGAAAGGTAGAATAAGCACCAGACATAATACAAGATACCTCTCCTATGTAAGTAAAGATGTTAGTAAGGTAGAAAGGAGGTAGACAATAAAAGAATGAAAAAAAAAGTTAGTGATTATAAGGTATCATCGAAGTGTCCGAGGATTGTGAGACCTATATATGTAAGGAATAACCAATTAAGCTAGACCATTGCGTTTAGTTGGGTTGACGTAGTGTTAAGCATCGATTGGTTATTGTTAGCCCATTTTAATATGTAAAAGTATTGTAAAAGAAACAAGTGTTGAGATCTAGAACCACTCCTCAAAGATAATCCAGAGACACTTAACCTGAAGATGACATGGTAAGGCAGAGACCCTGACCTATCTCCGGATCCACTTTTGGACTATTCACCAAATATGATGCTGCCGAAGCCTACCCGTTCCCACCCAAAGTTTGTTAGTGTATTTTACACGTGGAATGACCTCAATAGATAGTGCATTGACTTTCTCACTCTTAGGCTATACATAGCAAATCGTATCTTTTATACTTTTAAGCTTTTATGAAGATTTAGAGAGAGAGAGAGAGAGAGAGAGAGAGAGAGCTTCATGAGATATTATACAAACACTTTGAGAGAATTATTGTGAGAAAAGTGAAGATCAATCCAAGTGTAATTCAATCTCGAATCAATACAATATGAAGATGATGGCTAAATCATTCAGGTGATATCATTCATTGCTTATTGTTATTTGATTTGTCCTATTCTGATCTAAATTGCTTTTGCTTTAATATTGTGATTAGATCATTAAATTGAGAAATCTAGAACCACAATTTATCAAATAATCGTCCACAGATTATGTGTAGTAAGATGAAGATAAGAGTTAAAACACCAAGTGGATAGACCATACATGTGTTCAAAGATAGAAGGGAGAAAGAGAAAGATAGTATCTCAACAGTAAAATAAGGGCCTAGTGATTAACGCATCGTGTAATTAGCCAATGCAATGGACGAGAGACAATAGAAGAAAGTAGTTTTAGATGTAATAGTAATAAGATGGTATTCGAAGGTATTAATAGAGAACTATCAACATTAGCCCGAATGCCAAGTGGATTTCATCATAGGCTTGATTGTAGATCCCAGAAACAGTGCAATCACAAGTAAATAATCAACAATAAGTAATGATTGAACCACAATTTCTGGTCATATGATTAGATTTATTAGTAAAGGGTTTAAGGTTTACAGAGAGAATTTCAATAGGATTAGGTAAACCTTCTAATGACCATTCTAAACCTAAACTAGGTTAAGCAATAATAAATATGGGACGTACAAGCTTAATGGGCCCAAAAGCCTATTACCTAAACTATTTCAACAAATTACAATTCACACCCTGAACTTCTATTTAACAAACAATTCACCCTAACAATCTCCTCCTTTAAATTGAAGTTCATAATCTCGCCAGTTGGGAACATGTGTCTTCCGAAATCTGAAACTGATCTCGAAGTATCGCATTGACGTCCTGTACTCCAGCCGTTCTTTGATCTGGCCTAAAGCTTTGATAACAAGGAATTTGTAATTCGAACCCAAAGGATGGATCCCTTTGTTATCTTGATCTATGGAACGCTTTAGCTTGTCTCGAAGCACCATCAATGTACCATAGCAGAACCGTGCAATCTGACTGAATCAGATGAATCGCATGTCACCTTTACCATTTAAGTAACTCATGCCGAGTTCTGGAAAATTTACCACCGTGTAAGCAGGTACATTATGAGCATCTGAAGGAAGACTGAGATCAGGCTTGAGAAGATTTATCTTTGCTTGATTTCTTTCTAACCCAATCTAGAAATCTTCAATGGAGGAAAGTTTCATAACACATTTCATGTATCTCTTGACTGCTTCAAGTGCATCTGTAACTTCTCCTGGCCGAACGATTCTGGTCTTCAAGTCTCGTAGTAGAAAAAGAAGATCTGGTAACTCGAGACTTTGAAAGTCAACCTTAGAAAAATGCCATTGCTTGCCATCTTCTCTGGTCACCTCAAAATAAGAATATTGTATACTCATGAAATGGCAAGAGTAAATCTGATCAACATATCTGATTTTGAGCTTTGTCTTGCCAATACCTTTTCTGAGACTTTTGTACATGAAAACATGCTCGTGTTGCTTCTTTCTGTTTGTCATTGACTGAAGACCATGCAAGACGACCTCATCATACTGGCGGATCCAATGGACAAAGAGATGTTTCTGACTTTCTTCGAGAAAAGGAACATTGATTCTGACACTTTCCCATTTCAATGGAGGAATTGGCTGAGTACTTTCTATTTCGTGAACTGGGAACACTGGCGAAGATCATCGGGGGTGATCTGTCTGAGATAGATCGGGATGAACTGATGAATAGGTCAAAAGGGGAATCCCGACAGAAGATTGTTCGGCTGAATGGTGATCTTGAGCCACATTTTTGAAATTCAACAACTCATCGATTTCGGCTTAAAAGACAACCAAAACTTTTTCTGTGTTGACCGATTCTTCTGTTGAATCTAGATCTGATTAAGGATCGACAATAATTGCCCAACTATTTGGATTGTAAGATGAACCTCTTTCATATTCCTCGGGCTTTTCAACCATTGGATTGACGTCGTATGACACTAAATCCATTACCTGATCCTGGGCTTGACCCTGTTCTTCGTTTGGAGTACCTGAACCCATCTTTCTCTGTCCCTGTACCATAACCACTGCTTGTGCTGATTCGGGCTCAGATGTGCGTTGGTGCTTCTACCCCTTATGGTGATCAGGATCATCCTGGTCATCATGTTTACGCTTGAGCCCTTCTGCCTGACTTCAGCAGGTTGCTTCCAAGGATGACACCCTTTCAGTCAGTGCAGATATAGTTTGCTGCATAGACTGAATAATGGCGGTTTGGAGTTGGAAGGCATCATGAGATATAGTTGGTGGGAGTGTAGGTGTAGGGGTAGATGCTTGTGTTATCCCAGATAACAATGCAAACAAGATGACACAATCAATTTACTCCATTTCTATTCTCATTCAATCACAAATTCTTTACAAATATGCTCTCTCAAAGACTTTCTCTCTCTAACACTTATGCGCACAATACAATCTCAATCTACAATGAAGGTCCTACAAACTTTACAAGCACGCTACAACTAAAACATCTATTTAAACAAAGATAGAAACTCTCAGAACACTAAACACGCAAGCAACAAAACACTCACAACGCATGCTTTGACATTTGACTTTATTACAGTAACTTTGACTTTGACAATGAGAGTTGAATTTTTTTTTGGGTAAAGGAGTATCCCAGACCACTTTGGGCCCGGACTAATCTCCTGGAAAATAGGCCTATGGCCCACGGACATTCATCCCGTGGCCACAATGTTGCGAGTGGGGCTCGAACCCGGGCAACCGCTATGAAGTCCCTAGGCTCTTACCACCACGCCACAACCTTGTGGTTAATAAGAGTTGACTTTGAGCTTTGACCTGGTAGACTTTCAGCTTCAGTAACTATGATCTTGTATCCAACAAATATATGCACTAACATTCTCCCCCTTTGGATCAAGATCATCTCTAAAAGATTTTGCAATACAATCTCCCCCTTTGTTGTATTGAAAAACTTTGTCAACTTTATCTCCTCCTTTAAGCTCAATCTGTGAAATCTCCCTCTTTGCTTAGCAGTCTTCAAACATTCTGTCTTAAGAAAAAAATTTGTAATCTCTCCAAAGTCTGTCTTTAAGAATAGTAATGATCTTTGTTATCCCAGATTAATCTAGTTGATAATTAAACACACAAACACATATAGATCAAGAGATATAAAGATTAAGAATAACATACCAATCCCTTGAATAAACAATGAAACCCTTGTGTGTTCTTGATACCCTTGAATACAGAGAAAACGTACGACTACTATATTCTCTTAAACAATTATTATGAGGTATCTTAACCCTAAAACTAAATAATTAAAACTTTAAATACTTAGACCATATGGGCTTTAAGCTTAATGGGCTTGGGCCCAATAACTAATAAACTATTAACCTATTACAATTTAAACCCCAAACTTTAACTATCAAATAAATACAGTTTAGACCCTTTAATCTTGAATACAATTATGATCTAACAATCTCCCCCTTTGGATTCAAGATTAAATTTTTTTTGCAATAGTCTTCAGGTCTTCACTTGTATTCTCTTTTCTTCAGATATGTCGTTGATCTTCAGATTGTATTCTCCCTTTTTGTATTTTCTCCCCCTTTTTGATGAGTGGTGAGAATCATCATCATCAAAACTTTGCAAAACAATCTCCCCCTTTTCAAGATAATCTCCCCCATTGTGTATGATCACGTAAGCACAGTCTTCATGTAACGAGCCCTGTATGGAAATAAGAGCAGTCTCTCCGAATGGAGAAAGTGATTATTTCAATCTTTTCAGATTAAAATAGAAAGTAGTAACCATTCGAATCTTTTCAAATTCAAACAGTTTAATAGGTGTAACCTTGAATCAACAAATGACTCAGTTAGAATGCCTGTCAGTAACACAAATTTACTATATAAGGAGCTGGTGTGATGTAGACTCCCCAAGTCTTCCATTCAATCATCGAATAACACATGGTTACCTATGAACGTTCTGACAGAAAACAAATTTCTGTGTGCTCGTGCATGTGTATGAAAGAATTAAGCATAGATGATTGCTTTTTCAATATAGGCTCAAAGTATGTAAACTTGTTGAGACAGCAACAAATTGTACAAAGACTCAATGTGCATGAGAAATGGTTCGAAGGTGGGGCAACTTTCCTTCTTTTTCAATATTAGTATCTTCCAAATGAAGAACCAATAGCATATGTGCTGCGTCTCCAGAAAATGTGAAACATTCTCTTTTTGAGAAAAGAATGAGTAGCTGGTGGGGTTGTATGCAAGGGATGGCATGGGCTAGGTGCATTTTTCAATGATAGTCACAAAAAAATGTGAACCAATCAGATTATGTGGCTGCCCGGCTGAGAAAGAAGTTTGGTGCGGAGTTTAATATTCTTTTACTCTGTTCTCTCACCCTCTTTCTTTTAATGCTCACGTCTAACCAATCTCTCTTTTCCATTTTACCTCTTTTCATACACCAACACTCAAATCTTTTGACCTCTCTCCCCTCAATCACTCAGGGAATACTTCCTGGGTAGAAAACACTGGTTATCGTGAATCCATGGAAGTTCTGTTAAGTTCTCACACTGAATCCCATGTATTATCCTAAAAAAAACATGCTGTTCAACAGGCTATTGTACATGTAAGCACAAATACCACTTGTTACATGAAGAATAAAATATGGAGAAGTCAAAACAGTTGTGTTTGACGACGCAATTCTCCCCCTCAAACTAAAAGAGTTTGACAATTAAGCTCATATCATTTTATCATGAAGAATAATATTTTGGAGAATCAAAAACGAATATTGTTTATATGAACAATATATAAACATATTTTCAATGAAAGCACATGAAATGACGTTTGATTTAAAAAGCTTTTATTCAAATCACCATATGTAAAACCAACTAATTTAAAAAGATTTTGAGAATCAGTGTCACCAGACTTGTTCTTTCCCATTTCTTCTCGACCTTTGGTCTCTTTAGAAGGTTTAGGAGTACTTGCTTCAACAAAAGTTGCACGAATGTCAGGAATGGGTCTGATTGCGGAGCCGAATTTATCAAAATTATATAGATGCTCCGGTGCCTTTTTCAAAATTTCATTAGTTGGCACACCTGGTTTTAGTTTATAAAACCTTTCGTCTTGGAGTTTATTGGTCAACAGATTTAATGTTTGCTCAGTCTGACCTCGTTTCATATTAATGTCCTCCAGTTGCTTGATTTTGGTGTAAGCTTCATTTCTTTCTTTATAACAAACTTCAAATTTTATTTGAAACTCACCCTTTTCAGCATTAAGATTCACAAGATCTGTTTCTAAACCAGATATTTTTTCTTTTAAAGACGCTTTTTCAGCTTTTAAATCGTCCTTTTCCTTTTCTTTTTCTTCCACAACAACTTTTAAAATAGCATTTTCATCACGAAAGCTTAATGCAGATTGATGTGCAGAGCTAAGTTTGCCTTTCAGTAAAGCAAATTCATCTTTCATACCATGTATTTCGGCCATTAAAGATTCAATAAGTTCAGAATTGTCACTTACCTCATAGTTTGCATCTTCGGATTGTGTCTAAGAGTCTTCATCGTCACCTTCCAGCTTTTCCATATAAGATACTTGGGTGAAGTGAGCTTGCTCCTCGTCATCGGAACTTTGGTACAACCAGTTTTCTTCTTCAGCCATTAGCACTTTTCCTTCTTCAACTTTCTTGGCAATAAGTGACTTTCTTGCATAGTACACTGAGTTCTTTACCTTCTTGAACTTGCAGTCCCTCGAGAAATGCCCAAATTTGCCACAGTTGTAGCATCTTCCTGGTTCATCCTTTCGTTCTTCTCGCTTCTCCTCTCTCTTTCCTTCTTTTCTATCTTCCTTCCTGTCTTCTCGTCCTTCCTCTCTCTTTCCATGCCTCGGCTTGTATCGCATCTCAGACTTCTCTTTCTTATATCCATCATACTTTGGCTTTGAGTAGAATATTTTCTTGCCAAAACTCTTCTTGAATCGTCGCGTAATGAGAGCCAAGTCTTCAGAGAACTTTTGAATATCAGGATCTGAATCAACTTCCAGTTCTTCATCGCTCGAATCAGAGTCAGAGTCAGAGTCAGTAACTTCGGTAACTAGAGCTTTAGACACCTTTTTCTTCGACCTTGCAGAGGATACATAACCTTTGCTGGCTATGAGAGCCACAGAATCCTTCAGATGATTAGACTCATTATTAATTGATCTCACCTCATCCTCATGTTGAGCAAGAATAGAGAAGATATCAGTGACATTTTCTCGAGCCATATTCTTGGACATCTGGAGATTGATAGCAAAGTTCTTCCATTCTGGATTCAGATTCTTGATGAACTTGTAATTTATCTCAGAAGCAGATTTAGAGATATTGTTCCTCTGCAAGTCATTGAGGATGATGTTATATCTGTTGTAGGTATCTAATAGCAACTCTCCTTCTTTTGCATGAAATCCCTCGTATGCATTTATGCATAGATTCTGCTTAGCTTGTATGGAGGCTTCACTTCCTTCAAACTGCCTTGCTAGTTCATCCCAGATGCCTTTAGCAGTGCTCTGACTGTCGACACGATTGTAGATGTCGTTTGGAATTTCCATTGTCAGATAGATTAGAGCCTCTTCTTCTGTCTTATACTGTTCTTTCTGCTTTTCATTGAAGAACTGATAAGGTTTAGGAATCTCTCTGTCAGGGATTTCTGGAGAGGAATCTGTAGCAGGTTGACCCTTTACTGTGATCATTGGAGTTTGTGGACCTTCAATGATTGCTTTCATGAAGTCTCTGTTCTTGTGATTCAGAAACTGAATCATTCTGATCTTCCATTGCTGATACTCATTAGCCATGAGGACAGGATATTTGACTTGAGAGCCCATCGAGAGAAGCTGATTCGACATCTTAGCTGTACTGTTAGTAATCAAACTTTTCTGTACATAGACAACCAACTAGATGAGATCGTTAGAATCAAGATAAAAACCACACTTAAAAATTTTTAGAAAAATAAATTTCCAAAAATAATTAAATGTAGTCCTTTCAATTAGTATAAAACTCAAAGAAATAATACTGAAGAATGAAATTAGGAAAATTTTGATCAATCACAAAACTTTTGTCCCCCTTCGCAGACTTAGCACGGGGGTCACGCTACCCGATTAGCGGGTGGGGTCAAGGGGCAACGCCCTTGCGGGGGTATGGGGGCAACGCCCCTAGAGAATTTTTTTTTGACATTTAGAAGCCCTATTATAGTTTGCAAAAATCGACCGATATGCTGACCGAGGATGTGCTTCGACCGGTATTGAGTCGACCGGGGACTTGTAAAGACCGGTAGAGAGTTCGACCGGTAACTTGTAAAGACCGGTAGAGAGTTCGACCGGTAACTTGTAAAGACCGGTATTGAGATATGACCGATATAGTGTTCAATCGGGATTGTGATAGGACCAATAAACTGTTATGACCGGAACAAAATTGGATCGATATTCCTTTCGACCGGTGAGATGTTTGGACCGAGAATCTACTTCGACCGGTACTGATGTAAGGACCGATATGGTGAACTCGACCGATATAGTGCTTAGACCGGGTGGACTCTGTGTGTACCGGTCGAATGCTATAGACCGATAGAATGTGTTCGACCTATATGGTGTTCTACCGATAAAAGGTAAAGACCGATACAATTATTCGACCGATATGTTCTTAAATCCACCCCAGATTGTCGATGAACAGAACGAATAATCAACCCAGAAAACAATCACGAACTCAAAATCAGATGCAAAAAACTCAGTCCTTTGAACTCAGAAACACGTATCGATCACAAACCAATTAACAATAATGATTAAAGAACACTTTTGATTACTCAATTTTCCAACCACAGTGTTCGACCGGCTACTTGATTTTGTCGAACCCAAAAAACTCAAATTCACAAAATTCAATCACTTGATAATTTTTAATGCAATTAATTAATCAGATAGCATTTATATGCATAAATCTCAACTAATCAGATCAACTTTAAGCATCAAAGCACATAGATTCACGAAATCAGATGAACAAAAAATTTTTCGATGAACAGTGGTCGATGAATAGTAAAATCGCAAAACACAGATTTAATCCTAAAACTTGATTCTTTAGGCTCTGATACCACTTGTTATCCCAGATTAATCTAGTTGATAATTAAACACACAAACACATATAGATCAAGAGATATAAAGATTAAGAATAACATACCAATCCATTGAATAAACAATGAAACCCTTGTGTGTTCTTGATACCCTTGAATACAGAGAAAACGTACGGCTACTATATTCTCTTAAACAATTATTATGAGGTATCTTAACCCTAAAACTAAATAATTAAAACTTTAAATACTTAGACCATATGGGCTTTAAGCTTAATGGGCTTGGGCCCAATAACTAATAAACTATTAACCTATTACCGTTTAAACCCCAAACTTTAACTATCAAATAAATATAGTTTAGACCCTTTAATCTTGAATACAATTATGATCTAACAATCTTCTCAAGGTCATAAAACCTCTTTCAGACATAGGAAAGAACTTATCTTCAAGTTTAGCTCAGATTGCTTTAACAAATAATCTTCAAAGAAAAATTTCAGAAATCTTTGCTCGCTTTTTAGAAATCTTTGAAATATCTCTTTCAGCTTTGAACAAACTTTATCCAAAATCCACAATTCTTGATCACTTTACACGTTTCTTGATCTTTTATCTCATCGTTAACATTTCTTGAATACTTCTCCTCTTTTTTGATGATTAGAGCATGAAATCATCAAAACTCTTTACAAGAAATGTCTTTAATCTGTCCTGACCACTGATCTTTTCAAACGAGCCTCTGACCATCTATTTATCCATAAAGATATTCATCCGAATCTTTGCAAATTCAAACAAAATATGAGTGTAACACCTGAATCAACAAATGAATCAGTTAAAATGCCTGTCAGTAACACGAAGTCACTGTGTGTAACGAATACACATTGTGTGTGTCCCTGTATCAAGTTCTTATCACAAACAAATCAATACAAACAAGATTATCACAACTACCTGTTTGATTCAAATTCAAATTCAAACTATTTACAATCTCAGTTTTTCACTTTCTCTCTCTAGACAACTCTTTCTCTCTCTTCAACTCTCTCTGAATACGTTTACAAACTAAAAGTCATCTATCTATTAAACAGCAAAACAAAGACTATTTATACCCTAACAAATACAAAGGAACAAAAACAACAAATACAAAGACTTTGACTTTATAAACAAGGACTTTGACATTCCATGAGAGCTGACTTTCCAGCTTTGACTTCTTGTAATTTGACCTCTGATCTTCATGATCTTGTATCCAACATATTTCTGCTCTAACAATCTCCCCTTTTGGATTCAAGATCATCTTTGAAATATTTTGCAATTTAATCTTCTCTTTTAGCTCAAAAAGTACAATCTCCTCCTTTGCAACAAATTTTCTTTCCAAGTCTAGCTTTGAACAAAATTAACAATCTCCCCCAAATATGATAGAAACAATCTTCAACAATCTCTTCAAAATTACCACACAAACTCTTTAAGACTTCGGAAAGAAATTATCTTCATATTTAGCTCGAATTGCTTCAACAAATAATCTTCAAAGAAAATTTTAGTGAAATCAGCACATCTTCAAACATCTTTGACTTTGCTTGTACAATCTTTCAAACTTTCAAACTTTGAACTTTATCTTCTTCAACTCTTTAACTTTGAAATTTCTGAATCTGACATTTCTGTAATTCATCTCCCCCTTTTTGATGAATAGAGCATCTATAACATCAAAACTTTTCCAAGAAATGTCTTTGACCATTCTGATCTGTCCAAGAGCCTCTGATTCATTGCCAATTCGAACAATGTATTCATCCAGATCTTTTCAAATCTAGACAAAATATTTGTGTAACACCTGAATCAACAAATGAATAAGTTAATATGCCTGTCAGTAACACAAAGTTACTATGATGTTCACTCCCCCATAGGAAAGGAGCTTTTTGATGTTCACTCCCCCAGGGCTTCCATCCAATCATCGAAACACCACAAAGGAAATTTCTATGAATGTTATGACAAGAAAACAAATTCCTTGTGTGTTCGTGCAAGTGTTGAAAGAATTAAGCACTTGATGATTGCTTTTATAAAAGGTTCAACATTGTGTAAACCACTGAGACAACAGTAGATAAAAACAAACTCAATGTGCATGATTGAAGTGCGAAGGTGGGGCAGACTTCCTTCTTTTTCAATATCCAGATTTTCCAAATGAAAACCAGATAGATTATATGTTGCGTCCCTAGAAAAATATGAAACATTTTCTTGTTAAGAAGAAAATGAGTGGCTGGTGGGGTTTTTATCAAGAGTTGGCATGGACTATTTGCCTATTTCAATAATGTTCACGAAGAATTGTGAAACATTAGTAATGTGGTTGCCTGGCTCAGAATGTAGTTGGTGTAGAGTTTAATATTCTTTTACTCTGATCTCACACCCTCTTTCTTTTAATCATTAAGCTCACATCTAACCAAACTCTCTTTTCCATTTTACCTCAACACACAACCCACACTCATTTCTTTTCGACTCCTCACACTCAATCACTATGGATTAACTTCTTGTGTAGGAAACACTGGTAAACGTGAATCCATAGAAGTTCATTTAAGTCCTAGCACAAAGAACCGATATTTTTCTAGAAAGCATATGTTGCTCAATATGGTTTAACTTTATCAGTTAAAGCATAAATATACAAATGTCAGATGTATATATGCTCAGAATATAATCATGAAGATATGAACATTTTTAAACAGTGAAGTATTTTCAAACAAGTATATTGAAAGAATAAACACGAATACAAAAGACTTGTTTGAAAATCTGACATTGTATGAAAAATGATTAGAAATGAATGATATAACAATCAAGGCTTAAGGTCAAGAATAATGGATATCGTCTATATGAAACAAAAATATAGACATTCTTGAAAGAACGTTTCGAAATGAATTAACGCTCAAGATTCATTGAAGTGCAAGTGGGGTGTCTTACCATCGAAAAATATGTTTCAAATTTGAGACATGGTAAGAACATTTTAAACAAGAAAATCAAACCGGTGTGTGTGAATACTTGAAAATATATAGAAAAGACAATACACAAGTATTTATCTTTGGAAACACAGGTTTGTAAAACATTCAAACTCAAAATAAAATGAAAACATTTAAAATCACACTTCCAATTCATGAAATCTGTTTAAGAATCGAGAAGTGGTTTGAACATTTAAGAATATGTTTTCTATGATTAAAAGTTGTCCTTTTTTCAACTATATATGAGATTAAGATAAGAAATTTAATCTTTATCGGTCAGTCTTAAATCTCATGAAGTCAGCTGAAGTCATAAAGATATGATCTTGATAGCTTCTCTCATTCTGCAAAAGTCTCAAAGTCTAGTCAAAGCAACTTTATTCACAAAAACTTATTGAAAAGTAAATGACATAAAGCAATAAAACGTTGAATGTACGAGTTCTGATCTGAAATAATCAGAAATCATAATTCTTACTCCCCCTGAAAATATGCATCTGTAATTTGTTAGTGAAAAAGCACATGATAGAGATCCACTACTCCCCCTGGAATGTAGATCATCATATCTCTCAAATGCATATTTTAGAAAAATATGTACTCTCCCTTGAAGGTTGATTTTCTCGTTTAAGCATCGGAGTACAATTATCATATCAGACTGGGAGTATCATTTCTTTTGATCTTTGAAGTACGAGTCCTAAACTGTTGTGTTTAGAAATCAAACTCCTTATCATTGAGGTACGGGTTCTGAACTGTGGTATTCAGAAGCCTTGGTTCTCTTACTCCCCCTTGACTGTAGGTGCCTGCAACACAGAATCAGTCTTTGGCTTTGGTACCCACTGGTATTTGGGTCCATATTTGTGAGTTGCAGTTCTTATGGGAGTAATGGAATAAGAACCATACCAGAAATGATCACTTGTTTTATGAACATGATCATGTGTACGACAATAAGAACAATAGTATTTCTTACCTAATAACCTGATTAATTGATCTCTCGTGTAGATATGATCAGGTTTACCTTTATGTACATTGTTCTTCTTGGCTTTATTTGTATGTACACATGACTTCTTCCCTTTCAACTCATCTTTCTTCTCATCTTTAACTGGTTTATTCTTCCAGACCAGTTCTTCTTCTTTGTATCTCTTTCTTCTTCGATGTGTACCTGAACCATCTATATTTCTATCATAGAAAATGTTAGTACTACGAATCTGATTAGAAGATTTAACTGACCTCTTTGAAGACACAGTCTTATGATGTGAGCTTGCCGCAGTCTTGAATGAACATTCAGAATCAGCTGAATCATCTCTAGGCGTGTGGATTTGTGACTCTGAAGTCGTGTGCTCAGTCACCACCACCTTAGAAATGATATCTTCAAGCTTTTTTACCTTAGAAGAGTAACTGTCTCTTTCTTTGACGAGAAGTTCAATCTTCGTCTCAAATTCAGACTTCATTTTCTTCTCTTTCAGCACACACTTAGATAGTTCAGATAACTTCTCTGTCAGCTTCTTTATTTCTGTCTCAAATATCTTTCTCTCTTCTTCAAATCCCTTTTCAGCCTTGTTTCTCTAGCCGTATATTTCTTTGAAGATTCCAACATTCTTTTGTTCAATGGCCTTTTTCTCCATTGCAAACTTTTCCCTTTCCAAAATTATTACTTTTTCAAAGTCAGACACTTGTTGAGAAAGCTTTATACATTTCAGCTCAACTGTTTTCTTTTTTTCACAACTCTTCTTGGAAAGTTCTGAGAACTTCTTAGCAAATTCTTTCTTGTCTTTTTCAAAAACTAATCTTTCTTTGACCATCATTTTCTCCAAATTAGATATTTTCTTTATAAGCTCAACATTAGCATCCTCCAAATCCTTAACTTTCTTCTCATTGTTCTCAACAAAATCTTGCTTCTGGATTTGGACAAGTTGATTTTCCAGGTCTGAAATCTTTCTCTTCAGCTCAGAGTTCTCACTTTCTATCTGAGAAATTTTCATGTTCAGAACCCTATTTTCAGTGTCTAATTCTTTTTCCCTCTTTTCAACCAAACTGAGATCATTCTTCAAATTCCTTTCACTCTCCATCCTTTTATTTGAAATATTTATTACCTTTTTATTAAGTCTATCAATTTCTGCTCTGAATCTCTCAATCACAACTCGATCTTCTTTATGGTCTTTTTCAAACTCTGAAATCTTACGTTTCAGTCTTGCAATCTTATCTTCATCATCATCAGAAAAATATCACATCTTGAATTATCTGATTCAAAAAGAACTTAAATTTGATCCTTAGTCCAAATGAAATCTCAAAAGTACAGAAAACTTGAAATAGGAATTTAGAAATGAAATTTCCAAAATTCTCAAGTCTAGAATTCGCAACAAAGAATGTGCAAGGAATTCGCAAACACTCAGAATATTACAAAATTCGCAAACAACAATCTTTAGAATTCGCAAGCAAAGGAATTCACACAAAATTTGCAACCTTTAGAATTCGTAAGGTTCAGCTTAACAGAATTCATAAGACTCAAGTTTGTGAAACCTTCACTTTTCGCAAGTCACAAGACTACGAGTTCTATTCTTTTCGCAAGAAGTACCTACGAAACCTTTCCTTAACAAATTTTTCGAAAAACTTTCCATTCAAAGAGATCTGCGAATTTCCTAGAAAAACTACTAATCCTGCGAATTCTAGGCACAAAAGAACTTCTGCAAATCCTAGAGAATAACAAACAGGCCAATACGAATCTTTAAGGATTTCAACACAAAGGCCGGCGAATTCTATAACATTCGCAATATACACTACCGAAATTTAAGCAATTCGCAATATAGTCATCTGCGAAACCTATACTTGTGAATTTCCAGAAATTTAAAACAATCTGCAAAAACCACTATGAACTCTGCGAAACTCAGTTGATTTGTGAGTTCTTCATGTCTATTTGCGAGTTCTTGAGTAAAACCTGCGAGTTCTTCATTTCTGAGATACAAAATCAATCTGATATACCTGATAAACTACCTAGACCTTGAATTACAACTCAAAACTTTGACAAATTGATCTACAACACATTTAGAACATATTTCTACCAACTAATTACAACAAAATTCACACAAATGAACATATTGATCAATGGAACAGTGTTCGAACTCGCGAGACTCAAAAACCAACAAATTCAACAAATTGACTAAGAATTACAGTGCTAAACTCAAATCAAATGATACAAACTTATTCTAAAATTCTAATCGATCACTAACCAATCGATTCCAACTCGAAAAACATACAAACACTCAAAATCGGACTCAAGACTCAATGTAACAGTGTCGAACCCATTTTCTTGATTTGATTTTAATTAGATCTGCTCTGATACCAATTGTGTGTCCCTGTATCAAGTTCTTATCACAAACAAATCAATACAAACAAGATTATCACAACTACCTGTTTGATTCAAATTCAAATTGTTTACAATCTCAGTTTTTCACTTTCTATCTCTAGATAACTCTTTCTCTCTCTGAATACGTTTACAAACTAAAAGTCATCTATCTATTAAACAGCAAAACAAAGACTATTTATACCCTAACAAATACAAAGGAACAAAAACAACAAATACAAAGACTTTGACTTTATTAACAAGGACTTTGACATTCCATGAGAGTTGACTTTCCAGCTTTGACTTCTTGTAATTTGACCTCTGATCTTCATGATCTTGTATCCAACATATTTCTGCTCTAACACATTGGAAAGGAGCTTTTGTGATGTTCACTCCCTTAGGTCTTCCATTCAATCATCGAAACACCACAAAGGAATTTCTATGAACGTTATGACAAGAAAACGTATTCCTTGTATGTATGTGCATGTGTTTGAAAGAATTAAGCACAAATGATTGCTTTTATAGTCTCAAAATTGTGTAAAACATTAAGACAACAACAGTTAAACACAGACTCGATTGTGCATGATCGAAGTACGAAGGTGGGGCAGACTTCCTTTTTTTTCAATATCAAGATTTTCCAAATGAAAACCAGATAGATATTGTGTTGCGTCCACTTGAAATATGAAACATTTTCTTGTTGAGAAGAAAATGAGTAGCTGGTGGTTTTTTTATCAAGAGTTGGCATGGGCTAGTTACCTGTTTCAATAATGTTCACGAAGAGTTGTGAAACACTAGTAATGTGGTTGCCCCGACTCAGAAAAAGTTGGTGCAGAGTTTGATATTCTTTTACTCTGTTATCTCACCCTCTTTCTTTTAAACATTGAGCGCACATCTAACCAAACTCTCATTTTCATTTTACCTCATCGCACAACCTACACTCAGTATATTGACTCCTCACACATTCGATCACTCAAGGATTAACTTCTTGGGTAGGAAACACTGGTTAACGTGAATCCATAGAAGTTTCATTTAAGCTGACACAATGAACCCATGTTGTCCTATAAGAACATGTTGCTCAAACAGTTTAACTTTGCAGTTAAAGCACAAATATATACAAGTCAGATGTATGTATGCTCACAGATATAATCATGAAGATTTGAGCATTTTAAACATTGAAGACTTTTCAAAACAAGTATATTGAAAGAATGAAATAAATACAAGAAACTTGTTTGAAAATCTGACATTGTATAAAAAAGATCAGAATATATGAATGATTTATCGATTAAGGCTTAGGTCAACAAAAATTGAATATTGTCTATACGAACCAAGATATAGACATTCTTGAAAAATCGTTTTGAAATGAAATCAACGCTCAAAATTCATTGAAGTTCAATCGGGGTGTATCACCATCGAAAAATTTGTTCAGTTTGAGACATGGTGATAACATATTCAACAAAAATTAAACCGGTGTGTATGAATACTTGACAGTATTTGGAAAAGATAAAACACAAGTATTTATCTTTGGAAAAACACGGTTTATTGACATATAAGCACAAGTAAAAATGAAAACATTTATAATCACACTTCTATATTAATGAAATCGTTTAAGAATCAGAAGTGGTTTGAACATTTAAGAACATGTTTTCATACCTGAAAGTTGTCCTTCTTTCAGATATGTATGAGATTAAGATTAGAAATAAACCTTTTACTCAGTCTTAAATCTCATCAAGTCAACTCTAAGTCATATATGATATGATCGTTTAAGCTCACTCTCAATTATGCAAAAATCACGAAGTCGTCAAAGTACAAAACTTTATTCACAAAAACTTTGTTGAAAAGTAAATAACAGAAAGCAGTAAAACTTTGAATGTACGAGTTCTGATCAAAAGTAATCAGAAGTCATATACTCCCCCTGAAATTATGCATCATAAAATATGTCAGTGATAAACATGATAGAGATCAGATACAATACCAATTAATATTCCCAGTTTCAATCAATTTCTTATTGAAAAACAAACACAACAATCAAGATGATTCAATATCGTAATCACATGTCATTGATTTCAACATCACAGATTACAACATTCTTTCTCTACTTTCTCTCAATAAAATGTATAACAATTGATGTAACACCCTAAAAATAGGGATAACAAAAACTTTCCCAAAGAGGAGAAATGGTATATAAATTGCCTTAGCAAGAGCCTCCCAAAAATGGGGAAATATATAAACCTGTTTAATCACAATTGTAATTGAACGAACAATAAATAACAACCAGCTAATCTAACTTCTATATCTAGAAAAGAGATTACAAAAAGGGTGTCATCTAATAACCCAAATGCCTTCTCCAAAAGATATATATCCAAGTGCAATTTCCCCAAGCTCTCACCCAAGCAACTACGCCTGCTTAAAAACGCCCCCACTAGAACATGAGATACACATCGACACCAAACAAGTGTTAGGCCAAAAATCCTAGTGAGTTGAACAAGAAATAGCATGTTAAAGAATTTACAATTCTTATCAGCAGTTAACCAAATTTCATTTAATGTGGAGTCAACGGGGGATACCCATAACATCAATCAAGTTCCACACAAAGAGCCGATGTACCTTGATGCCAACTACTATGAGTGACATCCGAAAGGACCGACACATCCGAGGACTACTACCATGGCATTACCCCGAATGACGGAGGTCTAGGAACATACCCACACGGTGGCACCCAAGACTACATCCTCCTAGTGTCTACTGACTTGGTTCGTCCAACATAATTTATTAATAGGCCTCAAGGCACAATATGACCAAGAATATTATCCATACCAACCATGGGTACAATATTACAAGCCATTTAATGTGAAGTCCATAGCAAGACCAATATAACCACAAATTTAATCATGTAGTTTTGACCCAACAAATGGAGTCCCAAATAAGATATCATCTCCTTAACAAGGTATACATATACATGTCCCAACAACTCAAAGTATGATACAAATACACATGGTTTCATAAAGAAAAACCCCAAATACTTTTAGTACAAAAATAAGAACATTCCAAGTAGGATGCAAGATGATAGCAAGTAATAGATTATGATGTGTATCTAGTTTTTAACAAAGGATTAGTAAACTCACAATCTAGGTTTTTGACCAAAACCTAGAAAAGATGAAAACCCTAGTTGAAGAAGATGAGACTTGAATCTTGAGAAAATACTCCAATCAATTCTCTCCAAGGTAGGTTGAAACTCAATAAATGAAGTGTAACCACCCAAACACTTTGAAATCAATGCTCTAAGGTATCAAGAGGAAGAAAGTAGCTCAAAACCCTAAAAATCGCCTTTCAAATCGTGTGTGTGTGTTTTTGTGACTTAAATCCGAGAGAAAAAGGGGTTTTGGGGACCTGCAGGTCGCCCCGCGACTTGCACCCGCGGCGTAAGTCGCCCGCTTGCTCCAGGGAGAAACACTCCAGTGGGTTACGCGGATTGTGCCGCGACTTGTACCCGCGACGTAAGTCGCGTAACTCCCTGCTTCCAAAGGATGGTTCTAACACTTCCAAACCAAACCAAACCAAATAACCATTTTAAACAAAATAGCAATTAGGCATATAAGTTCTACTTTGCTAAACACCAAATAAAAAATTAACGAAGCTTTATACTTACCTGAAATTTCGGATGTTACAATTGACATCTTCTCTAATCTGCTCTGTTCCTTTTGACCAACTACCAATGCAATGGGATCAGGTATTTTCTCAGTCTTCTTCTTGTTCTCAGCTCTTTTCTCTTCAACCTCCTCCTCGTTCTGCCTTAAGGTTTCATAGACTTCATGAAGTGGAATATCACTCAGGTCTTTCATCTGCTTCATCCTACGAGTGTGCTTCTTCCACTCCGGCTGCAGTATGGTGAGGAACTTGACGTTGTTCTCGATTTGCTTCTTTGTGACTTTGTTCTTTGAAAGTTCATTCAATAGAAGCACAAATCGTTCGTAAGTATCCTCAAGGATCTCATCTTCCTTAGCCTTAAACTCTTCGTAGCTGTTTATGGAGTTTGCTACCTTCATTTGATTCCCAACCTTTGATCCCATCAATATTTTATCGAGTTGATCCCACATTGTCTTGGCAGTGGATTTGTAGCTGTCAACCTTGATATCGATCTCGTTCGGAATGCTCTGTAAGAGTAGAGATCTGGCTTGTTTGTCATCTTTGTATCGGATCTTTTGCTGCTGTTTAGTAAACTGAGAAACTTCTTTAGGAATAATCTTTGTCTTTTGAACTCCATCATCATCTGATCTAATTTCCTCATCAGGAATTTCCACAATAGGAATTTTCATATGACCTTTTGTGATCGACAACAGAATGTTCTCTCCGTTTTCGTGCCGGTCAACAAAATCGAGAAATCTATCTTTCCACTGTTCATAGAACAGGAGGTTTTACATCAGTACCAATAGAGAGAGCGTCTTTAGAAGTCATCTTTGAATTACACTGCTTGTAATGATCGTCAAAATTCCGATATAAAATTGGATCTACAAAAATCAAGCTTAGTCAAATTTCAGAAAAATATCAAAAAAAATTTCTAAGTATAAAACGCGCATACCAAAGAAACATATACACTTCACGCATAAATAGACTAAGAGAACTCACTTCTCGCACACATGGTTGTGCGAGTTTGTGCTTTGCGCACAAAGAAAGTTGCGAGAACTAAGGTTCACGCAAGCAGGCTTATGCGAGTTTTGAGTTTTCGCACACAACTATGTGCAAGTTCTATCACTTCTCGCAAAGACTTGCGAGTTCAAGACTTTAGAAAAATTTTCAAAAACAAGTTCGCGCTAAATGCAAACGCTAAAGAACCACTTCTCATAGAACCTCTTGCGAGTTTTGGACTTAGAAAAAATTTTAGACAAAGAACTTCGCGTTAAAATGGAAACACGCAAATAGATCACCTCTCGCAGGGATACTTCGCGCACGACACGGATGATGAACAGTGTAAACTCTCACCTAGAGATGTGCGAGTTTCTGCTTCTCGCATAGAACCTTTTGCGAGTTCTTCACTTCAAACAAGAGGTTTAAGCCATTACACGTTCTTGATCTATGAGTTCTTCCTTAACGAGTTCTTGAGATCTAGCGAGTTCTTCACTTGTCGAACGAAAACTTGACTTTCTTCACCGATTTCGATTTAAACCTTCTTCAATTGGCTTGAAATTTCGTAGGGATCACTTAGAACATATTTCAAGTCACTTACAATCAACTAATTTCAAGCTAATACACCAGAAATACAAATTCGATTTAAGACAGTATGTAAGAAATATTTCGAACAAAAATCAAGAAAAAATTCAACTTCACACTGATCTAGTGAAAATTGAGCTTCGTCTTACAAACAAAAATCGTTCTATATGACAGAACAAATCTAGAACAACCAAATTCTAGTCCAAAATACTCTGAAATCCAAAAATCAATATGTCACAGATCAACTTGGGAGTTCGTCCAAGAAACTTCGAATTAGATCCAAAAATTCTGAATTTCGTTTGCTCTGATACAAATTGTTATCACAAATAACAATGCAAACAAGATGACACAATCAATTTACTCCATGTCGATTCTCATTTAATCACAGATTCTTTACAAATATGCCCTCTCAAAGACTTTCTCTCTCTAACACTTATGCGCACAATACAATCTCAATCTACAATGAAGGTCCTACAAACCTTACAAGAACACTACAACTAAAACACCTATTTAAACAAAGGCATAAACTCTCAGAACACTAAACACGCAAGCAACAAAACACTCACAACACATGCTTTGACATTTGACTTTATTACAGTGACTTTGACTTTGACAATGAGAGTTGACTTTGAGCTTTGACCTGGTAGACTTTCAGCTTCAGTAACTATGATCTTGTATCCAACAAATATATGCACTAACAACTTGAGATCTCAGAAGTGAGATTAGATCTGCATCTTGGGATGGTTCAGTTTGAGATTGGGATAACAGTTTGGCCAGGAGCATGGATTTGAGGTTATCTATGGAGAATCGGTGGGTGGAGGTGGTGTTGGTGGTGGTGGAGGTAGTGTTTCAGGCTCAGGCATAGGGGCTTTACATTTGATCATTCGCTTCAGAGCATCTACCTCCTCCTTCATTTCTGATCGCATAATAGAATGGACATCCTTTAGGGCGCCTTCCAGAAACTCCCTTGAGACAAACTCGGGATAACTAACACCTGGGTCACTTAGACTTCCAGTTATGGTAACGACTGTGGAAGTCGTACCGCCTACGTGCACAGGTGGCATAGTGATAGCTGTGATAGGACTTCCACCCAATCCTCGTAATCCACCAACAGGTAGAGTTACTATGGGTGTTCCGGCTGAGTCACTAAGACGTTCAGGAGTAGCGGAAGTAAGTACTCGTGTCCTAGTCAAAGAAATGATTTCATCAATTGGCTCTAGACGCTGTGCACTGAAAGAAGGCGAGGACTAGGGCAGTATGTGTTGATCCCCCATGATAAGGTGAAACCAACATATGTTTAGAGACATTTGAGTGGTTGGGTGGGGTGTGCAAATGCGTCGCTAGGTCCACGACAGCTTCTTCAATACTCTGTCTCAACATATGAGACTAGGTAGCAGATGTGGCTACCTGGCTTATGGTGGCTAGGGGAGGTTCAACCTAATATGGTTGCCTCATCACTCGTGTACGCTCAAAATTATGTTTGCTTTTTCTTTCCTTCTCTCTATTTACCTCTGCATTTTCAACTTGTACTCCCTATGCTCTCCTTATCTCTCCGGGTGAGGGCTGTTCATCGTCACCATCAGAGTCAGATGACTCGTCACTTGGTTCCGTCGACTCGGGTTGAGATTCAGATGGGGTGGTGGACTGGTCGTCGAAACTTCAGATTCGGTGTGGGAAGATGACTGAATTTGATCGGTTTCTGTCGCGGTATCCTCTTCCGAAATCTGAGAGTCTGTATGTGGCGGGGTAGGTGATCGGCGAAAAGTGCTGGCCTCGCTTTGTCTAACGGCACTTCCTGCTTCAGTTCACCTTACAATATGTTCTCTCAACACACCCGGTCTGGGAGCCCCAAATCTCCGGACTCTTCCTCCTCTCGTGAGCGGACCCTCACGTCTCTCAGGTCGTGCTCTCTAGGGAGGTCCTTCTGGTTCTAGATGGACCATAGGAGCAGGTATACCGTGTGTGCGTCTATATTCTATCACACTCAGTGCCGTTGGACTAACGTAGGCCAGTAACCCTTCAGGGATACGTCTAGCGACTATGTTGGTGATTTCATTTTGAGTCGGAAGACGATGAGTGGGATGGTGAGGACATACCAGATGTGAGGATCGTCGAGCTATCGTGGAATGGATTTACATGTAGTTCCTTATGAAGATCTGAAGAAAATGCATAAACGGGATGAAGTTTCGTCGTTTTGTTGTGTTGTCTCTGACCTTTTGGTCTAGCTCAAACCATAGAATATCAGTGTAGTCAGCATGTCGGTGGAATGCAACACCATGAAAGAGGCGCAGTAAGTTGGAACTTGTCTGATCTATGCCCTTAGTGATGGCAGATAAACATCTATTGAGGTACGTGAAGAGAGTGTACCGTATTGGTGTTAAGTGCCGGCGTGTGAAAGCTGATGGGAAAGGTAGAGGCACCGCATATCCCAGAGAGTGGATATCTGCACACAGTGTGGAGTCTGAGACGATTGGGTCAAAACTGTCTATGCCCAGAAAGGAGTCAGCGGTAGGTAAGTGGAGAAATTGTCGAAAGAGCTCCCGTGTGAGAAGTATATGCATGGTGTCAATTCTGGCCTCCAGATGGAATCCATCTTCTTCTTTGATATGCGTGAGGGATTGCCAGAATTGTTAAAGATACAACTGAGGAACATCTGCAGTTTCTGTGAGAGCATATGAGAGAGGGTGACCTCTGAGGATCTCAAGGATCACTTGGTGTTGGCCTTAGGGCTGAGAGAAATCCAAATGGAAGTTGTTTGGAGTGAGCGGGAGGTACTGATTTGGATGGATCAGTGTGGCATCGACGATTGGATCAATTCCCGGATTCGGATTTTGAGCCATGGTACCTGTTAAGATAACATATATTAGCACTTTGGTGCAACTGAGAGCAGGAATCCCGTTATATTTAGACACTTCCAAGTTTAAACCGATTTGACCAACTTACCATCAATGGTTTTAAACAGATAATGGTATTTACTTCGCAAATCTTGTAAACTACAAGAGCATAAGCATGGAGGAGGTCTACCTCAGGAGTTCAACACCCGGGGATGGTTAAGGTTCACCCCAGTAGACGAGGGACCCGGTGTGGTCAGACCCCAGTAAGAGACATTAGGGTACTTGGGTACCGAAAGATGTCGTCACGGGAGTGAATCCCCGGGGGTGGTTAATGTACCGGCTGTGGGAACGTCCCGGGATTACAGGTCCCGGGAGCCGACATGAACTCGGGGCACACTTGATCCTGGGAGAGACCATTATATCAGGAGATCACACTCCCTGGGAAGAACCGGGTGAGACACACACCCCCGGAGATAGGTGATACTGGGAACATTCGAACGTTAGGTCCGGGAATTCAAGATCCGTGAGTTCAAAGACCGGACCTTGTGGTACCGGGTGATAATTGAATCGGGGTTAGACGACCCGGGAATGGTCTTTGAAACCCATCCCGAGAGTTCAACAAGTCTGGGTTCAGAGACCGGGAGATGTACCCAGTACATACCGGGGGGCATCGGGAGGCCACGACCCGGGAGACTCAGGTATCGGGAGTTCACACCCCGGGAGAGACCGGGATTTCAAAAAAACCACGACAAGTCCCGGGGAAAGGATGTAATGGGAAAATCAACCAGGGAAACAGATCAAGTTATTTATTCCCAAGATTCATCAAAACATAATCCTTAAAACACAATGAAATATAGAGAACCAATGCCCATAATCCTAAATCTCAAGTTCGATTTAATCAGGTGCAAATCGAAATCGAACACTAACAAGTTCAACTTTGAACCAACAATCAATCAAACTAAATTTTTTTAACTTAAAGCGACTCGAACCAAAACAAACGGACGATTAAGGGGCGGCGACAGGATTAAATTCTAATCGACGGTGGCGACGTCGACGTTAACAGAGACCGCTGTGGGTGTTGACGGCGGAAATTTAGGGGAGACCGAGGGTGGGATGGGTGATGAACATCGACCGGGGGTCGATTAACATTTAAAGAGAGAGCAAGAGAGATACGTACCTAAAATCTTGAGCGATTGAGAGGAGCGAGAGGGATGGAGATCCGAGAGTTAGAGAGAGATAGATCGAGCGATAGAGAGAGAGAAAACAAGAAGAACCCGGGGTTTTTATCCTGGGTGTCGATGTATATAAGGGAAGCCCGGGGCCGACCCAACTCGGTTTCCCGGGTTTGGCCGATTAAAACCCAAACCGCTTATGCAGTGGATCACGGATCGGGTGTTCCCGGTACTTGGAAGACCGGGTCACTCGATATACCGGGATCTGGGAAGACCATTAACAAAGATTAAAGAGAGATAGAATGTAACCTTTCGAAAAGAACTTGAACGCTCCCCCTAAAATGGAAAACTGTTTTCCTCTCAAAAAAAATTTCTCCCCTTTGATGTTTGCTTAGCAGAATCGAAACACAAGAGAACTTACCTGCTTCCCCTTCAATGAGGAAAGATAAAAATTTAACGAATTTCAAGCAGTATTGCTCCCCTTAACACATGAACAAACTGTTAACTTTACCACAAATGACAGAAGCTTTAACAACTGAACTAATGAACTGAAAGATCAAATGAAATACAACGAAACGAAAAACAAATGAAACACAGAGAAAATAGAAACGAACGAAATCTAACTTATTAATACAAAAGTGTTGAAATTAGTACAGAACTTGACGAGTAAAATGCAATAACCAATAAGTGTGTACTTGAGCATCCAGAGACAAATCACTGGATCATTAAGTCACAATCATTCGTTATTGAATGAGACTCGTACAGGTCTGTAGAAGGGTCAAACTTTCAGATTAAGCATACCTAGATTGGACACTAGATATTGAAAGCGTTTTTCGTCCAAGGCTTTGGTAAACAGGTCTGCTATCTGATGTTCTGTATCAACAAAGTAGAGTTCCATTGTACCTCTTTTGACGTGATCTTTGATGAAGTGATAACGCACATCTATGTGTTTCGTGTTCGTGTGCTGAACGGGATTACTAGATATAGCAATTGCGCTCTTCGAGTCGTAGTAAATGGGGATCTTCGAGTAGTGGAATCCATAGTCTCTTAGCTGAGTTCGCATCCAAATCACATGCGAGAAGCAACTGGAGGCTGCTACATACTCTACCTCAGCGGTAGAGGTTGAGACGCACTTTTGTTTCTTCGATTCCCATCTGACTAGTCGATCTCCCAAGAACTAGACATGCCCTGACGTGCTCTTCCGATCTAGCATGTTTCCGGCATGGTCAGCGTCTGAATAAGCCGTCAGCTCAAAACTTGTCTCTTTCGAGTACCATAAGCCAAGATCAACGGTACCTTTTAAGTAACAAAAATTACGCTTAACTGCAACTAAATGAGACTCTTTTGGTTTTGACTGAAATCTTGCACACAAGAATGTCGAAAACATAATGTTTGGACTGCTAGCCGTCAAGTACACCAGGGAACCAATCATGCCTCTATAGGTCTTAGAATCCACATGCTTTCCGTCAGGATCAGAGTGTAGATTAGTACTTGTAGACATGGGCGTCTTCATGGGTGTAGAATTTTCCATATGGTATTTTCGAAGAATATCCGAGATGTACTTAGATTGATTTATGAAAATTCCTATGGCTAATTGTTTAACTTGAAGACCCAAGAAAAAAAATCATTTGACCCATCATACTCATTTGAAAATGTTTGCTCATGAGGGCTTAGAAGTTATGACAATACTTGGGGTTTGTTGAGCCGAAGATTATGTCGTCGACATAGATCTATACAAGAATGATATCATGCTTTTCCTTTTTAATAAACAAGGTTGTGTCGATCTTACCTCTGGAAAATACATCTTTAACTAAGAATGAAGATAGTGCATCATACCAGGCTCTTGGTGCTTGCTTGAGACCATACAAGGCCTTGTCAAGAATGTAGACATGATGTGGTTTGTCAGAACTCACGAAGCCTTCGGGTTGTGATACATAAACTTCTTCCTTGATAATGCCATTCAGAAACGCGATCTTCACATCCATTTGAAATACAATGAAGTTGTTGTGGGCGACGTAGTTAAGGAACATCCGAATCGCTTCAATCCGAGCAACTGGTGTGAACGTCTCATCATAATCAATTCCTTCCTGCTGGCGATATCTTTTGGCTACTAGACGTGCTTTGTTTCGTACTAAGATTCCATCTTCTTCCTTCTTATTCTTGAAGATCCATTTCATCCCAATCACCGTCTTGTTATTTGACCTGGGAACAAGTCGCCACACTTTGAGGCTCTAGAATTGATTGAGCTCCTCTTGCATAGCTATCACCCAGTCTGGATCATTTAGTGCTTCGGAGACGGTTAAGGGTTCGATGTGGCTAAGGAACGAAGAAAAGAGGCAGTCATTTGCAGTAGCGGATCGAGTTTGAACGGGTGCGTTGGGGTCGCCTATGATATGATGTAAGGGATGAGCTCATTTCCACTTGGTGGTATGTGGAAGAGGTTGATATGTCTGTTGGGAGGTATCGGGGTCCACATAACCACTTGGGGGTAGATCTTCAACTGCTTCGAGTGATGATGACCTGTGAAGTAGAAGCTCCTGTGTTGGAGTCGTGCGAGTAGCGAAGGACGACTCATCAGGTGATGTATCTGTGAAGGTTTCCGAGATTGCCGGAGATAGAGCTTCTTGAACATCTTCAGCAGGGGTCGGTTCAGGAGCTGCTACTGTTACCGATGCTTCAGTAGTAGCTTGAGAGGTCGGAGGGGGATCACACGAGCTTGGTGATTCTGATTCAATGATAGTGGGAGAGGCAGTATCAGACGAGGTTGATTCACTTGATGCGGATGGACTTGTGACAATTGTCACGTCTTGTGCTTGAGCTGCAGTCCTGTTACGCGGTATATCATTACGCTTAGGATTAATAAGTAAATCCAAATCGGAAAGATTTGCTTGTGACGTAGATGCTTGATTTGATTTTACTGGAGACTGTGTAAATCCTAAACGAAGTTGTCCAGAAGCTAACACACCAGTTAAAGCGGGTTCGGAACTGAGTTGTTTAGAAGCCATATCAGTGGTCTCGTCAAAAGTCACATTCACACTCTCAACGATGGTCTTTGTCCGTTTGTTGTAGAATTTGTAGGCTTGGGCTTGAGATGAGTAGCCGATGAACACTCCTTCATCCGCCTTTGGACTGAACTTGCCGAGATAGTCCTTGTCGTTCAATACAAAACACGTGCACCCAAATGCAAGGAAATACTTGATGTTCGGGATGCGATTCTTGATGACCTCGTATGGCGTCTTGTTGAACAACTTGTTGATTATAGACCGGTTCTGAGTGTAGCATGCTGTTGCAACTGCCTCTGCCCATAAGAAAAGCGGGAGCTTGGACTGGTATAACATCGTACGAGCGGCTTCAACGAGAGTTCGATTTCGGTGCTCTACTACCCCATTTTGCTGAGGAGTACGAGCAGTTGAGAAGTTGTGGGTGATGCCCACTGAAGTTAGGTAACCGTCAAGCACTTGATTCTTAAACTATGTGCCGTTATCCGTCCTGATGGTTTGAACTGAGTGATTGAGATTGACTTTAACGCTCTTCAGATGTGAGATGATCAATTCAGGAGTCTCATCCTTGGAGTGAAGGAATTTAACCCACGTGTATCGAGAGAAATCATCGACCATGACTAGAACATACTTCTTGTGGTTGATACTTTGAACGCGCATCGGTCCACACAGATCCATGTGGATGAGTTCGAGGGACCGTGAAGTACTCGGAGCGGCTTTAGGCTTGTGAGAGGCCTTCTTCATCTTACCCATTTTGCAAGCGGCACATAGGTGATCCTTTTCAAATTTGAGATATGACATACCTTTCACGTGACTACCGAGCACTAACTTGTTGATGTTCTTGAAGTTCAGGTGCGAGAGTCTACGATGCCATAACCAATTTTGTTCGGTTGAAGCTTTGGACATCAAACAAACTTCATTTTCTGCTTTCAGAGACGAGAGATCAATCATGTAGAGATTGGTGTGTCGCGTTCCGGCTAGCAATTCTTTCCTATCTTCAGTCTGGACGTTGCACCGTTTGGCTTTGAAATTGACCTCTAGATTCTTGTCGCAGAACTGACCGATGCTGAATAAGTTGTGACCAAGACCTTTGACGTAGGACACCTTCTTGATGGTGAGGTTGTCCTTAACAATATCTCCGTAGCCCAAAATTGGAGAATAGTGATCATTCCCAAAATGTACATTCCCACAAAATTTCTCGGTGAAGTTCGTGAGAAGCTCCTTTCTTCCGGTCATGTGTTTGGAGCATCCTAAATCTAAATACCACACATGACCGTTCTGCAAAACAGGTTAAGTCTTTTTAGGTACCAATTCGTTAATAGGTCCTTTGGGATTAGGGGGTACACCCATCTAGGATACCCGTTTGGACTTGGGTTTATTTCTATGACGAGGTGCATCAGACTTTGAACGATAATTAAAGACATGATAAGAACCAAACCAATCGGATGCATATTTATGATCAACTAAATCATTCAATCTATTGTTGGAACAACAAACACAATAATGAGATAGTTGAAGTACTTGCTGAATGGAATAAACTTTTAAAGGAAACAATCCATTACGTTCAACCAAAGGTTTAAAATTAAAAGCATCATGACTGTTATTGTTTTTCCTAGAATTGAAAATCGGATTAACTGATTCCACCTTTGTCGTGGTCTCCTTAGACTTCATAGCTACCATGTTGGGAATTAAAGAATTGCTTAAGTTTGGTTAATGCTGCTAGTACAACTGTTTACTACTTCTAGTAGTTAGTACTGCTGAAGTTAGTACTGCCTGTTCAAAGTTAATACTGCTGAGCACAGTTACTACTGCTGGTGAAAATTAGTACTGTTCAAAGTGTTAATGCTGCTACAACTTAATACTGCTTAAGAGATAATCAAGATACGTGCAGATCAAGACTGGAGATAATTATGGAAGGTTTGAAGATAATGATAGAAGAATATACTGAAGATCTTTTATTTTTTTATTATCTTTTATTTTCAGTATATGTATAGACCTGTTGAGAATAGTTGAGGATATACAAAGTAGCAGATTATTCTGAGTTTTTGTTTTAAAAATAGAGAGAATTAACCTCAAGGTTTAGAACCCTAGTTCTAGAGAAGTAGAATTCGTATTGGTGAGCCTGTTCATCAATATTGAGGTTTTGTTTGAAATCTTGTAACTTTAATCATTCTATAAAGTTTACAAGATTGTGATTTCTGATTCACTGTTACATTGAGTATTGAATATTAAAGTGTTATTCCACAAATTCTTTAATATTGTTTCTGAGTTCATTATTCTTGTTAAGAATTAGATCCTGACAAGTGGTATCAGAGCCAGTATTCTCAGAAACCTTCATTCATCATGGAAAACACAGTTGAATCAAACAGTACTCTTGTCTCAAAGGTTCCAATGCTCAGATCTAATGAGTTTGACATGTGGAAGATTAGAATCAAGCAATACATTCTCCTCACAGATTACTCTATGTGGGACATCATTGAGAATGGCCCATCTGATGAAGGAAAGATTGGTGCAGATGGAAAAAGAATCCCACCAAAGACGGATGCAGAAAGGAAGACAAGGCAGACAGAGATGAAAGCCTTGAGTACACTGCTCTTGGCTATTCCCAATGAGTATCAACACCAATTCTGCAATTGCACTGATGCACAGATGCTTTGGAATGATCTAGAGAAGAGATTATCTGGTACCAAAAGTACCAAGAGAAATCAGAAGGCAATATTGAAGCAACAATATGAAAACTTTATGTCAACTAAGAATGATTCCATGACTCAAACTTTTGACAGGTTTAATAAGCTGATTGGTGAACTAGCTACTGTGGGAGTATAGATTGATCAAGATGATGTAAACATAAAGTTCTTAAGGTCCCTTGGAGATGAATGGACCATGTATACTGTTTCATTCAGACAGAATGAACAATTGGAAGAAAAGGAACTGGATGATCTGTACAATGATCTGAGAGTGTTTGAGTCTGAGGTGGAGGCAAAGAAGAAGCCTACTGGGTATGTTCATAATGTTGCACTCCTATCAGCATCAATTGATTCTACTGCTAACCCTGAATCAGTTAATGCTGCTAATGGAGTAAATCAAGAAAAAGGCACTGAATCTGTTTTTGAAGCCTATCTTTCCAGCCATGGAAACTCCTCTTTAATCAATGATGACTTGGAACAACTTCATCCTGATGATCTTGAAGAGATGGATATTAAATGGCAGATGGCCATGCTTTCTATGAGGGTGAAGAAGTTCATCAAGAGGACTGGAAGGAACAACTTCTCCAAAAGAAGAGAAGATGGAGCAGGATTTGACAAGTCAAAGATGGAGTGCTATAAGTGTCATCAAAAGGGACACTTTGCCAGGGAATGCAGAAGTGGAGTGTCTCACAACAACCACCAACAAGCTCAGACTGGAAGCTTCAACCAGAACAGAAACTCTGCTCAAGCCCTTGTTTCTCAACAAGGAATGGGGTTTGACTGGAGTGATCAAGCAGAAGAGGCAATTCAAAATCAAGCTCTCATGGCAGAGGTATCTGATCTCTCAACTGAGGTACTTTCTAATCTCTGTTCTCAAACTTGCATTGACACTGTTAAAAGGTACAGGGATCACAACCAGAATATGAGTGATGACCTTAAGAGATTAGAAAAAGATATAAAAGACTATGTGAGAATTGTTGAGAGGTTTGAGGAACAGATTAAAGGTTTCCAAGCCAATGAACTTCAACACACATATGATACCAATTACTGGAAGTGGGAGAAGAATGATTTAGAAATCCAACTGACAAAGTCCAAGGAGGAGAATGAAAAGTTGAGAGGAGAGCTAGCCAAAGTTAAGCTAGATGTGGAAAAGTTTTCCAATGCTTCTAAAGAAATGGACTCTTTACTACAAACTCAGTTTCATGACAAACTGAGAAGAGGAATTGGGTATAATACCACACCACCACCATATAACAACAACTACATTCCTCCTATATCAGACTTGATAGAGACCAAGGATAGGAAGGACTTGCCTGAGGGAGCCACTGATATAGATCCCTTAGGTGGAGTAGTTGTTGAGGACAAGACTGTGAAAGAAGCTGGTAAGAGTAAGAAGAACAATGTGAGTGGTGAGATTCCTCTAGAGAATCACATTATTACCAATGAGGGTTGTGGAAAGATTTGGGTAAAATCTAAGGACATAGAGAAGACTGAGGGAAAGTATAAGAAGGTACACTACAAGCAGACCACAGTTGTGAATCCTGTTTCTTGCAAACAGTGTTCTTGTAAGGAGTCTGAGCCCCTAAAACATGATAAAAGGAGGGGAAATCAAAGGAATTGGAATAATCAGTGGGATCAGAAACAAGGAGTTGATCTGAGTAGAATCATCAGACCAAAACCTTGTTTCATATGTGGCAAATTGAATCATCTTGCCAAGCACTGTTACTATAATCCTATTAACCAAAGGATGAATTTTCAAAGAGCTATGCAAAAACCCTTTGGTTATAGGAAGGATGAAAGGAACCATGTGGCTAAGAAATCTGCTAAATCTAAAAGCCACATGAAGAAAAAGACTGTGGAAGAAAGTGTCAAGATGTGGGTTCCTAAAAGCACTAAAACTGTTAGTATTGCTACCACAAATAGTGCTGCTGACAAAGTTAGTGCTGCTAGAAGCAATACTACTGCTATCAATGTTAGTGCTGCTGACATTGTTGGTACTTCTTCAAATGTTAATACTGCTAACTCTGTTAGTGCTTCTAACAAGGTTAGTACTTCTAACAAGGTTAGTACTGCTAAACCTGTTAGTACTACTAACTCTATTAGTACTTCTAAAATTAGTACTGCTTCTAGTGTTTGTGCTGCTAGACCAATCATCTTGACAAAGTACTCCAATAAAGAGTGCTCAAATGTTAAAATTCTCATAAAAAAAATGTAAATACTTTGATGAGAAAGGGAGACCCAAGACCACTTTGGCTTGGGTTCCCAATCAATACTAATTGTTTTATTCTATGTGCAGGGCAACCAGCAGCTCAAAGGAAAGAGCATCTGGCATGTTGATAGTGGTTGCTCTAGGCACATGACAGGGAACATGGCTTGCCTCAAGAATATGAAGAAAATTGATGGAGGACATGTTGCCTTTGGTAATACTCCAGATGGAGGTAAGATCAGTGGTAAGGGAGATGTAACAAAAGGTAAAATGACCTTTGAAGATGTGTTCTATGTTGAGAAGTTAAGGTACAACCTGTTAAGTGTATCACAGGTTTATGACAAAAAGCATAGTATATTGTTCACAGATACAGAATGCATTATCCTTGCTACTGGATTCAAGGTAGTTGATGAAAAGATGATACTACTAAGAACTCCCAGAAAGGATAATGTCTATTGTTTGGATATGGAAAGTGTTTCAACTGATTCATCCCTAAACTGTCTTGTTTCAAAAGCATCTTTCGATGAATCATCACTTTGGCACAGAAGGATGTGTCACATGAACTTCAAAACAATGAATAAACTTGTTAAAAACAACCTTGTAAGAGGTTTGCATTCAAAAGTCTTTTCATGTGATGATCATTGTGTTGCCTGTCTCAAAGGCAAACAACACAAAACTTCTCATAAGTCCAAAGAGTTAAACACAATCTCAAATTCTCTTCAGTTGTTGCATATGGATCTCTTTGGACCTACAAATGTTATGAGTATAGGTAAGAAATCATACTTCTTAGTTATTGTTGATGATTACTCTATATTTACTTGGGTATATTTTCTAAGGACTAAGGTTGAGACATGTGGACTGATCAAATCCTTTATTCTAAGAATTGAAAACCAAACAAATCAAAAAGTAAAAGTCATTAGGTCAGACAATGGTACTGAATTTAAAAATCATGACCTAAACACCTTTTGTGAGGAAAAAGGAATTGAGAGGCAATACAGTGCTCCAAGGACTCCACAACAAAATGGTGTTGCTGAGAGAAGGAATAGGACACTGATTGAAACTGCTAGATCTCTGTTAGCTGATTCCAAACTTCCAATTACTTTCTGGGCTGAAGCAGTTAATACTGCTTGTTATGTCCAAAACAGAGTTCTAGTGGTCAAGCCTAAAAACAAGACACCATATGAGCTTTTAAATAAAAGAAAACCATTTATTGGATTTTTCAAACCTTTTGGGTGTCCTTTTACCATTCTCAATACCAAAACTCACTTAGGAAAGTTTGATAGCAAGGCAGATGATGGTTTTCTTGTTGGTTACTCATCTCAGAGTAAGGCCTACAGAGTATTTAATTCTTCTTCTAGAATAATTGAGGAAAGTGACAATGTCAAATGCAATGAGAACACACCAAATCCTAATGGTTCAGGTCCTTAGTGGTTGTTTGACATTGACTCACTAACTAACTCTTTGGGTTTCAGTAGTGATAATCATGCAGGTTCAGAAAGTGGAGGATCAGGGGATGTACAAGTACAAGACTTTATTCCTTAGTCTGTGATCTTTCCCATACCTACAATGGAACCTGTTAAAATCTGTGAAAATGAGACTATTACTGAACCAATTTAGAGTGAAGAAGAAAGAAGAGATAAGGAGAAGTCAGAGCATGAAGAGCCAGAAGTAGCTGATGAGATCCCCTCAGCTGACTTAAATGATTCCAATCTAGAAGTAGGAATCAATGAAGAACCTAGTCATCAGACTAGAACACAAAAGAACCATCCTCCAGAGCTGGTAATAGGAGACATATCTTCTCCTATGGTAACTAGGAATCAAAGCAGACTACAAGAGATGCAGGATCAGCAACATACAGTACTCTCTCGCTTTCTATCTCAGAACGAGCCTAAGAAGGCCTATGATGCAATGAAAGATTCAAGTTGGATAGAAGTCATGCAAGAAGAGTTGCTACAGTTTAAGTTACAAGATGTTTGGGACTTGGTGGACCTTCCAAAAGATCATAGAGCTATTGGCACCAAGTGGATTTTCAGGAATAAAAAGGATGAGAGAGGAATAGTAATCAGAAACAAAGCAAGGCTAGTGGCACAAGGGTACACTCAGGAAAAAGGCATAGATTATGAAGAAGTCTTTGCTCCTATTGCAAGTGTAGAGGCAATTAGGCTATTTCTAGCCTATGCCTCATACATGAAGTTCAAGGTATATCAAATGGATGTGAAGAGTGCCTTTCTATATGGTACAATTGATGAAGAAGTATATGTCTGTCAGCCCCGTGAATTTGAAAATCCATCATATCCTGACAGAGTATATAAACTGAAGAAAGCACTTTATGGTCTACATCAAGCCCTAAGAGTATGGTATGATACATTGTCTACCTATCTCTTAGAAAATGGGTTTGAAAGGGGAATAATTGACAAGACCCTCTTCATTAGAAGAAGTAAGAAGGACATCCTACTTGTTCAGATCTATGTGGATAACGTCATCTTTGGATCTACAAAAGAACAGATGTGTAGAGACTTTGAAGAGATGATGCACAAGAGCTTCAAAATGAGTGCAATGGGTGAACTCACCTTCTTCCTTGGGCTTCAAGTGAAACAGCAGAAAGATGGGATCTTCATAAGTCAATCAAAGTATGTGAAAGACATCCTGGACAAATATGGTTTAACAGACTCAAAGCCAGCAAGCACACCAATGGAAACTCACAAACAGATCACTGCTAATCATGAGGGGGAGGATGTTGATGTCCATCTTTATAGATCAATGGTTGGATCTCTCATGTATCTCACAGCCTCAAGACCAGACATCATGTTTCCAGTGTGTGTGTGTGCCAGATTCTAAGTCAAGCCAAAGCAATCACATCATCAAGCAGTTAAAAGGATTTTCAGATACTTAAGAGGGCAACCTAAATTAGGTCTTTGGTATCCTTATGAATCCAAATTTGACTTGATTGCTTATTCAGACAGTGACTTGGGTGGTGCTAATATGGATAGAAAGTCTACTTCAGGGGGATGTCAGCTTTTGGGTGCAAGACTAGTATATTGGCAGTGTAAGAAGCAAACAACTGTGTCCTTATCAACAACAGAAGCTGAGTACAATGCTACTGCAAGTTGCTGCTCTCAGGTTCTATGGATTCAGAATCAAATGCTGGACTATGGGGTAATCTTTCTTCACACTCCAATCTTCATTGACAATAGCAGTGCTATAAGCATTGTTAACAATCCAGTCAAGCACTCCAAAACAAAGCATATTGAGATCAGGTATCACTTTATTAGAGACTGTAATGAAAAGAAGCTTATTCAAGTTGCTAAAGTTCATACTGACAACCAGCTTGCTGATCTATTCACTAAAGCTTTTGATGTGGGTAGATTCACTTTCTTGGTCACAAGTGTGGGCATGATCAACTCTGAATGAGCCCATGTTTTAAAAAGTGTTTACATACCTGTTATTTGGTTATTCTTTGGTGCTGCTAATCATCTTTCTCAGGAAAAGTATTGCCTTGTTCAGATCAACTCAAGCTTCAAAAAGTGTAAGTTAGTTAATACTGCTAGTGGTTAATACTGCTCACAGTTAATACTGCTAGTTAGTTAATACTGCTAGTGGTTAATACTGCTCTCAGTTAATACTGCTAGTGGTTAATACTGCTTTCAGTTAATACTGCTAGTTAGTTAATACTGCTAGTGGTTAATACTGCTTCTTTCCCGAATCATATATATACTCATAACGACTCTTTGAATACTGTTCATCTTCTCTCTAACCCTTTTTCTCTCAAGCACCTAGTAAGGTTCAGGCAAGAACACTCAAGCTCGATGGCATCCATGGAGTTCATTGATGAGCACAACGAAATCGCAATGCTTCAAAAGCCGAAGCAGGCTGATGGATTTCACCAGATAGTCGATTTTCTCAAGACAAGCCATATCGAGTATGCTCTTACAGTGTCGCCATCCATCTACATTGAGCATCAGAAACAATTTTGGTCCAATGCCACCATTGTTACTGAAAATGGTGTGCAAGTGATCAAGACAAGGGTGTGTGACAAACCCTCGACAGTTTTTGAAGAAGTTATTCGCATCAGTCTACGTCTAGACGATGCTTCAGGTATCTCATCTATCTCTAATGATGAACTGTTTTCCACTCTAACTAGAATGGGGTATGGAGGCCCATTGGGTGTTTTCAAGTTCTCAAAATCCAAATTTTCTCCCCAATGGCGTTTCTTTGTCCATACCCTGATGCACTGTATTTCCAGAAAGACTACTGGATGGAGTGAGTTCAGTAGTACCATTGCTTATGCTTTGGTCTGCTTGGCCACTGCCAGAAAGTACAATTTTTCTAAAATGATTTTCAATGACCTTGTGTCAAACTTGGGAAACAAAAAGAGTTTTTATATGTACCCAAGATTTGTCCAGGCAGTTATAACCAATGAATTGACGGATATGCCTCAATTTGATGAGGTATATGTACCAAAAATCCCCAAGGGTAAGGTCTTTTCAAATATGAAGAGATCTGCCTTGGACTCGGAAGGAGTTGACACCCCATTGTTCTCTACAATGATGGTGGTGTCCCACAATCAAGAACGTATGGCTTCAGGGTCAAGGCCCTCATTAGACCATCCCACTGAAATCCAATCCCACCCTTCAATCAGCATATCAATCCCACAGTCCCTTCTTCAAAAACCAACTTCAGCAATCACCAATACATACATGAGGAAAAAGGTAAAGAAGGCTCATTCCCTTCTTGTACCTTCACCCACAGAGCCTTTAAGCCCTCTAATGGAGAATTCTCCATTAGAGAATATCTATAGGGAAACCACAGGGGTGTCTCCCAACCCCAAGGAGGTGCTCACTGAGGAGATGCATGAGCATATGGGTGCAAAGGCTGCTACTACTCCTGCTAGCACAGAGGAGGCCAGTGGTAACATCAATAAGACCTTCCCCATGGCAACTTTGGGTGAGCAATCATCCAAAGGTCCCAGGTGCCAAGAAACTAAGGAGGTAGAGGGTGCTTCTGCTAGGCAGAAGACTTCCACTACAAAAAGATCTAATGAACCTTCAATGGTGGTAAACACACCAAAAGGAGGTGAGGACAGATATGACTACAATGAATTGATGGAAACTATGGGCAACATTAATATGGATGTTATCAAACAAGGCAAAGACATAGAAGAGATGAAATTGGTAATTCTGTCTCAACAAGTCCAGATTACCAAATTGAAGAAAATGGTGACAAGATTGGTGCACAAGAAGAGGAGAAGGCAATTTGTGTTGAAGAAGAGGAAAAATGCTAATGATGCTTTCAACAAGGGGGAGAATCAAGAGGCTGAAGCAGAAAAGGAAAGTACATCTGGGATGGGATTTGATTTTGAGGCGGAGAAAGAAGCAAAAACAGAACCACAAGTAGCAGAAACATATGAGGTTCAAGCAACAGCAGTAACAGAACAGGTAGCAGCAGTAACAGGGCTATCTGTTGAAGAGTTGGAAATTGCAGAAACTTTGGTAAAATCCAAGAATGACACTCCCAAGGCTACTCAAAAGGACAAGGGAGTGGTCATTAAGGAAGGAGGAGTTGAAAAGAAGACAAGCAAAGAGATCAGTGAGGCAGAGTTGAAAAGGAAAGGAAAATCTAAGATGGTTGAATCTGAACAACCGTTAAAGAAGAAGAACCAGATAGAATTAGATGCAGAAGTAGCAAAGCAGCTTCAAGCAGAGATCGAAAAGGAGGAACAACTCCAATCTGAAAAGGATAGAGAACTTGCACTGGAGATGGCTAAAAGTCTAAATGAAGAGTATCAAAAGAGCATGCAAACTGTAGCTGAGGCCAAGAAGAGATCAGTGACTGTTTTCAAGCAAAGAATGCTAGTTAAGAAGCAGAAAAGACAACCTTCTAAGACCTTTTTGGCCAATCAGGAAAGGAGAAAAATGATAAACTTCCTGAAAGGCTCAATTGGTGTCAAAGGAGAGATGTTCACCAACATGGCATACAGCAAGGTTGAGGAGCTGTATAAGAAAGAAATGACAAAGCTTCAAGGGGACTCTTCTCAAAGGGAAGAAGCTGAAAAAAGGATGAAGGAGAGACATGATCTCAACATCCAACAACCATTCCCTAAGGAAGTCACTCCAACTAAAGAAAAGGCTGAAGACACTAAAGAAGAAAATGTTGCTGTGGAAGCCAAATCTGCAAAAAGAGTAAAGACCATAGCCTCCAAGAAACAATTCAAGAAGCCTAGGATTGAAGAAGCAGAAAAAGAGGAAGAACCTTTAGTTACACCTTCAGCATAATCTGTGCAGAACCCAGAGCAGTCCAATAAGCAATCTGATGAACATGTGGGTTTTTATATGACTGTAATTGAACCAGTACAGGATGTTCCCATATCTGTAAAAGCACCAGAAGTCATCTTTTGGGATATTCTGAGGGACAACAGAAAGGAGTACTTTAGACTGAAAAGAGTTGGGGATGTATTTGAAGTATATTCAACTTGGGGGAAAGTAATCAGAAGTTGCTCCAGAGTTGACCTAGAAGAAATGCATAAGGTGGGAATGAAGCTTTATGAGCATGTTTTGAAAGGAACTGAAGAAAATCTACTCAAGATTGCAATGGATATCTTTGTATGATGTTTGAACCAGAAAAGGTGGGGTACAGGATAAAAGATTTGCATCATGAGTATGTGTTTAAGAAGATAGATAAGTGGATACTCTTTGAAAACTGTGGTGTATACATGATCACAATAGATAACTGTTATCATGAATACTACCTGGTGGACAAAGTATATGATCATAGCAAGGAGAAGTTGAATGGGATGCTGAAAGCTAAGCTAGTGTGTGCAAAGGAATCAAAAATGGCCAGAATTATGGTAAGAAGGACAATTAATCAAAGTCTGTGTCTGAATCCAAATTTAGGCAACTAAGCTGTAGTGTTGAAAGCATCTTGAAAAAAATAATTGAAGAACTTGACTTCTCTTCCTAAAAGTCAAGTTAGGGGGAGATTGTTGGGAATTAAAGAATTGCTTAAGTTTGGTTAATGCTGCTAGTACAACTGTTTACTACTGCTAGTAGTTAGTACTGCTGAAGTTAGTACTGCCTGTTCAAAGTTAATACTGCTGAGCACAGTTACTACTGCTGGTGAAAATTAGTACTGTTCAAAGTGTTAATGAAGCTACAACTTAATACTGCTTAAGAGATAATCAAGATACGTGTAGATAAAGACTGGAGATAATTATGGAAGGTTTGAAGATAATGATAGAAGAATATACTGAAGATCTTTTATTTTTTTATTATCTTTTATTTTCAGTATATGTATAGACCTGTTGAGAATAGTTGAGGATATACAAAGTAGCAGATTATTCTGAATTTTTGTTTTTAAAAAGAGAGAATTAACCTCAAGGTTTAGAACCCTAGTTCTAGAGAAGTAGAATTCGTATTGGTGAGCCTGTTCATCAATATTGAGGTTTTGTTTGAAATCTTGTAACTTTAATCATTCTATAAAGTTTACAAGATTGTGATTTCTGATTCACTGTTACATTGAGTATTGAATATTAAAGTGTTATTCCGCAACTTCTTTAATATTGTTTCTGAGTTCATTATTCTTGTTAGATATTAGATCCTGACATACCCACTCGTATTTGACTTCTTTCGATTGACCAAAAGTATCTGAAATACCGTTAAACTCATTGTCAGAATTTTTAAACTTTGATGATTGTCTCTTGTTTGAGCGTCCGGTCTTTTTCTTCTTCTATGAACGACTTTGTGATTTAGATTTAGAAGATTTGTTCACATAAGTGTTTGGAGTGGATGATTTGAAACTCTCGCCCTTGTAAAAGTTTACCAGAGGTTCACAAGTTGAATTCAAAAAATCAACATGACTTGGAAGTAAAGGATTGAAATCAAATTGGTCTAACTGACTGTCTGGACATACCTTAGAATTCAGAAATGTTGAAAATTCCATTTCCTCATCAGAGGGAACCTTATCACTTGTGAGATTCAAGAAACTGGAAGAATTTGTTCTTTGAAGCGGATCATTGGCGAAAGCATTTTGAAAATCAGAATGGTGATCCTTTTTGAAAAATTGTAATTGAGGCTCTTTTCCCTTGTCTGAAGAGTTTGGTGAAGAATAACCCAAAACATCTTTACAGGAAGAGGTGTCTGAGGGTGGATAGGAATTTTATGACAGATTGATCTTCTCATCTTGGAGAATGTCAGGCTCAGCTTGAAGCTCAGCTTTGTGAAGCTGCTCTTTCATCAGATCTGCTGCCAAGGCAGATAGTTGTGAAGTAAGCTTGTTTATCTCTGTCTGAAGATGTTCATTTTCCTCCCTAGATCCAGATTCTTTTTGATCAGAATTGAGGCACTCAAGTTTGGATAATAACTCTTGTTTTTCCTTTTGAAAAATGAGTCTTTCATGTGTAAATGACTCTTCTAGTTGAACAATTTTCTTTTCTAAAATCAGAGGTGGAACATAGATTTTGTGATCCATTGATTCCTCCTCAATAGGTTTTGAATCAAGTTCAGCCTGAGAATACCTTCGAAAATAGTCATTTGATAGGAAAGTGGGTTTATCGGTGTCATATGACGCATTCAATGAGTCATACACAAAAGGAAGTTGGATAGTAACAGTATTTTTCCTTCTCAAAGTTTCCAATTCTGGATCCTCAACATCAAGTAACCCAGTCCATCTGATTTTGTACTCTGGATAAGTCTTGTCCAAACCCAAAAATTCGAAATCATATAAAGTGGGCACTTTAGACAAGGCATTTTTCAGATAATACGGGTTATCGTAACCGAGACCCTTCTCTTGATTGGAATTTTGGAATTCTTTAGGTGTTTTTAGATGAATTGTGTGTTCAGATTGACCAATTTTATGCAGTTTCAGATCGAGATCCTTTAACTTTTCAGTTAAGTTTTTAATTTTCTTTTCACACGAAACACGTTGACTTACAATCTCAATGTTCTCGTTTTCTGACAAATGAAGTTTATCAGTAAGTTCATCTACTTTGGTCTTTAATTTCTTGGACTCTTTTGAAAAATCCTCACATTGTTCCTTTAGACTTGAAATTTCACACAATTGTCCAGCATTTTCTACGAAAAGATTCTCTAAGGTCTTTTTCTGTTTGGACACTTGTGTTTCTAAGGTGGAAAATTGGTGAGACTTTTCCTTTGAGGTTCGCTTGTAATAATCTAATTTTTGCATGGTGATTTCCATCTGATTAATTAAGTTTTTAAGGATAGGAGCACATACTTGTCATGTGGAATCACGATCATCGTCGTCTGTATCTGATTGTGTCGAGTGCTTACTCATGAAACACATGTGAGCTTCTGCATCATCTTCCTCTTCATCAGATACATTGAGCCAATGATCATCTTCTACCATGAGAGCCTTACGAACTTCCTTTTCTTTGGCCAACAACATCTTGGCCTTGTAGTATTCGGAGTTGCGAACGACTGGTTTTCGGAATTCTTTGGCAAAGTGGCCTAGACGACCATAGTTGTAGCATTTGATCGGCTTATCCTTGGTTCTCTCGTCATGCTTCTTCTCGACCTTTTCCGTCATCGAATCGTTTCTTGCCTTCATTCTTCTCCTTAGGATCATGTCGCTTGTGAGGTGAAGTGGAGTACCCCTGTCTGTTTGATGATGGCTTTTTGAAGAATTTCTTTTTCTGAAAGGCTTGAGATAAGAACACCACAGCTTCCTTGATCTGTCTGTATTCCGGATCTGAATCGCTGTCAGTGTTGTCTGGTTCAGAATCACTTTTTGCTGGTTCCTTTTCGGAGGCTCGACTGTAAGAGCGACTTCTTTTGTCTGAGACGAGAGCTAAGGGATCAACCACTTGCTTTACGTCTGACTTTTGATTTCCCATAAGTTCGAGAACTTCATCTTCGTCCTGTAAAAGCATTTCAAACAGTTCATGCAGGGGAAGTTTCTCCAGGGTTTAGGTATGGAAGATGTGTGAAACAAACATCATCCATTCCGGCTGGAGGTTGTTCATGAACTTGATGTTGTTCTCAGTGTTTGTTTTGCTGATTTTATTTTTGTGTAGCTCGTTCAGAAGGTGGTTGAACCGTTCGTATGTTTCAGTGAGCGTCTCTCCTTTTCTCGCCTTGAAGCTGTCATATCGGGCAATGCAGCTGGTGACTTTCAATTGAACGCTTATTCTACTACCCATCATCATTTTGCGAATCTGGTCCCACATTCCTTTTATTGTGGCCTTGTAGCTGTCTATGCTTGCGTATACATCATTTGTCAAGCTTTGGAGAATGTACATTTTTGCGAGACGTTCCCCTTCGTACAGTTTCTTTTCTGGAACCATCATTTGAGCGACTGTCTTTGGTCTCACAATAGCAGGTGTACCATACTTCTCATTTGCGGGTATTTCAGTCATTAGGGCAGTAGGTGGTCCTTCTGTAAGGGACTTGTATATCTCTGGATAGGCTTCCTTTGATTCAATGAAGATCATGAATATATCGTACCATTGCTGATATTCCCCCCGATAAAGTACAAGAGGTTTGTTATCAGTCCCGATGGCTAGAGCGTCTCTGGAATTCATCTTTAATGCACTGTACTGATCGTGAGACAAATTGTTTGATCCAAAAATAAATTAGACCTAACTTAGGACGAGGACCCGGGAGACGAGGACCGGGAGACACGGACCCAGGAGACGGGGACCCGGGATTGCAAGAACTAGGAGTAAGGGACTGGGGTGCAGGAACCTGGGAGTGCTGGAACCCGGGAGTAAGGGCCCAGGCCACGGGAACCTGGGAGTAAGGGCCCAGGTCGTAGGAACCCGGGAGTGCGAGGTCCCGGGAGTTAAGATTCCGAGGAGACTTAAGAGTCCGGGGGCAAGGTCCGGGTGATTGAACCAGTGTTCTTCGACAAAAGCGGCGATAAAACTAGAAATTCAACCAGATAGATTAATTTTAGAGAAAAATTAATCAACAATCAAAATTAGATAACCAAACCTAGATCACGTTAGCAAGAAAATAACCTAAAACTTTAACCTGAAGAACTCTAAAGCATTAAACTTATCCAGGTAAGTCGACCCAGGCTGTTACCCAGAAATCGAAAACAAACAGACCCAGATTTGAACTCTAAATAAATTTATCGAACACACAAACACAGATTCAAACCACTCGATAAGAAAAAGAGAACTCAAGCTAAGGAGGTCGATTAAGAAGATCACAATATTGTAGCCGACAAAAAAAATCTATAAACCAACAAAATCGATTTAAGGGTTTTAGACAAACTTTTTTGGATCAAAAATCTTGTCTCTTTTCTCTGATACCAATTGAAGATCCCAGAAACAGTGCAATCACAAGTAAATAATCAACAATAAGCAATGATTGAACCACAACTGTTGGTCATATGATTAGATTTATCAGTAAAGGGTTTAAGGTTTACAGAGAGAATTTCGATAGGATTAGGTAAACCTTCTAATGACCATTCTAAACATAAACTAGGTTAAGCAATAATAAATATGGGGCGTACAAGCCTTATGGGCCCAAAAGCCCATTAACTAATCTATTTCAACAAATTACAATTCACACCCTCAACTTATATTTAACAAACAATTCACCCTAACATTGATACCAAGTATAACATCATCTATTAAATTTTTGCGACAAATATTTTCTATCGATAGCTAAAAGGTCACTATAAGAGTCGGTAAACATGATTAGAATGGTGTGCCTATTCAATTAGTTGCAAGTGGTTGGTCGTCACTCAAAGAGAGATTCGAGATCAGAGTATCATCAACTATAAGTGTGGAGAGAAGATATACTAAAGCCAGTGCTTAGAGTAAGATAAAGTTGTTACGAGTTTTTGTATTGTCAATTTGGTTGAGCAATACGTAAGCAGTGTTTGTGGGCCTAACGAGCAGAGTATGTGGATGATACCAAGAAAACTTCTTATAACTATTGTTGGTAATGTGCTTATTTTACTTAAGAGGTAAGGTTGATCACAAGTAGCACTAGAAGTTGACCTAAGATAGCTAAGGAAAGAAATGTTACAAGCTAAGCTGTTAAGTGTGAATTGTAGATTCAAAGTTATTAGTTTATTGGTCACGTAGTTGACAAGGATGAAATTAAGGTGAACCTAGCAAATATAAAGGTTATGACGGATTAAGAACAATTAAGATCGGCAACCAAGATAGAAAGTTCTTGGTTTAGTAGACTATTGTCAAAGATCCATATAGGGTATCTTGGAGTTAGATATTCTATTAGTTACATCGATCTATAAGTCTAGTAAGTTAGATTGAGGTTTGTCGTATCGCACAACTATAATGTCTTTGGAGGACATTTGGATAAAAGGTAATTAAGTTACAAGCAAGAGTTAACTCATGTGTTAGACACAAAGATAACAAAGTTAAAAGAAAATAGTGAAATAGAGGTTCTCAAAGGTTGGAGAATGCTTGTGGACTTGAAGTAGAATTTAGGACAAAGTAAGTACCCTTAGTCATTCCAACCCCATGTGTTAAACCCAGAATTCTAGTTGATAAACAATCACACACAATAAAGATCAAGAGATAAATGAATCAAAACAACATACCACCATCCCTTGATTAATCAATGAATATCAGTGTGTGTTCTTGGTACCTTGTGATGCGTACAATACAGAGAAACAGTACGGCTACCTCTACTAGAATAATTATGATTATGAGAATAATGAGGTTAACCCTAAAACCTAATTAATAAAACCTATTTATACTTAGGCCGTATAAGCCTAATGGGCTTGAGGCCCAATAACAAATAACTATTAAATAAATACAATTTGAACCCTTAACTTTAATCTTGAATACAATTTCTGATCCAACAATCTCCCCCTTTGGATTCAAGATTAAAAAAATTTGGCAATTTGCTTCGGGTCTTCACTTCTCTTGAAAAACTTCGGATACAGCCTTCATCTTCCTCTTTCTTTAAATGAAGTGTCCTTCTGACGATCATCTTCAATCAGACTTTTGATAGATCAAATAAGCTTAGACACTTTGAATTCTTTGAAATCTTCAGCAGTCTTCCGATTATATTCTCCCCCTTTGTATATTCTCCCCCTTTTTGATGAGTGGTGAGAATCATCATCATCAAAACATAGCAAAACAATCATCTCCTTGTTGTATAGTCATCAATTAAGCACTGTCTTCATGTATTGATCCCTGTGTGGAAATAAGAGCAGTCTCTCCAAATGGAGAAAGTGATTATTTTAATCTTTTCAAATTCAAATAAAATAAATGTGGTAACCCTGAATCAACAAATGACTCAGTTGAAATGCCTCTCAGTAACACAAAGTTACTGAGTAACACAAAGTTACTATATAAGGAGCTGGTTTTGATGTTGGCTCCCCAGGACTTCCATTCAATCATCGAATAACACATGGTTATCTATGAACGTTCTGACAGAAAACAAATTTCTGTGTGCTTGTGCATGTGTATGAAAGAATTAAGCACAGATGATTGATTTTCAATGTAGGCTCAAAGTATGTAAACTTGTTGAGACAGCAACAAATTATACAAAGACTCAATGTGCATGAGAAAGGGTTCGAAGGTGAGGCAACTTTCCTTCTTTTTCAATATTAGTATCTTCCAAATGAAGAACAAATAGCATATGAGCTGCTTCCCCAGAAAATGTGAAACATTCTCTTTTTGAGAAAAGAATGAGTAGCTGGTAGGGTTGTATGCAAGAGATGGCATGGGCTAGGTGCCTTTTTCAATGTCATTCACGAAGAAATGTGAAACAACAGATAATGTGGTTGCCCGGCTCAGAAAGAAGTTTGGTGCAGAGTTTGATATTCTTTTACTCTGTTCTCTCACCCTATTTCTTTTAACCTGTTAAATCTCACTTCTAACCAATCTCTCTTTTCCATTTTACCTCTTCACACACCAACACTCAATCTTTTGACCCCTCTCCCTTCAATCACTCAGGGAATACTTCCTGTGTAGAAAACACTGGTTATCGTGAATCCATGGAAGTTCTGTTAAGCTCACACACTGAATCCCTTGTATTTTCCTAAAAGAACATGTTGTTCAATAGTGTTTTGTACATGAAATCACAAAGGAATACAAACACGAAGGATAAAATGTTGGAGAAATAAAAAACATAAGTTGTTTTAACAATGCTATTCTCCCCCTCAAACTAAAGGTGGTTGGCAATTATGCTCTTCGTCTATTAAGCTCGTTGACAATTAAGTATCCAAAAATCATTTAAAATCACACTTCACAATTCATGAAAATCTTTGAAGAATAGGAAGTGGTTTGAACATTTAAGAAACCATTTTTCACAAGTGAAAGTTGTTCATCTTTCAACAAGTGATAGAGTGTAAGGATTAGAAAGATATACCTATAAATCAGAATCCTTAACTTCTCCTGAAATGAATATTTTCAATGAAGTATCCTTGACAAAACTCAGATATCCTCCCCCCTTGATACCTGTAAAAAGTCAGTTAAATAAAAAAAATATATCAGTAGAAATATTAAGCTCCCCCTTAATATGTGCATAATCCTCAATCGTTAAACCGATGTAATGCAGATGTCAAACTCTTTGACATTGACGTCTGAGTCATAGACTGTATTGTCTAGAAGTCATCATTCTTGTCATTAAAGATCAAGTCCTAAGCTGTTGTACTTGGAAGTCAACTTTTTGGCAATGAGGCAAGAGTTTTGATCTGTAGTAATCAGAAGTCATTGTTCTTTCTCCCCCTTAAACTTTGGGTGCCTGCAACACAGATTTAGCTTTTGATACCCACTGGTAGTTGGGTCCTAATGGATTAGTTGCAGTTCTAGTGGGAGATATGAAATAAGAACCATACCAGTTATTCACATAATCTTTTTCTTACAAAATCATTTGAGCCACAGTAGGAACAACTAATTTTCTTTTGTGCTAACCTGATCAATTGATTGATTGTGTAAACCAGATCAGGTTTGCCAAAAGTTTTAACTTTTGAGGCATAGTTCCATTTAGCATTTGATGTATGTACAAATGATTTTTCTTTCTTCTTTTCCTCTGAGGATCCTTTTACTTTCCAGATCCAATTTTCTCTATCTTTTTCTCCATCTTCCCTTCTCCAGAATCTTTTCTTCTGAGACTTAGTCTTCTTTAAGTTACCTGAACCATCAACATTTTTGTCAAAGAAAAGGTTAGAAGGACAAATCTGATCAGTAGATTTAGAAGTAAGACCATCATCTAAATCACAGAAAGGATTATAGAAAACATTTGAAAAATGTTAACTCGAAGCCTTTTTGAGTGAACAATCTGAATCAATTTGATCATCTCTCAGTGATTGAGCTATTGACTCTGGCGTCTTGTGCTCAGTTAGCTTCACCTTGAATACGATCTCTTCAAGTTCCTTTATCTTTGAAGACAAATGTTTTCTTTCCTTTTCAATCAAATCAAACTTCTTTTGCAATTCAGAATTCGTCTTCTTTTCCTTCAGAATGATTGTTGATAGCTTAGATAACTCTCTTGTCAGCTTAGCTATCTCAGTTTCAAATACTTTCTTTTCTTCAGAAAATTCTATATTTACTTTCTTCTGCTCAGATATCTTTTTCTCTTTCTCAGCCTTGTCTCTCTTAAGAATGATAACCTTCTCAAAGTCTGAAACTTGTTGAGAAAGCTTAACACATTTAAGCTCTACCGATTTCTTCTCTTCAAAGGCTTTTCTGGAGAAATCAGAGAATTTCTTAGCAAATTCTTTTCTCTTTTTCTCAATCTTCAACATCTCATCTTGGACTTTTGTGTTGTCTCTGTCTTGGGTTGCCTTTTCTTTCACCATATTAATCTCAACCTCAAGACTGAGAACTTTATCTTTCAAAGAATCCCTTTCAGCAAAAATTTGAGAATTCATTTTTCTCAGCCCGATAGATGTCTCAATATCAATGTTTGCTCTTCTTCTTAGCTCATCAAGCTCTTTTTGCATTAGTTCCTTCTTTGACCATGTAGAGCTTGAATTAAGACTTTCAGATCTTTTCAGCTTTGCTTGAAGATTTAAGATCTCTTTCTCTTTCGACTCAATAATTCCTGCATAAATAATTTTAGAATTATTAATGCATTCTGAGCAAACAAAATCTTTCTTTAAATCATTATCACTTTTCAATCTGCCAATCTGTTCTAGAAGAGACGAGTTCTGAATTTTCAGATCTTTATTCTCAGCTTCTAATGCTGGAATCTCTGGCATATATGTTAAAGCACATTCTCTCTTGGTTAGCACCGTAATCCCCTTCTCGTTTGTGTAAGGCATGATAATATCTGTACCACTTAAATCAACTTGTAAGATCTTTAGAATCAAGAATTGGATAAAACCTACACTAAAAAATTTTCAGAAAAATAAATTTCCAAAAATAATCAAATGCAGAATTTGCAAACAGTAGATAAAATCAATTAAATACTGAAAGAATGAAACTGAGAAAAACTGGCGCAAAAGAATCTGGTGCAAAAGTCAGTTTGAACAAGATCTGGAGTTTTGCACGAGCAATGGGTAGCGCAAAAGTGAGATTTGCGCGAGTAAGCAGTGGCGCAAAAGGATGTTTGCGCGATGAATGGATGGCGCAAACCTGAGGATTGCGCGAATACCTGATGGCACAAACAGAGCGACCGGGGTCTTGCTCGACCGGAGTTATGTCCGACCGGACCTGTGTCGACCGGTATGTTGCACGACCGGACAGGTCTTACGACCGGGATAATGTGATCGATAGGGTGCGACCGATATGTATTCGACCGGGATTGTTGTGAGGAGACCGACCGGTATGGTGCAACCGTGGTCGACCGGGTGTAGTGACAGGGGTCGACCGGACCAATGTGTGAACCGGTGAAGTGTGTGGTGCAAAACAAAGTTTTGCGCGAATAGGGTATGGCGCAAACTTGGTCGATCGGTGTTCTGACAGGTTGAATAACGACCGGTGTTCTTGAAGGTTTCGACCCAAAACACTATTTTCAGTCCAGAAATCCACACAAAAACTCAAATTCAATGCAAAAAGCAGACTTTTGTAACCACAAACATATATCGATCAAATCACAATCAAAATCAATGATTAAAAACAACTTTTAATGCTTCAATTTGAATGGGACAGAGGTCGATAGATATAAGAACCCAGATCCAAGAATTATAAAAAAGCCAATCAATTGATGATTTAGAGTGCAATTAAACTATCAGATAATGTTCTAAAGCATAAAACACATCTAATCAAATCAACTTTATGCATAAAAACTCATTAATTCATGAAATCAATTAATCACACAGTGAGTTATCGATGAACACGATGAACACATATTTAATCCAAAAAGCTTGATTCTTTAGGCTCTGATACCACTTGTTAAACCCAGAATTCTAGTTGATAAACAATCACACACAATAAAGATCAAGAGATAAATGAATCAAAACAACATACCACAATCCCTTGATTAATCAATAAATATCAGTGTGTGTTCTTGGTACCTTGTGATGCGTACAATACAGAGAAACAGTACGGCTACCTCTACTAGAATAATTATGATTATAAGAATAATGAGGTTAACCCTAAAACCTAATTAATAAAACCTATTTATACTTAGGCCGTATAAGCCTAATGGGCTTGAGGCCCAATAACAAATAACTATTAAATAAATACAATTTGAACCCTTAACTTTAATCTTGAATACAATTTATGATCCAACACCATGTAAATTTCAAGGAAGGAATTTTTGTAAGAGGAGGAGATTTGTAACACCCTATCTTTTGGAAATTTACATGGCTTATAAAAAAATAAAGGAATTAAGCGTTAAGTAGGGTAAAGATGAGTATTAAGATAATGATTAGCCAAAGGAAATGAAACGTGGGATAAACCCAATCTGAGAGAATTTTGGCTTGGGATGAGGGATTGAGAAGAACTCTTTTGACAGAGTCTCATCCTAAAGAAAGTTTTACATAAACAATTATCTTCCATCATAGATTCCTTTGCAATACAGAAACATCGTCTAGAAATTTGAAGTGGGAAAGAAAGATTCAAGAAGGTTTTCATGCTAGTGGTCGTTAGTATCAAGGATGAAGCAAGAGTGAAGTAGGTTTTTAGAAAGAACCATTGTCAAGGATGTGCCTTTTCCTTCATTTTTGTTTAGATGTTGGGTATCCCTCTCGTAACGTTTAGGCATTGTCATATAGCGATTTCGTAATCCAAGGTTCATCAAGGCGATGAATATGTAAGGGTTTTGAACGTGGATGTTAGTGGTGAATTCGAGTCACACATAGAACCCGAAACCATGTTTGAACTTTCCGATCATATCTTTAGCACTTGGGAGTTCAGATTTTGTTGTAGTTTTGTTTTGTTCTATACAGTGAGGAGTTATATCTGAACCTCGGCTCAAACTAGACAGAAAAAGTGTGAGGGCATCCTGCAAGTCCCCCGGTTGCCAAAGTTAGTGTTGACTTGAATGGGCAGAGGTGATGAGACAACGGTCTCCCCTCGTGGTGGTTGCAATTCATAGAAGATGGCCGAAGCCCTTGGATTTCCTTGGTTAGTCTCGAACATGAATGCACACATGCATGATGATGATGTAGGGCCAAGAAAAGAATGTTTGGAATGAAGGCATGAATATAATATTATTATTAATAATATTAGTATTAAAGATATATTAATTTGGCAAATAGTCAAATAATTCGATAGTAGCATCAAACAAATAACAATTAGTTCAGAAACATTATTTTCAAAGAAGGTTTCGATAAAAGCAGTTTATAAAATCTTTATACGATACTTTTGTTTCTTAAAAGATTTTATGAAAGGATTTAATCGCCAATGATTAAATTAGAAAGCGAGATTTATGATTTTTATATGAAAGTGTTGGTTTCTGGAAAACTATTAAAATACCCCTGAGGTAATTAAGTCTATGAAATTCTTCGTTTTAGCATTTAGATGCTTATTAAAGCAACCAAGTTTTTCTTTAGGAATCCATTTGTTTAAAATGATAAACTTCTACTCAATGCAACAGACATAAGTGTGGAACTTGTACATCTCATCATCAATCAAGATCCTTTGTTTCCCACTCCCATGAAATGATGAATTTCTAGATGAATGTTGAGTATGCCTAATCAAGACACAATCCTTGAATAACTAGGAACATTAAGGGAATATTTCTAGCCTCACCAGTATATTGCATCTATATATCTGTGTGTAACACCCGTAATTTTTTTATTTATACTAAAATATAAATTACAGGGTTTATCAGGTCAATTTCGTTGCTGAATTGGAAATAATCATTCCTCGGTTAAAGTTTTCATTTCGATATGTTTCGAGAGCAAAAGGGAATTAATTTTGGAAAATTCGGGTCATTTTTGGTGATCCGGGCGACTTACTCTTCGATCAAAGCCACATAGAAAACTGCCTAGGGCACTAGATCAGAAAACGGTCGGGGCACGATTGCAGCATGTCCTGAGCAGTGTTGGAACAACATGGCATACGGTGGGTGGCACAATACTATACGACATGCAGGACGGGGGCGCATCACGTAGGCGGGAACGATCTAGGTCGGGTGACTTTTAGACGGGCAAACTAGGTCGCACCAAAAGCTACAGTGGACACCCATCACCCCTTAAAACTCGATTTTTCTTCCCCATTTCTCAGCCCTTTCCATTATTTTCTCTCTATTTTTTTGGCGATTTTGGCTCCTTAGGGTAGTTTTTAGTGGGTCTCTTGAGTTGTATGTTTGAGATTTTTGATGGATTTAAAGCTTGTATTAGTATTTGGTATCTTTTGGTTTAAGTGGTGAACTTGAGATGTAATTTAGGGAGCTTAGCTTGTGGATCTCTAACCTTCATTTTCCGAAGCTAAAGATTTGGGTTTGGGATATAGGTTTAACAAAACCTAACAATGTGAGTACCAATTTGCTTTGAGAAAACTTTGTGCATGCCAAAATGGTTTAACCTAATCTAGTAGAGTATTTTTGCTTTTTATGCTACTTTGAGGTCACAATGACTTATTACTCAAAGTTCTTGGTGTATTGGGTATATGTTGTTTATATTATCTTTCACCATTACGTGCAAAACTAAGAATCCATGGCTACAATTAGTTGTTCCACAAGCCTTGCTTTTGTGATAGTAATATATAAACTTTTGATTATGTAGTCCTTATGGATAGTTGCGTTGATATGGCAAAACATGTTGGGCTACTTGAGTTGATTAATGATTGCATGTTTAGACCTAGAGCTCTAGGGACCAAATTCTCGTCATTCTTCATACGAGTTTACTTACTTGCAAATCCAACTCAAAATAGTAATCGATGTTAGAAGAAGACATGGATTCAATGGTGGTTGTTACTGTCAAATTAGAACCCATTTATTGATTTGTGGATAACAGTTGAGGCATGAGTTTGAGGCATATTTTGGGGTTAGTTTGTCGAAATTTCCTACTAAACTCAAGCTATAAATCATACGTGTTGCTTAAATGGCTGATTTTGGCAAGTTAGTGCATATGAATTAATCTTGCTTGCAATGCAATGTGCCATTGTTCTGGAGGAATTCTTCATTAGTTAAGTAGATAAAGTGAATGAATGATACTCAATTTTCTTACTTATGTATGTTAAGTATGGGTCGTGAAGGAAATTCAAACCTCGGTTTTAACCTAGGTATGGGGTCACCACATATTTTAAAACCCACATAACCAGACACGATACTAACCTAGGACACAACCTAGGTTTGGGGTTGTCGGTTTATTACATTTTTACTTCCCAATACACAACTGCACCTAGGCTCTGGCCTAGGTTTGGGGTTGATCAATTGGGAACTAATCCAATGGCCAAAATATTACAAGCTCACCACCACTACTTCCCGATGGCCAAAATATTACAAGCTCACAACACCCGCCAAAGAATGTAGTACCTATAAGTATAATTTTTTATTTTTTGGTAAGCGTGGGTTTTCGGCCAACTTACGCGCACCGACTAATCCCCGGGCGACCACGAATGGCCTGGAGTCATCGCAGGTGAACCTCCATGGCCACAAGAGCTTTAGCAGCGCCTGAATTTGAACCCTGGGTAGAGAGATCTTCCACTACATCCCCCAAAGGCTTTACCAATTCACCACAACCCAAGTGGTTTATAAGTATAAATATTGTGTTCACCACTTAAGGTTGTATGAAACACTTAAGGTTAGGAGGTGATCAAGGTATGTTAATTGCAGTTTACCGATAAGTGCAATATTGTGTTCACCGTCGGGAGTGGTGGAATATATCGAAGAATGAGGTTGGAAGTGGTGTTAATTGTCGTGGAACTCATTGTGGTAGCTATGGAAAAAATAAATAAATAATATATTGTAATAATCGAGTTCTAGTTTGAGGTCTGGTTTTGTTTAGGCCCCTCGATGCAGTTGTTTGTGAAAGAGCAATTATTTGAGGTTTACATCCTTGGATTGTTATCCTCCATGGGATGGATGAAGGACGAGTTGTCGGTCGAACTTGCACCATTTCACGCGTTTTTTATGGTTCATATGGAAAGGTATGATATCGACGTTCAATAGAGAATATTGGTCGAAGTTCGATTTATATAAGATTAGGGATCGGGTAAATCTATTAGGTATTGCATTTGAGTGTTGGTAGTGCTAGATTTAGAGGAAAAATGAAATCCATTTTATGGTTAGGAAGATTACAACAACCGTCGAACCAAATAGTATCCATAAGTGTAAATATTGTGTTCACCACTCAAGGTTGGGAGGCCATCAATGTATGTTAATTGGAGTTCTACCAATAAGTGTAAATATTGTGTTCACCCTCGGGAGTGATGGAATATATCAAAGAATGAGGTTGGAGGTGGTGTTAATTCTCGTGGAACTCGTTGTGGTAGCTATGGAAAAAAATAAATAATAAATTGTAATAATTGAGTTCCAGTTTGAGGTCGGGTTCGGTTAGGGCCCCTCCTTTGGAAGGAGGGGCAGTTGTTTTGTGAAAATGCAATGTTTTGAGGTTTAAATGCTTGGATTGTTATCCTCCTTGGGATGGATGGATGACAAGTCATCGGTCGGACTTGCACCATTTCAGACGACTTTTATGGTTCACGTGTCTTGAGGAAAACGAAAGGTATGATATCGATGTTCGGTAGAACACGTTGGTCGAAGTTCGATTTATCTAAGGAAGGATCAAGTTATTGGGGACCGGGTAAATTTGTTAGGTATTACATTTGAGTCTGGGTAGTGCTAGATTTATAGGATGAAAGAAATCCAATTCAAGGTTAGGAGGATTATAATACCCATAATTTTGTTATTTATATTAAAATATAAATTTCGGGATTTATCGGGTCAATTTCGTTACTGAATTGGAAATAATCATTTTTAGTTAAAAGTTTCATCCCGATATGTCTCTTGAGCAAAAGGGGAGTTATATTTGGGAAATTTGGATCATTTTGGTGGTCTAGGAGACTTATCGTGTGACAAAAGCCGCATGGAAAGCCATCCAAGGCATTGGATCACAAAACGGTTGGAGCATGGTGCGAGTGGCATGGGAACTACACGGCAAGCAACGCTCAAGACACGTCGCAGGAAATGGTCTAGTTCGGGCAGCGTAGGCTGCACCAAAAGCCGCACAGGTTGCCCAACATACCTTAAAACTCAATTTCTAGAGTTTCTTCCCTATTTTTCATTCCTTTCCATTTGTCTCTCTTTTTTGCAATTTGGCTCCTTGGGGCTCGTTTTTGGTGATTTTAGGAGTAAAATGGAAGGTTTAGCATGAGGATTGATATCCTTTTGTAGATAGTTTCAAGATCTTGAAGAGGTGAAATTTTCTAGTCTTTTAAGTTACATGTTTGGGATTTCTGGTGAAGTTTGTGTTAATATTTGTTAACTTTTGGTTTAAGTAGTGATTTTGAGATTTTTCTTAGGGATCTTAGCTTGTGGATCTCGAACCTTCATTTTGGAAGCTAAATATTTGGGTTTGGAATCTAAAAGTGAGTTTCAAGTTGCTTTGTGAAAATCTTGTACATGCCAAAAAGATTTATTTTGAAGTCTTAAACTGTTTTCGTTGAGATTTATTAAATGTTGTTCGTTACTTGATGAAATTGCATCTTTTGCACATTTGGTTTTATAAAATCTTGAGAAGTACATATTTTTTGGGATTTTTGGACATTTTGATAAATAAAAATCATAAAGTATGTGCATTTTGATGCTTTATTTCTCATATGAGGATTATTTGATGTTAATGCATTTTTATTATGATGATTTTATAAATCATTTGAAAAATACATATGATTGAGTTGTTGGGCGCATTTCGGGGTGTCATGATTTGTTAATAGATGCTTCTTTGAAGCCATGGTGTGTTTTGAGATTTAATTCATAAGGATTCATTCTTAGTGAAATTTGTTGTATTAATTGAGTTTTGTTGGATTTTGTGGTAGTTATAAGATTTATTAAACTTGTCAAATGCATTTTGGGAATGGAATGTACCTATGAGTTGATGTTTCAAATGTTGTATATTATTCATATTTTGTTGCTTTGGATATTTGAGTTTTGTCCATGTTCCGATATTGAATACCAAGCTTCATTCATGTATTACTTGAGTATTGGGTTTTGGTTTTGTATTAAAATGGGTGTTGGGGTTATTGAGTTTTCATAATGAAATGGTGGGTTTGGGGAAAAATGTTGCTTAAAGACGTTTCATTTTTAGAATGGTAATTTAAATAATCGGTCTTTCAGTTTTATCGTTTTATACCTATGATGAAAACTATTTGATATCACTAGGTTTTAAGTCTAACACTTTTTTCTTATTGGCATAATCATCAGGTGTTCGTGGGGGCGGTATTAGTGAAAGTCGGTGCTAGTTTGAGACTCATGATAAACTTAAATCTTTGGGACGTTTTTCGTATTGTTAAACCAGTCTTAATCTAGTTTTGTTCGGATTAGATTCTAAGTCGTTGACTTTGACTTAATTGTATTCTAGTATGTAACTATATAGAAGTTCCAGGAGAAGTTGTATTGACTTTATTGTTTTATCAAAAAATTTAATTTAGTCGTTCTTACCAGATTTTGAGGTATTACACTGTTGATCAAAAATACAAAGAACAATAGATGGAAAATTCGTTTGCTAGATAGGATTCAACGATATACCCCTAAACCATTGCTTTGTTTCTAACGTCATGTCAACGACCTAAGATTCTTAATTGAATGTTGAAATATGTTTTACCAATAAAACGAGCGTTATATTTGAATATATTAATTTTAACAAAAGACAATTCACTTCCGATAGAGATACATCCACCGCTATTGGATCAGACCGTCGATTATAGCTTCATGCGTCATATATACTATGAGGTGTTACATGGAATCAAAGAATATGGGCGAAAAGACTTTTTCCAACTTGCAATTGGTTTGAACATACTTGTTTTGCAATGGAACCAAGTCTTCTATGTGTAACACCCTTGAACATATTGTACGAAAAAATATGCTCAACTTCATTATCGCATCCAATATCGAAGTTTGTACATTTTAAGAAAATATGGAGCAGTCGTTGTATAAACACATGACATAGATGACTTTTGAAACCGTAAATTGAAGTGTTCATCTTCAATGTTTACACAACCCCTTACGTTTGACGTATGTGTGTTCATTTTACTGCCAAACCCGCATAACCCGCCTGCACCAAACCACACCAAACAACATTAAACTACCCGGTTGAGATCTTCGCGGTATGGTATGTGATTTATATTTTTTTAACACCGCGACTTTCAATTACCTAAACCATAGTTCAAATTAAAACCACATCGCGCGCACCACCAATTATTTTTATTAATATATATATATATACACTATTTTTTATTAAATAACAAATAACTATGATAGGTTTTCTTAGTACATTATTAATTACTAATTGATTAACCCACCACGTATTTGTTGACCTATATTGCACTTCTTAAAATTAAGTCCTAACTTTTTTATAGAGTTTTCTTTCACCTTTTTGACTTTGTTTTAAACACTCACTACAAGAAAAAAGCCAATTAGTTACAAAAATAAATTGGTCACTAACAACCTAAAATTGGTCACTAAAATTGTTTAGTGACCAAAATTTTGATGGTCACTTTTCGTCACTAAAGGTCCGTCACTGATTTACGATAGTGACCAAAAATAAAACTAGTCACTAATTAGTGACAAAATCAAGGTGGTCACTGTGTTTGTGACGACTATTTTGGTCACTAAATCACTAAAAGTCGTCATTAATTCTTCAAGATAACGGCTCCATTAACTTCCGTTAACTTCCATTAGTGACCAAAAAATGTGGTCATTAATTAAGGAAGTATGAAAAAGAAAAAAATGTCACTACTTTCTACTATGATTGTTTACACAATAAAACTAAAACATGCTAATTTGTATATATAGAAATCTAAAGTGTTAATTCCATTTCGTAACGTATAAAATTCTTGATCCAAACAAAAAACAAGTATGTGATCGTCATGTCTACTTCTTATCACTAATGAACACTTAATGACTAACGAAAAGTAAACATACGATTCTTAGTCTTCAAATCCCAATGGATAAAACTTTGACATGTGTGCCATCATCTTGTTCATATAGTCCTTCATTTGGTTTTGATCCTCTTGAAACTTCACTTGATCTTCTTTAATTCTCTTAACTTCTTCCTCTAAAGCCTTTGATTTCTTCTTTTCCAATTCCAACTCCATTCGTAGATTTTCTGTGGCTAAAATTTGTTTTGTCGAAGCGGCACGTCCCTTTATATGTCCAGGAATACGATGCAACTTTTTCAAACAAATTTCTGCAGGTGAACAAGAAGAAGCAGCTTCCTCACTTAGTAATTCATTCTGCATATCAAAACAAAACCAAATCATTCTTCAATGGTGACATGGATATTGTTTGGTTCTGCCTATTTTTCATCAAAGCAGTATGGATCAGTTTAGTATAGGGCTGCAGTTGGAGTTATCATTTGGTTGTTAGCAACACAAATCACAACATAAGTTAGTGGTGTCACACATCAATTTTGTTAAGGAAGGAAAGGGTATAAAAAACTCACAGATCTAGATGATAAAACTTGAAAGATGACAATCTAAAAACATGTTAATGTTATAAGTAGAATAAAGATGGGACTTGCATATCAAAGGTAAGATAATAACATGTGGAGTGAGGTCACAATTTTCGTTTGACGGGTGACTTAAGAGAGGATGCATGTTTGATAAGATACGATATTCAAGGGACACAAAGCTCAGTATCTTGATCGTTCTTCTGGGTGTTGTTGTCTGCACTGTTACTGATGTAAGTGTTAATACTAAAGGTTTCATTTATGCCTTTGTTGCAATATGGAGTACAGCTCTTCAACAATATGTAAGTTTTTCATTCTACACTTAAAAATTTTATCCTTGTTAGTTATATAGATTATAATATTAAGGAACAATTATCAAATCACAGATAAATATACCAGTGGCTTTACATGGACCATCTTTATGTTTTGCAGCTGTCTATTTTAGTTTCTTGTGCAAGACTTTTGGCAACTAGATGTTCTTTTATATTTTAACACCAAATTTATTTACAGTACATGCATTATCTTCAAAGGAAATACTCGTTGAGTTCTTTCAATCTGTTGGGACATACTGCTCCTATTTAGGCTGGATCTCTGCTACTAGTGGGCCCCTTTGTGGATTACTGGTTGACAAACAAGAGAGTTGATGCATTTAAGTATGATACGGCATCATTGGTAAGTACAACATATACGGTTTCTTTCATATAAGTTTTAAATCAGCTGACTGGATACTTGAAAGGGAATGAACAATGATGTATTGTAATAGGTTTCCAGTTGTTCTTGATCCTATCTTGCACGATTGCAATTGGGACGAACCTGAGCCAATTCATCTGCATCGGGAGGTTCACAGTTGTTACCTTCCAAGTGCTTGGGCACATGAAAACCATACATATTATGATTTTTACAGAGAACTAGTGTCATGGCCCCATGTACTTTGAGTCTGAATACACAACATAGGAGCAATGCCAACCTCGAATATGCGACTAGAGGTTCGCCACAAAAGATTGTTCCAAGGAATACTCTAGAATAATGTAGTGTTTTCTATGTTGTACTAGGTCTCTCTTGTATGTTAAAGAGGCTTCATAAATATTTTGATGAAGAAGGAGTCATACACATGCATTCAATGAAACTTGAGTGCAAATACAGGGGATGAAGCAAGCATCAGCAGTCCTATTTGAGCGTTATATGTCCCATGAAGTTGAATTGTCGGTCTGTAAGATGATAGCCAGACATGCTATGGTTTATGCGATAGAAAATGGTACCTCATAGAGACAACATGCATGCAAAATGGACGTCATGAATATGCAATTGGGGATTTGATTCGTAGAACATGCCATGATTGATAAGAAAATACACGAGAATTTAACTCAGGATCAAACGTGATGTACTTACAAACGATGGGTATGTATTTATATGGCCATTGCTTACGTCTTAAATCACAATTTGAGTATGTAATCAATGGTTATGCTATTAATGTGTTCTAGCCTCTTTGCCAATACTGTCCAAACCCTATGAGCCTTGGTGGGTTGCCCTTTACTGTCAATATTGTCCAAACCCTATCAGAAACAGGGATCATGATCAGGCTGCAGAAGAAATTCGGAACGTAAGGAATCGAGGGGAGGTTCAAGTGGAGATTTACTGGGTTTGTTTGGTTTGGTTTGTAATTAAACCAAGAAAGGAAAAAGAACAAATGTGGCTCAAACATTTTTCATGCTCATTGTCTATATTGATTTCTTAAAAAGCACAATCTCTTGGCAATAAATCATATTTAAATGCAAAGTAAAGAGTGGTGAAAAATACCCAAATTTCATCGGCTTTCTCATTGACCATCTTATTTTTCTTTGTTGAAAAATGACCAATCTTATATTGTTCAATTGCTGATACTTGTTCTCCTTCTCTCCTTCTCTATTTCAAATAGAAATAATAATACAAATAAGATAAATATGCGGAAAGAAATGAAAATTTTAAGTTCCAAAAAACTAAGCTACTTACCTTATCAACTCTCATTGCAATAGAAATTGTGCCAACAGCGGGTGGAACTTCATTCATTGATCGATTTTTCTTATTTTTAGCGCTTATCTTCTGCGAAGTTAAATAATTGGAAATAATTATAATTCGCAAATGTTTCTTATCAACAAATATTAAAAGCTAAAAAGACAAAAGATAAGTAAAAATCTGAAACTCTTCGCTTGCAAACTTTTCACATAGTTTTACCCAATCAACGTTGCTCGTTATACCATTGGGGGGATGTCTGGTTGCCTCATCTTTGGTAGAAAACTTTTTGTAATGAACATGCAACCTATACATTTTATTCTTATGTTGGTTGGCCAACTGTGTATGTATAGCACGTACCATCAACCGACAACTTGGGTCGTAATTCGAATTTTCCTGTAATCAACCGACAAATGTACAATGCAATCAAACAAATTCTTAATTGGAAAATCAAACAATAATAACACTTTACCATGCATTTATTGATGATGTCCTCCCTCAACAGATCAGATTGATTTCTCCAAGTCTTTTCATCAAACTTTGCATTGTCACGCACAAGACACCCACCCTTGGTGATAAATCGTTGGCTGTCTTCCCCAATTATACGTCCGGCACATTCATCAACTCCAAAAACAAGTTGCCCCTTATCCAAGCGTCTCTTTCTCGTTTCACTTAAGACCCTTGATTCTTTTCGAGTATTGGATGTGCCTGGAAAATTTATTCAACACAAAAATTTGATATTAATCATATAATATTCTAATTTCAACTACTTAATCTATACTAAAATAACAAACATACCGAAAGAAGCTGAACCAATGTTTTCTTCCAATTGAGGATCACTCGTACCTATCTCAATTTTTAGAGAATCAATTTCTTGATCCTCTTCTAGATGATCTTCCTCTAGGCCTTGGTTCTCCATCGGAATATCTCGGTTGCTACTTGACTCACGAGCTGGTGGAATATTGCTGCTGGTACTTGACTTATAAGGCTTTGGAACATCACGACTGCTACTTGATTTTTGTGGTTGTGGAACCTCATGGGTGCTACTTGACATATGAGGTCGTCAAATATCACGACTGCTATTTGACTTATGAAGTGGTGGAACATGGCGGCTGCTACTTGACTTGTGACCCTTCGTAACATCACGGTTGCTACTTGATTTTTGAGGTTGTGAAACACCACGGCTGCTACTTGACGTTTGTGGACCAAACCTTTTCAATAATCCTTTTCCAGGGCCAGCCATTTAACTAAAACTATCTGCAAAATTAAACACGTTTATTCCGAATCAGTACAATCATCTTGCCACGATTCCTCTTCATGAGGAGATTCTGAATCTGTTGGGTTACTGTCATCATCATCAACAAGCCCTTCATCCATGCCATGAGGGTTTTGACTTGATCTTCTACTTGAGTCATGACCAATGATTGATGCATCTACTAATTCCAATGGGTCAATTCCTCTTGTTAACGATGGTTGATCAAAATGCATTGTTAGATCCACAATTAGATCTAAATGTGGCTCTTGTTCTTGATATACTTCTTCAGTCTGTATAGGAACATCATACAATGTTCGAGGGGTACTACTTTGCACCACATGCCAATTGTTGCCCAATTTTAAATCACGTGCAAAAAAAACATGTTTGGCTTGTGATGCAAGTATGTATGGTTGATCTATGTACCATTTCCGAGACATATTAACACTAGCAACCCCAGATTCTTTGTCAATTTGTAGTCCATTCCCATCACCAATATTAAACCAGTCACATTTGAATACTAACACTCTTTTATTTTCTCCTAAGTATTCCACCTCGATGACTTCTTGTAATATCCCATAAAAATCAATAATGTTTTCCCCATGATCACCTTGCACTACAACTCCACTATTTTGAGTTTTCCTATTCTTTTCATGACTTTGGGTGTGGAACCTATACCCATTCACCATACATCCACTATACCGATTCACGGAATGTAAGGGTCCACGCGACAATATACGAATTTCAGATGCAAATGATTGTGGACAAGAATTCACCTGAATAGAAAGAACATATAATTGGTTAACAAAGTTTAAAATTGTTACGTATGTATTATATATATATATTTAAAAACAAATCTCAAACGTAGGTCTTACACGTGGTTGAAGCCATGAAATAAATAGTTTGTCATGAAGTTCATTTACATTGTTACAGTTTTCTCCCTCAAGTTCAATTTTGTGTGCACTATAGAAGTTAAACAAACCAATAAAACGTTATTATACTAAAAATAAAAATATATAAATCATAATTACATGATAAAAGAGTACTTACTTTATTACCTCTTCCATTTCATGACAATTGTTCAAAATGTATGTATGAATCTTCTCCAGTTCGGTGTCACTTATTTCACATATTTGAAGACTACCCAATGGACGCCCTCTACAAGAGAATACAGATATGTCACCACTATTGTCCATCATTTCATTGTTGCGCTCAACCTTGTTGAAGACGGTATCAACATCATTCAAATACATGGAATAAAAAGTTAGACATTCATTGTGTATGTATCTCTCAGCAATACATCCTTCTGGACGAGCTTTGTTTTGAACATATCTTTTTAAAGTACGCATTTTCCTAAACAAATGATAAGAAGTTAATATAATAAAACATGACTAATAACTTTAAACATTTTAAGAAATATAATTACCTCTCAAATGGGAACATCCATCGATATTGAGGGGGGCCTGCTATCTTTGCTTCATATGGCAAATGAATCAAAAGATTCTAAGGTCAGAACATTGGTTTGTGGATGCAGGGTGATCTTCACCAGTGCCTGAAGGAGAAGGGTGCACTAAGTGAGGCTACAGCTGTAAACTTTGCTTTAGACATTGCCAGGTACTTTTACGTCTTCTGTCAGATAGTGACCTTTGTAACATACACACCTTAACAGTTAATTCAAGGTGGTGGATCCTATGCCTTATTAGCTTCTAGTGTAATTGTTCATGATGATGCAGTATATAAAAAAATGCATTGCTAGTAATAAATATAATGTTGATGGAAAACTATATGTGAAGCTGCATTCCTAGACATGGGACTAGATTTTAGAAGAGATCCAGGAATTGTACAAGCACAAAAAAGATGGTAACAGGGGAAGTGAAAATCTGGCACATACCGACTGTTCCTTACCCATGTGAAAACATAGAACAGCAGCTAAAACAATTAAGTCCTCTATTGTAGGTTTTAGCTTCTTTTGTTCACTCTAGATCTGGTGTTTATATGTTATAGTATTATAACCCTTTGCAAGAAGTTCCCTCTAATCTATTTCTAGTTAATATTTCTTTTTATTCCAAATGCTTGTGGTCATGAAACAAGTTCTGCTGATCTGTAAGCAATTCTGGAATGTTTTATGAGTTTTCAATCCTGGATGGATGTTTATAACATGCAACAGAGAGTTCTGTAGAAATATATTACAGATTATTCATCCTTTCTATCAAAATGACGTTGATATTATCAACTAATCTATAAGCAAAAATCTTGGTATACAAGTCATATTCTGCTAACCCTTCTTTCCAGTATGGATATAGCAGCATTGACTATGGCGTTCCTTTACAACCATACACTATAGTACATGTTGCTTGCCTCATGGCAAGGTTTCATTGTTAGGCTATGATGATTTACTCGATGCATAGTTTAATTAAATATTGATAGTGATCAATTGTGGTTCAAAAGCAATTAGCATCAATAATCTATATGGAATTGCTCAATTCCAACACTGTCATGTCATCAGAAACAAAAAGACTCTCAACCGTTATTTAGCTCTGCCTAAAATCTCATCAACAACACAAGACTCGACCAACTGATTCAAACAGAAGCACTGAATATCTCTTTGACAGTTGTTGTTAAGCATTATTGTTCAAAATGAATTTGAGGATTTAAAGAAGCAGCAACAATATTATCATGAATATTCAAACAAGAAAAATTCGAAGAAAATTTAGCCTAAAAAGTAAATGGAATACAAGAGAGCATCGAAGAATATTTGGCCACCTGGAAGCGAGCAGACGGAGAAGACAAGTAAATGGAATACAAGAGAGCATCGAAGAATATTTAGCCTGAAAATGATGGACTTACCAAATCCGAGAGGTGAGCAGCAAAGGCTACTGGTGGGCAACTAGTGATGAATCGTCACGACTGCAACTGCAACTCCGATTGAGAATAATCGAACAAATAACTCATCGGAAAAGGAAAAGCACAATTACTATTCATTGCACCAATAACTAGTTTTAAACACAATCTAGTGACAACTATTTGTTAGTCATAACTCTTTGAAATTAATGACCACCATTGGTTTGTCATTAAAATTCTTAAATAACACCAAGTAGTTAGTGACCACTAGTTTTGGTCACTAATCATTTCAAATTTGTGACTACTTATTTTTTGGTCATTAAAACTTCCAACTTAGTGACTATTATTGTTTTGGTCACTAAATCTTACAACATAGTGACCACTTAGTGACCAAATTTATTTTTTGTCACTAAAAAATCATATTAGTGACTAAAAATTAATGACGACCTTTTTTATTGTCACTAACGTCATAGTTAGTGACCAAAATATAAGTTGTCACTAAAATCTTGGTAACTAATGTCACATTTTCTTGTAGTGACTGACAGAGAAAATCGACTCTCAATTCTCAAATTTAAAAGCTCCTACTTTCAACTCTCAAGCTCGATGAAAAGTTGAAAGATGGAGCTCAATTGTTTTTAGGATTTATTTTTAAAAGTTTGATTAGAACTTGCTATAAATTTAGACTTAATTTTGCTGCATATTTTCACTTTGTACTAACGTATTGTATGAATTATGGAACTTTGTTTTTTCATTTTACACACATCATTTTTGGATACGAATCGCATAAATCGCACCGCACCGTATTTTGTGGTTTGAGGCATGTGCAGCTTAATTGGTTTGCACTTTGGGAAAAACGTTTTAAACCGCACTACGAACAACTCTAGTTGGATGTGTCCCCCCCCCCACTACTTTTGATATCCACCGAAGTCTCACCGACAGATGTTGGAAGAATATAATAAAATGAAACACCTTATGTAATTACTGATGGATTATCGATAGCTTTTTATATTTTTATTTTCCAATTCTTTAATTCAATTAATTGATCCTTCCATAATCGCGGCTAACAATTCCTCCTGATCTTATATGTCACACACATAACAGTGACAATTATGGTAATTGTCGGCAAAACCCTGTGAAATTTAATGTTGTCATAGGTCCGTTGGTGATCCGTCGAATATCATCCAAGAATTTTCTTCGTAGATGATGTTTGTCGTTGAAAGTCTCTTATCTAATAATGGAATGAAAATGTAGTATATGAAACTTAAAATAAGTTATTTTTATTTATTAAAAACCTTGACATTTGTAAAATTATTAATGATTTAATTTGTGTTGTCATTAATTAAAAATACTCATATTTTAAAAATAATTCCTCAAAAGCATATTTAAATATTTTGTTGTCATGCGTATATACATAATATATATATAGGGATGTGTTCAAACAAGAACATTAACTATTTAAGAAAACATAAGAACGGTCGATCATGTACAAAATCATACATGATTCACGTACAAAATCATTTAAGATTCACCTGATTGTGCCTCACGACTTAAGTCGCGGCCAAAGTCATCCGCGTCCAATTTTTGCCCTTTATGTAAAATCACATATGATTTTATACATAATTTCCTGTGTTCTTAAATAGTTAGTGCTCTCGTTTGAACCTTTATATATATATATATGTTTTTGTGCTTAATTAAAGAAAAAGTTGTCATATTAAAATGTACTTAATGAAAGAAAACTTAAAAATACATGTATATAGCTATATATATAGAGAGAGAGAGAGTCGGGTTCAAACGAGAACAGTAACTGTTTAAAAGAACACGAGAACTAACAAAATCATTAGTGATTTTACATTAACACACGAAAAAAGGACTTTGGCCGCGGCTTCAGGTCTACATGGCTTTTTTGGGCATTAATGGAAAATCACTAATGCTTTTATTAGTTCTCGTGTTCTTTTAAATAGTTATTGTTCTCGTTTGATTATTCTTATATATATATATATATATATATATATATATATATAAGCAAACAAAAAAGAGCTAAATATATATATACACAAAAAGTATGTAACTGATGTGTTTGTAAAATAATAATCATGATGTTGTAAGTTATAATTTTGTAAGTATATCAAGTAAAAACAACGTGAAATTTTCAAATTGGATGTATATTTTACAACAAAATCTCATCTAAAATATAGCGAATGTATAAATTAAATTTTTTGTTTCACATTGGCTTTATGATAATTATATGTGTCATTCGTTAAACCTTACTTTAATTAACATAAACAAATGTAACAATCAAATATCATTTGAACTCTTTTGTGGTTCAAGTAATCAAAACTAACAGAAAAGGACCAAATATCTTTCACCTACAAAGGAAAGAAATTAAAGGAGGATAGGGTTGGGTGTGGAAGGTGACCATGCAAAGGGCACAACTAGGGTTAGGAATGTTTCTTTCTCTTAAGGGATGTGACTTGTCTCTAAGTGGCAACCATGCCCTAAAACACAATTTTGTCCATGTTCAATCTCACAATATTATGGCTACATGTTAAGTTGGTTTGTGTGTCTACCCTTTGCTTGATATCCATGGCCATGGGTGCAATTCGCCATGGCCAAAGCTTTGCACTCGCAAACATTTTTGTGTAAGGTTTCCATCAAAGAAATTAGTTAGGGCTCCATTTGACAAGTTTGATAAGATTGTGATGTGAGCCTGCCATGATATGGACATGACTATGTTCAGTTTGGTTGTGAAAGAGTGATAGAATTTTTGAATTTTTGTATATGACTTTTCATTCATTAACAAATCATTATTGATGAAAATTACAAATAAATAAATATATATATATATATATATATATATATATATATACGTGCGCACACACGCACGAGCATGTGTGTGCACACACGTGAATAAAGTAGTGTTACATGTCACAAAAAGTGTAACGTAGCAACATCGTAGCAATAAGACATTTCTTAACATTAATTTCTATACTATACTTTTTGTAAAATCTATATATCCATATATTACTTTGTTCTTCTTTCAAGAATTTAAATTGTTTTATATTATTATATAATAACATATATACGTATAGGGGAGCGATCAAATGGAAACCACTTTAATTTTGAAAACCGTGGAAACCTTCAATTTAATTGGTTAAGTTAATGAAATTATTTCATGAAATTGTTTAGTTTGATGAAATTGTTTCATATAATTCTTTTATTGATGAAATCATTGCATATATTTGTGTTTTTTGTGTAAAAATGATAAAAGTTTCATCATACTGCGAAAATACATGAAACAATTTCATCAGAATGAGAAAAATAGATGAAACTATATAAAAAACACAAATATATGAAACGATTTCATTAACAAAAGAATTATATGAAACAACTTGATCATATTAAACAACTTTATGAACCAATTTCATTAATTTAACCAATGAAATTGACGGTTTCCAAAATTTCCAATCTAATATGGTTTCCGATTGAACCCACCTCTGTACATATATACACACATTTATCTGTTTAAGACATACCTTGAAAATATGGTGACTTTTAAGACATGAGTTTGCCACTACGCCATGCCTTAAGCCAATTAAAACTTTGATATTAGATACGTAAGAACAAGATATTTTGCACGTCTATTTTTCATAATATTTACATATACCTGTGGATTTGCAATTACATTGGCTAGATGTAATCCCAAATTCACCTTACATGTTAGTCCCTATCTCCCATTTCATACACCCCTATAGCGGTAATCCTATGATGTCCTATTTCTCGGTTGTGTCCCGCCTACAGTTTAAGTTTAGGTCCAGACGATCACCTAAATCTCTTAAACTATGGCTCTAATACCAATTGTAACAACCCAAACATAACGGAAATGAAATAGCATAATTCAATCCCTCAAAATGGGTCCCGATACAAACATGCGGAATAAAAGATCAATACAAACGAGGTAGTCAAAATCTATTACAACCGAGAATCTAAACAAAGAGTAGCTACACCGCATCTAAGGCCAAAACTCTTCCATACCGCTAGTTCTTAACACTTCTCTTACCCTTTAGAGGAACCGCCAACAGACCCTTACCTGAAAAGGGTTTTCAAGAAAAAGAAAGTGAGGGTTAGACCGGAAGGTCTAGTGAATTCCTACCCTCGGGCAGTTTAGAACAATTAAGAAATTAAGTTGGCAAACATTTAATTTAATAAATACCAATCATGGCATAATAATGAAACCATAAATTCCACGTCCGGAATAGGTTCCCGTCAGTTTGCATAGTAAACACACTCGGGGCCCCCAGTAGATCCCCATTCGGCCCCCTAGTAGATGGCGTCGTCGTGTGCACTCAGGGTCCCCCAATAGATCCCCATACGACCCCCTCGTAGACGCCGTCACCCGTATACAGAGGTAACAGAGTCCAAGCATACGGACCAACCATCCCCGATGGTAAAAGAAATAGCCATGGCAAACAACCCAAACAGTTACAGCGCAAGTTCATCATAATTACGATACATAAAAGTGTAAACATAGGATCAACAACAAATTTAGTAATCAAAGGCTTCAGCGTAACACATGTCTATAAATGACCAATAAGGAGTTTAATCTCGAACACTACTTTCAGTTTAGAAACTTTAAAATAAGGGAACTCACCGGTTGGTTGGAACTCGCCACACACGAACACTAGTCCCGGATAGGTCGAACTCCTACATTTCAATTTAATAAAGAAATTACATTACCCGCACAGGGTCTGCTCAAAGTCCGGTTGAAATAAATATGTAACCCACTGGAAACTTACTACCCATCCATCGGCAGCCCCTGGTCCTTGGCCTCCCCGGGCGCTCCCGGTCTTTGGCCTCTCGGGCGCTCCCGGTCGATGGTACCCCGGGCGACCCGGTCGAGGGCATTCGGACGATTCTCGGGTGTGGGGTTCTCTCCCGATTCACGAAACAACGACATAACCCATCAATATTCTCCATTAATCGACTAATACTCAAGGATTTAACACACAACAATCAGACTCTAAAATCCCAACCAATTTATTCCCAATTCATCCAAACCCAAGTCGATTTCATATTAGAAATATTCTTAAACCTCAGGAACTGTTAATCAACCCAAAATTTTTCTTAATGATAAGGCTTTCTGTTGGGTCTGAAATATGCTAAGTCTGGATTGTGCTGCTGAGAATTGAAGATTACTACTGCTGAAGACATTTGTACTGCTACTTGAAGAGATTACTACTGCTAGTAGTATTAGTACTGCTTGAAGGGTTAGTACTGCTTGGAGAGTTAGTACTGCTAGTTGAAAGTTACTACTGCTAGCATGTTAGTACTGCTGATAAAAAGATACTGCTAGAAGAATTAATGTTGTTGATGTTGATAAGGGTGGTTTGTTACTTGAAGCGAAAGATAAGGAGTTGAAGATAATCATGGAATGGATGCTGAAGATCAACTTACTTTCATAATTATCTTGTAATTTGTTTTGTATATATATTCTAGAAGTCTTAGATTTTTGAGAATATATACGTCTTTTGTGTTTCAGAGAGAATTAGCCTCAAGATTCTTAGTGATCCTTTCATTAGAGAAGTTTTGAACGTCTGTTGAGCCTGTTCAACAGATTGAGGCTTTGGGTGTAATCATCAAGTTAATTCAATAAGACTTGTGATTTGAATTCATACACTGTTTCATTGATTTCTTGTTAAAGTGTTATTCCGAAACTTCTTTAATAAAGCTTCTGAGTGTTTATTTAAATTCTTGTTTTGAATTTCGATCCTGACAAGTGGTATCAGAGCTTTAGGAACTCAGAAATCAATAATCATCATGAACGGATCAAACGACAGTGTTCTTGTTTCAAAGGTTCCCATGCTCAAACCTAATGAGTTTGACATGTGGAAAATCAAGATCAGGCAGTATATACTTCTTACAGACTACTCAATGTGGGACATCATTGAGAATGGTCCCTCCAGTGAAGGAGATATGGGAGCAGATGGCAAGAGACCTCCACCAAGGACTGATGGAGAAAGAAAGATGAGGCAGACTGAGATGAAAGCCTTGAGCACTCTGCTCTTGGCAATTCCTAATGAATATCAACATCAGTTTTGCAACTGTGCTGATGCCAAAATCTTGTGGAATGCCTTGGAGAAGAGGTTTTCAGGTACCAAAAGCACTAAGAAAAATCAGAAAGCAATTCTCAAGCAACAATATGAAAATTTTATGTCTACACAGAATGAGTCTATGACTCAAACCTTTGATAGGTTCAACAAGTTGATTGGAGAATTGGCAACTGTTGGTGTCAAGATGGACCAGGATGATATCAACAGAAAGTTTCTAAGATCTCTTGGTGAAGAATGGATAATGTATACAGTATCCTTCAGGCAGAATGATAATCTGGATGATAAGGAACTTGATGACCTCTACAATGATCTCAGGGTGTTTGAAGCAGAGGTTGAATCAAAGAAGAAGCCATCTAGATATTCTCACAATGCTGCTCTCCTATCATCTAGTACTGATTCTTCTGCTAATACAGAATCAGTTAGTGCTGTTTATGGCTCAAAACAGGATGGACCCAATGATTTTGTCTTGGAAGCTTTCCTTGCTAGTCATGCTCAATCTTCTCTTATCAATGATGATCTGGAGCAGATCAATGTAGATGATCTTGAAGAGATGGACATCAAGTGGCAAATGGCAATGCTCACCATGAGAATCAAAAGATTCATTAAAAGAACAGGACGAAACAACTTTGCCATGAGAAGAGAAGATGGTGCTGGATTTGACAAATCCAAGGTGGAATGCTACAAGTGTCATAAACTGGGGAACTTTGCAAGAGAATGCAGAGGAGAAATTTCTCAACAGCATGAGAACAACAATCAACAATCAAAGTCCAGAAACTACAACAACAACAAGAACTCATCTCAAGCACTTGTCTCACAAGAAGGAATGGGCTTTGATTGGAGTGATCAAGCAAATGAGGCAATCCAGAATCAAGCATTGATGGCTGAGGTTTCAGAGTCTTCAAGCACAGCAATCCCCACAGAGGTAAAATCTAAACTTTGCTCTAAAGCCTGTCTTGAAGCTGTTAGGAAGTAGAGGGATCACAATCAGAGCATGTGTGATGATCTTAAAAGGTTGGAGAAACATAGGAGAGAGTCTAGTTTGATCATTGTGAGTTTTGAAGAACAGATCAAGGCATATCAGACCAATGAACTTCAACATTCATATGATCACAACTATTGGAAGTGGGAGAAGAAGGAGTTAGAGATTAAGCTAGAGAAGGCTAGAGAGGAATGTGAGAAAGTTAGGAGTGAATTTGAGAAGGCCAAATTAGACATTGAGAAATTTTCCAATGCTTCTAAAGCAATGGACACTTTACTCAAATCTCAAGTTCATGACAAACTGAAGAGAGTTATAGGCTACAACAACACCCCTCCACCTTACAATAACAACTATATTCCACCCACCTCAGACCTCTTAGAAAGACAAGATAAGAAGGACTTACCTGCAGGAGCCACAGAAGTAGATCCACTAGACAAAGTAGTGGTTGAGGTAGAGTCTGAAGAAGAGGACACTGAGGATAAGAATAAGGAAGACCAGAAAGAAATTCCCCTAGAAAACCATATTCTTACAAATGAGAGGGGGGGTAAACCATTTGTCAAATTAAACTGAGAAAGTGGAGATGTCTAAGATAGGGAAAGAGAATGTTAAGAGTGAGAGAGCTGAGACCTCTAGGAAAGAGAAAAAGAGTAAAAATGAAGAAACTTCCAGGAAAGGGAAGGAAAAGGTACAGGGAGTTCACTATATGCAAACTACTGTTGTAAATCCCTGTACTTGTCAATAGATCAAGCCCCATCAACATGATAAAATAAGGGGAAATCAGAGAAACAGAAATAACCAGTGGGCTCCAAAACAAGGAATTGATCAAAGCAAAATCAATAGACCAAAGCCTTGTTTTATTTGTGGCAAGTTGAATCATTTAGCCAAACACTGTTATTTCAATCCTGTTAACCAAAGAATTACTTTTCAAAGACAAACACGAAATTCTGTTGGTTATAGGAAGCAATCAAGACTATCAAGGAACCGCATGGCTGATAATGTGAGAACAACACCAATGAAAACTGGCAATGAAAAATCTCACATTCAGAATAAGTTTGCTAAAACAAAAGAAAATACTCCAAGAAAATCAAGGAGTAACTTAAAGAATAGGAAAGCAAAATACGCTGTCAAAATTTGGGTTCCAAAAAGCACTAAACCTGTTAATACTGCTACCTCAAATAGTACTGCTAACAGAAATAGTCTTGCTGATAGCAATACTACTGCTAACCAAGTTAGTACTGCTAACAATGTTAGTACTGCTAACCAAGTTATACTGTTGACCAAGTTAGTACTGCTAACAATGATAGTACTGCTACCAGTGTTAATACTGTCAAGCCTATAATTATGACAAAGTATTCCAGCCATGAGATTCCTAATTCTGATCATCTCATCAAGACTAAGCCTACTGAGTATGAGTATGTTGATAAGAAAGGGCAACCCAAGACCATTTTCGCTTGGGTTCCCTCAAGATACTAACTGTTTTATCTTATGTGCAGGGCAACCAACAGCTCAAGAGGAAGAGCATTTGGCATGTAGATAGTGGTTGCTCTAGGCACATGACAGGTAACATGGCCTGCCTTCAAAATTTCAAAAGGTTTGATGGAGGACGTGTTGCTTGTGGTGACAATACAGCAGGAGGTAAGATAAGTGGTAAAGGTATGGTTTCAAAAGGTAAGATGACCTTTGAAGATGTGTACTATATTGAGCAATTGAGATACAACCTGTTAAGTGTATCACAGGTTTGTGACAAGAAACATAGTACATTATTTAGTGATACTGAATGTATTATCCTTGCTCCAGGATTCAAAGTAGTTGATGAAAATATGATACTACTTAGAACTCCTAGAAAGGATAATGTTTATTGTTTGGACCTAGAAAGTGTTTCATCTGATTCATCACTAAACTGTCTGTTTTCAAAAGCTTCTATAGATGAATCATCTCTTTGGCACAGAAGGATGTGTCACATGAATTTTAAAACTATGAACAAACTTGTGAAAAACAACCTTGTGAGAGGTTTGCCTCAAAAAGTGTTTTCATGTGATGACCATTGTGTTGCATGTCTTAAAGGTAAGCAGCACAAAACTTCTCATAAGTCCAAAAAAATAAACACAAACTCTTCACCCCTTCAGTTATTGCATATGGATCTTTTTGGTCCTACAAATGTGATGAGTATTGGTAAGAAATCCTATTGCTTAGTCATTGTTGACGACTTCTCTAGATTTACTTGGGTATATTTTCTAAGGACTAAGGATGAGACAAGTGGACTGATCAAATCCTTTGTCCTTAATATTGAAAACCAAACAAATCTAAGAGTTAAAGTCATTAGATCTGATAATGGAACTTAGTTTAAAAACAGTGACTTAAACAGCTTTTGTGAGACTAAAGGTATTGAGAGACAATTCAGTGCTCCTAGGACTCCTCAACAGAATGGTGTTGTTGAGAGGAGAAATAGGACATTGATTGAGGCTGCTAGATCTCTGTTGGCATATTCAAAGCTACCCATTACTTTCTGGGCAGAAGCAGTTAATACTGCTTGTTATGTCCAAAACAGAGTTCTAGTAATCAAATCCCAAGGAAAGACACCTTATGAACTTTTCGAAAAGAAGAAACCTTCTATTGTATTTTTCAAACCTTTTGGGTGTCCTTGCACAATTCTCAACACCAAATCTCATTTAGGCAAGTTTGAAAGCAAAGTTGAGGATGGATTTCTTGTTGGATACTCCTCTCAGAGCAAGGCATACAGAGTATTCAACAGTTCTTCCAAGTTTATAGAGGAAAGTGACAATGTCAAATGCAATGAGAACACACCAAATTAGCTTGGTACAGGTCCTGATTGGCTATTTGACATTGATTCACTAACTAATTCTTTGAGTTTTAGTAATGAGCAAATTGCAGGAACAAGTTCAGAAAAGGTACAAGAATAGAGACAAATGTTTGTGCTGTTCCCTATACCTACAGTTGATCCTGTTGAATTTTGTCAACAAGAAAAGAAAGATGATAAAGGTGATGAAGAGGATAAAGGTGAAAAAGAGGATGCTCATCCTTTAGGTTCAGGACACACAGGTCTTGAAATACCCACATTGTCAGAGGATGATACTGATGAAGAAAATTCTTCAGTTTTTGGTGGAAACACTCCTGAAAAGAATGACTCCAATCTTGATGAAAATATTAATGAGGAGGTTGTCAATCATACAAGAACTCAGAAGAATCATCCTCCTCAGTTGGTGATTGGTGATATCAATTCTCCCATAATCACAAGGCATCAAAGTAAGTTAGAAGGATTGAAAGACTTACAGTCAGGTTTGTTGTCTTGTTTTCTATCCCAGATTGAACCCAAGAAGGCTTATGATGCAATGAAAAACCCAAGCTGGATAGAAGCAATGCAAGAGGAGTTGCTGCAGTTTGTGCTGCAAAATGTGTGGGATCTGGTTGACCTTCCACAAGGATACAGGGCAATTAGAACTAAATGGATTTTCAGGAATAAGAAAGATGAGAGAGGGATAGTGATAAAGAATAAGGCCAGACTTGTGTCACAAGGGTAAACACAAGAAGAGGGGATAGACTATGAAGAAGTGTTTGCACCAGTAGCTAGAATTGAGGCTATTAGGCTGTTTCTAGCCTATGCTTCTTTCATGAAGTTCAGAGTACCTCAGATGGATGTTAAGAGTGCATTCCTATATGGGAAAATTGATGAAGAAGTGTATGTTTGTCAGCCTCCAGGGTTTGAGAATCCTAACTTTCCTGACAAAGTATACAAATTAAAGAAGGCACTCTATGGGCTACATAAAGCACCAAGAGCATGGTATGACACTCTGTCTACCTATCTCTTGGAAAATGATTTTGAAAGAGGAGTCATTGACAAGACTCTTTTCATTCAAAGGAAGAAGAAGGACATCCTGCTTGTACAAATTTATGTGGATGATATCATCTTTGGATCCGCAAAAGATCATATGTGCAAGGAGTTTGAGGAGTTGATGCACAAAAGATTCAAGACGAGCTCTATGGGTGAACTCACATTCTTCCTTGGGCTACAGGTTAAACAGAAGAAATATGGCATTTTCATAAGTCAATCCAAGTATATGCAGGATATACTTACAAAGTTTGGAATTTCATACGCAAAGCCTGCAAGCACACCTATGGAAACACACAAACAGATCACTTCAAATCTTGAGGGGGAGGATGTGGATGTTCATCATTATAGATCCATGATAGGCTCCCTCATGTATCTAACAGCTTCAAGACCAGACATTATGTTTGCTGTATGTGTGTGTGCAAGATTTCAAGTGAGGCCTAAGCAATCTCACTTTCAAGCAGTCAAAAGGATATTCAGATATCTCAAAGGACAACCTAGGTTGGGTCTTTCGTATCCTCATGACTCACCATTTGATCTGCTTACATATTCTGATAGTGATTTGGGTGGTGCAAACTTGGATAGAAAGTCTACATCAGGAGGATGTCAGTTTTTGGGTGCAAGGCTAGTTTCATGGTAGTGTAAAAAGCAAACCACAATGTCCACCTCCACAACAGAAGCAGAGTATATAGCTGCTGCAAGTTGTTGCTCACAAGTGTTATGGATTCAGAATCAGATGTTGGACTATGGTATTACTTTTCTTCACACTCCCATCTTCATTGATAACAACAGTGCTATAAGCATTGTTCATAATCCAGTGAAGCACTCAAAAACCAAGCATATATAAATCAGGTACCATTTTATTAGAGATTGCAATGAAAAGAAGTTAATTCAAGTTTTGAAAGTACACACTAGTAACCAATTTGCTGATCTATTCACCAAAGCTTTTGATGTGGGTAGATTCACTTTCTTGGTCACAAGTGTGGGCATGATAAACACTAAATAAGCCTCTTTTGATTTTCTTCATGTACCTTTTCTGTATCGATTTTTCAATGTTTACTTTCTCATATTTCATTGTGCATGGTGCTGCTAAACATTTATGTTTAAGTGTTTCAGATTGCTTTGCTGATTAGATACTTGGTACTTCTGTTTAAGTTAATACTGCTCTCACTATTACTCCTGCTGACAGTTCAAATATAGTCAAGTATGGTTACTATTGCTAGGTGGTTTATACTGCCAGTGCAAAGTTACTACTGCTTGCCTTATTTCTACTGCCCGGCAGTGTTAATACTGCTAGTATGTGTTAATACTACTGGTATGTGTTACTACTGCTGATATGGGTTAATACTGCGGGTATGTGTTCATGCTGCTAGGGTCCTTAGTACTGCTTTTAACTGAATCCCCTACCCTATAAATACCCTCTCTGACCGCCAAAACCCAAACGGATCTTTGAATTTCCATTGAGTTTTCATCCTCTCTCACTCTCTAGAATTCTTGATTACCGGAGTGTAAACCCTAGTTTTGATTCGAACTCTAGCCTCGATCAGAAATATGGCAGAACTTGATTTCGTTGATGACCACAATGAACTTGAAATGTTACAAAAACCCAAACAAGCTGAGGGTTTTCATGAAATTGTGGATTTCTTAACATCACATATTGCATATGCGCTAACTGTAAATCCTACCATCTATGTGGAACATATGCGACAGTTCTGGGCAAATGCATCCATTCAGACTGTTGATGGCAATAAGTTTATTCAATCCAGGGTCTGTGATAAACCTATCACAATCACAGAAGGATGCATACGCACTCATCTTCATAGATGATGCCTCAGGTATGTCTACTCTCTTAAAGGAAGATCTATTTCAAGAAATTGGTAGAATGGGGTATGAAGGTCCTACTGAGGTTTACAAGTTTTACAAAAGCAAATTTTCACCTCAGTGGAGATTCTTTGTCCATAATCTTCAACACTGTATATCTCGCAAGACAACCGGATGGAGTGAGTTTAGCAGTACAATAGCCTATGCTCTTGTATGCTTAGCTACCTCCAGAAAGTTCAATTTTCACAAATGATTTTAAATGATTTTCTGACAAACTTGGATACCAAACCCAAAACCAAAAGATTTTATATGTATCCAAGGTTTGTACAAGAGGTACTAAACATGGAATTGACGGATTTATCCTCTTTTGAAGAGTTATATGTACCTAAACCTCCCAAAGGGAAGGTACTTTCCAATATGAGAAGGCCTAGTAAGGACTTTTCTGGAAAAGACACACCATTATTCTCTACAATGATGGTTGTGTCCCACCCACATGGTGAGGCATCAGGGTCACAACCCATATCTGACCAACCCACTGATGACCTACCCACACCATTCACTTCAAACGTTCTTCCTCAGATCCTTGTTGATAAGCCAATTCCCCCAATCACTCAAAAATATACAAAGAAAAAGGTATAGAATGTTCCTTCCATTCATGTATCTACAGCCCAAAAGCCTACAAGCCCTCTGATGGAGCATTATCCATCAGAGAATATCCAAAGGGAATCCACAGGGGTGTCTCCCAACCCCGAGAAGGTTCTCTCTCAGGAGAAGGATGAGCATGTGGGCAGCAAGGCTCACACTACTGAGTCTGCACAAGGTGTGGCTTAGGACAGTGTGAACATGGCTAAGACCTTCCCCACGGCAACTTTGGATGAGAAATCATTTAAGGGACCCAGGTGCCAAGAAACCAAGGGGGTAGTAGGTGCTTCTGCTAGGCAGAAGGCCTCTACTAAAAGATCCCATGATCCTTCATGGGTGGTAAACACACCTAAAGGAGGTGAGGACAGATATAACTATGACGAATTGATGGATACCATTGGAAATGTGAACTTGGATGTACTCAATCAGGGTTTGGAGATAAAGGCATTGAAAAAGGTGATCATTTCTCAACAGGGGCAGATAGACAAACTCAAGAAGATGGTGCTTAATTTGGTGCACAAGAAGAAGAGAAAGCAATTTGTCTTGAAGAAAAGGGGAACTACTCATGATGCTTCCAAAAAGGGGGAGAATCAAGAAGCTGAAGTTGAGAAGGAAAGTTCAGTTGGAATGGAATTTCAATTTGAGGGGGAGATTGGTGGTGACGCTAAAAAGAATGTTGAGGAGAATAAGAAGAATCAAGGTGTGAAAGCAGCAGTAACAATTGTGAAAGAAGCAGTAACTCAGCCAGCAGTAGAAACTGAAGAAGCAGCAGTAACTACTGAACCAGAAGTAGAAACTGCTAAAGCAGTAGAAACTGAAGAAGCAGCAGTAACTACTGAACCAGAAGTAGAAACTGCTAAAGCAGTAGAAACAAAGAAAGCAGCAGCAGTAACAGGAATGTCTATGGAAGAAATTGAAATTGCAGAGACTTTGGTTAAGGCAAAGAATGACACTCCTAAAGCTACTAAAAAGGCTAAGGGAGTGGTGATTAAAGAAGGAGGCTCAGAGAAGAGAAAGAAAGAGATTAGTGTGACAGAGGCCAAGAAGAAAGGGAAATAAAAGATGGTTAAGCCTATGAAACCAGTAAAGAAGCAGAAGCAGAAGCAAATGGAATTGCATGCAGAATTGGCCAAGAAAATGCAAGAAGACTTAACTACAGAAGCTCTTTCTTTGAAAGTAGCAAAGGAGCTGAATGCACAGTTTGAGAAGGAGTTTGAAAAGGAGGATGAGATCCAAAAGGCCAAAGACAGAAATCTTGCAATGGATTTGGCAACAAGGCTAAATGAAGAATACCAGAAGAGTTTGAAGACTGCTGCAAAGAGGGTTACAATGAAAGCAACAAGACAAAGACATCCTTCAAACACCTTTCTAGCTACATAGGAAAGAAGAAAGATGATAAACTTCTTGAAAGGATCTGTTGGAATTCCTGAAGGAATGTTTACTAAAATGTCTCTTAGCAGGATAGAAGATTTGTACAAAAAGGAGATGGCAAAGCTGCAAGAAGATTTCAATCAAAGGGTTGAAGTGGAAAGAAAGATGAAAGAAAGACATGATCTAAACATTCAACAACCCTTTCCTGAAAGTGAAGAAGGCATTCCAACTAAAGAAAAGATAGAAGTTAAGAAGGAAGAGACTCTAGCTCAGAAGATTGGAACTGTCAAGAGAAAGAAGTCAATTGCTACAAAACCAAAGGCAAAAAGGCCAAGAACAAAGGAAGGTGAGAAAGAGCAGGGCAGTGAAAGAATGGAAGTTGAATCATCAAAAACTATAGATGCACTTCCTGTGCCTGCTACTCCTGTTAGTTCAATGCTTCCAAAGATTATCTTTTGGGATGTATGCGTGGAAAAAGACAAGCACTTTCTCAGGATCAAAAGAGCAAATAACATATTTGAGATCTATACCAGTTTTCATCAGTTCATGCAAAAGTGCTCAAGAAGTGACTTGGAAGAAATGTATTCTGTTGGGATGGAGCTGTATGAAGACAGGATTCAGCAAGGAGCTCAGGATGATACAAGGTTGATTATGGAATGGTTGTGTCTTATGTTTGAACCTGACAGAATACAACTTGAAAAGCAGAATGTGTTGAGATGGCATTTGTTTAAGCAATGTAGAGTTTATGCTTTGTTTATGTCAAAGGCCAAGATAGAGTATTATCTGGTGGAAAAGCAGTATAAGCATGATGTGATCAGATTGAAAGGTATGTTGCAATTAAAGCTGAGTGGTGGAATGAGGATCAGAAATGGAGAAGGATCTAATCCAGTTACTCAAAGAGCAGTAGAAACAAGCAGAGTATGTTGAAACTCAAGAGCAGAGTCAAGAGCAATCAAGTCAATAACCTTCAGAACAGCAAAGTCAATCTGATGAGCAGTTTGATTTGTATTTAACAGTGACAGATGAAGAATCATTGAAAATTGATCCTATCTCAGTAAAAGCTCCAGAAATCATCCATTGGGATACTGTGGTGGATAAAGGCACAGAATTCTACAGGGTAAAAAGAATGGATGACAAGTATGAGGTGTATTCAACATGGGATAAGATCATCAGAAGTTGTACCATATTTGATTTGGAAGACATGTACAGGGTTGGATTGAAATCGTATGGTGACTTGTTGAAAGGAGGAAGGATGAGCTTAACAAAGATGGCTCTGGAGTATTTGTGTATAATGTTTGACCCTGATAAAGTTGAATATCTTATCAAAGACTTGCATCACAGAGAAGAATTTAACAACATTGATCATTGGGTGCTTGTTGAAAAATCTGGAGTATATGTCATAACTATTGATAACAGCTTTCATGAGTACTATCTGGTTGATAGGGTGTATGATCACAGCAAAGAAAAGTTGCAGGGGATGTTGAAGGCTAAGTTGGTATGCACTACAGGTTCAGAAATGGCAAGAATTTTGATTAGAAGAACAATCAATCAATATGCAGGATTGGATCCTGATCTGTGAATTTGAGCAGTAATTTTGAAAGCATCATGAAGACCTAATTGTGTAGAACTTAACTTCTTGATTTCAAAAGTTAAGTTAGAGGGAGATTGTTGGGTCTGAAATATGCTAAGTCTGGATAGTGCTGCTGAGAATTGAAGATTACTACTGCTGAAGACATTTGTACTGCTACTTGAAGAGATTACTACTGCTAGTAGTATTAGTACTGCTTGAAGGGTTAGTACTGCTTGGAGAGTTAGTACTGCTAGTTGAAAGTTACTACTGCTAGCATGTTAATACTGCTGATAAGAAGATACTGCTAGAAGAATTAATGATGTTGATGTTGATAAGGGTGGTTTGTTACTTGAAGCGAAAGATAAGGAGTTGAAGATAATCATGAAATGGATGCTGAAGATGAACTTACTTTCATAATTATCTTGTAATCTGTTTTGTATATATAGTCTAGAAGTCTTAGATTTTTTAGAATATATACGTCTTTTGTGTTTCAGAGAGAATTAGCCTCAAGATTCTTAGTGATCCTTTCATTAGAGAAGTTTTGAACGTCTGTTGAGCCTGTTCAACAGATTGAGGCTTTGGGTGTAATCATCAAGTTAATTCAATAAGACTTGTGATTTGAATTCATACAATGTTTCATTGATTTCTTGTTAAAGTGTTATTCCGCAACTTCTTTAATAAAGTTTCTGAGTGTTTATTTAAATTATTGTTTTGAATTTCGATCCTGACAGTTTCTAGCTCTAAACAAGGATTGAATGCTTACCTCTTGAAGAAGAATCCTCACTAGATAACACCTTGTTTTTATCACGAATCAAATCTTCCCCAATGGACTTCAATCGGCTCTTCTTCACCTGCCTCTTGCGCTGCACACACACAGAGGATTTACCAAATGAAGGAACAGCCTAGGGTTTTAGTTCTTTATATGTCAAATTTTAAATGAGGTCCCCCAACTTTCTTATTTTCCCCTTTTTACACCACTTTACTTTAAAAAAAACGGAAAGGTAGCGGTTGTTACAACACTCCCCCTCTTTAGAGGAATTCCTTCCTCGGAATTTCTTTGTTGAAAAGGTACGGATATTTGGACATCATATCTGATTCTAACTACCACGTCGCTTCTCACCCCTAGTGGAACTTCCACTGAATTTTCACCAAGTTGATAACCTTTGTCCTTAGGCGATTAACCTTACGATCCACAATAGTCTCCTGTTCTTCAACGAAGTTCAAATTCTCATTCACCCGCACGTCTTGTAAATGCACCACCATATCAACATCGGCTAGACACTTTCTCAGGTTGGAGAGATGAAAAGTGTTGTGAATACCCTTCGGGTAAATCCAACTTGTACGCCACTGCCCCGACTCGCTCGATAATTTCAAACGGTCCAATAAACCATGGGCTTAATTTCCTTTTCCTCCCAAAGCGGATCACACCTTTCCAGGGTGATACCTTCAACATTACTCTATCGCCAATTTGAAATTCTATGTCCTTCCGACGTTTGTCCGCGTAACTCTTTTGACGGTCACGCACCACCTTCAATCTCTCTCGCACCTGAACAATTTTGTGTGCTGTCAGTTGTAGTAACTCCATTCCAGCCAGTTGTTTTTCTCTAACCTTGTTCCAACATAAAGGCGTGCGACATCTTCTACCATAAAGCATCTCATACGGGGAAGCTTTGATGCTCGCATGATTGCTGTTATTGTAGGCGAACTCAATCAATGGTAGATGACTTTCCCACGAACCTTGGAAGTCCAGAGTGCAAGCTCTCAACATATCCTCCAAAGTTTGAATGGTCAGCTCACTCTGACCGTCGGTTTGCGGGTGGTACGTCGTACTCATCTTGATTTTTGATCCCATTTCTCGTTGGAAACTCTTCCAAAATGCTGACGTGAACCTACTATCATGGACGGACACTATCGATAATGGCACACCATGGAGAACGACAATTTCGTCGATATACAATTTCGCTAGCCTCTCCAAATTATAAGTCTCTTTAATAGGTATGAAATGCGCCGATTTGGTAAGTCGATCGACAATGACCCAAATTGCATCGTAACCTTTCGGGGTCCTTCGCAACTTGGTCATGAAGTCCATCGTGATCTGCTCCCATTTCCAGACCGGAATGTCTAGCGGTTGCAGTTTCCCATACGGTCGTTAGTGTTCCGCTTTTACGTGCAAGCAAGTCAAACACCTCTCCACAAAGTAAGCTATGTCGTTCTTCAATCCCGGCCACCAGTAGTCATGCCTCAAGTCCCCATACATCTTGTTAGTTCCTGGATGGATCGAATACTTCGACTTGTGCGCTTCTTCTAGTATAACCTTCCTCAGATCCCCGAGTCTAGGGATCCAAATTCTCCCGTTGAAACATTTTAGTCATCGATTGTCTTCCACCAGCGAGTTTACTAAGCCAACTATCCGCTCCTTCTTGAGATTCTCAGGCGTCAAAGCTTCTTTTTGAAACTTCTTTACTTCCTCCAATAAAACTAGAGTTACCACATCTCTCATTGTTGCCATCATTAGACTTTCACCACTCTCCTTCCGGCTCAAGGCGTCGGCTACCACGTTGGCCTTCCCAAGGTGATATTCGATCTTACAATCGTAATTAGTTAGAAACTCCATCCATCTTCGCTGACGCATATTCAGCTCCTTTTGGTCAAAAAAATGGCATAGGCTTTTGTGATCCGTGAAGATCTAACACTTTGTTCCATAAAGATAGTGTCTCCAAATTTTTAGCGCAAAGACAACGGCGGCCAACTCTAAATCCTGAGTAGGGTATCGCGATTCATGATCCTTCAGCTGGCGTGATGCGTAAGCAATCACCTTCCCCCGCTACATAAGAACACATCCTAAACCTAACCTCGACTCATCGCTATACACTACGAAGTCTTCCATGCCATCGGGCAAGGCTAAGACTGGAGCGCTACTCAACATGTCCTTTATATTCTGAAAAGCCTCTCTCTGAGCTTCCGTCCATGCGAAATTTACACACTTCTTCATCAACGAAGTCAATAGAGTGGCGATACGAGAGAATTCTTTGATAAACTTCCGGTAATACCCGACCAACCCTAGAAAACTTCGGACTTCCGACAGATTCTTCGGCGCTTCCCAATCACGAATTGCTTCCACTTTTGCCGGATCCACCTTGATTTCGTCTTGGGACACGACATGCCTAAGAAACTGCACTTCTCGCAACCAGGATTCACACTTTGAGAATTTTGCGTAAAGCCTCTCTCATCTTAGCAACTTTAATACTGTTCGCAAATGATTCTCGTGCTCCTTCTCGGTTTTCGAGTACACTAAGATGTTGTCGATGAACACGATCACAAACTTGTCTAAGTAGGGTTGAAACACCCTATTCATCATATCCATGAAGGTTGCAGGAGCGTTGGTCAAACCGAACGACATTACAAGAATTTCAAAATGTCCGTATCTCGTACGGAAAGCCGTTTTAGGTATATCTTCTTCCTTCACTTTTAGTTGATGATAACCCGACCTCAAGTTGATCTTGGAGAAGAAACTTGCCCCTTGAAGCTGATCAATTAAGTCGTCTATCCTTGGAATCAGATACTTATTCTTGATCGTCAGCTTGTTGAGCTCCCGGTAATCTATGCACATTCGCATAGATCCATCCTTCTTTTTCACAAAAAGGACTGCGCTCCCCACGGAGAGGTGTTAGGCCTTATAAACCCCTTGTCTAGAAATTCTTGTAATTGGGACATCATCTCTTTCATCTCTGAGGGTGCCAATCTATATGGTGCACACGCGGTCGGAGCGGCACCAGGCACCAAATCGATCCGAAATTCGACTTGACGATCAGGGGGTAGATCTGTCAAGTCCTCCGGAAATACTTCCTCGGGGGGTAGATCTGTCAAGTACTCACTCACTACCCGCACCTCCTCCAACCTACATTTCTCTTTGTTAGTATCTACAACGAATGTTAAGTATCCCCGACATCCTTTCCTCATACTCTTATTAGCTTTGATCATGGAAATTAAACTAGAGTCCCTATCTCGTCTATTCCCATAAATCACTACCATCCCTTTCTCAGGCAACACCATACGAATCATCTTCTTATTATAGACAATACTAGCATCGTTCCTAGCCAACCAATCCATCCCAAGCACCACGTCAAACTCTCTCTTCGCCATGGGGTATAGCACCACTGGCACTAAACTCCCTTCGATGTCTATAACACATCCCTCAAACACCTCCCTAATCGATACCTGATTAGCATCAGCGGTTTCTACCTCGAACATCCGCTCTAAACTTTTAGGCTTTACCCCCAGACACTGAGCAAACGCAAGAGATATAAAAGAGCAAGTCGCCCCTGAATCAAACAATACTCTAGCACAAGTAGACTTCACCAAGAACGTACCTGCAACTACATCAGGAACCTCCTCCGCCTCCATCGCTGTCATATTAAAGGCTCTCCCTTTCGGACGAGTCGGTTCCCACTTCTTCTCCTCCCTTCTTCCTCCCCCACGATCCCCAGTTTGAGCTGGTCCACCCCGCTTGACTTGCGGGCAATCAGGCCGAAGGTGATCTGGTAACCCACACTGATAGCAAGTCCTCTTGCTCGGCCAATCTCTAGACATGTGCCCCGATATTCCACACTGGAAACATGACCTTTCCCCTGATCTACATTCTCCCCGATGTACCCGGTGACATTTTCCGCAAGGCTTATCTCCGAACCCACGACCCCCTCTCGGTTCTGCCCTGGAACTCTTTCCTCTTCTCGGATCTGATGTCGGTCCATCCCATTTCCTCTTGTCCACAACTCTCTCCGTTACTTGCTAGTTCTTTTCCTTTTCTGTCATCTCGGCCACGTTAACGGCCGCCTGAAAAGTAGCTGGCTCTCAGGCTGAAACCAACTCTCGCAGACTGCTCTTCAACCCAAAGATGTAGCGTTCCACTCGGCTTTCCTCATCTGGTAGATATGCTCCAGCAAATCGGGACTTCTCATTAAACTTAGAGGTATACTCTCTTACAGACAGTTCCTTTTTTTTCCAGACGCATAAATTATTCTTGCAACCTTTTCACTGCCGCTAGAGGGCATAATTGCGCCATGAACTTCCCCACGAAGGTTCCCCATGACATACCCTCTGCTGCCGACGCTTCTTGTCCGCCAGTATCTGCATCCCACCATAAGGTGGCTTCAGACCTCAGTATGGACAGGGCATAAGTCACCTTGTCTTCCTCAACACATGTACTGGTAGCAAACACCAATTCCATCTCCTTGATCCACCTCATTACCAGAACTGGGTCACATTCTCCTTTTTGTAAGTAGGGGATTTTCATGCGGCAAACCCCTTGTAACTACACCCCTTTGCAGATGCTTTGTTTGCCACTTCCGTCACAGGTGGACTCGACAGCTCTGTAACCTCCTTGATCTCACTCTTGTCTCTGCTTCCCAAGGTTGTCTTCTCCTGGTGAGCCAATAACGCTTTCAGGGTCTCTTAAAGCTTCCCCATTTCAGTGGCAAAAGTTTCGTGAGTCACAAAGGCCTGATTTTGGCCCCGACCACGAGCCCTTGCAGTTCCTCGCCCTCTCACAGTTGCCGAGCCTTCTTGATGCGAGGTTTCCCTGTCCACCGGAATCTCAACACTTCTCGCCCTACGAGTGACCTGGGTCTTGGCTTTTCCCCGATTCCCAGCATTGGTCCCCTCGACTTGAGTCATAGCCTTTCGGGTGGTCCTCCTCGGTCCATGCCCATGACCACGGCCCTTTCCTCGGGCTATCGACTGCCCAGTGGGACCCCTCGGCATCTCAACACGAACCTCATTCACGGTAGATTCTCCCCCACCGGCACTTCCCTACTCCGTAAAGCTCGCAAGACATTACGACAACTGAAACAACACATGGATAAACTTTAATTTAATAGACCCATATGCAACAAGATTTGTATGCACGTACATATACCTGTGGATTTGCAATTACATTGGCCAAATGTAATCCCAAATTCACCTTACATGTTAGTCCCTATCTCCCATTACATACACCCCTATAGCGGTAATCCTACGACGTCCTATTTCTCGGTTGTGTCCCGTCTACAGTTTAAGTTTAGGTCTAGATGGTCACTTAAATCTCTTAAACTATGGTTCTGATACCAATTGTAACAACCCAAACATAACGGAAATGAAATAGCATAATTCAATCCCTCAAAACGGGTCCCGATACAAACATGCGAAATAAAAGATCATTACAAACGAGGTAGTCAAAATCTATCACAACCGAGAATCTAAACTAAGAATATCTACACCGCATCTAAGGCCAAAACTCTTCCATCCCGCTAGCTCTTAACACTTCTCGTTCCCTTTAGAGGAACCGCCAGCAGACCCCTTACCTGAAAAGGGGTTTTTAAGAAAAAGAAAGCGAGGGTTAGACCGGAAGGTCTAGTGAATTCCTACCCTCGGGCAGTTTAGAACAATTAAGAAATTAAATTGGCAATCATTTAATTTAATAAATACCAATCATGGCATAATAATGAGACCATAAATTCCACGTCCGGAATGGGTTCCCGTTAGTTTGCATAGTAAACACACTCGGGGCCCCCAGTAGATCCCCATTCGGCCCCCTAATAGATGGCGTCGTCGTGTGCACTCGGGGCCCCCAGTAGATCCCCATACGACCCCTCGTAGATGTCGTCGCTCGTATACATAGGAAACATATTCCAAGCATACGGACCAACCATCCCCGATGGTAAAATAAATAGCCATGGCAAGCAAACCAAACAGTTACAACGCAAGTTCATCATAATTACGATACATAAAAGTGTAAACATAGGATCAACAACAAATTTAATAATCAAAGGCTTCAACGTAACGCATGTATATAAAAGACCAATAAGGAGTTTAATCTCGAACAATACTTTCAGTTTAGAAACTTTAAAATAAGGGAACTCACCGCTTGGTTGGAACTCTAAACACACAAACACTAGTCCCGGATAGGTCGAACTCCTACATTTCAGTTTAATAAAGCAATTACATTACCCACGCAAGGTCTACTCAAAGTCCGGATGAAATAAATATGTAACCCACCGGAAACTTACTACCCAGCCCTCGACAGCCCCCGGGTTGTAGACCCGGGCGACCCCGGGCCTTGGCCTCCCGGGCGCTCCCAATCTTTGGCCTCCCGAGCGACCCCGGTCGATGGTACCACGGGCAACCCCGGCCGATGGCATCCGGGCGACCCCAGTCGAGGGCATCCGAACGATTCTCGGGTGTGGGGTTCACTCCTGATTCATGAACCAACGACAAAACCCATCAATATTCTCCATTAATCGACTAATACTCAAGGATTTAACACACAACAATCAGACTCTAAAATCCCAACCAATTTATTCCCAATTCATCCAAACCCAAGTCGGTTTCAGTTTAAAAATATTCTTAAACCTCAGGAATTGTTAATCAACCCAAAAATTTTCTTAATGATAAGGGTTTCTAGCTCTAAACAAGGATTGAATGCTTACCTCTTGAAGAAGAATCCTCACTAGATGACACCTTGATTTATCACGAATCAAATCTTCCCCAATGGACTTCAATCGACTCTTATTCACCTGCCTCTTGCGCCGCACACACATAGAGGATTTACCAAATGAAGGAACAACCTAGGGTTTTAGGTCTTTATATATCAAATTTCAAATGAGGTCCCCCAACTTTCTTATTTTACCCTTTTTACACCACTTTACTTTCAAAAAAAACGGAAAGGTAGCGGTCGTTATAAGTTTCATAACTTTTACAACTACAACAGAATATATAGGCGACAAACAAATAATAATGTGTACATATATGAACGGTGTGATTCACTTATAAACTATATAAGTCATTCACATACGAACTATTTAATGGATTCATGGATGAATCTTAGATTCACATATAACATTATAGTTTTAGGATCAAAATCACCATTTTGCTCAATATTGCTTTCTTGATTCGGATTCATATTAAAAGAATACAAGATTTGATTGAAAAAGAATTAAGAAATTTAATAAATTTGATAACCTAGAATTGCGATATATTATCAAGAAAGAATCGATAAAATAAATTCGATGATAGAATTGCCATAAAACTGGATTTTATTTGTTACAATCGTTAATGGGAGATCCACTGGTGGCCATGAATTCTTTTGGCTCAAGAAGATGTGATCAGATTCCTTTTGAGATTGATTGGTTTATTCTCTCCCAACTGCCGAATATTCCATCGAGTCCCTTGGTATCATCACCACTGACATCCTCACAATCAATTACCACTCTCCGGCTTCCAAAGTAGTTGAAGCCATTTCAAATTCTCTCGCCGACCAAACTTCCGTTGTTGTCTTCGACGATAATGGTGTATTGATTGGAGAAAATCTCTCCTTTCACCTTGATCATCTACTGTGACGAGATGGTTGTAACTGCTATCAGGACGTTTTTTGCTAATGACCATATTACCCTTCATTTAACAAAATTTGATCATTTAATCTTATGGCTAGGATGGCTTCTCCCTTTCTCATCTATTTGAGGCTTCTCATTTATTTGAGGCTTCTCATTTGAATTTATCCCTACATATATATTGGTACAATAACTAAGAAAATATACTTCAAAAAATAGAAGAGCAACGTAGGAAGAACATGAAAGGGAGGAGTCGAGCATGCCGAAAGACAAAAAGAGGACGAGAGCTTTGGAGCAGTTGTTGCTTCAACACTTTCCAACTTACAGTCCCCTACTAGTCCTTCACCCTCCCCCTATGCTTCCAATTCTTTGGATTAGATTAGTATTATTAGTAGGGATAATTTTTTGATATTGTATAATTTGTATTATATTTAAATATTTTGATTTTTGATGCTAATATTAAATTCAAGAGTAAACTACGATTTTGGTCCCTATGGTTTGATGTTTATAACTATTTTCGTCCTTGGTCTTTGAAAAATGCTTTTTTCATCCTTAAGGTTTGTAGTTTATTTCTTTTTTCGTCCCTCATATTAACTCAGTCAAATTATTCAGTTAAAACAGGGATATTTTAGTCTTTTTACTATTTTATCTTATTTTTAATTAAAAAAATTAATAACAATATTATATATATGTATGTATATATATATATATATATATGTATATTATACGTGTCTATAGACACACTCCATTACCTGACGACTTCTACCATCTCCGTCGAGTTCTTCCTCCGACAATCACCATCTTCGACCATCTCCGGTTAACACCAAGTTGTCAGTTTACCTTCCATGTTGCACCATAGATCGCAATACCACCACAAAGAAAACCTCAAACTCACAACTCTTTAAATCAACTTCATTCTGTTTATGCTTTCAAGTTTGCAAGAGGTTCATAGATCACAACACCACCACAAAAAAACCTTTGTGCTCTGTGATCCTCTCCCTCTCCACCACAACCACCAAACACTTTCTATGACACCATCCACCACAAATTCACAAACACATGAAGAATCTCGTGATGCCAAAGTTAACAATCAACATCACAAAACATAAAAAACAAAATCTGGAACATAAAAACCCACAAAATCAAAACCTTAAAAAACCCAAACCCATTAATCAAAATCCACCTTTTGGAGGAGCAGGCTAACAATGGCACTGACCTACAACTATTTCCGACGTTTTTGTGCTTTTTTTAAGAAAGGGATATGCAAAATCAAATGAGGGCAAGGGGTTGGAGGTTGAAGGTGGTGCAATACTGGAACAATAATCGAAGGCAAGGAAAAGGGAGGGGTCTGTGATGGTGGCTCTGGGATGAGGATCATTGTTGGGTTCTGATTCTGAAGGAAAGAAGTGAAGGAAGAAGAGGGGGACGGGTATCAGATAAGAAGTGGGAGGGGCGACGTTCACCGGGAAAGGGAAGAAAGGTTGGACGAGGCTCATCGGAGGCGTCGATGGTTCACCGGCGATGGATGGTGGGAGAACGAGAGGTGGAAGACGGTGTTGTGGGGAATTTCCAGATAGAGCTTTGTTCTTATTTTTTTAATGGGATGGATGACATGGATTTTTGTTATTGTTTCTAAATTTAATAGAAAATCAGATAAAATGGTAAAAAGACAAAGTACCCTTTGTTTAATTGACTTTTTTTAACAGAGTTAGCTTTAGGGACGAAAAGAGAAATGAAATGGAAACCATGAGGATGAAAAAACAGTTTTTGAAGATCAGGAACGAAAATAGTTATAGATAAAAAACCACAGGGACGAAAACCGTAGTTTACTCTAAATTCAATTAGGGTACTTGGTGTAGATTTTTGACCTGTTTATAATTACCTGATCATTAGAAGATATATACAACTTTAAATAATAAAAAAAATTAAAAATTTTGATTATTACATACCACTGCTAGACAAACATGCAAAATCGACGGATATTTTTGGCGGACATTAACAAAGTCAAACGGCGTTGACTTCCGCTGGAAATCCTTCGGAAATTTTCTTTTATTTTTAAAAAAAAAATTGTTTTTCTGCAGATTTTCGGTGGATTCTAATTTTTATTTATTTATTTAAATATTAGAAAAAATGACTTATAATATAGTAGCGTCAAAAATATCCATGGGTTTTACTTGTTTGTCTAATAGTATATATCTGCCAATAATAATCTATAATATAGTAGAACTTTTTACTCTACATGTACATAATGGTTATTAAATGCGTTACAAATTTTCCGCCCTTCTAAAAAAATGCATTACAAATTAAATAAATATTATATATAATACAACTTTCAGATATTAGATATGACTATATCTATTATTCATAACATAATCCTTTGGTAGCATTTATGTCAAATTATGTATTTTTTTTTTGAACGACAAGTTAACACACGCACACGTTTCCGGGGTATCCGAGCTCCCACTTAAGGGTGTCACCCGACTAATCCCCGTCGATCACGACCCAACCCAATTAAGGGTATCACTATGTGGCAGGCCCATGATCATGGATGTCACAGGATGCCCACCACGGGGTTCGAACCTGGGTAGTCAGGGATACCATCCACTGACCCCCCCAGGATGTTACCTTACCACTGGGCTACAACATGAAGGACGTCAAATTATGTATTTGTCTATCATCATATCTTGGAAATTGAAAATCCGTAGGTTGCATAAATATATGCAAACCAATATAAATATAATCGTTGTAACCAATGTTTTAAAAACCGGTTTTTTGATTGACCCGGTGTGGTGACCGGGTCACGGTTCAACTGGGTGGTTGACCCGGTTTCAAGAAAATTTATGTATTTTTCATTTTCTTGCATATACATATGTATTTATATATAAAACCAAGAATTTGATGTCCACAAGTTAAAACATTAAAAATACACATAACAAAAAGTTTTACATCAATCTAAAAACATTTAAAAAATACATAACAACAAGTTTTACATCAATTCAAAAACACAAAAAAAACACAAATATAAGAAATTGATTTTTTTTAACCGGGTCAACCCGGGTTTTTACCGGTTCAACCGGTTCTATCAAAAAACCGACGGTTCAATCCGGGTCGTAATCTCCCAAAAAACCGGTCGTAGTTGACCCGGTCTCTTCACCGGTTCAACCGGTTGAACCGGCTGGGTCAACCCGGGTTTTAAAACATTGATTGTAACCTTCCACCACATAAGTCTTTCCAAAAGAGCGTGAAAAACGTATGACCATTTAACAATAGTTGAAAAATAATTTAAAAAATGTTCCGGTTTATATATTCCTCTATCATAATTAATCTATTCACAAATATTCTTCTCAATCTCAATCACAATCATTGTCATCTTAGCTATAGGGGGAGCCATCTTGGAGCAAGAAGTGGCATTGGCTCCCCCCTTAAACTTCAAAAATACAATTTAATATAGTTTCAAGCCTCAATTACCCATTTTAAACTTTATTTATTCATATCAAATTTTCTTTTTTCTTCTTTATAAATGTCAAGTTTTCCAAAGGTTCTAAAATAAACAAGTTACTTAATCGGAGATTCAAGTGAAAACCTCAAAAAACGGAAAACCGAATAACACTCCGATAGTCTTTCATCTGGACGGTATGCACAGGGTCGTGCCTGGGGGAGGGCGGGCCGGGCGTACGCCCAGGGCCCATGAGAAATAGGGGCCCAATTTTTTAGTATATATTATATAATAGTAGTAAAAAATAGTAAATAAAAGAGACAAGTTCTTTTATCATCTAATAGGACCCAAATAATTTCTTACTATATTAGGGTCCAAACATATATTAATTAATTACATTGGAAAAGAAAATATTTTAAAAGTGAATTGGTTGCACAATTGATAGTATTGTTTATTATTTATTTAAGTCTTTTATTTGATACCACCGTCTAAAAATATTTGCCTAAAATATTTAATATATTCTCCATCATTCATCTCCCACTTGTTGTATTAGAAATCCAAAGTCTAATGAAATCCAAATAATTTGTATTATATTAAGGTCCCAAACATATATTAATTAATTACATTAAAAACAAAAATATGTAAAAAGTTAATTGGTTGTTCATTTTATAATATTGCCTATTGTTTCTCTAAGTTTTTTTCTATCTAGTATCAGAGTCTAAAACTACTGACGTAAAAAATATTTTGATATGTTATCCATCGACCATCATTCATCTCCTACCGATTCTTTTAAGTATCTCATCCGCATGAATTTTATATTTGTATTAGAATATAACCGATTTTTGTTATTAACTAAGATAGCATAACCCTACCTTTTGAAATAAATTACCAACCATATGAGATATGAGACGGTTTTAACTTACTTTTTTTTAACAACGAGAAAAGGATCGCATTATTAAACAAAGAATGGGCCTAGCGAGGGACTAGGACACCAGGAGAAACAAAAATTACAAGATACCCACCCACACATCTCTCGGATTACTATACCAAGAATCACAGCTTAAAACCTGCCCCGATTTAGATCTAGAACAAAACCATTGGAAGGAACAAAGTTGGACGTTTTTAACTATAAAACAGTGATGAACAACATATAACCTAAGATGAGATGGAAACCCAACTGATTGATATTGATATACATAAATTATTACTCCGAATAGTAACGATTTTGACCCAAAATTATGTCATTTTATATATTAAATGTACATCATAAGGATGTTTTTGACGGTGAAACAAATTAACGATGCTATGTAAAATTAATATGGCAGAAAATATTAATTCAGAAGTAATTATTGATTGATTTTGCACCTAAGCATACTCGAAAAAATGATTTTATATGAATTATTAATATTTCTTGAATTGAATTTTATTTATTACGATAAAAACAATATATCTAAGATTTTCTTTTTCATAATTATCGAGGGTCCTTTTTCTACATCTCGCCCAGGGCCTATAAAATGTCAGGAACGGGCCTGGGTATGCATTTATGCATATAAGTAAATTATGTTGCTTTTTTTGGTTTTTATGCACAAGTGCATTATGCACTTGTGCATATTATAAATTACTTGTATGCAAAAACGCATACCGTCCAGATGAAGAGCTACTAGGGTGTTCTTCAAATTTTCGTTTTTTTTTTAGTTTTTCTCCTGAAACTGACCCTACACAAATATATATATGATTTCATGTATTTTCAAAAGGCTTTTTTTATTTATATGGTTACCGACACACAACTTGTATTTGTTTGTATAAATATAGACATTGTATGTTGTTCAAGTCATTCATGCTTTTCAACTCTTAAATTTTTTCAACTATTTTGAAGACAAGTATTTAATTAAAAATTTTATATACTTAAAAGGAATTTCACAACGTGAATTTTCTTACATTTTTTATATAAGTACCCTTTAAAAAAAATCTGGCTCCACCCTCGGCCTAGGTGTGTTTACAGAAGGCTTCAAACCATAACAATATTAAGCACAGAAATATGAATAAGTACACACCTATATATTCTTTTTAATTAATTCCTCCAATAATTAATTTTATATGAAATTGGAGAGAGAGAGAGATAGAGAGAGAGAGAGAGAGAGAGAGAGAGAGGGTGTAGTTGGCTGCATGAGTTACCGAAGGAGAAAGAAGCAGTGCATTGCATGAAATCATTGGTTCGAGTGTATGCATTAACTTATGTGTGTATATATAGGTGTATTAATAATATAACATATATTCAAAATTCAATATTTATTAGTGAATTTAAGAATATATATAATACATATATAAAGGGTGATGCATATACAGTGATATGTTCCCAACCGACCTCCTGCTCTTTGATTACACAGACTGTCAGGGAACCATATATGAACTAAGAAGCCTCCTTCACATGACATGTTACATTTTAGGGTTCTTACAAGATATTAATTGTTTTCTATAATTATATATATATATATGTGTGTTGAGTTCATATGAGAACAAGATTAAAATAGGTAAATACTTGTATCATATGTATTTTACACTATTTTATATCAAAGAACTGGACAACCTTACACTATTTAATCGAATGTGATGTCAGTGTTCTTGTGTGTTCTTACTTTTATATATATATAGGTCGGATTCAACCGAGAATAGTGACAAAATAAGAAAACACTAGAACGACAAAATCAAATGTGATTTTACATTAAAATCACATGTGATTTGCACGACCTTGGCTGTGACCTAGGTGCGGGTCATGTCATCAACACAGCCTTTGCATTGACCGTGTTCGGCCATCCCATGTGATTTCGGTGGAAAATCACATGTGATTTGGCCATTCTCGTGTTTTCTTATCTTAATCATGTTCTCGTTTGAAACTCCATCTCTCTCTCACTCACTCTCTCTCTCTCTCTCTCTATATATATATATATATATATATACATGCACATATATAGGAAGAATCAAACGAAAAGTTGATCAATTTGTGAGAATGAGAGAATTTTCAAGATCATATATATTATACGTGATACGAAGAGACATAGTCAACTTGGTGAATGCGTCCAAAGGTCGAGGGGGAAGGTCACCATTATGTGTCGGTCAATGCCACATATGTTTAATCTTATATGAAATTGTGCATATATATACATCACATATGATCTTGGAACTTCTTGTCTTCTCGTTTGAACCTGATCTTGTACATATATAAATACATATATGTATATATATATATATATATAGAGAGAGAGAGAGAGGTTTCAAACCCGTTTTCAATTGTGAACTTGGGGATAAAGGAGAGCACAACACGTGTTCCCGGTATTCACATTCATCATGAATAATGAAGGTTAACACTCGTGAACTATTCATGATGATTGATACACCATTCATGATAAATCATACACATTCATGATGAACGATGCATAATTCATCATGAATAACCCATGAATGTATGTGACGCATGACGCACTCTCATTTGTCCCGAGGTTCACAATCAAAAACGGGTTTGCATCGAACCTGCCCCTATATATATATATATATATATATATATATATATATATATATATATATATATATATATATATATATATATATATATATATATATATATATATATATATATACACACACACATGATATTGGGGAACCCTTCTTTTAAGAACTTTCTAATTCGTGAGATGCGTGATATCCAATTTAGGCCACAAAAGATTAGTTAAAAAATAAAATCTAATTAATTTTAAAAAACTTTCTTTCTCCTCTTTCATCTCTCTCCTCTCTCTTCTATTTCCTATGTCATCTATCCGTAACATACACGCACACAAGTTAAACACGTTGAACATTTTTTTAGAAATACTACTATAATTAATTTATGAATATATTGTAAACACATTCCAAATCTACAAAATCTGGTATAATTTATGGACATATTGTGAATATCAACTAAAACAACAAAATTAAATCCAAAATTACCATTTGTGAACAACGGCGTATGAAATTTCAAGTTGTTTTAATTATTTTCATAATGTGTTCACAATCTCTACATATTTAATTATACATGTGTGTGCGTGTTTGTTACAGGAGAGAAGAGAGTAGAAGATAGGATACATATATATATATATATATATATTTGTTGAATTTGAATTTTTCCTAAAAGTAAATTAATTATAGTATTAATTATCTCATTACTTATTTTAAATTAGTAGTTTAGAATAAATCTAAGATCATCCACATCCCATCAATTCATTTATACTTTCAATTGTGTCACATCAGCTTTTACAATTACCTTCTACACACATGCAATCCACCTACACTTCCAAAAGTGGTCCCACTACAACATTTATTAACTATTTTATAAATTATTATATACATTTATATTTTTTTTAGTTAATAACATGATATATAATTCTTTATTTTAATTTAATGATAATTAAAATATAAAAAAATATATTATTTTATATAAAAAATGTAGTTTATCTAAAAAAATTAAGAAAAAAGAAAAAAAAAGTGAGAAGGAAGATGATGACATGGCTTGCAAAGAGACTTGCATATTTTGCAAGTGAAATCATAGGTGGCATCAAGTTTTGACTTGCAATTGCTTTTGCAATTGCATTTGAAAGCCCCTTGTGGATGGTCTAACGAGTATCAAAATTTGTGAATATATATATATATAATTGGTATTTTCAGAAAAGAAAATAAAATAATTATTGTAGATTAAGAAGTAATGATGGCTAAGCATATTCTCAATTGGCTTCATATGAGAAAACTTGTTCATATTCTTGAAGAACTAACATGGGAGGCCATTAATTATGGTTTCAAGAATTAATGTGTTTCCCTAAGAAAGTCAATGGTGGTTAGAAACTTGAAGGGGGGAGAATTTGATTCCTTATAAGATCTATCAATCATTTAATGAATATTTTATTAATGTTATTTCTTTTATAAACCAATGCTAGTTAAGTCTTTTTAATTTAGTAGTGTATGAGGTTTCAGATTTATTTTAAAAAAATATATTTTGTTTCTAGTTGTAAAAATATCTTTCATATTCAGGCCCGTTCCTGACATTTTATAGGCCCTGGACGAGATGTAGGAAAAGGACCCTCGATAATTATGAAAAAGAAAATCTTAGATATATTGTTTTTATCGTAATAAATAAAATTCAATTCAAGAAATATTAATAATTCATATAAAATCATTTTTTCGAGTATGCTTAGGTGCAAAATCAATCAATAATTACTTCTGAATTAATATTTTCTGCCATATCAATTTTACATAGCATCGTTAATTTGTTTCACCGTCAAAAACATCTTTATGATGTACATTTAATATATAAAATGACATAATTTTGGGTCAAAATCGTTACTATTCGGAGTAATAATTTATGTATATCAATATCAATCAGTTGGGTTTCCATCTCATCTTAGGTTATATGTTGTTCATCACTGTTTTATAGTTAAAAACGTCCAACTTTGTTCCTTCCAATGGTTTTGTTCTAGATCTAAATCGGGGCAGGTTTTAAGCTGTGATTCTTGGTATAGTAATCCGAGAGATGTGTGGGTGGGTATCTTGTAATTTTTGTTTCTCCTGGTGTCCTAGTCCCTCGCTAGGCCCATTCTTTGTTTAATAATGCGATCCTTTTCTCGTTGTTAAAAAAAAGTAAGTTAAAACCGTCTCATATCTCATATGGTTGGTAATTTATTTCAAAAGGTAGGGTTATGCTATCTTAGTTAATAACAAAAATCGGTTATATTCTAATACAAATATAAAATTCATGCGGATGAGATACTTAAAAGAGTCGGTAGGAGATGAATGATGGTCGATGGATAACATATCAAAATATTTTTTACGTCAGTAGTTTTAGACTCTGATACTAGATAGAAAAAAAGTTAGAGAAACAATAGGCAATATTATAAAATGAACAACCAATTAACTTTTTACATATTTTTGTTTTTAGTGTAATTAATTAATATATGTTTGGGACCTTAATATAATACAAATTATTTGGATTTCATTAGACTTTGGATTTCTAATACAACAAGTGGGAGATGAATGATGGAGAATATATTAAATATTTTAGGCAAATATTTTTAGACGGTGGTATCAAATAAAAGACTTAAATAAATAATAAACAATACTATCAATTGTGCAACCAATTCACTTTTAAAATATTTTCTTTTCCAATGTAATTAATTAATATATGTTTGGACCCTAATATAGTAAGAAATTATTTAGGTCCTATTAGATAATAAAAGAATTTGTCTCTTTTATTTACTATTTTTTACTACTATTATATAATATATACTAAAAAATTGGGCCCCTATTTCTCATGGACCCTGGGCGTACGCCCGACCCGCCCTCACCCAGGCACGACCCTGTTCATATTATTCCGTTTATCTTATGAAAATTCTAGCAATTTTCTTTTAAAAGTATCCCGTTGAAAACCATGGTTGATTTCTTGGAAAGCTTTCGCACCAAAGCATCTACTATTATCATTGTAATGATAAACTAAATTAATGGTATTATAATGGGCTAGTATAATTGATTTTATATTGATATTATGAAATATTTTATGTGTTTTATTAACAACTCTAAAATAGGAGCTAATTTAAATCATTAAAATAAGACATGCTAAAACTTAAAATGAAATATAATCATCCAACTTGGGGAAATAGTAATGGAGTTTACAATAACAATAAGGATCATTAGCTAATAACCTACTAATCTAAATCATATCTAGATCTAGATTATGAACGGATGTCACTAAGATCACCAAAAGACTTTATCAATAGTATCTCCAAGTGTCATCTTAAAAGAATGATGATTCCCAAAAGTTGCCTCAACCGACAATGGTCTCTCCACTCAAACATTCGTAGCCCCGCTACATTGAGAACCTGATATATATATATACTACTTTATAAACCAGATTTGAGAAAAGTCTTAAAGATAACCTTTAAAGCCTAGAGTACAACATCTTCAAGCACAAAGTCTTAAAACTTTTATGCAGTTCTCCAAGCACGCCTGCTTCCTTCTCCAAGACGACTCTTCAACCTCCCAAGAATCTCTCATTCCAAAGTGACGATTCAAACTCCGGTATGATATATTTCTCTCTATCCATCTCTCCAGGTATTCTTCCATCTGATTTGATTTCTCTTTTGATTTCTCTACCAGGTTCATCTCTTCTCCATCTTCTCTGGATTCAGTCGCTCAATCGCTCCATCTATATAGAGTTGCTATTTCCATCGTTGTGTTCATAAACCCTAACTTGTTTTATTTTCCTCTTCGTTACCACATGGTATTCTTAATATTGGTTTTGTTTGTTTCACATTTGATCTTCATTTTCTTGCTAGGGTTTCACCTTCTTGTAATCAGTTTGCAGGTTAGTAAGATTTTTCGAGAATAGTCTCTGTAATTGTAATTGTAATTGTAATTTTTTCGAACAATCGATTCATTGATTCTCTGTTTGTGATTTTCAGGTTTAGGATTTGAAGCGATTCAATAATCCATGGAATGGATGAGATGTAAAAAATACCAATATTAACTTTATCGAATCATTTGCAAGCAATCTCTTTGATTATCTCATTTATCAAGTGACGTAAGCTTAAAACATTGTTTTTGTAGGTTTTATCGACGTGGATTCGACCCAGTAGTTCGGGGAGATGGGTGTCCTAGAATGCCATAATTTCTTGAAGTCAGAAGAAAGCTTCTCTTGACAAACAATTAGGTGAACATATATCATTCTCTCGATTCTTGACAAACAATTTGAATGTAATAAGTTTTTCATGTATTCTTATTTGTAGTTTCATCTTTTTTTTTTTTTGTTAATAGGCTTCTTCTTTCTCTTTTATATTTTTTTGGGGCTCTTGTAATTCTTTAGCTTTCAAGGATGAGTATTAATCTTCAACCTTTTTTTATTTGCATCGGAACTGTACTTGATCCATTTGTTTACAAATTTTTTCTTTGATGATATGTTGGTGGCTGATGTGATGCTTGATAGCATGTTGGTGGATAGAACTGTAATTTTCACTGTGTTTGATCGGATTTTTGGACTGTGGTACTACTTGTGAAAGTGTCTACCCTCTTTTTTATCATAGGTTTTTGTAACACCCCGAAATTCTCAAGTCACTCTATAGCCATATTTGAACACTCTCTTTATATGTATACTTATGTTTCGTTGAGTCGCGCTCCGTTTAAGCCCGTGTTATGTATTAAGACCGTCATGTCGTATGATTAGGTGTGTCTAGTGTGATACTTCAGGAGTGTGCGTGGTTTTATCAATTATAAAAGAATATGTGTGTATTTATGTATGAAGTACATGTGTGTGAAGTTGCCAAGCTTAAGTGTTTAAGGCTTAGGATTGGACGCAAGCAGAGACTTGCGAGGGCTACCCGCAGTTTGGAAACCGCGGCCAGAGTCGCGGGACTAACTGGGATTTTCGAGCCAAGGACACGCGCGGCTTACACCGCGCCTTTGTAGCCGCGACCAAAACCGCGGGAAGGCCTCTGTAGGCTAAATACGGGATTTTCCCCTTCCTCCCATTTTGTTTGGCATTTGGAGCTTAGGGCTACGATTTTTGAAGGATTCAAAGGTACGGTTCCATCTATCCTCATTCATTGCTATTTAGAGAGGTCCTCACTTTGTATTTATGATGTTAACTTAGGGTTGTTGGTCATCAATTTTTGGCCTCTAGGGGTTGAGCATTCAAGTCTTCATTCTCCTCTTGCAAGCCTCATCAACTAGGGTTGTGTAAAACTTCACAAGGCGAGTTTCTACCCCTAAAATACCCTATTATGTATTTGTTACTTATATTAAACCTACAATATACATATGTGTTATTCATTTGGGATTTGTGACCTAACTTGTAGAGTTTTCAACTTTATGAACCTAAAAGGGTGAGCATGTCTAGTAAACCTCAATAATCCTTTTTATGATAACTAAATGAATAGGGATCTTTGATTTCATTCTTGTATGATGAGTTCATGAGGAAACCCTTGTTGTTATGGCTTTGATCTAACTGTTGATAACTTTATGAAGATATAGTATGAGTAAAATGAACCTTTGTGACTACATGTATGAGATCATGAGGAATGTGGTACTTTCAGAAGTAAAGATGAACTGATACTTACATATAGAAAAAGAGGTGTATAATTGATTATAAATGCTCACCAAATGTTGATCACCTGATAAGAATGTGAACACTACTCCTTGTGCACGAGGAGGTAGTTGTATATTATTTGGACTTTGTGTTGGTCGTTGTGGTTTACTAGCGAGTAGGCAATAAGGGGTCGTGGACCCTTGAGGTGTAACTCGTCTAGATATGGATAGGCAATAATGTCCCGTAAGACCTTGAGGTGTAACTCGACGGAGTAGGCAATAAAGGCAGTGATTATGGTTTGAAGTTGTGATGTCGTTATGGCATGGGAACTAAGACCGGGACATGAGGTGTAATCCATTAACATCATGGGTGACTCCACTCCCGTGTAAACGTCACCCCGATGGAAACGGGTCTCCCCCGTATTTCAAGGGATATCTCTTGTATGTTGTGTTTAGGTACGAGGTTTTGGTTGCGGTGGAAACAATAATTGTGAGACGATGGAGTTCGGTAACCTAAGTCTTGTTTTACTTAAATTATGATATTATTGTTTACGAATTATATTACGTATGAAATCTCACTAGGCTTCATCCTAACACTTGTTGTGGTTGTTGTTTCCTCACAGATCCTTCTCGTGGAGGAAATTAGGATGTCTGGCTTGTCAACCGGGCACGTAGGAGTTTTTAAAGTGTCGGTATTTTGGGGAAATTTGTGAAGAGAGTATATACTTAAATCACAACACCCATTTTAATCTAGAATTGAATTGATCCTAGATTAAGGAGGTTGTTCCAATATTGATGTCCCATCATTTGTTGCAACTTTGTAGTGCAAACTAACCCGAGTATTTACGGGTTTTAGTTGTCTTAAATATTGGGTTTTGTTCTTTTGGAATTTATATTGCAGGGTATGTGGGCCTTCGTATTTTAGACGTCTTATTGCCGAATTTTCGAATTTTATTCGTCTAATTTCTAGAGTGTTACAGTTTTGAATGAAACTTTGATTTGAGTTGAATAAATCTTCAAGTTACTCTCTCAATTGTGCATAAATTCAAGTTGGTAGCAGGATCGGTGCGTTGGATTGTGCCAATTTGGTAGGGAATTCAATGGCCATTAGTCCCGATGTGCAGTCCCTCAGGTGAGAAATCGTGGCCTTTTCTTTTGCCTTCCATTATTTGTTTTTAAGCATCTAGTAAGATTTGTTTTTGAGCATCTGTTTGTTGTTTTAGATTTTGAATGATTCATGTTTTTTATGATAATTTGTGTGTTTAGATTGCAATAATCAGGTTTTTGATCTGTTTGTTGTTTTGGATTTCAAATGATTCATGTTTTTTATAATGATTTTGTGTGTTTAGATTGCAATAATCAGGTGATTTCAGCAAGGGAGTCATGGGGTTCAAAAAGTGATCATTATGCATCAAATATTACACCAAATTCTTACCAATTTGATCATTTGGCAACAGATAAACATGTAAGGTTTTTGATATTTTTTAGATTTTTTATTGGTGTTATTTATGCTAATTATCGTTTTCTAATGGCATATTTTCCCATATACCCACATGATTTATTTGAATTTATATCTTACTTTATGTAAAATCCACTCGGGCTTGTAGCTCAGTTGGTAAAGAGGTAGAGAGACCTTGGCACCTTACTCAAATGAACAACAAGTTCAAGTTCAAATCTTGCGGGTGATAGGCTTGAACACCTTGCACACTGGACTTTAAATGAACCAAACGTTCAATGAGTCATTAGTGAACCTTTTGACGGAAAATTCATTTTTGTTCGTTTATTTAATAAATGAATGAACATGAACATATTGTTTTGTTTGTTTAGTTAAATGAAAGAGCACGAACAATGGTCTCGCTCGATATTCACGTCTGTGGGCATTCGTTTATTTAATAAATGAACAAACATTAAAATATTGTTTTGTTTGTTTAGTTAATGAAAGAGCACGAACAATGGTCTCACTCGATATTCACGTATGTGGACGTTCGTTTATTTACGTTTGTTAAATCGCGAAAGGCAATCATTGTTTTTTAGTTACGTGTAGGTAGGATGATTAATCAAATTATTTCCTGTACAGTTTTTTGTATTTACTTTTCCAGGAGTTTGTCTTTTGGGTGAAGGAAAGAAATATAACCTCATCTTTAGGAGTCTGTCTTCCCAGGAGTCCGTCTTTAGGTAAAATCTTGTCGCATGGTAGGTAGAAATTGTTTATTGTGTATAGCACTATGATGCTTTTCCAATCTTAATTAAACAATAGTTTCCCATTTAGCTTTTTTGCATCTCATACCAGAAAGTATTTATCTTTTAAAACCAATTATGTATAGAGCTTTTAGAAACCATTTAGTCTTTGCTATACAAAATCATTTATCGTTTAAAAACCATTATGTAGCAATCATTTGTAGTCATTTATATATCGTATTCTATCGCAATAGTTTATCATTCACCATTCAGTAGCAATCGTTTGTAATCATTCATTGTCCAAAAACCATTTAGTACCAAAAAGCCTCATTATAAGTTGTATCATGTCACATCAGTAGGTAGAAATCGTTTGTAGTCATTCATTGTCCAAAAACCATTCAGTACCAAAATGGTTCATTATAAGTTGTATCATGTCGCATCGGTAGGTAGAAATCGTTTGTAGTCATTTACATTTAGTCTTTGCATATTGTAGTTGTAGTCATTTACATTTCTTGATTTTTGCATATTGTAGTTGTTTTCATTTATATTTTTCAATTGTTGCATATTGTAGTTGTATTCATAATCATATACCACCTGATGTTCTTCCAAGTTCAATATTCACAAATTGTAGTTGTATTCATTTACCACCTGATGTTCTTTCAAGTAAAATATTCACCTAGAATCAAGTGGTTGATGTTCTTTCACTTGCTTTTAGAATTTCTCAACTCTTTTTTTTGTTACTTTCTTTCCTTAGGTACTGTTTTTTCAGCCCATGCTTTTTGTGGGATTTAGTTGGTTTGTCTGGTTTTGATTTTGGTTGTGGTTTTACATATTTGATTTTGATTTAGTTGGGTTGTTTAGTGAAAGAACTACCAACGACTACAACGGCTATAATGTTTGTTTTTTCATGCATGTAGGGGAAGAACTACCAACGAAGTCAACAGCTTAGAAGCAGATCAACTAGGGTCGGATGCCGCAGTAACATTGGTGAGTTATTGAGCCAACAAATCAAATGTTAGATTGGTGATTCGGAGGTTACGAGAGGCTTTCCAAGTGCTTTGGTTCTTGCAGTTAACTTGCATATCTATGTTTTCATATCCCAACCTAAGATCATTAATTTAAAATTTTTTGGTCAGTGATTGCTTCTATTGTCATGTACAAAAGCAAATTGAATTGTTCAATACTTCCATTTAATGGTAGAAATGTTGGTTTTGTGACAATGCGTTGTAAAATTGTTGGTTTATCGGTGGCAACCAGTAGTCATTCAAATGATATAGTGATGATTCAAATGATAAAAAAAGGTTGGACTAGGAGATAAATTGGATTTTCACTGTCCACTAATACCATTAGATGCTTAAATTGGTTTGATTACGTCCAATATTTTTATCTATCATAGGATCATTTAAACCCATTCATACACCAAGATGCAAAATACAAATATTACTTAAAATAATTTCTTTTTTATACTTCAGTAGTAATTAAATTAGATTGGGTTAGGTTAAATATATTGAATTTTAAACTATCATACATTTTTTTGTTCAAAATGTATTGATATGTAAAGATTAAGGGACATTTACTAAACACTTACCCGATAAACGCTTATCGGATCCTTTACCTTACCAATGAACATGTTAGGGACCGACATATTTACCGGTGAGAGTGATGATAAGGATGGAAAATCTTGCCATGTAAGTGACGGTGAGGATTCTTACCCGGTAAGCGCTTACGTAAATTGTTACATACGATACGAGGGACTACAAATCTTACCCGGTAAATTGTTACATACATCAAATCTTAAAAATCATTTACATTTACGGCTCCCGCCGCATTGCGCGGGTACACAACTAGTGTATATATATATATATATATATATGTAATTTTAAGAAAAAATGTTAGGCTAACGCCTAGTGAGATCAAAGAGTTTATATTTAATAATAATAAGATAAAAATCCTGAGGTATCCTTAAAAATCAATAATCCAACCTTGTTCTTTCAAGAAAACAATTCAACAAATACATCGTGCGATGACGGGGGAGACTCGATTTACCATTAATAGTGATGGAATACAAAAGTAAGTTACATATCTATGTTTAAGGAATTCCATTATGGATCAATGGTCATCCAATTCAATCTCTTAAGGTTCATGGCATAAGACCCCCGATGATCCTAGATTTCACTCGTTCATGAAAAATTACAATTATTGGTTAATGGTCAACGCCCGACTCAAAGAGCTCACATCTTATTACCATTGAAGACCCCATGCCCATTTAACGTTACATTACGAGAACGTTCTTTCCACTCAAACCGACTCCTATGCCTATGGATCCATTACATTTAGTCTAGTATATAAAAATCGTCTAGATATGTTCATTCAAAGCCAATCCCATACCATATGTAAGAACAAAAGTAAAATCACCATATTTGTCTTCCAAACTTGACATTCATTAAAAACCTTGATTTTTAGGTTTTCCCAGTACATTACATAAACTTTTATAAAACATTTGCATAAAATCCATAAGAACTTCACATTTCCTCCACAACATACTAAAATGCCTAAAATACTGAGTTTTGACCTAAATAGTTCAAATCTGCATGATGTTCACCATGTACAAAATAAAGGTATTTAAGTAGTTAAAACATAGCATATTTTGGCATGTATAAAGTTTATAAAGGAGAATGACTAACAATACTAGGTTTTGGATGAAAAACCTAGAAACCCCTTGATGATGGAGATGAGAAGTTGGATACTTTGTCCTAGCATTAAATCTCTAGTCTTGATGATGCCAAATCTTGGAAAAAGGTTGAGGATGAGCCTTAAATGCTCTTAAAACCGTAATGAATAAAGAGAGAAGAGAGTAAATGTAAAGGAAATGAACTAGGGTGAAGAAATTATGAGATTGAGTTGAAAATCAGGACTTTAAGCTGCATAGGATCATGTGGGTGATACTGACATGCGATTATGGGAACAATCGCCGAGCACAATCACCCAAAGTGTATCGTAACTTGCTCATTCTCTATGCCAGTGACATGCAATCGTGCCTCTGGCACAATCGCCGATCACAATCGCCCAAAGTGTACCGCGAGTTTTTCTCACGTTTCCCCCTCTTGAGACTCTTTCTTTCTAAAGATGATACTCAAAACATTCTAAATTCTAGATATTCCACCAACTAATAGAGTAGGCATAAATATATAACAAAGGCATAGAATTTTACTTGCGAAATTTTCGAGTGTTACACTTTTGAACCCATTGAACAATTATTTTAAATGATATATGAATTAAACATTGTAATTTCATATGACTTTGATAAATAAGTATATGTATATGCATAATCGACTACACAAATTAAAATAATATAACTCAATATATAGGGATAGAGATGTTAAAACAAAGAGATTCATCTTGGTTCCTATCTTTTTCTTATTTTTATTTCTTCAATATACTTCATTTGAAAATTAACAAAGCAATGTCTATGAGACATGAATTCTTGACACACATCATTTGTGCACAGACACCAGATCGATATAGCACAACGATTAGTGTAACACTCCTAAAAATAGAGGAAAATTTAAACTTAAATAATAACTTAAATAAGACTTCTATATAACTGAAATCACCCAAAAAGGGGAAATAGTAAAAGCATTTACATCTCAAGAAATGAAAATGATATATAACAACCTACTAATCTAAACAGTATTAAGCTTAGATTACGAATGAGTGTCACTATCACCTTCCAAAAAAATCTATCAACAAATCATGCTTACGGATCCAACCAAAAGTCGTCTATCTCAAAAGTGCCTCTAACGGCATCCATCTCTCCACTCAAGACCTTGGATCCCCACCGCTAATGTAACCTGAGAAACATGACATTTAAGAAAAAGTGTTAGGATTTATGCCTACTGAGAACAAACGGTTAAATAACAAGGCTATAAAATAAAAAATAAAGCATAGCCTTTGTTTTTTTCTCAAAATGTCCATACATCATTTAAATACCTTAAATGTACCTTTGTATCTTGGAATAACGGGGGAGATCCGATTTACCATAGTCGTGACATAACACAAAAATAAGCCACCAACATATGTATGAGCATAAATCAAGGATGGTGATTTATTTGACATCAACCCTATCTAGGTATTTAGTCATATTGGACATCAACACTATCAAGTCTTTAGTCCCACATAAACTGAGTTCGACTCTATCCAATTCTTTCACTCAAGAAATCACCAAGTTTCCAGGTCTTTACCTTGGGTTCTCACCATCCAAAACAAACATATTCATTCAGGACCTCCATATAAATTAGCACACATTCATAAGTTACATCTTGGGTATCACATCTCATATTTGCATTTAAATAGGATTTCAAGTTTATAAAACCATTTACATGATTTTGCAATCCACTATCATTACCATGAAATGCATTTATGTAAGCATCACAATTAACCCTTGTATCCACACTTCATCAATGAGAAAATGACACAAATTACCCATATAGCTAATAAACTTGACCAACACATTTTAAGTTCCAAAATTCATCCAAACATGGGAGAAATCAATATATAAACAAGTAGGATCCTTTTCCAAAATATTTTCACCAAATCCATAAGAATGGCTAAAATCAATATATAAACAAGTAGGACCCTTCTCCAAAATATTTTCACCAAATACTTAAGAATGGCCAAAACCCTAATTTTGACCTAACCTTTCCAAAGTTATCAAAATGAAGAGAAATGAAGTAAAAGCTTTGAGAAAGCATGGTAGAGCATTTAGATATGTATAAAGTTTATAAAATGCATAGAATGAACTCACTCTTAGGTATTAAGTGAAATACCTAGAAAACCTTGAAACTCTTGAAGATTAGAGTAGGAGGAAGAGCTCTTAGCTTTAGCCTTCAAATCCTAGCTTGATGATGAAGATTTACTTGAATCTATCAAGATTTGGTGTCATTAATGCTCCAAAACCGTATTTAATGAGGAAGGTTTGACTTGAGAGAGTTTGGAAGAAAGTTGACGAAGAGTAATGAGAGAAAGCTAACAAATTCGCATATTTAAACAACCTGCACCCCGTGAGTTACACGCGGTAGTGACAGTGTGTCTATCACTGTCATGGTCACCAAAAGTGTACCGTGATCCAGGCCCTTCGCGATTATGCCAAGCGAAAGTGACCAAGTCACAATCGCGAGGCATTCTCGTTGAACATATACCGAGGGGTGTCTCTCATCGACGATAGTGACCACGATATACTCGCTGGGCACTTTCGCCCCCCACGTACATGATTCCAAAAATGTAATCTCTCTCACCCTAAGCCTCTCGACCTCTCCTCAACGAAGAAATATTAATTCGACAAATCAGTAAACTAATAACTTAGAACTAACAAGGCCAATAAAGGTTACCTTTTTCCTAATGTAATTTCCGGGTGTCACAATCATCCCCACATTGGAATCGATTTCATCCTCGAAATATTTACTACACAAACAAGTCAGGGTACCTTCTCTTCATATCTTCCTCGGCTTCTCAAGTCACGTTGGCGCCATGATGATATTTCCATTGCACCTTTACCATCATGACTTCCTTGTGTCGGAGTTTCTTCGACTTTCTCTCTAAGATGGCATCGGGTTCTTCAACACAACGGTTTCTTTCATCTACTCTAATCTCCGGGAGTGGAATAACGCTCTCCTCTTCCACCAAACGCTTTTGGAGATAACCGATATGGAACGTGTTATGGATTCCATTCATTTCCGGTGGCAATTCCAATTGTTACGCTTGGAGTCCCACCCTTTTTATCACCATAAAAGGTCCAAGAAAACGGGGGATTTGCTTCCTGCACTTTTTGAACCAGATTATTTCCTTCCACGGCTACACCCTTAGCATGAAACGATCTCCCACTTAGAATTCCATACGTCGCATTTTCTTATCGGCATAGCTCTTCTGGCGATCTTGGGCCACCTTCAAGCATTCTCGAATGTCCTTAACCCTGTCTGCCGTCTCTTGAACAATTTTGGGATCGACAAATTGCTTTTCACTCGCTTCAAGCCAACAAACCGAAGTCCTACATTTTCGTCCATACAAAGCCTAGAATGGAGCCATCCTGATACTAGAATGGTAACTGTTGTTATAGCGAACTCCACTAATGGTAGATGATAATCCCCACTCCCGCCGAATTCGACACATGACCGTAGCATATCTTCGAGGGTTTGAATAGTCCTTTCGCTTTGTCCGTCGGTTTGCGGATGATAAGTCGTTCTCAATTTCACTCTCGTGCCCAGTTTTATTTAAAGGTCGTCGCAAAAATTTGAGGTAAACCTCCTAACTCGATCTGATCGATGGACAATAGCACTCCATCGGGAGCGTCTCCCACATGGCTAAAAACTGAGCACTCATGGTCAAACGGTCCACGACTACCCATATTATCGTGACCTCATAGTGTTTTTGGAAATTTGGTCACGAAGTCCATGGTGATATGTTCGCACTTTCACTCTGGGTTTTCTAACGATTGGAGGCTCCCATACGGTCTTTGGTGTTCGGCTTTAACTTGTAGACACGATACGCACCGTTCCACATAATTCGCCACATCCAACTTCATGATGGGCCACAAGTAGTTTAACTTCAAATATCTATACATTTTTGTACTCCCCGGGTGTATAGATATTTGTGGGCATGTCAGGATCTGATTCATAACAAGAATAAACACTCAAAAACAATATTAAAGGAGTTAGCGGAATAACACTTTAATATTCAGAATATCAATGAAACAGTGAATATGAATCACAACTTGTAAACTTTATTGAATGATTTAAAGCTACAAGATTTCACAAACAACCTCAATATTGATGAGCAGGCTCACCAATACGAATTCTACTTCTGTAGAATTAGGATTATAAACCTTGAGGTTGATTCTCTCTATGAAAGCAAAAAAAACTCAGAATATTGTCTAACTTGATGTACTAAACTATTCACAATAATTCTATACATATACTAAAGATAAAAGATAATTACAAAATATACAAGATCTTTAGTATAATCTTCCATAGTTATCTCCAAGCTTTCCATGATTATCTTCATTCTTGATCTACACGTATCTTGATTATCTCTTAAGCAGCATTAAGTTGTAGCAGTATTAACACTCTGAGCAGTATTAATCTTCTCCAGCAGTAGTAACTGTGCTCAGCAGTATTAACTTTGATCTGGCAGTACTAACCTTGCTTAGCAGTAGTAACTTCATCGAGCAGTAGTAATCTTGGTTAGCAGTATTAACCATACTTGTGCAATTCTGAATTCCCAACAATCTCCCCCTAACTTGACTTGTAGGAAGAGAAGTCAAGTTCTTCAGATGCTCCCAAAACTCCATTATACATAGCCCTGTATCAGCATTCAACCCCAAACTTTGATTAATTGTTCTTTGGATCAAATACCTTGCCATTTCTGAATCTGGTGCACAACCAAGCTTTTTCTTCAACATGGCATGCAGCTTCAATCTACTGTGGTTGTAAACTCTATCCACTAGGAAGTATTCTATGTGATTTATATCCATAGTCAGTGCATATACTCCACTAGTTTCATATAGAGTCCAGTTGTTAACTGTTTTAAACATATTTCTGATAATATCCTTCACTTCTTCTGGCTTGAACAACATACATAGATACTCCATCACAAGTTTTGTGATTGATATCCCTGGAGCTTTCAGTTGATCAGCATACAATTCCATTCCTACTTCAAACATCTCTTCTAGATCAGATCTGGAACATGTTTTGACAATCTTGGCCCAAATATGATATACTTCATACTTCTCATCTTTCCTCTTGAGCCTGATATACTATTTTCCATCAACTTCCAGTGTATCCCAGTGAATGATCTCTGGAGGCTTAACACCAACAGGTTCAACTGATATAGGCTCAGGCACTTTGTCCATCACTACCATGTACAGATTCACATCAGCAGTACTTGATGGTTCTTCCTGTTCAACAGACTTAGGTGCCCCTTCTTCTTCAGCTCCCCTCTGTTCTTTCTCAGCTTCTTCCACTCTAGGTTTCTTAGCTGGTGTTCTTCTTGCCATCATTTTAGTTCTCTTCAACTTCCTCAAACTGTCACCTAGAGTAGCTTCCTTCCTTGGTGATTCTTGCTCATCAGGGAAAGGTTTTTGAATTTGAAGATCATGTCTTTCTTTCATCTTCTTTTCTGCTTCAACTCTTGCTCTGTCATTTCCTTGTAACTTGGTCATCTCAGCTTCATACAAACCTTTGATTTGTTCAAAAGACATCTTTGTGAACATTTCCTTTTTAACTCCCACAGCACCTTTGAGAAAAGTAATCATCTTGTTTCTCTCTTGAGTGCCAAGGAAGGTCTGTGAAGGTTGTCTCTTCTTTGCCCCCATTCTGATCATTCCATGCTTCTTTAGAGTTATAGCTTTCTTCTTTGCTATTTCTGTTACAAGACTCTTTTGATAAGCTTCATTAAGTTCTGTAGCCAGAGCTTTTGCCATCTCCCTGTCTTTTTCTACTTGAACCTTTTCTTCTTGCTCAAGTTCATCCTGAATCTTTTTGGCCAATGCTTCATCTGACTCAACCAACTTTTTCTTTTTAATTGGTTGATCAGATTCCACCATCTTAGCTTTGCCTTTGTCCTTGCTGTTTACTTTATCAACACTAACTTTCTTGATAACTTCAACATTGTCTTTGATGAAAACTCCTTTGGTCTTTGAAGTAACCTTAGGAGTATCATGTTTAGCTTTGATTAATGCTTCAGCTGTCTCAAGTTCTTCCATATTGCTGCTAAGAAGGTCTGTTAATACCTCTTGAACCATTTCTGCTGCTTCATTCAATTCAGCAGTATTAACAGTTTCTGCTGCTTTGCTTGTTTCAACAGCATTAACTGTTACTGCTGCTTGTTCTGTTTCAGCTGCTTGTACTGTTTCAGCTGCTTGTACCCCCTCAAAATCAAATTTCTCCCCCTTGTCATTAGCATCTTCCTTGTTTTCATCAGCTTCTGACTCCCCCTTTTTGGGAGCATCATCCACTTGTTTCCTTCTTCTGAGCACAAACTGTTTCCTTTTCTTTTTCTGAACCAATCTCTTCACCATTTTTTTCAAGATGGTAATCTGTACTTGTTGAGACAGAATCACCATTTTCATCTCTTCTATGTCTTTGCCTTGCTTGATTACATCCAGATTAATGTTTCCCATAGTTTCCATCAATTCATTATAGTCATATTTGTCCTCACCTTCTCCAGGAGTGTTACCCCCTTTTGAAGGATCATGGGATCTTTTAGTAGTGGAAGTCTTCTGCCTAGCAGAAGCACCCTCCACCCCCTTGGTTTCTTGGCACCTGGGACCTTTGAATGATTGCTCATTCAAAGTTGCCATGGGGGAGGTCTTATTGATGTTACCACTGTCCTCCTCTGTGCTAGCAGGAGTAGTGGCAGCCTGCTCACCCATATGCTCATACATCTCCTCATTGAGCACCTCCTTGGGGTTGGGAGACACCCCTGTGGTTTCCCTATAGATATTCTCTAATGGAGAATTCTCCATTAGAGGACTTAAAGGCTCTATGGGTGAAGGTACAAGAAGGGAAGGAGCCTTCTTTACCTTTTTCCTGATGTAGGTATTGGTGATTGGAGAAGTTGGTTTTTGAATAAGGGACTGTGCGATTGATATGGTGATTGAAGGTTGGGATTGGCTTTCAGTGGGATGGTCTAATGAGGGCCTTGACCCTGAAGCCATACCTTCTTCATTGTGGGACACCACCATCATTGTAGAGAACAATGGGGTGTCAACTCCTTCCGAGTCCAATGGAGATCTCTTCATATTTGAAAATACCTTACCTTTGGGGATTTTAGGTACATATACCTCATCAAATTGAGGCATATCCGTCAATTCATTGGTTATAACTGCCTGTACAAATCTTGGGTACATATAAAAACTCTTTTTGTTTCCCAAGTTTGACACAAGGTCATAGAAAATCATTTTAGAAAAATTGTACTTTCTGGCAGTGGCCAAGCAAACCAAAGCATAAGCAATGGTACTACTGAACTCACTCCAGCCAGTAGTCTTTTTGGAAATACAATGCATAAGGGTATGAACAAGAAAACGCCATTGGGTATAAAATTTAGCTTTTGAGAATTTGAAAACACCCAATTGGCCTCCATACCCCATTCTTGACAGATTGGAGAACAAGTCCTCATTAGGAATAGAGGTAATACCTGCAGCATCGTCTAGTCGTAGACAGATGCGAATCACTTCTTCAGAAACTGACAAGGGTTTGTCACACACCCTTGTCTTGATAACTTGCACACCATTTTCAGTAACAATGGTGGCATTTGCCCAGAATTGTCTCTGATGCTCTATGTAGATTGTTGGAGACACTGTAAGAGCAAACGCAATATGGCTTGTCTTGATAAAATCGACTATCTGGTGAAATCCATCAGCCTGCTTCGGCTTTTGTAGCATTGCAATCTCATTATGTTCATCAATGAACGCCATAGTTGCCATTGAGCTTGAGTATTCTGGACTGAAACACTTGGTGCTTGAGAGAAAAGGGTTAGAGAGCAGATGAATAGTAATCAAAGAGTCGTTATGAACTTTTAGGCGGGCAAAAAGGGTATTTATACAATTCGGGACATAAGCAGTATTAACTCAGAGCAGTATTAACTGAGAACAGTATTAACCACTAGCAGTATTAACGAACTAGCAGTATTAACTAAGAGCAGTATTAACCACTAGCAGTATTAACAAACTAGCAGTATTAACTGAGAGCAGTATTAACCACTAGCAGTATTAACTAACTAGCAGTAGTAACTGAAAGCAGTATTAACCACTAGCAGTATTAACTAACTCTGGCAGCATTAACTACACTTACAGTATTGAAGCTTGATTTAGTCTGAACAAGGAAATTTACTTCCTGAGAAAGATGATTAGTAACAACCAAAAACAACCAAATAACAGGTATACAATCACTTTTTAAACATGAGCTCATTCAGAGTTGATCATGCCCACACTTGTGACCAAGAAGGTGAATCTACCCACATCAAAAGCTTTAGTGAATAGATCAGCAAATTGGTTGTCAGTATGAACTTTAGCAACTTGAATAAGCTTCTTTTCATTACAATCTCTAATAAAGTGATACCTGATCTCAATGTGCTTTGTTTTGGAGTGCTTGACTGGATTGTTAACAATGCTTATAGCACTGCTATTGTCAATGAAGATTGGAGTGTGAAGAAAGGTTACCCCATAGTCCAGCATCTGATTCTGAATCCATAGAACCTGAGAGCAGCAACTTGCAGCAGCAATGTACTCAGCTTCTGTTGTAGATAAGGACACTGTGGTTTACTTCTTACACTGCCAAGATACTAGTCTTGCACCCAAAAGCTGACATCCACCTGAAGTAGACTTTCTATCCATATTAGCACCACCCAAGTCACTGTCTGAATATGCAATCAAGTCAAAGTTGGATTCATAGGGATACCAAAGACCTAATCTAGGTTGCCCTCTTAAGTATCTGAAAATCCTCTTAACAGCTTGAAGATGTGATTGCTTTGGCTTGACTTGGAATCTGGCACAAACACACACTGGAAACATAATATCTGGTCTTGAGGCTGTGAGATACATGAGAGATCCAATCATTGATCTATATAGATGGACATCAACATCCTCCCCATCAAGATCAGCAGTGATATGTTTATGAGTCTCCATAGGTGTGCTTGCTGGCTTTGAGTCTGTTAAACCATATTTATCCAGGATGTCTTTCACATACTTTGATTGACTTATAAAGATCCCATCTTTCTGCTGTTTCACTTGAAGCCCAAGGAAGAAGGTAAGTTCACCCATTGAACTCATTTCAAAGCTCTTGTGCATCAACTTTTCAAAGTCTCTACACATCTGATCTTGTGTGGATCCAAAGATGATGTCATCCACATAGATCTGAACAAGTAGGATGTCCTTTTTACTCCTTTTAATGAAGAGGGTCTTGTCAATTATTCCCCTTTCAAACCCATTTTCTAAGAGATATGTAGACAGAGTATCATACCATGCTCTTGGGGCTTGATGTAGACCATAAAGTGCTTTCTTCAGTTTGTATACTCTGTCAGGATATGATGGATTTTCAAATCCAGGGGGCTGACAGACATATACTTCTTCATCAATTGTACCATATAGAAATGCACTCTTCACATCCATTTGATATACCTTGAACTTCATGTATGAGGCATAGGCTAGAAATAGCCTGATTGCCTCTACCCTTGCAACTGGGGCAAACACTTGTTCATAATCTATGCCTTCTTCCTGAGTGTACCCTTGTGCCACAAGCCTTGCTTTGTTCCTAATCACAATTCCTCTCTCATCCTTTTTATTCCTGAAAATCCATTTGGTGCCAATAGCTCTATGACCTTTTGGAAGGTCTACCAAGTCCCAAACTTCTTGCAATTTGAACTGCATCAACTCTTCTTGCATAGCTTCTATCCAACTGGAGTCTTTCATTGCATCAAAAACCTTCTTAGGCTCAATCTGAGATAGAAAGCAAGAGAGTAATGTGTGTTGCTGATCCTGCAGCTCTTGAAGTCTGCTTTGATTCCTTGTTATCATAAGAGAAGAGATGTCTCCTATGACCAGCTCTGGAGGATGGTTCTTTTGAGTTCTAGTCTAATGACTAGGTTCTTCATTGATTCCCACTTCTAAATTGGACTCATTTAAGTCAGCTGAGGTGATCTCATCAGCTGCTTCTGGCTCTTCCTGCACTTGATTCTCCTCATCTCTTCTTTCTTCTTCACTCTGAATTGGTTCATTCATAGTCTCTTTTTCACAGAAATCAACAGGTTCCATTGTAGGTATGGGAAAGATCACAGACTGAGGAATAATGTCTTGTACTTGTACATCCCCTGATCCTCCACTTCCTGAACCTGCATGATCATCACTACTGAAACCTAAAGAGTTAGTTAGTGAATCAATGTCAAACAACCACTGAGGACCTGAACCAATAGGGTTTGGTGTGTTCTCATTGCATTTGACATTGTCACTTCTCAATTATTCTAGAAGAAGAATTAAATACTCTGTAAGCCTTACTCTGAGATGAGTAACCAACAAGAAAACCATCATCTGCCTTGCTATCAAACTTTCCTAAGTGAGTTTTGGTATTGAGAATGGTACAAGGACACCCAAAAGGTTTGAAAAATCCAATAAATGGTTTTCTTTTATTTAAAAGCTCATAAGGTGTCTTGTTTTTAGGCTTGACTACTAGAACTCTGTTTTGGACATAGCATGTAGTATTAACTGCTTCAGCCCAGAAAGTAATTGGTAGTTTTGAATCAGCTAACAGAGATCTAGCAGCTTCAATCAGTGTCCTATTCCTTCTCTCAGCAACACCATTTTGTTGTGGAGTCCTAGGAGCACTGTATTGCCTCTCAATTCCTTTTTCCTCACAAAAGGTGTTTAGGTCATGATTTTTAAATTCAGTACCATTGTCTGACCTAATGACTTTTACCTTTTGATTTGTTTGGTTTTCAATTCTTAGAATAAAAGATTTGATCAGTCCACTTGTCTCATCCTTAGTCCTTAGAAAAAATACCCAAGTAAATATAGAGTAATCATCAACAATAACTAAGCAGTATGATTTCTTGCCTATACTCATAACATTTGTAGGACCAAACAGATCCATATGCAATAACTGAAGAGAATTAGAAATAGTGTTAAACTCTTTGGACTTATGAGAAGTTTTGTGTTGTTTGCCTTTGAGACAGGCTACCCAATGATCATCACATGAAAAGACTTTTGAAGGTAAACCTCTTACAAGGTTGTTTTTAACAAGTTTACTCATTGTTTTAAAGCTCATGTGACACATCCTTCTGTGCCATAGTGATGATTCATCCAAAGATGCTTTTGAAACAAGACAGTTTAGGGATGAATCAGTTGAAACACTTTCCATATCTAACAATAAACATTATCCTTTCTGGGAGTTCTTAGTAGTATCATCTTTTCATCAACTACCTTGAATCCAGGAGCAAGGATAATGCATTCAGAATCTGTAAATAATATACTATGCTTTTTGTCACAAACCTGTGATACACTTAACAGGTTGTACCTTAATTGATCAACATAGAATACATCTTCAAAGGTCATTTTACCTTTGGTTACATCACCCTTACCACTGATCTTACCTCCATCTGGAGTATTACCAAAAGCAACATGCCCACCATCAATTTTCTTGAAATTCTTGAGGCAAGACATGTTCCCTGTCATGTGCCTAGAGCAACCACTATCAACATGCCAGATGCTCTTCCCCTTGAGCTGCTGGTTGCCCTGCACATAAAATAAAACAATTAGTATTGATTGGGAACCTAAGCCAAAGTGGTCTTGGGTCTCCCTTTCTCATCAAAGTATTTAGATTCCTTTTTGATGAGATTTTTAAACTCAGAGCACTCTTTACTAGAGTACTTTGTCAAGATGATTGGCTTAGCAGCACAAACATTAGAAGCAGTACTAACCTTAGAAGTACTAACAGAGTTAGCAGCACTAACAGGTTTAGCAGTACTAACCTTGTTAGAAGTACTAACAGAGTTAGCAGTATTAACATTAGAAGAAGTACTAACAATGTTGGTTTTAGCAGTACTAATACTCTTAGCAGCACTAACATTGGTAGCAGTAGTATTGCTTCTAGCAGCACTATCATTGTCAGCAGTACTATTTGTGGTAGCAGTACTAACAGTTTTAGTGCTTTTAGGAATCCACATCTTGACACTCTTCTCAACAGTCTTTTTCTTCATGTGGCTTTTAGATTTAACAGATTTCTTAGCCACATGGTTCCTTTCATTCTTCCTATAACCAAAGGGGTTTTGCACAGATCTTTGAAAACTCATCCTTTGGTTTATAGGATTGAAATAACAGTATTTAGCAATATGATTGATCTTTCCACAAATAAAACAAGGTTTTGGTCTATTGATTTTACTCAGATCAACCCCTTGTTTTTGTGCCCACTGATTATTCCAGTTTCTTTGATTATCCCTCCTTTTATCATGTTTTAGGGGCTCAGATTTAGTACAAGCACACTGTTTGCAAGGAATAGGATTCACAACTGTGGTCTGCTTGTAATAGACCTTACTAGACTTCCCCTCAGTCTTCTCTATATCCTTAGATTTTACCCAAATCTTTCCACAACCCTCATTGGTAATAATATGATTCTCTAGAGGAATCTCACCACTCACATTGTTCTCCTTACTCTTACCAACCTCTTTCTCAGTCTTTTCCTCAACAACTACCTCATCTAAGGGATCTATATCAGTGGCTCCCTCAGGCAAGTCCTTCCTATCTTTGGTTTCTAGCAAGTCTGATGTAGGAGGGGTAGTTGTTGTTGTATGGTGGTGGTGTGGTATTGTACCCAATTCCTCTTCTCAGCTTGTCATGAATTTGAGTTTGTAGTAAAGAGTCCATTGCTTTAGAAGCATTGGAAAACTTTTCTACATCTAGCTTAACTTTGGCTAGCTCCCCTCTCAACTTTTCACTCTCCTCTTTAGACTTTGTCAGTTGCAGTTCTAGATCCTTTTTCTCCCACTTCCAGTAGTTTGTGTCATATGAGTGTTAAAGTTCATTGTCTTGGAAACCTTTAATTTGTTCCTCAAACCTCTCAACAATTCTCACATAGTCTTTTATATCTTTTGCTAACCTCTTAAGGTCATCACTCATATTCTGGTTGTGATCCCTGTACCTTTTAACAGTGTCTATGCAAGTTTTAGAACAGAGATTAGAACTTACCTCAGTTGGGAGATCAGATACCTCTGCCATGAGAGCTTGATTTTGAATAGCCTCTTCTACTTGATCACTCCAGTCAAACCCCATTCCTTGTTGAGAAACAAGGGCTTGAGCAGAGTTTCTGTTCTGGTTGAAGCTACCAGTCTGAGCTTGTTGGTGGTTATTGTGAGACACTCCACTTCTGCATTCCCTGGCAAATTGTCCCTTCATATGACCTTTATAGCATTCTACCTTTGACTTGTCAAAACCTGCTCCATCTTCTCTTCTTTTGGAGAAGTTATTCCTCCCAGTCCTCTTGATGAACTTCTTTACCCTCATGGAAAGCATGACCATCTGCCATTTAATATCCATCTCTTCAAGATCATCAGGATGAAGTTGTTCCAAGTCATCATTGATTAAAGAAGAGTTTCCATGGCTGGACAGAAAGGCTTCAAAAACAGATTCAGTGCCTTTTTCTTGATTTGCTCCATTAGCAGCATTAACTGATTCATGGTTAGCAGTAGAATCAATTGATGCTGATAGGAGTGCAGCATTATGAACATATCCAGAAGGCTTCTTCTTTGCCTCCACCTCAGCTTCAAATACTCTAAGGTCATTGTACAGATCATTAAGTTCTTTTTCTTCCAGTTGTTCATTCTGTCTGAATGAAACAGTATAGATGGTCCATTCATCTCCTAGGGACCTTAAAAACTTTCTGTTTACATCATCTTGATCAATCTGTACTCCCATAGTAGCTAGTTCACCAATCAGCTTGTTAAACCTGTCAAAAGTTTGAGTCATGGACTCATTCTTAGTTGACATAAAGTTTTCATACAATTGCTTCAGTATTGCCTTCTGATTTCTCTTGGTACTTTTGGTACCAGAGAATCTTTTCTCTAGAGCATTCCAAAGCATCTGTGCATCAATGCAATTGCAGAATTGGTGTTGATATTCATTGGGAATAGCCAAGAGCAGTGTGCTCAAGGCTTTCATCTCTGTCTGCCTTACCTTCTTTTCTACATCTGTCTTTGGTGGAGTTCTTTTTCCATCTACACCAATTTTTCCTTCATCAGATGGGCCATTCTCAATGATGTCCCACATAGAGTAATCTGTGAGGAGAATGTATTGCTTGATCTTTATCTTCCACATGTCATACTCATTAGATCTGAGCATTGGAACCTTTAAGATAAGAGTACTGTTTGATTCAACTGTGTTTTCCATGATGAATGAAGGTTTATGAGAATACTAGCTCTGATATTAACAAGAATAAACACTCAGAAACAATATTAAAGGAGTTTGCGGAATAACACTTTAATATTCAGAATATCAATGAAACAGTGAATATGAATCACAACTTGTAAACTTTATTGAATGATTTAAAGCTACAAGATTTCACAAACAACCTCAATATTGATGAACAGGCTCACCAATACGAATTCTACTTCTCTAGAATTAGGATTATAAACCTTGAGGTTGATTCTCTCTATGAAAGCAAAAAAAACTCAGAATATTGTCTAACTTGATGTACTAAACTATTCACAATAATTCTATACATATACTAAAGATAAAAGATAATTACAAAATATAAAAGATCTTTAGTATAATCTTCCATAGTTATCTCCAAGCTTTCCATGATTATCTTCATTCTTGATCTGCACGTATCTTGATTATCTCTTAAGCAACATTAAGTTGTAGCAGTATTAACACTCTGAGCAGTATTAATCTTCTCCAGCAGTAGTAACTGTGCTCAGCAGTATTAACTTTGATCTGGCAGTACTAACCTTGCTTAGCAGTAGTAATCTTGGTTAGCAGTATTAACCATACTTGTACAATTCTGAATTCCCAACAGTGCATCCTCCAAAAGTAATTCACGGCTACCCCCAATCTTGGGCACCCATACACGACCCTTGAACAGTTTCACCCCACGACCATCTTCTGCTAAGAATAAGCGTTGTTTCACCATCACTTCACTCTTAAGATTTTCTTCTAACAGTGACTCGGTTTGAGACATCTTGATCTTCTCTATCAAACTCGACACTAAATCGATTCGAGAAAAGGTATCGTGAACACTACCACTATACTCCTTCCAAAAAGAAAAACTCAAAGCATCGGCTATGAAACATTTGTTTTTCCGGGGTGTTAAAACAACTCACAATCATAATCATTGAGTAGCTCTAGCCACCTTCTCTGCCTCATATTCAACCTCTTCTGATAGAAGATGTATTTCAAACTCTTATGATCGGTGTAAAGGGTACACTTAATGCCATAAATATAGTGTCTCCATAGCTTTAAGGCGAACACTACTGCAGCCAACTCTAGATCGTAGGTAGGGTAATTCTTCTCATGAACCATAAGTTTTCTCGATACACAGGCTATCAAGACGTAACCCAAACCCATCTTCGAGGCGTCGCTAAAGATCATGAAATCTTCGTTCCTTCGGGTAAGGATAAGATTAGTGTTCCACACAATTTCTTCTAAAGGGTCCGGAATGCTCTTTCTTGGGTATCGGCCCACACAAACTTCATGTTCTTCTGTGTTAGAGCCGTTAAGGAAGAAACGATCTTGGAGAAATCTTGGATGAATCTCCGATAGTAACCCGTTAATCCCAGGAAGCTTCGGATTTCAGACAGACTCTTGGGCAGTTCCCAGTTCATCATGGCTTCAATTTTTGAGGGGTCCACCTTTACCCCTTCTTGGGTAACCACGTGCCTTAAGAATTTCACCTCTTGCAGCCATCTATAAATCACACTTGGAGAATTTTGCATTCAATTTCTCCTTCCTTAGCACTTCTAGGACTTATCGTAGATGTTGTTCGTGATCTGGCTCATTCTTGGAGTAGGCGAGTATGTAATTAATGAACATGACACTGACCTATCAAAGAAGGGTCGGCATACTCGGTTCATCAAATCCATGAACACCACAAGAGCATTAGTTAACCCAAACGGAATCACTAAGAACTCGTAATGCTCGTAACGCGTTCTGAAATTCGTCTTTAGGATGCCGTCCTTCTTAAACCTCACTCGGTGATATCCCGATTAGAGGTCGATTGTTTGAGAAGAAACCCATTCCTTGGAGCTGATCAAACAAGTCTTCTATCCTTGGGAGAGGATACTTGTTCTTCATGGTTGCCTTCTTCAACTCCCTATAAATTTGTAATCTATGGACATCCTCATTGTGCCGTCCTTTTTCTTGACAACCAAGACCGGAGCTCCCCAATGCAAAGAGCTCGATCTAACGAACCCTTTCTCAAAAAGGTCTTAAAGTTGCGATCATATCTTGCATTTTGGATGGAGCCAACCAGTAAGGAGCTCTAGCAAATTGAAGAAACCTCCCGAATAAGATCAATCCGAAACTTCACTTGTCGGTCGGGTGACAAACCGGGTAGGTCATCTGAAAACACATTAGGAAACTTACTGACCACCCTCATGTCCTCAAGATTCTTCTTCTTAAGCTTGACATCTAACACGTATGTCAAGATAGATGAACTTCCTTTTACCATGCACTTACATGCTTTAGCCATGGTTATAACCGTGACATCTCCCTTCCTCTTTTCTCTATAGACGATCACATCCTCACCGTCCGCCATTGGGATTCGGATGAACTTCTTTGCGTATAAGATCTGAGCTTGGTTTTGCGCCAACCAATCCATTCCAAACACTATATCGAACCCACTGATCAACATGGGCAACAGGATGATCGAGAACTCATTCCTTTTGATCTCGAGAATACAACCCTTCAACACTTCACAAATTACTACCTAACTACCATTGGCTATCTTTACTACTAGGGCATCTTCTAGAATACTAGGAGTCATAGCAAGATTTTGGTAAAATGAATCTGACACGAAAGAGAAGCTTGCACCCAAATCAAATAAAATATGTGCAGGTACAGAGTTAATGAGAAACTTACCTGACACGACATCTGTCGACGCCTTCGCCCCCTCAGCGGTCATTTGGAACGCCCTACCAGGCACTCTCGGAGAGCTTTCCTTCTTTCCTTGTGTTCCTCTTGTCCTTAGCTTTGGGCACTCAATTAGGACGTGGCATGAGTCCTTGTTTTTGTAGCATGTGACTCCTTTGACCATGCAATCACTGTTAATATGCCTCGTCTTTCCACACTTGAAGAAACTCGTCCCACTAGAATTGCACGGGCCGAGATGCTTGCTTTGGCACTTGGGGAACCATCTAGCCTCTCGCCTAGAATCGACCCCACGGTTGTTGATGAAGGTTCTCGATTTCTTGGAGGGTACCACATTGCCCTCCCACCTCCTCTTCTCGCCCACATGGGTCCGTTCCTCCTTACTTTGAACAAGATAATCTTCTACCAATTGTGATTCCTCGATAGCCTCATGCAACGTGGTTACCTTTGCAATCCTTACTGTCGTCCTCATTTCTGCCGACAATCCCTTATGATAGGCTTTTATCATGGCCTTTTCGTCAGGGGCCAAATGTCCTATGAAACTTAGCTTCTCTAATAATGATATGGAATATTTTGTGATCAATCGATCTCCCTTCTTCAAGCTCCGGAATTGGTCTTCAGTCTGATCCAAGGCCCTCTCGTTACAATACTTGTCCATAACCTTTTTCTTGAAGACTCCCCATGAGAGTTGAGCCAAAATCGTCGGCTCGAGAGTTGCCCGAACTACATTCCACCTTTTGAGAGCTTCCCCCCAGACATCTATGATGGGAACCTAACATTATGATGTTGTCCATATTCGCTCGCTTCAAAGGCTAGCTCCACCTCTCGAAGCTAGTTCATGCAAAAGACCGGATTCATAGAGCCCGAGAATTCCGACGGTTTGCAACATAAGAAGGTTTTAAAGGAGCATCATCTTTCTCCCCATCTTTCTCCCACAATAGCATGTTCCTTAGTACCAATGATGTTTCTGGTACCCCCTAGAACGCCTCACCACATTCTTTGCAACCGCCTCAGGCCTTCGGTAACCGACATCTCTATCTTCTAGAATCTTTATCAATCTATCTTCTCTCTCATCTCTCTTATCCATGGATGCATTCATCATCTGAAGGAAATTAGCCATCATCACGGATTGAGGATCCATCTCTTGGATGACATGATAATCGGTGGCCAAGCTCACTCTAGGTATTGTTTCAACCCTTCCAACCAACAATTGAGGAATTGGGGGCACAGGAACAGTTTCTTGCTTTGGCTGACCAGGAACTAATACACTATCTTCGGGAACTTCATCTCGATTAGGTGCTCTACTCTGAGTGCTAAGCATCTTAGACTCTCATCCATACGAGAACGGAGGTAAGAAATAGGCTATAATAATTAATCACATATAACGTACTACTACATTCATTAATCATCATACAATAGTGAAGTCAAGCATGCCCATTTAGCAACATATTTATAATAACAATAGCTAAGTGAAATTTTGAACACATCATACATAAGAATCATTCTTACATCGTCACGACTCTCAATTAGCGTAATTCTGTCAACTCTAGAACTATCTCATCTTTTTGTTCTACCCAAATCTCACAAATCGTAACTTAATTTCATCAGATTAAGTCTAGGCATCTTATGTTCATACCTAGTTCACTTAAACTAGAACTCTGATACCAACTTCTAACACCTCTAAAAATAGAGGTAAATTTAAACATGAATAATTACTTAAATAAGACTTCTATATAACTGAAATCACCCTTTTAGTAAAACCATTTATATCTCAAGAAATGAAAATGATATATAAAAACCTACTAATCTAAACTATATTAAGCTTAGATTACGAATGGGTGTCACTATCATCTTCCAAAAGAATCTATCAACAAATCATGCATGTACGCGAATCCAAGTAAAAGTCGTCGATCTCAAAAGTGCCTCTAACGGTATCCATCTCTCCGCTCAAGACCTTGGAGCCCCACCGCTAATGGAACCTGAGAAGCATGACATTTAAGAACAAGTGTTTGGCTTTACGCCTAGTGAGAACAAACGGTTAAATAACAAGGCTATAAAATAATAAAATAAAACATAGCCTTTGTCTTCTCTCAAAATGTTCATACATCATTTAAATCCCTTAAATGTACCTTTGATATCTTCAAATGACAGGGGAGACCCGATTTACCATAGTCGTGACGGAATAAAAAAGTAAGCCACCAACATATGTATGAATATAAATCAAGGATGGTGATTTATTTGACATCAACCCTATCGAGGCCTTTAGTCATATTGGATATCAACTCTATCCAAGTGTTTAGTCCCACATAAAGTGAGTTTGACTCTATCTAAGTCTTTCACTCAAGGGATCACCAAGTTCAACCCTATCCAAGTCTTTACCTTGGGTCCTTACCATCCAATTGGGTCCTCACCATCCAAAACAAATATATTCATTCACGACCTCCATATAAACTAGCACACATTTATAAGTTACATCTTGGGTATCACATCTCATATTTGCATTTAAATAGGGTTTCAAGTTTATTGAACCATTTACATGATTTTGCAATCCACTATCATTACCATGAAATGCATTTATGTAAGCATCACAATTAACCCTTGTATCCACACTTCATCAATGAGAAAATAACACAAATTACCCATATAGCTAATAAACTTGACCAACACATTTTAAGTTCCAAAAATAATCCAAACATGGTCGAAATCAATATATAAACAAGTAGGATCCTTCTCCAAATATTTTCACCAAATACTTAAGAATGGCCAAAACCCTAATTTTGACCTAACATTTCCAAAGTTATCAAAATGAGGAGAAATGAAGTAAAAGCTTTGAGAAAGCATGGTAGAGCATTTAGATATGTATAAAGTTTATAAAATGCATAGAATGAACTCACTCTTGGAGATGACAATAGGAGGAAGATCTCTTAGCTTTAGCCTTTAAATCCTAGGTTGATGATGAAGATTTACTTGAATCTCTCAAGATTTGTTGTCATGAATGCTCCAAAACCGTATTTAATGTGGAGGGTTTGACTTGAGAGAGTTTGGAAGAAAGTAGATGAAGAGTATGAGGGAAAACTAACAAATTCTCACATTTAAACCACCTACACCCCGTGTGCGATAGTGACACGCGGTAGTGAGAGTGTCATTATCGTTGTCATGGTCGCCGAAAGTGTACCATGAGTCGGGCCCTTCGACGATTATGCCAAACAAAAGTGACCAAGTCACAATCGCGAGGCATTCTCGTGAACATGTATCGAGGGCCGCGAGAGTGCCCCTTGTGATAGTGACCACGACATACTCGTCGGGCACTACCCCCCCCCCCCCCCCGGTACATGACTCTAAAATGCAATCTCTCCCATCCGATAACTCTCGACTCGCCTCAACAGAGAAATATTAATTCGACAAATCAGTAAACTAATAACTTAGAACTAACAAGGCGGATAAAGGTTGCCTTTTTCCTAATGGAATTTTCGGGCGTTACAATTAGCACATCATGTGGTGAGGTTAGCCACAAGCATGTTCGAGAAAGCTCCTAACCCAAAGGTTGGACCCTATCCATCTAATGGCCAATCGTTATGGTTACATCTAAGCATAGGTGACTTGCTCACACCTATTAGGGACCCACCTAGATCCTTATTTTTGCTAATGCTAAAAATTGTTCATTTTTAATAACAACAATAGTACATTAGCTAAAAACCTTTCATTGCAGGTGTTAGAGTCTTGTATCGGTTGTACTATGGTCAGTAACTATGCATGACTATTTTCTATAGGTTCTTTCTTTATCTTGAGACCCTTATAGAGATATATCGTTGTGCATATATGATTTATCTATTGTGGTTAATTGCTAATCAAGCTTTCTTTCATAAGATAACATTGTGCTAATTTGCTTATCTATCCATCAAACTACGAGCCTTTTTGATCAACTTAGTATGTTAAGAAAGCATAGGAATATATCAAGTTCTTTAATTTGGTGTATAGGATTCGTCTAAACCATACGAGAAACTTTGTCGATATCTTTATTTCTGCTCTCTCTAACGTCTTATATATGAGTACCAAGGTCATAATTAGCATATGAACATTTGTATTAGTTTACTTCTTCGAAAAATATCACTTAATAAATCTATTAATGGCCCACATGTTTGATTAGCTTATATAGGTTGGAATTATATGTACATCATGTATAGTATGTATGTATGTATGTATGTATGTATGTATGTATGTAGGAACATCATGTATGTATGTATATATGTATGTATGTACGTATGTGATCATGTATGTATATATGTACATGTACGCATATATGTGATCATGTATATATATGTGTGTACATTATGTATATATAGTATGTATGTATGTATGTACGTATGTGATCATGTATGTATGTATGTACATCATGTATAGTATATGTATGTATGTATGTATGTATCATATGATCATGTATGTATGTATATGATATGTAGTATGTATGTCTATAGATCATGTCTATGTCATGTGTGTGTGTATGTATGTATATATGTCTATGTATGTGTCTATATATGTATGTATGTATGTCTATAGATGTATTGTATACATATGTATTGCTTGTATGTATATGTAGTGTATATTGTCTGTAGATGTATTTTATACATATGTATTGCTTGGATGTATATAGCACATATACGTCTATATCATGCATGTCTATGTATGTGTGTATGTATGTCTATAGATGTATTGTATACATATGTATTGCTTGTATGTATATGTGTATGTATGTCTGTAGATGTATTGTATACATATGTATTGCTTGGATGTATATAGCACATATATGTCTGTATCATGCATGTCTATGTATGTGTGTACGTATATGTGTATGTATGTCTATAGATGTATTGTATACATATGTATTGCTTGTATGTATATTGCACATAGGTCTATATCATGTCTATATAATTATGTGTGTATATATATATATATGTATGTCTATATATATGTGTATAGTATGTATAAATATGTCATATATGTATGTATGAATGTATGTGTATAGATGTATGTATGTGTGTATAACACGTTTGGTCCCTAATCTAACTGAAATTAACGGGAAAAGATAACGACCGTTAACTGTTTCCATTAAGTCTAGTTACTTTAGGTGTATATATATGTATGTATGTATATATGTATATGTGTGTATAACACATTTGGTCCCTAATCTAACTGGAATTAACGGGAAAAGATAACGGTCGTTAATTGTTTCCGTTAAGTCCAGTTACTTCAGGAGTATTTTAGTCAATTTAAATATAATTTGATAAATTAATTAATAAATTTAAATATAATTTGCTAAATTAATTAATAATTTATTTAATAAATTTAATATTAAATAATATAATTAATAATTTATTAATTTAAAAGTAATTTATTTAATAAAAAATTAATTCCGTCGGTAATCACAGACGGATAAAATCCGTCGGTAAATTTCCGAAATTTCTAAAAAAAATAAGCGGGCATATAGCCCTAATCAGACTCTCCCTCTCAATCTCTCGATCTCATCAGTCTCTCGATCTCAGTCTCTCGCTCTCAATCTCTCGTCCACCTCTCCCTCCCTCTCTCTCGACGACCTCTTACTCGATCTCAATCTCTCGAACTCTCAGTCTCTCCCTCTCAATCTCTCGTCCATCTCTCCCTCTCGATCTTAATCTCTCAATCTCTCAATCTCTCCCTCTCAATCGATGATGTCCACCTCTCCCTCTCTCTCGAAGACCTCTCACTCGAACGCCGGCGACCTCCATCCCCTCCGGCGACGGCTACCTGATTTGGGTATATTCTTTCATATTATCAACATTTGGGTATGAATTTGTGTGTGTATGTTTGTTTGTGTATGAATCTGTGTGTATATGAATCTCTATGTGTGTGTGTGTGTTTTTGTTTTTGTATGAATCTGTATGTGTGTGTATGTGTGTGTTTGTTTTTGTATGAATCATGTGTGTATGATGTGTGTGTGTGTGTATGTCTATAGATGTATGTGGATTGTGTGTGTGTAGATTGAAATTGATTGAAATGTTAATGAATATGTTGTGTTTTTTGTTAATGAATCTGTGTTTTTGTGTCTGTAGATTGAAATTGAGTGAAATTTGGTGTCACTTCAGAGACATACACATACACACGATCGACTCCCGACTTCTTGACGTGATTTAAGGTACCAAAATAATTTTAGACGTTATTCCTTAATTAATTTATGTTGTCACTTAATAGGAAAATTTGAGTATAGTAGTAATGGAATTATTTGTTATTTGTTATGTTTGTAAGCCTAAACCTTTTCGTTATGTTTGTTTTTCGTTATGTTTGTTTTTGGGATATATGACAACTATGGATAATTATAACTATGACAGTTTATTGTAGATTGAAATTGATATGAGTATATTGTAGATTGAAATCGATATGGGTATATATTGTAGATTGAAATTGATATGAGTTCTTTTAGTTTATGAAAACCATTGTTATGAGCACGAATATATCAAATGTTTTGGTATGATTTGGTTTGATAAACTTGTGATATTAATTAGTTGGGTTGTCAATTATTGGTCAAACATTAATTATGCTTGATTTTATTTATTTATTTTAGTTGGGTTGCCAATCGTTGGGCAAACATTAGGTTGATATACGGAAATATTCATTTTATAGTCGTTATGCCGCCGAAATTTTAAAAAACATGTAGTGTTCAATAAACTTCTAACTTCGTTGACACCTACGGTTTGACTTTTAAATAGTCAAAACACCTTTCTTTGATCGTAACCTACGGTGTTGACTTTCCAACAGTCAAACCATTACACTTAGAGTTTTAGAGTCATCCAAAACTCCTCTACACCTATGGTCTGACTTTCAAGAAGGCAAACCATTACATGTAGTGTTCAATAGACTTCTAATTTCGTTGACACCTACAGTTTGACTTTTAAATAGTCAAACCATTACACGTAGGGTTTTAAACTTTCCAAAACACCTTTCTTTGATTGTAACCTACGGTTTTGACTTTCCAATAGTCAAACCATTACACTTAGAGTTTTAGAGTCATCCAAAACTCCTCTACACTTATGGTCTGACTTTCAAGAAGGCAAACCATTACATGTAGTGTTCAATAGACTTCTAACTTTGTTGACACCTATGATTTGACTTTTCAATAGTCAAACCATTACACGTAGGGTTTTAAAGTCATCCAAAGCTCATCTAAACCTACGGTGTGACTTTTCAATAGTCAAACCATTACACCACCTCTATCTTGATTATGTCGATTAACTACTTCTTTCTTTGTTGTAGTGGTTGAATATGTCGACAGATAAAGGATGGATGTATAGAAAGAACGACAGTTAGGGGTTTCTTAGCGTCGACTATATTGTTGCAATGGACAGTTTTTTGGACTATGCCTATGCCGATGAAAGGACTGTTGAAAGGAAACCTACACGTGATGGGATAGTGCTTCGTATTAGATGCCCTTGTAAGAAGTGTCAAAACACACGCTATAAAGAAAGGACTAACGTGAGGCTGCATTTGATGAAGCACGGTTTCATGCCTGATTATACCACATGGGGGGCACATGGTGAAACTTATTACCATAATGAAGGGCATCAAGACGTGGGTCAATCTTCTACTCCGGTAGTAGATCATAATGAAGGTTATATTGAAATTGTGAACGATCACATGATACATGATGGCATGACATGGGAAGAAGAAACCCCTAATCCTTCTGCCCAAGGATTTTATGACATGTTACAAGCTGCTGACGAGCCACTATGGGACGGGTGTCCAAATTACTCGAAATTAGGAGCTGCGACGAGATTGTTGAATTGGAAGGCAGAATGTAATGTACCCGAGATGACTTATAACCGCAATGTTTCTATAATTAAAGAGATATTACCCAAGGGTGATAAACTACCCGGTAACTTCTATGAGACGAAAAAGAGTTTGAAAAAGCTTGCTCTGCCAAAACAAAAGATCGATGCTTGCAAAAACCATTGCATGTTATTTTATAAGGATGATTCTACGTTGACCCACTGCCGAGTGTGCAATGAATATCGTTTCAAGACAAGTGGTCGAAGCAAGGTCCCTAACTTGGTGATGACGTACTTGCCGATTGTTCCTAGACTTCAAAGATTGTATATGTCAAAGAAGACGTCTAAAGAGATGACTTGGCACAAGGATCATCAGAGAGAACCGGGTGTGATGGTACATCCAAGTGATGGTGCGACTTAGAAGCATTTCGACATGGTACATCCTGACTTCACTTCTAAGGTCCGGAATGTGTGCCTTGGTTTATGCACCGACGGTTTCAACCCGAATAATTCAAATTCGAATCCGTATTCACTTTGGCCAGTGTTTCTTACCATCTACAATTTACCTCCTTGGTTGAGTTTGAAAGATTCATACGTGAAACTTGCATTGGTCATTCCAGGTAGAAAGAGCCCCAGTCAGAATTTGGATGTCTTTCTTAGGCCGCTAATAGATGATCTCAAGATGTTGTATAAAGTGGGCATTCTTATGTATGATGCTTATCGTAAGAATAATTTTGAGACGAGGGCTATACTTCTATGGACCGTCAGCAACTTCCCTGCCTACGCAATGTTGTCGGCTTGGAGCACACATGACAAGCTAGCCTGCCCGTACTGCATGGGTACAGACGATTCGTTTTAGTTAAGAAATGGAGGTAAATCTTGTTGGTTTGACTGTCATCGGAGATGGTTACCTAGTGCACACCCCTTCCGGCATGATCGAACAGGGTTTCTGGACGGATCTAGGGTGTTATCCGGTCCACCACCCGAGTTAACCGGTGAAGAAATATGGGAACATGTCCGTCATCTTCCAACTGTTTACGATGGCTCCCCATTTCGACCGACCAATAGAAAAATTACTAGTTTTGGAATCACTCATAATTGGGTGAAGAGAAGCATCTTTTGGGAGCTACCATATTAGAAGACGTTGTTAATCCGACACAACCTGGATGTCATGCACATTGAGAAGAACGTCTTTGAGAATCTCTTTAACACTGTCATGGACACATCAAAAACGAAAGACAATATAAAAGTAAGGAGGGATGTAGAGATTTATTGCAACCGACCGCAGTTGCACATTGCCACGTTAGGCAATAAAGTAGTGAAGCTGAAGTCGTCGTACACTTTGACGAAACAACAAGTAAAACAAGTATGTGAATGGTTGAAGAGACTGAAGTTTCCGGATGGGTATGCTTCGAATATTGGGGGTTGTGTAAACATGGCAGATTACAGCTTTTATAGCTTCAAGAGTCATGATTGTCATGTGTTTATGCAACGATTGTTTCCTATTGCGTTACGAGGGATGATACTGACTCCCATATGGGATGCGATAACGGAGTTATGCACATTCTTTCGTGTAATCTGCTCAAGGGTATTACACTTAGAAGACTTGATTCCATTGCAAACAAGTATCGTTCAAACAATTTGTAAGTTGCAAAAAGTCTTCCCGCCCAGATTCTTTGATTCTATGGAACACTTAGTGATACATTTGACACGAGAAGCCATAAATGGTGGGTCGGTCCAATATAGGTAGATGTATCTTTATGAGAGGTAAATGAACTTTGCCATTCAAATACTTACCCATTTATTTTCTAACACGTATTTCAATCGTTGTTTAGGAAACTTGGGTCGTTGAAGAGGACTGTTAGAAACAAAGCAAGGGTGGAGGGGTCTATCGTTGAGTCTTATCTAGTAAATGAACTCTCCACCTATTGCTCCCTGTATTTTGATCCACATATAGAAACTCGACATAATCGCGAGTCAAGAAACTTTGCCCTAGATATTCCTAGTTCTTCAGGAATAGACGATCGCTTGAGCATATTCAAGGTTTCATCTCGTAGATTATTTGAGAAGGGGGGAGGGAAAAGACCATCTTGACTCAAGCCGAGATTCACAAGATCCACAGATATGTGTTGTTGAATTGTGAAGAAGTTCGACCTTTTCAATGGACCTTCGATGAGTGGATACGACAAAGAGAACCTTATCTTGATGCGGTTGCTCGGGATGAAAGGTTTTCTACTTGGTTCGAACAACACGTGAGTACAAAAATATGAAATTTACGTATGTAATGTTACACATATGTAATTTATTTCTTATTTGTGGTTTTATAGGTCATACTCGGATCAGGCGATTTCTCCGACCATTTGAAATCCCTAGCACGTGGACCAGGCCGATATGCTTGGTCGCATAAGGGATATTTTGTTAATGGTTACAAGTTTCATACGGTAACACATGCTGTTGGGCGTGTCACACATAATAGTGGTGTATGTGTGAGAGGATCTTGTTATGACGACTCCGAGTTTGACTATTACGGATTGTTGGACGACGTGTTAGAGGTGAAGTATTACGGTGTGGGCTATTGTGTTGTAGTTTTGTTCAAGTGTACATGGTTTGATAGTCTAGAGGGAGTTAGAGTCAACCCTAAACATGGGTTGGATGATATCAAATACAAGTCTAGACTCAGAGGTGAGGACTATTACGTCCTAGCATCACAAGCGGAACAAGTGTATTACACACCCTATCCTTCAGGAAGTAAGGATTTAAAGGACTGGTGGGCAGTTGTGAAGACAAAAACCTATGGAATATATGAACTTGTAGAAAGGGCTATCGATGTGTTGGATGATGATAACGTGGATGGAGAACCGTTCTTTCAAATCAACGAACGGGTAACTCATAATACAAACAATTGGGTAAATGAGGACCTCGATTCTGTCCCTATTGTCACTGGGAAGCTCAACGTAGTCGCCACAAATGACGAAGCTAGCGAGGAAGATGCATCAAATCACGAATCTAGAGACGAGGAAGAAGAATTTGAAGACGTGGACGATGATGAAGATAACGAAGACGGACTTATGTTATCTGATCACTCATCTGATAACTAGTGTGCCTTTCTTATGTAGACATTTTGTGTTAACCATTCTCTATGATTTATGTACACTTATATCATTTATGTAGACATTTTCGTGTTAAACATTCTCTATGATTTATATACACTTATATCATTTTGTGTTAACCATTCTCTATTTTTAGATGTCGGGACGCCCTTCTAGGGGTAGTAGGGGTAGGGGCAGTAGCAGCTCCGCCGGGCATGGTGACCCCCACGCCGATGAGTTCACCGATGACGAACTAGATCAGATACAGTCTAATGACGGACTAGCAGCGGGCTCGAGGGTTAGAGGCCCGAATGTGGCATCACAGACGCCCCAGCCGAGTCAGCGACCGCCACTTTTGTTGTTTGAAGTGGGCGGGTAATTAGATGTGATATATTATTTATTCTAGTACATAATAAACCGATCCTAATGTTTTTTATGTTGTATATTTTGCAATTGAGAAGGTTTAGTGACAAGTCGACAGTCTGGAGTGCCATTTCCGTCTTTAAGTCCATGTTCGATGGTCCTTGGGCTCATTTTAGGGATGTCCCTGATGAGCACTATCCACGGATTATGGATCGATTACGGATAGGTATTTTACTCTATTTAACTAATTGAGTGGATTTATTTTTACTTAATCCAAAAATGTGTTTGCAGTTATATTATAGTTGGCCTCCTAAGATGGACGCCGACGTAGTAGCTGCATTCCGGCGTATCCTAAATAATAGGTACCCGGACATGATGAGATATGCCCGTCGATTCGCCCAGGGCAGGGCTTTAGCCATTGATGGTGTCCAGTTCGACGGACGTGACTACACGATTCTTGCCGCACACCCTCCAGAGTGGATCCGGAGTGAGTTTTGGGTCTAGATGATTGAGCAGGTTTGTTTTGTTTTGAATACTTGTATCTTGTTGTACTAGGATTTATATTGATTTATGTCTTCTTTTTAATAGGTATGGAACACCGATGCGTTCCGGCGTGTATCTGCGGCCAATCGGGCCACCGAGTATGAGGGGATGACATCCAGACACTGTACTGGATCTATTAGTACCGCTATGCATCGGGACCACATGGTAATTTATCATACACTAGACTAAATGTATATAATTGATGAATATATGTACTATATACATGGTTTTATTACCTACTAACAATTTAAGTTGTGTATTGTAGAGAGATGCATGGGGCTGTGAGCCTACCAACGACGAGGTTTGGGAGGCTACACACTGCACCAACAGGAAGCTTGTTCCGGGTGCGACTGGTCCATCCACGGATCCTCCGATCTACGTTTACCCAAAGGCGGCTCATATGGCGGTAAGTTCAATTATGCATGGCTAGATATTTGATTGTTTTATAAGATATATAGAAATTATAGCAAACTTAGTTTGGGCTGCCATTGTTGGGCAGACGATAGGATTGTTTTGATAAAAGCAGGTCATGGATATATATGTTCAAATCACAGTTGAAATGCTGTCGAATTTTCTATAGGTTAGTTGACTTGACAATGTCTAATTTGGTAAATTGTAGGATAACTACCATCGGATTAGGGAGGAGGAGTACCCGGACATACCTCCCGGCACTGTACCTCCTAATGACGCCGAGTTGTGGGAGCGTAGTGTCGGAGGACGGCGTAAGGTCCGTATTTTTGGATGGGGGACCAGTCAGGATCCCTATTATGCTATGACCGGTGATTCAGGTGCCAGTTCGAGCGGGAGCACGCGCGACCGTCGCGATGAGGAGGCATGCTTGTCAAATGTTGTTTAACATTGTTAATCATATGTTTGTTAAATGTTGTCTAACATTGTTCTATATATGTTTGTCAAATGTTGAATTTTAGTTGAATGAGCTGAGACAGAGGGTAGAGAGAGGAAGCAGAGAGGATCCGGATGCATGAGCGAATGGAAAGAGATGAAGAAGATAAGAGGCAGATGCAGGAGCGAATAGATCAGTTTGAGGCGTTCATGAGGAAGTTTAGCGATCAACACCCCTTTCCCCCTCTGTAGGATTACGTTTTTGTAATACGTTTATGCATTTATAGATATTAAATTAAGGTTTTGTACAGTTTAAGACTTAGTATTAATTAAAAAAATGGCAGGTTTTGTACATGTTAAAAACTGTAATTTTTAATTCTTTTTTTAAAAATTAAATTACCGTCGGTGATCCGTCGGAAATAACCCACGCCGTCGGTGACCGTCGGTGATCCGTCGGTAATATCCGTCGGTAATCTGAACGCCGACCACATTTATACCGACAGACATTTACCGACGGATCACCGACGGTCACCGACGGCGTGGGTTATTTCCAACGGATCACCGACGATCTCTTTTTTGCGACAGATTACCGACGGATATTCACCGACGGATTATTTCCGATGGATATTTATTAAATAAAAATTAAATTACAAAACATTATTTACCGACGGACATCGGAAAGAAATTATTTTTTATTAAATTATTAAAATTACCGACGGATTTCCGACGGATTTAAATATTAAAAAAAATAAAATAAAATAATTTTATATCCGTCGGTGATCCGTCGGAAATATATATATTTACCGACGGATGGCCTATCCGTCGGAAATATTATTTTTTCGTTGGTGTTCCGTCGGTAATTACCGACGGTTAAGATCCGTCGGAAATAGGTGGTTGGTGATGAGACATTTTCTAGTAGTGTTGACGGTAAGTCCATATGCATGATCTCACCGAAATATCTCATCCTCATGCAGCATGCTAATAAATTTCAAAAGCGTGTAAAACACAGAGCATGTGTAAATCCTTTTCTAACATAATTAACATGTAATATAAAATAGAAAATGTAATTATGTGATCCTTAATGTACAACATGCATAAACATTTATCCTTAATTCATCTTTGTATAAATAGTATACGTCCTATATTGCTAGTTCATGAAGACCTACTAGGAGTAACATAAGCTTCTTACTCCTTGTTTTGTAATACATACACAATCGTCATTCATGTGCTTAAGTATTTGTACTATCTACACAATACTATAACAACTTGGCTATGCATGACCTCCTGAAACAACTTCCCTTTCTCGATCCACTGAGGTCAACACGACCTTGACTGACGACCCGAGTTCATGTCTCCTAGTCGTGGCGACTTACCATGCAAGTTGCAACTCACGACCTCCCTAGCCTCCCAAATGACCTAGTGTTGCACCTTAGGTCGTGATGACCTTCCCCAACGACCAGTGGCTCGCTGGCCACTTCATCTTGCAACTTGTGCCATGCAACTCTAGGTGGCTTGCCTAGGTCACATAAGACGCCTATAACGACCATTCTGCAACACACAAGGCCACCAAATTCACCAGAACTCATTCTAATCCATTTTTAGTGTTTCTTTTTGCAATACAACATTGTCTTCACATTTATTAACACAAAGACGTGCTCTAATCTCCATTAAATAACAACTCATGTTCTAATTTTGTGATTTTGAACACAAGACAAACATGAACTTGAAAACTCCATTTTATGCTCATATCTTGGCCTTAAGAACCTGTTTCTTTTCTAATTTGATGTTATAACGCATGGCTACATGGATAATTACCGAAGAAGCACTAAAATGCAAGATTGATACTAAAGTCGTACCCTAATTTGATTGAAACTCTCTATATATTCGTTGTCTCCTTTGATTTCTTAAATCGACACCCTTCTCTTCATTTTCTCTCATGCTCCTTTTGGTAATGAAAATTGTAAAATGACTCACGATTAAACCCATTTACTTCTCATTTGGCCTCTTAATCGTTGTCTCCCAACTCAACAACCTATTATCTCCCTTCCTTTGCTATTTCCTTCCACTTGAGTGACTCCTTCCTACTTCCAATTAAATCTTCAAGATTTTGATTTACTCTACACTTAATTTTCCTCCAAAAATTGGGATGCTACAAGATGGTTCAACATTAATGAAGCAACTAAATCGTTAAGTCCATTCAAATGTTATAATTCAATCTTCAACAATAAAGTCAATATTCATTTGTAATAAAAAAAAATGTTCACTTGAAATATCCTTATATATGGAATCAACAAATTTAAGTTATTATTGCTATTTTTCTACGACATAATTTAAAATCCAAGTGATCATTAATTACAAAATCGTTTGTTCTTTCCATGTAAGTTGATAGCGAAAAAGTAAATTAATAATCCATATATTCCTTACCCATATATTGATTCAGGTTATGTTTGGCAAACTAGCTGATAAGCTAGCTGGTAGCTGATAAGCTAGCTTTTCAAAACGCTACCATGAGTAGTTTTTCAATAAGTTAGCTTGTAAACTAACTTATAAGCTAGTTTATGGTCATCCAAACATGTACTAAAAAAAATTAGCTTATAAGCTAGCTTTTTTTTGCCAAACAATGCCTCAAACTTATTTTCCACATCAAGATACCGCTAACTTCTTCAACACTTTAACTTTTCCTTAGACTCTATTGGAACAAAGCAAAGAATTAAGAATGGAGAAAGGAAAGGGACAAGGGCGGTCTTGCTTGCCGCGAAGGCTGCTAGTTCGGTGTAGCACATATATTTTTGTATGTTGCAAACATCTATTGGAAATAACTATAATAACAATTGTATACCTTCATATGTTGCTTCTTTTATTTTAACACATATCCTAACTTAACGATGGTGGCATTATAAGGTTTTTTCTCTTCCCATTTTATTTCTATTGATGCTCTATTTTCTCCTAATCTTTCTACTTTATAGCTACAAGCAGTTGTACGACTTTTTTTCCCCTGTTTAATTTATGACGTTAAAAATAGACCTTATAACATAAACCAATTTTCTACATTAATTGGAAAGTGGAAAGCTTTCCATGTATGGTAGCTAGTTGTTTAATTGATCACATAGGCCTTTAAACTCGAAGGACCACAAGGGCCGTTTGCCTACTTCCCCTAATCATGCCATCTCCAATAATTTACCCTCAAAAAGCTAAGTACGCCTTCTTTAAAAATTAAATTATATTTTCATTTTCCAAATTTAGTGCTTCATTTTCAACTTAAAGTTATTGTTTATTGTATCTTTTTCCTAGAAAGATATAAAGAACTACATTAAACTTTAAAGTACAACAAATAATAAATTGATGATGATGAATTCTACCAAGAGTAGATATATTATCCCATCAAAACAAAGGTATAATGTTTGATTTGGTACATTATTTAGTAAAACAAAAGTATTACCGATAAATGTCAAAATTAAAATAACTTTTAATAAAGATAAAATTAAAAAAAAAGAACTTGTATACCATATTCAAAGTTGTTAATTTCATGTAATGATCACTAATTGACAGAAAAAGTAAATTAAATTAATCTTGAAATATTTTCCGGAAAAAATTGCATTTTTATGCAACTAAAGAAGGAAATTGTTGCGTTTTTGGACGGATGGAGCATGTCTTATGGGTTTATGTTTGATAATAAGTGCAAGTGTTTTTCGTTTTTTTAACCTTGGATGTTCGAGTGATTAACTTGTTTGCCCTCAAGGCCTTTGGAGAACGACTAGAAAAATCCCTAAGACCTTGCAGATTTGACTCGAAGTAATGACCTATAGTTAGAGGATCCCTTGTTAAGTAGCACCCAAAGCCTTATTGTATGTTCAAAATAAAAGATGTATGAATCTACTAGTTTTGTATTTTCTTTTTCTTACTTTACTCATTTTGCAAGTCCAATCTTTATATCAATTGAATAAAACATGTAACCGCCAACAGATTACCACATACTTAATCTCACTATAAAGTGTTAGTTAGATTTAGGAGCTTCCTAACGTTGTCATCTTTTATATATTGTTGGGCTATTACAATTTATAATAAAACAAAATAGAAAATTCTTACATGAGCTATTAAAAATCAGTAATACAAATAAACAATGATCATGATATATATATATATATATATATATATATATATATATATATATATATATATATATTTATATATATATACACACACATATATATAGAGGTGAGTTCATACAAGAACATTATCTATTTAAGAAAAACACGAGAACAACCGAGTATACATACAAAATCATATATGATTCACGCGACATTGCGCACGAACTGGACATCGCTTGCATCCGATTTTTTCGGGTTAGTTTAAAATTACATATGATTTTGTACATGATCTGTTATTTTTTGCTGTTTTCTTGTTTTCTTAAATAGTTAGCGTCCTCGTTTAAACTTTCCTCTCTCTCTCTCACTCTCACTCTCTCTCTCTCTATATATATATATATAGAGAGAGAGAGAGGAAATTCTAATGAAAACTCAATTTTCATTGTGTATGTGAGGACGAATCTCGGTCAGTCCATCTCTATTGATCCAACAACTCATATTAAATAAACTTTTTTTATTTTAAGAGTATTATGGGTAAAAATGGAAGATAATTTAAGCTCATGTCTACCAGATTTGACTTTTTTTTCTTTTTTAATTAAAAAACTTGGTCCCACTTAAAATTTAAAATAAATTATCTTAAAAACTACTAATATTTTAATCAAGCAAATTATATCAAAAAAACGAGAATTTCGTGTTCTTCGATATGACATCTATCTCGATATAGTTTTTATGTTGTATTAACCGTTTTTTACGTGAAATGTTATATATGTGTTATATTCATTATGAATATTTATGTACGTTCAATTGTGTACAACATATCGACACCGTAAGTTCGTAAATCGACATCACCTTCTTCAACGTCGTAAGACATCGAGTTCTTCATCACCATAACCCAACATGCATCGAGACAAATCGAAAACCTATCAAGTTTCGGTTGTGAACCGGGGAATAAAAGAGAGCGCGTGACGTCTCCACACCTTCATGGGTCATTCATGTATTATTCATCATAAATAATGTATCATTAATGATGAATAATACAACATTTTGGGTGAATAATACACAATTCATGAATTCGTGTATTATTCATCTTGAATGTTGTATAATTCATCCCGAATACTATATTATTCATCATGGATAATGAATGAACGTTCACATTTGTTATTCATACTGAATGTGGGACACTCGGGGATGCGCATTCATATTCATAATAAATTAAACCAAATTGGTTGTGAATCGTGAAACAAAAGAGAGTGTGTCATGTGTTCACACCTTTACGAGTCATTCATATATTATTTATCATGAATAATGTATCATTTAAGATGAATAATACAGCATTCAGGGTGAATAATACGCGATTCATGAATTCATGTATTATTCATCCTGAATGTTGTATTATTTATCCTGAATACCGTATTATTCATTATGAATAATGAATAAATGTTCATCTTTGTTATTCATACTGAATGTGGACACCCGGGGACGTGCATACATATTCATAATGAATATAACACATATATAACATTTCACATAAGAACGGTTAAAACAACATAAAAACTATATCGAGATAGATGTCATATCGAAGAACACGAAATTCTCCTTTTTTTGATGTAATTTGTTGGATTAAAATATTAGTAATTTTTAAGATAATTTATTTTAAACTTTAAGGATGTAAAAAAATTTTAATTAAAAAAAAACAAAAAGTCAAACAAAGTAGGTGCTGATTCAAATTTTCAATTTTGTCCCTAATCACTTTTCAATTAATGTTATTAGGTTTAAAACATTGATTAGTTTCTAAGTTTGATCAATAGCTAAAATTGTCCTCACATACACAATAAAAAATGAGTTTTTATTTAAACTCACACACCTCTCTCTCTCTTTATATATATATACATATATATATATATATTTTTTTAATGATAATATTTTCCAAAAAGAGAAATACTACATATAGGTGTATATGATGGTTATTTTTTGTATTGAAAAGGGTGAAGCATATTTGAATGATGATAAAAATTGTATTTCTTTCACCTAATGAACGTAATTTTAATAGTTTATTATTCATTAGCCACACATATAAAAAAACTTTATTTATTTTAATTAAATCTTAAGAGTTTAAACATATATATAATATGAAATAATTAATGAAACCTAAAAAGGCTTTTTTCTTATAAATTGTGACACTTGTGTTATTTTATTATTATTAAAATTAGCCCTTGATCCTAGAAGATTTACACACCAAATACCACCACGTGTTTGCATATGATCCGTCAGTTCATGATGCAAAAGATGCAACCCTTTCTTATATATGCACATGAGCCTCTATACCACTTCTCCCCTTTCTTATTGTTATTGCATCTCTCTCTCTCTCTCTCTCTCTCTCTCTCACATATAAGAATTGAAAGAAGAAGGAACCATCAAGTAGCAGTAGTGAAAAAAAGAAACCTGATCACTTGCAAGTTGGAACCATGATGCACCTCAAGGAAACTGAGCTATGCCTTGGCTTGCCCGGCGGAGGAGGCGGCGCCGGGTGTGAGGCTGAGACACTAAAAGTCACCGGAAAACGTGGCTTCTCAGAGACTGTTGATCTCATGCTAAATCTTCAATCAAATGATCAATCCTCATCTTCCACTGATCTGAATGAGAAGAAGTTGCAGAACTCATCCAAGAACAACAAAGATGTAATCAAGCCACCAGCCAAGTAAGCTTCTACTTTTTTTCAATTTAAACAACATATACATACATACAGACATTATATATATATATATATATATATATATATATATATATATATCTGTGTTTGTGTGTATTTATGTGTATGTGTCAATTTAAAAGATTGATATTTACATGTATATATACAATTACTCGGCAAAAACCCTTTTTGTTCTTTTTTAATATAATAATTTTTATTCATTTGCTGGCACATAGTTTCATTATATGAGTTTATATATAGTTTCATGAATTTTCTTAGAGCTAGATTTATTATATATCCAAATGATAATATTTTTTGTACATATAGCAATTACTTAACATGAACTCGCTCTAATTAAATTCTTCTTGTTTCTCTAAATTTTTTGATTAATAGGGCACAGGTGGTAGGATGGCCACCAGTGCGAAACTATCGCAAGAACCTGATGGCTCAAAAGAGCAACAATGAGGAAACTGAGAAGGTGGTTGCACCCACCACCACTGGTGGCGGCAGTGCAGCGGCGTTTGTGAAGGTTTCCATGGATGGAGCACCATATCTTCGTAAGGTGGACCTCAAGTTGTACGAGAGTTATCAACAACTATCTGATGCTTTGGCCAAGATGTTTAGTTCCTTCACCATGGGTATGTTTTGAGTTCACTAGTTACTGAAATTACCCGTTTAGTAGTTGAAATTTGCTTAATAATTCTTGCATCAGAAATCATCAAGATGGTGAATTGAAAGTTTTCACCTTCCTTGATTAGTCGCATTCAGATAAGAGTCTTGAGTAAAAATGTACAAATTAATCTGCAAAAAGACTAACATATATATTCAGGCCGTTAACTCTCAGAAATCTATAGTAAACATTCAAAGTGCAAGTTTTAAAAGGCAATTTTTCACAAGCTGCAATAACGTATACAGGATTCGAGTGCTTGTTGATTAAAATTTATATACAAATAATTAATGGTGAAATTGGCACAATCTGAACCTAGTGAATGCTTAATAATTGCATGTGTATTTTTCTTTGTTTATAATAATATATAGATGTATAATTATTGATGGTTTTCTCAATAAAAAAAAATTAGAAGTTGAGGTCTAGAAACATTTAATGGTAAAAGTTATCTTAGATTAATACTTGTGTGAATCTGTAATGTATATTCTTTTAACCTTCCAAAATATAAAAATGCATGGTAACTTTTATAAAATATTTTGAAATTAGAATTTGATGAGTTTTATTGGACAAATAGAGTAATTATTTAATTAACTTATGAGAGCTTTTAACATTAAAATAATTCTGTTTTTATAATTTTCTTGTACTTAATTAACCTTGCAGGAGATTATGGATCCCAGGGAATGATTGATTTCATGAATGAAAGCAAGTTGATGGATCTGCTTAACAGTTCTGAGTATGTTCCAAGTTATGAAGATAAAGATGGTGACTGGATGCTTGTCGGAGATGTCCCATGGCAGTAAGTTCTTGATCGATGTAACCAAAACTCATAAATTAGTTCAACCAAGAAAACATTAATTAATGACGCCCATCGATCCCAACTCGTTTTTGTGTAGAATGTTTGTTGATTCTTGCAAGCGACTTCGAATCATGAAGGGATCAGATGCAATTGGACTCGGTAAGCAATTCCTTATGAATATCATTTGTTAATTTACACCAATATATATTTTCGACTACTTTGGTGTTACACTACACGAAACAGTCAAAAGTTGAAACAAAACACAAAATCTTGGACCTTAAACCGGTGATCTTGGTACCACCAGCGTCTCTTGGATCACTGTCATATGTTCACAGCTTGTCACTTCCGTTTGTTTGTAGAAAAATGTAATCCGATGAATACCCTAATCTTGATATATTTGGTGCAGCCCCAAGAGCAATGGAGAAATGCAAGAACAGGTGCTAAACTCATGAGATCTGAAGCAAACCCTAATCTTGATTCAAGTTCATGACAACTTCAAAATCATCAAAGAACATGGATTCAATGGATCAAGCTGTTAATGTTTGAATGTGTTTGGATTTGTTTTTGTTTTTTGTTCTTCAAGAAAAAAACTTAAGTTTGATAGTAAATAGAATTTGTCAATTAAAGATCATTTGGGACATTTGTAATGGACAAAAAACAATGAATCTCCTACTGGCTTGCCTCACAAAACATATTTGGAGTGTTTAATATTGTTTTTATTTTGGATTTATTGTCATTTGTTGCCATAAATTGTTGTCAATGTTTTCATAATCCTTTTGGGTATAATGCAACTTTGTTTTTTATAGTTTAATTTTTATTAACATGCATACCTTAACTTTTATATCTTTTAAACTAATTAAAATAATTTAATAAATGAATATTTAATTAACGATGATTATTAATGAAGCATGGCTTTATAATTAAAAATAGCCATGCCCCAAGTGGTAGGAGGGGAACAAAGGCATGTGCATGTTTATGGGGCTACTCATTCATGGCCATTTATTTTCTTTTATTTTGTTTTTTTTTCCATAGAAAATTACAGTAATATATTAGGGAAAAGTTCAAAAAAAACTCAATAAACTATTCTATTTTGAATGATTAAGTACCTGAACTAATTTTTTGAATGAAAAAACTATTAAACTTTCTTATTTTGAATAATTAAGTCTCTGAACTATTTTTTTGAATACAAAAATCATTATACTTTCTCATTTTGAATGAAAAAATCACTAAATTGTCCCATTTTGAATGATTAAGCCTCTAAACATTTTTTTTCACTAAATTAAATCATCGAATTTTTTAAAAATAGTTACTTACATAATTTTAACCCAAAAAAACTATTTGTAACCGGTTATTTTTTTATTCTTCCTCTTTTGATAGATAAATAATATGTCAAAAAGAGGGAGATCGATGGCAGGGGCAACAATATGTTAGCGCCATATGGAGAACGGACAACATTCGAACAACGGGGAGTGATGAGTCAGAGCGATACAATTGTTTGTGAGGGATTTTAATGACGTAGAGTTTGAGAACTATAAAACTGATTTAGATTTGTTTTTTACTTTAAAACTTTCATAGTCAGTTCCAGGTACCTTTAAAAAAAGGTAACTAATTTTTAGAAGTTTGATGGTTTATTTATTAATAAAAAATATTTAGGGACTTAATAATTCAAAATTATAAAGTTTAATGGTTTTTTCATTCGAAAAAATGGTTGAGGGATTTAATCATTCAAAATAAGAAAGCTTAATGGTTTTTACATTCAAAAAAATAGTTCAGGGACTTAATCATTCAAAATAGGATATTTTGTTGGGGGTTTTTGAACTTTTCCCAATTTATTATGAAATAATTTAGAGGTGTTGTAGGATAAATGTGTCATCGTCTAAAAGATATGACAATAGAGATAAAGATAGAGATGGAGATAAATATATCAGAGTTAGATTAGAACTGAAATATCTCGTGGTTATCTACTTGTATCTCATCCCTATTTAAAGGGCTTTTGATTAATGAGAATTACAGATTCATTATCTCCGTATATTGTTGTTCTATTATGCTTTTTCTTTAACACGTTATGAGCACGAACGCTCAGATATTATAAACCCTTTTCGAACCCATAGGCTGCTGCTGAAACAACACTGCTACTCCCGATGTAAAATCAAGTAAGCAAATTTATATGATATGCATGTTGATGTTGTGATATAACATGTCAAATTATATCGGCCTACAATAAAACATACAATTTGCATAAAGTATGTAATCTTATATTGTATTTTCCTTTCTATTTTTTTTTATCAATCTCCATTATTAATATACACAATATGTTTATATAAGCACCTTAGTAAATCATATATCCATTGAATCAAAATATGTTATCTACTTTTATATGAACACTTTATATGTATTTTTTTCCGTGTGGTATATCATAATTTATGCTCACTACCGATCGAATCAAGGTCTTAGATCTATTGAATATTTTCCATTCTTCAAGTTTATGTTCGAAAAACCGTTCACTTAGTGCAAACCAATATACAACCGGAATAGAATAAGAGATGAAGAGACTATCGGATTAAGGTATGAAAGAGATTAACCAGATGACTTGACAACTTTTTCTTAGTTGCTTAAGATTGAAGGTGGATAAAAGATGAAAACTTTAAGGGTTTTAAGTGATAATAAGGAACCGTTCTACTTATGAGGTTAACATTTATTTTATTATTTTATTTAAATCAACTGTAATACATTTTTTTAATTGATTTTGTTTATCAATCCATTTATTGAATATATAATTGGTATATTAGGTTGTATATTTAATTTAGTTCTAATTTATCGTCCTTTAGTTTCAATCATGATAGCATAATTTTATTGTTTTAAACTTATCATTGTCATTTATTTTGACATGATCAATTAATTTATAATAAGATATGTTTAGTTGGATAAGTTAATTATCTTGATGTTATTTACTTATCTGACAATTAAATTTGATTTATATCTTTAAATTAGACTAATTATATTACTGTGAAATATGATAGTTATTTACATGGCTAGTTAATTTATATGATTGACTTTTATTGTCTTATTAAATAATATTTATCATTTATCCATATCTTATTTAAATGTTTATCTTAATTATAATTTATAATCTATAATAAACTTTTAGAAGTTACACTTCTAACCCCCATAATTTTTATTATTTTGTCAAAAGGTTCAAAAATAGCATGAAAATGTTAAATTCAAACATTTATCTTGATTATGAGCTCCTACTCATAATTTTAAACTATATAATTAATTTTTGAAAGTTATACTTCTAACCCCATATATTTTGGTCTTTACCAAAATCTCCAAAAATAATATTAAGATATTAAAATATTAAAATTGATTTCATATGCCAAACTCATAGTCATTTTGGCCTCATGCCAAATGCTCTATAATTAATAATGTTATATCTAAATGAAATAAATCACAAGATATCGACTGGATTTTGTCAAACGGGTGTAAACAGTCCTAAGGTTTCTAGGGACTTAAGAAATCCATGTGATTCCCCTACTACCTGGAAATCCAATAGATTGAGTGGTTTCTTTTTCGCAAAAATTGAAATATTGATGAAGTATTATCAATAAAATTAAAGCATACAAAATCCAATATTGTTATGATAATGAAATTTCATAACCATAATCCATTTTCTTATCAAAAAGAAAATCATATATTATCCTTTATATATGTAAATGGTTGAAACAACTCATCCCAAAATCAACGTCGTAAACTCAAAAGAATCTGAGTATCATAAATGAGTATATAAACCTCCTTTTGAAAAGGTACAAGAAAATACCTAAAGTCCAACTCCCTATTGACTCTAAAACCAACCTCTTGAAAAGATACAAGCAAATACCTTCATGTTTTGAGACGACATATAAATCCTAAATTTCATAGGAATACCTTTACTAGAAACCCCCAAAGAAACGTGGGATGTCCCGAAAGGGATAATCGGGAGTACTCATGAATATGTACTTCCCGAACTAATCGTACATTGGAATGAAACCCACTTACTCGATTACAAAAAGGTAACTGATGTCAACATAGAAATATTATATCCAAAACGCGTCTCAATCTCTGTGGCAAGGAACTCACAGAAGATGACATGATTTTTAACATTATTTCCACCTTTCATATATAAGTAAATATAAATATAAGTTGGAATGCAACCTTTAAACAAACTCATCAACCTAATGCAAGTGGTTGAGAGACATAACAAGGTTCTTTCGAATAACACCACATATGTCGGGATAAAAAAAATTCCCGATATCGATAGTGAAAGTGTTAGAAGTTGAAACAACTCCAAAGGATTGTGAGTTAAAAACAATTTCACACATATGACATTTCTGCACCATGTGGACGAGACCCTATAAAGGGTCAGGGTATTGGTAAAAGTCAGGAAGGATTTTTCAACACCTGGAGTAGGATACAACTACTACCCAAGTGATAATGGACAATCAAATAAGATATGCACTAAAAAGTGCTTCTATCAAAAAGGGAACACGTTGAAAAATGAAATATAACATATTTGTTTTAATATTTAATATTGATTATGCATATGTTTCTTTGAAATTAATTTTAAGCACCAAAATTAATTTCTTTGCTAAAGTAAAATCGAATATGTAACCATTATAGATGTAAAGAAATACATCAAAACAAATACAAAAAATTTCAATATTCTCCGTTCCGTGTAGGAATGTATCGAGGAGAATTGATTTTTTTGACCTATCACACAATCGAAAAAAAAGATAGACTAATACTTGTTTTATAATACATCCAACCAAATTACTTAGACGATGGACTGTCACTTTCTTGGTGGAACAAGTTTAATAGGAACCTTGTAAAAATATTCGTATCAAATAGAAATGAATATGAAAGGAAACATATATCATGGAAAATAATGTGTCAAACTAGTAGATTATTGGGTCATCGGAACATATTTTGTCACCAATAAAGAAATTTTTGGGGCAATAACACATATATGTTTCGACATAACCATGTGGGACACCGTGGTTATGACATAGTGATCCGTGTATTGCAAAATACACATAGACACATTCTCTTTCGAGTGAAAGGTAAAATGAGGCAAATTACAACTGTTGACTTCTGAAGCATAAGAAACAACATTGCTATCATAATATGCCCTCTCGAATACATAAAACTTTTGTATATATCCTAATCCTTAGCCAATACAGGAATGAGATCGTCCTAAAGCTAAGGACATTATACAAAAATATTCCATTGTTACAACGAATACAAGGTGATATTTATGGACATAAACATCCAGAATGCGGGCCATTAAAGTACTTTATGGTTCTGGTTTCGACAACGCATGTCGTATTATTGTCCACATGAAATACTGCACTCCTAGCACTAGTTTTACGTTTAAGGGCTCACCACCCTTATTATTTCATCAAGTCTACATGACTTGGAATGCTGGAGAATTTACATCATAAGGATTTGATGTTAATTGCATATGTATTAGGATCAATGTAGAGTTTCCTATACCCCATGTGTATATATAAAATGGTCTCATAGAAGTTGTTATCAAAAGAATATGATGACATCTAGGGTATTAGTAATGCGCATCAATTTACCCACATCTACCTGGGGTTATGCAATTATTATATGCAGTTTCTTTTTGTAGTTTTTAGACCCACTACTTGCTAACCAGTCTCATGCATACCAGTTGGTAACTGGATATAAGCCTGATACTTTACATTTACGCATGTTTGATTATATGTGCCAATTGCGCCTCCACAGCGCATCGAAATGGGTCCTTAAAGACGATTTGGTAAATGTTGGATATGAACCCCCAACAATTATCCGCTAATTAGAATATTTGACTAGTGATCTCTTTACCGCTAGATTTGCGGGTTGTCACTTTCATGAGACAGTCTTCCCGTCGTTAGGGGGAGATAGGAAAAAGGATTTTCCATGGGAACGACATGAAGTGTCATTGAATATTCTCACTCTGTCTCATTTTGATCCCCAAAACTTCACAAAGTAATGTTGAAGTCAAACGAATCAGACTCGATACCTGATACGTTTAATATTCCAAAAGTGACAAGATCACATATACGAGCTGCAAATATACTCGCAAGGTTAAAAAGTCCCCAACAGGGGCACAACGCCACTGGAAAGTGCGTTGCAATCACACATAGTGGAGGTGTGGTTGAGGTCGTAGCTACCAAATGGAAGTGGTGGAAGCTACTTGGTTCGATGGATACTATTCTAAAGGAAGAGAATAGTTAGGCACATCCATTTATCATCAATACACAAAACTCTCATGGGATTCTCTCTAATTATAATTATGTCCATGAATCATCACTGGAGAACGTTCTGAAGTTAATATTGATTCTAGAGATGAATATTAATCTCAAATGAACTGTGAGAGTACATATGAGTCGATGGACAGATCATATATAATCATTGATGATTTATTCACATATACGATGGCTCATAAGATGATCGAGCACGACGACATCGAACCAGACTCAGTTGAATAATATCAACAAAGAGCATATTGGCCTAAATGTAAAGAAACAATACATAAAGAATTATATTCTTTGACAAAAGATCGGGTATTTGGTCAGGTAGTGCTAACCTACCAAGTGTAAATCCCGTAGGACATAACTGAATCTTTGTCAAAAAGCGTAACGAGAATAATGAAGTCCTAATGTATGAGGCTCTCCTTTGGCGCAAGGTTTCTCACAACGCCCTGGATTGACCATGAGAAGACTTACTCTCCCGTGATGGACGTTATAACGTTCTACTAATTAATTAGCCTAATAGTTTCCGAAGAACTGGAAATGTAGCTCATGAATGTGGTTACCACATATCTCTACGGGGATCTAGATTTAGAGATATATAAAAGTGCTTGATGATATTACATTACCAAAATCAAGTAACCCTAAACCACGAAATGCGCGTGTAATAAAATTGAAACGCCAACTTTATAGATTAAAACAATATAAGCGGATGTGGTATACCCGTCTAATGAAATACTTGATTGGGAAATGATATACAAGAACGATGAACTATTCCCTTGCGTATTTATTATGAAAAACAAGTTCTAGATTTTCAAAGTAACTCTATATGTCAAAGTTATGAACATAATAGCCACTCTTGATTAAATAAGAGGAACCACAAGCTACTTGAAATCTAATTTGAGAAGAAAGATCTTGGGAAAACTGGGTTTTGTCTAGATATTTGAGCTAGGATACCGAGTTTGTGAAATATTAATTCACCGATCGCATATGTCCATAAAATAATCAGGAAATTTAATATGGACAAAGCGCATCCGGTTAGCACTCCCATGATCGGTTGAAGTGTCAGATATAAGGAAAGATCCATTTCGTTTAAAGGATGATGACAAAAAATGCTGGGAGTTGGAATTCCCCATCTAAGTACAATATGTGCATTATCATACTTAGCATAATACACTTGACCATATATTATATTTCTCAATAAACTTGTTAGCTAGATTTAGCTCAGCGCCAACGCAAAGTCATTGGAATGATATCAAATTAATCTTTTGGCACCATTGACATGGGTTTATACTTTCCCTATAGAAAGAAAAATGGGATTGATAATGGAACTTCAATACCTACTTAGAATATAAGCAACAAAAGTACTAGCTCTTATAGAAAAACACCAAACAATGTCTTGGTATGTGTTTGTTGATATTAGGTATATGTCTGACCCATAGAAAGGTTGTTCTCAAGCTGGATAAGGAATTACCACAATGAACACCCAGATTGCTTGAAAGTAAGCTAAGCAAACCCTTGTAACTACCTCATTGAACTAATCCAATAATATTACTCTCCATGAGATAATTAAAGAATGTATATGATTAAGGACTATCATTACATATATTAGAGGAGCTAGTAATTTTGGGTTCAACCAGTATCCTACTTGCATATATGGAAATGATGATCATATATTGAAGAAATGAACATAAGATACATCAAGGGTAATAACACAAAGCATATTCTGCTTAAGTTTCTATACAATCAGCAATAAAAGACTCTTCTTTAGATTCAAGTGAATCAAGTAAGGTGTCAAAAGAATGTGACATATTTTACCAAGTCATTACCTAAAACCATATATTGGAAAACATGTAAATGCAAATGTTTTCAAACTCCCTTGATTAATGTACAAATCAGGGGGAGTAGTAAACAAAAGGGGGAGTCTACTATATATTTGATATTGGTATGTTGTGCTCTTTCCTTCAACCAAGTTTTATTTTTCCCATTGGGTTTTGTTCCTTGGTGTAAGGTTTTAGTGAGGCAACTGGTTATATACCATCATGCTTTCCTAACTCTCAAGATTAAAGTATGAATCTAAGAGAAAACTAGACTGAAGGATAAGTCTATGTATTGCAAAGAAGCTGGTGCGTTGTACTCTTTCCTTCGTCATATTTTTATTTTTTCCCACTGGGTTTTATTTTGGCGTAAGGTTTTAACGAGGCAACAACTGTGCACCACCACTCCTTTAACTCAGCACAAGAGGGAGTGTTGTAGGATAAATATGTCATCGTCTAAAAGATATGACGATAGAGATAGAGATAAATATATCAGAGTTAGATTAGAACTGAAATATCTCGTGGTTATCTACTTGTATCTCATCCCTATTTAAAGGGCTTTTGATTAATGAAAATTACAGATTCATTATCTTCGTATATTGTTGTTCTATTATGTTTTTTCTTTAACAAGAGGGTCTTTTTACTCATTTTTATTCATAAAAATATTACTTGTAATTCCGAACTGAATTATTTTTTAAAGGTTGCTGCAAGATTGAAAATAACTCTAATAAAGAAGTAAAAATATAATTGACAATTAGTGTAACTATATAAATTAAGCAATTTATATTAAATATGAAGGGAAAAAAAAATACTAAGCAGAAATGGGTATAAATACGTTGACTTTGTTCTTATGAAAATGCTTTCACCAAATCAACCAATTGCTATCCATATATTTCATGATTTTAAAACTGTTTTTAAGGAAAAAGATTAAAAATAAACTCAAAAATTAAATCATTAGTCGTCGGTTTGCCTTATAAATGTTTCAATTAACAGATAAATTAAATAAAATATTTAATCATTTTTGAAATACCTAAAACACCCCTATACAAACAAAAAGAATCGATGGTATTCGTAAATCATAATTAGGTGATGATCGTAATTAAGTAAATTAATAAGCAATTTTGACTTGGAATCAATATCGTGATCTGAAAAGGGTTGTAAGGCTATGAATTAATTAAAAGTATTATTTTATTAAATATAATTAAAAATAATAATAAACTTGATAACGAAAATCAAAAGTTTTGACTTTGTGGGGATATGAATAGGGGAATTGATGAGTGTGGATAGGTGGTTAGAAGCACATGTATGTCTCAAAATATGTTGGCTTTCAATTTCTTTAAGTAATTAATAAAATTATTTATGGGATCACTAACAACTAATCATGTTAATTATAAGAGAAGCTTCATATGGTCTTCTTAATTCTCCCCCAAACAAACACTTAAAATTATAATATGGATCTCAATCCATTTATCCTTTTCACATTGAAAGAAATTAAAACATTGTATATATTTTTAAAATCTCTTATGCGTTTATTTATTTTTTCCTTGTAAAAGGTTAATTAAGATTGTAAACTTACAAAAATACAAATCAATTATTTTGCTGATTGGATCAGTTTTTTATAATGTTATCAAAGCATTGTATTATATTTGTTTAATAAATATATTATAACGATATTTAGGCATTGTTCGGCAAAAATAAACTAGTTTATAAGTTATTTTATAAGCTAACTTATTTTTTGGTACATGTTTGGATTGACATAAACTAGCTTATAAGCTACTTAGAATAGCTTATGGGGAGCTTTTTTTGATTATTTCAATTATACCCTCATTAATATTCATTATTATATATTAACTATTAATTATAAATAATTATTAATTATTAAAATTCAATATTATTAATTAATAAATATAAATTAATATTATCTAAAAGTTATAACATAAATTTTAATTATACATTGATATTAATTTTTAATTATTTAGAATTATTGATTATTATATCAATTTTTTAATATCGATTAATATATTTTAGTTATCAATTATTATTATTTTTGTAATTATTATTTGATTATTTTTATTATTTGATTATTTTTTTTTCATATTATATGTAACGGTTATTTAAAATTATAATTTAATGTAGATTTTTTTTAAATTTTGGTTTAAAATTTAAAATTTATATTATATATAATAATAAATTTTAAATCCTTTTAATAACATATTATATTATTTACTATCATATTTGTATTAATTAATATATTATATTAGTTTGAATTTGTTTTAACTATATTATTAAATATTGTAATTGATTATTTTTTTCTAGATATTCTTTTTGGTAATTTTAATGCTTATAAGACATTGTTTGGCAAAAAAAAATTAGCTTATTTTCTGGGTACATGTTTGGATGACCATAAGCTAGCTTATAAGTTAACTTTTTGATAAACTAGTTGGAGTAGCTTATAAGAAGCTTTTTGTGATTATTCCAATTATGCCCTTCATTAATATTCATAATTATATATTAACTTTTAATTATAAATAAATAATTAATGTTCCTTTTGGTAATTTAAATGCTTATAAGCTAGTTTTTTGTCAAACGTGACTTTTTCATCAGCTAGCTTATCAGCTACCAGCTAGCTTATCAGCTAGTTTGCCAAACATAGCCTAAGCTAGTTTTTGCCAAACATGACTTTTTCATCAGCTAGCTTATCAGCTACCAGCTAGCTTATCAATCAATATCTAGTTTATCAGCTAGCAACTAGCTTATTAGTTATCAGCTAGCTTATCAGCTAGTTTGCCAAACATAGGCTTAGTTCTTATAGATTTGTGTTTGAAATCGAGATCTTCTTGGTTTAGAAGATGTGTAAAACGAGGTCCTAATTAATTAACGGGGGTGAACTAATTAACTCAGGATTTGATAGATTTAGCTTTTCGAAATAAAATATGTATGTTCTAAATCATCAGATAAATTAAGCGTTATATATATTGAAATAATAAAAATGGTTCTTATTACGAGTAATCTAAATACAATTAAGGATTTAATGTTTGTGATTTCATCATATATAATTGCATTTATGAGATGTAGTGTTTGGATATAGCATCTTATGGGTTTCCTTTTGTATTTGGGGTTGGAAACATTTATTATTCATTTTAATTACTAAATGAATGTTTTGAATAAGTTTATCCATGCTAAATCAATTTCCTTCTTTCCCTTCTCATTTAAGGCAATTTCTCAGCGATTTCAAAGGAGTTTGTCAACATCTAAACTAAAGATTCAAGCCTACAGTTTAAGCTTTAAGATCTCATTTCATCTCTAGGGTTTTCTTGATTTTCTAGGTTTTTTTTGTCAAAACCTAGCATTATGTGTTCATCATACACTTTTTTAAAACTATATACATGATAAACTTTTTATACTTTAGCCTCTCAAACTCTCATTTTATGTATTTTACAATTAGGGGTGTAAACGATTCGAGCTTTTAATGATCTACACGAGCTCAAGCTCAAGCTTATATAGTTATTGAGCTTGAGTCGATCTCAAACAGAAAATAAAACTTGTTTAACTTTAACGAGTCGAGCCTCGTAAGACAAATGTTTGACTCGGCTCGTTTGAGAACTCAATTAAATTTTTCGAATCGAGTCGAGCTGAACCGAGTTATTCAAGCATATACTTTTTCGAGTCAAACATTCACGTATAATCATAAAATCATACAATAAAAATATAAAAATTATCGAGCTTGAATTAATAAACAAGATAATTGATCGCGAGTTCGAGCCCAAAAACGAGCATCGAGCTCGATAATTCAAAAAAATATTCGAGCTCGAGCCCTACATTGAAAAGTTATCCGAGCTCGGGTCAAGCTCGAGTCTGGTATAATTTGTTCGAGTCTAGCTCAAATAACTTACTACACGACTCGACTTAACTCGTTTACACGCCTATCATGCTTTTGATGTGTTTGGACCATCTACGTCAAATTTTAGGAATTTGTTGCACTTTTTGTATCTTTTAATAAAATAAATTTGGGAAATGAATTATTATGTTATGAGGATGATTTCTTCAAATGTTGATGTATTCTAGAAACAAAATCAATAGTTGGTCTCATTAATCATAAGGTTTTTAAATAGGGATGAGTTACAAATAGATAGCTATTAGATATTTCAGTTCTAATCAAACTTTGATATATTTATCTTTATCTTTACCTCTATCTCTATCGTCATATCCCTTAGACGATGGCACACTTATCCTACAACACTCCCCCTTGTGCCGAGTCAAATGAGTGATGGTGAACAATTGTTGTTTCGTTAAAACCTTACGCCAAAATAAAAACCCAGTGGCAAAAAATAAAAGTCTGACGAATAAAAGAGTACAACACACAAGCTTCTTTGCAATACATAGACTTTTCCTTCAGTCTAGTTTTCTCTTAGATTCGTACATTACTAATAAGATTTAGGAAGACATGATGGTATATAAATTGTTTCCTCACTAAAACCTTACACCAAGGAACAAAATCCAATGGGAAAAATAAAACCTTGGTTGAAGGAAAGAGCATAACATTCCAATATCACATGTATAGTAGACTCCCTATTTTGTCTACTACTCTCCTTGATCTGTGCATTAATCAAGGGAGTTTGGAAAACATTTGCATTTTAATATTTTCTACATGTTTCCCAGAATATGGTTTTAGATAATGATTTGGTAGAATATGTCACGTTCTCCTGACATTTTACTTGATTCACTTGAATCTAGAGGAGAGTTTTGTTATTGTTGATTGTATAAAACTTAAGCAAAACATGCTTTGTGTTATCACCCTTGATGTATCTTTCTTTTATTTATTTGATACATGCTGCATTATTTCCATATATGCAAGTAGGATACTTGTTGAACTCAAAATTACTAGTTCCTCTAATATGTGTAATGATAGTCCTTAATCATATATATATTCTTTAATTATCTCATGAAGAGTAATATTCTTGGGTTAGTTCAAGGAGGTAGTTACAAAGGATTGCTTAGCTTACTTCCAAGCAATCGACATGTTCCTTGTGGTAATTCTTTATCCATTTTGGGAACAACCTATGTATGGGTCAGACAGATACCTAATATCAGCAAATACATACCAAGAGATAGGTTTGGTGTTTTTCTATAAGAGCTAATACTTTTACTGCTTACATTTTAAGTAGGTATTGAAGTTTCATTATCAATCTCATTTTTCTTTCTATAGGGAAAGTATAAGCCCATGTCAATGGTTCCAAAATATTAACTTGATTTCATTCCAATGATGTTGCATTGGCGCTGAGATAAATCTAGCTAACAAGTTCACTGAAAAATACAATATACGGTCAAGTGTATTGTGCTAAGTACGCTAATGTGCATATTGTACTTAGATAGGGAATTCCATCTCCCCAACACTTTTTCGTCGCCATCCCTTAGACGAAATGAATCTTTCCTTATATCTAACACTTTGACTGATCATGGGAGTGCTAACCAGATGCGCTTTGTCCATATTAAATTTTCTGATTAATTTCTAGACATATGCGATCGATGAATTAATATTTCACAAACTCGGTGTCCTAGCTCAAATAGCTAGACAAAACCAAGTTTTCCTAAAATTTTCCATCTCAAATTTAGATTTCAAGTAGCTTGTGGTTTCTCTTATTTCATCAAGAGTGCCTATTATGTTCATAACATCGACATATAAAATTACTTTGAAAATCTAGAACTTGTTTTCCTAAATAAATACGCATAGGCACAGTTTATCGTTCTTATATATCTTTTCTCAATCAAATATTCACTTAGGTAGGTATATCACATCCACATAGATTGCTTTAATATATAAAGTGAGCGTTTCAATTTTATTGCAAATGCATTTCGTGGTTTAGAATTACTTGATTTTGGTAATGTAATGTCATCAAGCACTTTTATATATCTCTGAATCTAGATCCCCATAGAGATATGTAGTAACCACATCCATGAGATGCATTTCCAGTCCTTCAGAAACTACTAGGCTAATAAATTATTTGGATGTCATAACATCCATCATGAGAGAGTAAGTCTCCTCGTGGTCAATCCAAGGCGTTGTGAGAAACCTTGCTCCAAAGGAGAGCCTTATATATTAGGACTTCATTATTCTCGTTACGCTTTCTGACAAAGACTCAGTTATGTCCTACGGGCTTTACACTTGGTAGGTTAGCACTACCGGACCAAATACCCGATCCTTTGTCAAAGATATAATTCTTTCTGGAATGTTTTTTTACATTTAGGCCAATATGCTCTTTGTTGATATTATTTAACTGAGCATGGTTTGATGTCGTCATGCTCGATCATCTTATGAGCCATCGTATATGCGAATAAATCATCAATGATTATATATGATCTGTCCATCGACTCATATGTACTATCATAGTTCATTTGAGATTAATATTCATCTCTAGAATCAATATTAACTTCGGAGTGTCCTTCAGTGATGATTCATGGACATAATTATAATTAGAGTCAATCTCATGAGAGTTTTATGTATTGATGATAAATGGATGTGCATCACTATTCTCTTCCTTTAGAATAGTATCCATCGAACCAAGTAGCTTCCACCATTTCTATTTGGTAGCTACGACCTCAACCACACCTCCACTATGTGTGATTGCAATGCACTTTCCAATGGTGTTGTGCCCTTGTTGGGGACTTTTTAACCATGCGAGTATATTTGAAGATCGTATATGTGATCTTGTCACTTTTTGAATAACATTAAACGTATCAGGTATCGAGTCTGATTCCTTTGACTTCAACATTACGTTGTGAAGTTTTGGGGATCAAAATAAGACAGAGTGATAATATTCAAGGATACTTGTTGTCGTTCCCATGGAAAATCCTTTTTCCAATCTCCCCCAAACGTCGGGAAGACTATCTCATAAAAGTGACAACCCGCAAATCTAGCGGTAAAGAGATCACTAGTCAAATATTCTAATTAGCGGATAATTATTGGGGATTAATATCCAACATATACCAAATCGTCTTTAAGGACCCATTTCGATGTGCTGTGGGGTCGCAATTGGCACATATACTACAGAACCAAACATGCGTAAATGTAAAATATCAAGCTTATATCCAGTTACCAACTTGTACGCATGAGGCTGGTTAGCTAGTAGTGGGTCTAAAAACGAAAAAACTTCATATAATAATTGCATAACCCCAGGTAGATGCGGGTAAAATGGTGCACATTACCAATACCCTAGATATCATCATATTCTTTTGGTAACAACTTCTATGAGACCATTTTATATACACACATGGGGTATAGGAAACTCTACATTAATCCCAATACATATGCAATAAACATCAAATCCTTATGATATAAATTCTCCAGCATTCCAAGTCAAGTAGACTTGATGAAATAATCAGGGTTGTGTGTTCTAAAGATGTGCAATCAATCAAGATGAACAACGAATTCAATCCAAATGCTTCATATTATTGATCTCAATTCAATTGTTTACAAGATGCTCTCTCTATGAAATATTTCTCTCTCTAAACATAAATCTTTCAATTAGGTGCTCTTGGTGCTAAAAGATTACAAAGAACCAAAAGCTTATATACCAACAAACTTACAAAGGAAACTAATAAAATTAACACAAGACTTTGACTTTATTATGCTTGACTTTGACCTTTGCTTTAAGAGGCTTTGAATTGAGCATTGACTTTCAACTTCCATGATCTTGGATTCAATATAAATGTGCACTAACAATCCCCCCCCCCCTTTGGATTCAAGATCATCTTCAAAAAGAATAAGCATTGAAACTCCCCCTTTTGGAAACATAAACGAATTTCAGCATTCACGAACAATCTTCTCCTTTGTTTGATCTTTGACAAATTCAAGCTCCCACTTTAAACTTCTTCACAAAGATAAGCATTTCATCTCCCCTTTCTTTGAACAAAACAATCAAAGTCAATCGCCCCCTTTCTTCTTTATCTCTCTCTTTATATCTTGACAAATAATCTTTAGAATTACTGTATTCTTCCCCCTAAAGTCTGTGAATGTCTTCTTCAATAATCTTTAACAATCTCCCCCAAGGTAATAAAACCTTTTTCAGACTTCAGAAAAGAAATTATCTTCAGATTCAGATCACTTTTCTTCAGTAAATAATCTTCAGATTCCTTGAGCTTTATTTATTATTCTGACCATTCTCCCCATAACTCGGACAATAAATCTTTCAAACTTTTTCATTTCTTGATCATCTCATTTATTGAATATAATTCTCTCCCATATTCCAAACATGTAACTTCCTCAAATTCAAACATTTCTTGATCATTTCCCCCTTTTTGATGATGTAAAGCACAAGAATCATCAAAACTGTCTCCAAGAAATGTCATGAATCTTTTTCTGACCAATGATCTTTTGAAAATGAGCCACTGAACATCTGTCAATTCATAATGTATTAATTCGAATCTTTTCAAATTCAGACAAATAAAAATGTAACCCTGAATCAACAAATGAATCAGTTAAGATGCCTGTAAGCAGCACGAAGCTACTTACTATAACGAATGTACTGTACAAGGAGTTTTATTGATGTTCAATCCCCAGGTCTTCCATTCAATCATCGAATGACACAATGTTATTCTATGAACGTTCCGACAAAAAAACAAATTTTATGTGTGTACGTGCTTGTGTATGAAAGAATTAAAACATGAATGTTTTATTATAGGCTCAAAATGTGTAAACCATTGAGACAACAATAGTAATACACAGACTCAATTTTGCATGATCGAAGTGCGAAGGTGGGGCACACTTACTTCTTTTTCAATATCCAAATCTTCCGAATGAAGATGAGATAGATTATGTGTTGCTTCCCCATGAAAATATGAAACATTTCTTTGTTAAGAAAGAAATGAGTAGCTGGTAGGGTTTAAATCAAGAGTTGGTATGGGCTAGTGCCTGTTTCAATGAAGTTCACGAAAGAATTTTGAAACAACAGTAATATGGTTGCCCAACTCAAAAAAAATTGGTGCAGAGTTTGATAATCTTTTACTCTGATCTCTCACCCTCTTTCTTTTTAACATTGAGATCACTTCTAATTAAACTCTCTTTTCATTTTATCTCAGCACACACCTACACTCAGATATTGACACCTCTCATCTCGATCACTCAAGGATAACTTCATGAGAAGGAAACACGGGTTAACGTGAATCCATAGAAGTTCATTAAATCTCACACAATTCCCATGTATATTGTCCTATAAGCAAAATGTTGCTCAATTGGTTTAACTTTTTTAGTTAAAGCACAGTATTAAATACATGTAAGATATTTGTATGCTCATGAAGATAATCATGAAGATTTGAGCATTTTAATCATGGAAGATTTCTCAAAACATGTATATTGAATAAACGAAATGAATACAAGAAACTTGTTTGAAAATCTGACAATGTATCGAAATATCAAATAAGAATGATTTATCATTAAAAGCTTAGGTCATGAAAAATTAGATGTTGTCTATAAGAACAAGTATATACATTCTTGAAAGAAACGCTTTGAATGAAATAACGCTCAACAAACATTGAATTTCAAACGGGGTGTCTTACCATCGAAAAATATTTTCAATATGAGACATGGTAAGAACATAGTCAACAAAAAAAATGCTAAACCAGTGTATATGAATACTTGACAGTATATGGAAAAGATAATACACAAGTATATATCCTTAGAAACACACGGTTAGTTAATCATGAAATCTCATAACAATGAAAACATTTAAAATCACACTTCAAAATTCATGAAATCTTTTTAGGAATCGAGAAGTTGTTTGTACGTTTAAGAAAAAAAAATTCATGTCTGAAAGTTGTCCTTCTTTTAAACACAATGAGATTAAGATTAAAATAGTCCTTACGCTCAGCTTTAATCTCATGAAGTCAGCTTCAAAGTCATGATTGATATGATCATGTAAGCTCCCCCTCAAAATCTGCAAATAGTAAAAAAGACGTCAAAGCAACAAAGTCTTATTGAAAACAAAAACTTCTATTGAAAAATTAAAAACATGAAAGCATTAAAACTTGTTATGAACGAGTTCTGATATGAAATAATCAGAAATCAATGTCCTTACTCCCCCTGAAAATATGCATCATAAAATTTGTCAGTATAAAACATATGCAATATCTCATACTCCACATAGAAATTATGATCGTCTAAACTTTGTCTTACTCCCCCTTGTAAACATGAACATAACTTTTCAGTGAAGATATCGTTCAGATTAAAAATAAAGAAATGAAGAAAAATAACAAAAATAAACTGTACTAGGTAACTACAGACTATGTCTTGAGGTTTAACATGCCAAGTTTCGAAATGAGAAAATTAAATCTCTTTTCGTCCAACGGATTGGTAAACAAATCAGCAAGTTGATAATCTGTGTTTACAAAGTAAAGTTCAATTATACTTTTTTCAACATTATCTTTAATAAAATGATATCGCACGTCCATGTGTTTTGTTTTCGTATGTTGAACAGGATTTACAGATATAGCAATAACGCTCTTGGAATCGCAGTAAATCGAAATTTTGTTATATTGGAAGCCATAATCTCGGAGTTGTGTTCGCATCCACAACACTTGAGAGCAGCAGCTACATACTCTGCCTCTGCTGTTGAAGTAGATACGCACAGTTGTTTCTTTGAAGTCCAACTCACGAGCTTATCTCCCAAGAATTGTATATGTCCCGAAGTACTCTTCCTGTCTAACATACAACCTGCATGATCAGCGTTTGAATACGCTGTTAGCTCAAAACCTGTATCTTTAGGATACCACAAACCAAGATCTGCAGTTCCCTTCAGATATCTAAATATTCGCTTAACTGCCGAAAGATGGGATTCTTTGGACGAAGCTTGATATCTAGCACATAAGCATGTAGAAAACATAATATCTGGTCTACTAGCCGTTAAGTACATTAAAGAACCAATCATTCCTCTATAGGCTCTAAGATCAACATCTTTTTCAGAAAGATCAGCTCCAATATTAGTTCCTGGTGCCATCGGGGTACCAATTGGAGTACAGTTTTCCATTTTAAATTTTCTCAAAATATCAGAAATGTACTTTGCTTGATTTATAAAAATCCCCGTAGAAAATTATCTAACTTGTAATCCGAGAAAGAAATTCATCTCTCCCATCATACTCACTTGAAATTTGGATACCATTATATTAGAAAAGTTCTTACAATACTTCGGATTTGTTAAACCAAATATTATATCGTCCACATATATTTGAATTAAAATGATATCAGTTTTTCCTTTTTAGTAAAAAGAGTAGTATCGATTTTATCTTTTGTAAAACCAGACTTGACCAAAAACTTTGATAAAACATCGTACCAGGATCAAGGAGCTTGCTTTAAACCATAGAGAGCTTTGTCAAGAATGTAGACATGATCCGGTTTTTCAGCATTGACAAACCCTTCTGGTTGTGAGACGTATACCTCCTCTTTCAATATGCCATTTAGAAAGGCAGTCTTCACGTCCATTTGGTAGACAGTGAAGTTTTTGTGTGCAGCGTAGGCTAGAAACATTTTGATTGCCTCTATACATGCAACTGGAGCGTATGTCTCATCATAATCTATTCATTCCTTTTGCCGGTATCCTTTAGCAACAAGTTGAGCTTTATTTCTTACCACGATACCATCTTCGTCTTTCTTGTTTTTGAATACCCATTTCATACATATAATTGTTTTACCTTCCGGTCGAGGTACGAGTCTCCAAACTTTAAGCGATTCAAATTGATTGAGCTCTTCTTGCACAATTGTTATCCAATCTTGATCTTTTAAAGCTTCGAATACTCGTGTAGGCTCTATCTTGCTCAGAAAAGAATCAAACATGCACTCATTAGCAGTTGTAAACCTAGTTTGCACCGACTTTGATGGATCTCCAATAATTTGATGTACCGGGTGCTCTTTGGTCCACTTATGTACACGAGGGAGTGGATTAGATGTAGACTGATCATGTTGATCATCTAAGTATCCAGTATGTTTTTCATGTAGGGGTTCAGTTGAAGTAACTGGTGCAGAAGTTTCAGTGGATTGGACATTTGATGTCTGTTGGATAGGCATGATTGTACATCCAATTGAATGTGCAACTTCTGGCTCAGCAGTTTCAGGTGCAACTTCAACTGATTGAGTAGGTGTTTGAACATCGGGGAATTTAATTTAGTCGATACATCTGATGTGATTGGATGATGATTACTTGAATCTTCATATCTATCAATCACAGTTGGTTTAGTCACTCTAGAACCAAGAAACACATCATAAAAATGTTCAAACAATAAATCTAATTCTGTTAAATGATATGTAGACATTGACGCTTTATCAAAATTAGAAAGTTTAACCATAGGTTCTAGACTGATCTGCCCAGAAACTAATACTCCTGTTATCATGGGTTCTGAACTGATTTTGATCAGAAGCCATTTCTTAATCAAATGTGACATTTACGCTCTCCACTACTATTTTAGATTTCTTCATGTGAACTTTGTATGCTGCAGATGTTTGAGAATATCCAATGAAAATGCATTCATCATCCTTGGGACTGAACTTATTCAAGTTTTCCTTGTAAACTGATGAGTTTTCCCGACCGATTCGAGATAATCGTCAACCGTTTTGTTCTTGAATTATGTGCCATTATCAGTTCTAAGAAGCTTAACTGTCTTCTGCAAGTTCACTTGAACGGTCTTTAAGAATGAGATGATGACATCGGGTGTCTCACCTTTTGATCTTAGAAATTTGACCCAAGTGTATCTAGAATAATCATCTACAATCACCAAGACGTATTTCTTGCCGTTTATGCTTTGCATTCGCATTGCACCACAGAGACCCATATGCAACAACTCTAAAGTAGTACTTGTGCTTGGTTCAGGCTTAGGCTTATGAGAGGCTCTTTTCATCTTACCTTTCTCACACGGATCACACAGATGTTCCTTTTCGTATTTCAGCTCAGGTAAACCCTTAACCAAATTTCCAGTCACCAACTTGTTAATGTATCTAAAATTGAGATGAGATAGCCGTTTATGCCATAACCAGCTTTGGTGCATAGAGGCTTTAGAAAGTAGACACACCGCATTATCAGTCTTGACATTTAACAGATTAATCGTGTAGAGGTTTGACTTTCGAGTCCCGACCAAGAGTTCTTTGCCATCTTCAGTTCTAACACAACATCTCTTGGCTTTAAAATTCACCTCTAAATCCTTGTCACAAAACTGACCAATGCTGAATAGATTGTGTTCTAATCCTTCAACATAACTCACTTTCTTTATTGTGACATTCTCTTGCACGACATCTCCATAACCCAAGATTGGTGAAAACTGGTCATTTCCAAATCTCATGTTGCCGCAGAATTTTTCTGTATAATTAGATAAAATATCTTTCTGCCCTGTCATATGCTTGGAACAGCCTAAATCCAAGTACCACATATGACGGGTCTGCACAAGAGAAATCAGACAACAACAGGTTTAGGTACCCATTTATAGATGGGTTCTTTCGTGTTAGCACAAGATTTTGGCACCCATTTGAATTTGGGTCCTCTTTATTTTTCAAAACCATTAGAATGATGTGTATAATAAGTACCAAACCAACAATTAGAATATTGTCGAGTCACAAAATCATTTCTACCATATGTGGAAAACTGAGTAGTAGACGGAGATAATTGGATCAATTGCTTTATTGAGTAAGTCTTGTAAGAAGTTACAAGTTTTGTTTTATGGGAAGCGACTTGACCAAGTACATCAGAAACACTACCAGTATCCCTAATACAATTTGTATCAGAAAATGATTTTGTCAACTCTTCAATCTTCTTCTTAGGTCTCCATTCCAGTCTCACTTCTGACTTTTTCTTTCTCAATTCTGAAACGCAAGATTTAGATTTATCAGAAACCTGAGATTTAAGAGTCTGTGTTTTCTTGTGCTTACCTGTGTTGGTCCGTTTCTGTGAGCGCCTTTTCTTTTGCTTCTTACCTTTAGAGTAATAGGTACTCACAGAAACTGAGTCATCAACCTTAGTTGATGTTTCACCTTTTTCAAACACACTAGGTAAAACAACATTATTGATCACAAAAGAAGTATAATCTGGAAGTTTAGCATTGAAATCAAATTTATCAACATTTTCATCCAAACAACCATCAGAATTAAAAAAATCATTTTCAACGGCAAACAAGTCATCAACATTGTCATCAAATTGTTGTGCCTTGGAAGAATTTGAAAATTTGAAATCATTTGACTTTTGAGAACACTTCTTTTGATAAGACATTTTAGTACAATCTGAAGATTTTGGATTAGTAAAAACATTTTCCATGAAAACTTTACAAGATGATGCATCTAAATCAGTAGAGTTGTTTTCACAAACTCTTTCTGATTCAGATTTATCAGTTGTAAATTCAGATTTGAAACTAGTGTTTATCATGATAGTAGAAAAAACAATCTTCTCAAGATCAACCAAAATTCTTTCTTCCGCTAAAATGTTTTCAAGCTCAAAAATTTTGCTTTCCAGGATGAGTGGAGGAACATAAATCTTTGCTTTAACTGGTTTTGCCACCATCTCCTCAGTAGAATAGCTTTGAAAATAACCGTTTGATAGAAATTTTGGTTGCTCTGAAAGATAACTATCATTCAGCTTTTTATAGCAAAATGGTAGTTTCATTTTTGTTGTGTTCTTTTTGTTCTCATCTTCCTTAGCCTCAACCTCATCAGATGATTTTGTTACAAATTTGGGTTTCAAATGAGGACGTTTGTCAGCCACTTGTAAGAAATCAAAGTTATATAAAGTTGGCTGCTTTCTGATTGCTTTCTTTAGATAATGTGGGTTATCGTAACCAATTCCCCAATTATCTTTGAAATCAGTAACTTCCTTTGGTTTGTTTAGATAAATGGTTTGATCAGTTTGACCTCGAGTATAAAGTTTTGCTTCCAAACCATTAATCTTTTTCAGTAAAGAATTGTTTTCCGATTGCAATTTATTATAATTGACAACAAACTCTTTCTTCTCAAGTTCAGACTTATTAAATTTAGAAACTGTTTCAGAAATTTGATTTTCAAAACAAGCTTTTTGTTTTTCAAAAACAGTAGCAGATTTGTTCAAAGAGTCAATCAAGTTTTTGTTCCCAACAATTTCTTTGTTGAGATCAAAAAAAATTTGACGTTTTTTCGCTACTCTACTTTTCTTCTTTTTGAGCATAGCTTGTAAGTCCTGAAGCTCAATTATCATGGTTTCCATTTGCTTTAAAAAATCATATTTAGTAAAAAAATTTACCTCTTCGGAAGTCTCCTCATCAGATTCATCGTATTTGACTTCCTTTCCCGTTAAGCACATGTGAGCAGTCTCTTCTTTATCCTCCTCATAATCTGAATGATCTAACCAGAAATCATCTTCTGCCATCAGTGCTTTGCCTGCCTCTTTTTTCTTGGCCAAAAACATCTTATTCTTGAAGTACTCAAAATTTCTAACAATCGGCTTCCAGCAGCCCTTGGCAAAGTGGCCTATCTTGCCACAGTTGTAGCACTTAACTGGTTCCTCAACTTCTTCTCTCCATACTGGTTCACATATCTCTTTTCTTCCAGCTTCTTTTCCACATAACCCTTTTCTTCAGACCTTATTCCTTCAACTCTTTCCTTATGTCCATAGTTCCTTGATCCTAAAGAGTACCTCTGACTATTTGAACCCGACTTCTTATAAAATTTCTTCTGAAAGGCTCGGGTAAGCAAAATCATTGCTTGCTTAAGGTTCTCTCCATAATCAGAATTTGAATTATCACTATCAGAGTTGTCAGAACTAGAAACCACAACTTTCTTCTTCTTTTTCTTCTTTTTCTTCTCTTTCTCTTTCTTCCTATCAACCACCAAAGCTACTAGATCATCAACTTTCTTTTCACTCTTCTTTTTCTCTTCTCTTTCCTCTTCTACTTCCTCTTCATTCTTCCTCAAGGTTTCATAAACTTCATGTAAGGGAATCTCATTCAAATCTTTCATCTGTTTCATTCTCCTTATATGCTTTTTCCACTTAGGTTACAACACATTCAAAACTTAACATTGTTCTCAATCTGTTTCTTCTTCACTTTGTTCTTTTCTAACTCATTCAACAAAGAAACAAATTCATAGGTTTCCTCAAGACTTTCTCCAACTTTGGCTTTAAATTCCTCATAGTTGTTTATGCAGTTAGCCACTTTCATCTGGTTGCCAATCTTTGATCCCATCATCATCTTTTCCAACTGATCCCACATCTTCTTAGCAGTTTCCTTGTAGCTGTCAATCTTAATATAGATTTCATTTGGAATGCTCTAAAGAAGTAAATATCTAGCTTGCTTGTCTGCCTTGTATCTCCTGTTTTGCTCAGGTATAGCTTGAAAAATCCACCACAATCTCTTTAGTCTTTATTCCTCTGTTCTCAGTACCATCTTCACTATCTAAAATTTCATTGTCCTCATCAGGCACAACAACAATTACTGGTTTCATCAGACTCTCATCAATTGACTGTTTGATGTATTCTCTATTCTCATGTCTGTCTATGAAATCCAGGAATCTGTCCTTCCACTGTTCATATTCACCTTTGAATAGAACTGGTGGTTTAACATCTGTACCTATAGCAAGAGCATCATTTGAAGTCATCTTGAACTGAGCACTGATCTTTAAACACAAAAACAGAATTTTCCATGAATTCTGAAAATAGCCAAAAATTGACTAAGTACTGAAGTCGTAGACCAAAGAGAACAACTTGTCGCAAAACCTTAAGAAACCACTTGTCGCAAACCAAATGAATTAAGAATTGAGGAACTCGCAGACTGAAGCGTGCTAGTCCTCACTTGTCGCAGACTGAAGGTTGCGACTTCTGGACTTGTCGCAAACAAAGGCTTGCGAGTTCTATACTTGTCGCAGATAGCTGTCTGCGAGTTCTGAGACTTACTTGTCGCAATGCATGTACGAGTTCTCTTACGTAGAAAAATTTTCGATGATTAACTTATCGCAATGCGTCTGCGAGTTCTTATACTTAGAAAAATTTCAACCAAGAAACTTGTCGCAAAAAGAACACTTGTCGTAAGCCTTTGACTTGCGAGTTCTTGAGCTTGTCGTAGATCGAAGAAGATGAACAGTAACTTGTCGCAGATAGTGGTTTGCGACTTCTAATCTTGACGCAAATAGCACTCTGCAAGTTCTTCACCCCTACGAGTTCTTGCCCTCTGCGAGTTCTTCACTATGAATCTTGCGAGTTTTTTAAGACTTCGAATACAAAATCACTTTTTCAACCACAAAATTTATCACCAAACTTTGCAGATTGATTCTCGATGTGATTCTGAACACTTCTCCATTTCACCATTTCAACTAAAAATAACAAGATTACAACTTTCGATCCAAAGGCAGACTTTTACAACTTCGTACAAAAATTCAACAATAAAACCAAAATTCACACAAATTTGTTGTGAATTAGGCTATACAAATCAAAACAAATATGTTCTACACATCAAATCAAACACAAATATATCAATTACAATTCAAAAACAACACTAAATCTCGAAATCCGAATGATGAACAGTGAATTGCGAGTTCTTGATGTTTTCGACCAAATTCTCAAATTATGATCATGATTTCTGAATTTTGCTTGCTTTGATACCAGTGTGTCCCAAAGATGTCCAATCAATCAAGATGAACAACGAACTCAATCCATATGCTTCATATTATTTATCTCAATTCAATTGTTTACAAGATGCTCTCTCTATGTGTTAGGATTGAAAGTCCTAGTGCGTTAAAAGTTGTATAACGCATTTATAAGGGGTTGAATTGTTATTATTTGATAGTTTAATGGTTATTGGGCCTGAAGCCCATTAGGCCTATATGCTTAGTATTTAAAGGTTTTCTAAACCTAGTTTTAGGTTAGAAGGTTTTAGACGTATTCATTATTATTCTAATCGTAGGGTTTACATTTGCTTATAAGAATTTCTCTCTGTAAACCTAAACCTTTATTGAATATCAATCATATGACTAGAAGTTATGGCACGTTTATTGTTCTTCATTGATTATTGTTCGTGATTGCATTGTAACTGGGATCTACAATTGGTATCAGAGCAGGTTTGAATTTATTTTTATTCGATACGATCCAAAAAGGTTTGTCTAAAACCCTTTAATCGCTTATTAGATAATATTGGTGTTGATCAATTTTTTCTTATTGATCAAAGTCTGCATATTTGATTTTTCTTATTGATCGATTATTTTCTGGTTTGAGATTGTTCATATCTGCTTTAAGTTTACTCAGCTTATGAATTAATCTGCTATATCGAATTTCTGGTTGATTGATATTCTGGATTGAATTTTTTTTTCTGGAAAATAAAGTGGTTGATTGAGTTTCTGGGTTGAGTTTGATTCCTATCGATAGCTGATTGTTGATTATCAGTTTTTGAGTAATCTGTTATCGATAGTTGATTGGTGATTATCTGTTCTTGAGTAATCTGTTTGATTATCGGTTTGCTGTTTATCCTCGACCGGACCTTGCCATTTGACCGGTGCCTTGCGACCGGACCCGACCGGACCCTTGCTTCGACCGGGGTGTTCCTTTTGACCGGGGTGTCGTTCGACCGGGTTGGGCAAGTGATTGTTTTTAAGTGAGTTGTTTTTAAGTTTGTGAGTTGTTTTTAAATTGTGATTGTTTTTGACCGGAGTGTTCTTTTTGATTGGGTGGAAAATTACTTCATGGGACGGTGGATTCATAGTGGTTTGGTAAATTGGGTTGGTTTTTGATTACTTGAAAAAAAAAATTGCTTCATCGCATATTTATATATATATCTATCATTCCCATCCCTAAAGCGGCCGGTGTCTAGCTCGCGGTGTCATTCGACCGGACCGGGGCTTGACCGGTATCCTATCTCCCGGTCACACCCGACCGGTGTCTCATGCGCCCGGTGTTAACTAAAGCCCGATGTCAAGCCACGACCGGTGCCTCGCCGCCCAGTCCCACACCTCGACCGGTGTCTCCCCGACCGGTCCCTTGCATCTCCTCTCCCCGGTTCCACACTTCGTCAGTAACAAAAGTTTAAAGGTTTCGATTGTTTTTCGAAATCATTTCGGTTGATTCGGTAGTGATCGTGGATGAATTTTTTCGTGTTTAAATCATTAAGGGTTATTTACAAAGCTTAAACGATCGTTTTTTATCGTAAAATTTTCACTCATATCAAGTTTTTAAATTCTCGTTCGGTTTCCGAAAAATCTTCGGTTGCTTCATTCGAGAGTTTGAGAGATTGTTTCGGGATTTAATCAGTCGACGGAGCTTAAGGGGACATAAACGATCGATTTTGGTCGAAAAGTTTTAACCCATACCGAGTTTTTAAGTTTTCGATCGGTTTTCGAAAAGTTTTCGGTTGGCTCGTTTGTGATCGTGGGTTGACCGGTTGAATTTTAATCTGTTAAGGACTGATCAGGGAGTTTTAACGATTGTTTTGCATTGATTATTTCTAACCATTTTCGAAGTTTTCAGGTTTGTCTCAACGAAGAAGATGATGAATAGTGTTTTCGTTAAGTTTCCGTTAAATGCTTAACATTTTGGTCCTTTTCCGTCAAGTCTCCGTTAGTACAGTTAGTTTGTTAGTTTGGTTAGTTTTATTTCATTTTTAGTCCTTTTTCAGTTAGTTTTTAGTTAAGTCTGTTAGAAGTTTTAATTTTTACACTTTTAGTCCCTCTAGTTAGAGATTTCTTTTTATGTCATTTTTGGTCCTTCTAGTTTAAGTTTAATTTTTTTTATCACTTTTAGTCCTTGCTAGTTTTTAAGTTTTAGTTAGTGTCACTTTCAGCCCCCATACTTCAAGGTTTCAGTCGTTTGTCATTTGTGACCCTAAACTTTCAAGTTTCACACGTTGTCGCTTTTGGTCCTTGCACTTTAGAGTTTCATCTCTTGTCAAGTTCAGTTCCTGGACTTTAAGCTTTCCAAGTAACAATGAGTTATCTACAAATTTCTCGGTTACAGGACGACAATGACTGGCTCAAGCGCAGGAATAAAGATCTTGAAAAGATGTTAGAATCTAATTCATATTACCCTTCGTTTTTTAAACAAATAGACTCTCTTAACCAAGAGATTTCAGATCTTGAAAGAGCAGCTGATATAAAGAAAAATGATCTACATGAAGCTTCAAAGAAAATATCTTAACTTGAACGAAAAGTTGCAGATTTTGAAGCCAAAGAAGAGAAGTACATGATGTTTGAAAAAAGAGGAAACATGTTGGAGAATGAAAATCTCGATCTGACAAAAAGACTTGCTGTTTTTGAAAAAGAAAAAGTTGATTCTTCAAATGAAAGAAAGAATTTTGAAAGAAAGATTCTTGATCTTTCAAAGAAAGTTTTTGATGAAAGAAAGGTTTTTGAGCTTCAAAATGCGAAACTTTCTCAGCAAGTTTCTGATTTTGAGAAAGTAATAATCTTGGAAAGAGAAAAGTTTGTCAAGGAGAAGAAGGAAATTGAACAGAAGAACGTTGGATTCTTTAAGGAAATATCTGGTCAGAGAAAGGATGCTGAAAAGGGATTTGAAGAAGAAAGAAGCATGCTTGAGGCTGAGATTAGAAAGTCGACTGTCAAGTTATCTGAACTATCTGAAAGTGCACTGAAAGAGAAGAAAACGAAGTCTGAATGCGAGACGAAGATTGACCTTCTCATCAAAGAAAAATATAACTTTGCTTCAAAGATTAAAGAGCTTGAAAAGACAGCCTCAAGTTTAATTCAGAAAACTGTTTCTTCAAAAAGGTCAGTTAAATCTTCTGATCAAATTCGTAGTACTAACATTTTCTATGATAGAAATATAGATGGTTCATGTACACATCTAAGAAGAAGGAGATACAAAGAAGAAGAATTGGTCTAGAGAAAGAAACCAGTTGAAGATGAGAAGAAAGATGGGAAGAAAGATGAGTTGAAAGGAAAGAAATATGTGTACATACACACAAAGCCAAAAAGAACAATGCGCGTAAAGGTAAACCTGATCATATCTACTCGAGAGATCAATTAATCAGGTTGTCAGGTAAGAAATACTATTGTTCTTATTGTCGTACACATGATCCTATTCACAAGACTAGTGATCATTATTGGTATGGTTCTTATTCCATTACTCCCATTCGCACTGCAACTAACATTCATGGACCCAAATACCAGTGGGTACCAAAGCCTAAAATTGATTCTGTGTTACAGGAACCTACTGTCAAGGGGGAGTAGAAGAATTAAGGCTTCTAAGTAAATCAGCTTAGAACCCGTACTTCAACGGAGTTTGACTTCTAGACAAAACAGTCTAGGACTCGTACCTCAAATAACTATGGCTTTTGAACAAAACAGTTCAAAACCCGGACTTAAGTGTCAAGATTATGGTTTCTGATTATAACAGATCAGGACCCGTTCTTCAGTGATCTGACCTAAATCATTTTATCATGATTTGAGGGGGAGCTTAAAGGTAAATATCTTATGATCTAGATCTCTGATTGTTTGAAAGAAGAACAACTTTCGAACTGAAAAACATTTTTTTTAAAATGTTCAAACCACTTCTGGTTCTCAAAAGATTTTATGAATTTAGAAGTGTGATTTTAAATGTTTTTCAATTTTTGAGCATTAATGTTTAACTGACCGTGTGTTTCCAAAGATAAATACTTGTGTATTATCTTTTCAATATACTGTCAAGTATTCATACACACCGGTTCAGTACTTCATTTGAAATTGTTATTACCATGTCTCATAATGAACCAATTTTTCGATGGTAATACTCCCGTTTGCTTTCAAATATTGTTGAGCATCAATCATCATTTCCAAATTTGTGCTTTCATTGCTAAATTGTTTATATTTGTTCATATAAACAAAATATCCAGTTCTTTGATACTCTAACCATTTTATTTGATCTGATTGATACATTGTCATATTCTCAAAACAATTCTCTTGATTTCATTTCATTCATTCAATATCTTTGTTTTGAGAAATCTTCAAAGTTCAATTGCTCAAATCTCATGAGCATACATTTTGACAATGTTATCATACATTTTGTACATAACTGTTCAGTTAAACTGTTGAGCAACTATTTTTGTTAGGACTTACATGGGATTTGTGTGAGAACTTAAACAGAACTTCCATGGATTCACGTTAACCAGTGTTTCCTACCCCGGAAGTTATCCTTGAGTGATTAGGGGTGAGGGGTCTTAAATCAAAGAGTGGGGGAGATAACTCATCCGGTTGAGTTTTTTTCTCATTGTGCTGAGCGGTAAAATGTAAATGAGAGTTTGGTTAGAAGTGAGCTTTAATGACAAAAAGAAACAGGGTGTGAGAACAGAGTTAAAAGAATATGAAAACTCTGCACCAAACACTTTCTGAGCCGGGCAGCCACATCTACTGATTGGTTCACATTCTTTGGTGACCATCATTGAAACAGGCAGTGAGCCCATGCCAACTCTTGTTTTTACCCCACCAACCACTCGTTTCTTTCTTAACAAAGAAATGTTTCATTTTCTTTGGGGACGCAGCATATCTGCTATCTAGTCTTCACTCGGAAGATTTAGATATTGAAAAAGAAGGAAAGTTGCCCCACCTTCGCACCTCTTTCATGCACATTGAGTCCGTGTAATATCTGTTGCTGTCTCAACAGTTTACACATTTTTGAGCCTGAGAAAGCTAAGTAGCTTCAATCATTCTACACTTGCACGTATACACAAGGAATGAGTTTTCTTGTCATAACATTCATAGAAAATTCCTTTGTGGTTTTTCGATGATTGAATGGAAGCCCTGGGGAGTGAATGTCACAAAAGCTCCTTTCCAAAGTACATCCGTTGTACAAAGTGGCTCTGTGCTACTTACAGGCATATTAACTGTATCATTTGTTGATTCAGGATTACAATTCCTATTATATCTGAATTTGAAAAGATTCGGATATATACATTTCATGAATTGACGGATACTCAGATCAAAGGGCGGAGAATGTCAAATTATCATAACGGGGAGATTGTTAGTTCATCACAAAGGAGGAGATCAAAGAATGTGTTGAAATTGAAGAGTTTTGATGATCATGATGTTCACAATCATCAAAAAAGGGGAGAGATTTACAAAGTTCAATTTCAAAGTCAAATCTTAAATCTGAGGGTGAAAAGCCTTTGGATTCAAAGATTGCAGCAGGAAATATTTTATTGGTTCTTCTATCCCGTATCATGTGGTGTCTGCTACAAGTTTGTACCTCCTACGAGCATATTGGTTCTACAAGTTCTTGAGCTGAAAGTCTATTCAACTCGCGGTTCAAAGACAGATTCTTTGTTATTAAACTGAAGATGCACCGTGTAATGTCAAGTAACTCGCACATTATCTTTCTTGTGTGTTGATCCGATGTGTTGAGTTTCTACAGTTGAAAGCTGATTGATAGTGCATTCAGTCGAGACTATTGTACATTGAATCTGGTTACAAAGTTGAAACTATGAAGACTAGAGCTTTATTCAAGGGGGAGTTTGGAAAGACATGAAGACATGCAACACCAAAGTTCTTCAAAGTTTCAAGAGGAAAAGAAGATCAAGGCATGAAGATTTCAAGAAGATAAATGTCTTATTCAACTTTAGGGGGAGATTGTTAGGACTGAAAGTCCTAGTGCGTTGAAAGTTGTATAACGCATTTATAAGGGGTTGAATTGTTATTATTTGATAGTTTAATGGTTATTGGGCCTGAAGCCCATTAGGCCTATACGCTTAGTATTTAAAGGTTTTTTAAACCTAGTTTTAGGTTAGAAGGTTTTAGACGTATTCATTATTATTCTAGTCGTAGGATTTACATTTGCTTATAAGAATTTCTCTCTGTAAACCTAAACCTTTATTGAATATCAATCATATGACTAGAAGTTGTGGCACGTTTATTGTTCTTCATTGATTACTGTTCGTGATTGCACTATAACTGGGATCTACACTATGAAATATTTCTCTCTCTAAACAGAAATCTTTCAATTAGGTGCCCTTGGTGCTACAAGATTACAAAGAACCAAAAGCTTATATACCAACAAACTTACAAAGGAAACTAATAAAACTAACACACGAATTTGACTTTATTATGCTTGACTTTGACTTTTGCTTTAAGAGGCTTTGACTTGAGCATTGACTTTCAACTTCCATGTTCTTGGATTCAACATAAATGTGGAAAATAATACGCACGCGTTCATCTTGTCGAAACCAGAACCATAAAGTACTTTAATGTCCCGCATTCTGGATGTTTATGTCCATAAGTATTACCTTGTATTCGTTGTAACAATGGAATATTTTTGTATTATATCCTTAACTTTAGGATGGTCTCATTCCTGTCTTGGCTAAAGATCAGGGTATACAAAACTTTTAGGTATTCGAGAGAGCATATTATGATGGCGGTGTTGCTTCTTATGCTGCAGAAGTCAACAGTTGCAATTTGCCTCATTTTGCCTTTCACTCGAAAGAGAATGTGTCTATGTGTATTTTGAAATACATGGATCACTATGTCATAACCATAGTGTACCACATGGTCATGTCGAAACATATATGTGTCATTGCCCTAAAGTTCTTTATTGGTGACAAAAAAAAATGTTTCGATGACCCAATAATCTACTAGTTTGACGCATTAGTTTTCATGATATATGTTTACTTTCATATTCATTAGAACTTCTATATATATGCTCATTTCCATTATAATTTCTATTTGATACGAATATCTTTACAAGGTTCCTATTAATCTTGTACCAACAAGAAAATGACAGTCTATCGTCTAAGTATTTTGGTTGGATGAATTATAAAATAAGTATATGTCTATCATTTTAGATTGTGGAATATTCTAAAAAAACTCAAGTTCTCCTCGATACATTCCTACATGGAACAGAGAATACTGATAGTTTTGTTATTTATTTAGATGTTTTTCTTTACATCTATAATGGTTACATATTCGATTTTACTTAAGTAAAAGAAATTAATTTTAATACTTAAAATAAATGTCCAAGAAAAATATGCTTAATCAATCTTAAATTAATATGATATAGTTCATTTTCAACTTGTTCCCCTTTTCGATAGGAGCACCCTTTAGTGCATTTCTTATTTGATTGTCCATTATCACCTGAGGCAGTAGTTGTATCTCTACTCAAGGTATTGAAAAATCATTCTCGATTCTTACCATGACCCTGACCCTTTCTAGGGTCTTGTCCACATGGTATATAAATGTCACATGTGTGAAATTGTTTTTAACTCACAATCATTTTGAGTTGTTTCCACTTCTAACATTTTCATTATTGATAATGGGAATTTTCTTTGTCCCGACATATATGGTATTGTTATTCGAAAGAACCTTGTTATGTCTCTCAACCACTTGCAGTAGGTTGATGAGTTTTTCTAAAAGTTACACTCCAACTTATATTGGTTCATTAATATTTACTGATGTATGAAAAGTGGGAATAATGTTATGAATCATGTCATATTCTATGAGTTCTTTGCCACAGATATTGAGACGCATCTTGGGATACATCCTTTCTTTGTTGAAATCAATTACCTTTTTGTAATCAAGTAAGCAGGTTTCATTCCGCTGTACGATTAGTTCGGGAAGTACATGTTCATGAATACTCCCGATTCTCCCTTTCGGGGCATCCCACTGTTCTTTGGGGGTTTTAGTAACGGTATTCTTATGAAAGTTAGGATTTGTTTATTGTCTCAAAACATGATGATATTTGCTTGTACCTTTTCAAGAGGTTGTTTTAGGGTCAATAGGGAGTTAATGGACTTTAGATATATTTTTGTACCTTTCCGACAAAAGTAGTTTTTACATTGGATATTCATATTTGTACTCAAGTTCTTTTGAGGTTACGATGTTGATTTCGGGATAATTTGATTCAACTAGGGGTGCTCACGGGTTGGGTTGGTCGGGTTGAAGGCACTTGAACAACCCAACCCAATGTTTGCGGTTTGAAAAATCTCAACCCAACCAAATCAAAAGTGCAACACAACCCAACCCAAACCGTGTGGGTTGGGTTGGGTTAGTCGGGTTGAAACTTTAATACATCATTTTACAATCTAACTAAGTGATTCCGTTTAAAAAACTAAAATCAAAATGAAAATATAAAAATAAGTCTAATAAGAGAAGAGAAGAGTAGAAAAAGAGTATCTCTTGCATCTTAATTCTATCGATGTTGAATATTTTTGAAGACTGGAAGGTTAGATTCGTAAGATTTTAATCGGCGTAGTCTTGTAGACAGATTTAAACTACGGCTATGATAGGAAGACTTGATAGAAAGAACAACCGCTAAAAGTCTAAAACCATAAAAAGAAGTAAAAGTGTACAAGTTTTGGTCGGGTTGGACGGGTTACTTTGGGCCTAACCCGTTTCCAACCTAATAGATGTGGTTTGGGCAAAATTTGTATCGATTATGTATCGGGTTACCTCAATTTGAGTTTTTTTTTGCGTTTTTTCGGGTTGGGTTGGCCGGGTTGGTCGAGTTGGTCGGAAATTTGAGCACCCATAGATTCAACTATTTGCGTATATAAGAGATAATATATGATTTTATGTTTGATAAAAAAATGGATTATGATTATAATTATTATTTTATGTATGAAATTTCATTATCATAACAATATTGGATTTTTGTTTGCTTATATTTTGTTGATAATACTTTATCAATATTTCAATTTCCTAAAAGAAATCACTCAATCTATTGGATTTCCAGGTATTATGAGATACATGGATTTCTTAAGTCCCTACAAACCTTAGGGCTATTTACACCCGTTTGACAAAATCATTTCGATATTTTGTGATTTATTTAATTTGAAGATAACAATATTAATTATATGGTTTTTAGCATGAGGTCAAAAAGAATATGAGTTTAGCATATAAATCGAACTTCAATATTTTACTATCTTAATAGTAGTTTGAGAGATTTTGCCGTGAGACAAATAAACCTTAGTTTTGACATGAAGTCAAAGTCAAACTTTTAACATCTTAATAATATATTTTTGGAACTTTTGGTTGGAAAACCAAAATATACGGGGTTGGAAGTGTAACTTCCAAAAATTAATTATAAAGTTGAAAATTGTGAGTAGGAACTCACAATTAAAATAACATTTGAATGATATTTTAACATTCATGCTATTTTGGAGCTTTTGGCAAAATAATAAAAGTTATGGGAATTGAAATTGTAACTTCCAAAAAATAATTATAAGGTTATGAATTATAATTAAAATGAACATTTAAATATTAACATAAATAAATAATAAATAATTGATATTGTAAACTAATTGGATAAACATCTAAATATATGAATATTAAGATGAACATTTATATTAGGGAATTTATTTAAAATGCCCCAATTTCAAAAGTCGGTTACCAAAATGTCCAAAAACTCTACAACTTTGCCGAAATACCCCATAACCCCACGATATAGGGCCGCGATCGCGGGGTGGTAAACAATTTTGAATTTCGGGGGGTATGTCCACGATGGAGGGCCGTGATCGAAGGGTTATCCCTGCGAAGTGATCCCTGAGTGCACGATTTTGTAATCTTTGTTTATCCTCGCGGACTAAGCCATTTTTATCATCGCGGACTAAACCATTTTTAGGATGCATTGTGTGTTATTGTGTGTGTTTGAAATGATTAGATAATTGAGAAAAAGAATAATGAAAGCACGTGTCACTGTGAGAAGCATCTCACTATGAGTTGGCAATGTATGCTTGGTAAAAGGAAGTAAATATAATAATGATAAATATTTTGTTTGGGTTTTATGGAAATCATTTGTGAGTGGGCGTGGGGTTACTTTCTAACATACTAATATCTCTCCAATATCATACCCCTCGATTTTCTCATCTCTCTCACTTCTCTCACACATGAGTGGAAATCATTTGTTTGGGTTTGATCCCGGTTATCCATCGCGGACTTAGGTCTGGTTTTCAGAAAAAAAATATTGACCCCGCGATCGAGGGTTAAAATCGCGGGGTTATGAGGTATTTGAACAAAATTGAAGAGGTTTTGGGCATTTAGGTAAGTTAGAAAAAAACTTGGGGCATTTTAATTAAATTCCCTTTATATTAACCATCTATATATATATATATATATGAATATTGTAAACTAACAGGATAAACATTACTAAATAATAATAGTAGTAGTTCAAAACGATAAATACTATCATATCCATAATTAAACGGTAATTGATCTAAATAATTAAATAGAACGACAAAATAATTAAGTTAAATAAATTTACTGCTTATTTAAATAATAGTTGATTATCATATCTCACAACAATATATTACTAAATTTAAATGGTCAAAATCAAATTAGTTATCCAAATAAGTAAGTAGTATTATCATAATTAAAATTTACCAATAAAGATGTCAATATTGTAACTAGTTGAGGATGCCCAAATAAAGAATGATATTTCTAAAACAATAAAATTATATTAACCCAATTAAAGTTAAATGGGTTGAAACCAAAATTAAATTAACTACTAATCTAATTAGTTATTTGAATTCGCCTAAAAAAAGGTCTAACAAATCTAATTAAGCATGCTTAATATAAATAAATAAATAGATCTTAAATTTAGTTGGTCTAGCTTAGATAAAAAGCTAAAATAATTAATAACTAATTGATAACAATATAAATCAACGACTAAAAGTCTTTAAAAATCATTTTATTATAAGTTTGATCACTAGAAAAAAAAACTCTTGTGATCCACCGAAAAATAAATTAATTATTTTTATGTATTTTTTCTTTTTACGGCAAAAAAATAAGACAAAACAATATAATAACTTAATTTAAATAACAACATTGGAATCACAATGAATTCCAATAAATAATCAATTTTTTTAGTATATTTCCTTTTCTTTTATATCATTATCCATTTTTATTTATTTGATTATATATTTCAATAAATATTACATAAATCTTGTTGGTTTGATTTTAATTTTTCCAAATAAATTTTGTCGATTTGATATTAATTTTTTTTAATTAATTGATATTAATAATAAAAATAAACAAAACATTTTATAGATCATATCATAAACTATATTTAGTATCTAACATATCACATATAAAGAAGAAATACATACAAAATCGTACTTGGATTAAAGTAGAAGGAAACAACCCATCCAATAATGTCGGGCAATGAACAGAAAAACTGTTAGCGGCGGTGAATAATGAATTGTGAACTTACGTGCTGATAACGTGTTAAAGGAAAAAACAAAACAGGAGAACAACAGAATAAAGAGTGGAAAATGTGTAATTCTCATTAATCATAGACCTTTAAATAGAGACGAGTTACAATTAGATAACCATGAGATATTTCAGTTTTAATCTAACTCTGATATATTTATCTTTATCTCTATCTCAATCTCTATCGGCATATCCTTTAGACGATAACACATTTATCCTACAATAGATTTGTAAATTTATATTATATTATATATATATATATATATATATATATATATATTGTTGGTATTTTATCTATATTTATTTTAATAATACATATAATAATATAAAATTAATCAACTATGATTATAAAGAAATCGATTAAGATTCCGATGTATTTTAAGCATACAAATTAAAATACAAAATAAATCAACTAATGATTTAAGACAACGATAAAGAAAAAGAGGAGGATATAGAATAAACGTTGAGGCTCGTGTTTAACACGATTCCCTTAAACAGATTCGTCGCTTGTTCCCAGGGTACAACAACAAAAGCAGTAGTACTGCCGGAGATGACCACTAGCCTTGAAACTCCACCAGAGTTATCGTATGAACTATGAATTTCAAAGAGATAGATATGTGAGAGTGTTTCGTTGTGATTGTCGTTCTATGGAATGTGAATCGGCCCCTCAATTTATATTGACGATTCGAAACCGAAATGATTAATTGACATTAACCGATAATAAAACAAATTAATCATCATAATTAATTTGTAATTAAACGAATTAACCGTTATAACCGAAATACTTAATTCGATAATCTATATTATATTATAAAACACGGATAAAAAACTCTTAAATAAAAATTATTAGGCATAAGGTACTATCATTTTATGCAAGATTTTAAAATCTCTTAATTTACAAAGTATCAAAGCACAAGACACATATTACTACTGCAGACTTTTAACACCTACCAATTTGGTATGTGCAGGGTCTTCCTTTTATGCAAACATTTCCATGTATCACTATTAATTAATATATTATATTACTATAAATTTGTTTTAATTATATTATTAAATATGTAATTGGTTATTTTTTCTAGATGTAATTAAAATATATAAGATAATCATTGAATTCTAACAAAATACTTAATTTTTTTATATAAACAACATTATATTATTAAGCCTAAAATTAAACAAATTTATGAAAAAAAACATTATCACTTTCTCAAAACCATCTAAAATCATACTGTAAATCAACAAAAAAACAAAAAACAAAATGAAACATTAAAATCGTGATGTATCTCGCTGCATTGCGCGAGTACGCTTCTATTATATTATAAAACACGGATAAAAAAACTCTTAAATACAAATTATTAGGTACAAGGTACCATCATTTTATGCAAGATTTTAAAATTCTCTTAATTTACAAGTATCAAAGCACAAGATACATATTACTACTGCAGACTTCTAACACCCACCAATTTGGTATGTACAAGGCATTCTTTTTATGCAGAACTTAATATATCACTATTAATTAATATATTATATTAATTTTTTTTAATTATATTATTAAATATATAATTGGTTATTTTTTCTAGATGTCATTAAAATATATAAGATAATCATTGAATTCTAACAAAATACTTAATTTTTTTATATAAAAAAGTTATATTATTAATCCTAAATTTAAAAAAAATATATTATCACTTTCTTAAAACCATCCAAAATCGTACTGTAAATCGACAAAAAAACAAAAAATAAAATGAAACATTAAAATCGTGATGTGTCTCGCTGCATTGCGCGAGTACGCTTCTAGTTAACTAATAATTAAACGAATTAACCGTTATAACCGAAATACTTAATTCGATAATTAACTAATAATTAAACGAATTAATTGTGCATCATCAATGGTTTCGATGGGGTTACAAAACGTGAACAGTGTTTTGTGCGGTTGGCCGCGTGGGTAAACCAGTGCCACAACTTGTGCGGGCCACTGTTTCGAGACACATTCCAAACACTCAACTTTGAGCATCGATATCTCATTCACACATATTCTGTTTTGGACACATAATATATCGTTTCGAAACTCTCATATAGGCACTACTAAAATAAATCGTATTACCGACGGCTGAAACAGTCGGTAAACTGTCGGAAAAATGATTTAGCGACGGTTTTGTGACGGGAATGATCGTTGGTAAAAAGTTGGTCGGTAATATTCAGCGACGGTTTTCCGACGACAACTACCGACAGCTTACCGACGGTTCCAGTTACCGACGGTTTTCCGACGGTATTTACTTATTAAAAATAAATATAAAATGAAATGAAAAAAACAACCGTCGGTAAGCCGTCGGTATTTCACTAATTTTTCCGACGACTTATTAAAAATAAATAAAAAATAAAATTAAAAAGATACCGTTGGTAGGCCGTCGGTAAATACCGACTGCTTTTTGCCGTCAGTAATTGTCGTCAGTATTTCACATTTTTCTAGTAGTGAGGAGAACACAAACCTACTAAGAGTTAGATATATACACTACATATACATGTATTTATATGTGTCCAAAGTTAGTAAAAAACATATTTTTACTAAACTTTTCCAACATATATATATATATACATTTTCTTTACTTCTTCAAATCCGCACTATTTACATATATCCATCATCATCTTCTTCATGACCTCTTCATCTCATCATCTTTTCACATGTTCTTTATATTACATATTCTTCACCTTTTCAACTCATTTCTTCACATTTTCCTCATATGACATCTTCTTCAACTTTTCATCTATGCGCTTCTTCTTCATATTATCTCTTCCCCATATATCATATCTTATTTTATATGAATATTCAATCTCTTCTTCGTACGTCATTGCATCTATGTCTTACCATTTAAGTCTCACACTCTCTAAGGTGTCGTTTGTTTTTTAAGAGGTCTAAAGTCTAAAGTCTTATTTTAGTTATGATTAATAAGAGGTGGTGTGTAAAAAGGTCTGAATGATTCAAACTTAAGAGTCATTAAAAGGTTTTTTAAAAAAAACAAACAACCCCTAAGTCTCACTCATTATACAATGCTAGAAAAAAGGAAAAATAGGACCAAAGAAGAAAATTAAAGAGTAAGAAAGGAAAAAAAAAGGTAATTTAAGACCACTCATCATCTTTCTCCATTTTTGTATACATACACAAAACCAATTGTCAGCAATGAATATTAATTATTCCCCTACGATTAAATGATAATTAATGATAATCATGAGGATAATATTCATGGCGTACTATTCACGTCACTTTGCAGGTCGTGACATTCCAATCTACCGGTATAAAACACTTGAAATGATGAACTGGGAGAAATTTTTTAATTGTATTATAATTCAATGAACGACTAAGATTGGTTTGCAAAGTTGATACGAATTGTTTGGTTGCGTTTCATTTGAAAACCAAACAATTCGTATCAACTTTGCAAACGAATCTTAGGGGTTGTTTGTTTTTTTAAAAAAACCTCTTAATGACTCTTAAGTCTGAATCGTTCAGACCTTTTTACACATCACCTCTTATTAATCATAACTAAAATAAGACTTTAGAGTTTAGACCTTTTAAAAAACAAACGACATCTTAGTCGTTCATCAAGTCTAATAAATATCTGATTTTATTATGTTTCCTAATCTAAAATCATGATCATAATAAATGTACCTTATCATCTCTCATATATATCACAATCATTATTAATGAATCATAATAAGACTATGTTTGCAAACTAGCTGATAAGCTACCTGATGACTGATAAGCTAGCTGGTAGCTAATAAGTTAGCTGATAAAAAATTCATGTATGACAAAACCTAGCTTATAAGCATGTAAAAGTACCAAAAAAGATATCTAGAAAAAATAATCAATTACAATATTTAATAATCCAAGTAAAACAAATTTATAGTAATATAATATATTAATTAATACAAATAAGATAGTAAATAATATAATATGTTAACTAAAAGAATTTGAAATTTATTATATATATATATATATATATATATTATAAATTTTAAATTTTAAATCAAATTTAAAAAAAAATCTACATCAACTTATGATTTTAAATAACCGTTACATATAATTATGAATAATTATAAATAACTAAAATAATTAAAAATTAATATCAATGTATAATTAAAATTTATGTTTTAATTTTCAAATAATATTAAATAATATTTATTAATTAATAATAATAAATTTTAATCATTAATATTTATTTATAATTAATAGTTAATATATAATAATGAATATTAATGAGGGTATAATTGGATAACCATAAAAAATTATTCATAAACTACTCCAAGTAGCTTAGGCTATGTTTGGCAAAAATAGCTAGCTTATAAGCTAAATTTTTTTCCTGGTACATGTTTGGATGACCATAAGCTGGCTTATTGAAAAGTTACTCATAGTAGCGTTTTGAAAAGTTAGTTTATCAGCTACCAACTAGTTTATCAGCTACCAACTAGCTTATAAGTTAGTTTGCCACACAATGCCTTACCAAAAAACTAGTTTATTTTTGCCAAACGATGCCTAATTATCCATAAACATATATATTGTTTCCTAAAATAGTGGGTTGCAAAATTTACACTTTGGTTTTCAAATGAAACGCACCGTTATATATATATATATATATATATATATTACATCCTTTGATATTTTTATTTGTTTGTGTAGGATGATAATATTCATCCAAACAAATCAATTGAAGCTTATGAAAACTCTCAACCATCCGCATTTTCAACCGATATGATATCTTTAAGTTTTATTTTATCTTGCTAAATTATTTGGTAAAATTAGTAGTTGGTAACTAAAAAAAGTCAATTTGAGGAGTTTAATTATCGTCAAGATCTAATTAGTTGGGTATGCAACATGACATATATTCAATTGGTTTCGTTATTGTTATTAAAAGAGGCAAAAGTGACTCACATGGGGTCAATTCTAAAATAGTATTTTCAATGTGATTGTGGTGGTATGCACAGGTCTACATCGCCAGCGTGGTATCAACATGTTGCTTTTACAATTTGGTACGATAATGATAACCATTATGTGAAATTAGATACGGTAGAGTGATATATGTTCCCTACTATTATAACGCATTTTTTTCATTACGGTTATTCGTGTGCTGCTACATGTCTAACCCGTATTCAGATTGAATACAGAAGTACACACGACTTTTACGTGTTAATTATATTATATATAATGTTAATAAAAAATAACTGAAATGTAATATAAATTATTTTATGTTTTATTGAACTAATTACATTTTTATGCTTTTTATTTATATAAATATCAATGTTTATGTAATATTTTCATTATTATATAAAAATAATGTTATATTAATAAAAATTTATTTATAATTAAATAAAAGCAAAAAAAGTAAAAAAAATACCAAAAACTCAATGTAATGTTTATATGAATAAAAATATATATTAAAACAAATTAATGTTAACCTTTTTATATTAATTAATTAAATAAAAGTTATTATTAAAAAAATTCAACGTAATAAAAATTTATTCTCCCTTAACTAAAATCTTATACAAATAAAAAAAAAACTTATATTAATTAATTAATAGAAATAAGTAAATAAGACAAAAAGAAAGAACAAGAAAAAGAAAAAAGAAACATAATGATTATCATAGTGTTAAGAGTGAATTGTGGATTTGGTCCATGTGATTTAGTAATTTCTTTGACCATGGTCCTCATTCTATGTTTATTGTGGATTTGGTCCTTGTGGTATTCAATTTATTTTGGTCATGGTTCTTCTGACTAACACTTCCATTAACTTTGTTAAATCAATGACCATTTTAGCCATTTTGTCTATTTTTTTGTTCTTTTTTGATAAGAAAAATATAAACAATATTTTTATACACACATGTACACACACATGTATATAAATATATATATATAACGATATTAAAATAAATAAAATAAGCCATTATTATATGATTTAATTGTTTAATTTTTTTAAAATTAATTATATTAAATACGATTTAATTTTATTATTTTATTGTAATTGTGGAAAAATATATATAGTTTTATTGTTTTAATGTAATTAAAATTTCAATTTAAACAAATCAGATCATAAAACTATATCTTATTTTATTTAGAGCGAATAAAATAAAATATGGTTTTATGATTTGATTTATTGAATTAAAATTTTAATTAAGTTAAAGACGATTTAATTATATTGTTCTTTTATTATCATTGCAACAAACAAGCTTATTGTTGATATTTTAACACAAAAAAATCATTAAAACCCGTTGAGAAATGAACTTTAATTTTATCATACTAAAAACAATATGAAAATTGATTTTGAGTTTTTGGCTGAAAAACAATATGAAAATTGGAGCTTCTAATTTTAAGATGATAAAATTATAGTTCATTTTTCAACGGTTTTCAATGATTTTTTGTGTTAAAATATCAACAATAAGCTTGTTTGTTGCAATGATAGTAAAAGAACAATATAATTAAATCGTCTCTAAATTAATCAAAATTTTAATTCAATAAATCAAATCATAAAACCATATTTTATTTTATTCGATCTAAATAAATAAGATATAGTTTTATGATCTAATTTGTTTAAATTGAAATTTTAATTACATTAAAACAATAAAACTATATCTTTTTTCACAATTACAATAAAATAATAAAATTATATCGTATTTAATATAATTAATTTTAAAAAAATTAAACAATTAAATCATAAATGTCTTATTTTATTTATTTTAATATCGTTATATATATACATGTGTGTATAAAAATATTGTTTATATTTTTCTTATCAAAAAAGGACAAAAAATAGGCAAAATGACTAAAATGATCCTTGATTTAACAAAGTTAATGGAAGTGTTAGTCAGAAGAACCATGACTAAAATAAATTGAATACCACAAGGATCAAATCCACAATAAACATAGAATGAGAACCATGGTCAAAGAAATCACTAAACCATAGGGACCAAATCCACAATTCACTCTAGTGTTAATGATGCCATTAGCAAGTGAGAGGTGTGCAATTAACCTTTCCAAAAAAAAATGCTTGCAGTTTCTTTAATGGGTGTTGCTATATGCACCCTACTCTATATGCCTAGGGTGTAACTGGATCGGAAAACCAAACAATAATTATCCTATTCTCTCCTCACAATATCACTAGACTAAGGTGTAAATGGCATGTAGACTAGGATGTATTTAGAATGACCCTTCTTTAATTGAACAAGAGTAATGGTTAAATTGCTTTAAGTACCATCGTTCTTAGAACTTTCAGCGTCTACAAATAAAGTTGGATAGAAGTCAAAAGATTTTGGTACGAACTCCCCAAAGACAACACACACTGCACCTTCTTTAAGATTCTTCTAATTTTGGAAAAATGACAAGGTTAGATTCATTTGACACTCAAAACTCTCTACTTTCACCAAAAATACAATAAACCCCTAAACTTCAAAAACATTTAAAAACAAACGTATTACTTACCAAGGTTATTACTAACATCCATTTATTTACAAAAATTACATCTCAGAGGGATTGGCCTCTTAGCCATCCCTCTCCCTGACTTGCAAAAATGTCCAAAGGGAGTCAAATGGAGTCTTGGCTAAGAGGCCAATCCCTCTCCGTGATTTAGCCATTTGTGCCATTATCTCTTAAATTTTGGTGTCATCCATCACATATTATATTCACTCAAAACTATAAATGTGTGTGGGTGACATGATGTTTTTCTCATGAATGTGATGGTCGAATACGGTTAGATGTTTCAGCTTATTTTCTATTAATCAGGTGGCGTTTGTTTTTTAAGTGGTGCTGAAGTCTGATTTCACTTCTGATTTTTAAGTGGTGGTGCTGAAGTCTGAAATCTGAATAAAAAAGACTGTTTGTTTTTGTAAGCTGAAAACGTCTGAATATATACTATTGTTTATTATATCCCTGAAAATGTGATACTATCGAATTTAATTAAATTATACAACTAAAATCAGTCTTCATAACAATTAATTTCAACTGAAATACATTAATTGGTTCAGATACAATAGAAAACATGAACAAAGTCTTGTAACAACTAAAATCAATCTCTGTTTTGCATCAATTGTGTCACAATTTCTTCTCTTAAACTAGCCATATATGTTTGGTCAACGGTACTCCCATGCACTTGAACCTCTTCAGCCTCATCACCGCCATCGTCCCCTTGGTCATTGGTTTGATCATACTCAGAAAACAACTCGTCACTTAAACCTTCCTTTCGTATAAAGTTGTGAACCGAAAAACATGCAATAACTAATTAGCACACAAGAGATACAAACACATTACAGAAATAGGGGTTGTTTTTTCGAAACACATCTCAAAAAGCACATCTTTAAAACTAAAAAACACATCTAACAAAATATGTCACTTTTTAAACCAAAAAACCCAATACAGCACATAACCACTTTTTAAACCAAAAACCAAATACAGCACATAAACAAACAGCCACAGGAGGGGGAGAAAAGCAGCCATAAGAGGACTAATCCAAAAAACCCAATACAACAGCCAATAAAGATCATGACAGAACTTGATGAATCTGCCATGAGTTCATTCAAACCAGAAAAACAGATACCGAGCATTTGATTTTGAACAAATTAGCAGCCACAAGGATGAACAATTTGGCCAGGTGCCATTGCAGAGAAATAAGCCAGAAACAGCAGCTGCATCATTGAACAATAACCAAATTTTGAGACTTTTGCAATATGGCCAAAGGCCATTGCAAAGTAAACTTTCCTAGGTTGCATAAGGAAGGAGAAAACTGATCCAGAACCAACAACCATAAACGTAGATATATCTTCCCAAATGAGAACTCAATATACTTGTTTCATATTTCAAAATCATCTTTGATCGAACAAACATTATATGCAAAATCATTTTAACAAAACAAACATTGGCAACTAATATAGTAAAATAATACAGTAAACATTATATGCAAAATCACATGATCAAACTACATCAATGGCTTCATGTAACTAATACATAACAACATTAAATGTAGGAACTTGTTTCAGATTTCAAAACCATCTTTCAACTTTTGCACACATTTTTGCCTTCAAACTTCAAATAGAGCATGGCATGTGACATGAAATTAGAGCCCAAGAATGTTAAATGGAAAGCCAAATTCAACAATGTTACTATTTTCCCATATACCATTCCCACTAAAAGATTCATGAACTTTTCGTACTGCTTGTCGATTGGATTCACAAAGAACGACGTACGTGCTTAAGAAAACAAATCGATAACAAATCAACAGCAAAAATCACATACCGATGGTCGATGGTCGTTGCTGGAGAGGGTGTCGATGGAGTCCTTGTCGATGCTAGAGAGAAATCGATGGAGGCAGATCGAGAGGGCGTCGATGGTCGCAGATCGAGACAGATCGATGCTGGAGATAAATCGCTGCTGGAGAGAAATCACTGTTGGAGAGGGCGTCGGTGGTCGCAGATCGATAGAGGTGAGGCAGATCGATGGATCGTGAAGGAGAAATAGATGGAGGCAAATCGATGGATCGTGAAGGAGAAATAGAGGGAGGCGGCGATGTATCTGATGTTTGATATAAAAAAGTGAAAATTAAGTGATAGGTTTATCACTTTTTCGGTAAGTGGCAATTAAGTGACAAGTGGAACTGATTTTTTTGAAAAAACAAACACACTTATTTGGCCAACCTCTGACCGAATAAGTGATAAGTGGGAATTAAGTGTTTTTTTGTGAAAAACAAACAAGCCCTCAGTCTTTTTTTATATATAAAACTTTTTGTTGACTAAGTTTATGGATAGATTTATATCAACTTTTTCGTTTATATAAAACTTTGTAGTTGACTAAGGGACTGTTTGTTTACATTAAGAGGCAACATCTGAATCGCTAAGAGGTGAATCTTGTTTAGCATAAAAAATTTGTCTCTTAATGGTTCCAAAACCTTCCGAATGATTTTGTACCTTTGGTCTCTCTTAACCATTAAGTACCCTGATTTCATTATGAACAATTATCAAACAACCATATTTCATTTTACACTATATCATAAGAGTCTCTTAATCATTTTGACCACTTAATCATTTTGCATCAAACCATTCTGCAACTACCAAACAGCCCCTAAATTTAAAGAAATGCATCCATTTACCTTTATCGTTTTTCTCAATTTTTGAATTTTTTTTAAAATTAAAAACCAACATATTAATGTTAAATCTTTTAATTTTTTTCATTTTTTTAATCAACAATAAAAAATTAAAGCAAGAGTTTGTTTAATTTTAATTCTATTTACATAACACTCATTATAGCTAAAATAAACTTTTTTTCACCTTTTATTATTTACATATAAAACAAAATTTCATTTATTTATTTAACAATTAATATAATTAGATTACTTTTTTATCTTTCATTTCTTGTTTACATAATAACTAATATAATTAAAACTTTTTTTCTCATAATAGTTTTTATGTGTTGTTTTTTACTTATATTTTTTTTGGCAATCTTGATATTTGAACATTATATCAAAATTTGTATCATATACCACATATTATATTCACTAAGAATATATAAATCAATCTATATAAAGTAGAATTATGGAGAGGTGATGTGACATGTTGAGAAAGTTTGATTCATAATTTTCTATTTTCTCATATTTTTAAATTATTTTTTAATAAAATTTTTTATCAAAGAGCAAACTTTTTTATTTTCTTTAGGTTTAATTTTTTTTTTAAATATTAAATTATAACACTCTTATTCATTAGTAAATTTTATTTGTTTATTATATTTATGAACAATAAAAGAAAACTAAAGAGAAAAAAGCAAAACTTTCATTTTTTTATATACATAAAAATAAATAAAATTAGGATTTATAAACAATTAAAAACACTTATTAAAAAATCAATAAATAAAATGAAACGTACAAAGAATGATGTGACATACTGTTAGAATATACGGGTCAGGTCGAGGGTGCATCTCCCCCCTCCCCCCCCCCCCCCCCCCCCCCCCTCAAAGGGTCGTGCTTAGGGGAGGGAGGGTCGGTAGTACGTCAAGGGCCCAATTTTTTTTAGTATATAGTAGTAATAAAAAAATAGTAAATAAAGGAGATAAACTCTTTTAGTATCTAATAGGACCCAAAAAAATTTGTATTATATTAGGACCCAAACTTGTATTAATTATTTACATTGGAAAAGAAAGTATGCAAAAAGTTAATTGATCGTTCATTTTATAGAATTGTCTATTGTTTCTCTAAGATTTTTTTTATCTAGTATCAAAGTCTAAAACTACTTAATTATCTAAAAAATATTGATATATTATCCATCATTTATCTCCCACGGACTCTTTTAATTATTCCATCCGCATGAATTATATATTTGTATTAGAATATATAGTATATTTCTTGTTATTAACTAGGAGAACACTCGTATCTTTTGAAAAAAATTATCAACCATATGAGACGGTTCAACTTTTATCTATACCCTTGTTTTTTCAAACATTATTACCTCTTTATTACCTAATATTAAATGCATGAATCTTAAGTACTCTCTGTCTCTAAAACAATAATAAAATCTTAAGCTATACAACCATCAAAGGTTTTGATTGGTTCCGAAAAAGTTTGTTTCACACCTAAAAGTTTAAAATGGTGATAAAAAACATTAACCTAAGATGAGATGGAAATCCAACCGATTTATATTGATTTATATAAAGTATTACTCCAAATAGTCAACATTTCCAAAATTATGACATTTTATATATTATATGTACATCATAAGGATGTTTTTGACGGTGGAACAGATTAAGGATGCTATGTAAAATGGATATGACAGATAATATTAAATTAGAAATAACTAATGATTGATTTAGCGTCTAGGAGTACTCGGAAAAACGATTTTATATGAATTATTAGTAATTTATTGAATTCAATTTTATTTCTTATGATAAAAACGATATATCAAAGATTTTTTTTACGTAATTATCGAGGGCCCTTTTCTACGTCTCGCCCAATGCCTATAAAATGTCAAAAACGGGCCTGCCCGTTTCCATCTCTAATGAAGTCGTATAATAAGCTCTTTGGGACGAATTAACAGAATTGAATTTGGAGTTTGACTTTAGGTCATGTCGAGTTTAATCATAATTGATTTTTTGGTAAATAGGCCGTTGATGAGAGATTATGGTGCATATTTTGTAGGTCACGCATCCGGAGCTATCACTAGCTAGCCGACCTATATAATCAAGCGAGTCTTCATAAGATTTCACTGGAATGAGTATTTAATCAATATGTCCCACCAAGGCAGAGGCATAAACAAATAATGGGTGACCATACAGGTGTGGATTGGTTAACACAGAAAACATCAATGACGACAAAATGACTCTTACTCAACGAGTCATTTATGATCTCTTTTGTGTCCCGTGTTTATCAAGAAAATGCATACCTTTTCATTCAAGTGGTTTAAATGTTTAATATGCATGATGAGATGTGATATTATATGCACAAATATCGTAAACTCGTATCTAAGTGAATAAGATTTCTCGTAGATCATTCCAATTTTTTTCGGTTAACGAAAAGAAGTTAATAAAATGAGTTTGAAACTTAAATCTTTTGAGCTTTTTAAGCCAATTATTACGGAGTGTTTGGTTCGTAGAATGAAATTTGATGGAATTAGAATCCATTGAAGGAATTTGACTTTGAAGGAATCGGAATGGAATTTTATGAAATTTGACCAAACGTTAGGTTGGTAGGAATTAGATGGAATTCAATTCTTTCACCTAAGTCAAGGAATGATGAATTACTTAATTTGTGGAATTTAATGGAATTCAAAGGATTCCATCATTTTCATTATGGGTGTGTTTGGTACGCAGACAGGACAAGACAGGACAAGATGGAACAGGACAGGACAGGACGGAAAAGAACAGCGTTTGGCAAGACATGACAGAACTGGACAGAACATGACTAGATTGGTTAAATGACGAATTTACCCCTGATGAAATAAAAGTAATTTACATCACTAGTACATAGTGCAATGGATTATTAAAAACATAAAACTAATTTATCACGGTTGGATTTTGGATATGGAAATCAAAACCCAAATTTTAAGTTTCGGATTTTAGGTTGTTTCGGGTTTGGGTTGGTCGGGTTTCGGGTTGATGTCGATCGGGTTCGGGTATTATATAATGCAAAAGTTATATAAATTCAATCGTTTTTTAGGATGAATACAATCGATTGAAAGATTGATGAAATCGATAGCAAGTTTAAAATATAGAAAATATTTCAATAGACTATAATTTGCGATTTTCAAGAAATAATTAGATAAATATATATATATATATATATATATGTATAGTATTTAAAATATAGATTTATGTTATTTCGGGTTTTCGGACGGGTTGGGTGGCCAACGATCAAACCAATCCGAACCCAGATATCCTCCCAAATGTCGGGTTTCGGATTATCGGATTTCGGGGTATTCGGGTTTTGCCAAAACACCTTATTTTTTGTTCGGATGCGGATTCGGATTTCGGACTATTCGGGTTTTGCACACCCCTAACTTGGAGGTGTTGATGATGAGAAGACATGTTTTATGTTTTTGTTTTTAACAAATGGTATATTAGTCAAAATATTGTTGTTCTACTTAGTTCCAGGGGGTTGGAGTGGGACAAGTGTGTCCCATGCTTGTTCCACTTAGTTCTAGTGTGTCCCATGCTTGTTCCACTTAGTTCTAGTGTGTCCCATATGGTCATGCCAAACATGGGACAAGTCTGTTATGTTCTGTCCTGTTCCACTCTGTTCTGCATACCAAACGCACCCTATGTGAACCAAACATAGGATTTGAAATTTGGTCAAAAGTATCATGATGTCAGACATTTTGGGTGTGTTTTGTTGCATATAAAAAGTTGCTTTCCAACATGCAAAAAAACAGAATCAGTCTTTGTGCCCCAGCATTCACTCTACATATAAACATAACCCAACCCAGCTATCGTTCCATGATCTCTTAAACCATAAATTACTGACCATTTAATCAACAATCAAGCGATGGTTACAGATTAAAGACTCATTAAGTTGTTCTAAGAAAAATATCACATTCATATTGAACCAAAAAGGGGATCATAATATTATTATCAAATGCAAAGGATCTGCAAACTACACTCCAACTAAGATTCTTTTATTATGATACATAAATTATATATTACCATATAATATCACATACATATCTATAAAAATCTAACACAACCCAACAAGAATGAGAAGTATACCTATGATCACGACTTGCAAAATGCACGCAGGGTTTCATCCAGGGCCTTTCTGTCGTAGTCTCCCGTGAAAACACAGTTTCCTAGCGGACCTTTTAGAAGGATGAGTCTTAGTAATCCATCAGCCACCTTTTTATCCACCTGCAACCACAAAAAGAATACAAAAGTAATAAGAAACAACAAGTAAAGTCTCTCTGCGCACATCTTACGGGTCTGTTCGTTTTTTCACACCATTTTGGTTGACTTACCGCCATGACAGACTTGAACATATCTATGGTCATCATCTCAGGAGGAGAAGTGGGCAGCTTCGCTTGTTTTAAGATGTCATCAACACGTTCCACAATGGATTTATCAATCCAACCAAGCCGGTAAGACATGTCAACTGCCATTACCTGAAAGTACAAAAATACCCTCACCAATATATCCTGATTTAAGCTAACATACAAAAGAATTATACAACCACTACAACAGAATCAGTTTTATAGGACGTTAGATAAGTATCAATGATTTAATAGACTCTTTACAGGACTTAAGTTTACGGGACACGTTAGAAATAAATCATCCTATTAGTATTTTTTTTATATGAGATTATTTGAGAATGTGTGTTTTAAAAATATCATCCTATAAAAATTGTATTCATAAGAGCTTCTCAAAAAGTGTCTTATAAAAAAAGCTAATAGGACACTTCCCTTCAAAAGTGTCATAAAGAACTTGTTAAGAAGCCCAAAAACGTCCTATCAACTTTTCGTAGCACTTTTGCATAGGACGTACAACTGTTTTGTCCTGTAAAGCTATCTACTAAGACATCAAGACATATCAGGCGTCCTATAAAGCCAATTTTGTTGTAATGAACTATGCATTAACAGCATGCTAGAGGCAAAAAAGCAATACCGTGCCAGCTGCAACAGCTTCTCCGTGAAGCCAATGCCCGTAGCCATAGCTAGTTTCTATTGCCTGTGACCAAAAAGTGCAATCAGAAAAAGCAAAAAAAAAACAAGTATTTGTGCAAAGATAACATAATTCAAAAACCCAAAACTCACATGACCAAATGTATGTCCCAGGTTTAGTGTAGCCCTTAATCCACTTTCCTTCTCATCTTGAGATACAACTTCAGCCTTGTTTTCACACGACCGCTTGATAGCATATGCAAAAGCATCGGGGTCCCTGCAAAGCAGCATGACATAGACTAGGATATGATTATATAAAAAACCATATGGTGTAAACAACAAACAATCCAGTTCACAAATGTCGTTTTACATGAGCAAGACTTTAAAGATATCCACAATTCACACATGAATTTGCATTCAAATGGATTAGAAGTGTTAATTGTCATTATAAAGAAAATCATGTTGATGGAGTGAAACCCTTTTACCTAGACATCAGTGCTTGCATGTTCTTTTCTTGCCACTCGAAAAATGGGGCATCTCTAATAAGCCCATACTTGATGACCTCAGCCAGCCCTGACGCTAATTCTCTATCAGGTAATGTGTTTAATGTGTCGGTGTCTATTAGCACACATTGTGGCTGGTAGAATGCACCAATCAAGTTTTTCCCCAATCGGTGGTTTATTCCAGTTTTGCCCCCAACAGAAGAATCTACCTGGAAGAGCAACAAGAGTAAAGGAGGGTATTAAGACCAAGAGCTTTAAGAATCAGCAACTGACAGAGTAAGATTTTAGAAACACCAAAATGATTAATTGTCTGTGGCATTACCTGTGCCATAACAGTTGTAGGAATCTGAATGAAATTGACTCCACGGAGGAAAGAAGCTGCCGCATATCCACACATGTCACCAATAACACCACCACCAAGGGCAACAAATGTACAGCGTCTGTCCAACCGAGACTCGATGGCTTTGTCAAATACTTTCATGAGAGTGTCCTGTTATGAAATAATAAAAGTTGGAGCATTTATTTTTTACTGAAGACCACCAAATATACAAATATGGAATGTAAGTATGTAAATGAAGCCTACCATGTCCTTGTACTTCTCGCCATCAGGAAGAATCACACTTTCAACTGTAACATTAGGATTTCCAACCGTCAAAGCACTTACAACTTTATCCAAGTATAGGGGCGCAACTGTGGTGTTAGTGACCACAAGAACTCTCTTCCCATGAACATGCCTAGAGGATAAGGAAAAACATGTGATGATTCAGGGCCAGACGGTTTGTAGTGCACAGGTGGGGAAGTTTGAGGTCGGTAGAAATCAAAATGCATTCCATGATTTGCAGGAGTCAGAATGGACAGTTCAAGGTAGCAGAGTACATCATATTATGGACATGCATACATTTCTATATCAATTCCTTCCAGGTTTTGAATATGGTTCTCATGTACCAAATTCATAAGATAATCAAAATTGAATAATAGGGTCATTATAGTAAGCAAAGGTGAAGAGGGTGTCTGAGTTTATTTGTTGCATTTGCCATATATAAATATTATATACTTCAAAAAAACATATATGAACCCACCCACATAACTAGAACAAACTACAAAAACTAGCATATCACTGGACACAGTCACAGACCCCACTGGACAGTGGATAAGTATCGACCCTGTGGAACCATAACATGTATGCTCACTTGGGGGCTGTTCGGTTGCGGCTTAATGGGCTGAATAGGCTGTATAGCTTATTCGGTAAGCCATACAAAGATGTTCGGTTGTGGCTTAATGGCTAAATTAATGACTTATTCGGTCAGCTAGAAAATATCATTTGTCCCATTCAGCTGCCCATTTTCCATCTATGCCCCTCCTTTTATATAATCCATGTTTAGAAGAAACATAAAAAAACACCCTCTGTTTAAAGTTGAAGCCCCAAATCTCATCGTCAACCCTCAGGTCACCGTCGCCGGCCGTTTGAAGCACCATATGTTGAAACCCCTCATCTCGCTGGCGTCGATCTGTTCCCGGTTCTATCGCATATTAGTTCTTAGTTCTCTCGTATATCTGTTCCTGGTTCTTCTCTTTATCTCCATCGAACTGTTTTTGGGTTTTCCAGCCGAAGAACTATGTCTGCTTCTCTCTATCTACATCGATTTGCGCCGATCTGTTTTATTTTCTTGTGATACAGAAACAAAATTTTCATGTAATATAATCTCACCGAAGAACTATGTCTGCTTCTCTCTATCTAAGGGTGGGTTTTTCTTTCTTGAAGATGATATGAAGATGATAAAGTGATGGAAGAGTTTGTTGACGGCGCACAGGGGAAGAATAAAGCTTAGGGTTTGAAGAAAAGTTACTATAATAAAAGAAATAAAAACAAAATTTATATATTTTACAAACTTTTTTCTTAATTAGAAAATTAAAACTTCATGCAATTGGTTTTTTTTTATCAAACAAGTATAGAGGGTTAAAATGGTCATTTTTCTGTGATTCAGACGTTTATTCAACATAACAACCGAACAACTATTTATCTTATATCAAACAAACAACTTTATCAATACAGACATCTTTATCCATACAGGACTTAATGCAAAACGAACCGAACAACCCCTTGGTCAGGTATGTGGACTCAAAATAGTAGTTACCAAAAGCATGTCTAGGTGCGGTATTGGGGTAATTCACCCAAAAGCATTGTGAAATCAGATGTGCATGATTTTGTTGCTTTTTTGTTAAACACAAGGAAACACTAAAGCACTTCTTCAAGGTTAAGCATGTAGGTCAATTTTAGATGCGACTTTCTTCCCCCTGTAATATTTAATGATGAAAGCCTGTTTTAAATTTATCATACAAGTTGAAGCCTGATTTAACTACGTATCCTGGATACCACCTTAACTCTGTAAAACTAGCAATATGTCACTCCTCATCAAAGCTGCAATTGCTAAATTATGTAGCTTGTGCATGTGATCCACAGTGTTCTGGCCATTTTCATTAAACCACGACTTACAATGAACGCACACGGGTTGACACTAAGATGTTTATAAAAACAAATTTGATTGCATCTTTATTTTCACCCTTGGCAGCATAAATCATCGAAATTTATTAATGCAACTAAAAGTAAATAGAACTGGTACCGAGTTCTTTCAGCATCTAGTTTAGGGTTCTTAGCCAAAGTAACCATATTGAAAAAATGTATTACAAAAATAACCATAGATTTCTCTAAAAGCATAGGTTTATGCGAATTGGTCCACCAAATCTTATAATATGACAACAAAATCTTAAAAAGTTAAAAAAAAAAAAAAATTGACAAGACATGATGAGAAAGTACACTGAAAAAACAATTCTTGGGAAGAGGGTTTCGCATATATTTGTGATATCCTCCCAAGTTTATACGAATTGGCCCATATGTCCGACTTTTGACTTCAATTTTGTCTTTTTCCTTTTGGAAAATATGTAGGTTTATTTGTATGAGAGGTTTGTAGTAGAAATAAGATGAAGATTTAGGGGTTGTTTGTTTTTTTTAAAAAACATCTTAATGGCTCTTAAGTCTGAATAATTCAGACATTTTTACACACCACCTCTTATTAATCATAATTAAAATAAGACTTCAGACTTTAGACATCTTAAAAAACAAACGGCACCTTAGTAGTAGAAAAAGATTAGATGAATTGAGTTGAAATGGTGATAGAAATTTATAGTGAAATGTCGTTGGAATTTATAGGTGAAATATGATATTGTAGATATAAAAATAGGAGGAAAAAGACAAAATTGAAGTCAAAAGTCGAACTACACATGGGAATGAGACCCGCCCCATTGGGGAACCCGGTGTACCCGCTCCGACAGGGACGGGGATTCCCCGCAAAACCGGGGAACGGGGATGGGGACGGGGATCCCCGAAAGTTAAAAATCGGGGATGGGGACGGGGTCGGGTAACGTGGTCCCCGCCCCGCCTCGTCCCCGAATATTAAATATACTATATATGTTTATTATTAATTACTCCCTCCGTCCCAAAATAAATGTCTACATTTCTATTTATGTTTGTCCCAAAATAAGTGTTCACTTTCAAAAAGTAGATAGCTAAATTCTCACATTTACCCTTAATTAATGGACAAATACATAAGAGTTGTGAAGAAAAAGAAACATTAAATAAGGATAAAGATGTCATTTGATACCAAAAAGGGGTAATAATTATGCATGTCTAAAACTGTGTGTCAAGTCAATTGTGGACACTTATTTTGGGACGGAGGGAGTATATGTTTTATACATAATTAGATTCAATATCTCTTAGATTTAGAAATATAATTTTGACATTTCCTCTTTTATATATATATATATATATTATATACATATATACACTTTTTTGAGTTGTTTTACTTTTTTTTAGATAAAAAAAAGTTTAAAGCCGAAAGCGTTTGATCAAACGATTACACATGATATTGCGACTTTGTTCACATATGAATATTTGATACTCTACAAAAGCAAAATTTGGAAATATGTGAGATTCAAACATGAACCATTATCGATCGAGTGTAGTATTTAACATATTTGATTTAAAACATCTTATATTAACGGGAAAAAATCCACCCATTGGGGATCCCCGTTCCCCGACGGGGAAGGGGATGGGGATGTAATCATATTCCCCGGCGGGGATGGGGACGGGGATGGAGATTGGGATCGGGGATGGGGATTGAGGTCCCCGCCCCATTTCCATGCCTAAGTCGGACATGTGGGCCAATTCGCATAAACCCTCTTCCCAATAATTGCTTTTTCAATGTACTTTCACATCATATCTTGTCAATTCTTTTTTTCTTTTTAACTTTTTAAGATTTTGTTGTCATATTATAAGATTTGGTGAGCCAATTCGCATAAACTTATGCTTTTAGAGAAATCTATGGTTATTTTTGTAAACCTTAAAAAAAGGTTATTTTTGTAGTACATTTTTTCAATATGGTTACTTTGGCTAAGAACCCTCTAGTTTACTAAAGAATGTTGTTCAGTATAAAATATCGGTTTGTCTTCTGCATCACCTCAACTTACTACTAGTCACAGGACATATGCTAAAGCCTAAAAGAAGACAACATCCTAGATTTTTATATACAATTCCATGATACTGCACATTTTCTCATTCATATGAATTTTCCTCTCATACTATCCAATATTATTTGAATCTGCTTAGCTAAATTAAAACATAGTGTATCTATTCCCTTTTATACATTTAGTCCATGTTACTATTCTGATCTTGAGCCTGTTTTATTTTCATCATTGCTCTGTTGCCAGTTGTTTAGTCCCATCTTTCTTTGATTCTTCCTCTATATTCACTTTTTGCTTTCTTGGTTTCTAGGCTCAAGATGGACATTTTTTGCAGGTATCACCTCATGGCACTATTCTGATCTTGAGCCTGTTTCATTTTCACCATTCAATTCCTATGTTTTGAGGGCTTTGGTCTCGTATACGTTCAATTCTTCTTGATATTTTCGCTTGTACTTTATTAAGATCTGAGAGCTCTTTCAGGCATATGCTCTTCATGTAAGAGTCACTTTCAAGATTAAATATCAAGACTTGGCTCATCAATGGTATTAAGACTTCAGCTATAAAAAAAGTATCAACTTAAATTACCAAAAGGTTTATGGTCATCAGCAATTTTAGGCTTAGCATCAAGGGCTTGTTGTCGCTAGAAATTGGTCTAATTCAAAAGTGAATAAAAAGTGAAAGGCATTCAACTCGCTCCAAGTTGCAAGACCAGTAATACCTCTAGTCTCTAGATGATATCATCTCACAGGGTTTCTAGCAGAAGCATTGATGGTTGATGGTTGATGGTTGATGGTTTCTCAACAATTGTTCCTTGGCAAAAGTAAGCATAACTTTTGTAAAAAAATAACAATAGATATACTCTCCAGTCTCCAGTGGGTCAAAGAAAACAAACCAGGATGTCCTAACAATGGCACAAACAGTTAAAAGAGTGCTAAAACTATATATTGCATGTTTCAGTATCTTGATCACAAGTCAGGATGATATTCTCCACATTTTCAAGATCCTTGCTTCTGCTAAGGATTGTTGGAATCCTTATGCTAACTCTCACTGTACGTCTATACGGTATTCATTACAATTGAGAGTTGAGACCAACTTTGATATCTCATCATCTAATTATCTAATGTTGACTCGTATGATGTATGCTTTTATTGTTGATAGAATAATGATTATAATGAAAATAAAGAACAAAGTATGAATGATCAAAGATCAACAAACGTGATCTAAGAGAATCCACCGTTAATTGAGTTAACACTGCTCCAAAGCTATTTTCTTAACTTATATCTGCACCGCTTGGCCTAAGAATTGCTCAGAAATATATCTTTCTGATAATAGAAAGCTCTTGTGTAAACCTTCCTTCAGAGATTTGTACAATTTTCAAAAACTGTAAAACATCCTATGGACTAAATTTATGTGGCATGAAGCTCACTGATGACCAATAGCTGATGGCATGCAGACCAAGAAGGCCAAGGATTAGGATGCCAGTCAATGCTTGGAAGGTGTGTTGAAAAATGCAAGCTTGCCAAAACAATAATCTATTCACAGAATCAACCACTAACAAACAGGACTCTGTGATGCCCCATTGGTTTCTACATTTGAGAAGGCAGTACTTCAACATTTTGAAAATGGTTACTTCTCTACTCATGGCAAATAGAAAACCTTTTCCTTTGCATGTGATAGCCTATCGTTCTCTATGTGATCTTATCATCTAGATTGGACAATTCTATGAGTAACACCATTATGTATTCATCAAGAAAACCCTTGTAAAATACCCAAGTTGAACATACCAACTCCAAAAGAACCTCTACAGTCTAACGAAACGGATTGTATCTAATGGCATTCCAAAGTACAGAAATCTAACGCCATAAACAACGAATTCCCAAAAGAGCAACTACTTAATTAAATCAACCATATTAAACGACAGTGTTTAGGTAATTGATCGTGTTCAAGCACCCTGATGTTACGAATCGATTATAAATAATTAATAGAACAAAAACAGGAAAACAACAATAATACCTCTGTAAGAGATCCGGTTGATTAAGGAGACCAGACCCAATATAGATCGGATAACTCCGATCACCTAGATTAACATCAACTACGGTGGGAACATCACTGTGACTCGATTTGCTGGTCTGGATCACCGGAGTCGCAGCGGAAGTAGCAAAAACTTTCATTGGAACATTCGCTGGACGAGAACAAGAAACGGAAAGAGGACGTATCGGAATACGGTTTTCAGATATAAACCCTAGAACGTTCTTACAGGGGTGGTGGTGGTGGTTGGTGGAGAGAGAAATGTTGTGTTTGGGAGAGAGTGTAGAATAGGATGTCGTCGTCGCCGTCGCCGTCGCTGCCATGGAATAGTTTGATGGGGTTGAGAAGTGGTTGGTGAGGATGAGGAATCTGTGAAGCCATTGCAAAGATGGAGTATTTGAAGAGGAGGTGGTAGGTGAAGGATGCCTTTGTGGCTGCGGGTCACCTTCCCCCTGTCTTTTAACGGTTACATGTTTAGACAAGGGGTCAAAATGACCAAAAGCTTTAATTCTTTCCATTTACAAGTTATGTGCCTGGGCAATGCGGTCGGAACTCAACTTTTTTATTGTGAATCAAGAAACTGAATCAAATATGCTCAATATATCTCACTCAAAATCATGGTGAGATTAGATAAAATGTATATATGCACTCATTTACCCCTAGTGATAAAGATGCATTCGTTTACACCAAGTCATATAATTCCTAGTGTGGTTAACCAATACAATTGAAAGGTGCGCCCAACTTCAACCACACTTTGAAAAAACCCTTGATGAGAATACAATCACTTGTTTCTATAAAATTATAATAAAATTGTATCATTATGTTTTAATGTAAACATTGTACGGATATTGATGATAATGACCTCGGTTATCCATATTGGTTAGTAATAATAGGTTCAAGTGGTTGATATGACCTTTGTTTTAGCGAAGACAAGGGGTGTAAATGAGCCGAGTCGAGTCGAGTAGTAGGTTAATCGAGCCGAGCTCAAAAAATTAATACTGGGCTCGAGCTCGACTCGAGCTCGATTAACTTTTCAATGTAGGGCTCGAGCTCGAGCTCAAACTCGAATATTTTTTGAGTTATTGAGCTCGAGCTCGATGCTCGTTTATGGGTTCGAACTCGCGATCGATTAACTCGTTTATCGGTTTGAGCTCGATAACTTTTATATTTTTATTGTATGATTAATAAATATATGAGCATGTTTGGCTTGAAAAAGGGTATATGCTCGAATGGCTCGGCTCGGCTCGAAAAATTTAATCGAGTTTTCGAACGAGCCGAGTCGAACATCGGTGTTATAAAGCTCGGATCGATAAGTTAAACGGGTTCTATTTTGTGTTCGAGATCGACTCGAGTTCGAGAATAATTAAGCTCGAGCTCGAGTAGCTCGTTAAAAGCTCGACTCGTTTACACCCCTAGCGAAGACTATAATGGCCCATGAGTATTTGTAGGGTGATACTTTTGCATTTAGCATTTTGAACTATTTGACAATCTTTATATTGTTTGATAGTAGAAGAAATGTATTATGCAATAAAAAATCATATCAAATCACTAAGAATTATAGAATGAAAACAAATAAAACAAATTGTAAAATAAAGATAATTACCTTCGATCCAGTATATCCCTAGAAATAAAAGACACACACAACAAAAAATATAGAAACACCCAATATTTTAGAAAAGGGGAAGAAACCCTGGAAAAACATTATTGTGAAATAAAGGAAAATACAATCTGCAAATGGTAGTTCAAGCTGAAAATGTTTGGGAAAAAACACCATAGTCACATCAAGAGGTCACGTAATCCAATCTGCAAATGGCAGTAAGCCAGACTCCATAGATATTCATCAAGACTTGTTCCACACCCCTCCATAACCATGTTGAAACTGAACTCTTTGAAGGCCTCCGATGTTGCTTCAAAAGGCTTCCATTACACCATTGATAGCTGCATTGAATACTCATACTGCATCACTAAGGGTGGATATTCAACTCTAACCGTTAATATTTCATCTATAGAGGATGGAGGAAAAAGAATCCATATTAGAATTACAAAAAAAACACTTATATAAACAGTAAAACATACCTTATCAAGTACCGATTGAGATAGACCATTCTTATTCCTATTTTAATTAACATTCAGTTTTTGAGTAAAGAATTCCAACAGTTTACTCTTATACCTTATTCCCCAATCATAAAATAAGTTTACAACTTGGAGAGACCAAATACCAAAGAACCAAAGATTTGCATCAAAAAAAATCCCAAACCAAACCTGATATAAGTTCGATCCTTCCATATATCAAAATAGCCTAAAACGGGCCACTAATAAGAAAAATTGCAATCTGGCCGATGGCCATTGCAGTCAAAAAATATAATATCACTCAATACAAAAAAAAAACAACCCCAAAAACTGGTTGACAGCATAAAGACCTGTCCCAAAAGTTGTAAAACCAAAACTGAGCAATGGACCAAACAAAAGAAATGCAGACATAGGATGGAGTCTAAAAATCCCTAAAACACCATATGGTGCAGTAGACCTTGAAAGAGAGTCTTCAAATCCATACCTTGATACCAACAGACGCAACCGACAGTGATTTATTGATGCTTTGAACATTATTTAGTTGATTACCAGCAGAGCCTGACCCTTTAATTCTTTCAGAACAAGCAAGATCAACAAAACTTGACTGCATACAAAAAAGGAAGATCTAATCCATTAGAAAATGTGATATTTATTATTTGCATTCGATGATTTTAAAGTGAACAACAAAAAGATTAACTAAATAATAGATTCAAGTCTCTGCAAAATGCAACTAATAGATATTAACCATATGTATTCCTCATTACATCTTAAAATCCTTACATACATACAAAACAACTTGTAGGGGATTGAAGGTAGTGACGAAGAGATCAAGGAATTAAGTCATTATTGCCATCAAATTTTCTATAAAACACAAAATACAATGTATCAAGTTTCTAGTTTGAAAATAAACTACTTCATTACTCAAAGATCAAAACCTAAATGAAGTAAATCATGCATAAATGAGTGATTCAAGGTGGTAAAAATAAAATCCCATTGTAGTAGTGAAGAAATTACCTTGAATTAGATTTACGCATGGTAGATTGGGTAGGAGTGTTGCCGACGGAGAATTTGGAACCATAATCTCACAACCATATTCTATTTTCAACGTATGCATTTTAAAAACACCTTGAAATTGTCCCATGAAAATGTTGCCCGCTTCAAGTCCAATTTCGCCTCTGTTCAAAATTTGGTTTTATTGCTCACCCTTCCCCTCTTTTTAGGGATATGTTTATGGGGTTTGTACCTTAGTCCCAAGAAAGCCAATGATAGAGAAAAAGGTAAGATTGGTATTTCACCAAATTTCTTTCCACTCGAGAAAAAAATTCGAGTTGATAATGAACAAAAATGAATTATATCTTCCAACAATCTTACTTCTACCGGTTGATTGTGGATCATTGACTTTGTAAACCATAATGAATTTCAATGCATCTGTTACAAAATATAAATATGACTGAACCAAACTTCTAAGAAGAAAAAAATATCATACATGTGTTAATGTCTAGGATGATAATCATGAATTGATTGAAGCTTCAAATAACCTCCTAAACCAAAAAACTAATTAGACATTACAATTTACCTAATTTTTAATAGCACCAATTTACCAACCCCATTGAATCGCTTTGAATCCTAAAACCCAAAATCATAAAGAGAGAATTGATGAATCGATTGTATGATATTTTGAAAAACAAAAATAGAACAAAGAAGAGATTATTATGAAAAATCTTGCTACCCTGCAAAGTGCAAACTGATTAAAATTACAGAGACATTCTCAAAAAATCTTAGTAACCTGCAAAAACCCTAGCAACAAAATGGAAGTTCAAATATAAAAAGACAAAGAAAACCAAATAGAGAATACCTCTCCGACATGATGTGGATGTGGTAGATAAATGTAAAATCTAACGGGAATCGTCGTTCTGTGTATGTCTTGAGAAGATGAGAGTTTGTACATTGATCAAAATCATCATCTGTGTGTCCCTGAAATCAAGTTTCTAATTCATAAACAAATCAACACAAACAAGATGAATTCACTACCTGTTTGATTTCAATTCCAAATTCAAACAATTACAAAATGTGTTTCTCTCTTTCTCTCTCTACACGTCTCTTTCTCTCTCTTCAATCTCTCTCTATGTTCCAACAATTCCTCTAGTCATCTATCTATTAAACAGCAAATCAAAGACTATTTATACCAACTACAAATCTAACAAGAAACAAAAACAAATACAATTGGCTTTGACTTTATTAATACAAGACTTTGACTTTCCATGAGAATTGACTTTCCAGCTTTGACTCCTTGTATTTTGACCTCTAAACTTCATGATCTTGTATCCGACATATTTCTGCTCTAACAATCTCCCCCTTTGGATTCAAGATCATCTTTGAAAGATTTTGCAATTCAGTCTTCTCTTTAAGCTCCAAAAAGTACAATCTTTTCATTTGTAACAAGTTTTCTTCTCAAGTCTGTTTTTGAACAAAAATTAACAATCTCCCCCAAACATGGTATAAACGATCTTCAATAATCTCTCCAAAATTATCGCAGAAACTCTTTCAGACTTCGGAAAGAAATTATCTTCAGATTTAGCTCGAATTGCTTTAGCAAAATATTTTCAAAGAAAATTTCTGTAAATCCAGCACATCTTCAAACAACTTTGACAAACTCTCAATCTTTGAACTTTATCTTCTTCAAATCTTTAACTTTGAAATTTCTGATCCGGACATTTCTTTAATTCATCTCCCCCTTTTTGATGATTTAAGCATCGATATCATCAAAACTTTTCTCCAAGAAATGTCTTAGACCATTCTGATATGTCCAAGAGCCACTGATTCGTTGCCAATTTGAACAATGTATTCATCTAGATCTTTTCAAATCTAGACAAAATAGGAATGTAACACCTGAATCAACAAATGAATCAGTTAATATGCCTGTCAGTAACACAAAGTTATTGTGTGTAACGGATACACATAGGAAAGGAGCTTTTTGATGTTTACTCCCCCAGGGCTTCCATCCAATCATCGAAACACCACAAAGGAAATTTCTATGAATGTTATGACAAGAAAACAAATTCCTTGTGTGTTCGTGAAAGTGTAGAAAGAATTAAGCATATGATGATTGCTTTTAATAAGGCTCAACATTGTGTAAACCACTGAGACAACAGTAGATAAACACAGACTCAATGTGCATGATTGAAGTGCGAATGTGGGGCAAACTTCCTTCTTTTTCAATATCCAGATTTTCCAAATGAAAACCAGATAGATTATATGATGCGTCCCCAGAAAAATATGAAACATTTTCTTTTTAAGAAGAAAATGAGTGGCTGGTGGGATTAATATCAAGAGTTGGCATGGGCTATTTACCTATTTCAATAACGTTCACCAAAGAGTTGTGAAACATTAGTAATGTGGTTGCCCGACTCAGAAAGTAGTTGGTGCAGAGTTTAATATTCTTTTACTCTGTTCTCACACCCTCCTTCTTTTAATCATGAAGCTCACATCTAACCAAACTCTCTTTTCCATTTTACCTCAACATACAACCCATACTCATTTCTTTTCGACTCCTCACACTCAATCACTATGGATTAACTTCTTGGGTAGGAAACACTGGTAATCGTGAATCCATAGAAGTTCATTTAAGTCCTGGCGCAAAGAACCCATATTCCTATGAAGCATATGTTGCTCAAAAATGGTTTAACTGTATCAGTTAAAGCAAAAATATACAAATGTCAGATGTATATATGCTCAGAATATAATCATGAAGATATGATCATTTTTAAACAGTGAAATATTTTCAAACAAGTAAATTGAATGAATGAATATGAATGCAAGAGACTTGTTTGAAAATCTGACATTGTATGAAAAATGATCAGAAATGAATGATATAACAATCAAAGCTTATGGTCTACAAAAATGGATATTGTCTATATGAAACAAAAATATAGACATTCTTGAAAGAACGTTTCGAAATGAATTAACGCTCAAAATTCATTGAAATACAAGCGGGGTGTCTTACCATCGAAAAATATGTTTCAAATTTGAGACATGGTAAGAACGTTTTGAACAATAAGTCAAACTGGTGTGTGTGAATACTTGAAAGTATATAGAAAAGACAATACGCAAGTATTTATCTTTGGAAACACACGGTTTGTTAAGCGTTGAAGCACAAGTAAAATCAAAACATTTAAAATCACACTTCCAATTCATGAAATCTGTGTAAGAATCGGGAAGTGGTTTGAACATTTAAGAATATGTTTTCTATGATTGAAAGTTGTCCTTCTTTCAACCATATATGAGATTAAGATAAGAAATTAACCTTTCTATGCAGTCTTAAATCTCATGAAGTCAGCTGAAGTCATAAAGATATGATCTTGAAAGCTTCTCTCATTCTGCACAAGTCTCAAAGTCATGTCAAAGCAACTTTATTCACAAAATTTATTCAAATGTAAATGACATAAAGCAATAAAACATTGAATGTACGAGTTCTAATCTGAAATAATCAGAAATCATATCCTTACTCCTTGTTGTTGTACTCATAGACTCCCCCTAAAATCATGCATCACAAAAAAAAATTTAACAGTTAATTAAATGCAACAAGTCTATAAACTCCCCCTCAGAATAATGATGATCAACTTATAATCTTGTTTCACTTCCCCTGAGATCATGAACAAAATGTTAAAGTGCAGATATCCTTTCAGAACTAGTGATAAAGAAATGATGAAAAATTACAATAAAGAAAATTTTAATAGGTAATTACTGATTAGATCTTGAGATTTAGCATACCAAGCTTAGACACAAGAAAATTGAATCTCTTTTCATCTAAAGGTTTGGTAAACAAATCTGCAAGTTGATAATCAGTTTTTACAAAGTAAAGTTCTATTGTACCTTTTTCTACATTATCCTTTATAAAATGATACCTGACATCAATATGCTTTGTTTTAGTATGCTGCACAGGATTAGCTGATATTGCGATAACGCTCTTTGAGTCACAATAGATCGGTATTTTGTCAAACTTGAATCCATAGTCTCGCAGTTGTGTCCTCATCCACAAAACCTAAGAGCAGCCATTGGCAGCAGCTACATACTCTGCTTCAGCAGTCGAAGTGGAAACACAAAGTTGTTTCTTTGACGCCCAACTAACGAGTTTGTCTCCAAGAAATTGAATATGACCCGACGTGCTCTTCCTGTCTAACATACATCCAGCATGATCTGCGTCTGAATAAGCAGTCAGTTCAAATCCTGTATCCTTAGGATACCACAGACCAAGATCTGCAGTCCCCTTCAGATATCTAAAACTCCGTTTGACAGCAGCCAAATGGGATTCTTTAGGATCAGCCTGATATCTTGCACACAAGCATGTTGAAAACATTATATCTGGCCTACTTGAAGTAAGATACATTAAAGAACCTATCATTCCTCTATAAGTCCTAACATCAACACATTTACTCGAAGGATCAGTGCCAATCTTAGTACCTGGTGCCATTGGGGTTCCAATTGGTTTGCAATTTTCCATTTTGAATTTCTGAAGAATATCAAAAATGTACTTAGACTGATTAATGAAAATCCCCATTGAAAATTGTTTTACTTGTAATCCGAGAAAGAAATTCATCTCTCCCATCATACTCATTTGAAATCTTGACACCATGAGATTTGAAAAATTCTTACAGTATTTAGGATTTGTAGAGCCAAACATTATATCATCAACATATATCTGAATAAGAATGATATCGGCTTTTTCCTTTTTGATAAACAAAGTGGTATCGACTTTACCTTTTGAAAAACCCGACTTGACCAAGAATTTTGATAATACCTCATACCAGGCTCGAGGCACTTGTTTTAACCCATAAAGTGCTTTATCCAAGATGTAGACATGATCTGGTTTATCTGGATTCACAAATCCTTCTGGTTGCGAGACATAGACATCCTCCTTAAGTATGCCATTTAGAAAGGAAGTCTTCACATCCATTTGATAGACTGTGAAGTTCTTGTGAGCTGCGTAAGCTAAAAACATGCGGATTGCCTCTATACGCGCTACTGGAGCATAAGTCTCGTCATAATCTATGACTTCCTCTTGTCGGTAACCTTTGGCAACAAGTCTTGCTTTATTTCGAATGACAATACCATCTTCATCCTTCTTGTTCTTGAATACCCATTTAGTGTCGATCACGGTCTTTCCTTCTGGTTTTGGCACTAGTCTCCAAACCTTTAGGGCTTCGAACTGGTTTAACTCTTCTTGCATAGCAGACACCCAATCCAAATCAGCTAGAGCTTCTGATACTCGAGTAGGCTCTATCTTACTGAGGAATGAGTCATGCAGACACTGGTTTAAAGTTGTTGACCTAGTTTGCACCGGTTTGTTGAGATCTCCAATGACTTGGTGTAGAGGGTGCTCTTTGGTCCAACGATGTTCGTGAGGGAGTGGATGAGATGAAGATTGATCATGATTATCATCCAAAAATCCACTATCAACTTCTTCAGTTTGAGCAATATGAGGGAGGGATTCAGTTGAAGTAATTGGTACAGAAGCTTCAGTATGTACATCTTGTTCAGTCTGTTGATTTGTCCTTACAGCACATCCTACTGACTCAGCAACTTCTGGCTCATCATTAATAGATACAACTTCAACTATTGGAGTAGGCAGTTGAACTGGAATATCTTGCTGAATCGGGGAATTTGATTCAATGGAAACATCTGAAGTGGTTGGATGATTAGCCGTTGAATCTTCCATCCTGTCAACCACAACAGGTTTATGCACATTAGACCCAAGATATTCATCATAAAACAGTTCAAATAAAAGATCTAAATCAGATAAATGATTAGTAGACGATGATGCTTCATCTAATTTGTTCTTTTCAGGTACAGGTTCTGAACCGAGTTGTCCAGAAGCTAACACTCTAGTTATCACGGGTTCTGAACTGACTTGTTCAGAAGCCATTTCTTCATTGAATGTGACGTTTACGCTCTCGATAACAGTCTTCGACTTCTTCAAGTAAACTCGATATGCAGCAGATGTAGAAGAATATCTAATGAAGATGCCCTCATCTGCCTTAGCACTGAACTTGTTGAGATTCTCTCTGTCGTTTAGCACAAAACACTTACAACCAAAAATATGAAAATATTTGATGGTTGGTGTTCGGTTGTTGATCAACGCATACGGAGCCTTTTGAAATCTGCGGTGTATCATGGAACGGTTTTGAGTGTAGCACGCAGTCGAAATAGCTTCTGCCCACAGAAACAAAGGAAGGTCTGATTGGCTGAGCATAGTGCGAGTGGCCTCGACTAGCGTTCGATTTTGCCTTCGACTAATCCATTTTGTTTGGGCGTACGGGCAACAGAGTATTGATGTGATATCCCGACCGATTCGAGATACTCTTCAACATTTCTGTTCTTAAACTCTGTGCCGTTATCAGTTCTGAGAAGCTTGACTGGTTTCTGCAAATTCACCTGGGTCGTCTTCAGAAAAGTAATGAGTACTTCGTGCGTCTCATCTTTTGAATGTAGAAATTTGACCCACGTGTATCGCGAATAATCGTCCACGATAACTAGAACATATTTCTTTCCGCCTAAGCTCCACGTTCGCATCGGACCACAAAGATCCATATGCAACAACTCTAATAGAGAACTGGTACTAGGTTCAGGCTTCGGTTTATGTGGAGCTCTCTTCATCTTCCCTTTTTCATACGCTGCACACAAGTGTTCTTTGTCGTATCTCAACTCAGGAAGACCATTCACTAATCTGCCTTTGACCAATTTGTTGATATAACGAAAATTCAGGTGTGACAACCGTCGATGCCAAAGCCAACTTTGTTGCATCGAAGCTTTTGTCAGTAAGCAAACCTGATTGTCAGTTTGGACCTTTGCAAGATTGATAGTGTAGAGGTTTGACTTGTGAGTACCAACTAAGAGTTCTTTGCCGTCTTCAGTACACACTGAGCAACTCTTTGCCTTGAAATTTACCTCTAATCCTTTGTCGCAGAACTGGCCAATACTGAATAGGTTGTGCCCTAATCCTTCGACATAGCTCACCTTTGTTATCGTTACTTTGTTGTGTACCACATCACCATAACCCAGAATTGGTGAGAATTGATCATTGCCAAAACGAACATTGCCACTGAATTTCTCTGTATAATTAGACAATAAAGCTTTCTGCCCGGTCATATGTTTGGAACAACCGCTATCTAAGTACCACATATGTCGGGTCTGCAAGAGAAATCAGGAAACAACAGATTTAGGTACCCATTTAAAAACGGGTCCTAACAGATTAGCACAAGATTTTGGTATCCATTTGAATATGGATCCTCTTTTCCTTTGAAAACTTTTGAAAACATTTGGTTGAGAAGAATAAACATGATAAGATCCAAACCAATCATTAGAATAATGATGATAAGCAAAATCATTCCATCGATAAGTATAAGATTTAGTAGGAGGAGGAGATAATTGGAACAATTGCTTGATAGAATATCTCTTGTAAGAATTTACAAGGTTTTTATTAGTAAAAGCAACAGAACCAACTACATCACACATACTACTATTTGATCGGTTACAAGAATTATCAGGAATTGATTCTGCCTTGTCATCACTCTTCCTTTTAGGTCACCGTTCAGTTCTCTCTTCTGACCTTTTCTTTCTTATATCTGAAACAAAGAATTTAAATTTATTAGGAAAATCAGATTTCTGAGATTGATTTTTCTTGTGTTTACCAGTGTTGATCCGTTTCTGTGAGCCCTGTTTCTTATGTTTCTTACCCTTAGCATAGTAATCAGCATTCACAGAAACTGATTCACCAACCTTAGTTGATGATTCACCTTTTTCATAAACACTTGGTAAAGTTTCTCCATTAATAACAAAAATAGAATTATCTGGAAGTGATGCATTGAAGTCAAACATATCAATTTCATTAATACACCCTTCATCAGAATTTAAGAAATCATTTGCAGACGCAAATAAGTCATCAATATCATGTTCAGAAGTTTGAGGTATTTTAGAAGATGTAGAACACACTTTAGATTTAAAATGAAAATCTGTGTTCTTTAACACTGTAGAAAATACATCTTGTGTTAGTTCACTCAAAATTCTTTCATCAGATAAGATATTTTCTAACTCAATTATTTTGCTTTCTAATACGAGTGGAGGAACATAAATTTTAGCTTGAATAGGTTTTGCCTCCATCTCAGTAGAAGAATAACTAGCAAAGTAATCAGTTGAAAGAAATTTTGGTGTCTCAGAAAGATAACTATCATTCAGTCTTTCATAACAGAATGGTAGTTGCATTTTCTTTAAATTCATTCTTTTCTCATCTTCTTTTGTCGTAACCTCCTTTGATGATTTGGTGACAAATTTGGGTTTCAAATGAGGATATTTAGCAGCAGCATACATAAAATTTGCATTATATAAAGATGGTTGTTTTCTTATAGCTTTTTCTAGGTAATGAGGATTATCTTAACCTAGTCCCCATTTTTCTTTAAAATCAACTTCTTCATTAGGTGTATTCAAGAAAATAGTTTGATTTGTTTGGCCTCGAACATATAATTTGGCTTCCAAACCATTTACCTTTTGCTCTAAAGTCTTGTTCTCAACCTGCAATTTAAACGTTTTTAGAACACATTCTTGCTTTTCTGAATCAGACTTAGACAATTTAGTTTCAAAATCAGAAATCTTATTTTCAAAACAAATCTTTTCATTTTTAAAATCAGAAACAAATTTGCGAAGAGAATCAATCAAATCTTTGTTCCCAATAACTGATTTATTAAGATCAAAGATAGTTTGATTTTTCTTCTCAATTCTGCTTCTTTCCTTTTTCAGTTTATTTTGAAGATCATGAAGTTCGACCATCATGGCTTCCATTTTAACCATAAAATCAGATTTGGATAAGTTCATTACCTCATCAGACGTTTCATCTTCAGAATCATCATCTTTTACCGTATTACCCATCAAACACATGTGGGCTTCTTCTTCTTTCTCTTCCTCAACATCAGAATGATCTAACCAGTATTCGTCTTCAGCCATCAATGCCTTTCCAGCTTCCTGTTGCTTGGCCAAGAGCATTTTGTTCTTGTAATATTCTGAATTCCTAACCTTCGGCTTCCGATAGTCTTTTGCATAATGTCCAACCTTGCCACAGTTGTAGCATTTGATAAGATCATCAGCTTTCTTCTCAGTGCTGGTGTAGTCATTCACATACTTTTTCTTCTCATCTGGTTTCTTCTCAACAAATCTACCCTCAACTTTTTCTCTATGCTCATGATTCTTTGTGCCCGTAGAAGAATACCTTTGTGAATTTGACCCTGATTTCTTGTGGAACTTTTTCTGGAAAGCTCGGGTCAGTAAAAGCATTTCCTGCTTGAGGTTCTCTCCATCATCACCATTAGATGCTGAATCAGACTCTGAGCTAGAAATGACTATCTTATTCTTTTTCTTCTTCTCTTTCTTTTCTTTCTCCTTTTCTCCAGCTACAAGTTCTATGGGATCAGACACTTTCTCAGACTTCTTTTTCTCAACTCTTTTCTCCTCAACCTCTTCCTCATTCTGTCGCAACGTCTCGTAGACCTCATGCATTGGAATATCACTCAAGTCTTTCATCTGTTTCATTCGACGAGTGTGCTTTTTCCACTCAGGTTGCAAGATGCTGAGAAACTTCACGTTGTTCTCAATCGGCTCCTTCTTAACCTTGTTCTTGGAAAGCTCATTCAGAAGCAGAACAAACCTTTCATATGTGTCCTCCAGACTTTCATTCTCCTTTGCTTTAAACTCTTCATAACTGTTTATACAGTTAGCTACCTTCATCTGGTTGCCTACCTTTGAACCCAACATCATCTTCTGTAGCTGATCCCACATTGATTTGGCAGTTGCATTGTAGATGTCTATTTTCACATAGATCTCATTGGTCATGCTTTGTAAAAGCAAAGATCTGGCTTGTTTATCAGCATTAAACCGACTCTTTTGTGCATCAGTGAATTGAGCAAAATCTTTATTAACTCTCTTGGTTTTCTGAACTCCATCTGAGTCATAACCTTCAGCAAGAATCTCCTCAGTAGGTGTTGGCATTGGACCATCTTCTATTGATGATAGAATGTCCTTTCCATTTGTTTTCCGATCAACAAAATCAAGAAAGCGATCCTTCCATTGTTCATATTCCCCTTTAAACAAAATCGGGGGTTTGACATCAGTGCCAATTGAAAGAGCGTCTCTGGAAGTCATCCTGTTTGAAAAATATGCAATAAGAAACTTGAAATTGACCGTTAGTCCAAATGAAATCACAAGAAAATACATAAAAACTTGGAATGAAAATCAGAAATGAAATTTCCAAAATTCTCAAGTCTAGAATTCGCAAGTTACAAAGAATATGCAAGGAATTCGCAAACACTCAGAATATTACAAAATTCGCAAACAACAATCTTTAGAATTCTCAAGCAAAGGAATTCACACAAAATTCGCCACCTTTAGAATTCGTAAGATTCAGCTTAACAGAATTCGCAAGACTCAAGTTTGTGAAACCTTCATTTTTCGCAAGTCACAAGACTGTGAATTCTATTCTTTTCGCAAGAAGTGCCTACGAAACCTTTCCTTAACAAATTTTTCGAAATTTTTTTCGTTCAAAGAGATCTGCGAATTTCCTAGAAAAACTACTAATCCTGTGAATTCTAGGCACAAAAGAACAAAAAAATTTCGTTCAAAGAGATCTGCGAATTTCCTAGAAAAACTACCAATCCTGTGAATTCTAGGCACAAAAGAACTTCTGCGAATCCTAGAGAATAACAAACAGGCCAATACGAATCTTTAAGGATTTCAACACAAAGGCCTGCGAATTCTATAACATTCGCAATATACACTAGCGAATCCTGCACTTGGAATTTTTCAGAAATCCAATAACTCTGCGAAAAACAATGATCTACGAAAACTCAATCTGCGAGTTCTTCAGGATTCTGCGAGTTCTTCAGATTTGGTTGCGAGTTCTTCAGCTTTCAAAGAAAAACCAATCTGATTCATCTAAAAACCTATCTAGACATCGAATTACAAACTAAAACTTTGAGAATTCGACCACCTAAACATCTAGAACAGATTACAACCAACGAATTTCAATAGAAAACACACACAAATACAAATCGATCTATGACAGTGCTCGTGAACTCGACAACAACAAATTCATCAAAATTGATGATCAATTACAGTGCAATACAGAAATTAAACAACACAAATTCGATCTAAAACATGTTTCGATCATAACCTGATCAATTACAACTCGAAAAATACACTAAAAATCAAAATCGAATATGAAAATCAATGGAACAGTGTCGACAAAATTTTTCTTGATTTGATTTCGATTGGATCTGCTCTGATACCAATTGTGTGTCCCTGAAATTCAAGTTCTTATCACAAACAAATCAAAACAAACAAGATTATCAGATCTACCTGTTTGATTTCAATTCCAAATTCAAATGTATACAAATCTGTTTCTCTCTTTCTCTCTCTACACGTCTCTTTCTCTCTCTACAAACTCTCTCTCTATGAATGCAAACTTAATCTCAAGTTATCTATCTATTAAACAACAAATCAAAGACTATTTATACCAACTACAAATCTAACAAGAAACAAAAACAAATACAATTGACTTTGACTTTATTAATACAAGACTTTGACTTTCCATGAGAATTGACTTTCCAGCTTTGACTCCTTGTATTTTGACCTTTGAACTTCATGATCTTGTATCCAACATATTTCTGCTCTAACATCATCCCTTGAAAACAAGCAAAATCCAAATAGTTGAAAACAGACCCAAATGGACATTGATCAGAACATAGACCAAAACCCAATAAAAAAATAGATTTATAAAAAGAAACAAAGGAAAACAGATCAGTAGAAGCAAAGAGAAAAGAGAGAAACAGATTTGGGAAGGTCGATCTCTGACGGTGGTGATGTTGTCAACAAAAGTGTTCTTGAATCCCAGTCGAAAGTGTTGCTGATAGTTGTTGGCAACGATGGTGGAGAGTGGAGACGGAGGTGATGTTGTCAACGATGTTCTTGAATCCCGGTGCAAAGAACTAATCTTTTCGGTGGTGGGGGCTGGGAGGGAAGAGATGAAAGATATTTTGTGGATGGTGATGGTGATGGTATTTGGTGTTTGAAATTCGAAATTCCAAATGACAGATCCATTCTTGGGAGCATGTAAAGTCACATTGGGCCAAGTAAAAGCCCGATACATAGAAGATTGTAAGAATGTGCAATAATGACTTGTACATTTAGCTTATTATATTGTAATTTAAAAGATTTTTAAAATTGATGCTTAAAAGGTAGTACTTAAAGCTTTGTTGGTTGTTTTTAAGACTTTAAGACTTTTAAGACTTTTGTTAAATTTGCTTTATAAGGTAGTATAGATTTTATCTTGTAAATATGGTTTTAGTTTATTCGGTAGATTTTGATATGTCATTTTTTATAACATAATCAAGATTAAAAGTTAACAACTTGTTATATCGTGTCATTGGAGGTTACAATATATAAAGAAAGAGTAAGGTGTCGTTTGTTTTTTAAGAAGTCTAAAGTCTTATTTTACTTTTGATTAATAAGAGATGGTGCTGAAGTCTAAAATCTGCATCAACAAGATTGTATATTTCTGTAACGTCTGGAGGCGTCTTGAGATAAAAAAGAGCATATGAACTAAGATGGCGATAAGAGTTTTAAGAAGTTAGGTCACCACTTCTTATTTCAGACGTATTTAAGAATTAAGAGGTTATGAAAACTCGAAAAAAAACAAACAGTCTAAATCTTAAAAGGTTTGAACGATTCAGATTTAAGAGGCATTAAGAGCTTTTTTTTAAAACAAACAACCCCTAAATTAACGACTATTAGACGAAAAGACTAAAACCAAAAGATTTTACAAACATCAGAGACAAATTTTAAAATAAATGAAGTTGAAGGTCAAACACCATTAAAATGGACAAATGCCATGGACCATAAGAAGAATTAAATATTAGAGTAAATTATATTTTTGGTCCTTGTGGTTGTCATCCATTATCAAGTTTGATCCCTCTTGTAAATTAATTACAATTTTGATCATTGTGGTTGCCATTTTATTTCACTTTTGGTCCCTCTGACCAAATTTAGTTCAAAAAAAGAGTAAATTACAATTTTGGTCCCTATGGTTTCCACCCATTACCAAGAGTAGTCCCTCTTTCAAACTAATTGCAATTTTGGTCATTGTGGTTTCCATTCTATTTCAATTACGGTCCTTATGACCAACTTCTGTTTAAAGGATCTGTTAACTCAAAGGGCATTTTGGTCCTTTTATCATTTTAAGAATTTTCAAATAAATAAGAGTAAACTCTAATTTTAGTCCCTGGCGTTTAATGATTTATTTGAAAGAGGTCCCTATGGTTTCATAATTCAAGTTTACGTCCCCAGGGTATGGATTTTGCTTTGAAAGAGGTCCCTGGACACTAACACCGTTAAAAAGCTCTGTTAGAGCCAGGGACATTTTCGTCAATCCATATTTTTGTCCCCTTTTTGCACTTTTTTTTGTTTCTTTTAATTATTCTGTAAAATCATAAAAATATAGGGATCAAATATGTTAATAACTACATTATATATATATATATATATAACTCTAACAACCCCTGCCCACCCTCCTCTTCCATTGATGCTTTTCTTCTTCCTTCCCACAACAATATTCTTCTTCTTTACTATGTTGATTCAACTATTGAAAATTTTATGGAGATTCTAAACCTATTATCCACCAAAACCCCTCAAATCATATCTACCTTATCACTTCACTCTATCACAAGTTCCATCACAATTTACAGAAACAAAAACCCACTCAATTTTAAAATACCATTATTCAAATTCCCTCTGAAACCCTCTCCAATTTTCTTGAATTTCCCACTTGGTGGCAACAGTGGTGGGGGAAGCTGATGAGAAAATCAACACCAACGCCTCCAGTTTGATGCTGTATATAAAAGCAAGAAAATCAAGATGTGGGTATATTCTACGACAGATTATTACGGAGAAAATTAAACATAAGGAATATATGAAATCATTGTCTTCTTTTATTTTGAATCAACTTTTTTGTTTGTTTTTTGTTTTAAATTTAAGAATTAATGAGGGATAGGATGAAAGTGAAGAGATGAGTAAAACGAAAAGATAGCTGAGGATTTGGTCTCAAATGGCCTCCGGTGAACCACACCACCGTTAACCCAACACCACCGCCATTGAATCCATTATGTCATTAACATCATTACTGATACTAGTGGTGTACCCAAACGAAGAGTAATCGCGTGAATGAGTATACCAGTACAGTACAGGGGAGATTGTTTCGTTGGTGCCTGAGGGAGATTCGTTGTTGGTGAAGGTGAAAATGTCGCCAGAGTAATTTAACCCTCTTCTTCAAAGTCAATTTCTTCAACTGATTAATAATTCCTGATTCAAATTTGTTTTGATGTTTGATTAAAACAAGTTGGATTACTTGGGTTCTTCAATTTTGTTTTGATGTTTGATCGTTGATGGATATCGTTGTACGCCGAACCACCGGTTCACATTAACCATTTGGTCCTGTGTATGTGCTTTTTTGGCCGAAGAATACCGGAGATGGGAGGGAGCAGGGACGTCGGTGGAATGCCCGGTGGTCTTGTGTGTCGTGATTTGTTCCCTATAACACCGATGGAACGCTCGGAGATAGGAGATGGGTTGGTCCCTGTTTGGCCGGAGAGGTCCATGTGATTGATATATATATATATATATATATATATATATATATATATTAGAGTTTATTACAAATTGGTACTTGTAGTTCGATTTTTTTCACAAAATTAAGGAATAACAAAAAAAGGTGCAAAAACAGGACAAAAACATGGTTGGACAATTTTGCCCCTGGCTCTAACGGAGCTTTTTAACGTCGTTAGTGTCCAGGGACCTCTTTCAAAGCAAAATCCATACCCTAGGGACGTAAACTTGAATTATGAAACCATAGGGACCTCTTTCAAAGAAATCACTAAACGTCAAGGACCAAAATTGGAGTTTACTCAAAATAAATATATTATTATTAATTTATTACATTATATTACATATTTATTACCAATACATATATATATATATTTATATATTTATATTTAGAGTAAATTACACCGTTGGTCCTGTGGTTTGCTCAGAATCTGGATATGGTCCTTATTTTGAAATAATTACACCAGGGATCCCTGTGGTTTGCATTTCGTTTCATCCCGAGTCCCTACTGCTAACACCGTTTAAAAACATCCGTTAAACCAAGGGTAAATAGGTCATTTTACCATTTCTTTTTATTTACTATTAAATAATGAAGTCATCCACTACATGTGTCCTTCCCTTATGCTTCCCCCAAACCACCATCCCCCTTTCCTTCTTTCTCCTTTCTACGCTGACTTGCCTGGAAAAAAAACACATCTCTTTGTTTTCTATGGTATGCAACTATATATTAACACACACACACACACACACACACATATATATATATATATATATATATATATATATTAACACATACACACACAACTATAAATCAAGTTTTGTGTGTATATATATATAATTAAAAAGTTAATGACAAGTTAGATGGTGTTCACGGCGGCAATGGTGCCAGGTCGGAGGTCACGGTGGTGGGGTGAAGGAAAACAAAGGCAAACAAGAAGGGGAGGGATGGTGCCAGTCCAGCAACCGTCTCTTAACCTCTCTCACATATTCAAAAAAAAACCCACCTGCAAACTCCGATCACCGGAAAAATAAAAAACTAGCAAAATACAGGGCTGTTTATTTTCTAGATTTTGTGGGTAAAAGGGAGAGACATACATCAAATCCCTCTATTATCTATCATCATACCTCCCTCATCATTTGGGTTTGATAAAAATGTTCCTTACCCATTTGAATGTTTACAAGTTAAATAGAATTAATTGACATATATATATATATATATATATATATATATATTTGTGTGTATAATCTTTACAGGTAGGTGGTTTCTTTTGGGCAGAAGAAGGTGAAATATTTTTTTTGCATTTGTTTGTGTGATATATATATATATATATATATATATACATGTGTGTATGTGAGATATGGGGTATTTTTTGGGGTGAGAAGAAGGTAGGGGATGGTTTTTTTTCCTCTCCTGATGTGTTTGCATCATTTATATATATATATATAGAGAGAGAGAGAGAGAGGGCTCTTCAAATAAAAATTTATAGTGGATAAATAGGTTTTCTTTTTTACAGGTAGATGGGAAGGTGGTGGGGGAAGATGAAAATTCTACTCCTAAAATAGAGAGAATGGTGGACACGTGGGTAGGTTTGTGGGTTTGGTTGGGAAAGAGATATGGGGGGACACGTGTAACTTTGGTAGTATATGGTTTTTATTTTAATAGAAAATGAGGAGAAATGATAAAAAGACTAATTGTCCTTGACTTAACGGATTTCATTTAACGGAGTTAGTGTCAGGGACTCAGGGTGAAACGAAATGCAAACCACAGGGATCCTAGTGTAATTATTTCAAAATAGGGACCATATCCAGATTCTGAGCAAACCATAGGACCAACGGTGTAATTTACTCTTATATTTATATGCTTATAAACACACTATGAAGCCAACGACTTTTGTTTTCCCTCTCCTCTTTCCTAAGCCGGCGATAACTCAACCCCCTCCTATCTTCTTCTTCTTCTTCTGTTAGATATGCAAATCCTACTCCAAATCAGAGCCACAAATAAAAGGGTGGATCAATCATCAGAGCCACAAACAAGAAGGCTCACCGCACCTTCATCTTCATCAATCATTAGGTCTAGATCTGGATCTGCTTCATGGCACCATCGAACCACCACAAACAACTCTGATGCTGGATGTTATTATTTTTCTTCGATCTAGCGGCGGATCTTAGACATGAGGCCACCTGAGTTGTTTTGGAACACCGACAACTCTTCAAAGTGAAGAATCGATTTTTCACTTGGATTTGCATCATAAAACTTAAAAATGAACTGAACCAAAGCTCGAAGTGAAGACTCCTTACCTTAGTCGTCTGTTTGTGATGTTGCTGCTTGAAATCTCCATCTCAACTCCCAAAAGTTATTAGTTTTAGAATTTGCAGGAAAATGGTTTAAAATGATGCATGTTTACATATTTGATTGAGGCATTAGAAATGGCCGTAGATTTGGGCTTAAATCTTGGAATTGATTGGGGTTTCCATACCCAAGCTTTCCATTCATGAAGTTTCTAAAATTATCTTTTTTGGGTTATTACAATTTAGAGATCACTATGAGTCTGTGAGGGTGCCTTTGATTATTTGTTGGGTTTTATTTTTTGGGCAGGGAAGATGACTCCGGGGAGGTGGGTGGTGTTAAGTCGGAGAACGGGGGAGGGGTGTGAGAGTTCTGCTGGAGTTTTCGGCGCCGGAAACTGAGGGGTGGGGGAGTTGCTAAATGGATGAAGACGATAAGATGTATATATACATATATTATATAATACAAATAATTATAATAATTTACAATCTAATATAAGAATTAGGATTTTATTTAATTTTTAAATTGAAAAGAACAAAGAAATAATGAAAAGACGAAAATACCCTTTAGTTAACAGATCCTTTAAATAGAAGTTGGTCATAAGAACTATAATTGAAATAGAATGGAAACCACAATGACCAAAATTGTAATTAGTTTGAAAGATGGACTACTCTTGATAATGGGCGGAAACCATAGGGACCAAAATTGTAATTTACTCTAAAAAAACTTAGTTAAACTAAGGGTATTTTGGTACTTTCACATTTTCTTTGTCTTTTTCATTTTTTATTTTATTAGATTATTTTGTAAATTACAATTATAGTCCTTGTGTTTTGTCTTTTTCTCTTCTCTTTCCTAATTTTTTTCATTTTTCATTATATACTTTTATTATATTAAATAATTAATGATAATTTTAGCTAATAATACACTAAAAATAAGTATTTGATTTTGTAAATTACACTATTAAAAAAATCTTGCCGGTAACTTTAAAATAAGTTAAGTATTGAATATTTTTAAATTTTTATGCAATTTATTTGATATATATCTGCAAATCCGTCTATACTAATAAAAAAAATCTATTTTAATTTGTGTTTAAGAAATTTAAAAATAATTATTTACAAGATGAAGTATACATGGTTCATAAAACTGCATTTTAGATCAAACAAAGCAAAAAGGACTCGTTTGGTTTGACGTAATGTTTTCGAGATATTTGAATTTTATGTAAGGATTTGGAATTGGAAATGTTTGGAATTTTTGGAGTATATGGTTTGTAGTTTGGAATAGAATTTTAGAGTAATGTTTTCGAGATATTTTAGAGTAATGTTTTCGAGTAAAGCTGCTAATAAGGACTCGTTTGGTTTGACGTAATGTTTTCGAGATATTTGGATTTTATGTAAGGATTTGGAATTGGAAATGTTTGGAATTTTTGGAGTATATGGTTCGTAGTTTGGAATAGAACTGAATATCATTCTCTATATAAATTTAAGTTTATATTTTGAATATTTTTTTATTACGATAAATACAAGTTTATAATTTGATTTTTTAATAAATATATTATAAATTTTATTAATTGGTTTATATTTTGATTTTTTTTAATAAGTATATTATAAATTTTAGAGTAAATTACACTTTTGGTCCCTGTGGTTACCACCTACTATCAACTATGGTCCCTCTTTTAAACTAATTACAGTTTCAATCACTGTGATTGCCACTTTATTTCAGATTTGGTCCCTTTGACTAACTCTGTTAAAAAAGTCTGTCAACCTCAATGGCATTTTGGTCTTTTTATTATTTCTCTAATTTTAATAGAAATTAAATAAACCTCATCATCATCATCATCATCATCATTATTATTATTATTATATATAATATAATTAGCAACTTTAGAATCCTAGCAACATTTTAGAATCCTAGCAGAAGCAAGCATTGATTCCGGCCAACAAACCCATACATCGACGATCTCCTTACTACCGGTCGATGATATCTTATCTCCTATCTTCCCCTCTTCTCTCTTACATTTCTCAGTCAACGATCTTCTTTACTGGTTCGATGCCGATAGTGGTGGCCGGTGGGTATTAATTTGTGGCTTACCTCCGGCGACTTCCTTTACCGACGGTCAACGACCTCCTCTGGCGATTTTCTTTCTTCTATTTCCCTCTCTTTTATCCTTTATCTCTTTGTCGTGGATCCCCCTAGCCCTCCGTCATTCAAACTATAACCATCTCTCTCTCTCTGTTACACCCTTACCCATCCGATGACAATCCACTCCACTGATGAACAACACTGTCTCCCTCCCCTCTGCTACAACAATGACCAACCCCTCTGCCAACATGTTTCCTTTGTGGTTTTTCAGATTCGATTTCTTGTTGATATCTTCCTGTGATTTAGGTTTGATTAGCTTTCTCAATTTGGGTTTTTTCTGTTTGATCGACACTTGGTTTCGATCAGCATATGAGTTTCGCTTGAGTGTAATAAACCCAATAATTAACCCTAAATCGGAAAATAATTTACACTTGGTTTCAGATTTGTATATGGTATTTGATTACTGTTTCATTTGATTTGGTTGTTAGAATTAGTATTAGGTTTTCTATACATGAGTTTTGCTTTTTTTGGGGATTGAGGCTTTAATCATGAGAGAATTCCATCGAAATGATTATGGTTTCCTTCCCAGCCCAATCATAAATCCTCCACCATTTATGGATGAGATTTTGATTTTAATTTTGATTGGGGTTGTATGTTGTTCTTGGTGGTGGTGGTGGTAACTGGATGGTGATGATGATTGTGTATTATTAAAATATAAAAAGGACAATAAAATCTAATAAAAAAAAGATAAAAGATAAAAACAGAATAGAAAGTCCAAAATACCCTTTAATTTAACTGACGTTTTTAACAAAATTAACAAGATAGCCCAACTTCGAAACAAAATGGCAACCATAAGGGACCAAATCCGAAATAAAGTGGTAACCACAGTGACCAAAACTGTAATTAGTTTAAAAGAGGGACCAAAGTTGATAGTAGATGGCAACCACAGGGACCAAAAGTGTAATTTACTCTAAATTTTATTAATTTGTACACATTTAAAAAACATGTAATTAAATGAACTATCTAAAAACCATACATTTTTTTTATTAATAAACATAGATAAATTTCGATTTTTATATTACATAAAATAAGAGAAAAGAATATTTTATTAAAGACAACTCAAAATAGAAAGTTTTTTTTGAATAGTCTATACGAATTTGTAGATATATATCAGATAAATTGCATAAATATTTAAAAATATTTAATATTTAACTTATTTTAAAAAGTATCTAGAAGACTTTTCTAATGATGTAATTTACAAAATTGAATAGGTATTTTTAATGTATCTTTAGTTAAAATTATTATTAATCAATTAAGGGGTGTTTGGGATTGCTTATTAAAACTCTTTATTGACTTATTAGCTTTTCCACACCGCTAATAAGCTATTTTGAGTGTTTGGGTAGGAAAAAAAAGAAAAGGACTTATAGCTTTTCCACTCCGCTAATAAGAAGTTTTTGATAAGTTAAACCATTATGACTTATCAACTTATTTAAAACAACTTATGATTTTTTTTTGTTATTTTACATGTATAAGCAATTTCAAACACCCCTAAATAACAACTTTTTAACTTATTACGTTTTGATACCACAATAAGCTAATACAAACACTTTTTATAAAACTTTTTTTGTCACCGCAGAAGTTAATAATCACTTTAAAAAAAACATAAGTTGCTTTAAATAAGCAATCCCAAACACCCCCTAATATAATAAGAGTATAAAATGAAAAATGAAAAAATATAAGAAAGAAAAGAGAAGAAAAAAGACAAACCACAAGGACTATAATTGTAATTTATCATATAATCTAATAAAACAAAAAATGAAAAAAATAAAGAAAAGGTAAACTTACCAAAATACCCTTAATTAAAATAAGCTTTTTAACTAAAGTTGGTCAGAGGGACCAAAAGTGAAATAAAATAGCAACCACAGTGACAAAAACTGTAATTAGTTTGAAAGAGAGACCAAACTTGATAATGAGTGGTAACCACAAGGACCAAAAATATAATTTACTCTAAATATTATATATCGGACAATATTACTTTAAGAAGAATGTATATGATTCAAAGGCATATAAATCTGGTTTTATTGGTTTTGGGAAAAAAGATGGCTATTTCTCGCATTGTAACTAGAAAAGAGACATCGGGTATCGGGGCATTGTGGTGAGGACTCATGTGGAGTCAAACATCAGTCATTGATTTTGGGTGTAATATTCTAGTGAATAAGCATATCTAGGATCATCGGGGGTCTCGAGCCATAGACAATGCAAGGTTGGAATGGATGACCATTAATTCTTAGTGGGGTTCATTAACATAGATATGCGACTTACTTTTGTGTTTTGTCACTACCAATGGGAGACCGGGTCTCCACCGTTATCGTAAGACGTGTTTGGCAATTATGTTTTATGAGAAATAGGTATTTTATGGTATTGATTCTTGTAATTTATTGTTTTATAACCTCATTTATAAATTGTTTGAACCCACTAGTTTTACTTTTTCCTATCTACATGTATATCAGGTTCTTTAATGGCTGACTAAAGACGCTTGAGTGAAGCGTTGGGTGCCAATAGAGGCACTAGTCGGGTTAGCATTTTTGGAGCTTCTTTCGAGTCTTCAGACATTGTGCTTTTTGGGGTTTAGTAAACCCTAAATGTAATCTAATTATAGTATGAGTTAGATTGGGAGGTTTTTATCATTTAACCATTTCTTACCATTTATAATTAAGTGGCATACATTTCCCTTTTTAGGGTAAAGTTCGTATCTTGATAATATATATCAGGCTTTTTGCAGTTTAAATTTTCTTTTATTTCAGGGTGTTACATGTGTGACCGAAGGGTTTAGTTTTGCAAGAAGCAATTGTGCCTAACTATTATGTTGCTCCTTGCACCTTACGAGTTTGGGCATCGAGACCCACTAATTGATCCGTTTCGTTCTTGATGGCTTCCAATACCTTTCAAAAACTCTGGTTGTCAGGATCCCTACCATACCCAAGCTTTGTTTATCGAGCTATTCTCGAATTGCAGTGAATCACCACATAAAAATATGAAAGTCACTTCAGGGGACAGCGAGCAAACATCAGAAAGAACCGGGATAGGAAGGCCGTCAAGTGAATATCGGGAAAGCGTTAGTTGTATCATTATCAACGTGCCTATAACCCCTTCATGGTTTAACCTGGTTTGGGAAAACCTAGTCTCTTTCAGGATATTGTTGAACACCACCGTAAGTAATACATCAACTACAGGTACATCACGAAGTTTGTTGAAAGCTGAAAATGATGAAGGATCTTCTGAGGCGTAATCACCAAACTTCGACACGAAATGGATCAACCCTTTATCGATCCATCTCACCACATCATTCAAATATGCTCCACAATTTCATGGGTCGGGAGTGTATCCGTGACCGCAACCGCAGTTTCTTGATCAAATTTGTGCGCTATGTCCATTGAACCAACGTGAATCCACCATCTTGTCGTGGTTGTTACTTTTTTGTGAATTTTTTCGTTTATGTGTCTATATATCATTATCATATGTACAAAAAACACGGTATATAGTCTGGGTTTTTGTTCTTTAGCTACTCGAAAGAAGAAAGTGATGTAGGTTTTGTCAGTAATCGTACCCACCTTCCGCACATTCAACATCCCTCCCCAATCTCCTTTATAATAGTATCATTCTTCTTTCTTAACAAAGCACATGGACCGATCGCTCTTCTAACACCCTAAAATTCAGAGTAATTTAAAATTTTTAAAATTCAGCAATATGACGTTTGTATTTGGAGTAAACCACCCAAAATAGATAACAGTATGATAGCGTTTACAAAACCTGTGAACGAATATGAAATCAACAACAATCTAATCTAAATAAATTCTATCTAGATTACCTCGGTTATCAACCCAAATTCCCAAAATGAAGTAATTGTTTATATGCCAAGACTCCAAGTATCTATCATTTCAAAAATGCCTCAAAAGCCCATGCTCGTCACTTAAACCTTCGACATCCCACCACTAAGGGAACCTGTTATACACGTCATTTGAGAAAAAGTGTTAGGCTTAACGCCTAGTGAGAACGTACAATTTATATAAATGATTTGGAAATAATTAAAGGTCAACAATAAGTAACTTTTCAAAGACAATGGGTTAAGAAAAGAAATGATATCCACATAGTGACCTTGCGGTCCAAAATACATCTTGCGATGACGGGGGAGACCCAATTTTCTAAGGATTGTGGCGGAACACAAAAGTAGGCCACTTTCCAAGTTATTGAGCTCACCATACTAGGATCAAGGCCATGAGCTCGTCGGCTCGTACTCAGATGTGGGGGAGGGCACCCAATGATCTTGCTCCTTCGCTAAGATTTACATTTACGACCCACGACTAGTATCCGGTCCCATATAACCGAACCAAGTTGCCACCCTAGGGTCCAATGTCTCAACTAGCTACAAACGGGATTTAACCCCAAAATTTAGCCGACTCTATACCTATGGATCCATTAGTAATAGTCTAAACTCGTCACAATTTCATTTGTGACCAACTATAATCAAACATATAGCCAATGGGAACAATCCCAAAATATTTTGTTTACTTTCACAATAATAGATTTTCCAACTTTTACAAACGTAACAATAATCACCATTGTAGCCTTTCAATCACCCATATGATTTCCTTTTTCCCAAAATATTTTTATTCAAGAAATATCCCATGATATATGAAAACCATAAATAGAGTTAGAAGCATTTATGTAGATATTTAACCATCAATGTGTATAACACATCACTTTTATAGTTCAAACATAAGATTCACAATAATATTTTCAAAAGGGTAAGAAAACCCTAAAATCTCCAAAATGTAAAGTTAGGTCAAAATAATTTGCAACCAAGAAATGTAAATAAGCAGATGATTAGAAGTCAAAAAGTGTTAGTTTGACATGTATAAAGTTTTAGAAAGCAAGGATGAACTCACAATATGGGTTTTATCAAAACCCTAACAAAACTCTAGAATGGAGAGGATGTCACTAGCACTTGAGGATGAGAAATCTTCACAAGGAAAGCTTATATCCACCTAAACAACCACCATAAATGAAATATGAATGAGGTTGTTGAAAGAATTAAAGAAGAGAGATGATGGATGGTGATTTCTTACCCAAAAACTGCAGAGAAAACGAGCTAGCACTTCTCAAAATCAGATAAATAAGAAATAAATCACTACAGTTCTTTTTATACTCAAAACCCCGCCGACGACCTTGCCCTGGAGATAGTGACATTGTCACTATCGCGGGGCATTCTTGCCAAGAATGTACCGCGGCCTCTATAGTTGGTGCGAGAGTGACAGGGCGATAGTGCCCGTGTCACAATCGTGGGTCACAACCACGCCGGATGTACCGAATGGGGTCCCTCTTTAGCGATAGTGCCCTGGCGATAGTGACAGGGTTACAATCGCCGGACACTATTGCACCCATGGTATCGAGGCCCGAAAACCCGAGATTTCGAACCCGCAACTCACATGCCATCTTGAATGGAACCGAAGATTCAAATAGGCACATAATAATTGAATAAATGTCGTAAATCAGGTAAATTTGGGAATTCAGTCTTATATAGATTTACGAATGTTACAATCCTCCCCAACTTGGAGATGATTTCGTCCTCGAAATCCGAGCTATTCGAATAAACGAGGGTATCTCTGCTTCATGTCCTCCTCCGCTTCCCATGTCACATTGGCCCCACGATGATGTTTCCATTGCACCTTGACCATAGTGACCTCCTTGTGGCGAAGTTTCTTGGACTTCCTTTCTAGAATAACATCGGGTTCCTCCACACACCGATTACCCTCGTTCACTCTGATCTCGAAAAGAGGATGATGCTTTCCTCTTCCACCAAACACTTCCGAAGGTAACAAATATGGAACGTGTTGTGAATCACGTTCATCTCTGGTGGAAGTTCCAATTGGTAGGCTTGCAAGCCCACATACTTAAGTACCGTGAAGGGTCCAAGGAAATGGGGACTCAACTTTCCGCGCTTTCCGAACCGGATAATGCCCTTCTATGGCGACACCTTAAGTATCACACAGTCACCCACTTGGAATTCCATCGGCCGCCACTTCTTATCGGCATAGATCTTTTGCCGATCTTGAGCCGCTTTCAACCGCTCCCGAATGCCTTACACTTTATCAGTTGTTTCTTGAACAATTTTGGGTATGGCGAATTGCTTTTCTCTCGCTTCAAGCCAACACACGGGAGTTCAACACTTCTGCCCGTACAACGCCTCGAACGGTGCCATCCCGATACTCGATGTAATAACTTGGTTTAAGTATGGAATTGTAGAGTTTAGGTGATTAGTTGATCAAAGCTCAAAGTTGAAGGGGCTAGTTGTAATTTTGAAAAAAAAGGGTTTAACCCTAGGACCTCTACCATTTTTCTTGTTGGCGGCTTAGTCTTTGAGAGAGAAAGAAGCCTTGGGCGATTTCTTTTGGAAGAGCAAGAAAGTAAACGATTTCTTGTGGAGTTCAAGCCTACATTGATCTTTATCAAGGTAAGTTCATAGCCCTTCTCTTGTTGTTGATTGTTTAGATTTGTTGAGTCTATTTTAGATCAAATGAGAAAGTTATGCCTTTAAAATCCACAAATCTCTATAAAAAGAAAAATTCTAGACTTTTTGGTTTTTTTGTTCATCGCTTGATTTTGGATAAGGGATTTAGACCCAAGTCTTTGGGTTTTGATTATCGACTGTAGGGATGATAAGGAGGGGGGAGACCTTTGTTGGAGATTTGAACCCCGACTAAGTTTAGACCGAGGGGTGGAGCGGTTGCAGTTGTCGAGAATCACTGTTGCAACTCGGTTGGCCTTGACGTTGGTCGAGAAGAGGGCACCAAGTGACCCCGGGCTCGTTCAGCCGGGCGATCTCGGGAGCTTGGCAACCGGTGACCCCAGGCTTAGTAGCCAGGCGATCCTGGGATTTTGAAACCCGGGCGACCTCTAGAGTGTGGTGACCGGGTGACCCCAGGGGTGTGATGACCGAGCGACCCCAGGAAGTCTCAACCGGGTGACCCCGGGGATTTTTTAGCCGAGAGCAGCAAGCCCATGGCGGGTTTTGGGCCGAGCTAGCCTAAACTGGTTGGGCCGTATGTTTTTAATTGAAATCATCAGATTCTTGGATTTATTTCGAGGAAGGAGAATTTATTGTCGAGAGAAGTTTCTGTGTGTTTTGAGAGTAAGCGAGTGGACTTATCGCCCAATATTACTTTATGCAGTAGGGTTTTCTTCTCACCTAAGGAGTAACCACGAGGATCTAAGCGGGGGACGACAAGTGAGTTTTCTAACTAAATGTTTTTATGATGTTAAAGTGGTTAAAGACATGTGGAAGTTTATCTTAAAGCATCTTATTATTATGTGAGCCTTATACATGCGAGATTTCTTATAAACGTGATTTATACTTTTGTTGTTGGTTAAATGTATGCATACATTGAAGTGAGCTGTATGGCCAAAGTCGGGGGGTGTGGCCTGCCTGTGCTCGTACCGGGGGGGGGGGGGTGTCCCGTATATTCCAATTGGGGGGGGGGGTGTCCAAGCTAAGGCAGTATGAGCCAGATACGCTGTCACTTTCGAGTGACGATAGTGTGTGCCAGAAGCATGGTTGTAAATATGATGTTGTTTTTTTATAACTAAATTGGTTTATGTTATTATAAATCTTTTCTATATTTCTGTTGTTGAACTGTTGTTAGAGGGGACTCACTATACCTTCGGTCTAACCCTCACTCTTTCAAAACTAAAAACCTTTTCAGGCTGGCGTGAGGTAGGAGGATCGAGCAAGGGTAAGGAGAAAGTGAGAGTCGGAGCTGGGTTAGAAGGCCTCCCTTTTAGTTTTAGTTCCTTGTAATCTCAGTTGTGAATTAGGTTGTCTTTCCATAAACCTTGAATTTTAGATGTTGTTTTGGGCCGTTTGGCGTTGTTATTTAATAAAGTTGGTTTTGCTTTATGTCGTAAGTTTGGGTTGTTACACTCGAGTGGTAGCTATTATTGTAAGTGAACTCCACCAAAGGTAGGTGAGATTCCCAATTACCCCCGAAATCGATAACGCAAGACCTTAACATGTCTTCAAGCGTTTGGATCGTTCTCTCGCTTTGACCGTCGGTTTACGGGTGGCAAGTCGTGCTCAACTTTACTCGTGTTCCAAGCTCTTTCTGCAAACCATCCCAAAAGTTCGAAGTGAACCGACTATCGCGATCCGACACAATAGATAAGGGCACCCCGTGCCTCGAAACCATTTCATCGATGTAAAGCTTTGCCAACTTGTCCATCGGTAGTGTCTCGCTCATGGCCAAAAGTGGTCAACCGATCAACTATCACCCAAATGGTATCGTGACCTCGAAGATTTTTGGGCAACTTGGTCACAAAGTCCATGGTAATATGTTCCCACTTCCACTCGGGAATCTCTAGAGATTGAAGACTTCTATACGGTCATCGGTGCTCGGATTTCACTTGCAAGCACGTCACACAACGCTCCACGTAACGTGCGACGTCGAGTTTCATTACCGGCCACCAATAATGTAGCTTCAAGTCTCTGTACATCTTTGTACTTACCGGATGAATGAAATATTTTGACTTATGGGCATCCTCGAGAAGAAGTTCTCGATTGCCTCCAACCTTGGTTACCCATACACGGCCGTTGAACAATTTCACTCCACGACTGTCTTTCGTTAAGAGCAAACGTTGCTTTGTCATAACTTCTTCTTCGAGATTCTCCTCCAATAAGGCTTCTACCTGGGATGCCTTGATTCTCTCAATAAGGCTCGACACTTCTCGATTCTCGAAAGGGTATCCCGAATACTCCCGCTATAGTCCTTCCGACTCAACGCATCGGCCACCACATTTGCCTTGTCGGGGTGGTAAAGCAACTCGCAATCATAGTCTTTAAGTAATTCGAGCCACCTTCTTTGCCTCATGTTCAACTCTTTTTGATCAAAGACGTATTTCAAACTCTTATGATCAGTGTAGAGCGTACATTTCGTGTCATAGAGGTAGTGTGGCCATAACTTCAAAGCGAACACCACTGCCGCCAACTCCAAATCATGGGTAGGATAGTTCTTCTCATGAATCTTGAGTTGTCTTGATGCGTAAGCAATCACTTTGCCCCTTTGCATCAATACGCAACCCAAACCCATCTTGGAAGCATCGTTGTAGACCATAAAGTCTTCTGATCTCTCGGGTAATGCCAAAGTTGGAGCTTTACACAACTTCTTTTGTAAAGTCCGGAAAGCTTTCTCTTGCGCTTCGGTCCAAACAAACTTGACGTTCTTCCGAGTCAAGGCCGTCAAGGAAGAAGCAATTTTCGAGAAGTCTTGAATAAACCTCCGGTAATAACCCGCCAAACCCAAGAAGCTTCGGATCTCGGACGGACTCTTAGGGGGCTCTCAATTCATCATGGCTTCAATATTGGAGGGGTCCACCTTCACTCCGTCTCGAGTGACAACGTGACCCAAGAATTGAACCTCTTCAAGCCAAAAATCGCACTTGGAAAATTTGGCATACAACATATCTTTTCTCAACGCCTCTAGAACCTCACGAAGGTGTTACTCGTGTTCCGACTCGCTCTTGGAATACACGAGTATGTCATCAATGAACACAATGACCGATTTGTCGAGGAATGGTCGGCACACTCTATTCATCAAATCTATGAATACCGCCGGCAGGTTAGTTAGACCAAACGGCATCACAAAAAATTCGTAATGGCCGTAACGCGTTCTAAAGGCCGTCTTCGGGATGTCCTCACCTCTCACCTTCACCTGATGATATCCCGAACACAAGTCGATTTTTGAGAAACAACACGCTCCTTGGAGTTGATTGAACAAGTCGTCGATCCTCAGAAGCGGATACTTGTTCTTCACCGTTGCCTTGTTCAATTTACGATAATCAATGCACATTCTCATTGTGCCATCCTTCTTCTTGACAAACAAGACCGGAGCTCCCCAAGGTGACGAGCTCGGTCTTATAAAACCCTTCTCTAGGAGCTCTTGGAGTTGAGCCATCATTTCTTGCATCTCTGATGGCGCCAACCGGTAAGGGGTTTTAGTAATCGGAGTCGCTCCCGGTACAAGATCTATTCAAAACTCTACTTGACGATCGGGTGGTAAACCGGGCAAGTCGTCCGGAAAGACGTCGGGAAACTCTCGCACCACCTTTACATCTTCAAGTTTCTTCTTCTCGAGCTTGGCTTTGATTACGTATGCTAGGAAGGACGAACATCCCTTCACTAAGCATTTTCTCGCTTTAGCCATGGTGATAATCGATACATCACCCTTCCTCCTTTCGCCATATGCTACCACCATTTAACCCTCCGATATAGGGAGTCAGATCAGTTTCTTGGAACACAAGATCTCAGCATGATTGTCCGCCAACCAATCTATACCGACCACCACGTCGAAACCGCCAATAACCATAGGCATCAGATTGATTGAGAATTTCTTCCCTTCGATATCAATCGAGCAATCCCTTAAAACTTCGCAAATCACTACTTGACTACCATTCTCTATCTCTACCACTAAAGAATCAACTAGGCTACTAGTGGGCATGGCAAACTTTTGACAAAAGGAATCAGACACAAAAGAGAAACTAGCGCTGGAATCAAATAGCACACGAGCAGGTACAGAGTTTAGAAGAAACGTACCCGATACCACGTCGGTGGATGCCTTGGCCTCATTGGCTGTCATCTGGAAAGCTCGTCCAGGAACTCTGGGAAGGTTCTCTTTCTTCTCCGGGGCACTCCCCGTCTTCCACTTCGGACAATCCTTTCGGAAATGTCCCGACATCTTGCATTCTAAGCATACCACTCCCTTGATCGGGAAATCCCGAGTAGTATGATCTGGTTTCCCACACTTGGCACAAGAGGTGGGATTGGAGTTACAGTTTTCGTGGTGCTTGTTTTGGCATCTAGGGCTCCACCGCACCTCTTGGCGGTTATCAAATCTCCTTCCCCCGTTGAAAGGTCTCGACCTCTTGGGAGGTCCGGGGTTGTTTTCCCACTTCTTCGTCTCCCACCACCACGGCTTTCTCCACCTTGTCTCTAGCATAGACATCTTCCATGATTTTGGCCTCTTCAATGGACTCACGAAGAGAAGAGGGCTTGGCGTTGCGAACCATGGACATCATGTCCGCCGACAACCCTTTCAGATAAGCCTTCTCTTTATAATTCTCAGTTGGGGCCACATGCCCCACCCGATCAAGTTTCTCAACGAACTTCCTTGAGTAATCCCTCACAGACAGGTTTCCCTTCTTGAGGGCTCGGAACTCGTCAACAATCTGGTCCATTGCCTTCTCATTGCTGTACTCCTCCATCAACTTCTTCTTGAATGCTTCCCACGACAGCTAGGCAAGAATGATAACATCGAGGGTGGACCTAGTGACGTTCCACCACCGATGTGTCGGGCCTCTAAGCATTTGGGAGGCGAATCTTACCTTCTGATCTTCCTTGCACTCACGGGAACCGAAAGCTTGCTCGATCGCTTGGATCTAGTTCATACACTCAACTGGGTCATCGGATCCTGAGAACTCGGGCGGTTTACTACAAAGGAAGGTTTTGTAGGAGAAAATCTTTCCGCCCCTCTGAGCACCGACAACCACGTGCTCTTCCATCCTGATCCTGTTTTCAGTACCACCCGAACCGGCTACCGCATTCTCGGCAACTACCTCCGGCCTTCTGAGACTAGCATCCCTATCCTCCAACATCTTTAGGAATGCCTTTTGTTGCTTTTCCATAGCCGACGTCACCATCTATTTGATGTTGGCCATCATATCGGCTTGAGGGTTTGCCTTTCGAACGACCGGGTTTGATGACGCCAAATCCACTCTAGGCATATGCTCTACTTCTCCGGTAAATATCGACGACATATTAGGGGGAACCACATTCACCACTCTGACCATCGGATTTGGATTGGACGTACTATCCTCGTGAAATTCCCCTTCGACCATTGGTCGACTTCGAGTAATTATCATGATGGACAAATGCTGCCACACAAGTACAAAAGAGAATAAGAGATTCGATCGAAACATAAAGGAAAACGTACTAATACATTCATCAATCATCATGACATTAGTAAATCAGCATACTCACGTAGCAATATGTTCATATAGTGAGCATGGAGGTCTGTATTTTTTCGATCAAATTCCTAAGGGTGAGACCTTTGGATCAAAACCTCCTAACGGTCTGTCAAATATGTCTATTTTTTGTTATGTTTCCCGCCAACTCTGGCATAGTCGGCTGGGACATCCAGCTAATAAATATCTTGGGTGTTTAAAAGACAAACTTAACTTGGGAAATGAGAATGTTTCTCCTCCCTGTGATGTCTGCCATAAGGCAAAACAAACTAGGGATAAGTTTAACCTTAGTGATCACACCACCAATAGTCTTGGAGACTTAATCCATCTTGACCAATGGGGACCCTATCGTGTGGCTAGTAAAGAAGGGTATAGGTATTTCTTGACTATAGTTGATGATTTTACTAGATCTGTTTGGGTTTATTTGTTAAAACATAAAGATGAAGGTTATGATAATATTATCTCTTTTCACAGTTTGTTGCACTCAATTTGGCAAACTTGTGAAAATTTTCATAAGTGATAATGGCACTGTGTTTGTTAATTCTAGATTAGGTTAATTTTTTTTAAGTCTAAGGGTATTGTTCATCAAACTACTTGCGTTTATACACCCCAAAAAAATGGGATTGTAGAACGCAAGCATAGACATTTGCTAAATGTTGCTAGGGCCTTGATGTTTCAAGAAGATATTCCATTAAATATGTGGAGCGAATGTATTTTAACTGCTACCTATCTTATTAACAGAACTCCTTCATCTGTGTTGAATGGAAAATGTCCTTATGAGCTTGTTTTTGGGTTTGCACCTGTATTATCACATCTTAGAAATTTGGGATGTCTTTGCTTTGCTGTTAAACCTAATATTTCTGATAAGTTTGCTTCTCATGCTGAAAAGTGTGTTTTTCTTGGGTATTCCAATTCAAAGAAAGGTTACAGATTGTATAGTCCGGATACCAAATAAATTATTATTTCAAGAGATGTAAAATTTTACGAAACAATTTTTCCTTTTAAAATGTGTGCAAATAAGCAAGATCATGACTCTAGTGGCATAAATTCTTTAAAATTCTTTGATTCTATTATTGTTCAAACTGATGACTTTGCTTCTGAAATACCCGATGATGAGTCAAGGGATAAAACTCAAAGTGAAAACAGTTTCACTGTTTCTGATAATATAATAGTAACCGTGACCATCTAGGCAGCCCAAATAGAGCTTCCAGATCTGTTGATTCTGGTAGTACTAGTGTGGTTAATGACCAAAGAAGAGCTGTCGGACCTGGTGATCCAGGTAGTACTGATATGGCTGCCAGTGGTCAACGTGTTGTTAAGTTTCGTTATTTAAACGTTCAATGTCAGCGTGATGATCATTTGAGTTCTCCTCCCGAGGGTAATATTTCTGATCCAAGTACCTCTTCTTGTAACACCCTCAAATTTGGTAAGAGCAACTAATTGAAGATTTCGATATAATGTCAAGTAATAGGACAAAACTTCCTCCTACAAATCAAAACTCAATATTCCTCAAAATTAAAATTCTACAATTAACCTCAACAATTATGAACTTCCAATAATATATAAGGACTAAACTGAAGTCGGGTGCTACTTAACCCCAATACCAGACGTTCTTCACAAAACCAATGCGGAAGGCTTCACCAAGCTACTCACTTCACGAGAACACAACTAGCACCTCTCTCTTCACAATGTCACTAGAATTATTCCCAAACGAAGCCTGTTGCACATGCCGACAAATAAAATGTTAGGCTAACGCCTAGTGAGTTCAAGAGTATTACATGAATAAATATATATTTAAACGGAATGAACTTCACTTAAAGTCATAATCTTTCAAATGCTTTACCTTAAACTTGGAGGCGGCTTTTTTCCAATATCATGCATTTTCAAGAATGAACACCTCATTACAAAGCATTCTTGGTAAAATGATGCAACCCAAACCTCACTCGAAAGGAGATAGGGATTGACTCCCAATTTAAGAAATGTGGATAAAACGTCGTATCCCAAAACACCCGAGTACGGGCGGGGCAAAATTCTCGACCCATAAATCATGATTAATAACCCACGTATACAATACGTCACCGAAAACATGGACACTAGGCCCAATACTCACACGACCATAGAAATGGAAGGAATCCAAATATCAAAACATGGAAATAACATGTTTCATTCAAACCTTAATATACGTGAAGGGAAGCCCAATATTAAGGTCATCATTTACAGTCGACCACACGAAACCAACGATAATAAAGTAAGGCGTTAATATTTAAAATACTTTGTAACACTATAAAAATTTGTGGTTTCAAAAATAAATTTTTCGCGATAAAACGCTTGTAGATTGAAGGGAATATAACCTGGTACATTTGTATAAAAACAAAGTTTTTCCAATGACATCATCCCAATACAATTTGGGGATAGTATAAGCGTTTACAAATTTTAATGAAATGGAAAGAGGACCGACAACCTACTTAATCTAAAAAATCTAATTTAGATTATAATTGGGTGTCTTCATCTATTCCAAAAATATTGACATGTATAGTTGTACGCTCTACGTCCCGCCAAAAGCTATGTCTCCAAAAATCGACCCAACTCTCACTCAAGGCTTCGTCACCCCACCACTAAAGGAACCTGATAAGAGCACCAAGGCAAATAAGTGTTAGGCTAGGAGCCTAGTGAGAATATCCAATTTATAAGTACAATAAAGTGTAATGCATAGATGAACAATCATAGAAATTTAAATAACAACAATGAGTGAAATTCTCCAACAGTGAACCTTATGCGAGACGAGGGAGACCCGTTCCACCATAGGTCGTGGCGGAACACAAAAGTAGACCACGACCCATGTGGAGCAATTTAGCTAGAATGGATATTTACCGACATCAACTCTATTCATGAATCTTTAGTCGTTAGAACATCAACTCTATTCATGAACCTTTAGTTCAATGTAAATATGGGTTCAACTTATCCAAGTCTTTACCCCAAAGGAACACCAAGTTCAACCTTATACATGGATCTTTACCTTGGGTCCTCTCCAAGTCTCCATCCAAGTCACATAGTTTATCAATAACCAATAAGCATTTACTATGAATTTCATGCACATTAGTTTCACATAAAACTTTGTCCATAAAGGTAGTTTAACATACTCACATTTCACACTTTTCCATGTACCCTTTTTATTTCCAACAATAAGCCATGACAACATAAGGTGTTCTACATATAGGTTTCCTTACTCATTTTTACCATGAAATCACAAGCTCTAATTTTCCATAAACTTCCAAGTAAACCATTTCACCATTTAACATCATCATTTTCATAATATGTATCTAACCATGTTTGTTGACTCAACAATATTTTGGGTTATCTCATCATATAATACATTATGAAATCGCCGCTAATAACCCACTAAACCCAAGAAGCTTCGAATCTCGGACGGGCTCTTTGGAGGTTCCCAATTCATCATGGCCTCGACTTTCGAAGGATCCACTTTCACTCCATCACGAGTGACAACGTACCCCAAGAACTGGACCTCCTTTAGCCAGAAATAGCACTTCGAGAACTTGGCATAGAGCTTCTCTTTTCTCAACACCTCTAGTGCTTCACGAAGATGTTGTTCATGATCGAACTCGTCCTTAGAATAGACGAGAATGTCATCGATAGTCGATGCACATTCTCATCGTGCCATGCTTCTTCTTGACGAATAAGATCGGGGCTCCCCATGGTGAGGAATTCGGTCTTACAAAACCTCTCTCGAAAAGATCCTGGAGTTGTGAAAACATCTCTTGCATCTCGGAAGGAGCCAACCGGTAGGGAGATCTAGCAATTGGACCGCCCCAAAACAAGATCGATCCTGAATTCGACCTGTCTCTCCGGTGGCAAACCTGGAAAATCGTCTGGGAAAATGTCAGGGAACTCCTGAACTACTTTCACGTCCTCGAGTGTCTTCTTCTCGAGCTTGGAGTCCAATACATAGGCTAGGAAGGATGAACATCCCTTTACTAAGCACTTACGTGCCTTAGCCATGGTGATAATGGGTACATCGCCCTTCCTTCGCTCACCATAAACAACCACACTGCTTCCTTCGGTAGTCGTAATTCGAATCAGTTTCTTGGCACACAGAATTTCTGCTTGGTTCTCTGCCAACCAATCCATCCCAATCACTACATCGAATCCTCCAATGGCGATGGGCATGAGGTCGATTGAGAAACTCTTCCCTCCTAACTCTAAGGTGCAACCTCGTAATATCTCGCGGACCACCACTTGACAACCGTTAGCTATTTCAACGACTAATGCATTATCTAACGCGCTAGTGACCACTGAGAGATGTTGGCAAAACGAGTTCAACATAAAATAAAAGCGAGCACCGGAGTCAAACAATATGAGAGCGGGTATAGATTTGACAAGGAACGTACCCGAAATGACATTCGGTGAAGCCTTCGCCTCATCGGTGGTCATCTGGAATGCTCTCCCCGGCGCCTTCGGAGGGTTTTCCCTCTTTCCTTGTGGTCCTCCCACTTTTAACTTTGGGTATTTGTTTCGAACGTGACCCGGTTCCTTGCACTCGTAACAGACGATCCCACGGACATGGAAATTTTCACGGATGTGCCCCGACTTTCCGTATTTGAAGCAATTCGTCCCGATAGTATTGCACGGGCCGAAGTGTTTGTTTTTGCATTTGGGGCACCACCTAGCCTCCCGCCTAGGCTCGGTTCCCTTGTTGAAGTTGTTGTTGAATGTTCGTGGTTTTTTTGAGGGCAAAGAGTTGCCTTTCCATATTCTCTTCTCGGTCGTCCCGACACTCTCCTAGCGACTCTGAGCATAAACATCCTCCATGACTTTAGCCTCTTCTATGGCCTCACGGAGGGTAGAGGGTTTGGCGTTACGGACCATGGACATCATGTCCACTGGAAACCTCTTCAGATATGCTTTTACCTTATCATTCTCAGTTGGGGCCGCATGCCCCACCAGGTCAAGCTTCTCCACAAATTTCCTTGAGTAATCCCTCACTGACATACCACCATTCTTGAGAGCTCGGAACTCATCAACAATTCGGTCCATCGCCCTCTCATTACAATATTCTTCCATGATTTTCTTATTAAAAGCATCCCATGACAGTTGGGAGAGAACGATAGAATCAAGGGTGGATCTAGTTACGTTTCACCATCGATGTGCCGGGCCTCTGAGCATTTGGGAGGCGAACCTTACTTTCTGGTCTTCCCCGCACTCGCTGGAACCAAAAGCTTGCTCGATTGCCTGGATCCAGTTCACACACTCGACTGGGTCATCGGACCCTGAGAATTCGGGCGGTTTACTGCAAAGGAAAGTTTTGTAGGAACAACTCTTTCCGCCCTTCTGAACGCCAACCACCGCATGCTCTTCCGTTCTAATTCCATTTCCAGTACCCCCCGAACCAGCCATCGCATTATCAGCGACCCCCTCCGGCCTCCGAAGACTTGCATCCCTATCCTCCAACATCTTTAGGAAGGCCTCTTGCTGCTTCTCCATAGTCGACGTCACCATCTGCATGACGCTGGCTATCATATCGGCTTGAGGGTTGGCCTCACGAATAACCGGATTTGTGGATGCCAACTCAACTCTAGGTATATGCTCTACCTCTCCGGTAAATATGGCGGCATATTGGGAGGAACTACATTCACCGCTCTAGCCACGGGATTCAGATTGGATGTGCTATCTTCATGCACTCCCTCTTCGACCATCGGTCGACTCCGAGTATTCACCATGATGGACAAAGGCTGCCACACAAGCACGAGGAAGGATAAGAGATTGATCAAAACATAACGAAAACATAATAATACATTCATCAATCATCATGACATTAGTAAGTCAAGCATGCTCATGTAGCAATATATTCATAACAACATTAGCTAAGTGCAATTATGAACACATCATACCCAAGGATTCTCGTTACCATGATCATAATTCGTAATTCATGCAATTCCGTTGACCCTAAGACCATCCTATCTTATTATTTCTACCCATTCCTCAGCAATCATAACTTAATAACTCCAACTTAAGTCTAGACATCTTACGTTCATGCCTAGTTCACTTAAACTACAACTCTGATATCAACTTGTAACACTCTAAAAATTTGTGGTTTCAAAAATAAATTTTTCGCGATAAAACGCTTGTAGATTGAAGGGAATATAACCTGGTACATTTGTATAAAAACAAAGTTTTGCCAATGACATCATCCCAATACAATTTGGGGATAGTATAAGCGTTTATAAATTTTATTGAAATGGAAAGAGGACCGACAACCTACTTAATCTAAACAATCTAATTTAGATTATAATTGGGTGTCGTCATCTATTCCCAAAATATCGACATGTATAGTTGTACGCTCTACATCCCGCCAAAAGCTATGTCTCCAAAAATCGACCCCACTCTCACTCAAGGCTTCGTCACCCCAATACTAAAGGAACCTGATAAGAGCACCAAGGCAAATAAGTGTTAGGCTAGGAGCCTAGTGAGAACATCCAATTTATAAGTACAATAAAGTGTAATGCATAGATGAACAATCATAGAAATTTAAATAACAACAATGAGTGAAATTCTCCAACAGTGAACCTTATGCGAGACGGGGGAGACCCGTTCCACCATAGGTCGCGGCGGAACACAAAAGTAGACCACGACCCATGTGGAGAAATTTAGCTAGAATGGATATTTACCGACATCAACTCTATTCATGAATCTTTAGCCGTTAGAGAACATCAACTCTATTCATGAACCTTTAGTTCAATGTAAATATGGGTTCAACTTATCCAAGTCTTTACCCCAAAGGAACACCAAGTTCAACCTTATACATGGATCTTTACCTTGGGTCCTCTCCAAGTCTCCATCCAAGTCACATAGTTTATCAATAACCAATAAGCATTTACTATGAATTTCATGCACATTAGTCTCACATAAAACTTTGTCCATAAAGGTAGTTTAACATACTCACATTTCACACTTTTCCATGTACCCTTTTTATTTCCAACTATAAGCCATGACAACATAAGGTGTTCTACACATAGGTTTCCTTACTCATTTTTACCATGAAATCACAAGCTCTAGTTTTCCATAAACTTTCAAGTAAACCATTTCACCATTTAACATCATCATTTTCATAATATGTATCTAACCATGTTTGTTGACTCAACAATATTTTGGGTTATCTCATCATATAATACATTATAGAACCAAACCCTAGTTTTGACCTAGTTACTTCAATAATACCAAATAGAGGAGAAAGTAGGTTTTTAAAGTAATGCAAAGAAAAGGTTTTTCATATGGCATATAGACATTTTATAGAGAAGATGAACTCACAAAGGTGGGTTTTGATGAAAACCCCAAAAACCTAAAATCACCTTCTTGATAAGGGTGAAGTTGGAGGAAAATGAGATGATGATCCTAGCCTCTAAATCTTGAATGACTAAACCAAGATCTTGAATTAGATGGGAGTAAATGCTCCTAGAAACCCTAAAAATCAGTTCAATAAAGAGGGTAGTTGAGAGAGAAATATATGGAGTAGATGAGAAAAATAACCAAAAATCAAGTTTTAACCCGTCAGGCACCGCGCGGCGATAGTGCCAAGTGAGAGTGACAGGGTCACAATCGCGAGACACTCTCGTGGGGCTTGTACCGAGAGTATCGGCTTAGTCGGCGATTGTGCCAAGCGAAAGTGACTCCTGTCACAATCGCGAGGCACTCTCGCATGAAATGTACCGCGAGTGCTCGGCTCCTTGCGCGATATTACCACCGCGACTGTGTCATATTATACTATCGCCGGTCACGGTCGTCGACCATGAACTCGAGCCAAAATTTCTCATTTTCTTAAGCTAGTTCTCATCCGGTCTAAAATCAAATGAATGATCAAGGTTAACAGAATTTAAAGACTTGAAAGAAACTAGAGTTAGAGGTTCGCGACAAGAGTTCTAAACAGAAAATTCGGGCGTTACATACTTGTTGGTCAACGACGAGGGAGACCCGTATCCGTTGTGAGTGGAGGAACGCAAAAGTATGCCACCCTTACATTGTTAATCTCATGACACCTCACGACATAAAAGCCCAAGTGTCCCTACGACTTCTTAACAAGTTTCATCTCAAGAGTCGGTTGACCTTGGTGAATATTACAATGAACTTCACCTCGAAGGCCCGCCACACTTAAAAACTACCTCAAAGGCATTATTTCAAGTGGCGGAGGTCCTAGTACTTACCTCACCAGTAGCACTTCCAGACTCAACCCTACTAGTGCCTACATGAAAAGTTTACGGTCGTAAAACATGGGTACCGGAGTCTAACCCCACAATACCCAATTGACCATCAAAACAGACTGACTTACGTGCCTATGGATCCAATGCAACACAGTCTAACATTACATGACTACACAGGAATGACCATCGCACTCGAACATGTAATTAATCATCAATGTGCAACAAGGTGCATTCGTATGTACATCATAATTGGGCTCTACATTGAGCCATTAAAATTGGACAATTGTCCCCAAGACTCTTTTAAGTCAACACCGAGCTAAAGTGGCTCAAAATCCTTTTTGACCAACAATTAACGATCCCCAAATAATAAACGCAGCCGACCCACGTCATGCAACCACATGCTCTAAAATACAAGAATAGACTCCGATACAGTTTAGGTTGACAAAAATGATTTTCTAAATGGATTTATACTCTTTATTCTTTCAAAACGTCCCATGACACAAAATCAAGTCTTTCTCCCAAGCAAACACTAAAAGTGCCTTTTTACCAAATAATTTCCATTCATGCAATAAATCATCAAAACACTTTCATTTATGACTTATTTATCAAAATGCCCAAAAATCCCAAATGTAGGTGTTTTGCAAGGTTCATAAAGCCAAGTATCTCAAATAATCAAAACCCACCAAATGACTCGACAAAGGATAATTTCATGCAACACATATAAACATTTAAAATGAACATTTTGACATGTACAATGTTTTCACAAATCAACTTGTACTCACCTTGTTAGATTTAGGCTAAATCTAAATTTTTCCCCAACTTGAGCTCCTTTGAAGAAAAACTTGGATCCTCAAGCCAAAAACTACCAAAAACCTAGATCCATAAATTTCTACCATAAATATTTACATCCAACCATTTAGAATCATTCCCCAAACATTAACATCAAGATTTCAACTTATACCAAAACCCTAACTTCCATAGTTGAAGAAAATAGAGGATTACCTTAACTATAACTTGAATCCACCTACCAAAGTACCTCTATGTCACCAAAATGAGCCCCAAGCTTCCAATCTTCAAAATGGAGAAAAAGGTTGGATGAAACCCTAGAAAATTTGGTGAAGAAGATGAAGATTAAAAGATTGTGGTTCTAGCTTTCCAAAGCTTGCTAGATGAAGAAGAAACACTTAGCTTTAGGAGGAAAAACCCCCAAATATGAGCTAGGGTTCGTATTAGAGGTTGGGGGTCGGTTTGGGAGAGAAAATGGGAAGAGATTTGAGGTTTAGGTTAAAAATGGGGTTGAAGGCCGAATTTCTCCTTTTATCATCGCACAGTGGTCGTGTGCGAGCCCTGGCAAGGATTGACTCGCGCGGAGGGTCGCGCGGACCTCTGGAGTCCAGATCCTCTAGCGGAGGGTCGCATGGTTCGATCCGCACGAGGAGTCGTGCAGAAAATTGTTGGCGTTTCTGTCTTCCCTTCGGACATAGATTTCGGGGTGTTACAATCCTCCCAACCTTAAAAGAGATTTCGTCCTCGAAATCTGACTTCAGGCAAACACCCAACGTCTTGTTTGGCGAGATCAATTTGTCCTCCATCCATAAGGGATACCTCCACGATACCTTGCTTCATATACGGAACCGATTACATTCCGGCTAAGGTTGCCACTGTACTTCCCACACCGAGTCGCTGCACACCCGATCTCAAAGTTCGATATATCTTACCGATGATGGGATGAACATCAAGTCCTTATCAAATAACCTTCTTATCATTAAGACCTCAGCTGCCTCCCAACCTTAGGTTGCACATATCATCTTAAGAGTAGCTTACGATCTTAACTAACCAATTCCACCAAGGACACCCCAAGGAGAACTTCACCCTTAAATACTTCTAGTCGTCCTTCATGGAATTATGTTACACTCTTTTCTTGCCTTCAAGAACATAACAACCCTCGCAGAAAGGATCCAACCAACGCTTGCCCATGCTTCTTTCAATTCCGAGTGTCCGCAACCATGCTGACCTTCCCCGAGTGGTGATGGAATCCACATAAAATTGTTGGGTCGGTCACCCGCTGCTGTTGCAGAAACGGTACTTACAAGCTCGGCAAATCAAGGCCTCTTCAATAATCGACTTCTACTTAAAGGCCACCTCGACGGTTTCACTCATTTCTCCAATAATCAATATCATAAAAGATTCATCGTCCCTTCCTTGACGAAATTCTTAACACTAGTTAGGTCTGATCTAATCCACCATAAATCTGTTTCCCCTAAGCTGACACAAGCACAACATCTGCAGATAGCGGATTACTCCAAACCCCACGGTTACACAACTCCCATGATGCATTTAAGCATCGGTTATCAATCTGCGAAAACCTCGTTGATTACAGGATTACCAATGATCGATCCCTAATTTCCATCATCTAGTCTCCTTAAGGTTACCACTTAAATTACAAACACACAGGATCCATCGGAAGTGCACTAAAGCACCGAAACTGTCATTGTCCTCATAAGCGAGTGTCGACACCTATCCTCAAAACGACTATACTGCAAATATGGTTTTACCACCACATATTTCATTCTAGACTTGCATTGAAGAATTAAAGTTGACCCCTATCATGGCACTATAATTCAAGTCTTACCTCTCTAACAAACGAACCACCATCTTTCCTTATTTCCGAAGTCTTGTCCGGGTGGCACACTTTCAACACATACAAGACGTTGAAAAATTAACCCAACAACTCATATCCCACCATAATCAAGCAACCATGCAATGTTTTAATCCCAAAGGTTTACCGAAACAGAAAATTTTCCACTTAAATAACTAGCGGGTTTATAAATCTAATACCTCAACTATTCATGCGTGAACCAGTTCATGAAACTGAAACCCAAAATTCAAAATTAACCATAAGTCAGGTCTTCCGACATTTCAATCTCCGAGGACTCCTTTAGTCCTTAATCACAACCTCTATCACAAGAGGGTTTGCATCTATAACTCTAATGAATTCAAGGTTTTTCAAACTACTATGTCAAATTGAAATTTTATAAAACTTCTAAATGGAAAAACTTTATAACAATTAGTCATACGAATAAAAATCCACTACCGTTTACTCGGTATGTGTACAAAGTGGTCTCGAACGCCACACAAATAAAACCATTTTGAATACCGTTTGGTCATTACTTAAGCTAATAATGACAATAAACAAAGATACACAACAAACTTTTCGAATGGACCACTATGGTCCTAACATGCATCAATCTACGCCATAGATGAGAAATAATTTTATGTATTAAAGCAGTGTCTAACAAGGCATTTGTACAAGACTCCTAAAGGGGAAATTCACATAATCAAGTTCCGAAAATATCTCATTTAACCATATAATGAAATGAAATAAAATTTCCCTCAAGACCCACATACATCAGTTTATTTCCCAAACTTAGTAAAACGATAAGAGCTTGCGATTTGGTCAAACATAAAATAATTTAAATCGACTTCAAACTTTTAGCCGTACGGATAAAACTCTATTTGACCCAAAAATGGTGGCTATAATGATATGCATATGAGTAAATCAATATAATGCATTGCGTGAGACTATAACAGTAAAATCAACAACCGAAGGGTAGTTTAACACGAACCATCACAAATCCTTCATATACTTACTCACACCAAAAGTATAAATCAATTATAATTCTGAGTAGTGTGCAACGAAATATACTCATATAAAACTCAAAAGAGAAATCACACGATATTGAAACTCCAAAAATAGCATATGGGATAACATCCATCAACAAAACTCTCATAAAATAAGTTTCTCAATAAACCATAAACCAACACACGCAATGAATCTAGCCGACGCATTTCAATGTTCGTTCATTCACTGCAAGACACCGTAAAATAATACTCCATAAGACTTAACAAAACTCACACAGAATAAAATTTCCAATAAACTCAAACATCAAAATAATGAAAGATAACTCTTCGTCCAAAACCTTAACATATGTGGAGGAGATCTAATGTTAAGGTCATAAACCATTGTTACTTGTCCAAGACCCTAAACAACATCAAAACACGAACATCGCAATATCCGAAAATAGCGTTGGACAGCGATGAGAATAAAGAAAGTTTCAGCAAAGTTTGCAACCATGCAATCAAGTAGTTTTATGCATATTTAAAACCATGGTTTAAAACCATGTGTGTGCTACACATCTTTCCAAGATTTTGTAATATAATCCACATGATGATTTCAGAAACTTGAGAAATAATTGATGCAATTTATCTTAAAATAAATTTTTTGTGCATGAATTTGATCGACACTCAACGTCGTGAAACTACGCTCCTCAATTTCCCAGTCACACTATCGTCATCTGGATGCTTAAACATCTTAAGACAATAATCAAGGGTTTCATAGGTTCACCTTACAATTTCTCCTCGAATAATGTCGGTTCCAAAAGTCTATGGTTCTAATCCAACCAATCATTCCGACCCGAAATGGTCTACTTAATGTAATTACTATGCTTACTGTCACTCCAAGTGACGAACACTAAAGTTATCAGTCTCTTCTAACGGCTATCCACTTAGAAACTTCTCCACTACCCCAACGGTTGTCACATCCCAGTAGTCCAAGTATACACATGGGACTCGTAGGTTCACCATAACACTGACTAGGTGCATTTATGATCATATTGTACATGATCATCCTTGCTACCCTCGACATGATTCTCGTTCCTAGTGCCTCCGACAACCTCAAATCATCCAATCTTAAAGTGTCTATTGGTGTAATTTCCTCTCTTATTCACTTAAAATAACACTAGTTTGAGTCTAGGCATCCAAAATCAATACCTAATTCTCTCAAACTTAAGCTCTGATACCAACTTGTAACACCCTCAAATTTGGTAAGAGCAATTAATTGAAGATTTCGATATAACGTCAAGTAATAGGACAAAAATTCCCCCTACAAATCAAAACTCAATATTCCTCAAAATTAAAATTCTACAATTAACCTCAACAATTATGAACTTCCAATAATATACAAGGACTAAACTGAAGTCGGGTGCTACTTAACCCCAATACCAGACGTTCTTCACAAAACCAATGCGGAAGGCTTCACCAAGCTACTCACTTCACGAGCACACAACTAGCACATCTCTCTTCATAGTGTCACTAGAACTATTCCCAAACGAATCCTGTTGCACATGCCGACAAATAAAATGTTAGGCTAAGGCCTAGTGAGTTCAAGAGTTTTACATGAATAAATATATCTTTAAACGGAATGAACTTCACTTAAAGTCATAATCTTTCAAATGCTTTACCTTAAACTTGGAGGCGTCTTATTTTCAAAATCATGCTTTTTCAAAGATAAACACCTCATTACAAAGCATTCTTGGTAAAATGATGCAACCCAAAGCTCACTCGAAACGAGATAGGGATGTGGATAAAACGTCGTATCCCAAAACACCCGAGTACGGGTGGGGCAAAATTCTCAACCCATAAATCATGATTAATAACCCATGTATACAATACGTCATCGAAAACATGGACACTAGGCCTAATACTCACGCGACCATAAAATGGAAGAAATCTAAATATCAAAACATGGAAATGACATGTTTCATTCAAATCTTAATATATGCAAAGGGAACCCCACTATTAAGGTCATCATTTACAGTCGACCACATGAAACCAACGATAATAAAGTAAGGCGTTAATATTTAAAATACTTGTTTGTCGACGACGGGGAGACCCGTATCCGTTGAGAGTGGAGGAATACAAAAGTATATCACCCTTACAACGTTAATCGCATGAAACCTCACGACATAAAAGCCCAAGTGTACTTACGACTTCTTAACAAGTTTCACCTTAAGAGTCGGTTGACCTTGGTGAACATTACAATGAACTTCACCCCGAAGGCCCGACACACTAAAAGACTACCTCCAATACATTACTTCAAGCGGCGGAGGTCCTAGATCCTACCTCCCCGGTAGCACTTCCAGACTCAACCCTCCTAGTGCCTACTTGAAAAACTTTACGGTCGTAAAACATGGGTACTGGAGTCCAACCCCGCAATACCCAATTGACCATCAAAACAGACTGACTTACATGCCTATAGATCCAATGCAACACAGTCTAACATTACATGACCACACAGGAATAACCATCGCACTCGAACATGTAATTAATCATCAATATGCAACAAGGTGCATTCGTATGTACATCATAACTGGGCTCTACATTGAGCTATTAAAACCGGACAATTGTCCCCAATACTCTTTTAAGTCAACACCGAACTAAAGTGCTCAAAATCCTTTTTGACCATCAATTAACGATCCCCAAATAATAAACGCAGTCGACCCACATCATGCAACCACATGCTCTAAAATACAAGAATAGACTCCGATACAGTTTAGGTTGGCAAAAATGATTTTCTAAATGGATTTATACTCTTTATTCTTTCAAAACGTCCCATGACACAAAATCAAATCTTTCTCCCAAGCAAACACTAAAAGTGCCTTTTTACCAAATAATTTTCATTCATGCAATAAATCATCAAAACACTTTCATTTATGACTTATTTATCAAAATGCCCAAAAATCCCAAATGTAGGTGTTTTGCAAGGTTCATAAAGCCAAGCATCTCAAATAATCAAAACCCACCAAATGACTCGACAAATGATAATTTCATGCAACACATATAAACATTTAAAATGAACATTTTGACATGTACAATGTTTTCACAAATCAACTTGTACTCACCTTGCCAGATTTAGGCTAAATCTAGATTTTTCCCCAACTTGAGCTCCTTTGAAGAAACTTGGATCCTCAAGCCAAAAACTTCCAAAAACCTAGATCCATAAATTTCTACCATAAATATTTACATCCAACCATTTAGAATCATTCCACAAACATTAACATGAAGATCTCAACTTATACCAAAATCCTAACTTCCATAGTTGCAGAAAATAGAGGATTACCTTAACTATAACTTGAATCCACCCACCAAAGTACCTCTAGGTCACCAAAATGAGTCCCAAACTTCCAATCTTCAAAATGCAGAAAAAGGTTGGATGAAACCCTAGAAAATTTGGTGAAGAAGATAAAGATGAAAGGATTGTGGTTCAAGCTTTCCAAATCTTGCTAGATAAAGAAGAAACACTTAGCTTTAGGAGAAAAAACCCCTAAATATGAGCTAGGGTTCGTATTAGAGGTTGGGGGTCGGTTTGAGAGAGAAAATGGGAAGAGATTTGAGGTTTAGGTTAAAAATGGGGTTGAAGGCTGAATTTCCCCTTTTATCAACACACAGTGGTCGCGCACGGGCCCTAGTGCGAATAGAATCACACGGAGGGTCGCGCGGACCTCTGGAGTCCAGATCCTTGCGCGAAGGGTCGTGCGGTTCGATCCACATGAGGACTCGTGGGGAACACTGTTGGCGTTTCTGTTTTCCCTTCGGCCACAGATTTCGGGGTGTTACACTTCTGTTAGAAAATCTAGTCATGTGTCTAACTTACCTAGTAAGTTTAATGTCTACGTTGTAGAAGGAAAAGTAAAATATGGGCTAGAAAAGGTTGTTAACTATTCTTATCTTAGTTATGAAAATTTCTGTTATGTATCTACTTTAAATAAATCTGTTGAACCCAATAATTGTTTTGAGGCTAGTAAGGATCAAAATTGGGTTACAGCTATGAATGATGAAATGGAGGCTTTGTATCGTAATAGAACATGGATTTTGACTGATTTACCTCCTGGACGAAAACCAATAGGTTGTCGTTGGATTTACAAAATTAAGTATAAATCGTCCGGTGATATTGAAAGATATAAAGCAAGACTTGTAGCAAAAGGCTACTCTCAAAGAGAAGGGTTAGACTATTAGGAAACCTTCTTACCGGTTGGGAAAATGGTAACTATTAGGTGTCTAATAGCCTTAGCAGTTCAGAATAGTTGGCCTTTAATTTGTAACACCCTAAAAATTAGAGTAAATTTAAAAACTGAAAAACCGGCAATATGACGTTTGTATTTGGAGTAAACCACCCAAAATGGGTAAAAGTATGGTAGCGTTTACAAAACCTGTGAACGAATATGAAATCAACAACAAACTAATCTAAATAAAGTTCTATCTAGATTACATCGGTTGTCAACCCAAATTCCCAAAATGAAGTAATTGTTTATACGCCAAGACTCCAAGTATCTAACATTTCAAAAATGCCTCAAAAGCCCACGCTCGTCACTCAAACCTTCGACATCCCACCACTAAGGGAACCCGTTATACACATCATTTGAGAAAAAAGTGTTAGGCTTAACGCCTAGTGTGAACACACAATTTATATAAATGATTTGGAAATAATTAAAGGTCAACAATAAGTAACTTTTCAAAGACAATGGGTTTAGAAAAGTAATGATATCCACATAGTGACCTTGCGTTAGATGAAGCTAGGGTTTGAATATTAATGAGAGAAAACGAGAGAGAATGAGAGGTATTTTGGTAGGTGAGAATGATCAATGAAAAGAGCTAAACAAAACAGGCATTTAAGCCTCTGGCCCCACTCGTGATAGTGCCCTGCGATTGTGCCAGGGGCACTCTCGCATGGCACAATCGCCCGAGAGGTACCGAGAGTCGTCCACTCCCCGCGATTGTGACATGGCGATAGTGCCACTGTCACTCTCGCGGGTCACTCTCACCAACTCTATACCGAGAGCACCAAGGCCCTCGCGATTATGCCTTGGCGATAGTGACACTGTCACAGTCGCCTGGAAAGGTCGCTTACTGTTAGGATCGAATTCTCAACAAGAATTATAAATACTCAGAAACAATATCAAAGAAGTTTGCGGAATAACACTTTGATATTCAATAACACAGTAAACAAACAGTAAATATGATGAATAACTTGTAAACTTGTATTGAATGGTTGAAGTTACAAGATTACACACACAACCTCAATCTTGAAGAATAAGCTCCTTCAAGACGAATTCTACTTCTCTAGAATTAGGAACTATGCCTTGAGGTTAATTCTATCTAAAACAAAAACTCAGAACTAATCATAATGAAACCATTCTATCAATTATATATATATACTGAACAAAAGATAATTACAATTAATAAAATATCTTCAGAATATCTTCCATGAATATCTTCAGTCTATCCAGCTGTCATTCTTGTAATTAAGATCTCCATCTCATAAGCAGCACTAGTCAAGATCAGCAGTATTAATCTCTTAGCAGTAGTAACTCCAGCAGTACTAATCTTGAAGAGCAGCATTAATCATGTTCTAGCAGCATTAACTTCAACTAGCAGCATTAACTCAGAAGTACTAATTGTTGAGCTAGCAGCATTAACCATACTTAGCATTTCTTCAGTTCCCAACAATCTCCCCCTAACTTGACTTTTAGGAAGAGAAGTCAAGTTCTTCAGATCTGATCTTCAAGATGCTTTCAACACCTCAGGTTCAGTTGCCCAAATTTGGATCTAGGCCCAGACTTTGATTGATAGTTCTTCTCACCACAATTCTAGCCATTTCTGAATCCTTTGTGCATACTAGCTTAGCTTTGAGCATCCCTTCAAGTTTCTACTTGCTATGATCATATATTTTGTCAACTAGGTAGTATTCATGATAACATTTATCAATTGTAATCATATACACACCACAGTTTTCAAAGAGTATCCAATGATCAATCTTTTTGAACACATATTCATGATGAAGATCTTTAATCCTATGCACCACCTTCTCTGGATCAAACATCATACATAAGTATTCCATTGCCACTTTAAGAAGATTTTCTTCAGTACCTTTCAACACAGGCTCATAGAGTTTCATTCCCACTTTGTACATTTCCTCTATGTCTGCTCTTGAACAACCTCTGATTACTCTCCCCCAGGTTGAATATGCTTCAAATGCACCACCATTTCTTTTGAGTCTAAAGAAATCCTTTCCATTGTCTCTTAGAATATCCCAAAAGATGATCTCTGGAGCCTTCATGGAGATTGGGACAGCCTGAACTGGTTCTAGAATTGTCATATACATCCCCACATGCTCATCTGATTGCTCTTTGGACTGTTCTGAGTTCTGCACAGGTTCTGCTGAAGTTTCTGCTGCAGTTTCTGCTTTTTCTTCCACTCTTAGCCTTTTGAAAACCCTTTTTGCAGCAATGGTTTTTACCCTTTTTGCAGACTTAACTTCTACACCAACATTTTCAGATTCTTCCTTCTTTTCTTCAGCTTTGTCTTTTGAAGGTGTGGTCTCCTCAGGGAATGGTTGTTGAATATTGAGGCCATGCCTCTCCTTCATTCTTCTTTCAGCTTCTTCCCTTTGAGATGAGTCCCCTTGAAGTTTGGCCATTTCCTTCTTGTACAGCTCCTCAATCTTGCTGTATGCCATATTGGTAAACATCTCTCCCTTGACCCCAATTGCACCTTTCAGAAAATTTATCATTTTTCTCCTTTCCTGATTGGCCACAAAGGTCTTGGAAGGTTGTCTTTTCTGCTTTTGACTTGCTATTCTTTTGACTTGAAGTTTCTTGGCCTGAGCTGCTTCTTGTATACTCTTCTGATACTCTGCATTTAGCTTTCTGGCCATAATCTTTGCAAGTTCTCTATCAGTTTCAGTTTGGAGTTGTTCCTCCTTTTCCATCTGTTCTTGAAGCTTCTTTGCAATTTCCTCATCCAATTCAATCTGAGTCTTTCTCTTTGAAGGCATTTCAGATTCAATAATCTTCTCCTTTCCTTTTCCCTTTGTATCTGCAGCCTTATCTTTCTTTTCTGTCTTCTTTACTCCCCCTTCATTTATGACCACTCCCTTTGCATTGGGAGTGTCATTCTTGGCTTTAACCAGTGTTTCTGCAATTTCTAGTTCTTCTACAGAAAGCCCTGTTACTGTTTCCTCTGTTTCTACTGCTTCTTTTGCCTCAGCAGCATTAACTGTTTCTGCTGCTTGAGCAAAATATGTTTCTGCTTCTATCCCATCCTCTTTATCTTTTTCAGACTCTTTCTCCCCCTTGTTGGAAGCATCTTTAATGGTTGATCTCTTCTTCAAAACATATTGTTTTCTCCTCTTCTTTTGCACTAGCCTTGACACCATTTTCTTTAGCTTGGCAATCTGTGCTTGTTGAGACAAGATTACCAGCTTCATTTCATCTATCTCTTTGCCCTGTTTAAGAACATCCATGTTGATGTTTCCCATGGTTTCCATCAATTCGTCATAGTTATATCTGTCCCCACCTTCTCCAGGAGTGTTACCCCCTTTTGAATGATCATTGGATCTTTTAGTAGTGGAAGCCTTCTGCCTAGCAGAATCACTATCCACCCCCTTGGTTTCTAGGCACCTGGGACCTTTGGATGATTTCTCACCCAAAGTTGCCATGGGGAAGGTCTTAGAGATGTTACCACTGACCTCCTCTGTGCTAGCAGGAGTAGTGGCAGCCTTAACACCCATATGCTCAACCTCCACCTCAGTGAGCACCTCCTTGGGGTTGGGAGACACCCCTGTGGTTGCCCTGTAGATATTCTCTAAAGGAGAATCCTCCCTTAGAGGGCTTAAAGGCTTAGTGGGTGAAGGTACAAGAAGGGAAGGAGCCTTCTTTACCTGTTTCCTTTTGTAAGTTTGGGTAATTGGAGATGTGGGCTTATGAAGCAGAGACTTGGGAATAGATATAGAGTGGGAAGGTTGGGATTGGCTAGCAGTGGGATGGTCTGAGGAGGGCTTTGACCCTGCTGCCATACCTTCATCAGTGTGGGACACCACCATCATTGTAGAGAACAATGGGGTGTCAACTCCTTCCGAGTCCCTAGCAGATCTTCTCATATTTGAGAAAACCTTGCCTTTAGGGGGTTTAGGTACATATACCCCATCAAAGTGAGGTATATCCATCAATTCATTAGTGATAACTGCCTGTAAAAACCTGGGATACATGAAGAAACTCTTCTTGTTGTCCAGGTTTGAGACAAGATCATTGAAGATCATCAGAGAAAAATTATATTTTCTAGCAGTAGATAAACAAACCAAGGCATATGCAATGGGACTGCTAAATTGGCTCCAGCCAGTAGTTTTCTTTGAAATACAGTGCATCAGGGTATGAACAAAGAACCTCCATTGGGATGAAAATTTAGCTTTGAAAAACTTGAAAATTCCCAGTTGGCCTTCATACCCCATTCTTGAAAGAGTTGAGAATAGTTCCTCATTAGGAATAGAGGTGATACCTGCAGCATCGTCTAGACGTAGACAGATGCGTAGTACCTCTTCAGTAACTGTTAGGGGTTTGTCACACACCCTTGTCTTTATCATTTGCACACCATTCTCTGTAACGATGGTGGCATTGGCCCAGAGAATTGCCTCTGATGCTCTATGAAGATGGTAGGAGACACAGTGAGAGCATGAGCGATGTGGTTGGACTTCAGAAAGTCGACTATCTGGTGAAAACCTTCAGCTTGTTTTGGCTTTTGGAGCATCGCGATTTCATTATGCTCGTCAATGAACGCCATGGATGCCATTGAACTTGAGTGTTCTTGCCTGAAAACTTGGTACTTGAGAGAAAAGGGTTAGAGCGCAAGTGAACAGTATGCAAAGAGTCGTTATGAACTTTTTAGGCGGGCAAAGGGTATTTATAGCTTTTGGATTAGAAGCAGTATTAACCTTAAAAAGATACTGAAAGCAGTATTAACAGTGAGCAGTATTAACTGAGAGCAGTATTAACTACTTAGCAGTATTAACTAACTAGCAGTATTAACTGAGAGCAGTATTAACCACTAGCAGTATTAACTAACTAGCAGTATTAACCACTAGCAGTATTAACTGAGCACTGGCAGTAGTAACACTGTACTGGCAATACTAAAACTGTACTGGCAGTGTTAACCATACTTACACTTTTAAGCTTGTGATAAACTGAGTACTGCTATACATTTCCTGAGAAAGAAAGTTAGTAACACCAAGAATAACCAATATACAGGTATTGAACCACATTTTAAGTAGGATCTTATTCAGAGTTGATCATTCCCACACTTGTTACCAAGAAAGTGAATCTACCCACATCAAAGGCTTTGGTGAATAGATCAGCAAACTGGTTATCAGTATGAACTTTTACAACTTGAATAAGCTTCTTTTCATTGCAGTCTCTTATAAAGTGATACCTGATCTCAATGTGCTTTGTCTTTGAGTGCTTGACAGGATTATTAACAATGCTAATAGCACTGCTAATATCAATAAAGATTGGAGTGTGTAGAAATGTTACCCCATAGTCCAGCATTTGATTCTGAATCCATAAGACTTGAGAACAGCAACTTGCAGCTGCTATGTACTCTGCTTCTGTTGTAGATGTGGACACTGTGGTTTGTTTCTTGCACTGCCATGAAACTAGTCTTGCACCCAAAAACTGGCATCCTCCAGAAGTAGATTTTCTGTCCAAGTTTGCTCCACCTAAGTCATTGTCTGAGTATGCAAGTAGGTCAAATGATGAATCATAAGGATACCAAAGTCCCAATCTAGGTTGCCCTTTGAGATATCTGAATATCCTCTTAACAGCTTGATAGTGTGATTGCTTTGGCCTAACTTGAAATCTTGCACACACACAGACTGGAAACATTATATCTGGTCTAGAGGCTGTAAGATACATGAGAGAGCCAATCATGGATCTATAGTGATGAACATCCATATCCTCCCCCTCAAGATCTGCTGTTATCTGCTTGTGTGTCTCCATAGGTGTGCTGGCAGGCTTAGAGTCTAAGAAACCAAACTTGGTTAGAATGTCCTGCACATACTTGGACTGACAAATAAAAATACCATCTGACTTCTGTTGAACTTGGAGTCCAAGGAAGAAAGTAAGTTCCCCCATGGAACTCATTTTGAACCTTTGATGCATGAGATCCTCAAACTCCTTGCACATATTGTCTCTTGTGGATCCAAAGATGATATCATCCACATAGATTTAGACCAGCAAGATGTCCTTATTCTTTCTCTTGATGAACATAGTCTTATCAATGACTCCTCTTTCAAAGCCATTTTCCAATAGATAGGATGACAGAGTGTCATACCATGCTCTTGGTGCTTGATGCAGTCCATAAAGTGCTTTCTTCAGTTTGTATACTCTGTCTGGATAGTTTGGATTTTCAAACCCTGGTGGTTGACAGACATATACTTCTTCTTCAATTGATCCATATAAAAATGCACTTTTTACATCCATTTGATAGACTTTGAACTTCATATAAGAAGCATAGGCCAGGAACAATCTGATTGCTTCTATCCTAGCCACTGGTGCAAATACTTCTTCATAATCTATTCCTTCTTCTTGTGTATACCCTTGAGCCACCAACCTTGCTTTGTTCTTTATTACTATTCCTCTCTCATCTCTCTTATTTCTGAAGACCCATTTTGTGCCTATTGCTCTTTGACCTTTAGGAAGGTCTACCAGATCCCAAACATCTTGCAGCTTGAATTGGAGCAGCTCTTCTTGCATAGATTCTATCCAACTGGAATCTTTCATAGCATCATGAGCCTTCTTAGGCTCAAGTTGGGATAGAAAGCAAGAGAGCACTGTATGCTGTTGGTCTTGCATATCTTGCAGCCTGCTTTGATTTCTAGTCATCATAGGAGAAGAGATATCTCCTATTACCAGCTGAGGAGGATGATTCTTTTGTGTTCTTGTTTGATGACTAGGTTCTTCATTTAGTCCCACCTCTAGATTGGAGTCATTCAACTCAACTGAGGTGATGTCAGCAGCTACTTCTGGTTCTTTATTCTCTTGATTCTCCTCATCTCTCCTTTCTTCTTCACTCTGATTTGGTTCAGTAGATGGCTCCTTTTCACAGTCTTCAATAGGATCCACTGTAGGTATGGGAAAAATTACAGACTGAGGTATATTTTCTTGAACTTGTGTAGTCCCTGATCCTCCACTACCTGGTCCTGCATAATCATCACTACTGAAACCAAAAGAGTTAGTTAGTGAATCAATGTCAAACATCCATTGAGGACCAGACCCAATAGGATTTGGTGTGTTCTCATTGCATTTGACATTGTCACTTTCCTCAATTATTCTAGAAGAAGTATTAAAAACTCTGTAGGCTTTACTTTGAGATGAGTAACCCACAATAAATCCATCATCTGCCTTGCTATCAAACTTTCCTAAGTGAGATTTAGTATTGAGAATTGTACAAGGACACCCAAATGGTTTAAAAAATCCAATAAATGGTTTTCTTTTATATAAGAGCTCATAAGGTGTCTTGTTCTTTGGCTTGACCACTAGCACTCTGTTTTGGACATAACAGGCAGTGTTAACTGCTTCAGCCCAGAAAGTAATGGGCAATTTTGAATCAGCTAACAGAGATCTAGCAGCCTCAATTAGTGTCCTATTCCTTCTTTCAGCAACTCCATTTTGTTGTGGAGTCCTAGGAGCACTATATTGTCTCTCAATGCCTTTTTCTTCACAAAAGATGTTTAGATCAAGATTTTTAAATTCAGTTCCATTGTCTGATCTAATGACTTTTACTTTTTGATTAGTTTGGTTTTCAATTCTTAGAATAAAGGATTTGATCAGTCCACTTGTCTCATCCTTAGTCCTTAGAAAATATACCCAAGTAAATCTAGAGTAATCATCAACAATAACTAGGCAATATGATTTCTTCCCTATGCTCATCATATTTGTAGGGCCAAACAGATCCATATGTAATAACTGGAGACAAGAAGAAATTGAATTTAACTCTTTGGTCTTATGAGAAGTTTTGTGTTGTTTGCCTTTAAGACAAGCAACACAATGATCATCACATGAAAATACTTTTGATGGTAAACCTCTTACAAGATTGTTTTTAACAAGTTTGTTCATTGTCTTGAAATTCATGTGACACATCCTTCTGTGCCAAAGAGAGGATTCATCCACAGAAGCTTTTGAAACAAGACAGTTCAGGGATGAATCACTTGAAACATTGTCCATATCTAGACAATAAACATTGTCCTTTCTTGGAGTTCTAAGTAGTATCATGCTTTCATCAACTACCTTGAATCCTAGAGCAAGGATCATACATTCTGTACTTGTAAATAATATACTATGTTGTTTGTCACAAACCTGTGATACACTTAACAGGTTGTACTTTAGCTAGTCAACATAGTAGACATCCTCAAATGTCATCTTACCTTTTGTGACATTACCTTTTCCACTTATTTTTCCACCTGCAAGATTGTCTCCAAATGCAACATGTCCTCCATTGATATGCTTGAAATCCTGAAGGCATGACATGTTTCCTGTCATGTGCCTAGAGCAACCACTATCCACATGCCAGATGCTCTTCCCCTTGAGCTGTTGGTTGCCCTGCACATAAGATAAATCAGTTAGTATGGACTAGGAACCCAAGCCAAAGTGGTCTTGGGTACCCCTTTCTCATCAAAATATTTACATTCTTTCTTGACAAGATTTTTAAACTTTGACTCCTCATTACTGGAGTACTTTGTTACAATAATGGGTTTGGATGCATATTTGCTAGAAGCAGTACTGTTTTTAGAAGAACTAGCTGCATTAGCAGCACTTGCATGCTTAGCAGTACTAACCTTGTTAGAAGTATTAACTGTGTCAGCAGCAGTAACTGTGTTAGCAGTAGTAACATTTGAAGAAGTACTAACAGTGTTAGAAGCATTAAAATTCTCAGCAGTACTAACACTGGTAGCAGCAGTATTGCTATTAGCAGCACTATCCCTATTAGCAGCACTAACAGTTTTAGTGCTTCTAGGCACCCACATTTTAATACTTTCTTTTAAAAACTTTTTATGCATGTGGCCTTTGGTTTCAACAGATTTCTTAGCCACATTTTTCTTTCCATCCTTCCTATAACCAACAGGTTTTTGCACAAATCTTTGAAAGTTCATCCTTTGGTTAATAGGATTAAAGAAACAGTACTTAGCCAAATGATTTAACTTGCCACATATAAAACATGGTTTTGGTCTGATTATCTTACTCAGATCGACTCCTTGTTTCTGAGCCCATTGATTATTCCAGTTTCTTTGATTACCTCTCTTTGTACCAGAATTTGGGCTCTCAGTTTTATTGCAAGCACACTGTTTACAAGGGCCAGGATTCATAACAGTGGTCTGTTTGTAATGTACCTTGTTAGCCTTTCCTTTGGTCTTCTCTATCTCTTTAGACTTGACCCAGATTTTTCCACATCCCTCATTGGTGATAATGTTGTTTTCTAAAGGTATCTCTTTACTCACAGCATTATTCCTATTCTCACTGGCTTCTTTCTCAGTCAAATCCTTAACCATCACCTCATCCAAAGGATCTATCTTAAATGCTTTCTCAGACAAGTCCTTTTTCTCCTTGGTCTCTAACAGATCTAATGTAGGAGGGATATAATTTTTGTTGTAAGGAGGGGGTGTGTTGTTGTATCCAACACCAGGCTTCATCTTATCATGAATCTGAGCCTTTAGAAGAGAATCCATTGCTTTTGAAGCATATGAAAACTTTTCTATATCAAGCTTAACCTTAGCTAATTCTTCTTTCAACTTATCATTCTCTTCTTTGGACTTAGACAGTTTGGTCTCTAACTCATTCTTTTCCCACTTCCAGTAATTTGTGTCATAAGAGTGTTGAAGTTCATTGGCTTGAAAGCCTTTGATTTGTTCTTCAAACCTTTCCACTATCAACACATAATCTCTTCTGTCCTTCTCTAATCTTTTGAGATCATCACACATGTTTTGGTTGTGATCCCTGTACTTTTTGATAGTGTCTATGCAAGATTGAGTACAAAGATTAGAACTTGCCTCAGAGGGGAGATTAGACACCTCTGCCATAAGAGCTTGATTCTGAATGGCTTCCTCAGCTTGGTCACTCCAGTCAAACCCCATTCCTTGTTGAGAAACAAGGGCTTGAGCAGAGTTCTTGTTTTGATTGAATCCACCATTCTGGGCTTGTTGGTGGTTGTTATTTGGCACACCACTTCTGCACTCTCTAGCAAAGTGTCCCTTCATGTGGCACTTATAGCATTCCACCTTTGTCTTGTCAAAACCAGCACCATCTTCTCTTCTTTGAGAGAAGTTGTTCCTCCCAGTTCTTTTAATAAACTTCTTCACCCTCATAGATAACATGGCCATATGCCATTTAATGTCCATCTCCTCCAAGTCATCAGGGTGAATTTGTTCCAGATCATCATTAATCAAAGAGTTGTTGCTATGACTTGACAAAAAGGCTTCAAAGACAGTTTCAGTGCCTTTTTCTGAATTCACTCCACTAGCAGCACTAACTGCTTCAGATTTGGCAGTAGTATCAGCATATGCTGATAGAAGTGTTGCATTATGAATATACCCAGTGGGCTTCTTCTTAGTTTCTACCTCTGATTTAAAAACTCTTAGATCATTATACAGATCATCTAGTTCCTTCTCTTCCAGATTGTCACTCTGTCTATATGAGACAGTGTACATAGTCCATTCTTCTCCAAGAGATCTGAGGAATTTCCTGTTGATATCATCTTGCTCCATCTTCACTCCCACAGTAGTCAGTTCACCAATAAGCTTGTTGAACCTGTCAAAAGTTTGAGTCATGGACTCATTTTTTGAAGAAGTGAAGTTCTCATACTGCTGCTTCAGAACATCCCTTTGATTTCTTTTGGTGCTTTTAGTTCCAGCAAATCTTTTCTCTAGAGCATTCCAGAGAATCTGAGCATCTGTGCAGTTACAGAATTGATGCTGATATTCATTGGGGATGGCCAAGAGCAGTGTGCTCAAGGCCTTCATCTCTGTCTGTCTAATCTTCCTCTCACCATCTGTCTTTGGTAGAGATCTTTTACCATCTGGTCCAATCTGACCTTCAGTGGAGGGGCCATTCTCAATGACATCCCACATTGAGTAGTCAGTAAGGAGAATGTATTCCTGATTCTGATCTTCCACATGTCAAACTCATTGGGTTTGAGCATTGGAACCTTAGAGACAAGAGTACTGTTTGATTCTGCAAAGTTTTCCATGATGAATGAATGAATGTTTCTGAGAGAACCTGCTCTGATACCACTTGTTAGGATCGAATTCTCAACAAGAATTATAAATACTCAGAAACAATATCAAAGAAGTTTGCGGAATAACACTTTGATATTCAATAACACAGTAAACAAACAGTAAATATGATGAATAACTTGTAAACTTGTATTGAATGGTTGAAGTTACAAGATTACACACACAACCTCAATCTTGAAGAATGAGCTCTTTCAAGACGAATTCTACTTCTCTAGAATTAGGAACTATGCCTTGAGGTTAATTCTCTCTAAAACAAAAACTCAGAACTAATCATAATGAAACTATTCTATCAATTCTATATATATACTGAACAAAAGATAATTACAATTAATAAAATATCTTCAGAATATCTTCCATGAATATCTTCAGTCTATCCAGCTGTCATTCTTGTAATTCAGATCTCCATCTCATAAGCAGCACTAGTCAAGATCAGCAGTATTAATCTCTTAGCAGTAGTAACTCCAGCAGTACTAATCTTGAAGAGCAGCATTAACTTCAACTAGCAGCATTAACTCAAAAGTACTAATTGTTGAGCTAGCAACATTAACCATACTTAGCATTTCTTCGGTTCCCAACACTTACTCCATAAAACGCTTCAAAAATGGTTCTCTTAGGTAACGAGAGCTGACATTAACCACACTAACTCAAAATGGAAGGTTCAAGAGATTAGGATTAGATAGGTTATACAAGAGATAACAGAAATCCGACATACCAAGATACGGGTGTTACAATCCTCCCCAACTTGGAAATGATTTCGTCCCCGAAATCCCAACTACTCGAAAAGATGAGGATATATTCGCTTCATATCCTCCTCGGCTTCCCACATCACATTGGCTCCATGATGATGCTTCCATTGCACTTTGACCATAGTGATTTCTTTATGGCGAAGTTTCTTTGACTTTCGTTCCAAAATGGCTTCGGGTTCCTCTACGCAATGGTTACCCTCGTCCACTCTTATCTCCGAGAGGGGAATAATGCTCTCTTCTTCAGCCAAACACTTTCGGAGATAGCAGACATGAAACGTGTTGTGGATCCCACTCATTTCCGGTGGAAGTTCCAATTGATAGGCTTGCAACACTACACGCTTAAGCACCGTGAATGGCCCAAGGAAACGGGGACTCTACTTCCCGCGCTTTCCGAATCGGATAATGCCTTTCCAAGGTGACACATTAAGCATTACGCGATCACCCACTTGAAATTCCACCGGTCACCTCTTCTTATCGGCATACCTCTTTTGCCAATCTTGAGCCGCCTTCAACCATTCTCTAATTTCTTTCATATTATCGGTCGTTTCTTGCACGATTTCGGGCCCGATGAATTGCTTCTCTCCCGCTTCAAGCCAACACATAGGAGTTATGCATTTCCGCTCGTACAACGCCTCAAATGGTGCCATTCCAATACTCGAGTGATAGCTATTATTGTAAGCAAACACCACCAAAGGTAGGTGAGAGTCCCAACTACCCCCGAAGTCGATAACGCAAGACCTTAGCATATCTTCTAGCCTTTGGATTGTTCTCTCGCTCTGACTGTCGGTTTGAGGATGGTAAGTCGTACTCAACTTCACTCGAGTACCCAGTTCCTTCTGCAAGCCATCCCAAAAATTCGAAGTGAACCGACTATCGTGATCCGAAACAATAGATAGAGGCACCCCATGCCTTGAAACTACTTCATCGATGTAAAGCCTTGCCAACTTGTCCATTGGTTGTGTCTCGCGCATGGCCAAGAAGTGAGTGCTCTTAGTCAACTGATCAACTATTACCCAAATGGTGTCGTGACCTCGAAGAGTTTTGGGAAACTTGGTCATGAAGTCCATGGTAATATGCTCCCACTTCCACTCAGGGATATCTAAGGATTGAAGACTCCCATACAGTCGTTGATGCTTGGGTTTCACCTGTAAGCACGTCACACAAAGCTCCACGTAACGTGCCACATCAAGTTTCATTACCGGCCACCAATAACGCAGCTTCAAGTCTCTGTACATCTTTGTACTTCCCAGATGAACGGAATATTTCGACTTATGGGCATCCTCGAGAAAAAGTTCTCGATTGCCTCCAACCTTAGGTACCCATACACGGCCGTTGAACAATTTCACTCCACGGTTGTCTTCCGTAAAGAGAAAACGTTGCTTTGTCATAACTTCTTCTTTGAGATTATCCTCCAATAAGGCTTCTACTTGAGATGCCTTGATTCTCTCAATAAGGCTCGACAATAGCTCGATTCTCGAAAGGGTAGCCTTAATACTTCCGCTATAGTCCTTCCGACTCAATGCAACGGCCACCACATTTGCCTTATCAGGGTGGTAAAGCAACTCGCAATCATAGTATTCAAGTAATTCGAGCCACCTTCTTTGCCTCATGTTCAACTCTTTTTGATCAAAGATGTATTTCAACATCTTATGATATGTGTAGAGCATACATTTCGTGCCATAGAGGTAGTGTCGCCATAGATTCAAGGCGAACACCACCGCCGCCAACTACAAATCATGGGTAGGATAGTTCTTCTCATGAATTTTGAGTTGTCTTGAGGCGTAGGCGATTACTTTGCCTCTTTGCATCAACACGCAACCCAAACCCATCTTTGAAGCATTGCTATAGACCACGAAGTCCTCCGACCCTTCAGGTAGTGACAAGATTGGAGCCTCACATAACTTCTTTTGCAAAGTCCGGAACGCCTTCTCTTGCGCCTCGGTCCAAACAAACTTCACATTCTTCCGAGTCAAAGTCGTCAAGGAAGAAGCGATTTTGGAGAAGTCTTGAATGAATCTCCGGTAATAGCCCGCCAAACCCAATAAACTCCGGATCTCGGATGGACTCTTGGGAGGTTCCCAATTCATCATGGCTTCAATTTTGGAGGGGTCCACCTTCACTCCGTCTCGAGTGACAACATGACCCAAGAATTGAACCTCTTCAAGCCAAAAGTCGCACTTGGAGAATTTGGCATACAACCCTTCTTTCCTCAACACCTCTAGAACCTCACGAAGGTATTGCTCGTGTTTCGACTCGCTCTTGGAATACACGAGTATGTCATCAATGAACACAATGACCGATTTGTGGAGGCATGGTCGGCACACTCTATTCATCAGATCCATGAATATTGTCGGCGCGTTAGTTAGACCAAACGGCATCACAAGAAATTCGTAATGGTCGTAACATGTTCTAAAGATCGTCTTCAAGATGTCTCCACCTCTCACTTTCACTTGATGATATCCCGAACGCAAGTCGATTTTCGAGAAACAACCTGCTCCTTGGAGTTAATCGAACAAGTCGTCGATCCTCGGAAGTGGATACTTATTCTTCACCGTAGCCTTATTCAGTTCACGGTAATCGATGCACATTCTCATTGTGCCATCCTTCTTCTTGACAAACAAGACCGGAGCTCCCCAAGGTGACGAGCTTGGTCTTATAAATCCCTTCTCTAGGAGCTCTTGGAGTTGAGCCATCATTTCTTGCATCTCTGATGGCGCTAACCAGTAAGGGGCTCGAGCAATCGGATCCGCTCCCGGTACAAGATTTATTCGAAACTCTACTTGACGATCGGATGGTAAACCGGGAAATTCATCCGAAAAGACGTCGGGAAACTCACGCACTACCTTTACATCTTCAAGTTTCTTCTTCTCGAGCTTGGCATCGATTACGTATGCTAGGAAGGACGAACATCCCTTCACTAAGCATTTTCGCGTTTTAGCCATGGTGATAATCGCTACATCTCCCTTCCTCCTTTCGCCATATGCTACCACCATTTCACCATCTGATATAGGGAGTCAAATCAGTTTCTTGGAACACAGGATCTTGGAATTATTGTCCGCCAATCAATCCATACCGACCACCACGTCGAAACCGCCAATAACCATAGGCATCAGATTGAATGAGAATTTCTTCCCTTCGATGTTAATCGAGAAATCCTTCAAAACATCGCGGATCACTACTTGACTACCATTCGCTATCTCTACCACTAAAGCATCAACTAGGCTGCTAGTGGGCATGGCAAGCTTTTGGCAAAAAGAATCAGACACGAAAGAGAAACTAACGTCATAATCAAAAAGCACACGAGCAGGTATGGAGTTTAGAAGAAACATACCCGATGCCACGTCGGTAGATGCCTTGGCCTCATCGGCCATCATCTGGAAAGCTCAGCCAGGAACTCTAGGAGGGTTCTCTATCTTCTCCGGGGCACTCCCCGTCTTCCACTTCGGACAATCATTTCAAAAATGTCATGGCATCTTGCATTTGAAGCATACCATTCCCTTGATCGGGCAATCCTGGGATTGGAGTTACAGTTGTCGTGGTGCTTGCTTCGGCATCTAGGGCACCACCGCGCCTCTTGGCGGTTATCAAATCTCCTTCCCCCGTTGAAAGGTCTCGACCTCTTGGGAGGTCCGAGGTTGTTTTCCCACTTCCTCGTCTCTCACCACCACGGCTTTCTCCACCTTGTCTCTAGCATAGACATCTTCCATGATTTTGGCCTCTTCAATGGCCTCACGAAAAGAAGAGGACTTGGCGTTGCAAACCATGGACATCATGTCCGCCGGCAACCCTTTCAGATAAGCCTTCATTTTATCATTCTCAGTTGGAGCCACATGCCCCACCAGATCAAGTTTCTCAATGAACTTCCTCGAGTAATCCCTCACAGACAGGTTTCCTTCTTGAGGGCTCGGAACTCGTCAACAATCTGGTCCATTGACCTCTCATTGCAGTACTCCTCCATTAACTTCTTCTTGAATGCTTCCCACGACAACTGGGCAAGAATGAAAAAATCGAGGGTGGACCTAGTGACGTTCCACCACCGATGTGTCGGGCCTCTAAGCATTTGGGAGGCGAATCTTACCTTCTGATCTTCCACGCACTCACTGGAACCGAAAGCTTGTTCGATCGCTTGGATCTAGTTCATACACTCAATTGGGTCATCGGATCCTTAGAACTCAGGCGGTTTACTACAAAGGTTTTGTAGGAGAAACTCTTTCCTCCCCTCTGAGCACCGACAACCACGTGCTCTTCCGTCCTGATCCCGTTTCCAGTACCACCCGAACCGACTACCACATTCTTGGCAACTACCTCCGGCCTTCTGAGACTAGCATCCCTATCCTCCAACATCTTCAGGAATGCCTCTTGTTGCTTTTCCATAGCCGACGTCACCATCTGCATGACGTTGGCCATCATATCGGCTTGAGGGTTTGCCTCTCAAATGACCAGGTTTGATGACGCCAAATCCACTCTGGGTATATGTTCTACCTCTCCGGTAAATATCGGCGGCATATTAGGGGGAACAACATTCACCGCTCTGACCACCGGATTTGGATTGGACGTACTATCCTCATGAAATTCCCCTTCGACCATCGGTCGACTTTGAGTATTCACCATGATGGACAAAGGCTGCCACACAAGCATGAGAGAGAATAAGATATTCGATCGAAACATAAAGGAAAATGTACTAATACATTCATCAATCGTCATGACATTAGTAAATCAAGCATGCTCACGTAGCAATATATTCATAATGGCATTAGCTAAGTGCAATTATAAACACATCATACCCAACGATTCTCATTACCATGATCATAATTCGTAATTCATGCAATTTCGCCGACTCTAAGACCATCCTATCTTAGTATTTCTACCCAATCCTCACAAATCATAACTTAATAACTCCATCTTAAGTCTAAACATCTTACGTTCATGTCTAATTCACTTAAATTAATGCTCTGATACCAACTTGTAACACCCTAAAAATTAGAGTAAATTGAAAAATTGAAAAATCGGCAATATGACGTTTGTATTTGGAGTAAACCACCCAAAATGGGTAAAAGTATGATAGCGTTTACAAAACCTGTGAAAGAATATGAAATCAACAACAAACTAATCTAAATAAAATTCTATCTAGATTACATCAGTTGTCAACCCAAATTCCCAAAATGAAGTAATTGTTTACACTCTAAGATTCCAAGTATCTATCATTTCAAAAATATCTCGAAAGCTCACGCTCGTCACTCAAACCTTCGACATCCCACCGCTAAGGGAACCCGTTATACACATCATTTGAGAAAAAGTGTTAGGCTTAACGCCTAGTGAGAACACACAATTTATATAAATGATTTGGAAATAATTAAAGGTCAACAATAAGTAACTTTTCAAAGACAATGGGTTTAGATAAGTAATGATATCCACATAGTGACCTTGTGGTCCAAAATACATCTTGCGATGACGGGGGAGACCCGATTTTCCAAGGATTGTGGTGGAACACAAAAGTAGACCACTTTCCAAGTTATTGAGCTCACCATACTAGGATCAAGGCCACGAGCTCGTCGGCTCGTACTCAGATGTGGGGGAGGGCACCCAATGATCCTAACCATGCTCATTTGCTAGGATTTACATTTACGACCCACGGCTAGTATCCGGTCCCACATAACCGTACCAAGTTGCCACCCTAGGGTTCAATGTCTCAACTAGATACAAATAGGGTTTAACCCAAAATTAATCCGACTCTATACCTATGGATCCATTAGTAATAGTCTAGACTCGTCACGGTTACATTTGTGACCAACTATAATCAAACATATAGTTTTCAATGCCAATCATTTCCCAAAATGCCTTCCTTGTACAAATAACACTAAGTAAAACCAAATTCATTCAAGAGCCATAATGTGGTCATTTTCTCATTTCCAAATATGAATTCTTTACAAAGGATACCTTTCAAAAGTTATACCATTTTAAAGTGGTCCAATACCAATACAACAATAACCCATTTGATTTCCTCTTATAGGTTCATAATATCAAGTAAGACCCAATCATACCATAAAATCATAAATGTGACAAACATATGTTCCTTCAAGTAACCCACCATAAATAAGGATTTAAAACCTTATTTTATATCCCATATGATGAAAACCTTCATTTTAGTTGAAAATGATAAAAACCCTAAAATCTCCAAAACCCTAGTTTAGGTCATAACTCATTAACAAGAATATAAAAGTAGGGAGATGATTTAGAAGTTCAAAAATGATATTTGACATGTATAAGATTTAAGAAAAGGGAGTATGAACTCACAATGCTTGGTTTGGTTAAACCCTAGAAACCAAGAAATCTTCAATATGGAGGAAACCTTGACCTTAAACTCTAGATGATCAACTATGGTGAAGATGATGAAGTAGTCCCTTGAAGTCTACGTATTTAATGCCTTAGATGAAGCTAGGGTTTGAATATTAATGAGAGAAAACGAGAGAGAATGAGAGGTATTTTGGTAGGTGAGAATGATCAATGAAAAGAGCTAAACAAAACAAGCATGGCCCCACTCGTGATAGTGCCCTGTGATTGTGCCAAGGGCACTCTCGCATGGCACAATCGCCCGAGAGGTACCGAGAGTTGTCCCTTACCCGCGATTGTGACATGGCGATAGTGCCACTGTCACTCTCGCGGGTCACTCTCGCCAACTCTGTACCGAGAGCACCAAGGCCCTCGCGATTATGCCTTGGCGACAGTGACACTGTCACAGTCGCCTGGCAAGGTCGCTCACTCCATAAAATGCTCCGAAAATGGTTCTCTTAGGTAACGAGAGCTGACATTAACCACACTAACTCAAAATGGAAGGTTCAAGAGATTAGGATTAGATAGGTTATACAAGAGATAACATAAATCCGACATACCAAGATATGGGTGTTACAACCTTTGTGTCAACTTGATGTGAATAACGCTTTTCTTTATAGTGATTTAGCTGAAGAAGTATATATAAGTTTACCTTTTGGGTATTTTTCTGCCAATGATAAGCGGGTGTGTAAACTTGTTAAATCCTTATATGGGTTAAAACAAGCACCGAGGTAGTGGCATGCTAAATTGTCTTCATGTTTAATTGATCATGGATTCTGTCAAAGTTCAAGTGATTATTCTTTGTTTATTAAAGTTATTGGTTCTATATTTCTTGTGCTTCTAGTGTATATTGATGACATAGTTTTAACTGGTGCTTCTAATTCTGAAATTGAAAAGGTAAAAAATCACTTGCAATGTAATTTTAAAATTAAAGATCTTGGTCAATTAAAATTCTTTTTAGGTATGGAGATTTTAAAAAATGATAAAGGAGTGTGCATGTCACAACGCAAATATTGTCTTGAGTTGTTAAATGATTTTGGGTACTTAGGATGTAAGCCTATTAGTACTCCTATGGATATGAATTTGATTGTTACTGATTCTTTTGGGTTTGTTTCTAAAGATCCTCTCCTAAATGATTTTACTGGTTATCAGAAATTGATTGGCAAACTGATTTATCTTTTAGTAACTCGTCCAGACATTGCTTTTGCAGTTCACTGCTTGAGTCAGTTTATGCACTCTCCTCGACAGTCTCATTTAAAATTAGCTCTTAGGGTTCTGAGATATTTGAAGACTTCACCAGGTAAAGGTGTTAATTTTTCGTCTTCTTCTGAATTTAAACTCAGTGCCTTTGTTGATGCCGATTGGGGTAAATTTTTGTCAACAAGGCGTTCTGTTGCTGGATATTGTTTGTTTTTGGAAAATTGTATGGTTTCTTGGAGGAGTAAGAAACAATCTATTGTTTCTCGTTCCTCTGCAGAATCTGAGTATCGAGCTATGGCTTCAACTCTTTGTGAAATAATTTGGGTTCTTAGTATTTTAGCAGATTTGAAAGTAGATAACCTTCTTCCAGTAAGCTTGAACCGTAATAATAAATTTGCTATTCAGATTGCTAATAATCCTGTTTTTCACGAAAGAACTAAGCATATAGAGATAGATGTTCACCAAGTGAGAGATAAAATAGCTGTTGGAATGTTAAAAATTGTAAAAGTATTGTCTTCTGAAAATCCAGCTGATTAACATTCCAGCTAACTTGGTGTGAATCAACATAACTATCTTTGTTCTAAGTTAAACATCTTGGATTTGTTTCGATGTCAAGATTGAGGGAGGGTGTTGAAAGTACAATGTGCTTACCAATCTTGTCATCCTTTTCTAACTTAAGGTGTTTTCTTGTTATTTTTCTTTTTACAAGCGATAAATATGCAAGTTGATAAAGGTTAAAGCTTGGAGGATTGCGCCTCACTTCTTCGAGAACTTCAGGGTTAGCGGAGCAATTTATGGAGAGTTCAAGGACTGAAGTGCAACTGTTGAATATATAAGATACTTGTTTTATTCATTTTTTGAACGGACGATTCATTTTTTTCTTTAGCTTAGTTTTCAGCTCTCAGTTTTAGTTTATCTCTCTAAAAGCTTTAGGGTTTCTTAGTTTAAGTTCCATCTTCAAACCTCTTGAAGATGATCAGAATAGTTTGAGAGTTTTGTTGTAATAATTTCGTTTGTAAGTTCCAAAAACTAGTTTTGCTTGGAAAGAACAACGATACCGTTAATCAAAAGGATATTAGGGAAATGGTACGAATGTGTGGAAGTTGGTTAGGATTACTGATAAAACATGAATCACATTCTTCTTTCAAGTAGTGAAAGAGCATAAAGTTTGACTAGATATCGTGTTCTTTGTAGTGATGATAACAATGTATAGATACAAAAATAATGAGTTCGTAAAAAGGGAACAACTGCGGCGAGATGGTGTAATGGCTAGACTCGCAATCCATGAACATGAGAAGGTTTTATCTAATGATATGGTTAGATATCTCAATAAGGGGTTGATTAGTTTCGCATCAAAGTTTTATGATTATGTCTCTGAAGATCCTTCGATGTTTCAACTTTCGACAAGCATTAGTCTATATTCGCCGATTATGTATTACTTACAAAAGTATTGGTTCATCGACATGTTCAACACAAGTCAAGACGAGACTACATTTTTCTAGACGATGTTGAACCATGATGAGGTTGTGGGCATGTTGATAATAATACACAACGCTTTCCCGATATTACACTTGACGAGCCTCGAATCCCAGTTCTTTTAGGCGTCTGCTCGCTCTCCCCAACGTGACTTTGTTATTTAACTTGTATTTTCACAGGTGATTCACTATTGTTCGAAAATAGCTCGGTTGAAGAAGTTGGGATATTATAGGGATCCAAACAATAAGAGTACGTTTTCGAAAGTTGTTGGAAGCCATCGACAACCAAGCAAACCAGTTTGCGTTCAAACCGTCCCCATGCCCAAACTCATAAGGTGCGAGCTACATAGTCGTAAGACACGATTGAGCTTCTTGCGAAATTGAACCCCTTTTTTTCTCAATTGTAGAAGATAGTTTAACATAGTTGTTGAAACAAAATTCTTTCAAATCTCCAAAATTCTTAAAATAACATTGGTAATTAGAGATGCTTTTAATATTAATTACTCATTTTCAAATTTTGATAAAACTTGTTGAAATGGGCAAAGAATATTTTTCATGAAACCAAGCTGAAAACAACAAGAGAATACTTATCGACTTTTTGTCATTCACCACACCACCGCCACTCACGACGGAGCTACCCATGGTCACGACGGAGTATAACACACTCTTCTTCTTCTTCTTCTCCTCCTTTTGATATCCACAACCCATGATTTCAATCTCTCAATAAAATTTCACACTATTATGACACCATCATCAACAGCAGCAGATATGGCTACCAACACCTACAGCACCACCGCCGAGATCCGCCACGCAATCCGTCCATGGTTCCACGAATTCCTCTCCTCCTTCACTCTTCCACTCTCCTTTCATGAACTCTCCCTTCGTCTCCACAAAAACCTCTACACCTTCCGCGGCAACTACACCGTCATCTCACTCCTCATCTTCATCGTAACCCTAATTTTCCGTCCAATCACCGCAATCGTCTTCCTAATCATCATCGTCGCTTGGATCTACCTTTTCATCGCCAGAGACGAGCCGCTGGTCGTTTTCGATTTCGAAATCGGCGATCGCCTGGTTCTGATTTCGTTGACCTTGATTACTATCGTTTCTGTAGTAGTGGCTGGGGTTTGGTGGAACCTGTTTCTCACGATTTTGATGGCGGCTCTCCTGGTTTGCTTACATGCTATATTGAGGACTCCTGATGACATCGAATCGCCATATGGAGCTTTGCTTGATGAGGATGGAGGATCTTACATGCAGGTTTGATTGAATTGTTAGAAGAACAAAATCGATTTGATTCACGATTTTAGCATTATTGGGATACTAATTAACAATATATGTTGATGATTTTGCTAGTAGTATTAATATACATTCAATACAGATTGATCTACGATCATCGATCTCCTTTCAACGTGATTTTGTGTCATTGATCTTCATTTCATTTCATTTCATCATTTGATCCAATTTTGGTCTAAGGGGGTGTTTTGGATTGCTTATTTAAAACAACTTATGCTTATTTTGAAAAGTGTTTATCAACTTATGTGGTGTCAAACCGGAGTTTTCTAAAAAGTGTTTGGATTAGCTTATTGTGTACCAAATCGTAATAAGCTAGCTAATAAGTTGTTATTTAAGGTGTTTGGGATTGCTTATACATATAAAACAACCCAAAAAGTCATAAACACTTTTGAAATAAGTTGATAAGGTAGAACAAAATGACTTATCAAAAATGGTTTTTCAGCGGTTTGGCACCGCTATAAGCTCTTTTCTTTTCTTTCCATCCAAAGACTCAAAAGGGCTTATCTCCGGTGCCAAATCGCAATAAGCTAAAAAGCCCCTCAAATAGGCTAAGGATCGTGTGAGTAGTTAACAGTGAGAAACGTGATAAGTGGATCTGAACCGTTGATCTCTTTTAATCTCAAGCCCTCCCATGAATTGCGGCTCAAAAAAATCGATTTAGTGCATCTCGGTGCATCTTATCTCGGTACATCTCATCTACTTCCATTTCTCATTCAATGGTCGATGACCACTTCTCACGTTTCTCACCATTAACTCAACTTCTTACCGAAACCCAATTCTTATATCATAATTGTTGGTTAGAAAATTATGATTGAATTTATTGCATTTTAAATTAAGAAATGTTCACCGGGTAAGCATTTATCCACAAGAGCGCCACCCTTATTTACTTTATCGGATAGCAGTTTAATCAAAATGGATTCCTAGTAAGCAACTTTTACCATGTAAGCACTTACCGAGTAAGGGGCTGTTTGGTTGGTTTTCCATTAAGTTCTGTATGGATAAAGTTGTCTGTATGGATTAATCTGTCTGTATAGATTTAGAAGGTTTTTATTTGAGAGATTTTTTCATAAATGGAAGGAACGTGCTTTTTAATGGGAGGGACTAGTTTGGAAAAAACTTGGCTTTCTGCGTAAAGCTCCCCCTTGAAATCTTACTGAATAAGCCACTTTCTATATCATTAAGTCACTACCAAACAGTCATATATAAATAAATCAATAAGTTGTGAGTCTCATTAAGCTCATTAAGCTGCTAACAAACAGGCCCTAAGAGTCATATTCCTCTCTTACTGTGTAAGAGTGTTGGTCCTTGTTATGTCTCTTTGTCGGGTAAGGGGACGATTTCGGTTATTACTGACAAGAGTCACCACTCTCACTTACTTTATCGAATAACATTTTCGGTCATTAAAGTAGATTGTTTGGTAAGCGGCTTCTTCATCACTTGTTAGGTAAGATTCTGGATCATCGTCCGCTAAGGTAAGTGACATCTTTAAGAGTTTGGTATACAATCCCTTAACCATGTTTTTCTTGTATGTTTTTCCAAGTTTTCTTCATCATCTTAACTCAAAAAATTGAAAATTGTCAAATGTTAAAAGAGCATCTTCAGTAGCTTCTCTAAAATAGAAAAAAAAAATGAGTTTTTGTTTTCTAATCATTTCCAACAGTTTTGCCATCTTGTTCTCTATAATGTAGAAAACTTGAAAATTTTTCAAGTTCATAGAATTCTCTAAAACTTGATGGTGGGAGACAGAAGTGATTATTTTATTCAATCTTACTATTGAGGCTGAATTTTTATCTTTTTGTATAAAGATTTTTTTAAAGTGTATTGGGGTGATAAATTAGAGAATATTATAATATAATTTGTATTAAATACTCTAAAATAGACAATTTGTTGGAGTTGAATGCAAGTATTTTTAAAGATTTTTACTTTTGGTTCTCTACTTTAGAGAAAGTATAGAAAACCTATTAGAGATGCTCTAACAAACCGATTATAGCAACGTTTTAAGTTTCGCAACTCGCAAGGGTAAAAGGTGTGGGGATTTGTAGCTAGTGTAGATGGAGGAAGAGATCTAAAGAAGTACTCCCTCATACACTATAACAAGCATCCACGTTTCTATTTATGTATGTCTTAAAATAAGTTTCGAGTTTCAAAAATAGATAACTAAATTCTCAAATATACCCTTAATTAACGTATAAACTTGTTAGAGTTTTGAAAAAGAAATATGTCAATTTAGGGTAAGGTTGTCATTTGGTTACTTAAAAATCGTAATAATTATGCATGTTTAAAACCATTTTTCATACATATTGTGGACACTTACTTTGGAACGCAAAGAGTAGAAGATGTTAAGATGGGTGTATAGGATTAGTCCATAACCTCAATCCTAACTTAGACTTGGGATTCCATCTCTATGGTTTGTTTGTTTGTCTATGAATTTTGTTGATTACTTCCAACTCATTTTGCAAATTTTAGCACCATCTTTCTTGTTTTTCTTATGTTCTTTTTATGCATTATTTTGAGCATGGCTCATCCTTTTCTCCGCACATTTTACACAAGCAAGGGGTCTTCATGAGAGTGCTCTCCTCTTCAGGGTAGAAGTTAGGTATGCGTGTATCTCACCCTCCTAAGATTCCATCTTCAGATGTTGTACAAGCTTGTTTGGTTTGTTTAATACGACTTTGTGGCTGAGTTCAAACATAATTTGTAGAAGTATGATTCAAGATGCAATTAATACAAATTTATTTTGCAAGTAATTTTTCCTCAAAAAAATGTACTCTTGACATGACAAATACTTTTTTTACGGTCATTCGACAACGATTAATGATCAAAAACTTAGAACGCCTTCAATAGCTATGATAAAATTAAGATTTTGAAGATTTAGGAAATTTTTGCTTAATGGCATGTTAAATAAGATAAAAGAAGAGAGAGTAGGTGGAAATCTCCAAATTTGAAGAAATCACTAAAACTTTATAGATAAAAAAACTTATTAATATAGTTAATGTTATAATTTTTAAAATAGAGTAGTTGTTGGAGTTAAATGTAAGTTTTTTTAGAGTTTTTGATTATCATACTCTATTATAGAAAAATTAGAGCATAAAAATTTATAATTAATTTTATCAGTAAAGCTTTTTTTAACTAAATTGTTTGGATTAATTTGTTAAGAGCAATGTCTATTGATCCAAATGTACACCTTTCGAAATGAACGATTTGTCAATGAGACGAAAATATACTAGAGATCGGCCTGATTGATACGACATGGATTTAATAAATTTTGTATTTAGGGGTTGTTTGGCAGTTGTTGAATGGTTAGGTGCAGAATGATTAAGTGATCAGAATTATTAAGAGGCACTTATGATATAATGTGAAATGAAGTATGGTTGTTTGGTAATTGTAAGAATGAAATCAGGGCTCTGAATAGTTAAGACAAGGTCAAGACACTAAATCATTCAGAGGGTTTTGGAACCATTAAGAGACAAATTTTTTTTTCGCCAAACAAGATTTACCTCTTAACGATTCAGAGGTTGCCTCTTAATGGAACCATTAAGAACTAAACAAACAGCCCCTTAGATACTGAATATGCTATCAACTTCTTAAAGACTAGTCATAAGGTTGCACATCAACTAGTGCATTAAACTAATTATAATTTTGGTTTTTATGGTTGCCACCCATTATAATGGATGACAACCACAACGACCAAAAATGTAATTTACTCTAAAAATTATTTAAATAATAACCCAACCTATACGAGTTGGGTTTTCAGGTTGGGATATAATAATAGTGGCAGTGAAACGACATATTAAACTATCATTAGTTAGAATTACTGACTAATTGACCTTTTATGTTATGTGGGGAAGAAAGAAAAGCTAGACCAACACCAAGAAAAAAAAAATGAATATTCTTACAAATACAAATAAAATTACTAGTGGAATTATAATACAATTATGAAAAGAGTTATTTAGGTGTCGTTTGTTTTTTAAGAGGTCTAAAGTCTGAAGTCTTATTTTAGTTATGATTAATAAGAAGTGGTGTGTAAAAAGGTCTGAATAAAGAGTCATTAAGAGTTTTTTTTAAAAAACAAACAACCCCTTAGTTATTTGTCACGATCATAAAGATCAACACTAGCATGTCGAGAAGAAAATGTGTATTAACATATAAGATGGGCATCGAGTTCATCGGGTTTGATTGAGTTAAAATCAAATAATCGGACCCAATGCCTAATGGTTTAAATATCTTACAACTCAATTAGGCATAGGGTGGCTTGAGGTTGGGTTGACCAAGTTGGTCTGGTTTGTGTGCATCAATAAACGCAGATCCAAAAAAGTGGACAGAACTTTGAGTAGTCGAGATCAGGGGAGTGGTTTATCTCTAGGCAAAGAAAGGGTTTTATTTCCAAACATAGGCACAAAATAATTAGCAAAATTTCACACAAATTAATTATAAAAAGGTTTTTTTCTTAAATTTATTCCATTATTTTACTTTACTGATAGGCTACATTCACTTTTTTGTTAACTTAAAAAGCAAACACCAATTTAAAATAGGTGCACCTTTGAAACCCCTAAAAATATTTTCACTAAATCAGGACGATAGAGCGGGTACAAACGAACCCGTCAACCCGCTCCAAAATGTGCAAATTCGAACCGATCACATTGAAACCACGGAGATCTTCCTACCACAATTACCACACCAAAATGTCGATCTAAACAGAATTATTAGCCATAAAACGATACCACATTTTCAAGCACAAAACCACCGGTTAATACAACAGAGATCCACGTACCATCGGTACTAGATAGGGCCAAGGTAATCTCCTTCCAAGCCGACGACCGCCTGAAACTCCTTCTGAGCTTCCATGTACTTCACCCCGATCACAATGCACCGCACGGTCACATCCTTCTCGATTCTCGAACCCGTTTTTAAGCTCAGAAAACACGGGTTATCTGCAAACTGGTATTGGTAATCCGACATTTTTTGGTTAGAAAGATAAAGATTCTCGATGGGCCCACACCTCATGAAAACCCCGTGTTTTAGAATCTTGTGGACGACTCCTTCTATCACCTCTCCTCGGAAGACCTTGAAGCTCAAGCACGTGAAGGAAACCGGAAACAGCACGTCACCCGAGTGCTCTCTTACCTTCCCTTCTCCAATTTTGTTCAAAGTGGTCACGGCCACAAGGTATCCGAGATCCTTGGTTGCTTTCTTGGCTGCGAAATCGTCCAGAAGGCGAACCAGTATCGCCTTCTGTAACATCAAACCCTTGATGTCAAGATTCTCAGCAGGTATTACCACATTCCAATTCAACTCTACCTTCAGATACATTTTTCAACTTTTACCCCACCTGTCATAATCAACACAAGAACTAAAATGTCATTGACCCACCGATACCCAGGTTCCTGGTAATGCCCAGCCCAGCCTCCCTAGAGGTCAAAGGCTTAAAACCTCACCAAAGGCTAGAAGTGTATGCGAGTATTTGCCATATATAAATATTATATACTTTAAAAAATTAAAGAACACAAGCAATATTCAAACTTAGGTGGCGTTTGATTTTTAAGAGGTCTGAAGTCTTATTTCACTTCTAATTAAGAAGAGGTGGCGTTTGTTTCCAAGGGTCACCACTTCTAGTTTCAGATCTATTTAAGAGTTAAGAGAGTCTGAAATCTGGGGAAAAAAAGGTGTGAATGAAAAAATGTCTGACGGTTTCAGACTTAAGAGGTATTAAGAGGTATTTTAAAAAAACAAACTGAAAAAAAAAGTATACAGTAGAAAATTTAGCTTAAATAGCGTTACAGTCACCTAAGAATGAAATCATCGATACGCATCAAATTTATAACAGCCAACAACAGCTATACGCATCAAATTAGAGGTCAGGCAGAGAATCATCGTCAAGAGACATGAAGAGATGATAAAGATAAACCAAACCGAACAAGTCAGTATGTCCCACCCGGAGGTGGGGTCTGGGGGATGGGATGTATGCAGAACTGACCTCTATCCGAAGGGTAGAGCGGCTGTTTCCATGAAGACCCCAGGCTTGTGCAATGTGTGCAAAAGGAAAAGATAAAGCTTGCTCAAAAGATTAGCGAAAAAACATAAGAAAAACTTAAGAAAATATGAAACGTTGTGCTAAAATTGGAACCTAGTTAAATGTATGCAACAACATTTAAACCAACGAACAAACAAACAAATGGAAGCAGGTACAAGAAAAACATAACCAAGGCGGATCACTAACCCTACACCCATCCTCTCTCTCTCTCTCCAGATCCCTTCCTCCCATCTCTATGCTAGTTACAGGTTCCACCCCTAGCTTGCTAACCTAATCTTGCATCTCCAAGAACTCCTATTAGAGGTCATATCCTCGGATACAAAGATGTTAAAGGCTCAAGGCGCACTTAGGCAAAAAGAGGTCTTTGGACCTAGGTGTGAGGCGCAAGCGTGAGGCCCGAACCTCAGGAATGCGAGGCGCATCCTATCAATACACACACACAAAGTTAGACACAACCAAGGTTTTAAAAAGTGGAATTATGCCTCAAGGCGTTTTGCCTCAACGAGGCGAGGCGTAAGCCTCGAGGAAGACAAGGCGTAAGCCCCGTGGCGGAAATATATATACGACATGAATATATTTATACAATCTGCATTCCACTTCTTATACTCGAAAAATATATGCAATATATATATATGTATATACACACACTTGACACTCGAGTACTAGACACAATATATATATATATATCATATTTGATTACTAAAAGAATCTATATACACTTTTTTCAATCACGAAATATAGATATAGTAACAAAGAAAAAATATATTGATTTGTTCATAACACATATATGTATGTATTAATATGCTCACGGCTCATAAAATATATTAAATATCAGCAAAGTAGGAATAGAAGTGTGACTGTGACCATGACATGTAATAGAGACTAAATATAATAGTAGTGTTTCCAGTATAATACATATACATAATACTTTCTTGAACTTAAGAGAATCAAGAAAGAAAATGCAAATAAAACGGGAGAAAACTGGAACTCACGAAGGACACATACGAGTAGCAGATAAGGCTTAAGAGAACTAGAGAAGAACAAGGTTTTCAAAAAATAAATAGAGAAGGTTTTATTCATTTTTTAAAAATAATTTAGCCTCTATATTGAGCACCTCTCCACCGCCTCGGTCACCCTCAGACAACCAAGGCGTACGCCTGGCCGGGGATTGAGAGGCGTACGCCTCACACACTTTTTAAAACCATGGACACAACTCAATATGCAACAATTACAAGCCTCCAATGCAGCAACCAGCAGTACATCGATACAGACAGAAAGGAGAAGGGTTTAAATCGTGAACCGTGAGGGAAAAGTTTTAAGGTCTGGGCATTTATAGAGAAGGAAGCTTGAAGTTCTAATGGTCGGGTATTAAATATTATGGTTTGACTTATGTCATCTATTTGATAACTCTTTTTTTAATATGTTAGGAGATGAGAAGATGAAAAAACTTATTTAATATTAGGGTTCGACTAGGTATTTAATAACTGTTTATGAGCCTAGGCCCACAAGGCGTAGGGCCTTAGTGAGCCTCGTGAATACGCCTAGCCTCGACTTTAAAAAAGCCCTTGAGCCTTATGAATCTCGGTGCCTAGGGGCGCCGCAGGCGTGCTTTTAACAACTATGCACGGAAATGCCTAAAGTCGCCATATCTAACTTCTACTGTTCATGTGCTCAGAAAATAACTAAAGCCGCCATGAACAGAGCATGCCACCACTAAATGCAAACAGAGGGCTTCAAGTCTTTTTTTTGTGGTTTCATTGACTTGTGATAAGAGATAGACAAGAGAGCGTTAATGATCAATGGAGGAGAGGAAGAAGAAGAGAAATACCTCATGGTTGGTTGTTATAAGAGAATTACAAAGACTAAAGTCCATCTTCCTTATATCATCTCCAAACTACAGGGTGCTTTTATACACAATAAGACAGAAAATTCCTTATTGTGTTTGCTTTGACTTTTGGTTTTTTATTTACTTCAGAAAGAACATGGGAAATGACGGTTATTTCTTTTTGTTAATTGAATTCATTTCTAGCATAATTCTACAAAATGAAGTAAGAACTTCACTTAATTCACACAAAGCCCTGAATCTTAGTCTTAGGGCGTGTTTGGAAAGAGCTTAATGAGGCCTCTAGCTTATTCGGTCAGCCAAGTTGAAGTGTTTGGAAGCGGCTTCATGATTTAGCAAGGAATTTATTCGCTCAGCTGCTAGGGGTAAACTTAATGCAAACAGATCAAATGTTTCCAACCCTGCCCTTGTGAAAATACAGATCCTGAAAAATCTCTCAATACTCACGCCTCCCGCACCTCTCAATCCGATCCCTGAAAGATCCTCCTCCCTGTCACCGCTCGTTCTCGGCGTCGCCCTCCTCTCCTCTCACAGATCTGGTATGGTCGCCCCTCTCTGTTTACTGCTTGAGATTTGCAATCGATTGGTTTGAAATCGATGCACCGATTTACTATTTGAGGTGTGGAATCGATTTGGTTTTTATTGCTTGAGGTCCATATTGATTTGGTTATGGTTTTTACTGCTGAGGTTTGCAATCGATTTGTTTATGGTCTTTACTATATTTGAGATTTTATTTGTGGTTTTTACTATATTTGGTTTTTATATCAGATCTGTTTATGGTTTTTACTATACTTGAGGGTCGAGGTTTGCGGTTGATTTGTTTATCATGTATGTTGTGGTTTGCAGATCTGTTTACTATTTGTGGATCATGTTGTGGTTTGCAGATCTGTTTTTTGTTTATCACATCAGATCTGTTTAAGCTGGAAGAACACAAATGTGGTGAAAACCTTTCTTGAGACTTGTATACGTGAGGTTTCTTTTAACGGGAAAGAAGGTGGCAGTGTGAAAGCACTTTCATGGACGAAAGTGGCTGAAACTTCAAAAAAATCGTACACAATTTTGAGGTTGATCGTAAACAAATGTGAAATCACCTTGACCACTTGAAAGGAAAATACAGAGCATTGTTGAAATGGAAAAATAAAACTTGCAACGTCTACGATCCTTCAACCAACACGTTTAACTTGACACTGGAGCAATGTGAAATGGAGATTAAGGTCGTTTTCTTGCTTTTATTTACATTCCACTTCAATTCGGTTACTTAATTACTTTTATTACAATGCAACTTCTTTGAACACAGTCAAATTGCTTATGGACGATGTATCAAAATGGTCTAGGAATTTATGATTTCAATATGATATTCACATTTGTTTGGGCTGGTTAGGAAGGCACAACGCATGATTCTAGAGTACTAAATGAAGTCGCATTTATACCAAATTATGAATTTCTATTTCCACCGGAAGGTATGCATCGTTCTTAACTATTACCGATCTTGTTTGATTTGTTATACCGTTAATTGCATCGTTATAATGGTGCTATAGCAGTGGTATCGCGATTCGCAGTCATGGGACAAATCGTGGCGGTCAAATAGCAGCCCCGTGATTAGCATCACTATTGACCGTTAAATGACCGCATTTTGAAAGCAAAAAGCAGCCACATAACCACTATTCGTGGATGGGATTTTTTGGTGTTAAAAATAATACTTTTGTGGGCTTCTTTTTTCGATCTGGACTGTGTTTTCTTTTTCCTCCAACAATATTATAAAACTTCATCGGTCAACGACTTGGGCTTGGACACCATCACTTTGACCTTTGATTTTGAATAAAAGTATTCACATTGTTCAATTATTCTTATTTGAACATGGGCATCATTATTCTTATATATTTTTATTGAATACACATAATCTATACTACTTTATAAAGCATTTGACCCCTAAACGCTTAAAAACATATTTTGATGCATAAAGTGCAAACCTTTCATGCATATTTACTTAAATTTCAACTTTACAAGTTTTTTATGCACGTGTACAATTTATTAATGCTTACAAAAAATTAGATACTCCCTAAGCCAGTGTCCGCTCCCAAGAAATCGATTCCAACTCCCAAAGATGTCGATGCCTTCTCCCAAGGCAACCATCCCGCTTATTAATTTCAATTTCAAACCTGGTGATTTCTGATTATATCGGCAGATTTTGATTATAGGCTGCATCGTTAATGGACCAGTGGAGATTCAAGGTTAGGGTTCTTAGCTCCGAAATCGGTTAGTTTCCTTTGATTTCTTGGAATCGATTTTGGTTTGTTTGTGTTTAGTATCGATTGTTTAGTATATACAGCTTTGTTTGTATCGATTGCTTTGTATTCATTCTTCTATCAAAGGGTCTCAGTTGGTTTGTTCAATCGATTGATTTCTTGAACATGTTCTATCTTGCTTTGTGAAACGAACATGCATCTGTTGCTTCTATCGATTTTTCTATCAAGGGTAGAACAGGTTTTATCAATTCTTCCTCTTTGTTTTATTTCTACCGCTTCTATCGATTTTAAGTTTCATGTTTCTGCTGTTGGAGAAAAAACCCGCTAAACCGATGAGAGTCACATCCGTAACATATTTTTCACATTCAAGCTTTTCCTTCCAACGATTTTAGATTGAACCTTATGATATTATCGCATAAATTTGGTCTTATGTTCCATTGGTAAACTATGCTGTTAATATCGAATATCGGTGGTGTATCGGTCAGGGACCGATACACGATATATCGGAAATATCGGTGATATATCGGTCAAAAATATCGGTTCATATAATATTTCTTAGAATTATATAATATATATATATATATTTATATCAGTAAGCATCCATAAACATATCATATGCATTAAAACATAGAAGTCAACCACTGTTGTCTACTTGTCTGTTGAAGGAAGTCGATGATGAAAGAACTAAGAAGAAGTCGTATATGGAAAAACCTAACTTAGATAGTTAGATTTCTCACAAAATTTAAAAAAAAAAAAAGGCCCATATAACTAACAAAAAAATATTGCAAAAAAAAAAAGCCAAGCCCAGCCCACCGGTAATAGAATTACAAAAAAATAGGCCCAAAACAGGATCACAAAAATATCGGTATTATCGGCCGATATTTTGGTCAAAATATCGGCGATATATCGGTCAAAATATCGGCGATATATCGGTCAATATCGCCGATATATCTGTTGGCGATATAAAGAGCGATATTTTAACACCGATATTCTGTATAGGAGCGATACACGATATATCGGCGATATATCGCGATATTAACAGCAGAGTTGGTAAATGAATCAATTCAATTCTACTTGCCAAGGAAATTGTGTTTTGACTTTCATGTGCAGAGTCTAACTGTGTTTAGTTAATTTATGTTAGTTCATGGACTAAACATATCTCTAACTGATCTGCTTTTTGCTCAATTATTGGATGTTCTCTTTGCTTTTGAGGTTTTCCTAATTTTGTTGGTTTGTGCTGAAGACCATCCTAACTATTGTTCTCTTCACCAAATGGTCGTTTTATTAATCTTCCCCCTTTTACTTACTGCAGCTTCAGGGATCACCAATTGTGGTTGCACAAAATTAAATATTTGATGGTGAGCAGTTAGCTAGCCTCTATCTATCTATTTATCTATCCGAGCTTGACTTCCAACTTAAATCTTCAATTAAGTCCAATGATAGTATCTTCAAGTTTTTAATTACGTATATGCAGTGTGTGTGTCTATCCATCTTTAGAACTTGAATTTGTATGTGTGGATAAATTTGTAATCCCCATTTTGCTTGATCTGTTGGTAGTTTCTATAATTCACTTACCATTACCTTGGTTTAATTGATTGTTCAACTAGGATTTCAACCAAGATTTATCACCTGTTATAAATGTTAGTAATAGCAATAGCAGTAGAACTTATAATAAAAAATCAGCAGATGTTGTGTAGCAGATCTGTGTTCATGTATATATCGATTAAATGATTCCATTTGTTATATGTGTTCTTCATCTTCTGCCCAAGTTGCTGATAAAACACCTGATTTATCATAGGGTATAGTCACAAACCATACATACAATATCAGACAGGGTATACTTGTAAGATGTTAGCAAATTTGTTTAAATTCTGAAATGACAGAATTTGCAAATAAGAATCATTTTTCAATTCTAATAGGGATTGATCAGCACTTTCTGGAAAAGTTACTGGATCCATTTTATCTTGATGGTAAGGCTGTTAAGTTTAGGCAACTTGAGAATAGCCACAATACTACAACATTTGAGTTGAATCCAGATTACTACATGTTCATCACCAGACTTTCTTTCGTTCGAATGAATCTGTAATTTCTTACTCTTCTTGTGAAAAAGTTGGTAGGTTTGGGCCATTGCTTTCTAAGCTTAGAAACTCAAACTTGAGCATCCCTAACTTTGGTTATGATCCAATGGTTCCTATAAGTTCATAAGTGCAAGCATAGACTTGTTGTGATGATCAAATCACTTTTTTGGATTACGATTCATTAAAAAGACATTTGCTACTTCCTACGGATATTACAATACTTTTTTTCTTTTGATGTCCATGGAAATTACAACACTTAGGGGCCATTTACCAAACGCTTACCTGTGCTTACCAGCAAAATTCAACACTATCGCTTTTTTACCAAGTAAGATTTTAATCCACAAAATGGGTTTCGTATGCAACAATTTACCTGATAAGTGCTAAATGTGGCAAGTATCGTCACCCTCACTTACTGGGAAAGACTCTTATCCTTTGTCTTTGCTTTTACTGGTCAAATTCTTGGTTCTTGTCATATTCATCCGGAAAGGTAATGTGACTTGGTAAAAGCTTAACCGGGTAAGAGTTTGGTAAACGATCTCTTACCTTCAAATTGTTCTATTTACAATACTTAACTTGCATTCTTATTTTTCCATTTCTTATTTCAAAAAGTTTCAAGACTTTTCAATCCATTTCCTTGCTTGAAACAGGTATTCCTTATAGAGATAGTTCTCCTATTTCTCTGATTCTGAATATTCTTCATATTCGTTTTCGTAGCTATGCTCTGCAGGTTTGTAGGGTGTTGTTGAGCCTATGCTTTAGACCAGTTGTCTCTTTTGTATGTTTGCTTGGCAGGTAGAAGATCGTTAGTTGTATGGGTATGTATTTTTAGTGTATATATATATATATCATTGTTATATGTGTATCTCAACAATTGTTTTTGTATTCTTTTTTGTACAAAAGGAACTTTTTATATGTTGTTGCAGCCACTATGCTTTGTGTTTGGACTACCTTGGGAATCTTAAAGCAAACCCGGTTTGGATTCCCCCCATTTTCTTAGGTGGCATTTGGTTCGCAAAATATTTTTGAATGGAATGGAATATGTCAAAGGAATTTGACTTTGAAAGGATTGGAATGGAATGTTGTCAGGTTTGACCATCTGTTTGGTTGACAGAATTGGAATGAAATCTTTTAAATGAATTGGAATATGTCTGTGTTGTTCACATATTTGGTAAATGACCAAAATACCCTTTTTGATTATTTTAACTTTTTTGAACAAAAAATGCTTTAATAAAATAGTCATGAAATACTTTATCATGACCATACAATCAACCACAAAGTCACCCAAAATCGAAACCAAAATCACCCAAAATTGAAACCATACAATCGACCACACATAAACCTTAGAGAGAAATCATAATTGTGGAGAAATAGGAACAGAAATTGTAACTGTGCAGCAACAGGAACATAAATCAACCACAAAATCACCCAAAATTGAAACCATACAATCGACCACACATAAACCCTAGAGAGAAATCGTAACTGTGGAGAAATAGGAACAGAAATTGTAATTGTGCAGTAATAGGAACATAAATTGTAACCATGGACAAGTAGAAATCATGAAGACGAACCTGTGTTGAACGATCGTATGGAGAAGTAGAATTTTTGGAGAAGATGAACTATACCCTAATTTTTGATGAACACAAAAGTCGTGAACAAATAAAGTGTCGGCTGATTGTAGAGATTAGGGTATAGTTGGGATTAAAGGGCATTTTAGGGATTATGAAATTGTTAAATTCCATTCCATTGAAATACTACCTCTTTACCAAAGAATGTTGAAATCCTTCATCCATGGAATTTATTGGAATTCAAATATTCCATCCGTGAAAAAGAACGAACCAAACAGGGAATGAGGGAATGGACTCTGGTCAAAGGAATTTAACATTCCAATTCCACCAAATTCCGTCAGAATCTGCGAACCAAATGCCACCTTAGTATGTTGTATTCTTGATTTGAGCATGTTTTTGGGGGCCTCCGTTTGTTGGTTATTTTTTCTTGGATTCTCCTCTCTAATACAAATTTAATTAGCAGTTTATTTTTATGCACATATGGTTACTACATGACATACATGTGTTCATATGTTTCAACTTTCATGATCTTTGTTATGCTTACAGGACAAAAGTAATGCAGCACCTCATCAACATTTGTTCGTTTATATTTGTTCTTATGTTTTTTAAGATGTTAACCCACCGTTTAAACCGATTTTTCTAGAAATCAAAAGTTGTTTACTAGATGAAATAGTAAATTTGTATGTTTTTTATATGTAAATTTGTATTAAGTTTCCATTTTATTTGATATTTGTAAGTTGGGTGTCTATGAAAGTTAGGAAACTGCATGAACAATTGATTGAAATGGTAAATTACTTGTTCATATAGATTAAACTTTTATTTTGATTAGATTTCAACTAATGAACATTCCTAATACAAGACGCTTATAAATGCAAGTGCATAGAGTAACAAATATGAAATACCTAAATATTTGAGATTCAAATGTTGGCAATCTTCAAGGTTAACAAATGACGTTACTTGCTAATAAAAACTTTTGTTGAACCCCAAAAAGGAGGCACTACAAATAGGTGTCAAAATTGGAGAGGGCTTAGCAGATAAAGGTGATGCACCTTTGCAGATGAGATCAAAGAACTATTGAAAAAATTAAGTACTAAAAGCACATGTTCAAATTTTCAAAGGTTTTTGTAACAAATGCTTGCTTTATATTTTCTGTTTACAATAAATTTTTACATCCCGCTGCATTGCGTGGGTACCAAACTAGTATGCTAAATTATGTACGCACACATATATAATTCTAATTATTCATGAACCGCTATTTTTTGGACTGTATACAGTCACGATAACCGCTGTTTCAAATCCCAAGCCGTGATTTCATATTTTGACTATTGTAACAACATAGTTAATTTGAAATAATGTTTTAACAATTAAGGTATGATAAAATTAAAAATTATCTAAAAAATTACATCAATTTAGGGCAAATAAATCAATTTAGTTAGGGCAAAGGACTAATTTCAAATTATCGCAAATAAATCAATTAGGGCAAAGACAAAGTTGGGAAAACTAAAAATAACCTAAAAACTCAAAACAAACAAATAGATCATGTAAACATAACTGTATAACATTATAATTAATCAATTTAGGGCAAATGACTATTATCAAATTTAGGGGAAAATACAAGTCAAAGAGTAAAACTCAATTACTCAAATGTAAATACTCAAAATAAACAAATAAAATCATGTACACGGAATTTTATAACATTAGAACTAATCAATTTAGGGTCGATGACTAATATCAAATTTAGAGCAAATTTTTAAACTTGAGTTAAGTTTTGGGACAAAACCTGAATGTGAGAGAGTGAGAGTGAGAGTGAGAGCCTGAAAGAACTGGCCGGAGCCGGTGACGGCGGTGGTTGCTGGGCGGTGGTGACGCCGTGAGGGGGAAGAGGGGAGGAAACGCAGAGTTGATGTTTATGAATTGGTGTTTTTTGTTTTAATAAATGAAAATCAAAAATTACAGGTTGGTCCTCCATCTTTGTATTTTTGTTTAATTAGTGCATATTTCATTTTGTTTAATTAGGGGTTGTTTGTTTACCTCTTAACAGTTCCATTAAGAGACAAACCTCTGAAACACTAAGAGGTGAATCTTGTTTGGCAAAAAAAAAAAAAATTGTCTCTTAATGTTCTAAAACCCTTTGAATGATTTTGTATCTTGAGTTACCATTAACCATTAAGCGCCTTAATTTCATCATGAACAATTATCAACCAAATATATTTGATTTTGCAATATATAATAATAGTCTCTTAATCATTCTGACCACTTAATCATCCCGCACCAAATCATTAGCAATGCCAAACAACCCCATAGTGCATATTTCACAAAAATGATATTCAAAATGAATCAGATTTAATTTGATCCCTTCATTTTTAAGTTTGGTGCCCCTTTACTCCTTTTATTTCTCAAATATCCTGGAGCGTCCATCAATATTTAGCACGTCCATCAATATTTAGCAGGTGCATTTTTCGTACCAAAAAAAATTCCTTACAAATTTAGATTGAGCGGGTGCACATAACCCCGCCCCCCATCCTATATATTCGTCCCCGATATAGACTAGGCTATAACGTTTGCAAACTAGTGTTATACCCGTCCGTTGGTCGGGTACACGACATGATTTTAATATAGATTCGGTTATTTGCTATTACCATGTCAAAAGTTATGTTTCTTTACCCATCTTCAATTAATTAATCTAGTGTTATACCCGTCTTGGTTGGATATGTGACTTTAAATATTGATTCAGTTATTGAAGTGGTCAGTTTTTAACTAACAGAGTTAAAAGAATTAAGACATTGCAAAACTAAAATATAACGATAATAAAAAATATTCATTAAAATTCCAAATTCCAAATTACGTACTTGCATTGCATTGCACTTCCCTGTCTTGAATCACTCGATTTCTGTTGCAAAGTGTGTGATTCGTGCATGGATTTATGTCGGTAGAAATATTGTTTATATATATACGAATGATGCAATAAATAACTTCTATTATGATATTAAAATCGACATAATGTTTTAACCAAAATTAAAAATAAATCAAAGAACTGTGTACCTAAAGTATTGTTAATTTCATTGTGATCTTCTCCTAGAGTGGAGTGCTGGTTAATGCATATCCTTCAAATAAATTCAAGATGGCAGTCTCCAGATAACATGACCAATTTACCCCTAATAAGTTGTTTATATATTATATATATTTTGATTAATTTTGTAATTTATTAAATTATAACGAAATAAATATTTTTTTATAACAAAATAGAGTATTAGAAAGTTCTCTTCAATATATATTAAAGTGACACCAAAATAAAAAGTTTATATAGTTTACAATTTTATTTTTTAACTTTTTCTATATTTTTTTACTATTAATATTTAATAATTTAAATAAATTAATCAAACATAGTAACTATATAAAAATAATATTTGAGGACAATAAAGTGAAAATTTAAATAATAGAAAATAAAATAAATAAAATTAAAGAATGAATAAAATATAAAAAAGAAGTCGTATTTAATGTTTTAGAAGAGAATTAAATTTTATTTTGAGGTTATACCGGTAAAATATAAGTCTGTTCCACCTTGTTTCATGGGGTGGGGTGGAACAAGCATGTTCCACTTTTGTTCCACCTAACAGTCCTGCCAAACGTGGGACGGTGGTCCCTGTTCTGTTATGTCTTGTTCAGTATACCAAACGCACACTTAATGAAATAATGACCCATATTTGATGGTATTCCATCTCTTCTTCCTCTTAATCCAAAATTCCCATATGGGGTATGACAATCTTGATCCTATAAAGAAATATTGATTTTGGTACCTACAATCATCAGAAACCATATTCGGATAGGGTAATGGCATCGAGGGATGGGATTTGTGAGGACAAAAAGGGTTGATTCGGATACAAAATCGGTCAAAATTGAAGCGATGGTGATATCGGAGGCGAAGGAACTGGTTTCATGACTAAATTGAGCTCGATTTGGGCCTTTTGTACCAGGTTTTGGATCAAACTATCAGAGCTTAATGCCACTCGAATCATTTCGCAATTGGCATGGTCTAGCAAGTATATGTAACCAATTATTTTTCGAGTTATGGTTTCAGGACCTTATGTGGGTTTCTTATAATCAGAACTAAAGTCGATTCCTAATTTACTTGTGCAACCGGTTTGATGTCAACAGGTGTTACGAGTTCAATATATGTCAAGACTGCATCATCTGATGTGTTCTTGAAGTTCAAAAACGACGTTCTCAGCATTATCCTCTCACTTGGTCTTCGAACTGATGCAGGCATGAGATAATCAAGCATTACAGTAGTCATCCCATATACACCATATGTATCACTGTCAAAAATGTATTAGCACTATTCATCAAAAACACATGAAAGAAACTGGTTTCTATTATTATCACATACCTAGGATTTTGTTATATACGTCTCCTAAAAGCAGGGCATATTCACTTAACAAATTATGGGGGATGGGCCCCATTATAAAAAAAAAAGGAAGTTTTCTAAGGTTAAAAATAATTTTTTGTGTCATTTCTACCATAGTTCCAACCGGTGATTTTTTATATGGGACCCCATCAACTAAAAAAAGTATCTCGAAATCAACCAAAACAACAAAAAAACTATCGAAATTAACCAAAAAAGCTGAAAAAATCTATCAAAATCACCAAAAAAACTTAGAAATCCCTCGAAATTAACCAATAATACTTTAAAATTCGTTTGAAACTATGGAATTAGGCTAAAAATATATCGGACGACTTTACGGGCCTTAAAGGTTACCCACCAGAAAAAAAATGTTGGATCTACCACTACCTAAAAGACAGATGACCTGCAATTGAACATACATTAATATTTATGTTTGGTAAATACATAATCAAAAATAGCAAAAAGATTAGCTTTCTTTTGTTGTACCAATACCGACATACATATTATGACTAAACACAGCATCTCCTTGATTATCAAAATACCACAATCAGTTAATGGAGTATTAAAGAGAGAATAATTTACATATGTAATTTTTTAATTGGTTGAAACTATATGAATAGAAGTTGAGCATTTAGCATTACAAAAGTGACTATGAGCCCATGAAATGTAATAGTTCTAGACTTTCTAGTTCAAGCTTCATTTTTATGGTTGAAAAACTTATATTCTCTTGTATGAAAACATACCTTCGTTATAATTGTAAATACTCTCATCTTTGCATGGTTAACGCCTGGCACAAAGTAGAAATTTTACTAATTATGAGATAAATACGTGAAACTACAACTTGAAGTTTTAAGCGATACATAACCCTTAAGATAGAATGCTCAGTCGTGATTGCATTTAGCAAATGTTTACCTCAAACAGAGCAAGTAAAATAACTAACTCAAAAAAAGCAACTACTTCTTTATCATTCAGATACCAGCAATTGCATTGGTTTGTGCAGCAACAACTTCCATGGTGGTTCCAGCTTCTCGCTCCTCAAGAGTCTCCTTAACACAAGCAATCACCTTCAGACCTTGAAAAAGTGCATATGCAACTTTGTCTCCAACAAACTGAATGTAAAGGAAACAACAAAAGTTGAGTTGAGTTTCATAGGTTGATTGAAACTTGTGAGTTGATCCGCATAGAAGGATTAAGATATTTTCAAAGAAAAGTGTACCTCATTAGTTTCATTTAAAAAGACTCTCGTTTTGGAATGACCTAGGATGACCCCAAGGGCGGCACAAATAAGGGTGAGCAGTTCGAGGTTTTTTAGGTTCAGTTTTTCGGGTAAGGTCGAGTTTGCTCACCCCTATGCACAAATTGGTGAGTAGCACTACAGACACAGAAAACCAACTTCAATATTTCAAGCACACTCAAAATGGCAATTAAAGGAAGGGAAATGCATGTACCCAATATTTACACCAATGTATATACAACCGACAAGTGAAATAAATAAGAAGACAATCATGATCATGTAATTGTGATTAAATTAGAAGGAACCATAACAGGGAAAAGTAAGCTGGTAGATAAGTTTAATGAGAAGGAAAACCAAGAATAGTCCACATGGATGATCCATAATCAGACAAAGAAATGAGTGCATGCATTTAAAAAATATGGTTTCAAAGACTATAGCAGTAAAGGAATCTAATTTTCATCATAACTAATTTATAAAGAACTCATTATACTTTCAGTCAAAGATGGATTGTAAAGATGGAACATACCTAACTTCACCGGTGAATGCCCCAGCTTTCTTGACTCAACAATTTTGGACTGCAACTTGGATTTCAGGCCTCAATTCACCTTTAACATAGGTAGAAACACAAATGGAGGGATCACCACGACCTCTGCAAAAACAACATATTGTTGAGAGTTGAGAAGTCAAAATGTTATACCTTACAATAAATCATAGACGAACCTATAACAGTAGCGAATAAGTTATACTAATAAATTAAGGAAACTTGATAAACGAAATTATCGGTTATCACCCCTACCTTGACAGTTTGAAGTAAGAACATGTCAGTTCATTATTAACATGATCACAACAGGACCTTTTTAATATGTAATTCCACAAAATATTGATCATATTCTCTTAGCCAGCACAACTTACTACAACCACATTGAAGCATATGTAGATCAAGGACCATGAATACATGATACTAACTGACAGGATTTTAAGACAAAAAAATGATTACCTATAATTGCAACATTTCATGGAACGAAATATCATCGTGTTCTTGAATAGACATAGTAGGTATAACTACAACAACAACATATTCAAATCAAGAACTTAAGCATCCAACATAACAACTTTCATATAATCAACTCCACGAAACAACATCACAAAAAAAAGTTACTTATTCATACCGAGATGGTTCGCACAGATCTTTAACGTTTTCGATTGACACATTAGAAGACGAACTTTTCCGGTTTGTTTATGCTTTAAAAACTTAAGGGAACCAACGCCTCGCTCTCTCCAATGGTTTCCATCTTTATCAAATCAATATAACTTCGCTTTACTGGAAATTCCAAAAATAAGTTCAAATCATAACGATAAAACTATGTAAATTATATCGAGAAAGAAACATTAGTGAAGTGATTTACAGAAAAAGGGAAGGAGAATTCATTGTAAACTAATCCTGACAGCTCATGTGAATTAGGTTAGCAAATGAAAAAAAAACTCTGATATCATAAAACATTAAGATTGGAAACGGAACACACATGTGCCTGTGAGATGATGAGTGTCACCATTGATAAGAGTTTATTGTATAGATTTCCTTTCAAGTGAGAATCCAACAGGTTCTTTGAAACTGGTACTTTCCAAGACTTCTTTTCTCCAGATGACATCTTGATTAGATGTGGACGTCCCCTGATTTCAGTAGCTCTAACCTGGATATCCTTCCCAAGTGAGAACAAAATACAAACCTCTGTTCAAAAAACATACCTTATTCGAAGCCAGCCACAACGAGAAAAGCTTTTGGTTTCGGTTTCTGAAGCCAGCCATCGTAACAAACCCTAAAGGAGATAAAATAGATAGAAAATATGCCCTAAAGAATACGAGGTTGTGCTCTTTGAAGTTCATCAACGGAGATTCTTCCTCCAAATAAAATATACCTTCTATGCATCCACGTGTATATATAAATTGTGGGACAAAACAGGGGAATGGAGGATGGAGACGATCGTCCGATTGAAGGGGAGGAGCGGGGCTGGAACTTCATGAACGTGGAGAGAGTTCGTGGAAGAGAAAGCTGAAAATCCAAACAATCAAAATTAGATCTTAAAACTAAGGGGGTGTTTGGGATTGCTTATTTGAACGGCTTTTTAGCTTATTGCGATTTGACACCGCAGATAAGTTATTTTGAGTGTTTGGATGGAACAAAAAGAAAACAACTTATAGCGGTGCCAAACCGTTGAAAAACCATTTTTGATAAGTCATTTTGTTGTAACTTATGACTTATTTCAAAAGTGTTTATGACTTTTTTGGTTCTTTTATATGTATAAGCAATCCCAAACACCTTTAAATAACAACTTATTAGCTTATTACGTTTTGGTACCACAATAAGCTAATCCAAATACTTTTTAAAAAACTCCGATTTGGCACCACATAAGCCGATAAGCACTTTTCCAAATAAGCACTTTTCCAAATAAATAAGCAATCCCAAACACCCCCTAAATACAAACACACTCTTGGAGACTGAATCAATCTGTACAAACACAGATAAACAAAAATTGTGGATCGATTAAACATATAGCAACTGAGGAAAACCTCTCAATCACGAAACTTATAACAAATTGTTTTTTTATCTTCTGATGAAACCTCAATCCTGGCGGTTGTCTGGAGATATGTAGCTACAGATGGATGAAATCGAGAGGGAGGCATGGTGGTGATGGGTCTGCAAGGAGATATGTAGAAATCAAATCCAAGAGCGTGAACTACAGGGACGGGAAGTCGTTTCTTAGTGAGTGGGAGAAAAATTAGGGGGAAGTTGGGAGAAGATTAAGGGACGTGGGGGGCTATGATTAAGCGGAGTGTTAAGGGAGGTTAGAAGTAACCTTATAGTGAATTTAAACGGCTCAGATCTATTTTCAGATGAATTTAAACGGTGGAGATCGAATCAACAAACGGTTGACTCGTCTCCATCCATAAATATATAATTGATATGAATTAAGAATCAATTAGCTACAAATAATGAAGCATATAATACCTTTTTGTAGATTGTACTAATTATCTTACAAATGCTAATGAGTTCTACTGCATAACCTAAAAGGAATTCAACAAAGAGATTTGCCCATGACATCAGGCATCCCATAAAGTATAGCAGAAATAGCTTTAACCTACAACTAAATTAATGTTATATGAGATAACTTAACACAACATAAACAAGAACAAATTGATTCTCTGTTTAATTAATTGTCTGATTTACTATCGTTAAATGAATAACCTTTGCTATCTCTTTTCTCAAAATCTAGTTCCAATCCCATCATATGTGTTTATCCATGATATACCACCAAAATATTGTTTTTCTCCAACCTACTAAACAAATCATTTTAACATAGGCACCAATCTTTCCAAAAAAGCATGCCTCACTTCACCCCTCAACTTAATAAAACATGAATACATGAAAAGATAGAAGGAAACACTGAAAGCATGAAAATAAACAAACAATAATGTCTAGGTTTAAGGATGTGGGTAGTAACTCTTATTGAAGATACATTAATTGATTGACTTGATAGTTGATCATCTAAAATGTTGTTGGATTAAATTGTATGTTGCCATAAATCATAAAACGATATGGATTCTTGATTGTGTGTTGCATAGGATGGTTTAAATTCAAATATGAAAATGTGTATTGTAGATTAATGTAAAAACTCTCTTCCGTGATGAATCCCCACGTGTAAGTAACGAACATTGCTTCAGATCTTCAATCCCAATGTGATCCCCAGCTCTTTGTGGCTCCAAAATGGCTCCAAAATTGCCTTTGAATATCCCAAAAATCGCCCCCAAGTAGCTCCCAACCGTATATTGTGCAAAATATCCTCAAACCCTAGCTGAAACTGAAAATAATTTTTAAACGAGTTCAAGAAAGTGTCGCGACTCATCTGTGTTTTATGGGGTCGTGGCTTGAACCTGCAGGACATGTTGTGTGAGTCATTATTTGCTTCTCTTTAGACTTTATTCCAGCTTAGGTTTTTCTCCCGAAAATATCATTGAGTTCCAAATTAGATCCCGACTTCATCGCACTCCCAAATCCTCACAAATGACACGATAAACTCGAATTTCCTCAACTTTGTTTACAAGATTGATTCATGTCCAAAACTTAAACGAAGTTGTTAAATTGTGATTAATTTACTTGGAAACTCAAAGAAAATCACTCGGAAAGTGGTATAAGAATAAGGTCAGGAATGACATTATCATCAGTGATGGAGTTAGCTAGAATAGAGATCAGTTTAAGAAGTTAGTCAAGGTTTATAGACTTACACGGTTTATATACATACATATATATATATATATATATATATGTGTGTGTGTGTATGCTAAGGATCGTGTGAGAAGTTGAGGTTAACGTGAGAAACGGATCTGAACTATTGATCACTTTTAATCACGTTAACCCAAATCTATATATAGGATTAACAGTTCAAATCCACTTCTCACGCTTATCACGTTAACCTCGACTTCTCACATAATCCATTGCCTATATATATATATACATAGAGAGAGAGAGAGAGAAAGGAAGGTTCAAACGAGAACGATAACTATTTAAGAAAACAGCAAATCATGTGCAAAATCATATATGATTCAGCATTAACGGCCAAAAAATTGACACACGCGACTTTGTCTACGACTCAGTAGCGTGAATCATATATGATTTTGTACGTGAATCATATATGATTTTATATGTATTCGGCCGTCTTGTGTTTTCTTAAATAAATATTGTTCTCGTATGAACCCACATTTCTCTCTCTCTCTCTCTATCTATATATATATATATATATACTAGTTGTGAACCCGCTCAGTGCGACGGAGATGTAAGCGAGAATGCATAGGAAAAATTGGTTTTTATAAGTATTGTTTTTTAGTTTCTTATAACTATCATAATTAAACAATATGTCACATAATAATTCATAAAATAGGTTTAGAGATGGGTATTACAATAACTATAATCAATATTAACAACAAAATCTAGGAGCACAATAATTCTTTTGATGATGTATGATAGAATGAGATGACATCTAACTTCACCAAAACGTCCAAATATCACTTAGGGGTTGTTTGTTTACTTCTTAACGGTTCCATTAAGAGGCATCATCTGAATCACTAAAAGGTGAATCTTGTTTGACAAAGAAAATGTCTGTCTCTTAATGGTTCCAAAACCCTCTGAATGATTTTGTATCATGACCCTCCCTTAACCATTAAGAGCCCTGATTTCATTATTAACAATTAAAAAACAACTGTATTCCATTTTGCACTATATTATAAGAGCCTCTTAATCATTTTGCACTAAACCATTCAGCAACTGCCAAACAGCCCCTTGCATAGGGTTCATCCTTTATGACTAAAAAGTTTTCGATTTTTAAATATACGATGCAAAGGTCAAAAAATTAGACTATGGAACAAAATTATAGTGGAATAGACTAGTCCACATCCACCCAAAAATAGACACTTAACTATTTTGGATGTGCCTTAATTTCTTTTTGAGAAGTTGAAAATTTGAAATTAAGAGGTCGCTTACCTTATAGACACTTATCTACTTCGAGCCTTGTCAAACCTCTTATCGGGTAAGTTTCTCAATATTTTTCATAATTATCTGGTAAGGTAAAGTGACCTGGTAAACATTTACCGAGTAAAATTTGTTACTCTCACTTATCTAGTAAGCTGGTAAGTCTCTTAGGTGTTGTTCGGTTCGTTTTCTGTTAAGACATGTATGGATATAGTTGTCTGGGTGTTAACAGATAAATTGTTGTTCGGTTGTTGTGCTGAATAAACAGTCTGAATGTCAGAAATGACCATTTTACCCCGGTCTTTATTTTTAAATGAATAAAACAATTGTTTGATAAATAAATAAATTATAATTATAAAAAATTAATCCACTTAAATGTTTTTAAATAAGAAAAACTTAACTTTAAAACCAAAAAAAAAAAAACTTGAACCAGTGAGCAAACCCATCTACACAAAAAAAATCCATGAAGAAAATCCATATACAGACTCATATCAGAAATATACTTAGATCGATGGAGAAAATCAAAATATAAACAGATCGATGGAGAAAATCCATATACATAGAAATACACAAACTCATATCAGTGAGCAAATCAAAATATACACAGATCGATGAAGAAGAAACAATGAGATGTCGATGGAGAGAAGGGGCTCCGTTTGGGAAGATATTCTCTGGTGGAAGGGGAAGCGTTTGGGAAGAGATGTGATGGTTGTAGTGGTGAAGTCGGTGGAAGGGGTGGGGATTCAAGGGGGCGGATCTTCTCCCATGGGGATGGGGATAATGGAGGTGGTGTTGGAGTCGCAGGCGTTGATGAAGATGGTGGCGATAATGGCGGTGGTGTTGGAGTCGCCGGCGTTGATGAAGATGGTGGCGATAATGGCGGTGGTGTTGGAGTCGCCGGCGTTGATGAAGATGGTGGCGATAATGGCGGTGGTGTTGGAGTCGCCGGCGTTGATGAAGATGGTGGCGATAATGGAGGTGGTGTTAGAGTCGCCGACTGTGATGAAGATGGTGGCAATAATGGAGGTGGTGTTGGAGTCGTCGGCGTTTGGACGACGGAGGTACAATAAAGGAAGTTGGAGTCGCCGGCTATTGATGAAGATGGTGTGATCTTCTCCCATGGGGCAGTGGGCATAATAAAGATAAGGGAGAGATAATGAGCAGAGAGGATATGTCATTGTCAAGGGAGGGGTGTGTTTTTTTTAAGAGAAGGGGTAGTTGGGGAAATTGAAGGGATTTTAATGGCTGAGTATAAAGGACCTACATTTTTAAGGTGAGCCATTCAGCCATGGGCTAACCGAATAAGCTAATACCGAACAGTTGGGTATGGTTATGCGAATAAGCTATATCCATTATACAGCTCATTAAGCTCCTACCAAACAGCCCGTTAGGCCTTGTCATTGATCTTATCGGATAAATTTTTCAATCTTTTCATGTTTATTTGGTAAGGTAAAGTGATTCGAAAAACACTTACATGATAAGCGTTTAATAAACAACCATATAAAAAACATCCGATCGAATATTTAACAACATTGGATATCATGCTTCTAGAATGAACCTTCAAACCACACCAATATCCATTGGATCTACAAACCAAACCAACATATCTAAATAAAGCATATTTAGTTCTTTAATATTTCTAAAACTATACCATGTACAAAATCCATATTTGAATCATCTAAATTATTAATATGGAAAAAAAAGATCTGGCTATGAAGATGGAAACCAGATCGAAACCAACATGCTCCTCTAATCAACAACCCTAATCAAAATCATATATAAACCATTTCGGAGCAGCATGCAAGGAAGTGAGGAACAATGGCGAGGAGAAACCCAGTTCAGAGCACATCTTCTTCTTCCGATCAACAACGCACATTGAAACCACATCGAAACTTAGATCGAAAACCAAAATCAGAGCTGTAGGTGAGGAATAGTGGTGAGGAAAAATCCAGATCATAACCCATCATCTTCTTCTGATTAACAGCCCAAACCTGCAGGCAAAGAACACAAAGACACCATAAACCAACCGAATAGAAACCATTAACCAACCAAATATGGTTGTGAATTTTGAGTTTATTTAAGATGAACTGAAACCAACAGGCAAGAAGAAATCAAGATCAAAACCCATGTTGCCTAGTTACATCCACAACCATAGCATGATTACAGTTTCAATTTAAACCATGATTACAAATGAAAATCATCTAATTCAATAAACTTACAAATGAAAATCATCTTTACCTCAAAAATCAAGAACAAATATTGATTGTGTCAACTTTTTTGCAGGGGGTGGAAACAAAAATATATAGAAAGAGGCATGGATTCCAAAACCAAAATTACAAATCAAAATCATCTAATTCAATAAATGAAGAACAAAGAGTCTTTACCTCAAAAATCAAGAACAAAGATAGAGATGGATTCTAAATAAATATGCATGAATGAACAAAAGCATAGATCAATCGAAGTTTGGAAACGATATTTACCGGGGTTTGTCCATGTTAGTCAAACAAAGAGGAGACTATTAATGAAAACTTCATGCCCATTTCTATCCACAAAAAAGAATTTATGTATGACAATAAATAAAATAGTACAGTGGAACCCGATGATACACTGCAAGTTGTTGTCACAAGATCTAAAAATACTTCTAAAGCCTCTTTATGAGAGGTTGTAAGCTTACAATATCTTGTCCACACCACAATCTTACATGTTTGCAGACCCCAAAAAGCATAGGTGTGATGCATTATATTAGCAAAAAATGAAAATTATAAGTACACAACTAACTCAATAAGTGAAAAAGAATGTAGATGAGAAGAATTACCAAAAATATGAAGTATCCAACATGAAAGAGAAGAAACCTGTAAAAGACATAGGCAACAATAATAGATTTCAATCAGAGGGGCAATTCCTAAATGTCAAATATTTTACTGAATTTACAAGCACAAATGTGAAATGAGGTCCAAATATTCACAAGTTGGAGTAAGATGATTGCTCAAACATTGATTTTATACGATAATAATATGACATCCTTTACACATAAGTTGATACAAAGTATCCAAGAACCCATGGGTTGTACCAGGTCAATATCGCATGTATTGTTACATGTTACCCTTCAAGTTGTTATGAAAAATCAAGAAATACTTCCAGAGCCTCTTAGTTCGAGGTATCCCAGATTATGTTCATACCACAATTTTATGTGTGCAAGCCTTTCGTTTGATCCATGATATGTGTGTAAAGCCAAAACTACAAGTACAAGTATCAAATATATAACAGAAAGAATATGTAATAGACTACATTAGAACTAAAAAGAAGTATCAGATATGTAAAAGAAATAATTTGTAATAGACTACAGTATAACTAACAGGTTACAATCAATGGGCACAAACCCCATACCTTCAATTAACTGTATTTTACATAGACTAATGTTACAATCAAGATTTGCCCAACCGATAACTTTACTTTGATATACTCATAACAGATTTTACATTTAATTTACAATAACTTACAAGAAAAAGAACAGGAGACCCTAGCGGTCGTACTACGCTCATACTGCATATACTATTACAAGGATAACTAGGTGAAGGAGGCTTAACTTATGTTCAACCATGCAAGTAAAAGAGCTCAGGTTCTTTTGTGAACGATGATTCTCAAAAGGTAAACAATCTCATGAGTCCTCTAGAACTGCACCAATTCCAATTGAATATGTTTGCCGTTTAAACTGTACTTCCAGAACCAGCTCCCGCAATCCAAAAATTCCTTTTTAATAGGATTTAAATGTACAGATAAACCTGAACCAAAAGTTTGAAGGGCGTAAGTAGGACATCTAGATGCTTCTCGAAGTGGGTGAAAATTTTCTTCAACAAAACTATTCTATGAACACTCGCACACCATATATAAGCAGAGATTTCTTATATCAGGAATAATAATGAATCTGTTAGTGCACATATTTGTTGGATACAAGATCATAAAGACTAAAGACTGAAAGTCAAGATGAGTCAAAGTTCAAGTCAACTCTCAAGCATAGAAGTCAAAGTCTTTTATAATATAGTCAAAGTCAAAGCATTGTATTGTGTTATGTAGTGTGAGTGTTTTGTGTTTTGTGTCTATGTATAAATAGGGATATGGCTAGTGGTGTGCGTGTAGTTTTGTAGTTCAGATAGATTGTGAGAGTTCATCATACGCGTTCCTGTAGAGATGAAAAGTTTGAGAGAGAGTCTGTAATTGGTTTCATCTTGAAATGAAAAATGGAAATTGATTGATTGTCATCTTGTTTACACTGATTAAGGGGCTATTAATTGGTAAAGTTGTTGACCCCATTGCCTTGGTAGTTGCTAAGAAAGAAAAGGGAAGAAGGAAAAGAAGAAGAAAAAGAAAGTGATTATTCCAAGTTCTGGCGATTCTGATGATGATGATGATTCTGATAGTGATGATGGAGAAAGCTTAAAGCAATCCATGTTATTGCTGACCCGAGCTTTCCAAAAGAAATTTTATAAAAAGTCGGGATCAAACAGTCAAAGATACTCTTCTGCTTCCAGAAATCATGAGCATAGAGAAAAAGTTGAAGGAAGAAGGTATGAGGAGAAAAAGTTTGTGGAAAGAAAACCTGAGGAGAAGAAGAAATTTGTGAATGATTATGGCAGTGAGAAGCGGTCTGATGAGTTGAAAAATGCTACAATTGTGGTAAAGTGGGTCATTACGCCAAAGACTGTCGGAAGCCTACCATGAGAAACTCTGACTATTACAAGCACAAGATGCTACTAGCAAAGCAGAAGGAAGAGAGAAAGGCTTTAATGGCAGAAGACGAGTTTTGGCTTGACCACTCAAATGAAGAAGAAAAAGAAGAGACAACTCATATGTGTCTGATGGGGAAAGAAGTGAAGTATGATGAGTCGGATGAAGATAATTCTGATGAGGTACAAAATTTTTCTAAGTCTGATTTTTTAAACAAAATGGAAGACATGATGATTGAGCTTCAAGACCTTCAAAATAAATTGAAAAAGGAGAAAAACAAGGTTGCTAAGAAGCGTCAAACTATTTTTGATCTCAACAAGGAACTTGTTAGGAACAAAAGTCTGATTGACTCTTTGAACAAATCTGCTACTGAGTTTAAACAACAAAAAGATTGTTTTGAAAATAAGATTTCTGAAACTATCTCTAAACTTTCAAAGTCTGATCTTGAAAAACAAGAATTTGTGCTAAGAGTTCACAAATTGCAGGTTGAAAATAAGAGTTTGGAGAAAAAGGTAAATGGTTTGGAAGCAAAATTATATACTAAAGGTCAAACAGATCAAACCATCTATCTAAATATACCAAATGAGGAAAATGATGTTAAAGAAAAGTAGGGTCTCGGTTACGATAACCCACACTATTTGAAGAAAGCAATCAGAAAACAACCAACTTTATATAATTTTGATTTTCTGCAAGTGGCTAACAAACATTCTCATTTGAAACCCAAGTTTGTTACCAAATCTTCTGATGAAGTAGAGACCAAGGAAGAAGAGAATAGAAAGAACACAACGAAAATGCAACTACCATTCTGTTATCAAAAGTTGAATGATAGTTATATTTCTGAACAACCAAAGTTCCTTTCGAATGATTATTTTGCAAGTTATTCTACAAAAGAGTTGGAGGCAAAACCTATTAAAGCCAAAATTTATGTGTAACACCCGTGATTTCGGTAAATAAAATTCACCCGGACGTTTATGTGACTTGTAAAAAGTGGGGTTTTGTTGGGAAAGGCATTGGGTAAAGTTCCTAAGAATATCGAGGGCCTTGGAGTTGAAAGAGTCGAGTTTTGCGGCTCGGTACAAGCCCAACGACTATGCCAAGCGACTATGACAGTGTCACTGTCGCCTGACAATGTCGCAGGTGGGGGAGTACCCACGGTACAGCCCAAGCGACTATGCCCTGAGACATTGACATGGTCATAGTCGCATGGGCAATGTCTCCCATGGGTACCAGGGCCTTAAATGTGCGATCATTCAACCAATCTTCCCATTTCCCATTTCTACCTTATTCCATTCCTCTCCCAAAACATTTTGTTGATCCAAACTCTCTCAGTGATTTGATAACGACCCTCTTTTATACTTAGTGAAAATTACGTTATTATATGTATTAGTGTTTCATCATCAGCGATCAGACTGAGTCTGTTCAGTTATCGCTGATGACCTTTCTGTAAACATTTAATATGTATTAGTGTTTCACTTTCAGCGATCAAACTGAGTCTGTTCAGTTATCACTGATAGTTTCCTATGTAACACAGTTAACGTAATCCCTGAAGACAAGTCTCGCGTCAACATAGTTCATAGCTGAATCGAAGACGAAGCCACTGAACAATAGATAAGTCTACTAGTGACCTGATGCGGATATCAGCGAAGACCAGACAAATCTACTTACGCGAAGAAGCCTGAGGAAAAGCTTCAGCGATAGCTGAACTTCTTTATCTCTGGAAGAAGAGATACTCAGCGATCAACGATCACAAAGCTTATGCCTCAAGTTTTCTTTTGTCTTACCTTGCACAACCAGTACGATGTGTCAGAACGGACAAGTCTCTGCCACAAATCGTACACCAACTCTGTCAACTACACTGTTCATAAAGTGGCCAAAAGCATGTCTCCAAAAGTGAGACTACCAAAGCCAATCTATGAATGCCACGTGTAAAGTACCCTGCCATGCATTTAATGCATAGGGTATAAATAGGAAGCTCACTCCTTCATCTGAAAGTGTGCTCAATCCTTGAACTCCAAAGATAGAAACCCTTGTTTTCTCTCTCTCTAAAAATCCCCCATTCTCTGAATTTCTTGTGCAACCATCTTAGTGTTTCTTAAGTTTGTTTAGATTGAGTCTGTCTTAATCTTATTCCGCAACAAACTTGTAAATTGTATTTTGATTTATCAATAAACAATTTATTAAACTTTAATTTCTGTGTTTGTATTCAACCCCCCCCTTCTACAAACTTGTTAAGCAACTTCGGGACCAACAAGTGGTATCAGAGCGGTTTGTTTAATCTAATAAACAAGATCTTGCTGTATACTCTTCCTTGCTATTCTAAAATGGCACTAAACACAAACACAAACTACTATGATAATGGTTCACTTTCTAAACCTCCTCGATTTAGCAGAGATAACTTTTCTCTATGGAAAAATCGAATGATGCTATTTCTTGAAGGTGCGGATCCTACTATACCTGAATATATAGAAAACGGACCCTATGAACCTGTTAGAATTATAGCTGTTGTTCCTGCTACTGCCACCACTGAAGCTGTCCCTGAACGATATGTCGTTAAGGAAATAAGACAGTGGAGTGATGAAGATAAAAAGAAGGTAGGCATAGATGCAAGAGCAAAGACCATTATATCAATGGCTCTGCCTGATGAAGTTTTCCATTCCATCATGCATCTAAAAACTTCTAAAGAAATGTGGGAAACCATATGTGTTCAATATGAGGGCACCACTGAAATCCAAGAGACCCGAAAGATTAACTTGGTAAGACAGTATGAAAGTTTTATCGCTGGTAAGAATGAATCTCTTTCTGACATTCATCAGCGGTTTAACTGCCTGATCATTGACCTAAGAACTGTTGGAAGGACCTATTCTAATTCTGAGGTCCTAACAAAATTCTTGGAAAGTCTTCCTGAAAGCTGGGACAGTTATTCAATATGTCTTAAGCTGACAAAGGACTTACATACTCTCTCTCTAAGCACTCTGTATGGAATATTGCTCAACTATGAGCAATCTAATCTCCTGAAGAAGAATCTTGTAAAAGATTCTAAAGACTCCAAAAGCACTGCTGTTGCTTTAGTCTCATCAGAGATAATTCCATCCCAGCGATCTACTCTCACCATCACTGAGTTAGATTCTGAATCTGAGGATTTATCAGACCCTGATCTTTCAGAGTTTAATGAGTCCTTAGCACTCTTGACAAACTCTTTTAAGAGATTTGCAAGAAAGAGTAACTTCCGAAGAAGTAAACCTCTCTCTCTTACTGAAAAGCCAAAATCAACTCCGGTTGATAAGGCTACAGCCACTTGCTATAACTGCGAAAAAATTGGACATTTTGCTAGTGAGTGCAGGTCTAAAAAGGTCTTCAAACCTTCTACCTCAAGAAGATCCAGTGATGACAAATACCATAAGCTGAAAAACAAATATCAAAAGCTGAAAAGCTATCAGCAAAAAGGTAAAGGTCTCATCGCTGAAGAACATGACTGGGCTGAATCAGAAGAATCATCTTCTGATGAAGAAGAAGTCGCTAATCTTTGCCTCATGGCTGAGATTAAAGAAGAAGTAGAAGAACCATCTGAACCTTCTATGAGCTACATATCATCTCAGGTATCCATCTCTACAAATCCCTCTCTGCCTGAATCTGAGAGAAGTCGCGCTGTTGATGTGCTGACGATTGACCTTTATAATGCTCTAAACGACAAAACTCAAGCTGAAAATAAAAATGTTTATTTAACACAAGAGCTAGAGAAATGTCATGAAAAGATCAGTGAACTAAATCTTTTAGAAGAAAAGCTAAAAGATCAAGTCATTATAAATGAAATCATCAGCATTGAACGCGAACAAGCCATCGCTGCTCTAAAAGCAGAAAAGGCTCATGTTGAAAAATGGTGCAAATCATCAACAAAGATCTCTGAGATAATAAATGCTCAAACTCCTGAAAGTGATAAAACTGGTCTTGGTTTTTGGACACCACAGGATGATCCTAAAGAAGAAAGTTCCTCGCTTAAGTTTGGAACTTTTGTCACATCTTTCTTTGACACTTCTTATAATCAATTCTATCCCTGTTCTTCTTCTAATCCCATCCCTGAGGAGATATCTGCAAGATCTAAGCCTGCAGATAAAGGAAAGTCTATTCTCCCTCCTCAGAAGGCTTCCAAGAAAACCAAACTGAAAGTTCCTTCCAAACCTTCAGTGGATAAACCTTTTAGCTCAGTGACAGAAATCTTTGATATCTGTCCTCCAAAGCTGAAGGTTGATCTAAAGCCCGTGAAATCTGAAGAAATAAAAATTCCTCCCAGATCTCGTGCTAAAGGTATTCTTGGAGCTGGACCTGCTCATCTTAAGTTTTCAAAACCTTCTGGCTATAAATCCACCATCAGATATAGAAAATGTTATCACTGTGGATTCACTGACCATATTGCGAGCAAGTGTCCAAATACCACCGAAGCTGATAAAACAGCCAAAGTGAAGAAAAATGCCTCTAAGGCAAATAAAGTCACCAAAGTGAAAAATACCACTAAGGTTAAGAAATTAACCAAAGTGAAGATTACCACTGAAGCTGAATCTTCCTTATCCACTAACTCTGAAGGACCCATTGAAAAGTGGGTACCAAACAAAGCTTAATCTTCCTTATGTATGCAGGGATCAAAGGGCATCTGGTATCTCGATAGCGGATGTTCTCGTCATATGACTGGACAAAGAGACCTGCTCACTGAATACAAGGAAGAGAAAGGTCCCTCTGTGACCTTTGGTGGAAATGGAAAAGGATTTACCCGAGGGTTTGGTGTCCTCAGCAATGGGACAACTACCTTTCGAAGAGTCGCTTATGTAGATGGACTGAAGCACAATCTTCTAAGCATCAGTCAGCTATGTGACAAAGACTACGAAGTTCGCTTTTCTAAGAAAGCATGTTCAGTGGTAGATGAAAAAGGAAAACTTGCTCTCAGTGGTTATAGAAGAGAAAATGTCTATGTAATAGATATGGACTCTACTATCACTGATAACTTATGTTTTCTCTCTAAGGCCTCTTCTGATGTCAACTGGCTATGGCATAAAAGGCTCTCTCATCTAAACTTCAAAACCCTGAATTCTCTCTCATCTAAGGAACTGGTTTCTGGTCTTCCTCAGCACTCATATGCTAAAGAATCTCTCTGCTCAGCATGTGAAAAAGGAAAACAAACAAGAGCTAGTTTCAAGTCGAAACAAGTTTCCTCAGTAACAAGTCCTCTTCAGCTCTTGCATATGGATCTATTTGGCCCTGTCAATATCCAATCAATAGCTGGAAAGAAATATACGCTTGTCATTGTAGATGAATATTCTCGCTACACCTGGGTTATTTTTCTTCGCTGCAAGAATGATACTCCAGAAGAACTAATATCTTTTGTCAAAAAGATGGAAGTGCTGAATAATCTTACTGTTCGATCAATAAGGAGTGATCATGGAACTGAATTCAAAAATAGTTCCCTGAACAATTTCTTTGAGAACAAGGGAATCTCTCACAACTTCTCTTCAGTAAGAACACCTCAGCAAAATGGAGTCGCTGAAAGAAGAAACAGAACGATCATAGAAGCTGCTAGATCAATGCTCAGCGATTCTCACCTCCCTACTCAATTTTGGGCAGAAGCTGTAAACACTGCATGTTTTACTCAAAACAGATCGCTGATAATAAAGCGATTTGGGAAGACAGCTTATGAACTCTTTCTTGGAAGGAAGCCTTCTATCAGTTTTCTTCATATCTTTGGTTGTCAGTGCTTTATCTTAAACAACAAAGATCAACTTGGAAAGTTCGACCCAAAAGCCGATGATGGAATATTTTTAGGATATTCCTCCATCTCAAAAGCCTACAGAGTTTTCAACAAAAGAAGACAAACCGTAGAAGAAACCATTCATGTCACGTTTGATGAAACGCGCTCAGCGAACTCTAAACCAATCGCTGACAATGAAGAACTGAATACTTGGATGATCTCTCACTATAAAGGAACTGAACCTTTCTTCTCAAACCAACAGCACACTGAAACTCCAGCTGCTGATGAAGAACCAAGTATCATACCTCCCACCGCTGAATCCAACTCATGGATTTCAGCTGAACCTCTAAACACACTTCTACCATCAAATCCATCTACGTCTGAAAACCCTTCTGAAAGCATTGGTGTATCTAATGTTCAACAATTACTAGCTGATGAACCTCAAGCATCTTCATCAGCGACTGCTCCTATTGTTGATCCTATCGCTGAAATAAGCAATCTTGCTCCTGCTCAGCGATGGACCAGAGATCACCCCATAGATCAAATTCTTGGTAATCCAGATGCAGGTATTCAGACACGACGAAGCTCAGGTAATATCTGTCTCTTTGTAAACTTTCTCTCCTTAATTGAACCAAAGAAGACTGATGATGCCCTCAGAGATCCAAACTGGGTCAGCGCTATGCAAGAAGAGCTGACTGAATTCTCTCGAAACAAAGTTTGGAATCTCGTTCCTAGACCATCTGATAAAACTGTAATAGGCACCAAATGGGTGTTTAGAAACAAGTTAGATGAACATGGAATTGTAACCCGCAACAAGGCTCGACTTGTTGCTCAGGGATACAGACAAGAGGAAGGCATAGACTATGATGAAACCTTTGCCCCTGTGGCCAGGCTCGAAGCAATTCGACTATTCTTAGCTTATGCAGTCTATAAAGACTTCATCGTTTATCAAATGGACGTAAAATCAGCTTTTCTGAATGGAAAACTGAATGAAGAAGTTTATGTAGAACAACCACCAGGGTTCTATGACCCTAAGCATCCAAATTATGTTTATAAATTGGATAAGGCTCTCTATGGTTTAAAACAAGCCCCTCGTGCTTGGTATGACACTCTCTCATCTTTTCTTATCTCTGAAAATTTTGAACGTGGCAAGATTGATAATACGTTATTTTTCAGGAAGATAAAAGGTCATATAATTCTTGTACAAATATATGTCGATGACATAATATTTGGTTCTACTAACCCATCTCTATGTACTCGCTTCGCTGAAAGAATGAAGAAAGAATATAAAATGAGTATGATGGGTGAGCTGACATATTTTCTTGGTCTTCAGATTAAACAATCTGACAAAGGTACTTTTATCTACCAAGGTAAGTATGTTAAAGACATGCTGAAGAAGTTTGATTTAACACAAACTTCAGCGATGAAAACTCCTATGGCACCACCACTGACACTTAACAAGGATCCATCTGGAAAACCTGTTAATGTCACTGCCTATAGAGGAATGATAGGCTCATTGTTGTATCTTACAGCAAGCCGACCTGACATCATGTACTCTACTTGTTTATGTGCACGCTATCAATCTGAACCCAAGGAATCCCATCTGATCGCTGTAAAGCGAATTTTCAGATATCTGAAAGGAACTCCTAACCTCGGTCTTTGGTATCCCAAAGACTCAGGGTTCGATCTAACTGGTTATTCTGATAGTGATTTTGCAGGCTGTAAACTTGACAGAAAAAGTACCACTGGTGGATGTCAACTCTTGGGAGGAAAGCTAGTAAGCTGGACAAGCAAGAAGCAAAATTCTGTGTCCACTTCCACAGCTGAAGCTGAATACGTAGCCGCTGGAAGCTGTTGTTCACAAATCCTATGGATGAGAAATCAACTATTAGATTATGATCTTCAGCTGTCAAAGATTCCTATCTATTGCGACAGCACTAGTGCTATCGCTATAGCAAATAATCCAGTGCTACATTCAAAGACAAAACACATAGAGATCAGATATCATTTTATCAGAGATCATGTGATGAATGGTGATATTGAACTTCACTTTATCCCTACTGACTTTCAGCTTGCTGATATTTTCACCAAACCTCTTGATGAGACAAGGTTCAACTTTCTCATCAGTGAGCTTGGAATGCTGAACCTCGAAGAATAATTCTTCAGCGTTCATGTATTGTGTCAGTAATCAAAAGTTCCCCTCATCATTCTCTCTGATAAACATTCTGACTCTCAGGTATGTTCTCTCTCCCTCAAAGATGTTTTTCTTCAAAATATAAACTTTAATCACTGAATTTTCTTCAAATGATTAAAAGCTTTTTTTTTGAAAAATACATTAATCACTGATATTTCCAATCAGTGATCTTTTAAAAGGAAAATCTATCCCTATCTTTACAATCAGGGATACTTTTAAAAAGGAAAATCTATCACTGACTTTTCTTCAGTGATCATTTGAACGGACAAATGAACAGTCTCTCTCCTCTATGACGTCATTTGAACCGACAATCCACGACATGCTTTTTCTGACACGTTCGTCCGTTGCCCTCCTATCCAATCAACTTCGTGGAACGTGTCAATGTCATGATGATTTCTTTTCCCGCTTCATTCTCTCTCTTATCTCTCTTCTCTCTCTTCGTATAAAAGGAATTCTTCTCTCCTTTATACGGTTTACGCTTTCAAAACTTTCAAAGCAAGAAACATTCTCTCAAGAACACTCAAGCAAGTAAACCCAGAATATTGAATCTGCAACTCTTTCTCTTCAAGATACACAGGTTTATTTCATGTTTATATGCTTTGTTCATATGCTTTTTATTCTTTTTAAAATCCTACTCGCTTTCTATGGATTTTATAAAACGCTTTTTTTGTAAAAACTAAAGATCATTCCTTCTGATTTTATGTTTTTAAATAAAAAAAACCTTTTGGTTTTAAAGTGTTCTTCATTCTTTCTACCCAGAACACTATTTTTTTTCTCTTAAAAATAACTTGATAATTTTCCAGTTTCCCTTCTTCTATGGAAACTGGTAATCATATTATTTTTAATCTAAATCATTTCTTCTATTATGCCTCTTTCCATAACAGAAATGACACAGTCTTCAATCGTTGCTTCCAAGCATGTACGATTCGCTCTCACTGAAGTTGAGATTACTAAATGTAATCATTTGGCCAGACTCGACTTCAAAGCTGACAAATACCCACATCTGGTGGAAGCTGCTGAATTCCTCAAGCAGTCATGCATAGCTTACGCGATCACTGTGGATCCTAAGCCCTCCAAGACTCTACTTCAACAGTTCTGGTTCACTGCTGATGCAACTGAACTTACAAACAGGAAAGGCGAACGAGTCCCTGCTATCTCGTTCAGCACGGAATTAGGGCCAGGGAGCATGACCGCTCTTAGCCTCAGGAAATCTTTACGATTCCCTGACAAACCAAAGAGTGGATTCGACGCACTCCCCACTGATGATGAGCTGATATTCTTCCTGGACGCAATGGGCTATTGTTGGGAAAACAAACCAAGATCGTCTATTCCTAACAAGAAGCTCACCAAGATTCTTAAAGCTCAGATGCCATCACAACTGAACTTTATCTTCTCGCACATAATTCAGTGCATGAGTGGGAAGAGTGGTTCGCTGGATCAAGCCAGCAAAACACAACTGCAGATGGCATACTCCGTTATCGCTGGTCAAAACTTTGACTACGCCACAGCCATCTTTGAAGATCTGAGGTCGAGATTAGAGAAGCCTGAACGAGATCCCAAGATCTCGTACGTACGTTTCATATGTACGTACATCAAGTTCCTCTATCCCAACACCTATCCCACCAAAGATGATGGCACCTTTGCCAGGGTTGGTCAACGATCACTGGAGGTCAAGCCACTCGCCGACGAGGTAAGTATCTCTCTCCTTCGCTCTCGTCTCTCTCTCTATTCTTCTTCATCTTCAGCGACCACGCAGACGGTTCCTTCGTCTGCTATCCCTGTCGCTACCACTACTTCTAAAAGACCATCAGCTAGTCCAATTGGTCCTTCCAAAAAGGCCAAAAAGACTAAGGAAAGTACACCTTCTAGTACTATACCTGAGGGAGCTTCTCAACAAGCTACCTTAGATGCTTTTGTGGGTCTTTCCTCCACAACTTCAGCAGTCACTCATACTGCCGTGTCAGCGATCTCACTCGCTGTCACATCATCAGTAACCCCACCTACTATCTCATTCCCTGAGATTAACCCCATCCCTACTTCTATCCCCAAAACTCTTCCCTTCTCTCCTCATTTGGTCTCTGAACCTGCCACCTCTTCTTTCCCTATAGGACCTGAGCATCAAACTTTTGAGGAATCTATGCAGTTCTACAAAATGTTTGATACGTCAGGTACACCTATACTCCTAAACACTTCTCTCCCCCCCTCTCCAAATAAGCCCATATCTGAACTAACATTATTTTCAGGTCCTAGCTTGGCGACTGTTGACACGCATGTCAACAGTCTAGGAGAAAAGGTGGATGCTCTCACCAACACCATCAATGAAACCACCAACGCCGTCAATCAGGCTGGTGAGGAGCTGAAGAAGTTGACCGCCACTTGCTCATCTAAAGCTGAGAACTCTCAACTTTCAGCTCTTGAAGAACAAGTCGTCCAACTCAGAGAGTCCTCTCGACTCTTTCAAGGACGATTTGAGTCTCTTACAGCTGAAGTTCAGGGTCTCTCTTCCAAGGTTGACCTCTGCACGTCCCTTCTTCAGCAAGTTCTACAGAAAGTGAATGAACCAGCTCCAGCGCTGCCTCCCTCCTTCACTGAAGATGATCGTACCAACCTCAACATCGCTGTGGAATTCATTCATGATGCCACATGCGACATACCTGCGGTTGAAGACCGAGTTAAGCGTCTGGAGGCTGACGTTCAAGTGCTAAAAGCTTCAACAGCTACTCCAGCAGCTGAACAATCCCCTACCGCTGATAATGACAAAGTGGGGGAGAAAACTGAAGAAACCTCTATTGCTGCTGGGGAAGCTAAGGAACCTCCCTCTCAATCTGAGGGGGAGAAGGCAAAAGAATCCTCATCAATTCACTCCATTCTCTTTGAAGAGGATGAGGAAGAAGACGATGAAGAGGAAGATGATCTAGATCTTGTTGATCAAGAAAAGGATCAGCCCTCCGATGACGACGACGACGATGAAGACCAATCTATGTGGTTCTCTAAGCCGAACGTCGTATCAGGGACAACTTCGCAAGAGGTTGTCAAAACAGGGGTGAGAGGTGATACATCTTCAAGTGTGCCTTCGCAAAGCAAAGACAAGCAACCAATCGCTGAAGAATGCTTGAGGACTGGATCACAATCTGAGGGGGAGCATCCTTCTCAGGTATGTCTTTCAATTGTACCACTTTTCTACTCTTTCCAAACCCCTATGTCTTTCTAGCCTTTATCTCTCTCGTTCTAAAAATACACTTATCCCTTCTTTCCTTCTTTTTCTAACCAGACAGTTCTCACCCCTGCTTAAGGGTTCTGAACTACAAATAATACCAGCGGCTATCGCTGAAGAAATAATCCCAATCTCTATCGCTGAGATTGATGAAGAAGAAGAAGATTCCCTGGTCCATCCAGGAAGGCCCTCTCGACCATCTCATTGGTCAGAGGAAGTGGTGAAGAAAAGAGTTGAAATGATCGCTCAACTAGAAAGTCAACGGCTGAAAATCCCTCTTCAAATATCCACAGAGCTCGACTTCCTTACTGAAGCTGAAAGAGAAGAATCTGCCAAAGCTGAGAAGCTGATCGCTGAATGCAAACGAGATGCCCAACTCGCTTTAAAGATTCAATCCTCTCAAGTTAGGGACAAAAAGCTAAAAAGCAAACCTGTGGAAGTTCAAGCAGCACTACTGAAAGAAATTGAAGAGGAACGCTTCAAAGAACAAGAGATCAACGATAAGTCTATCGAATGGTGCAAACAAAAGATGGATTATCGTTCTGATCTTCTTCCAATATCAGCCGTGACTATCTCTGGTCGCAAGAAGAAAGATCAACTCTCAGTGACCATGGAGATTACCAGAGAGGATGGAACCCAAAAAGCAATGTACGTATCAAAACTTGAAAGCTTCGGATTTACGGAATGGTTAGAGTTCTGGGATGCGCTGAAGAAATCCAAATCTACATACAGAGGCTACGTTGAAGGACTCCTTGAAGCCCTCATAAATAGAGTCGTTTCTGTACTAAAGCTGCCATCTCCTCTTCCTCCCAAATCTTTGAAACTCAAGAGAAAAATTGGGTCCTCCTCCTTTGAAGATGTCGCCATCATCAGGAATGAAACTTCTATCAAATTTTCAAGAGATGCACTGTTTGGTCCTCCTCCTGATCTTTCAGTTCTGGACTTATCTCTGCCTCCTGGTGGTCCCTTCCAAGCTGGTCAAGTAATCGACAAGCCTTATGGAATATTCTTCAGAGATGATGATGAGGAACTCAGATTTCAAAGAATCTCTGAGATTCCTATCTGTCCTCTGAATCATCTCAAGGATCTCTTATGCTTATGGTGTGACTTCTTCCCTGCTGCTGAAAAAATTAAAGAAATTATCAGTCAAGAATCTTTGGAACGAAGACAGAAAGGAGAAGAAATACCTGAGTATATGATCAATCCTCCCAAATCTTCTTATAGCTGATAGATTAGTTTTCCTATCTGCAATCTGTTAGTTATACTTACAGTAGTTAGTTAGTCACTTGTACTTATGATTTTCATATCTTGTAATTCTATCCCTGAATTAAATGAAAATTGCAGTGATGTACTTAACCCTATCAGTACTGTAAAAGATCCCTCAAAATAGTAATTGGGACATGCATTCTATGAGTCCTTTTTATTCCTATATTTTGAATTAAAAAGTAATTTTCTTTTGTTACTTTGTCATTATCAAATAGGGGGAGATTGTTGATCCAAACTCTCTCAGTGATTTGATAACGACCCTCTTTTATACTTAGTGAAAATTACGTTATTATATGTATTAGTGTTTCATCATCAGCGATCAGACTGAGTCTGTTCAGTTATCGCTGATGACCTTTCTGTAAACATTTAATATGTATTAGTGTTTCACTTTCAGCGATCAAACTGAGTCTGTTCAGTTATCACTGATAGTTTCCTATGTAACACAGTTAACGTAATCCCTGAAGACAAGTCTCGCGTCAACATAGTTCATAGCTGAATCGAAGACGAAGCCACTGAACAATAGATAAGTCTACTAGTGACCTGATGCGGATATCAGCGAAGACCAGACAAATCTACTTACGCGAAGAAGCCTGAGGAAAAGCTTCAGCGATAGCTGAACTTCTTTATCTCTGGAAGAAGAGATACTCAGCGATCAACGATCACAAAGCTTATGCCTCAAGTTTTCTTTTGTCTTACCTTGCACAACCAGTACGATGTGTCAGAACGGACAAGTCTCTGCCACAAATCGTACACCAACTCTGTCAACTACACTGTTCATAAAGTGGCCAAAAGCATGTCTCCAAAAGTGAGACTACCAAAGCCAATCTATGAATGCCACGTGTAAAGTACCCTGCCATGCATTTAATGCATAGGGTATAAATAGGAAGCTCACTCCTTCATCTGAAAGTGTGCTCAATCCTTGAACTCCAAAGATAGAAACCCTTGTTTTCTCTCTCTCTAAAAATCCCCCATTCTCTGAATTTCTTGTGCAACCATCTTAGTGTTTCTTAAGTTTGTTTAGATTGAGTCTGTCTTAATCTTATTCCGCAACAAACTTGTAAATTGTATTTTGATTTATCAATAAACAATTTATTAAACTTTAATTTCTGTGTTTGTATTCAACCCCCCCCCCCTTCTACAAACTTGTTAAGCACCTTCGGGACCAACACATTTCCCTTTCTCCCCACATAAACCCTAATCGATTTTGGAAGCTTTCCATGAAGTTTAGAGTGTTCCTTTCCTACCTCATGCTAGTGATTTCACCTTTCGTTGGAAGATCAAGTTCTTATCTCCAAACCTAGAGATTTTTGGGTTTTCTAGGTTTTCCCAAAAACCTAAGTGGTAAGTTCATCCTCTCCATTTCTAAACCATATTAGGTGATATAAATGCTCCATTGATGATTTCCTAAGTATTATGTTTCTCAAATTTTTGGTTTAAATGATTTTGGTGAAAATAGGTCAAATTAGGGTTTTTGGCCAAAATGGAGATTTTGTTATAAGATGTCTGAGGATCGATTCTAAATGGTTGAATATGTTTATTTATGGTTGAAATTTATGGATCTAGGTTTTTGGAGGTTTTGGCTTGAGGATTCCAGTTTCTTCAACGAAGTTCAAAGTGGGGTAAAATCTAGATTTAGCCTAAATTTAGCAAGGTGAGTTCAAGTTGATTTGTGAAAACGGTGTACATGTCAAAATGTTATTTTAAAGTGTTTTGCGTCTTACATAAAATTGTTAACTGCTGATAAGTTTGGTTATTTTGAAAGTGTGTAACTTTATAAACTTATATAGCATGCATCTTTGTGATTTTTGGGCATTTCGATAAATGTGTCATAAATGAATGGGTTTTGATGAATTATTTCATAAATAGGTATTTGGTCAAAAAATGCACTTTTGAGTGTTTGTCGGGTTTTATGCATCATACATGTATTGGGATGTTTTGAAAAGTACGAATGTGTGAGTCCTTTGGTTGTGGGTCATTCCCGACTTTGGGGAACAATTTAGAAATGGAAAACCTTTTGAGTTTTGGGCCGAAGGCCAATGGTAAATTGAGAATCAAAGATTTTGGGAAAATATGTATTTTGGTTTTATGTAACCATATTGGCTCTCGTGTTTTAGCCAATCGTCTATTAAGCCTCTTGGGGCTTGAATTGTACTCGGTGGAGTCTTTGGAACACTTGTTCGGTTTTGGTAGCTCGTTGAGGAGCCTTGGACGTATGGTGTACTTAGTTGCACCTTATTTGAGAGTTACATGTTTTGAATGCGTTAGTTCATTCGTTTGAGTCATGCAACGTTTTAGATTGTAATGCATTGGATCCATAGGCATATGAGTCAGTCAGTTGGTTTAGTTGGGGACTTTATCCCCGTGTTGGGACAGGATATTGTTTATGGCTAGCGGGAGCTCGAGGTACATATCGTGGGTGGTTGAACTCGATAACCGCGTAACCTTTGTTGAAGGGCTCGAGGTAGATATTGTGGGTGGTTGAACTCGATGCTCGTTTGTAATCCAGTCTGGTCACTCATCGTGGAATTTAGTGTCCACGTTTGAAGTCTAGTGAGTGGTCCCCAAGTCATGTTTTTTGTAAGCTTGTAGTGGTAGCTCGGTTTGGGGGCCATATACGGAGCTAAGTCTTGCGATGGTGCTCTTGGAGAGCCGTATACAGAGACTTGTGGCTTTTGTGGTGACACTCATTAGAGGTCGAGTAGACACTAGGGTCATTTGGGTATCTTGCGGTGGTAGCTCGGTTTGGAGCCGTATACGGGGATCCACGACTCTATGTGAAGCTCGAGAACATTGATAAGTGGCTTAACTTTGTGTGCCCGCCACTTTCTATGGAATTCGGGTATCCCCCGTCACCGAAAGGTGTTGTTTTTGGGTATTGAGTTTTATTATCCAAGTTTTCGGTGACGTTTTGTATATATAGATCTTATCCATCATTTCTGGGTTAAGTATTATACCTCACCCGTGTTTTGGGTGTTTTGGGACATAAAGTTTTATCCACGTTTCATAAATTGGGAGTCCGCTTTCTATTCTCCTTTCAAAGTGAGTTCTGTGTTGAAATTAATTTACAAAGGAGCGTCGTTATTTTGGGTTCTTAGTCCTTAAACGGTTTGGTTTGGAAAATGTTTATTATGGTGCCTCATTCGTCTAAAATACATATTATTGGAAAACGAGTCGTTTTCACATTCGAAGCATATCATTTTGAAAGATTATGATTTCATTCCTTTTAAACGATTAATTTATATATGTTGAAAACTCTTGAGCTCACTAGGCGTTAAGCCTAACCTTTTTATTTGTCGGCATGTGCATCAGGTTCCAGGTGGGGGTTTGGTTCTAGCAGTACTATGAAGAGATGTGCTTAGTTTTTCACAAGTGTAAGTATTTGGTGAAGTCTTCCGCAGTTTGGGGATAGTGACTATTATTGGGTTCTAGTAGCACCCGTCCTTGTTATAGACCATAAGTAGAGAATAAAGTGTGTGTGTTGAGGTTAAACCTTAAATTATGATTGTGTATGAATCTTTTATTGGTGTATTTAGAAAAATTTAAATCAGTTGCTATTTCCATATTTGAGGGTGTTACATTATGTTCCTCTACTTGTTTTAGAAATCAAAATAATTGATCTTGAAAATGCTTTATCTGACGAAAGAATCTTGGTTGATATTGAAAAAGTTGTGTTTTCTACTGTAATAAAGAACACTGTTTTTAAATCTAAATCTAATGAGTGTTCAAACTCTTCCAAGGCACCTCAAACTTTTGAAGATGATATTGATGACTTATTTGTGTGTGCAAATGATTTCTTAAATTCTGATGATGGTTGTATTGATGAAAGTACTGATATGTTTGACTTCAATGCAAAACTTCCAGATCATTCTGATTTTAGCATAAATTTTGAAGCTTTACCTAGTGTGTTTGAAGTAGGTGAATCATCAACTAAGGTTGGTGAATCAATTTCTGTGAGTACTGATTATTATGAAAAAGGTAAAAAGCAAAAGAAAAGGCTCTCACAGAAACGGACCAACATAGGTAAGCAACAGAAATCACAGACTCATAAATCTCATTTTCCTAACAAATCTAAATCTTTTGTTTCAGAACTGAGAAGGAAAAGGTCTGAAGTAAGAACTGAATGGCGACCAAAGAAGATAGTTGGAGAGCTTACAAAGTCATTTTCGGATTCTGAATGTAATAGGATTTCTGTTAGTAGTACTGATTTGGTTGGTAACATTGCTTCTACAAAAACAAATCTTGTAACTTCTTACAAGAAATATTCAATAAAACAGTTGTTTCAATTATCTCCGATTACTAATCAGTTGTCTACATATCGTCGAAATGAGTTTGTGACTCGACAATATTCTAAATGTTGGTTTGGAACATACTGTATACCTCATGTTTTTCAAAATAAAAGAGGACCCAAATTCAAATGGGTGCCAAAATCTTGCGCTAATCTGAAAGAACCCAAATATAAATGGGTACCTAAAGTTGTTGTTCCCTGATTTCTCTTATGCAGACCCGTCATATGTGGTACTTGGATTCTGATTGCTCCAAGCATATGACCAGGCAGAAAGATTTATTGTTTAATTATACAGAGAAATTTTGTGGAAATGTGCGCTTTAGGAATGACCAGTTTTCACCAATTCTGGGTTATGGTGACGTTATTCAAGACAACGTACCGATTAAGAAGGTGAGCTACGTTGAAGGCCTAGGACATAACCTATTCAACATTGGACAGTTCTACGACAAAAACTTAGAGGTTAATTTCAAGGCCAAGAGGTGTTGTATGCGTACTGAAGATGGCAAAGAACTCTTGGTTGGGACGAGAAAGTCAAACCTCTACACGATCAACCTGTGAAAAGTCAAGACTGACAATGAGGTGTGTCTACTGTCAAAAGCCTCGTTGCAACAGAGTTGGTTATGGCATCGAAGGCTTTCTCACCTGAATTTTCGTTACATCAACAAGCTGGTCACGAGTAAGGGGCTGTTCGTTTGTGGCTTAATGAGCTGTATGGTAGATATGGCTGATTCGCATAGCCATATTCGGGTGTTCGGTAGTGGCTGAATCGGTCAACCCATGGCTGAATCGGTCAGCTGAGAAAACTATGTCCTCCACATTCAACTATAACTTTCCATATCTACCCTCCCACCTTGACTAATCGAGCAGATACAAATGAAAAAACGAAAAACAGAAGTTAAAAACCCAATATCTATCGATTTCATGTTCATTCGGATCAAAATCGAGTTCATCAAGGCAATCAGATACAAAAGAAACACGAAAAACAGAAACCAAAAACCCTAAGATCTATCGAGTTAATTCATGTTCATCGAGAAATGGAGTTCATCAAAAGAAGCAGACACAAACGAAAACCAAAAACCCTAAGAAGATGCAGTCAAATCACAAGAAAAACATAGACCAAAAACCTTATGAAGCAAACCCTCGTCTATGGTGTTTGGGTAAGAAGAAGATGCAAACCCATGAGAAGATGTAGTAAGAAGAAGATGCAAACCCATGAGAAGATGAAAATCTGATTATTTTGGTTCTGTATGTTTCGAATCATCTCATATATATATATATATATATATATATATACTTTTTTTTGATAATATTTTCCAATATGTTAAGTTGTTTTTCTGTATATCACTTTGCTATCATCATCATCATTTTCCAAGACATTGTTTTTTCTTTTGCTTCTGTATATCACTTTCCAATACGCAAAATCTTTTTTTTTTTGTGTTTTCTCTATTTATCAAGTTAATATATATGCATTTTTCTGTTTTTTTTAATGTATATCAACTTGTTTTTAATTAGAAAACGTTCAAATTGAATTTTTTTTATAATTATAAGTCATTTATTCAAAAAATTTATCGAACAACTGTTTTATTCGGACAAAAATAAAGACTGGGGGTAAAATGGTCATTTATGACACTCAGACTGTTTATTCAGCATAATAACCGAACAACAACTTATCTATTAACATGCAGACAACTATATCGATACAGACAACTATATCCATTCAGGTCTTAACATAAAACGAACCGAACAACACCTAATTTGGTTAAAGGACTTCCAGAGCATAAGTACGTCAAAGAACATCTCTGTGCAACGTGTGAGAAGGGCAAGATGAAAAGAGCCGCTCACAAGTCGAAGCCTGAGCCGAGTACAGGTTCTCCACTAGAGTTACTGCATATGGATCTCTGCGGTCCGATGAGAACTCAAAGCATAAATGGCAAGAAATACGTGTTAGTGATTGTGGACGATTACTCGAGATACACTTGGGTCAAATTTCTGAGATCAAAGGATGAGACACCCGAAGTCATCATCACATTTCTAAAGACCACACAAGTGAATCTGCAAAAGACAGTCAAGCTTCTTCGAACAGACAATGGCACAAAATTGTTGATGATTATCTCGAATCGGTCGGGATAACACATCAGTTTTCTATTGCCAGAACGCCTGAACAGAATGGAGTTGTAGAAAGACGAAAGAAAACGCTAGTCGAGGCAGCTCGAACTATGCTAAGTCAATCCGATCTACCTCTATTTCTATGGGCTGAAGCTGTGTCGACTGCCTGCTATACTCAGAATCGCTCCATTATCCACCGCCGGTTCGGTAAAACTCTGTATGCTTTAATAAATAATAGAATACCTAGCATTAAACACTTTTATATTTTTGGATGCAGGTGCTTTGTACTGAATGACAAGGAGAACTTGAATAAGTTCAGTCCAAAAGCTGAAGAAGGCATTTTTATCGGCTATTCTCAAACGTCTGCTGTGTACAGAGTATATCTGAAGAAGTCGAAGATCGTCGTTGGGAGCGTTAATGTAACATTTGATGATGATTTGGCTTCTGAACAAAACAGTTCAGAACCCGTACTTACTGGAGTGTTAGCTTCTGGGCAAATCAGTCCAGAACTTACGGTTAATGTTTTAGATTCTGATAAAGCGTCAACTTCTACATCTCATTTATCAAAATTAGATTTACTGTTTGAATTCTTTTATGATGAGTTTCTTGGGTCTAACTTTTCTAAACCTGTTGTGATTGACAGACCTGAAGATTCAAGCAATCATCATCCAATCACTTCAGATGTGTTAACTGAATTTGTCCCCCAGTTCAGCAAGAAACTCCGATTCAAACACCTATTCCTTCAGTTGAAGTTGTACATGAAAGTGAAGAGCCAAAAGTTGATGAATCAGTTAGATGCATGGTAACGAATAATCAACAGATAGAAAATGTCCAACCAACTGAAGCTTCTGCACAGAATACTTTAACTGAACCCCTACCTAATCCTGAACAAAATGAAGAAACTGAAAGTGGATTTTTAGATGAGCATTATGATCAATCTACATCTAATCCACTCCCTCATGAACACAAGTGGACCAAAGAGCACCCGATAAGCCAAATCATTGAAGATCCATCCAAACCGGTGCAAACTAGGTCTGCTACATTAAACATATGCATGCATGATTCTTTCTTGAGCAAGATAGAGCCAACACGAGTATCTGAAGCTCTAGCTGACTCAGACTGGGTGACTGCAATGCAAGAAGATCTCAAGCAGTTTGAAGCGCTTAAGGTCTGGAGACTAGTACCTAAACCTGAAGGAAAAACCATAATTGGCACGAAATGGGTATTCAAGAATAAGAAAGACGAAGATGGTATCGTTATCAGAAAAAAAATCAAGACTTGTGGCTAAAGGATATAGGCAAGAGGAAGGTATTGACTACGACGAGACTTATGCTCTAGTTGCGCGCATCGAGACTGTTCATATGTTTCTTGCTTATGCCGCACACAAGAACTTCACTGTCTACCAGATAGACGTGAAGACTGCCTTTCTAAACGGCATCTTAAAGGAGGAAGTCTACATCTCTCAGCCTGAAGGTTTTGTCAATCCAGAGAAACCTAATCACGTTTACATTCTGGACAAATCTCTTTATGGTCTGAAACAAGCTCCTCGCGCCTGGTATGAAGTTTTATCCAAATTTTTAGTCAAGTCGGGCTTCTCAAAAGATAAAATCGATACTACTTTTTTCATTAAAAAAGAAAAAGCTGATATCATTTTAATTCAGATATATGTGGACGATATCATATTTGGCTCAACTAATGCTAAGTACTGTAAGAATTTTTCTAACCTTATGGTATCAAGATTTCAGATGAGTATGATGGGAGAGATGAATTTCTTTCTCGGATTACAAGTCAAACAATTTTCCACGGGGATTTTTATTAATCAAGCAAAGTACATTTTCGATATTCTTAGAAAATTTAAAATGGAAAATTGTACTCCTATTGGAACCCCGATGGCACCGGGAACTAAGATTGGCGTTGATACTTCGGGTAAAGTTGTCGATGTTAGAACCTACCGACGTATGATTGGTTCTTTAATGTACTTAACATCTAGTAGGTCAGATATAATGTTCTCTACATGCCTTTGTGCAAGATATCAGGCTAGTCCTAAAGAATCTCATTTGTCTGCAGTCAAGCGTATCTTTAGATATCTGAAGGGCACTGCAGATCTTAGTCTGTGGTATCCTAAAGATACAGGTTTCGAGCTCACAGCATATTCAGATGCAGATCATGCAGGTTGTATGCTTGACAGGAAGAGTACGTCGGGACATATACAATATCTTGGCGATAAACTCATGAGTTGGGCTTTGAAGAAACATTTATGTGTATCTACTTCAACATACGAGACAGAGTATGTAGCCGCTGCTAGCTGCTATTCTCAAGTGCTGTGGATGCGGACACAACTCCGAGATTATGGCTTCAAGTTCGATAAAATCCCGATCTACTGTGATTCTAAGAGCGTGATTGCCATATCAGCAAACCCTGTTCAACATACTAAGACCAAACACATAGACGTTAGATATCACTTCATTAAAGACAATGTTGAAAAAGGTACAATCGAACTTTATTTTGTAAACACAGATTATCAGCTTGCTGATTTATTTACCAAACCGCTTGATGAAAAAGAGATTTAATTTTCTCATTTCAAAGCTTGGTATGCTAAATCTCAAGACTTAATCTGTTGTTACCTTATAAAGTTTAGTTTTGTTATTTTTCTTCATTTCTTTATTCTTTATTCTGAAAGATATATGCACTTAAGATTGTTCATGATTTCAGGGGTAGTGTGACTCAAAGCTTAGATGATCTACATTTTAGGGGGAGATAGAGACTTTTGCATATATTTTGTAATGACAAATTTTATGATGCATAATTCCAGGGGGAGTTAAGGAGTTAGGAAGATGATTTCTGATTGCATCTGATCAGAACTCGTTCTTAACATGTTTTATTGCTTTATGTCTTTATTTTTCAATAAAGTTTTGTGAATAAAGCTTTGTACTTTGACGACTTTGTGACTATTGCAGATTTGAGAGGGAACTTAAACGATCATATCAATATGACTTTTGAGCTGACTTTGTGAGATTGAAGATGAGCGTAAGGAAATATTATACTCTTAATCTCATATAAGGTTGAAAGAAGGACGACTTTCAATCATAGAAAACATATTCTTAAACATTCAAACCACTTCTTATTCTTAAAAATGATTTCATGAATTTAGAAGTGTGATTTTAAATGTTTTTATTTATATGTGCTTAAGTGTTAAAAACCGTGTGTTTCCGAAGATAAATACTTGTGTTTTATCTTTTCCATGTACTTTCAAGTATTATACACACTGGTTTACTATTTTTGTTGGAATTGTTCTTACCATGTCTCATATTGAATCCAATTTTCGATGGTAAGACACCCCACTTGATATTCAATGTTTTTTTAGTGTGATTTCATTTGAAATGTTTCTTTCAAGACTTGTCTATATTTTTTTTCGTATAGAAAAATTCCAATTTTTTTCTTGACCTAAGCTTTAATGCTAAATCATTCAAATTTGATCTTATTATACAATGTCAGATTTTCAAACAAGTTTCTTGTATTCATTTCATTCATTCAATATACTTGTTTTGAAATATCTTCATGGTTAAAAATGCTCAAATCTTCATGATTATTTTTATAAGCATACAAACATCTGACATGTATTTCCCATTGTGCTTTAACTGCAAAGTTAAACCATTTTGAGCAACTTATGCTTTTAGGAAAACATGGGTTCATTGTGTGAGGACTTAACAGAACTTCTATGGATTCACGTTAACCAGTGTTTCCTACCCAAGAAGTTATCCTTGAGTGATCAAGTGTGAGGAGTCAATTTATGAGTGTGGGTGTGATGAGGTAAAATGAAAAAGAGAGTTTGGTTAGAAGCGAGCTCATTGATAAAAAGAAAGAGAGTGTGAGATCAGAGTAAAAGAATATCGAACTCTGCACCAACTTTTTCTGAGTCGGGCAACCACATTTCTGATTGTTTCACAATTCTTTGGTGAACGTCATTGAAATAGGCAACTAGACCATGCCAACTCTTGACTTAACCCCACCAGTTACTCATCTTCTTCTCAACAAGAAGATGTTTCAATTTTTAAAGGGGATGCAACACATAATCTATCTGGTTTTCATTTGGAAAATTTGGATATTGAAAAAGAAGGAAGTATGCCCCACATTCGCACTTCGATCATGCACAATTGAGTTTGTGTATTACTGTTGTTGTCTCAATGGTTTACACAATTTTGAGCCTAACAAAAGCAATCATCATGTGCTAAATTCTTTCATACACAAGCACGAGCACACAGGAAATTCGTTTTTCTGTTGGAACGTTCATAGAATAAACTTGTGTTATTCGATGATTGAATGGAAGACCTGGGGGAGTGAACATGAAAAAGCTCCTTTCCAATGTATATTCGTTACACACAGTGACTTCGTGTTACTGACAGACATTTTAACTGATTCATTTGTTGATTCAGGTGTTACACTCATATTTTGTCTGAATTTGCAAAGATTCGGATGAATATCTTTTCGATCGATAAATAATCAGAGGCTCTTGTGAAAGATCAGTGGTCAGATCAGAATGTTAAAGACATTTCTTGTGAAAGTTTTGATGATTTCTATGCTACAATCATCAAAAAGGGTGAGATGATCAAGAAATGTGGGAAATGTTAAAGAGATGTTGGAGATTTAAAGGAGAAATCATTTCAAGAAACACGTTCTGAAGAAAGTTAATTGAAAGTTTTTATCAAAGAATGCAATTTTTGCTGAAGATTGTACAAGTTTGAACGAGCAAGTTCAGAGTTTTTTGAAAGCAAGCTGGATTTTACTGAAATTTTCTTTGAAGATAATTTGTTGAAGCAAACCGAGCTGAATTTGAAGATAATTTCTTTCTGAAGTCTGAAAGAGGTTTCTACAATCTTTGGGGAGATTGTTAAAGCTTTTTGCAAAGTGTTGTTCAAAGACTTTGGGGAGAATACAAAATTGTTTTTGAAGATAAGAAGAGATTGAATTTGTTTATATTCTGTCAAAGGGGGAGATTGCTTAAGTGGTTGAATTTCTGAAATTAATTATATTTGACAGAAATTGAACAAGGGGGAGATTGTATTGCAATTTTTTTTGAGATTATCTTGAATCCAAAGGGGGAGATTGTTAATGCACATATTTGTTGGATACAAGATCATAAAGACTGAAGACTGAAAGTCAAGATGAGTCAAAGTTCAAGTCAACTCTCAAGCATAGAAGTCAAAGTCTTTTATAATAAAGTCAAAGTCAAACCATTGTATTGTGTTATGTAGTGTGAGTGTTTAGTATTTTGTGTTTGTGTATAAATTGGGATATAGCTAGTGGTGTGCGTGTAGTTTTGTAGTTTAGATAGATTGTGAGAGTTCATCATACGCGTGCCTGTAGAGAGAGAGTTTGAGAGAAAGTCTGTAATTGATTTCATCTTGAAATGAAAAATGGAAATTGATTGATTGTCATCTTGTTTACACTGATTGAGGGACTATTAGAATCCATAATTTCTTCAGTCAAGTGACAACAAATAAAGTTTCTCCAATTCAAATTAAGAAGAGAATGAAAACTACATTTTCTTTCACATATGAATTCTGGTTGTGCGAAGTTCAATTCCTTGGTCATGTGGTGACTAGGGAAGGAGTAAAGGTAGATCCAGCGAAGATTGAGGTGATGATGAACTGGGAGGCTCTAAAAAGCCCAACCGGAATTCATAGTTTTTTGGGACTTGTCAGGTACTACCGAAGATTTATCCAAGACTTCTCCAAGATCGCTTCGTCGTTGACCGCGTTGACTCGGAAGAATGTGAAATTTTTTTAGACCGAAACTCAAGAGAAAGAATTCTGTACTTTGCAATGGAAACTTTGTGAAGCTCCAATCTTATCCTTACTCGAGGGAACGGAAGACTTTGTCGTTTATAGCGATGCATCCAAGATGGGACTGGGTTGCGTCCTAATGCAGAGAGGTAAAGTGATAGCGTATGCGTCAAGGAAATTGAAGGAGCACGAGAAGAATTACCCGACTCATGACCTCGAACTGGCAGCGGTAGTGTTCGCATTGAAGCTATGGCAACACTACTTATATGGTACAAAATGCATACTCTACACCGACCACAAGAACTTGAAGTATGTTTTTGATCAAAAGGAGTTAAATATGCGGAAACGAAGGTGGTTAGAATTGCTTAAGGATTACGACTACAAACTCCTATACCACCCGGGAAAGGCAAATGTAGTGGCGAACGCGTTAAGCCGAAAAGAGTATAGTGGAGTGATGCGAACATCTTTGGCAAGAACTGAAATTATCTCCAACCTTATGGATATGATAAAGACCGCTCAAGCCAAGGCGTTACTTGAGGTGAACCTCAAGGATGAATCTATGACCAAGAAACACCTCATCTTGACGGAGGATGGTAGAGGGTTAAAACTCTTCAAAGGACGAATTTGGGTGCCTAAGTTGGGAGGGTGTCGGAAGCTATTATTGGAGGAAGCACACAAATCAAGATATTCCATTCACCCCAGAAGTAACAAGATGTATAGAGATTTAAAGTTGAACTATTGGTGGCCGGTTATGAAACTTGATGTGGCGAGCTTTGTGGAGAAATGCCTTACTTGCTCACTAGTGAAGGTCGAGCACCAACGACCGTATGGGAGCTTGCAATCGCTGGAAATACTGGAGTAGAAGTGGGAGCACATCACGATGGATTTTGTTACGAAACTACCAAAGACGTTGAAGGGCCACAACACCATTTGGGTGGTAGTAGATCAGTTGACCAAAAGTGCGCATTTTTTTGCCATGAGAGAAACATTACCATTGGATAAACTAGCAAGACTGTACATCAATGAGGTGGTCTCAAGGCATGGAGTACCACTATCTATCATTTCCGATCGGGATAATCGTTTCACTTCTCATTTATGGAATGCTTTTCAAAGAGAGTTAGGGACAAGAGTGAAGTTGAGTGCGGCGTACCACCCTCAAACAAATGGGCAAAACGAGCAGACTATCCAAACGCTGGAAGACATGTTGAGATTGTGCGTCATCGACTTCGGGGGAAATTGGGACTCGCACCTCCCATTAGTGGAATTCGCCTACAACAATAGCTACCACTCGAGTTTGAGGCCTTGTATGGTCGGAAGTGTAGGACTCCGACTTGTTGGCTGGAAGCGGGTGAGAAGCAATTCGTCGGACCGGAAGTGGTGCAAGAAATGACGGACAAAGTGAAAAGTATTTGAGATCGGTTTAAGGCGGCTCAAGATCGCCAAAAGAGCTATGCAGACAAGAAAAGAAGACTGGTGGAATTCCAAGTGGGCAACCGGGTAATGTTGAAAGTGTCGCCTTGGAAAGGGATCATTACGTTTGGAAAGCGGGGGAAGCTTAGCCTCGTTTTCTAGGGCATTTCTCTATTATTGAATGTGTGGGACTTCAAGCCTACAAACTAGAGCTACCACCCGATATGAGTGGTTTCACACCATGTTCCACGTATGTTACCTACCGAAGTGTTTGGCGGAGGAGGAAAATGTCATACCGTTGTCAGAAATTTGGGTGTACAATAACCGATGTGTGGAAGGACCTGAAGCCATCTTAGAATGGGAGACGAAGAAACTTCGCCATAAAGAGGTGGTTATGGAGAAGGTACAATGGAAGAATCATCGATGGGCGAACGTGACGTGGGAATCAGATGAGGACATGAGGAGGCGTTACCCTCACCTTTTTAGTTAATGCAAGATTTCGGGGACGAAATCTTTTTCAAGGAGGGGAGGATTGTAACACCCCGAATTCCCAAGTAAAGTCCAGAATTCCTCTTCCGATACCCGGAAGAACCTTATCGCCTTTGATTTAGGAGAAAATGTTATTTGGTTAAAAGATTTCCCGTTAAGTCTTGCATGTCATGGTTGCGACGTCGTAATATAAATCTATGCATGTGTGTATATACATATATATATATATATATATATATATATATATTTGTGCCTTTGTGTATGTATGACTGTGTCCATTCTAAACGTACGTACGTATATAAGTTCCTTTTTATACAATAAGTCTATGTGTTGGGATCCCACTCTCGAGTTTAGAAAGTGTCATCATTAGCCGTTGGAAACCGAAGGGAGCGTGTAAAACATCGGGGGAGGCGTGCGACTATGCTGTGGCATAGTCGTTGCGGTCATAAACGCTGCCTTTGTACCGAGACCATGTGTTGAGGGGCGACTATTGTAACACCCTCAAATTTGGTAAGAGCAACTAATTAAAAAATTTCGATATAACGTCAAATAAAGGACAAAACTTCATCCTACAAATCAAAACCCAATATACCTCAAAATTAAAATTCTATGTTTTAACCTCAAAATTATAAACTCCAGAAATACACAAGTACTAAATCGACGTCAGGTGTTACTTAACCCAAATACAAGTTGCTCTTCCCGAAATAAATGCGGAAGGCTTCACTAAGATATTCACTTCTCGAGCACACATCTAGCACTCCTCTCTTCACGGTGTCACTAGAACTATTCCCAACGAAGCCTGTTGCACATGTAGACAAATAAAAAGGTTAGGCTAACGCCTAGTGAGTTCAAGAGTTTTCAACATTAGTAAATATATCATTAAAAAGGAAGAATGCAATTGAAATCACAAACTTTCAGAATGATATGCTTCAAATATGAAAACGACTCGTTTTCCAATAATATGCATTTTAGACGAAGGAGACACCAATATAAACGTTCTCCAAACCAAAGTGTTTTAAGGACTAAGATCCCAATATAAAACGTTCTCTCGTAAATTAAATTCAACCCAAAACTCACTCAAAATGAGAATAGAAAGCGAACTCCCAATTTATGAAATGTGGATAAAACTTCATATCCCGAAACACCCAAAACACGGGTGGGGCATAATACTCAACCCATAAACCATGGGTAAAACCCCATACAAACAAAACGTCACCGAAAACTTAGATAATAAAACTCAATACCCAAAACAACACCTTTCGGTGACGGGGGAGACCCGAATTCCATCGAATGTGGCGGACACACAAACTTAAGCCACTTCTTGATGTTCTCAAGCTTCACATAGAGTTATAGATCCCCGTATACTTCTCCCTACCAAGCAACCACCGCAATATACCCAAATGATCCTAGTGTCTACTCGACCTCTAGATTAGTGTCACCACAAAAGCCACAAGTCCCAGTATTTGGCTCACAATGGGAACCACTGCAAGACTTAGCTCCGTATACGGCTCTGCAGACCACCACCTCAAGCTTACATAAAAACATGAATTGGGAACCACTCATTAGACTTCAAACGCGGACACTAAATTCCATGATGAATAACCAGACTGGACTACAAACGGGCATCGAGTTCAACCACCCACGATCTATACCTCGAGCCCTTCACTAAAGGTTACACGGTTATCAAGTTCAACCACCAATGATCTATACCTCGAGCTCCCGCTAGCCATAAACAATTTCCAGTCCCAAAATGGGGATAAAGTCTTCAACTAAACCAAATGACTGACTCATATGCCTATGGATCTAATGCATTACAGTATAAAACGTTACATGACTCCAACGAATGAAATAACATATTCAAAACATGTAACTCTCAAATAAGATGCAACTAAGTACACCATACGTCAAAGGCTCCTTATCGAGTTATCAAAACTGAACAAATGTTCCAAGACTCATCTGAGTATAAATCAAACCCCAAAAGGCATAATAGACGTTCGGCTAAAATACGTGAGCCAATAAGGTTACACAAACCAAAATACATATTTTCCCAAAAATCTTTGTCTCTCAAATCACAATTGGCCTTCGGCCCCAAACCCAAAAAGGTTTACTATTTCTAAAATGTTCCCAAGGTCGGGAATGACCAAAACCAAAGGACTCACACATTCGTATTTTCAAAACGTCCCATTTCATGATGCATAAAACCCGACAAACATTAAAAGTGCATTTTTGACCAAATATCCATTTATGCAATAAATCATCAAAACACATTCATTTATGACACATTTATCAAAATGTCCAAAAATCCCAAATGTGGGTGTTTTACAAAGTTTATAAAGCTAAACACTTCAAATAATCAAAAGCTACCAAATAACTCAACAGTTGACAATTTCATGTAAAACACATAAATACTTTAAAATGGACATTTTGGCATGTACAACGTTTTCACAAATCAACTTGAACTCACCTTGCTAGATTTAGGCTAAATCTAGATTTTACCCCACTTAGAGTTTCCTTGAAGAAACTTGAATCTTCAAAGCCAAAACTTCTAAAACTTAGATCCATAAATTTCAACCATAAATATTTACATCCAACAATTTAGAAACATTCCCCAAACATTAAACATGAAGACCTCAATTTATACCAAAATCCTAACTTCCATAGTTGAAGAAAATAGAGGATTACCTTGACCATAACTTGAATCCACCAACCAAAATACCTCTAGGTCACCAATATGAGCCCCAAGTTTCCAATCTTCAAAAATGGTGAAAAGGGTTGGGTGAAACCCTAGAAAATTTGGTAAAGAATATGAAGGTGGAAGGATTGTGGTTCTAGCTTTCCAAAAACTAGCTAGATGAAGAAGAAACACTTTTCTTTAGGAGGAACAATTTCAAAATGGGTTAGGGTTTATGAGGGGCTGTGAGGGATCGGTTTTGGGAGAGAAGAAGGGGAAGAGTTTTAGGGTTTTGAGAGAAAATGGGGGTGGAGACCGGGTTATTCCTTTTATAAAGACACAATAGTTGCGCGCGGGCCCTGGCGTGGTTGGACTCGCATGGAGGGTCGCACGGGCCTCTGGAGTCGCAAGCAAACAGAGCCTCGCGCGATTCCCGACGCGACTCAACTCGCGCAGAGGGTCGCGCGGGGCACTGTTGATGTTTTTCGCCTTCTCTTCGGCCAGAGATTTTGAGGTGTTATAACTATGCCCGGAGACAATGTCGTGGCATAGTTGCAGGTGTCAATGTCACCATCGGTGTACCGAGGCCAGGGAAGAACGGGCGACTATGCCCGACGACAATGTCGTGGCATAGTCGCAGGGGCAATGTCGCACGAAGAGACAGACCTACTACATTTTAAGTCGATTTGAGAGGCTAGATTAGTTCACTTTTCATCTACAAAACTGCAGGTCGACCTCTCTCTCTCTATGCGATTTTTCTTTCCTTCCCTCTCTTCTCCCTCGTCATTCAATGCTCCTAAATATAACCTAGCATTTAGTGATCTCCAACAAGTTTTTGAGTTCTGGTGTTGGGTCCCTTGTGATATAAAAGCTTCAAGTTAACCAAGTTCTCCTCAAGTTCATCCATTTTAGGGTTTTCTCATTACAAACCCTAATTGTGAGTTTTTCACCCATAAATCTTACCTTACATACTTGTATGCTTAATATACACTTATAAATCCTAACTTATATACTTGTATGTTTAATATATATATATATACACACACACACACACCTTTATTTATGAGTTTGCCCTAAAAGCTAGGGTTTTATGGGTTAGTGTTGTAAGAACATCTTAATCATTTATTTGTTTTATTTAATGATTATATGATAGACTTACTACTTGATAAATGTGATTTGGGTTTGTTGTAAGTGTGGTATAAACAACATTTAGAAAGGGGGAAATTCCAATTAATAAATAGCATGCTAATGGGTTGGAATGTGAAACATGTATAGTTATGGTTATCTATCTTGTGTATGGTCATACGTGGGGAATTTGACTTCTATTTCCTTGTGCATGAGGACTTAGATTGCATGTTTAATGTGTTTAACATTGTTGGCCTTGTTGGGTCGCTAGCAAGTAGGCAATGGGGGACTTTATAGTCCTTGAGGTGTAACTCGTCTAGATTGGATATGCAATAATGTCCGTAAATCCTTGAGGTGTAACTCGACGGAGTAAGCAATAAAGGCATAAACAATTTAAGGATTGTGATGTCTTGATGGCATGGGAACTAGAACCGGGACATGAGGTGTAATTCAATAACATCACGAGTGACTCCATTCACGTGTTCTCGGCACCCCGATGGAAATAGGTCTCCCCCGTATTTTTTCGAGAAGTATCTCTTGTGTGTATTTGTTTAGGTGTGGAATATCTTTTCAAAGTGAGTGTTGGCATTGGTTCAACCCTTGGACGTATCGGTAACAATTAATATGATGCAATTGTCTAAATTATAAACTGTTAAATCTTACGAAATCACTAGACTATTGGTCTAACACTTGTTTTGGTATTTTTTTTTGGTTCACAGGTCCTACTAGTGGTGTGCATAGGGCACCTTTATTTGCTAGTCGTGCACCTAGGAGTTTTGAAGGACCGGGCTGTTGGGAATCCTTTGAGAAGAGCGTTTTGGAGATATAGCGACACCCGCCTTAATCTAGTTTTGAATATTGTTCTAGATTAAATAGGTTGTTGTGTTTTATGTCTCATTCTTCCGCTACTATATTTGATACAAATTACCCCAACTTTATTGGGTTTTAGTCGTTCGCATTTACAGGGTTTACAAACCTTCACGTTTTAGACGTTATATTGCCGAAATTTTAAGTTTTAAATTTACCCTATTTTTAGGGTGTTACACCATTGGATCTCGATTGACATCTTGTTTTCTTCTGTTTCTGGTTTTGTTCATCTCGATCTCCACATCTACTTTCTCTGTCGTTGCATTTCTGGTTTCCTAATCCTTACAGAGCTCCTTGCAGCCTTGCCATTTGTTGCCATTTTTCTTCTGCAATTCGTCCTTTACAATTTTCGATTTTGTGCAAATAGATATGAGGTTTGGGGGTGGTGGGTTTGGGGAAGAAGAAAGGGGAGGGGGTGGGGGTCTTTATTATTTATTAATTTGTTTTTTTAATTTTTTATTAGGAAAAAGACAAAAACAAGTGTATAAAGACAAAAATACCCCTTGAGTTAACTGGGTTAACAGACTTCGTTAGACGGAGGGACCTTCTACGTGCGCTTATGCATACCACAGGGACGCCCAGTAAAATAAACACGAATTAGGGACTATATCCAAAATATCACCAAACCACAGGGACCGGGGATGTAATTTACTCAAAAATAAAAGTAGATGGAAAAGAAGGGTTAATAACACCACTCTAATTGATAGTGTTATTGGGAGAGACCATATTCGTTATAAAAATGAAACCATAAGGATGCTTTTCGTTAAAAATTCTTTTCAGGAACCTTACTCGTTGATTTATGTAAACTTCAAGGACCAAAGTTTTATTCAACTCCATATATTATATGTAGGGGCAGGTTTAAACGAGAAGCTAAACATTTTGCAAAAAGACAAGAAGTGTGGTATCATATATGATACACTAGCTTAATCATATATGATATTGAGACTTCTCGCCTTCTCGCAAAATATTTAACTTCTCGCATGATCCTTCCGTTATATATCTATACTACCTTAGAGCATCTCCATCAGCTTTTTTAAAATAGAAAAAAATGGGCTTTTGTTTTCTAAACCTCTCCAACAACTTTGATAATTGATATCTTGTTTGATATAATAGAGAAAACTTGAAATTTTTCCAAGTTTATAGAATTCTCTAAACCTTGATGGTAGGAGAGAGAAATGATTATTTTATTCAATCCCACCAATGAGATTCAATTTTTTATCATTTTTTATTAATTTTTTTAAAATTGTATTGGGATGATAAATTAGAGAATATTATAATAATATAAGTTATCTTAAAATCTCTAAAATAACAAATCTGTTGGAGTTAAATGTAATATTTTTTAATGATTTTCATTTTTAGTTCTCTATTTTGGAGAAATTATACAAAAGTTGTTGGAGGTGCTCTTATAAAACAAATTTAAAAAAGTCATGACAACAATCAATAAAACATGTGGTACTGCTATTTTATACATAATCTCTTAAAATCTCTTAATTGCAAATTAAAAACCCCAAAGTACAACATCTATATGTTATCCCCCTCCCATACAATATATCTGTTTCCTTCCTTCTCCTCTCCACCATCACCTCACTCCACGATCGATGTTCCTCCATGATTTATCTCTACGCCAAATCGTGTTCTCCATCTTTGCTTCATCTATACGAAGGTTTGACCTTTATCCTTTAATAGATTTTTCCTTGGATTGTATGATATCTTTGCCTCTTCACATGTTATGGTTGTATATGTGTTTATTATAAAAATGTATCATTTTTTAGGATTAATTGTTCTGCTTTGTTGTGTGTAGAATTGGGTGTTTTAACCCTCTCTCTTGGGTGTTGTAACATCCCCCGTCCCCGTGGTTCGAAACGGTTGATGTCACTAACAGGACTTAACATAATTATGCAACTAAATCAGAGCTACTAATAAACTCCAAACATATTACAGTTCAAAAATATTACACTTCAAAAAGTGTTTATAAACTTAGAACGTTTATATAATAATGCGAGTCTAAGAACTCCAAAATTTTCACGCTCGATCTCAAGTCCCGTCCCTGTAAACGTCACTCCGAACCTGCCATGTCATAAAACAAAAACACGGCTGAGCACAGGGCTCAGTGAATGGATTATAATATAAATTCGTAAATAATAATGAAAACATCGATAACGAAGCGGAAGACATAAAAATTCGATTCGAAGAAAGTTATTTGAGACTGAAGTTCATATAGTTCATTTAAATCAAGAGAAACGTTTGGTAATATAATCAAAAGCAATAATCTCAAGAACATTTCACACTTTAACTTCAAAACGTATATAAATAAAGTCCGTCAATTCCAGTCGTGTTCGTGGGGTGATCAGCCACACGAACTGGGTCGGCATGCGGGCACACACAACGAGTCCCCCGTGAATTTAACCACGGTCACATATTCTGTGGATAAAATTCTAGAATCGATTCATCCGCCCTGGAGCCAACAAAGTCAGCCAAGTCCCCCCAGAGTGGGTTCACGTAAGCCACATAGGCTTAACTCTGGTGGACCGTCATCTGCAGGACGCCATGACAACAAAGCCGCCATAGAAAGCATCCCAAATAATGTGACCATTTATTGGGTTCTTCTAAAATCAAAGAAAAACTAAACATGTGCCACTTACCCAAATGACGATCACATAAATTATAATCTATATACTTCACATTTTTTTCATAAACAATCTCATACGAGACACATTTTAATAAAACATCAAAATGTTCAAACAATTGATTCAATAAACCAAAATCAATGTGTATGTGTGTGTACAATTCGTATTTGTTGATCACGTTCGGTTGATCAATCACAAGGTGGTGAACCACCTTTAGGAAGGGTCAACTACAACAAATAGTTTCCCACGATTCAAAAGAAACGAAATCCATACCTTAACCAAATTAAGACGCAACACGCGATCAACCGAGACTCATGATGAACTTTAACTCGTCCAATTGCCTATTTAAACCATAAATTACTATTACTCGCATAACATAAAACTCAAAGCTTATTATCCTAAGCTTAATCACGAAATTATATTCTCTTAGACATTGAACCGATCACTTGGTGTGTGGTTAAACATCTAGATACAAATATCACTATTTTAATTCTAAACTTATCCGTTTGTAATTTTGACAAAAACAAACATTTCTATACATGTCAATGATTATAACGTTACAATATATAATCATAATCTACCAACCAACTTCAACTACCCAAACTTACCAACTTAAATAACTTGAGAATAAATTTATACCTTTAGGAAGGGTTCGTCGCTTAGATTCCGAATATGTAATTGTTTCGTTGATTTGCTTCACGAATTTGATAGAAATTTAGAGAGAAGTAGAATTCTAGAGAGAGAAAAATGGGATGAAATATGGCGGTGTGAATTGGAAATGAAGGTGACGATGGAAAGGTTTTGTAGAATTACTCTTAATTTTAATGTTTTTTTTACATATATAATTATAATTAGTTTGGATAAATGACGGTTTTTACTCCCAACTATCTTTGGTTGCTATTTCTAATTACAGTTCAATTCGGGTAAGAACATTTACATGTTTTTAAAAACCGAGTCTTACAGGTGCTATTGAAAAAAGGCTTCCAAATGGGTTTCTCTACTCTTCATTTCATTACTATGGCCTTCCAAATCGTTTTACTTGATCATCAAGATTCCTCTTTTCTGGTCTATTCATTACCCCCTATTTTCATCTTCTTTTTCAACAAAAAAAACATTGTTTTTTTTTGGTAAAATTAAAGATTAAAAAGTAAAAACCCAATTGACATTGTGGGAAGATCTTATTCAAAAAGCTAAAGATGAAGGGTTAGATGTGATTCATCCACATGTCTTTTGGAATGGCAATGTATGTACTCTCTTTTCTTTTACTTCTTTTTTGTAAAATTCATTATATAATGCAATAAATTTATGTTTATAAAAATTATTATTATTATTATTATTATTTTGGTAACTATGGGTTTTCGGGCCAACTTACGTGCACCGACTAATCCCCGGGTGACCACGAATGGCCTGGAGTCATCGCAGGTGAACCTCCATGGCCACAAAGGCTTTGGCAGCGCCTGGATTTGAACCCTGGGAAGATGAGATCTTCCATAAAAATTATTATTTGTTGCATTGTTGGTGGATTTTACTGTATAATTTTGAAGGAAGATATGATTTGGTTCGGTTTGTGAAGATGGTTCAGAAAGCTGGGATGTATATGCATATTCACATTGGACCATTTGTTTGTGCAAAGTGGAATTTTGGGTAATTCTTTTATCAAGAAATGATTGGATTTTTATGCATTTCTGGGGAATATTTTATGTTAACTATGTTAAAATTTTGATGTTTTTGAATGATTTGTAACGACTCAAGGTGGAAACTTTCCCCGTTCTACGGAAATGCTATAGAGAGATTGGTTGATTAACATGGTCTCATGGTTGCTTATGCTGCAAACATCCTTTTAGTTTAATCAACACTTGAAACTTCAGAGCTAGACTACGACGAGATCTAATATGTTATTGTATGTAGCATATAACTTAATTCGCCTTCCATTATGAAATGTTGTTTTTTTTTGGAGTTGTTTTATCCGATGCATCTATTGTTCTTCTTTAAAGCATATGGAGATAATTTTTCTGTCTCACATGGTTCTCCTTGGGTCTAATTTTTCTGTCTCACATGGTTCTCCTTGGGTCTTTGTGTACGTTTTGGTTGATGAATATTAACTCTTGGTATTTGCCATTATTTGCTTTTTTGGGTTGCTTGGTCTTGTTTATGCCTTTTATAAATGTTACGTTTTACCTTTGGTGAATTTAGAACCCTTTGACCTCTAGAAAGGTTGAGTATACCTGTTACTGCTTGATCATAGGCCCTTGGGCCATTAAATATTGATTAAACTTTTATACTCCACAACATTGCCCGTGTACACAACTAATATATATCAAAGTTCTACAAAGCGTGTCATGGCGTCGAGGCGTGACCTTGCCGCCATGTTTTACACATTGGCATCGAGATAAGACGTCGAGCTCGTTATGGCGCGCCATGGCGCATTATGGCGTTACAAGTTCTCGACGCCGAGATCGTTATGGCGCGCCATGGCCCGCCATAGCGCATTATGGCGTTACAGATTTGTGTACTTTCGATTCTTCGAAATTGTGTACTTCGAAATTCGATTGGAATTTACCCATTAGTATCGATTATAATTTAGAAATTCTTTTGTTTATCGTTTTATATGAATTTAAATTGTTAATAACTTATTCATTATTGTTCAAGACACTGATAAAAACACACACATACACATATATACATATAAATTATATACAGATTTTCCGCCTTAAGTCACGCCTTGGAAAACGCCATGGCCTCGCCATAACTCGTAAGACTTGAGGTTTGATCCCGCCGCCACGTCACGCCTCATGCTATTTAGAACCTTATATATATATATATATTATATAGAATAAACTGCAATTTTGGTCTCTATGGTTTGTTGTTTCTCACTTTTGGTTCTTACAAAATTTTTGCAAAAAAAAAACCTTGTGGTATGCAAAAGTACTTGGATTTAGTCCCTAAAGAGTAACACCGTTAGTTTGCACCATTAAAACCCCTAAAAGACCAAAATTGCAATTTATTCTTTTATTATTATATCATTTATTTAAAAACATAATAATTATATTATATAATTAATAAATAGTTATCACTTGATTTAAAAATATTTTTTTAATAAAATAACAAAATTTTAATTAATTAGTAATTTATGTTTACATTTATAAAAAATTATAATAAAATAATTTATATTTTAAGTTGTTTTATTAGTTATATATATATATATAATAAATAATCAAAAACTTCATATCTTTAATTTATTTGTATTGGATAGCCTACTTTCTATTAAAAATGAAATTTATTTAAATAATAAAAAAACTTCATGTCTTTAATTTATTTTTTAAAGATTTTGAATTTTGGTTTTTTGCTTTAATTTTTTTTTTTGAATAATGTGTTGGAGTTGCTTCAAATGTTTTTTTGGTCGTTTCTTATCTCTCAATTAAGCATGTTATATCATTTTAATAATCGTAAGATAATTTATTTAAAAAATTTAAAAGAATGTTGAGTTCAATAAGATGTAAATTTAGTTATAAAATTATTTTGTTTAAAGAGTATTTCATTTACCATTTTAATATGTGTTAGATTTTTTTTCATATTATATATGTTATATTTTATATAAATAATAAAAATCCGTATGTCTTTAATTTATTTTCATTGAATAATTCATTTTTCTATTAAAATTGAAACTTAGTAAAAACAAAAATATAAATTATTTATTATTATAATTTTTATTGACGAAACATAAACATAAATTATTAATTAATTAAAATTTTGTCATTTTATTAATAAGTTATTTTTAAATCAAGTTCTAATTATTTATTAATTATATAATATAATTATTATGTTTTAAATAAATGATATAACAATAAAAGAATAAATTGCAATTTTGGTCCTTTTTTTTTAACGGCAAAAGGACATTTTATTACCAACCCAACAAAAGATACAAAAACCCGAACAATAGAATTTAACGGGACGTTCCAACAAGAAAAAACGAACACCAAATTTTACAACTAAAAAGAATAAATAAGCAGCCACGAATTGGAATAGAAGGAAACCGGGTTTGCAAGGATCAAACCGAGCCAAGTTGTATCCAAACGCAGCTCAAGAGAGTTTACATCACGACCATCTCAAAGCGCAACTCTGCAGAAAACAGAACAGTCCCACGATATCCAGAAATAGCCTGTTAGCTGTATTGCTGCAGCCGATGAACCAATCGTAACTTCTGACAACCGAATACCAGCATCCTTTGAACCGAAACACAGCTACCAACGAACCCGAAAATCAACAGCTATGACCGAGATTGTTAGCTGCATTGTTGCAGCTATGATCGAGACTGTTAGTTGCAGTGCTGCAGCCAATGATCCAACGTTAATCCGTCAACCGAATACCTGCCGCCTTTGAACCGAACTCAGCTTCCAACGAGACCAAAAAACCAGCAGCTATGATCGAGGATCCACGAGCCAAGTAGCCAAATCAAACACGAGATCTTGATTGCGCCATTTGATCCACTCGAATGTCCTCAATTGCGACACAAAAAAGTGATCCTATATCTCTCCTTGCTCCTTCTCAAATACCACCTTATTACGATGAGACCATAAGAAGTAAAAAATGCATCCCACAACTGTTTTCCAACGCTTCAAGGTCATGACTTTCAAGCCCATCTGTTCACATATCCCCAACATTTCTGTGAATGAATTTACCGACGAAAGATTTATATTCCTCCAACGACCCATTTGACTCCAAAAGCTTCTTATCTCTTCACAATTAACCAAATCATGGTCGATCATCTCGATTGCTTTTCCACACCTCGAACATAGGATAGTATCCAACTCTAATCCCATTTTGTCCAATACTTCCCTAGTTGGAATCCTCCCTAACCTTACCCTCCATAAGAACACACTTACCTTTTTAGGGGATAGACGAGACCCATTTTGTTTCTGTCACAACATTTGTTCCACCCAATCTTTTATCCTCTAAAAACTCCCTCATTTTCTTTACCGTAAATCCCTCTTGGGTATCCCATGACCATACTATCCTATCCTTAACGTCCCTTCTAGGATTATTTGAAAGAAGTTCCCCCAATAACGATTCTAACTCACCTATTTCCCTCCCCCTCGGATCACGCCTCCATTCCCAATTCCACTTCCAAACATCCCCTACCCACTCTCTTCTACCCTTAACCGAGACATCTTTTCTAGTTTCCAATTGGTAGAGCCTTGGAAATCTCTCTTTTAAGGGTCTACTTGACGCCCATTTCTCACCCCAAAATCTAGTGTCCAGCTGTCCGCCCCATCCCCTATTGTCTTAACTAGTGATCCCGCGAAGTTTAGGCCGACCTTTTCCAATTCTCTTCCCACCTTCACTATGTCCCTCCAAACACCCTTCCCCTCCACACCAATATGATTATCCACCTCGACGCCCCCATCCCACCCGTAGATACTTTTGACTACTCTTACCCACAACGAATCCTTCTCCGATGAGAATCTCCACCACCACTTACACAAAAGAGCCCAATTCATTTCCTTTAACCCGCCAACATTTAGACCCCCCTTTTTGAACCCTCCCCAAACACCGACTCCCATTTGACTCATGCTATAGATTTATTTCTTCTTGGCATTTCCTCACCCCCCCTCCCCCCAAAAAACATTCATTCTCAAACGCTCAAGAGAGTTTATCACTCCAAGTGGTGCACGGAATAAAGAGAAAATATATAACGATGTGCTACCTAGAACCGATTTTACCAACGTTAGTCTTCCTCTAATCGACATCGTCTTTGATTTCCACGAAGCAAGCTTTTTTTCCATCTTCTCGATCGCCGGTTTCCAAGAGTCAATTTTCCACATAGGTGCCCCGACCGGAAGACCGAGGTAATCAAACGGAAGCAAGGCACTTCCACAACCCAAAGAGCTAGCCCACGATTGGACTTCAACTTCTGATACTCCCACGCCGAAATTTTTGCTCTTTATCATATTAACTTTCAGCCCCTATACAAGATGGAAACATTTAAGGATTTTCAAGAGGTTCTTAACGTTATCCAAATTCCATTCACCGAAAAAAAATTGCATCGTTAGCATATTGAAGATGTGACATTTGGACTTCGTCACGACCCACCGAGATGCCTTTGAATAGGCCTTTTCCTACAGCCTCTACCATCAACACATGTAAGATTTCCACCACCATAAAAAATAGAAAAGACGCTAGTGGGTCACCTTGTCTAAGACCCCTTTCCATTGTGAACTCCCTAGTCGGTGCTCCATTGACGAGTATGAAAACATTCGATGTACAAAGAAACATATTCATCCACTCTCTCCATTTTACCGAAAATCCCATCGCTTCCATAATCTCGATGAGGAAATCCGAATCCACGAAATCGTAGGCTTTTTCAAAGTCAACCTTGAAAATTAATCCCCTTTTTTTCGATTTCTTCAAAAAGGCTACCGTCTCGTTTGTGATTAGGACACCATCAAGGATATACCTTCCTTTCACGAACACGCTTTGTTCAATACTTATGAGATTACTCATTACAGATTTCAATCTGCCCGTTAAAACTTTTGACATGATTTTGTAAATAATGCCGATTAGACTAATTGGACGGTAATCGTTCAGTCCAATTGGATTTTCCACTTTCGGAACCAACGTTATAAATGAAGCATTACATCCTTTGCTTAGCTCTCCTCTTTCCATGACCCAAATGATCGCCGCCACCAAATCCAATTTAATCGTCCCCCAAAATGCTTTTATGAACGCAATCGTAAAACCATCTGGCCCCGGAGCCTTGTTACTTCCATGATCGCGCTCCAAACTTCTTCCTCCATGACTCTCCTCTATAGATACTTTGCTTCCTCCTCCCGTAACTTTTTTATATTTCCCATATTTAATGATGGTCTATCACCCACCGGGTTGGAGAATTTATCTTTGTAGAATTTGTAGACACACTCCTTGATTTGTGTTGGGTCTTCCGTCCATTTAGAATCTACATTAAGACCCCGAATAGCATTCCGCCTCTCCCTATTCTTGATGACCGCATGAAAGAGCTTTGAATTTTCGTCCCCGTCTTTCGCCCACCGAGCCTTTGCTTTTTGTTTCAACATTTCTAATTTTTTCCTTTCTAACTCCAACCATCTTAACCTAGAAGCCACCCCCTTTTCCGTTCGGTTTCATCCAAATTCCCATTAATACACTCATCTTCCCACTTTTTAACCTCTAGTTTTTTAGATTTTGTTTCTTCTTCTAATTTCCCCCATTCGCCTCTACTCCAATCTTTCATTGCTCCTTTCACGTTCTTCAATTTTTCTCTAAAGATGCAATCCGGTCGGCTCAATGATACACTTTTGTCTCATGCCTCTTTTACAATATCACCTATCCTCTTATCTTTTAACCACACATCAAAAAACTTGAAAGGTTTTGGACCAAAGTCGGCCCACACATCACTAATCATGATCGGAAAGTGGTCCGACCATTTCCTTTCAAGGACTTTTGATCCCAAATTCTTCCAAGTGGATACATATTCATGAGTCACAAGAAACCGGTCCAATTTGATCTATTTTTGCCCGTCATCGCTCACACGAGTGAAATTTGTTCCCCCCAATGACACTTCAATTAATTTTTCCCTTTGGATAAAAGCGTTGAATTCCTCCGATCCTTTGCGATTTATTATTGAGTTTATTCTTTCATTGGCGTTTCGAACTTCATTGTAATCACCACCAAAGATCCACTTCACCTCGTCCTTTTCGCATAGAATTTCCAATTTATTCCAAAGTAAGGTTCTTTGTTTCTGTTCTCTTGGACCATAGACATTCACGCAACCCACCAAACCGTCAATGTTAGCCCATCTTCTCACAACTGCAATAAAGTTTTCCTCTTGGATGACAAATTCACACTGAAACGCACTCTTACTCCATATGGTAATAAGCCCCCCCGGAGTTTCCTACTGACGCTTCTTGTATGAAATCTACATCGGCTGTTCCCCACATGTTTTTCAATTTCCCTTATCTCGATTTTTTTCTTTTTTGTTTCTTGTACCATTAACATACATAAGCTATCCTTCCGACATATTTCGTTTATCCAATACTTCTTGTTCAACGACCCCATTCCCCTAATGTTTAATGACAATTTTCATGGTAAATAGAAGTACACAAAACTTACCGCACACCGATCAATCATGCTTATTTCCATCCGAGTGAGATGTAGTCTTCTTTTCATTTTGCTTCCGTCTAACCCCAATCAGATTCCCGAACTCCTCAAGGCTCTCTCGGCTATCAATGCTCCTCAGTTCATTGGCAATCGAAACTTTCGTGGCCGTCGATACTGATCTCCCTACATGGTTTTGCATCTGTCCTTTCATCTTAGACGACCTGCAACTATTTTTTGAATTCTCCCTTGCGAGCTTTTTCAAATTATGAAATCCAATTCTGCTTCTGCCAAACGCGATTTCGTCACTCTTTTTTGTCTTTGTCGCTTCGCCATTGCCGGACATTGATCTGTTTCTTCGATCTTTTAGCACTTTACTCTTGTGTCCCTCTACAGTATTCTCCCCCTTGTCCCTTTCTGTACTTTTACCAACAACCTTATTGTCGAATGTCGAACGACAACTTGGATTTTGAACATTCAGGCCCATCTGTTGTCTTTTCTTTGTTGGTAGTATAGCCCAACTCAGGATCCATTTTATTTCCAGGCCCTTGATTATCCTTATTCTTTATTCGGCCCACCCAATTTCCTTCCACATTAATACCCATATCCAAGCCCAAGTCAATTCTCGGTCCTTCCTCAGATTGGGCAACGCCATTATTTAATTATTTTCCTTTTAAAATTTCAACCTTATTTGCCATTATCTTCTCATTTAGGTTGACTTGATGATTTGGGGTTTTAACGAAACAAACTAACAGTGTTACTCCTTAGGAACCAAATTCAAGCACTTTTGTATATGACAGGGTTTTTCTTATAATAAAAATTTAGAAAAACAAAAAACCACAGACCAAAATTGCAATTTACTCTCTCTCTCTCTCTCTATATATATATATATATATATATATGGAGGAAAGTTCAAATGAAAACTCATTTTTCATTGTGCATGTGAAGACAAATCTCAGCCACTCGATCTCTTTTGATCCAACAACTCATATTAAATAGAGTTTTTAATTTTAAAATTCTTAGGGGTAAAAATGGAAGAAATTTAAACACACGTCTACCATATTTGACTTTTTATTTTCTTTTTTTAATTAAAAACTTTTTACCCAATTAAAGTTTAAAATAAATTATCTTAAAAATTACTAATATTTTAATCAAACAAATTACATCAAAAAAAACGAGAAATTCGTGTTCTTTGATATGACATCCATCTCGATATAGTTTTTTTTGTCGTTTTAACCGTTTTTTACGTGAAATGTTATATATGTGTTATATTCATTATGAATATTTATGTACGTTCAAGTTTGTACAACACCTTGACACCGTAAGTATGTAACTCGACATCACCTTCTTCAACACTTTCGGCAACGTCGTAAGGCATCACGTTTCTTCAGCACCGTAACCCAACACCCATCAAGACGAATTGAGAACCTATCGAGTAATTCTGTTGTGAATCGGGTAACAAAAGAGAGCGCGTCACGTCTCCACATCTTCACAAGCCATTCATGTGTTATTCATAATGAATAATGTATCATTCAGGATGAATAAAACAACATTCAGGGTGAATAATTCACGATTCATGAATTCGTGTATTATTCGTCATGAATGTTATGTAATTCATCCTGAATACTATATTATTCATCATGAATAATGAATGAACGTTCACGTTTGTTATTTATACTGAATGTGGGACATCCGGGGATGCGCATACATATTCATAATGAATTAAACCAAATTTCGGTTGTGAATTGGGAAACAAAAGAGAGTGCGTCATGTGTCTACACCTTCACGGGTCATTCATATATTATTCATCATGAATAATGTATCATTCAGGATGAATAATAGAACATTCAGGGTGAATAATACACGATTCATGATAAATAATACATGAATCATGGATTCGTGTATTATTCATCATGAATAGTGAATGAACGTTCACCTTTGTTATTCATACTGAATGTGGTAGGACTGAGCATCGGACAAGCCGGGTCGGGTCGGGTCGGGTCGGGCCTAAAATCCCGAAACCCGATCGGATATTCGTGTGAGAAGAGAACCCCCGAACCCGACCGAACACAATTCGGGTGGTTCTAGTTCGGGTTCGGGTGGGTTGGGTCTGGGCCTGATTTGGGCTTCTTTTTTTTGGGCCTGTTACAAATTAAAACTTAAACAAACAACAACTATTTACATTAGAAATACAAACAACTATTTTTACATTGGAAATACAAACAAGTGAACAACTATGAACCAAAGTATTCAAAGTCTAAATTACATCTAAAAGACTAAAATATGAAGTGGTAAACTACATCTATAAACATCAAATAACTGATCTACTAATTCAATTGAAAGTTTGAAAAAAAGAACGAAACAACCATACCAAAATGTCAAAAACCAAAGTACCAAACTACGGTATATCTACCAATTCAATTGAAAGTTTGAAACAAACAACCATAGTACCATACCAAAAACCAAAGTACCATTACTTACCAAGGTCAAAAATATTTGATTTTCGCTTACCAATTTCCATGATCAACCGTATACCCCTCCCATCCACGTCCAAGTTCCAACTTCAACTTCCAAGTTCCAAGTTCCAACCAAGTGACCAACTAACAAGTAACACCAACTTTTATTGAAATTTTGAATCCTATAAAATAAAAAATAACAAATAACAAATCATGAATCATGATAATCATTTATAATGTAAAATTTAAAGTACCTTTCTCAATCATGGATCAACATCAACTTCTTCAAATCCCCCAAAATCAGATGCCTGTGTACCAATACTAGGACTATCTTCACCACGAGTAGAAGAAGTTCCAACTCTTAAATTATCAATATCTGCATGTAATGATAACTTATAATTATAAACTAATGTCGTAATTATAATTTACAGATAATAACTAACTCATAAAGTAATGTCGTACCTTTCTCAAACTTCTCAAGGTCCTCCAAATTTTCTTCCACCGCAATCGGTTCACTAGGACCCCTTAACCAATCTTGGGTACAGATAAGTGCTTCAACTATTTTAGGAGTTAGAGAGCTCCTAAAATTATCCAAAACCCTACCACCTGTACTAAACGTTGATTCAGAGGCAACTGTGGAAATGGGTACGACAAGGACATCTCTTGCAAGTTTTGAAAGAATGGGAAATCTTGCACTATTCAGTTTCCACCACATCAACCAATCAAATTCCTTCCCATTATCATCTACAATTGCCTCACCTAGGTAAACATCAAACTCACTCCTTTTGCCATCTAAAGCCCCACTTTCAAGTTTTTGTTTCTTCAAAAACTTTTAAACTTGGATTGTGATCTTACAAGAGGGGGAAGACCTTTTCCCGATTGAGATTGGGATTCGGTTTGAGATTGAGATTGAGTTTGAGATTGAGATTGAGATTGAGAAGGTTCGTAATATTGTTGTACATAATCTTCAAACAAGGTAGTGAGTTGGGATTTTACCTTTCTAAAACATGTCTCACCTTTTTCTTCACCAAATAACTGATCGAACTGGGATGGCATGTACTCCACTTTATCTCTTGGATCCATAATATTGGCAAAGAAAACTACCAAATTCATCTTCTCCACATCACCCCAATATTTTTCAAACTTATCCTTCATTTTTTGGCCCATATTCTGTTTATAGAAAAATCAAAAGAATTACAGAACTATATGAAAGTGGAGTACATTGTAAATTAGGACTAATAAAGTAATCCAAATTGATATTGAATTGTACATTTTCAGTCAAATTTGGAGAAGCAATCATCTCCGTAAGCGAGAACCCTAAGTCACATGTAACGCCCGTAATTTTCGGTAAGTGATCATCACACGGACGTTTCTGTGACAGGTAAACAGTGGGGTTTTGTTGGGAAATGTAGTGTTTAAAATCCCTTGGAGTATCAGGAGTATTGGCAGTGAAAAAGTCGGGTTTCGGGGCTCCGAGAAGGTTCCGCGACAACACTGTCATAGTCGCACTGTCACAGTCGCAGGGGATGTACCGTGATCTGGGGACACCTGGCGACATTGCCCTGTTGGTCAATGTCGCACCAGAGGACCAGTGCGCTGTTAAGTTCGAGTTTACAGCCTTTTCTTCATTCTCTCATATCCAAACTTCCCCATTCACTTCCAAATCGTTCCTCCTTCATTCCCCACAAACCCTAACCCATTTTAAGGACATTTCCATGGATTCTAAGGTGTTCCATCATCATCAAGATTTCAACCCCAACCTCATGTGCTAGATCAAGTGTTCCTTCTCATTACTTGAGATTTATAAGTTTTAGGGTTTTGCTCAAAACCTATGTGGTAAGTTTGCCTTCTCCATTTCTAAACCACATTAAGTGATGTAAATGGTTCATTGATGATTTCATAGTGTTTTATTACTCCAATGTCGATTTGTAAGATTTTGGAAGTTTTGGGTCAAATTTAGGGTTTTGGGTGTAAGGGGAGATTTTGGTGTAATATGTTTGGGGAATGTTTCTATATGGGTGGATGTGGTTATTTACGGTTGAAAATGTTTGGATCTAGGTTTTGGAGGTTTTGGCTTGGAGGATTCAAGTTTCGTCAAGGAAGCTCAAAGCGGGGTAAAATCTAGATTTAGCCTAAATCTAGCAAGGTGAGTTCAAGTTGATTTGTGAAAACGGTGTACATGCCAAAATGATTATTTTAAAGTGTTTTATATCTTACATGAAATTGTTAACTGCTGATCAGTTTGATTATTTTGAAAGTGTTTAACTTTATAAACTCATATAGCACACATTCTTATGATTTTTGGGCATCTTGATAATGAGTCGTAAATGGGTGTATTTGGTTACTTATTGAATAAATGAGATTATTTGTTTAAAAATGCATTTTTAGTGTTTGTTGGGTAAAAAGGTTTAATTTGGTGTTATGGACGTTTTGAAAGGATTAAGAGTATAAGTCTATTTGGAAAACCTTTTTGTCCCGACTTAAACTGTGTTGGAGTCCATTCAAGCATTTTAGAGCGTGTGATTTCATGGTATGGGTCGAGTGCGTTTATTATTTGAAAAACGTAATCATTAGTCAAAAAGAGGTTTTGAGCATTTTGGCTCGATGTCGTTTTAAAGGAGTTTTGAGGACACTTGTCCGGTTTTATATGGCTCAATGTAGAGTCCAGTTATGACGTACGTACTAATGCGCTATGTTGCGTGTTGAGGTTGGCTACGGGCTTGAGTGCTTTGGTCATTCATGTGTAGTCCGGTGAGGTTAGACTGTGTCGCATTGGATCCATAGGCACGTAAGTCAGTCTGTTTTGGGATGGTCATTTGGGTATTGCGGGGTTGAACTTCGGTACCCATGTTTTATGACCGGAAACTTTACAAGTGATCGCTAGGAGGGTTGAGTCGGCTAGTGCTACCGGAGTAGTAGGCGCTAGGACCTCCACCGCTTGAAGTAATGCATGGGAGGTTGTCTTTAAGTGTGTCGGGCCTTCGGGATGGAGTTCTTCGGAATGATCCATCAAGGTTAACTGACTTGGGGTGACACTTGTAAAGGAGTCGTAGGGACACCGGGCTGTGATGTCGGGAGGTGTCATGCGATTAACGTTGCATGGGTGGTATACTTTTGTGTTTCCTCCACTCTCAATGGATACGGGTCTCCCCCCGTTGTCAACTATCAGTATTTTAAATTAAGGACGTCTTATTTAATTGTCATGGGGTCTTTACGGTCGCGTGAGTAATGGACCTAGTGTCCATGTTTTCATACGTACGGTATGTGTGGTTTTGATAATGATTCATGGGTCGAATAAGTGCCCCACCCGTGCTAGGGTGTTTTGGGACATAATGTTTTATCCACATATCTTAAATGAGAGTCATTTCATATTCATGCTTCGAGTTAGTTTAAGTTATTTCAAGTTATACATCATGTTTGAAATGAAGTGTCCATCTTTGAAAGTACATAACATTGGATCTGAGTTATTTTATACGTTTTAAAGTACATCGATTGAACGATCATGATTCCAAGCGAGATGCATTCTTTTAATGCTATATTTTCTCATGTAAAACTCTTAAACTCACTAGGCGTTAAGCCTAACCTTTTTATTTATCGGCATGTACGTCAGGTACCAGTTGGGGGTGTGGTTCTAGCAGCTATGACGAGTTGAGCCTTAACTTTGTGCAAGTGTAAGTGGTTGGTGAAGTCTACCGCGGTTTGGAGATAGTGACTATTATTGGGTTTTTGTAGCACTCGTCCTTAGTATAGATTGTATGTATAGAATGTATGTGTGTAATGGAGGTTAAATCTCAAATTATGTTCGTAGATGAATCATTTATTGGTGTATGTAGAAAATTTTAATTTAGTTGCTCTTTCCAGATTTGAGGGAGTTACAAGTTGGTATCAGAGCTTAAGTTTGATAGAATTAGGTATTGATCGTAGGATGCCTAGACTCAAACTAGCGTCTTTATGAGTGATTACAAGCAAAGTTGCACATTAGGTACCTTAAGGTAAGATATTCTAGAGTTGACCGAGTCGCTAGAAACGGGAAACTTGTCGAGGGTCGCAAGGATGAGCATGTGCGGTACGTTCATAATGGCACTTGGCCAGTGTTATGGTGAACCTACATGCTACATGTGTATACTTGAACTACCTTGGTATGATTACCGTTGGGGGTAGTGAGAAAGTTTCTAAGAGAGTAATCTAAGAAAAGGTTGATGTTTATAACAATGTCACCTTGGAGTGATAGTTAAAACATGACGAATGTTGGAAGTTGACCATTGTGGGTCAGGAAAATTGGTTGGAGTAGAACCTTAAGCTTATGGAATTGATGTTATTCTTATAAGGTAAACCGATGAAATATTCGAGTATTGGTTTAAGATGTTGAGCATTCGGATGACAATAGCATAAAACTGAGGAGTGTGATTTCGGGATGCCAGTGCCGACCAATTTTATGCACGAAATTCAATTCTAAAAATAAATTGCATCGGTTATTTCTCATATTTCCTGAAACATAAAGTGAGTTATATTACGGCATATTTGAAAAATATTTGCCACGCGCCGGATTTTAGACCGTGAGTGTAAACATGCACGAAGTTGTTTTATTGCACGTGGTTACAATTTGTCATAAAAAAATCTCTTCATCCCCGTTTCAAATCTAACATCATTTCGGATATTGTAAGATCTGTGTTTTAGTGTCAATTGGGATAGTGGGCAAGTAACTGTGGAATTTTTAGCCTTTACATTGGATCTTCTCCACGTATGTTCGGGTTTTAAAGGAAGAGTTGTCCCATTGTTCTTGAGTCGGAAATTTCTGGAAAATTTTGGTCTATATGAGTCGTGTTTGATTTTATGGGGTGTAGTTTTGCAACCTTTTTGGGTTCGTGAGTGTATTTTGAGATGCATGGGTTTTAATTTTTATTGCGTATAAAGTTACGAACTTGTTGGGCGTCGTGTCTCATTAAAATCTTGTGAAAACGGTCACTTTATCTTACGACATTTTGCGTCGCGTAAATAAATTCTGGGTACGTGTACATATGCATTTGCGTGCGTTGATTTACAAGTTTTGTTAATGGACATCATCTCACAAGTTGTTTTGGGAAAGCTTCATTATTGTGAGAGTTATCTTTGGGTTATATACGAATGTCAATCGTTATATACTAATTGCATTGGATTAAATTATGTTGTTGGCTTGAGTAAGCATATAAGAGATTTATGTTATTTCAGTTATCGATTTTACTGTTAGAAATTTTCCGCATGCATTAAATGAGTTAGCGGTATTCGAGTTGTTGTAATTATTATTTTGGTCAAGTGTGGTTTATCTTTGCGGCTTGGCATTTTAAACTCGATTTGAAATTTATTTACGTTCCCATCGTTTATCGAGTTTTAGGGAAATAAACTGATGCATATGAAACTTGTTGAGAATTTTATGCCGCAACATTTTTGGTTAAAGAGGAAAACCTTAAAGTTAAAATTGTGAAGTTCTCTTTTGAGTTTGTACAAACATTTATCGCACATGTTGGGATGCAAAAATTTATTTTCATGATTAATAGTGTAAATTTTGTTACACACATTTTGTTATCGTTTTATTTACGTAAATATTGATCAAATGAGTTTGGAAATGGTTTTATATGCGTAGTGTTGGTAACCAGTTTTGAAACCTATCGGATGAACGATAGTGTGTTTTCACTGTACGGTTAATTGTTATAAAACTTATGTATTAGAATTTTTTTAATAAAAGTTTAAATTGGCATATTATTTGAAAACCTTGAACTCATTAGGCCTATAGATTTAAACCCCTGTTGTAGAAGGAGTTGTAATTAAGGGACTAAAGGAGTCCTTGAGATGTGAAGCGTTGGATGATCCTAGTTGCAGTCTATCTTGAATGTGGGTTTCAATTTTTGAATCGGTTCACATTTGAATAGTTGAGGAAATAGATTCATGTCTTCCCCGTTATCGTAGGAGTGACCTCTATGCTTCGGTAGACCTGCGGGAAAATGTCTTGGGTGATTATCGGCATCTGGTTGAGTTCGATTAAATGAATTACTTGTCGGTTGGACATCATGGTGTATATTGATGATGTACTGTCTTAGTGGGTTCCGTGAATTAAGTAATTATGGTGGCCCGTTTGTTGAGGATGTAAGATTGAGAATCTTAGTACCCTGTTAGGTGTCAACTTTAACGCGGCGATACTTCTGAGATGAAATATTGGGCGGGATGTCCACGTTTTCGATATCACCATTTTGGCTTTAGGCGTCAACTTGTCTTCGAAAAGTCATTGAATCTTGGAAGGTTCGAAAGTATCCCAATTAGGTCATGAGAATGTTGACCCCCCTGAGGTGGAATTTCAAAGAAGGATAGATGTTGACGATTGAGTATCGACGGGTATAAGTGTTTCCTGGGGAGGTAAAGATTTTATTAAGGGAATGTTCTGAGGTTGAGAATAGATCGGGGTGAGTGATGGCCAGATCGGCATTAACCAGCTACCTAAGAGCGTATTGGTACGCCTCGAAAGGACGGCGTTGTCAATATCAAGAACCGAACATTAAGAATTTTGAGACTTCCTTGAAGGTTGATGTCGAACTTTGGTTTGGGTTCAAAAGCATGTTCAGCTAAAGTGGGTTAACCGGTGTGAAGTTGGGGTTACAAACTACTCTTGAGGTGGTAAGCGTCACCCAAGGTTGGGAGATAACCGCAGTCTTGTGGGTAAAGACTGCTTTAGCGAGTTAAGTGTTCACTCGGACATAAGTGTTATGTGCCCAAGAGGGGCGGCTGGCGTGAGTATCAGCATGATGGTTATGATAGTGTTTCTGGCAAGTGGATTAAGGACAATCTATCCTGTGGGCAACGTTCCTTTGAGAAGAGTGGATTTCGAGGACGAAATCATTCTAAGGTTGGGAGGATTGTAACGCCCATAATTTTCGGTAATTGATCGTCACCCAAACGTTTCTGTGACAGGTAAACAGTGGGGTTTTGTTGGGAAATGTAGTGTTTAAAATCCCTTGGAGTATCAGGAGTATTGACAGTGAAAAATTCGGGTTTCGGGGCTCTGAGAAGGTTCCACGACAATGCCCGGCGAATATGACAGTGTCATAGTCTCATTGTCACAGTCTCAGGGGATGTACCGTGACCTGGGGACACCTGGCGACATTGCCAGGCGACATTGCCTAGGGCAATGTCGTTGGTCAATGTCACACCAGAGGACCAGTGCACTGTTAAGTTCGAGTTTTCAGCCTTTTCTTCATTCTCTCATATCCAAACTTCCCCATTCACTTCCAAATCGTTCCTCCTTCATTACCCACAAACCCTAACCCATTTTAAGGACATTTCCATGGATTCTAAGGTGTTCCATCATCATCAAGCTTGCAACCCCAACCTCATGTGCTAGATCAAGTGTTCCTTCTCATTCCTTGAGATTTATAAGTTTTAGGGTTTTGCTCAAAACATATGTGGTAAGTTTTCCTTCTCCATTTCTAAACCACATTAAGTGATGTAAATGGTTCATTGATGATTTCCTAGTGTTTTATTACTCCAATGTCGATTTGTAAGATTTTGGAAGTTTTGGGTCAAATTTAGGGTTTTAGGTGTAAGGGGAGATTTTGGTGTAATATGTTTGGGGAATGTTTCTATATGGTTGGATGTGGTTATTTACGGTTGAAAATGTTTGGATCTAGGTTTTGGAGGTTTTGGCTTGGAGGATTCAAGTTTCGTCAAGGAAGCTCAAAGCGGGGTAAAATCTAGATTTAGCCTAAATCTAGCAAGGTGAGTTCAAGTTGATTTGTGAAAACGGTGTACATGCCAAAATGGTTATTTTAAAGTGTTTTATATCTTACATGAAATTGTTAACTGCTAATCAGTTTGGTTATTTTGAAAGTGTTTAACTTTATAAACTCATATAGCACACATTCTTATGATTTTTGGGCATCTTGATAATAAGTCATAAATGGGTGTATTTGGTTACTTATTGCATAAATGAGATTATTTGTTTAAAAATGCATTTTTAGTGTTTGTTGGGTAAAAAGGTTTAATTTGGTGTTATGGACGTTTTGAAAGGATTAAGAGTATAAGTCTATTTGGAAAACTTTTTTGTCCCGACTTAAACTGTATTGGAGTCCATTCAAGCATTTTAGAGCGTGTGATTTCATGGTATGGGCCGAGTGCGTTTATTATTTGAAAAATGTAATCATTGGTCAAAAAGAGGTTTTGAGCATTTTGGTTCGATGTCGTTTTAAAGGAGTTTTGAGGACACTTGTCCGGTTTTATATGGCTCAATATAGAGTCCAGTTATGACGTACGTACTAATGCGCTGTGTTGCGTGTTAAGGTTGGCTACGGGATCGAGTGCTTTGGTCATTCATGTGTAGTCCGGTGAGGTTAGATTGTGTCGCATTGGATCCATAGGCACGTAAGTCTGTCTGTTTTGGGATGGTCATTTGGGTATTGCGGGGTTGAACTTCGGTACCCATGTTTTATGACCGGAAACTTTACAAGTGATCGCTAGGAGGGTTGAGTCGTCTAGTGCTACCGGAGTAGTAGGCGCTAGGACCTCCGCCGCTTGAAGTAATGCCTGGGAGGTAGTCTTTAAGTGTGTCGGGTGATGGAGTTCTTCGGAATGATCCATCAAGGTCAACTGACTTGGGGTGACACTTGTAAAGGAGTCGTAGGGACACCGGGTTGTGATGTCAGGAGGTGTCATGCGATTAACGTTGCATGGGTGGTATACTTTTGTGTTTCCTCCACTCTCAATGGATACAGGTCTCCCCTGTTGTCAGCTATCAATATTTTAAATTAAGGACGTCTTATTTCCTTGTCATTAGGTCTTTACGGTCGCGTAAGTAGTGGACCTAGTGTCCATGTTTTCAGACGTACGGTATGTGTGGTTTTGATAACGATTCATGGGTTGAATAAGTGCCCCACCCGTGCTAGGGTGTTTTGGGACATAACGTTTTATCCACATATCTTAAATGGGAGTCATTTCATATTCATGCTTCGAGTTAGTTTAAGTTATTTCAAGTTATACACCATGTTTGAAATGAAGTGTCCATCTATGAAAGTACATAACATTGGATCTGAGTTATTTTATACGTTTTAAAGTACATCGATTGAACGGTCATGATTCCAAGCGAGATCCATTCTTTTAATGCTATATTTTCTCATGTAAAACTCTTAAACTCACTAGGCGTTAAGCCTAACCTTTTTATTTGTCGGCATGTGCATCAGGTACCAGTTGGGGGGTATGGTTCTAGCAGCTATGACGAGTTGAGCCTTAGCTTTGTGCAAGTGTAAGTGGTTGGTGAAGTCTACCGCGGTTTGGAGATAGTGACTATTATTGGGTTTTAGTAGCACTCGTCCTTAGTATAGATTGTATGTATAGAATGTATGTGTGTAATGGAGGTTAAATCTCAAATTATGTTCATAGGTGAATCATTTATTGGTGTATTTAGAAATTTTTATTTTAGTTGCTATTTCTAGATTTGAGGGTGTTACATCACATATCTCAGTCAAGTAAGAATTAGAAGTGACATAAAGAGAGCCTGAGATCCGAATAGTCATCTCATAAAAGTTCTTCAAAAGGGTAATGAAGCTCTCTAAATATACCCAATCATAATCCGCAAGCACATAATCACCTAGATCTAACTTGAACGATGCATCATGGTCGTCATAAGCTTCAAACACGTATCGATAAGGAATGGCATTCCTGAGCATCATGTATGTTGAGTTCCATTGAGTAGGAACATCAAGACAGAGAGAGCTTCTTTCTTCAACACCAAGTAAAGTAGCAAGTTCCCTAAACTTGGCCAATCTAGCCGGAGAGCCCCTTACCCACCTCACAGTATCCCTAAGCTTCTTAAGTGTCGAGTCAGCCATTTTTAACCCATCTTGGACAACCAAATTCAGAATATGTGCAATGCATCTCATATGCAAGTATTGAGCTCTTACAGATGAACACCCCCAAGATACTAGTTTGCTTTTCAAAAAGAATAGGGCAATATCGTTACTAGATGCATTGTCTACGGTGATGGTCATTATGTTTTTTACGCCCCACTCAACCAAACAAACCTCTAAAGCTTTGGCTATTACATCCCCTTTGTGTGATTGAATTGGCACAAAAGATATTATTTTTTTGTTCAACTTCCATTGGGCATCAATTATATGTGCAGTTATGCACATATAATTGATCTGTTGCACGGATGTCCAAGTATCGGTGGTCAAGTTAACACGTTGGGAGTGTTCCTTAAAAAACTTTTTAAGACTATTCCGCTCTTCTAAATAGATGGCAAATATGTCCCTATTAACCGTTCATCTAGACGGTATCTTAAACATAGGACAAGCTTCTTGAATCAAACCTCTAAACCCCCTACCCTCTACAAATTTGAACGGTAGTTCATCTATGATGATCATCGTAGTCATTGCTCTCCTAACATTCTCTTGATTAAACACCCAACTGGTTAAAGCACTTTCATTGCTTTCACCCCTACCAAATGCCAACATGGATTCTCTAGTTTCTTTGGCTTGTGGGTTCTTAAGGCATGCAATCGAGTGATTCTTTAATGAGGACGTGCCATGCTTTTTCGGGTCGGCCACATATGTTTTCCCACAGTATTTGCACATTCCTTTGATCAAATTACCTTCCGGGCATAATTTTTTTTCAAAATGATCCCATACCTGAGATCTTGTTTTTGTAGCTTTACGCTTCTTTGGTTCAGGGGGTACAGGTGCACTACTCTCGGCTTGAGATTGAGACATATTCAATAATGTAAACACTGTAATGTGTAAATTTAAACAAGGTAATGTTTACTAACAGACATATTCAAAACCATATCCATCAACAAGTATCAACTATCAAGTATCAAGTAGACAAGTATCAAATATTGAGACATATCCATAACCATCAACAAGTATCAAGTAGACAAGTATCAACTATCAACAAAAAGTATCAACTATCAAGTATCTCTATTACAAACCGATAGTCTTAAACAAATTGATCAGGAATGAGCACTGTAATAGTATTATCTTTATAGCAAAATCATGACTTATAAACAAACATAATTAAAACATGAGATATAACAATTAATTAGTCTATATATATAGACCAATTCGATAAAACAACTATTTTTCGATTCCTTTACTGTTAGACTGTGACTGTGAGTGTTGAAGCTGGTGGGCGAAGGATAGCATTCAGAGTCATTTTTGTTCAAGCTTTTTCAGTTTAACGATGTTAGGTTTTTAGTTGAATGTAATAGTAACCATTTTGTTTTGGAATTAAGTCTTGAGTCTGATGCAAATAATGACAACATAAATATACTCAACCCCAAAACAAACGAGATCGAATTCAAGCAGAAAAATAGTCAAATTTAATTAATATCCAAAAATGAACTTGAAATCATTCATAAATGTGGAATCGATAAACTCGATTATCAATGTAAACTATGATCAACCACAAAATAATTAACTTGACGGAAATAAAGTAAAGAGACATAAACGAACCAGGGTTTACATGAAAACCCCAAAACCGGAAATATCACATTCACAACCACTGAGAAGTCTAAACCATTTTCTGTGAACTGTCACTGTGTGTGTGTGTCGATGTCGAGACGAGTTTAACACTTTAACTTACAGAGAGTCGCCCGAGGAGAGTCAGATTCGAGACTCAAATACGATAGCGATGGAATGGAGAGACGATGGTCGACTCGAAAGTCGTTCGTCTTCGTCTTCGTTGACACTCGACAGGTCGAGACTCGAGAGTCGTTCGTCTTCGTCGATGCCTCGATGGAATGTATATGGTCGAGACTCGAGAGTCGTTCGTCGATGGAATCACAGGTCGAGATCGTTCGTCGATGGCTGGATCTGATTTCGAAATTACGATTTAGGTATTTTAGGATTTAGAATCTAAAACGGGGTATTTAGGTTAATTAAGAATTTCAGATTTTCGGGTCGGATCGGGTTTGGGTTTTGGATACCCAACCCGACCCTATATTATCCGATAATATAAACGGATCGGGGTAGTTCGGGTTTTCGGGTTTCAGATTTTCTTGCCTTTTCGGGTCGGGTCGGGGTTTTCAGGTTGGGCGGATTTTGCTCACCCCTAGAATGTGGACACCCGAGGACGTGCATGCATATTCATAATGAATATAACACATATATATAATTTCACGTAAAAACGGTTAAAACGAAAAAAATCTTGAATATTGTATTATTCATCCTGCATATGGTATTATTCATCATGAATAGTGAATGAACGTTCACATTTGTTATTCATACTGAATGTGGACACCCAAAGACGTGCATGCATATTCATAATGAATATAACACGTATATATAATTTTACGTAAAAAACGGTTAAAACGAAAAAAAAAACTATATCGAGATGGATGTCATATCGAAGAGCACGAAATTCTCGTTTTTTTGATGTAATTTATTTGATTCAAATGTTAGTAATTTTTAAGATAAATTATTTTAAAGTTTAAGGGGATAATTGTTTAATTAAAAATAAAAATAAAAAGTCAAAGAAGGTAGGCGTTGATTCAAAATTACAATTTTGTCCTTAATCACTTCCCAATTAACCTTATCATGTATTAACCATTGATTAGTTTTCTAAGTTTTGATCAATGGTTAAGATTTGTCCTCAAGTGCACAATAAAAAATGAGTTTTCATTTGAATCCACTTATTTATATATATATATATATATATATATATATATATATATATATATATATATATATATATATATATATATATATATTGATCTTTTGTCTTGAATACTTTGTCTTCATCTTGAATTTGAATACTTTGTCTTCATCTCGAATACCTGCATCAAACTTTTGAATAATATCTTGAATAAAATGTAATTTGAAATACTAATAAGTGTATTTTAGACGTTTGAATACTCCATATTTGAATAACAAAGAATCTTGCCTACAAAGGTAAGAACACCAAACACACACATTCCCTATAGATTTACATCTGAATAGGGATCTTGAGAATCTTGAAACAATGGATTTTGAGACATCTCTTGAGTAATAATCGAACTTGTTGGAGAACTTCTTTTGAATTCTTGAAGTAATCTTTTTACTTCATCTTTTGAATTTGCGGCCATAATTTGAGCAACTTCATCATCTTCTTCTTCTTTAGGGAGATAGAGTGGTTGTTCAATTGTGCCAGGTTCTCCAAAGTTCTTTGAGCAATAGTCAGAGACTCCCTGAATTGTCATCTTGGCAATTTGATCTCTGGGCAACTTTTCCCACAATTTGACGTTGGAAATTCTCATGAGTATTGGAGGTGAAGGACCACTTGCAATGGAATGTTATGCCTTTTGGACTCAAAAATGCTCCATCTGAATTTCAAAATATTATGAATGACATCATAATCCCAATAAGCAATTTTGCTATTGTTTATATTGATGATGTCTTAATCTTTTCAAAATCTATTGATCAACATTTCAAACATTTAAATACATTTTATGATCATCAGATAGTAAAGATCGTTGAAGATTATGAATTGTATCTTCAAAACAAATCTTTCAGTACTCTCGTTGATGTTCTTTTTCCCAAAGACTCTTTATTCAAAACTGATACTTACAAAATCAGAGAATATTATGAAGCGATTTTAATAGATACTGGATTTATTAAAGTTATTCATAATAAAAAATTCAATTCTTCTCAAATTGATTTTAGCAAAGTTCAAATGTTTCATATCTTTATGATTCAAGAGTGGAAGACTCGTCCCTACACCAACAAAACCCTTTCAAATCATTCAAAACATCCGTCTATATATATATATATATATGGATTCAAAAAATTGAGATTTTAAAAGTACCGAGTATTATATATACCTTTGGAGTTTAGTTTATATCCAAACATAAAATTTGTGGCTCTCCATTTCCAATTTTGACCAAAGAGACAAACGCTCGCTTTGACATCTTATAACACTCCAGACAAAACCCCACCTTCCTTACTCTCTGTCTCTGCCTCCATCTTCACCGGAATCGGAAAATGGACTTCTGCAACATTTTCCGGCGACAACTCCTTACATTCTCCGTCACCATTCTTCTTTCCATATCTCCGACAACCCAACAACAACAACTCGCCCTCCACGATCTCAATGCCCTTCGTCAGATCATGGACTCCCTCACCGACGTCAAAAACGGCCGATTCTTTTCCACTTGGAAATTCACCTCACCGGAAAATCCTTGCTCCACCTTCACCGGCGTCACCTGCTCCGAAGTTAACGGTCAGTCACGAGTCACCTCACTCTTTCTCGGCACCGGACTCTCCGACTCACCTGGACTCGCCGGCACAATCTTCGCCCCTGGGATCTATGATCTCACTGAATTGACTCAGCTCGTTCTCTACCCCGGAATCGTCACCGGATTCATCCCGAGTCAACTCGGCCACCACCTCAAAAACCTCCGTGTCATGTCCCTCACCAACAACCGCCTCACCGGAACCATCCCGGAGACAATCTCGGAGCTCCGATACCTCCACACTTTAGATCTCAGCCACAACAAACTCACTGGAGAAATCCCACCGACGCTCGCCTCACCGGACCTCAAAGTGTTGGTCCTCGCTTACAACAATCTCGCCGGAGAAATCCCGGAATTCTCCGACGAATCACAACTCATCCACTTGGATTTGAGAAACAATTTGTTATCGGGAACGCTGCCGGAATCAATGCCGGCGACGCTCCGTTACTTGTCGTTATCGAGTAACGGTCTGTGGGGCCCACTACCATCACCATTACCCTCATCAAATTTAGTGTATCTCGATTTAAGCATGAACAAATTCAGTGGGCCCATCCCCGATTCACTCTTCCGATCATCTCTCTCATCAATGTATCTCCAACGGAACAATCTCTCCGGCCACCTCCCTTCATCACCGGAATCCTACGGTCCAGGATCCACCATTGATCTCAGCCACAACTTCCTCTCCGGCGAAATACCGTTATTTCTAGACGGCGTCGAAACGCTTTTTCTAAACAACAACCACTTCACCGGAAAAGTTCCGGAGGATTACGTCCAAAATGTAATGGCCGGAACGATGAGAACACTGTACCTGCAACATAACTACATAACTTCGTTTCCGATAGGGGAGGAGGTGGTGTTGCCGGATGGGGTGGCGTTGTGTGTGAGTTATAATTGCATGGTCCCATCGGCGGTGGGGTCAATGGCGTGTCCGGCGAGTGCAGGTGGACCGGTTTCGAGACCATTTGGACAATGCTCTGTGTTCAATAGTGGCAACTCCATAGGGTAATGTCATCATTCATATTGTATCTATATCTATACGTATAGAAAAATCAATGTTTATTTTGTTATTTATATTTAAAGATAATTAAAGTAATTTTTATTATTTATTTTTCAATTATAGCAGTATTTTGACCTTAATAATCAATATCAATTCTTTCTGGTTACTGTAAGTGGTAGTAATTACATTTGCACCATATTTGAACGTTTCTATAAAATAAACATTACAATTTTGTATAATTATGACTTCTTTTATACAGTGAGGGGTTGTTTGCTTTTTTTAAAAGATCTCTTAATCTCTCTTAAGTCTAAATCGTTCAGACATTTTTACACACCACCTCTTATTAATCATACTTAAATTAAGATTTCAGACTTTAGACCTCTTAAAAAACAAACGACACCTGAGTGTACGGGGGTAGTTTGTAAGTAATCACATTGGGTTATGAAGTTTATAGCCTAATAAATCTTCAATGGCTCTGAGATAACTCAAACTGCTAGCCTATAAAGAGCAGATATGTATTACACCAGTTAAGCTATCCTAAAAAGTTTAAATTAATTATGGGTTTTTATGGACTTCAATAAGTGTGTCACGAATGGCAAAAGGATGTGTTGTATGTGGTTCATGTGTATCGTGTGTAGGGGCCTTGCAGTTTGTTCAAGAGTGCATTCGATGAATGTCACAACCAAGCTGAATGTTGACTGTTTTTTTATCAATGCAATGTTTTTAAAATATAGAAAGTTGGTATTCAATTAAGTCTAGTCAACATCTGTTTAAAATTATGAATTTGAATCTTAGTCTATAATATAACTTAATAAATTAATTATAAAATGAATTTCAAATTTTAGATTTACGGTTTATGAATCTTTTTAGCTTTTACTAAAAAGTATATATTAGAATCAATTAAAAAAAAGATAAAAAATAATAATTGTTACCAAATTCACATGATGTACCTCATTGATCGATTTTAACATTTAATTTCAGCATTTTCAAATAAATTATAATTATAATTTCAGCATTTTGAAATAAATTAAATCATGATTCATCTTGTTCTATGTATACAACTAATACAAGTATACAACCCAAAGTTTCCCCCCAAAATATCATCATGTCATTTGAACAACAAAAATGTTTTTTCCTTTCAAAATAAATACAATAATACTTTTAAATCAAAGCAAATTACGAATTTTGTCATTGTGTCTTTTTGAAAATTACGGATTGAGTCCCTTGACATAATTTGCTATGGGTCCCTTGACCACTAGGTCTTTGGCCTAGTGACCACCTCTCTTCCGTAAACGCTTCTACCTGAGATTCCCGTATTAGGGTTCGAATCCGGGGGAAGACAGGATGTCTTTTCCGATGCAGACTTATAGAGGTAGGGCCTGTAGGGTCCACAAAAGTGGGCCACGGGGCCTTGGATCCCCGCCAATAAACTTTTTTTTTTTGTTTCATCTTCATCATGGATTGGGTCCCTTATACTAATTCTTGTTAAATTGTCACTTAGTCCCCCACATCCCCCTTACGTGAGGATCATTTTTATCATTTTACCTTTTATTTAATTTTTTTACAAGTCTTTTTAAAGCATTTAAAAAAAACAAAATGAAATACTAAACAAAAAACCCACCCCTCATCGCCGGCCAAACCATGCCAAACAAAAATCCCACCCTCGTTGTTGTCCTCTGCGCCATCTCCGACCATTCCTGCAGTGACTCCCTCGCAGGGCCGTGCAACAGGGTGTTCCAAGCGGTGCCGCCGCACAGGGCCTCCGTTCGTCGGGGGCCTCCGATTTTTAATCTTTTTTATATATATAATAATTAGAATATAAGAAACTAAAGCGAAAAAACCACACAAGTTGCTTTGCAGCCTAACTAACCGGTAAGCACATGCTACTCTTTAGTGTAAATCTTGGGTTCAAATCCATCAATGCACGTTTTAGTTTTCAATTTTTTTAATTAAAAAAAAAAACATAACTTAATCTTATAAAAAGTTTGTGATTTTTATAATAATTAAACTATATGAATATTTTTAATGATTCGTCTAATTTTTTTTTAATTTTTTTTTATTTGTCGATACCAAAACATCAAGTTTCCTTATTTGTTTTTATTTTTATTTTTATTTTTATATTTAAACAGTCAAATCATCCTTCCTTATTTCTTTGTTTTTGTCATTTATTTTTTGTATATAATGTTTCTTATTAATATGAAGGGGCTGTTTGTTTACCTCTTAATGGTTCCATTAAGAGGCAACTTCTGAATCGTTAAGAGGTAAATCCTGTTTGGCAGAAAAAAAATGTTGCATCTTAATGGTTCCAAAATCCTCTGAATCATTTTGTATCCTGGGTCTCCCTTAACCATTAAGCACCCTGATTTAATTCTGAACAATTACCAAACAACCATATTTCATATTGCACTATATCATAGGAGTCTCTTAATCATTCTGACCCCTTAATCATTCTGCATCAAACCATTCAGCAACTGTCAAACAACCCCGAAATCTCTAGTTAAAACCTTATAATCAAAACCTCATATCTATATTGGACTTCATTTTCTAAATTATCCTCTAGAAGGCCAAAATCCCACTTTTTTTCGTTTTTATTTTATTGTCGTCACCATAAATTTATAATATTTGTCTTCGGTTCTTTTCTTTTCAAAGTATATATGTTAGTCTATAATTTAGTGACATTCTTTATTTTTTTTATTTTTCAATTATTTTCTTCTATTAACTTTGTTTGATTATTTAATGAATATTAAGACTTTCATTGACCGTTATTGATTATTTATATATTTCTTTAATCATTTTTCAAAACTTTTGAAATCTTATCGGTAATCGACTATATCTCAAAAGAGATTAAATGTTTTGCTTTGATATATATTGAAAATAAATTTCTCGCAAATCTATGAAAGTATGATTAGATGATTTTGTTTCAAAAAGTGTTAGGAGATCTATGTTAGAAAATATTAATGCCTAATTGTTTGTGGTCTTCTCGAAATATATATATATATTGTAGTGTTAGTTTATTATTGAAGAATGAATAACTTTTTATGTTCATTACTAATAAACTGTACATTATACTTATTATGAGATTGTTTTTAATTTTCTTACTATTTAATTTTAATTTATTCTTATCAACAAATTAGTCAAATAAGAATTGCGATCATTAATTTTAAGATATAAAGATTAGTTTGATTTCTATTTGAATCTTGTTTATGATTATTTGTACTTCAACATATATTTTAATATAATCAAAATTATTTTTGAATTAAATAATAAATTTTAATAAATAATATAACTAGAAAAATATAGAATCATATTTAGATATTTGCACAGCCTCCCAAATGCCAGGAACGACCCTGCTCCCTCGACTCCCTTCCCCCTTTCGAACAACAAGATTCATTTGGGACACCAACAAGAGCAAAGGGGTGATTGGTGATCTTGCTTACTACCCTGTTAGTAATTCAATTTAGAGCATCATACACAGGCTCTTATTGGTTGTTGTTGTGTATTTCATCTGGCAGGAAAGGAACCACATAATTCACTTGGAAAAACAAATATATGCTTTGGATCTGTCTATTCAGATTATTGCCTTAATAAAAATGAAGCTGATGGGGTTGAAAGTTAAAAACAGTAGACAGGTTAAGAGGGCTGCTGTTGTTTGGGATCTTGGGTTTGAAAATGGTGGGTTTTATGCTAAATCTAATGATTTTAACCATGCCTTGTAATTTTGTTGCAAAGCTGCTGCTATTTGGGTGGATTAGTTGGTGGGTCACTCAAAATGTGAAGAATAGTTTTCTGGGAGCTAATTTGGTTGAGAAACTGGATAGAGATGGAAAAATATGTGCAATTGAGGATCTTTGGGAGGTTTGGAGGTGTGCTTGGAGGTTCTTTCTTTTGTTGTTCAGAGTTTGGATTTCCAACAGGGTATATAATAATATTTTGGGGTTTGGGTATAGATATAGGATTGTTTCATCCAATTCTATTTTAGAACAGTTTTTTGGTTCTATATGGATTGTGGATTTATTTCTTGGGTACATAGTTGGATATTATGGTGCTTGGTGGTTGGGACTATCACTACTTGGTCTATCTGGATTTTTCAGGAAGGTTTGGTTCTGCATCAACTCTCTTCTTGATTGGGAAGTTATAAGGATTGCTACGGAGAATGGTATGATAGTCTAGGTTACTTGGAAATTATTTCTCATTATGATTCCAAGTAAGTCCTTTTCTCTGCTTGCTATTATGTTCCTATATACCTTCTATCTGTTGATATTTCTTTTATTGTATCAACTGTTGCTTTCCTCCCTATTTCTTGGTCTATTGAAGCATAATTGGGGGCTTGGGCTGGGATATGGGTTGAAGGCATAAGGGGGTGTAGGGTAGAGGAGATAGGATACTTGTTTTTGTTTTGGTGTGATAAGGAGGTCATTTTGGAGGATTGGATGGTGTTTTGGAGATATTGTTTCTTGATGTATAGGGGTTATATATTTGAATTTCATTGTACCTGTGTTGAGGGTGGTGAGGTTTTTTGGTACCTTGTTTATATCATTCATGGGTCTAAACAATTGTTTGGTTTTACCCATGTTTTGATTTCCTTTTCTGAGTGTGGGAGTCTGATATTAATGCCTTGTCGGCTATGGGGCTATAAGGTGGAATGGATCCTGTGTAAAATTCAGCTTTTTACCCATTGTTGGTTTTCTTGGTATATTTCTAGCTTGGTGTATAGGGGATTTCATTTTGTTCAGGCATTATTTGAATATTGGATGGAAGGGACTTGGGTCTGGTTTTGGCAACTTAATGTACATTTCTCATTCTTATTAGGAGTTGGGAAATTTCAGTATACTATTTATGAGGAAGGGGGTAATAAGGCTGGACTGGTTAATGGATGGTTGCAGTTATGGTCTAACTTGCATTTGTGTGTAATTTGGCCTTTGGCCATTACACTATGGTTTAGGCTCATGGATGAGATCTGTTCTTTGCTACTAGATGTTGTATTGTTGCTGCCAATGGCCTATGGCCAAATTGGCTTCTGTGTTTCTGTGGTGATTTATGGCTTGGTGATCATTCTGCTTAGATCACTTCTCAATAATATTCTTGTGATATGCTATTGTTTATGGAAGTTAATGGGATATACAAGCTGCTGTTTTATGAACTGGTCTATCTGCATTATATGGATAAATTGGAGACTGTGGCCAATCTGCTGTGGGTTCGGTGGTGAAAAGGCATGTGGCCAATTTGTTGCTGGATCAAAATCAGTCCATCATTGGAGGGATAAGGAGGTTTATTGGCTTTTTGTTGAGAACTGTGGACATTGTACAGTACTGGTCAGTTCTATGAGTTGGATATTAAACTGGTATTCCAATTATTGTTTCTTATCTTGTTCTTTGGTCTGTACATTCATACACTCTTTTTCTTAAACATTGATCTAAAGGTCATAGATCAGTTTGTGAATATATGTTGGACGGATCATGAAGTGGACATTATTGTTTCATCAGTCTGCAAATGGTTACAGGGGGGACTGTTTTTTAAGGGATTGAGGATTTGGGTTGGTATTAGGAGGAGAAGGAGTGTCGATCAAAATTTGTGGAGAGATAGAAAGGGCACACCTGGGAGTAAGCTACATTTGATACTGCTTTGGGCCATTAGTATGCTTTCTCTACAACAGACTGTGGGCCAGTTTGATTACGGTTTATGGGCTCCTTTGAAGACTCAAATTTCCAGATTTGATATGGATTTATTTGGTATTATGTGGGCCTTTTCCATATTGGATTTGGTCTTGGTTTTTTCTCTTGGTATTGATTTTGATGTTGATTTGTGGGATTTTTGGTTGTATTTTCCTATGTTAGATAGGTGGGACAAAATTTTAGTTTGGTTTTTGCCCAAACATATTTTGAGCTTTCGATATGTAAATCTTGGGGTATGCCCCTCGTAAGTTGTATCTTTTCTTTTTTGTTTGAATAAATTTTTTCGGGGGTTCCGTCCCCTTCCCCCCCCCCCCCCCAAAAAAAAGAGCGAAGGGGTGAACCTCAAATTTGGTAGTTTCACATTTTTGGCCTCCGAAAGAAATCAATGTTGTAGGTATCCACTGATTGATGTTGGTGGGTTTGGGCTAGTTGCTAATGAATCGATCTTTGGGTTCATTTTTTCCATCGATATAAGACTGCGTCAATATGTGTTTTGTTTGAGACTTGATCAATTTTTGTAGATGATAAATATTATTACGGATGCATAAATATTGATTTTGGAGTCGATGTCAGTTTTATGTGGGAGGTGGGGTTTTTGTTTCAAGGTGGTGGCCGGAAATGGGGGTTGGGCTGGAGTTGCAAGTATGGAGGGAGGGGAAGGAGTCGTAGATGGAAATGGGGTTTTATTTTATTTTATTATTATTATCAAATGCTTTACATATTTGTACAACTGACATCCATAATGGACAATAATTTTTAAAGAAAAAAGTAAAATGATCAAAATGTCCTCATGTGATAACGGAGTTAGCGCAAATAATATGATACATAACAAAAAGAGTAAATTACAATTTTGGTCCATGTGGTTGCCACCCACTATCAACTTTGGTCACTCTTTTAAACTAATTACAATTTTGGTCATTGTGGTTGCCATTTTATTTCACTTTTGGTTCCTTAGACTACCTTCTGTTTATAGGTTCGCTAACTAAGGGGGCATTTTGGTATTTTCATAGTTTCTTTGATTTACACAATTAAATAAATATATTATTGTTATATTATATAATGAGTAAATTACGGATTTGGTCCCGCAGGTTTGGTGTTTGTTATGGAATGGGTCATTTAACTTCAAAATTTACATGATGACCCTCCCACTATGCATTTTGTAATGGATTTGGTCCCTCAAGCTAACGGTCGTCTATTTACTCCGTTAAGCCGAGGGTATTATGGTCATTTTACCTATTTTTATTTATTTTCCATTTTTTTATTACTTTACTTGAATATTCATCCCCTACCTCAAGAACACCAACATCATCAAAATTCAAAAAACTCAAATCAAACTCATGTTAACAATCCAAAATCCTAAATCAAACCCATATTCAAAACAACCTAAATCAAACATAGATTAAAAATCAAAAACATAAATCAAACATATATACAATAACCAAAATCATACACATATACAATAACGAAAATCAAACTCACCTGAGAAGAGAGAGATATGAGAAAGAGTGAGAAAAAAAGGAGAAGAGAGAGGGATCTGAGAGAGAGAGAGAGAGAGAGAGTGATAGAGATCGAGAGAAGAGATACAGAAAAGAGAGACGATGCAGACCACAGGGAGAAGAAGTCGTCGGAGAAGGGTTTAACGGTTTTCGTCCCTGTGTTCGTCCAACTCTTCTCTCTCTCTCTCTCTTCTCTCGATCTCTCTCTCTCTTCTCTGTATCTTCTCTCTCTCTCTCTCTCTCTCTTTCTCTCTCTCTCTCTCTCTCTCTTGGTGTTAAATATGGAATTAAAGTAAGAATATGGAAATACCCCAAATGGGGTTATGTAATTTCACTAATTTTGGTTTTGATTTTGGAAACATCCTAAATGGGTTTGATTTAGGATTTTGGAAATATCCCAAATGGGTTTGATTTAGGATTTTTGATTGTTAACATGAGTTTGATTTGAGTTTTTTGAATCTTGGTGTTTTTGAGGTAGGGGATGAGTATTCAAGTAAAATAATAAAAAAATGGAAAAATAAAAAAAAATAAGTAAAATGACCATAATACCCCTCGTGTTTAACGGAGGACGGCCGTTGGCTCGAGGGACCAAATCCATAGAAAAATTCATCCTGAGGGGACCAACTCCATAACAAGATGCATAGTGGGAGGGTTATCATGTAATTTTTGAAGTTAAGGGACCAATTCCGAAACAAACGCCAAACTTGAGGGACCAAATCCGTAATTTACTCTTATATAATTTTAAATTATATACTAACAATAAATTATTAAGTTATAATATATATACATATATATATATATATGTGTATATCAGTAAACCAAACCACAAAATCATAAAACGACGACCTCCCACACCATATTGAACTCCGACGACACCCCGACCACCTCACTGATCTGCGACAACTGCTTCGACGGTCAACTCCCCCACCCCCCTTCTCGACGATATCCTTCCCCCTTACGGTAGAAAACCTTTGGCGATACCCCACCCTTTACAATAAGAAAACTCCGACAATACCTCACCCACGACGGAAAGCTTCATATCCAAGCCAAGGTCGAAGCCCAACATTCTCTATCATTTATATCGTTGTTGACCGAAGCTTTCGACAACAAACAGCGGCCGAAGCTTTGAAACGAAAGTATAGTTCATCTCAAAATGGTGCCTCTAGCAAGTGCAGCAGCGGTTCTTCCGGTTGCTGTCATTGTTCCATTTTTTAGTATAATCACAAACACGAATTGAACCTCATATCTTGTTAATCGTATACTGTTTATTCTGATTGATCTTCTGGTTTTCGTTTCGAACATCTTGGTTGGAGCGGTGGTCGGAATCAACTATCAACATTCGATGTGATGGAACACATAAAACAAGAAAAAGAGGGTTTGCAAATCTGTGTGGTGAGGATGGTAACCCATAAAAAACCCACAAGATATGTGTGGTGAGGATGGAGGTCTCCACAAACCATCACCAACATACATCTGTTAATAACCGATGGTAACCCACAAAACCTGCAACGCATTTCAAATTTTTGGCTCAGACCATTGGTCTCGAACGAAGAAGAGACGTTGGTCTTGAACGAAGAAGAAGGCAACGACGATGGTCTCCAATGAAGGTGACGACAGTGAGGGTCTTCGGCAAAGAAGGCAACGACGATGAGGGTCTCCAACGAAGAAGAAGACTTTGGTCTCCCTGGTGTTTAGGTTAGATATGTATGTATATATATATATACACACACACACATTAGTAATATATAATATATGTATTTAATTTTAATAGAAAATTGGTCAAAAAATTTTAATTAAAAATTAAAGAAAAATTAAAAGACCAAAAAGCCCTTGAGTCTAACAAACCTTTTTAACAGAAGTTGGTCAGAGGGACCAAAAGTGAAATAAAATGGCAACAACAG